>RCWM02000328.1:0-1273911 GCA_003667255.2 Euschistus heros | reverse complement strand
AAAGAATAACAAATAAATAATAATAATTACATTCAAAATATTCTATATTTAAAAAACTGTTTAAGTGTCAGGGTATCAGGAAATTACGAAATCAAACTTAATATAATATTTTTGTGCATATTCTTTAACATAAGGAGTATCTTTTTATATATTTAAAGCACAGTTAATACCTCTTTTGTTATTTTATTTTTTTGATACTATGGAACGTTGTATTCATATAAAATGAAGTGTCTTTTATCGGTGACAACAGGCCTATCATGGAGGACAAAAAATTAAATTTCCTCACAAAAAAGAACTTGTACACCAATGGGAAAATAACCCATCAAAATCCTGTGGTACGGCCAGTGATTTTATATTGCGGGGAAACAACAAATCTCTTAATAAAACCTGGGAAATCTCCTTAAGATCAAAAGGTGAACATTTAGAAATATTTATGGGCTAAAAATACAACAGGGAAGCTGCATGCTGAAATCAAATGAAGAAATAAACAAAACTACAGAGGACTTGGACAGTCATAAGAGTAAAATACAACGACGTTTCTGAGGGCTTATGGTCAGGATAGATCCCTTAACATTGAATCAGCAAATATTTGATAAGATTACAAAGGCTGAAAAGCCTGTGTGTTTATGCTAAGCAGATGAAAAAAAAATTCGAATCACTGATAAGGACTGCCTGGACAGAGAGAGATTAGGAGCCAACTTAAAGTCATGAGGGTTCTTGTAGAGAAGAGAACAAGGCATGCTCGTGGGGAGAGGACGGAAGAGAGAAGACAGCGCAGTCAGTTTAAAGGATTATAAGAGAGTGGAAAATGAACGTATAGCAAGAAGTAAAATATGATATCTGCTTCTTCCATTTATAAAAAAATAAATAAATAATTTTATTATTTGAGGATTTTGCTTTATTTGGAACCTACTACAGGTTTCATTACCCATTAATCCACAAAAAAGGTTAATTTATTAAATTTAACAAGCATATATTTTCCATTCTTAGAAAAAATGGACTGAGAACACACGGAAAATATTGAAAATGACGATGGGTGAGAGATCTATTCTCGTAACCTGAAGCATGTCATACTAGACGAGTTTCCGCTGAGCATCGTTCGTCTTTGCGACATTCTTTTTATAATTATAGAAAGCGAAATAACCATAGCAATAAAAAAACAAAACATTTAATCCGATGTTTGTTGATATGTATTTTTCAAGCTTGAATAAATTAGTGACATTTTCAAACATTGTTTAATCAGCACACTAATCCCTGTTGAATAAATCTTCAACCCACGGCTTATATTTAGACACTCTTTTCACTATTATCCTCGTACACAACTGAAAAGACTAAAGAACTATTCTTCGTTTCCAAGAACGAAGAACGAATTTCAACATTTCGCAAGCCAAACACTCTGAGCTTCTTCAAATTTATTAAAAACTACTCATCTACGTAAAAATAATTAGACCTTTTTAGACTTATGTAGTTGGGCTTTAAAGCTCCGCCTAAACAATGCAGTTCTTGGCGTATCCAATCCTCACTATCTTTGTATATATATATTATATATTTTTGTAATGTTCCGAACCACAAAATTTCTACTAATGAACTCTCAACCAAGTGGAATACCGCGGTATACCGTTCCGATTTTTATAATAATAATTCCATTCTGGAAGGAAGTTTATATAATTTCATTTTACATAATAACTGAGCTTTTAACAGTAGGCGAAAGTCTTACACTAAAGAAACTATAGAGACATAGGAGGATATATAAGATTCTCGTAGATTCTAAAAAGCTATTTAGCAACGAAAAAATCACTATTAATCAATAGGTAAGACTTTGCCCAGAAGAATAATTAAAGTAGGTAACAGACTCGTCAGATCTTTATTTATTTTTAATTTTATCCATTAACGATAGCAATTTAATTGAAAACTGTTATAATTTATTATTGCTAACCTTCTTTGAACTATGAAGGTGTAGTTAAATTTTTTTTACAGATAGGTTCAGTAGTTTCCGCGGTTAATGATCACAAACGAAAAATGGCTTGTCCTTTTATATAATAGTATAGATTACAGCTAAACCACAGCATAACATTGTTTTTTAATATCTTAACAATCAAATTCATTCAAGAAACGTGACAAAAAAAACAAAAACAATATGTCCAAGATTGTAACTTGACAACGATTTTTCTTTCTTTTTTTATTTTTTCATAAACAATATCCCGAAAAACTCGGCGACTAGAGGGAAAAGATAAAACAGGGGAATAAAAGGGGCGACCATAACCTGTAATAGAAGGCTTTTGAAGGATTTGAACAAGAGGCCATTCAAAGAACTGTGGAGCGGGATCCTTTTGTCCAAGCTGCTGGACAAGTCTTTTCAGATGAATTATGGGACCTTTACATCTTTTCAGGGGACATTTCTCACAGATATAATTACATCTTATTCTTGCTCCCATCTTGACGATATTATCAGAGAAAGTTATAAAGTCTTCACTAATGTAGATATTAAAAAATAAGTTAGTACTTAATAAAGTAAACAGTGATAATAAGTAAATAAAATCTTTTAATACGAAACCTACAGGCATTCCATGTATACCTACTTATTTCTACCACAATGCCTTGGTAAAATACACTAATAGGATAGGAGTGGATGTTGAAAAAACACTTTCCATATATCTATACTATTATATTAAATGACGAGCCATTTTTCGTTTGTAATCTTTTTATTTATTTATTTCCCTTCCTTGCCTCTCGGCTACACGGGTTTTGCAGGGATTGCTTGTAGTCATCACTGCTGGTTTTAACAGTTTAACATAACATTTCAATATTACTTTTAACATTGCAAGAATAAATTTTCTTAAACGTTTAACAGAACATTTCAATATTACATTTAACATTTAACATGTTAAACGTTAAACGTTAACGTTTGTAATCACTAACCAAGAAAAGTACTGAGCCAATCTGTATAAAATTCTAACCACATTATCTTTATATCTCAAAAAAGTATAGCAATAATACAATTCATAGATTTTCAATTATATTACCATATAAAAGCGATAAATATGTCATCCGCAGCGAAGTTTAATAATCGACCGATAGGTGATGAGCACCATTCGAGAGAGGTTACAAAGGTACGGTGTTATACAGGGTGGATATCTCTTATTGTAAAAAAAAAAATTGGGTGAGACTAGATCAAAAATTTAGCAAAATACCGCAGACCTCACCTTTCTATTCCAATCCGTTGAAGATATACGATAAATCAAATACTTTTTTGAGGAAACCACGGTTTTTTTTTTTCATAAATGCTTAATATCTCCATTTTGATTAAATATTTCTCAAATTGTGAACCACATTTTCGGATTTAGCATTAAATTTTCTATAATAGCTGAGTACCTGTAACCTTGAATTTTACAAATTGGTATCTAAAGAACAGCTTGATCTTCACCTTATTTAGGGAAGTCAAAGTGTCTTAAATTACTTCAACGCTCACCGTTTTTATACAAAACTATCCATAAAACGTCAAATCTCACAAAAACTTGCAAATTTATTCAGCTTTCGAATGATATGTTCAACGTAATGATTTCGCTTCAATTTCTTGGAGAAGTTTACTATTGAAACCGAAAAAAACATGGTGTTCTCATTTGGCATACAAATCACTTACTTGTGCATAAAATGTGCATTTTAAAAATGATAAACTCTTATTTGGAATAAAAAACAAAGAAAAAAATTATTGTTCAACAGAAAATAAAGGAAAACTGTCAATAAAGCGATACCAGATCAGAGGATCTAATGTTATTACATTTATCTATTTATTATTATTTAATATTATAAATGGAAATTAAAATCCAACCAGATGGATCGATAAAATTTATTTTGCCTAATTGGATGTCCAATTATGCTTTTGCTTTCACTTCAAACGAGTTAGAAATTTAATTTTAACCATGTTAAGAATTACTGCCACTTATTAACAAAATAAAATCACTTATTAAATGTCTTTTTTTATTTTTCTAAAAAAGTGCTCGTTGATTTTAAACTATTTTTTATGGGACCGCCCTGAAGTATGCCCTATCTATCTAAAAAGAATCATCAGAATTGACGGAGTAATCGCGTAACATACAAAAAAATAAAAAAAATACAGATGAGTTGAAAACCTCCGTCAATTCTTAATCAATTTTGATGATTATATTTTAAACCGGTAGGGCATATTTCAGAGGTAGACCCATGAAAAAATATTTTGAAATCAACGCAGCTTTTTTTAAGAACAATCAAAAAACAGTTAATAAAAATCACTGTTATATAACCTTACATTTTAAACATATTTATGATTATGATTATCTAAAATCTCCATGGTAACTAAATCTAAATTATTAACAAAAATATTTTACATATATAGTCAACTCTCGATATGTTGTACTTCGATAAGCTAAATTCTTAAATAAGTCGAACAAAATCTGCGGTCGGAAGTACGTTACACTTAAATTTCACCTCAATGAGACGATTTCAGACAAAGAACGTGAAAAAATTGTGTCGAAAATAAGTAGAACTGAAATAGGGTTTCAAAAGAGAGAACTTCTAGGACCACCTCTATGAAATGAACTACATATTAGAAGTCATCGCCTCTATAACTCGAACTCAAATTAAAAGAATTTCATGTGTAATTTGTTTTCCTATTTTCTGTCATTGTTTGTCTTTTCAATTCATAGTTAAACCAGTCACTTATTATTAGTTATTCACTCGAGTGGTTTTACAGTGGCTATTGAAAATTCTTTCAATTACGGAAAAGTTAGAATTGATTTGCAAAGTGCAGAAAGGAGAAAGAAGTTGGGCGTTTGTTGCTAGTGAATTCCGAATTCCGCGTAGTTCTCTTTCAATTGTCCTAAAGAATGAAGAAAAGATCGCCACTGGTGGAAGGCGGTGTCTACTTTTAGGCACTCTCAGAATAAAGCGCAATTCAGTTGAAAGTTATATGATAAATTGGTACCAAACAACATACACATACCCATTAATGAAAAATATACGTTATGATTTCAACTCCCATTTTGTGTTCAATTTTCCTAATTACATGAAGGTAAGTGGAATGATAATCTCGATAAGTCTTTGTTCAGTAACTCGAACTATTTTTCAGGGTAGCTTGAAGATCGAGAATTGACTATTTAAACAAAAATACACTCACCACTAAAAAGTGAAAAATAAAAATAATTTTTAGAGAAAAAAACAAAACCGACTTCAAGATTAAACCTACATACACAAACAACTAAAAAATATAAAATAATATTTTAATTGCTTCAAAACAAAAACCATTAAATGAAAATCAATGAAATTATCGGTACTTATATACCTATTCACAATTTATGATCAGTTATTTTTGGATTCGGTGCCAACAAAAACAAACAGAATTTGAAAAGAAATTTTAATTGTAAAGATCCTCCCACTGTTTCATCACCGCCACACCGCTGTCTCCGGCCATTCGAAAGTTTATTGTAAAGGCAGGATTAAACTGCCCTTCTTGGCTGGCACCGACTCCAAAGATAACTGGTCATAAATTGTGAATAGGTATATAAGTATCGATAATTTCGTTGATTTCATTTAATGGTTTTGTTTTGAAGCTATTAAAATATTATTTTATATTTTTTAGTTAAGTTTGTGTATGTAGGTTTAATGAATTCAGTTTTGTTCTTTTCTCTAAAAATTATTTTTTTGAAAACCTGCAAATTAATTACACGGGGCCAATTTTTACCGTTTTTTTTTTTCGTTATCATCAAATTCTGTTGATAGGTCTCTGTTGGCAAGCTGAATCAAAAAATGACTTTATTTTTCCTCCATAGCGACCGAATTCGCACGCAGTTTGCGCTCTGTTTTTATGGGATAGGCACAGAGAAAAATATTTTGTTTCATACTTTAGGGAAGAAGGAGGGTAAGAATTCTGCAGTGATATATGTGGGAAGTTTATGGCATGCAGCATTCCGTACGTAAACACTCATTAAAGGCTATTCATCGATTCGTCCATACGAAGCCAGAGTCCTGTTTCACAACGAAAACATAAATGCAACAATAACCATTGGGCATTTTATTATACACTTAAAAGAACTAGATGAAAATTTACAATATCAAGAAAACAAAAGTAGGACGATCATATGAGTCTCATTTTAGGTTATTTTAAAGTAATATTGACGATTCTTTGACAGTAAGGTAACTGAAGTCCATGTTTTTTATGCGAGTGGGATGGAAGAGACAAGGAAAATTTTAAAGTAAAATTGACAGTAAATCTTAATATATATAAATTACGTGTCGCCGCCTAGGGGCCGGCTAACACCTAAACTACTGAACCGATTTTAATCAAATTTGCATACCGTGTGCAGTTTGATCCAACAAAAAAGATAGGATACCTTATATCTTAATTTATAGTCACAATATTATTTGTATATTATCTGTAAGTCACAATTATTTGTTAGCTCTATACGATTCTAACATATGGCGGTATAAGGTTATACTATTATATAAAAGGACAAGCAATTTTTCGTTTGTGTTCAATAACCGCCAAAAACTATTGAACAAATCTCTATCAAATTTTGACTACATCATCTTTATAGGATGGTTTAGCAACAGTAAAATCTAATGATTTTCAACTAATTCTTTATTGAAAAATGAATAATAAGTGGATAACAGTGAAGTTCAAAAATGGCGGCAATTGCCATCTACATGAAAGGTTAAAATGTACAGTGTTACATAGAGCTGGACATTGATAATAAAATTTACTTATTTTCAATTAAATTGTTATAAAAACAGCTCTATGGAGTAAAATATACCAAAGTTTAACTACATCATGTTGATAATTCTAGGTTTAGCAACATTAAAAATTTAAATGTACAATGTTGAGTGTTAGAAACGGGTTTTGCCACACTACCACATACTTTTATGGTTAGAAATTAAAATCCAACCAGATTAAATCAATAAAATTATTTCTGTCGAATGAAAATTATTAAAAATCAAAATGCCGATCCTCAGCTGTTTAATATTGTGTGTAAAAATATGAATTTTGAACCTTTAGTTGTAAGCACTGATAATGCAGTTTCTTATACCGCAGTTTCTTAATAGTCTCTGCCCATCTGGATTACCAACTCATATATTAAAATTGAAAATTGGATGTCTAATTATGCTTTATGTTATCTTCAAATACCTAATCAATCTAAATTTAACCAAGTTAATAATGCCTGCTATGCGTGAAAATATTATCAAAAATATAATTTTCAATTGTTCACTTTAATACAAGATTTTTATCGATAAACAAAAAATCAATTATTAGTTAAAATTCCTCGACGGGGGATGATGAAGTTATATATAAAAGGACAAGCCATTTCCGTTCGTGATCACTAACCGCGAAAACTATAGAACTATTCTGTACCAAATATAACTACATCATCTTCACAGTTCAAGGAAGGTTTAGCAATAATAAAATTTACATATTTTCTCTTAAATTACTGTTTATAAAGCGATAAATATGTAGTAGGTAGTAAAGCGAGCGCCATTCAAGAGAGGTTACAATGATCCAGTGTTAATTATAGCTAGAAATTGATAATAAAATTACTAAATTAAATTAATTTGTTATCCAAAAAGCTATAAATATGTGGTGTGACGTGTGGATTCCAGTGAAATTTAAAAATCGAATATGTGGCAAGCGACAATAGCGTTTCAGTAAAACTAATGAACCTATCTGAACCAAATTTTAACTACATCATCTTCATAGTTCTTGAAAGATTTACAATTAGAAAATTTACTATAATAATAACTTATACTATTATATATAAGGACAAGCCATTTTTCGTTTGTGATCACTAACCATGAATACTACTGAACCAATCTGTACTAAATATTAACTACATCATCTTCATAGTTCTAAGAAGGTTTAGCAATAATAAAATTTACATATTTTCTCTTAAATTACTGTTTATAAAGCGATAAATATGTAGTAGGTAGTAAAGCGAGCGCCATTCAAGAGAGGTTACAATGATCCAGTGTTAATTATAGCTAGAAATTGATAATAAAATTACTAAATTAAATTAATTTGTTATCCAAAAAAGCTATAAATATGTGGTGTGACGTGTGGATTCCAGTGAAATTTAAAAATCGAATATGTGGCAAGCGACAATAGCGTTTCAGTAAAACTAATGAACCTATCTGAACCAAATTTTAACTACATCATCTTCATAGTTCTTGAAAGATTTACAATTAGAAAATTTACTATAATAATAACTTATACTATTATATATAAGGACAAGCCATTTTTCGTTTGTGATCACTAACCATGAATACTACTGAACCAATCTGTACTAAATATTAACTACATCATCTTCATAGTTCTAAGAAGGTTTAGCAATATTAAAATCTACTGATTTTTAATTTATATTTTATTAAAAAAGGTTAATATGTGGACAACAGTGCAGTATGAAAATTGACCGATAGGTGGGGAGTACTATTCTACACGAGAGGTTACAAAACAGCTTGAAATCGATGATAAAATTTACTTATTAAACTATCAAGAAAATTATTAAAAAATATTTAAATATGGTGTGCGATATGTGGATCCCAGTGAAGCTTGAAAATTGACCGATTGTGTATAGAGCCATTTCCACAATAGAGTTAATAATGGTAAACTGAACCTATCTGTACCGACATCTAAATAAATAATTTTTATAATTCTAGGAAGGTTTTGCAATGGTAAAATTTAGAATAACTAAAATTTAAATGTACAATTTTGAGAGGCAGGACCGAGGATTGCCACACTGTCATATACTTTTATGTTTGAAATCAACATCCAACCAGATCAAATCAATAAAGTTTTTTCTGTCGAATATAAATTATTACTAAATCAAAATGTCAATCCTTTACTTTTTTATATCGTGTGTAAAAATATGATTCACGGGCCTTTTTTTCGTAAGCACTGATAATGCAGTTTATTTTCCGCAAGAGTTTCTTAATAGTCTTTATCCATCTTGATTACCAATTCATACATTAAAGTTAAAAATTTTATGCCTAATGGTGCTTATATGTAATCTTCAACCACCTAATCAGTGCAATTATAACTAGATTAATAATTACTGCTAAAAAAATCATTGAAGAAATAATGCTCAACCACATACTAAAATACAAGAATCTTATCGATAAACAAATAAAACTTTAATTTTTAGTTGAAATTATCTTTAGTTATGAGGGCGGGCGAAGCCGCGACGGGAATGCTAGTATATTATAAATTACAATAGATGCGATAAACTGAGATTTAATTTATAACAGTATCTATATAATTTTTTTAATTTATTTTAACAACAGTCAGTTGAGTCAGTACACCTTTAATTCCCAATATGTTACAGCAGCTACATCTTTTCCAGTTTAGGAAAAAATCTACATTTTTTTTCCAAAACAGGAATGGTTTGATTAAGGTAAGTGGATTACCACTTTCCAATTGAATCGATGAAGGCAATGTCAGTAATGTTAGCTTAACTGTCGAAATCGCTGAAACAGGACTCCATTGTGGACTCACCTGAAGAATAGAGTACACATGACTACCAAATATTGGCATCCGGTCTAGATACTGACTCAGAGACTTGGGGAGGCATCGCAGGACAAACAGCCGATAAAGGACAGCGCTCACACAGCTGTTCGGGCGCCATAATCTGATTTCAATTACAGAGACACCTTATGGGCCACCCGCTGGGGTTATCTAGCCCGAATTAATGGAACCCTCGGGCCCCCGAGTGGTTTTTTTTTTTTTTTTTTTTTGTCGACCGCATCCAACCGTCCGGCAATTA
Organism: Euschistus heros; assembly: GCA_003667255.2. NCBI lineage: Eukaryota > Metazoa > Arthropoda > Insecta > Hemiptera > Pentatomidae > Euschistus > Euschistus heros. The sequence goes on along the minus strand of RCWM02000328.1, from coordinate 1,264,129 downwards.
GTGGTCCATTCCCTAGCTTTCGACTTCATTATCACTACCAACTATTGCCGAATATTTTGTACTAGTCAGTTAGATTTTGCCGGAACTCATATTATTATTAGTTTTCAGTTCATTTTTGTTTTGTTTATTTGTCTTATCGTATCCAATATATAAAAAAAATGAGTAATCATATGAATACTTACAAACCACTTATAGTAACAACAAGCTCAAAATGACACCCCACAAACAAAAATCCTTAGGTACTGAACGTGAACAAAAACATTTAATCATATCCTTAAAGATTATCTATGTTCGAAAAAGAAAAATACAGCTCAATCGAAGAAGAAGAAACTATCACTCTCTGAATACAAAATAATTTTTTTTTAAAATATGCATATATTACAGACAAGAATTGGTAGTACTCTAATGAATATTTACAAAAGAAGATCACGAGGCCATCTTCTTTTAGACGCTTCGGACGATTGCCAGGAATGGAATGGGAAGCAAGTTGTGTAACAAGTGGATTTGGATGAGGAGTGAGTATATTATGAAAGGTAAGGTATCTAGTTCGTGTCCAATCAGCAACATATGGGATATTAAGGTCATTGTAAATCAATTCATTTGTGACAAAGTAAGGAGCGTCTAGGATGCTTTTCAAAGGATTTTGGATTGGAGTGATTGGATGCGGGAAGAATTCGATGGTTTGGTGGATCCCCATAACTCTATACCGCAAGTCCAAAAAGGTCTGATAATCATCATAAAGACGAGTCTTTTTTTAGTATATCGGGAGATTTGAACGTCTGTCAAGTAGGTGTTGTAGTAGTCAAAATCGATGTGCAGCTCCTTGATTTTTCAATCTTGTATGAGGGTTCCAGGTAAGTCTCTTTTCCAGATAAAATCCAAGATATCTTATCTGTTCTACATTATTTAATGGTACTCCATTAAAGGATACAGGAGGACAGGATGAGGTAGGTTATCGACGTAGGGTAAAGGTTATTTGCTGGGATTTAACTTAACTCTCCAGTTATGACACTATTCCTCAAGGGGAATGATATGTGACTGGAGTGTCTGGGATGCAGCAAATGGATCATCATTGACTGATAACACGCTTGTGTCATCAGCATAGGTTGTAAGGATAGTATTAGGATGAGTTGGAATATCAGCTGAATATACGGTATAAAGGATCGGACCGAGGATACTATCTTGAGGAATATCAGCAGTCTGAGGAAAGGTGGGTGAGTATGTAGAATTATGGTTAATTTTAAATACTATATCAGAAAGATAGGATCAGAGGATGAGGAAATATGTAGAAGGAAGGAATTGGCGAAGTTTATAAAGCATACCTGGGTGCCATACTCGGTCAAAAGCCTGTTCAACGAGTAAATTGTTAAACCAATAAGTTACTAGAGCGGCTAAATAAATGTAATTGGAAAAATAAAATGTTTTCATACATAGTCATTTTAATGAAAATCTAAAATTGAATCGATGAGTGCAGAAATAACGTCCGTATTTTCACTATTTTTATGAGAGAGAAAAAAGTATATAACCTCACCAAATTTTAAAAAAATCCTCTGTTATAACGTGGAGTTTTGCTTGTCGTGCAAAAATTATCTAGTTTCCATGCTGATTGTGCTTAGGAAAATTTAGTATTGAATGCGGACTTACGTTGTTTCTGCACTCACCAATTCATATATATATATTGCAATTTTAATTTTTTGTTTTTTTCGATAAAAGTATATCAACCAGCTATAAAAATTTTCTTTAATTATATAATAAATAAAATTCACACGTTTCATGTATAAGGAATAAAGAGCAAATATAGCCTAACCAGCTTCAATCAGAATTCATGGATCCTTTTTGTGTTTTGTGAGGTAATTTCGTTAGAATATTTCTATATGGTACAAAGCCTTTTTCTTCCTTATCAAGTTTACGGGGTCGAAATTCTAGAATATTGGGGAATAAATGAGGAAAGTTATCATTTTCTTTTAATGTTGTTTTTTATGATTCTTTTGAAGCAAGATTCGACCACTATGGAAGTAAATAGCATGGCAAAATGACTTGTTTCTCGAAAAACTGTCAGTAGTATAAACAAATGTGGAAAACAACATTATAAAGTTAATATTTATAAAAAATTGTAGGTATAAACTCGATAACATATAAACTAAGTAGTTATATAAATTAGAGTCTAAAGTGAAAAAATTAGAGTGTTCGAGTAAAAAAAAAAAAAAACCTCAAATTGAGGAATGTTTTTCTTAAATAATTTCCTTGAAAATGATGCCGCGAATACATACAACCGTTGAAGAATGGAATATACATACCATTGGGTATTAGCTCTCCTCTAAATGAAGGTTAGGCTGAAACGTATTCATTAACATGGAAAAGATAATGGAAAACAAATTAAAAGCCGGCTTTTCCTGCAACAGCTGCTCTTGGTTCCATTGCCTACCTCCTGCCTTATCTACGCGCTCCTCTCAACTTTATCAAAACAGTTCTAATTAGAATTATTTCTTTAAAAAGAAACTCGACTTAGCACATATTCTTGTATTTGTAATTACATAATATACTACAGTAACAGACAGTAAACATTCATGAGTTTTTTTTTTTAATTTTCATTGTTTTTAAATGACTAGCTATAATGAATTTCATTGCTCAAATGAACTCTGAAAGACAGTCATTGCGTAGCAGTTCAAATAAAAAAAAAAAAAAACAGAGTGCCATAGAAAACCTTAGGTAACAAATCACAAGTGCAAAGACAACAATTTGGGAAATCTGATGGAAATGACCCATTTAATAAACAATAATAATTCAAGAAACGAGCTAGTGAAAAGCAAATAATTATCTTTATCTACACAATATAATATATAAGTTAATGCACTTTACAAATGTTTATCTTGAAGATAAATATCCACAAAATAACTATAAAATATTCAGTGACCTTTTAAAATTTTTAAATCCTGGAATATTTCTACAAAGTATCCCAGAATATCCTATCTTAAAAACCGTTAAATACGGGCAGATCTCAAAATCCTTTAGAACGAAAAATAACAAAAATGTCGTCAAAGATGTCCACCCGCCATCTTAAAACAGTATCCTTAAAGACGAAAACTAATAGTCTTTAAATCCTGAAATATTTCAAAATACTATCCTTAAAGACGATAACTAATTAGTGGGGTATAATATATAATATAATATAAACTAATAAAGATATGTATAATATCTTTAGTAATATCTTTACTTCTAAATTGTTTTGTATTGTCAACACTTATAAATTCACATCCAAGCAAACATGGTTGTTTACAATTTTAGCCTTTAGAAGTAATTCTGCCTTACTAAAGATATTATACATATAAGTAAGGAAAGTTTTTCTTTAACAAAAACCTGATATTATTTTTAGATTATTCATCTGAAGGTATATGTAAATAGCAAATTAGGCCGAAATAAAAAATTAAAGGTTTTTTACTCCTGAAATTTTGAAGAAATTTCAAAAAATATATGTGAGAAAAAATTTTAAACTAAAAACTGATATCATTTTCAGATTCCTCATCCCAAAAAACATGTAGAATCTAAATTTGGTCGAAATCAAAAATTAAAAATTTTTTACCCCCAAGATTTTAGAAGGCTAAGGGGGCTGTCAATTTCTGAAAAAATGTAAATAATTTGCGCTATCTCACATATTTCGCAACCGATTAAGACAAAATTTTAAGGTCATCTTGAAGCCGTAAAACTGCATAATTTAGTCCAGACCTGGAGGTCGCAGGAGTTTTCCTTATTGAGATATCTCAAGTTATAGCTGACCTCGGATTTTTTCATTCACATCAGTTTTTGTCCACTAAAATCTAAAGTAATCCGAATGTTATATGCATGGATAAAAAGCAGAATGTATGCTGATTCTAGTGATGCTATTATTATTGTAATCGGTTGAACGCACCAGTTGTTATGGCCGTTAGAAATCGTTTATGAAATTTCAACTTCAAAATTTTAACCTCCTCGAAAGGGGTTAAAAATCAATATTTTTTGATTTTGATGAAATTTCACATATAAGGGTTTTATGGAGCGTTAACTCGAGATTTGAGGTCAGTTGTTCATGAAAAAAAAATTTCCACTGATTTACAGCGTATTTTATTGGAATTTTGTCATTTTTTTCAAGTTTTGAGCACCCTGAAGCCAGGTAGTGTTTTGAGCATAACGAAAGTATTTTTATTTAAAATAGCATACATAACTACAACTAAACGTGAAAGAATCATTTCTCTATCGTGACTTAAAACTGAGAAAAAAAATAAACGTGATTTTCATATTTTATTTTTTTTTTCGGCTCCTAATGGCCATTGGCGGCTATAACTCTAGTTTTGCACTATTATAGGTCCCTACTACCCACACACAAATCGGCATTCAAATCTGTCAGTTACAACTGCAAACGTCCCCTTGTTAGACTATTATCTAAAGCCCGGAAAAAGAGTAATCTGTTGGAAAAAGATCCGGAGAATAAGGTGGATGAGGCAAATCAGAGATCAATTTTTAATCGAGACTATAAAGAAGAAGTTGTTGTTACCCGAACCAGTTTATTGGCACCCGATAGTTGGTGAGCTACCTATTTATCCAACTTTTTTACTTTTCCCATTTCTTTTAGGTAGTTCCAAGCCGTAGATTCGGAAATGTTGAGCTGTTCAGCAATTTCTGAACATGTTTGGCGTGAATCTGCTGCGATTATATCCCGCACTTGGGCTTGCCCTTCCACTTTTGGTCTTCCATACCGATATCCGTCTTCAAGCGATTCTTCGCCCTTCCGAAATTTTGAAAACCAAATTTGTGCCTTCTTCCCACTAAGACTATCTTTGCCAAAGACGTGACAAATATTTCGAGCGGCCTCTGTCGCTTTTGAACCGCGTTTGAATTCATACAGCAAAGCAGATCTAATTTTAATTTCAGTGCTCAACATTTTGACCGCACTTTTTAGAATACACAGAGAGACTGTGAATTAAAGGTTGCCACTGTTATTGTGAAGAGTAAACATTATTGTTAACATAAGAACAAATGGGATTAGGCAGAAAGGAATTTACATGGTGTTAAAACAAAAATATAAAATATTGTATTAAAAAACGACAGGACTATTTGGAGGACCTGGTATGTTGTTGATTGGATATTGCAATCTAATTTTTTTCATTTTCCAATAACAAATAAATATCTTCAACAATCCTAAGTTTAGCTTGCAGTTGCAAGGTATTTGTTTTTAATTCTGCATGAAGGTTCGAGGTTCGGTCATGAGGAAAAAATCGAAGGTCAACATCAGGGTTCCAACTGGTTCCTAAGAATCGACTATGAATCTTCGATTCTTGATAGCGATTAATTTTTCTCAAGAGTTAGTGCCACCGTTAATCGACATTTGGGATAGAAAAATGTTTACCTTTCTTATTTGAAAATTTGTATCTTTACACCTTTCTAACTGTTTTTGGTAGTTTTAGAGTCATATTTTAAAGTTTTGATTCGAATGAATATTAATAGGAGTTTACATTAGAAATATTATGTTGACGTCACGTCCCCCCCCACATCATCTTTGCCAAGAGAGACAGATATTCTTTATATTTTAAACACATAGCTGCCCAACTCCATTGGGTTTCTACACACACAGCATCCTAATCTATCTAATTAAACAACATTATAATTTAATAATAAAGTAATAATAATCCGTAATATTGATAGTTAAAAAATGAAATAAAGTTCTTGACTAAGGTATAAATTAATGGAGTCTACATTTCAACTTTTTTTTTATTTTAATACTCTAAGCAATGACAGAGTACGCAGAGTTGTTTGAACACCCTATATAAATAAAATATAAGGTAATGGATTCCAATCCATTAAGAAAATTAAATCATATTAAAATAAAACAGCCGGTCTCGAAGTTAAAACGCAAATAAATTATCAGTGGATCTCTCCATTTTTCTTCTGGTTCTTTGAATGACCTCTCAGACCCCGAACTTTATTACTTGGAAAAAATTGAAAAAAAATAAGTAAATTATGCAAAATTATTCCAGGTACAAATTTCAGGTGTTTGAAAAATTCATTTCAAAGAAAGTAATCTTTTCAACCTGGCCTGAAAAAAAAAAAAAAGAAATGAATCCGAAGAAATGGATTCCTTATTTCCTGAAATTATCTTTTCACCCCCACCTTGTTTTAATAATTCACCCTGAAGTAAATGGAATTTTAATTCGTTTCCTACTTAAATCTGCCACACTGGAACTTCATTCGCCACTGACCTTTGTTATTGAGCTTCGGTTCGTACTGTTGTAAAGATTACGAGCAATTTTTGACTGCTGGAATCATTTTGGAAGCATTAGTTTACACAGAACAAAGTGATTAAAACAGCTTTCTTGGATTCCAAGTATTCCACAGCTCCCTGTTTTTCCTCTAGATTTTTTTTTTCAATTATTCTTTATAACATTTTCCCCTTACGCTAGCTACATAACAGTGACTGAGTTACTGACAGATTTAAATCAACACAAAATCATACGCAAAGATAAAAATAAAACGGCTAAATTGCATAAACGGAAAATACACGCCTGTCCTGAAATCTGATTATTATATTTAGATATTTACGAATAAAATTTTAAAAATACGGATTTTTAAAATTGTATTTATAATACAGCCGAATGTTTGTTTCATGCAATCAACAACAATCACCCCGAGAGGAACAAATAATTAAGCGATCCTGCCCATTTCAAATGGATTACAACATTTTACATAGCATATTAATGTCTTAAAGGTTAATATATTATAAAAATAGATTAATAAATTTACATTTTTACTTGATTTCCTCTTCATTTATAAATACTGCTCAATAATTCAAGTGTTCTACTCATGAAAAGTTAGGTAACAATCTTTTTTACCCATACTTCTACTTATATTTTGAATCTTTGTGTGTATAATACCATACATGGGTAATGTTATTTTTGTAAAAAAAAAAAAAAAAAAAAAAAAAAAAAAAAAATATATATATACAGTGGAGACTAGTTATTTCCTCACCCGATAATTCGTCTTATTCTGTAATTCGTTAGATTTTTTTTTTAATTCATTCATTCATTCATATAATTCAATGAATGTTGGCTCAACAGACGCATGGCTGGCACAATTGGCAACTATAAATAACAAAATTATTTAATCTTTAAACCGCCTCATTTGGTTTGTCACTAAAAAATAGGCCTATATTTATGCTTTTTGAAAACCATTTGATTGAAAAAACAAACAGAACAAGTCAGGAGTCGATCCCTCCATAGATTGTGGTAAGAGGCGAAATAAGAAATTGTAGTAAGAGATGAATTGTGGTATGAGTGCAGTTGAATTCCCGAAATCAGTTAGTACTCAACAAAGTAGAACTTCATCTGAGAAAAAGCTTCTTTCTCTTAATTTTATTTCTTCTGATTCAGGAACGCAATTAAACATGGAATTTTTAATGTAGCTGATGCATGGAATAATGTATGTATTGAATAAATATGATATATATGTCTGTTTTTTTTCTTCTATTTTATAAATGTATGTACGTTTTTGTTATATGACTTCATTTTTAAAAAATGTATTTGTTCCAAGGTTTTTGTGTTTTTTGTCATTATCACTAAGTCCAATGTTTATAATGTTCATCTGGTCGTTTTTACATTCAGCTGCATAAAGCTGCTGTCCTTGTTAGATTCGAAACATATATATTCAAGAAAAAAAACAACAAATACATTATTATTTTTTATTTGTTTCGTTTAACGTCACTTTATGCTGCTATGGCTAATCGGACGATGCTACGGTGGGAGTCCTAAATTTTGCCTATCCAGGTATAATTAGGATACGGATCTTTAACGAGTACCTGACATCGCACAGGCTCGGGACCCCCATTTTTACGTCCCTTCCGAAGGACGGCATAGCTGAGGATTTTTTACTCCCTTTAAAAAATCCTAAGGTCATCTGCCGGGCTGCGAACCCGCGATCTTGGGTTTAGTAGGTTGCTATGCTAACCACTACCCCACAGGTGACCCAAATTTATGTAATAAATGACAATACATTAATTAATATGGATAAAATATAAAAAATCAAATATATAAATAATAATTGTATTTATACATTACAGGTGTTAAAAAATTAAAATAATACCACAGTGTTTCTCTTAATTTAAACTTCTTTTTCAATGTTCCACTAATCCCTGTTGAACAGATTCGTAACCTAGGACTTCGAATCCAGTCTTACTTGGAATCCACATACAAGACTAAAACGACAAGAAACTGCGTGTCGCTATCGACTACTTAAACATTTACTTGACAAATGATCCAACCTTCCAATTAATTACAAAAGACTCATTTACATAACAATAATAAGACCAATTTGGATATACGGAGTTGAGCTTTGGGACTCCACTAAACCATCCAATTCATCTCGCATCCAATCATTACAATCCAAAATCCTTAGAAAAATTCTTACTTCTCCACAAACAAACTTATCCACAAACATCTTAATTTCTTAATACAATTATTTATCAAAAAGTAGAAATTTCTGGAAAAAACATAAATTTAAAAATATCTATAAAACGGATGAGAATTGAACTACACTTTATATGGATTTTTTGTCGCAAATGATGGCTACATTTATTATCCTTCTTCTGATATAGAATACATATTACATTATACAGTTTCATTAATCACAGTCGCGGTCAAACTTAGAAACTGAAAATATATTGAAATTCTTCATAATAATGCGAGACAAAATGTTTTGTAGTAATTCTTCAAGTTACATACAATTAATAATATCAATTAATCTTCTAAGAATAAGTAGGTTATTCATGAACAAAGCTGCAAAATATCGAGTTTGATTAACTCAATTAATGATTTTAATTAAATAACAATCCTATTAACTGATAAATATTTTCTGCTTTTATTTATATTCCACTACCAGACATATCCATGAAACACGTACTCCCCAGATCCCTGGGATCATAGATGAACTTTTGATAGACGTTAGCAATTGGGGAAGAAGTCATGTGCAGCCAACACGCGCCGGGCTGACAGATATATAGGCCCCAGCTGCCCGCTACGTGATCACACAACTTCTGTCCGCTCCGGGGTCTTTCTTGCGCAGCGGCAGGTGGAGGCCGATGTGGAGGCTACCAGCTCACTCTACAATTAAACGAGAGAACTAATTTCAGAAAGTTATCGGATAAATGTTTGGATAACAGTTATCAACTGATTGAATAATCGGCGCAAATCCACAACAAGCATCACGAACCCACAAACTCCGACTATAGCAATGAAGTTAACACCCATTACAAAACTACAGCTTTTTTAAAAAAATTTATATTTACTATATGAAAAATACAAAATATAAATGAGAGGAACAATCAGTGTAAAGGCATTGTAAGGAATCTACTGATCGGTAGATAGAATAAACTCCAAACCATACAAATCCACTATCCTCTCAAATTGCTTCCCATTCTAAACCCAGCAACCATCCAAGGCGTCTATAAAGATGGCCTTATATAAGCTTTTATTATAGAACTTTTATTATCATCACAAGCTATTTTCGTGTTATTACTTACTTTAAAGAGTACTCTTTTTCTTTTAAAGAGGTCTGCCAGGATCTGAATATTTTTGGCGGCCGAAGGACATTCTTGGCCACTCTCCTTCCCCACTAATTACTTTTCGTTCTTAAGGATATTATTTTTTTTTAATATTACAAAATTTAAGTATTTTATTAGTTTTAGTCCGTGAGGATACTATTTCAGAATGGCAGAACGATATGTTTAGGACACATATATATTTCGTCCTTAAGGATACTGTTATAAAATGTTCCAGGATATAACGGTTTCTAAGTTATCCGAAGGATATTCCGCCATTGTTGTCTTTTTAGTTTTCGTCTTTAAAGATACTATTTTGAAATATCCCAGGATTTTACGGTTATTAAGTTATAATAAATAAAGGATACCATTTTTTTTTTTTTTTCTGTTTTTAACATCTGAAGCTGTTATTGAGTCAGGGAACGCTTAAGTCATTGTAAAGAATATCATGGAATAAATAAAAGGGGAATCTATAATTTTTCCTAAATTATTGGATTATTATAATGTTTTTTTTGTTTTTTTTTCTTTCCTGGATAGCTATGTCATATGTCCTAGTGTGATTAAAAAAAAAATATTGGAAATCGTCAGTTTTTAAGTCAATGATTATTTAGAAGCCTAGAAAGAAGTTCTTGGACAATTAGATTAGAAATATATAGGCAGTATAGAAATATATAAGGACTAATTTATATAGGCAGATTTTGCAATTGAGAAATTCGACTAGACGAATTAGATAAACTCTGAAATTCAACACAGAATCTAGTGATGAATCTTATTATAGTCATGTAAATAAGTAGTTTATCTAAGGTTACAGCTTTTGACCACTGTTTCTTGTCTCTAATATTAATCAGACCTTGAAACTATTTTCAAATCAAGATTATATGCATAAAACCTATTTTTAAAATAATATTATATTTTTTTGGCCAGTTAGAACTGAAAATATAATACTATATTAGATGAAAAATTAGATTTTTTTTTTTTTTTTTTTTTTCGAGCGAAAATAAATCATTTGACGAAAAATGAACATGCACGAAAACGTTTGGTTTCAGATTTTCGTTTGAAATTTATTAAAGATGTGCAATATCCAATCGACAGAATAGTTGCATACTTTAATTCAACGTTTAAAAAAAAAAAAAAAAATTGTTTCAATCCCTTTTCTTACAAAATAATTATTTTTTAGCTTATAAATTATTGATTTTTTAAATAAATTTATTCAAAACTTTTGAAATTAAAAGTTTATTTTTAAAGTTATGTTGATAATATTTGAGGGGCCACGAGAAAGTATAAAAACCGCCACATTCTTCTAAAACCTCAGAATTTCAGATACGGCGCTCGGTTAGTGCTCTATGGGTTGACTCCAGATAACTAGTTGCTAACATGTTTCTTTCCCCCCATTGAATCATATTACTGTTTTGTATTGATAATGCATTAGCTTAAATAATGTAAACTATAACAACAGCTATTACATTTCATACATTTTTCAAAATATTTTTAGTTATTAATTTTTTGTAAGTCTATAAGTTTTAAGCCTTCTGTTGAAGTGTTATTTGAAATTGGAAAAATGTAAACTATGGCCGTTCAGTCCCGTGATTCTTCTTTTGTAATCATAAAAAATACGAGTAGATATTATATTATATTATACTACAACAACAAAGAACCATTTATTTGTGGTTAATGGCCTAAGAAAACGAAGTCAGCTATAGTAAAAACGGTCCTCTCTAGTTGTAATGTTTAATTTATTTTTTTTTATTTTTTTTTCTCTTTATTTGTTTAATCCACACCTGTCACTTAACATGTGACAACAAGCAGATGTGATAAATTGTTGTATAAAAGATAATTGGCATGTCAGGCATGAGGGAGGACAGCACCCAGCGGTACTTACTCCTAACATGAACATGATATTTAATTCGTTTTAACGGAGTAGATCCCTCAACCAACTCCTTTTTAGTCTCCTTTGGGTATTATCTGGCAAGCTTATGGAGGCCATACTTTGTATTAAATTATTGATATGTCCGTGAAGTTTGTCGTGAAGTCTTTTATATAAAGTCTGGATGTGATCTTGTACCATGGGTATGTGTAAGTCTGTGTGTAAAGTTTGTGTTTTGTTATTGACATACCAGGGTGATTTAATGAGTCTTAAAGTTTTGGACTGGAAAGTCTGTATTTTTTGGATGTGTGTTTTTTTAGCAGTTCCGTAAATTTGTGAGGCGTACGTCCATAGAGGTTTTAATAAGTAAGTATATGTATTTAGTCTTTGCGTAATTTTCAATTTAGATCGTTTATGTAGAATTGGATATAATAGTCTCAGTCTTTTGTTAAGGCTTAGGCGTTTCTGTTTCACATGTGGGCCCCATGTCATCCTTCTGTCGAACATTAGTCCTAGGTATTGAACAGTGTCAGTCTGTTTAATTGGAACATTGTTGATGTAAACGTTGGGGCAGGTGTTATGTCGAAGTGCAAAAGTTATGTGCTGTGATTTGTCGTTATTTAGTTTAATTTTCCATTTGTTGAACCAGTCTTGTAACTGTTGTAAATAGTGTTGGAGAGTCAGTGAAGCCTGATTTATGTCTGAGTGTCTAGTCAGAATTGCAGTATCATCTGCGTATGTTGCTATTATAGTGTTAGGGTAAGTGGGTATGTCGTGTGTGTGTAAACAATGTACAGCAGAGGTGCAAGAATCGATCCCTGCGGTACTCCAGCCCTAATTGGTCGAACAGAAGAGATATACGAACCTTGTCGAACAGAGAAAAATCTGTCAGAAAGGAAAGAGAGAAGGATAAGATAGTAAGTGGAAGGAAGGAATGATTTAAGTTTAAATAGTAGTCCATTGTGCCAAACTCTGTCGAATGCTTGAGCTACATCCAGGAATACCCCAGTAGCATATAATTTTTTCTCCAATGCAACTGAAATGTAGTCTGTGACTCTGTGAAGCTGGTGTATGGTTGAGTGTTGTGAACGAAATCCAAACTGGTGTTCAGGTAGTATGTCTTTGTTCGTTAGTATGTCTAGAATTCGTCTATACAGTAATTTTTCAAAAATTTTTGAGCAAATTGGAAGTAAACTGATGGGTCTGTACGAAGAAGGAGAGTTGGGGTCTTTATTTGGTTTTTGTATCATTAATACGTGTGAATATTTCCATTGCAATGGGAATTTAGTTGTCCTTAGTATTGCATTAAAGAGTGTTGTAAGAAAGACTGTAGCTTTTCTGGGCATATGCTGGAGTAGCTCAGCAGTAATCAAGTCATGTCCTGGGGCTTTTTTTTTTTGTAATTTTTGAATTTCTAGAATTACTTCAGATGGCTTAAAGGCTGGTGGAGGCAACGTTAGTAGTAAGGGGTTGTCAAGGGTATCTTGTACGTTAATTTCGTGTTCATTGTCAGTGAGGTCTGTATGAGGTATGAAAACAGTCGATAGATGATCAGCGAAGAGTTCAGACATTTCGCTTTCCGACTCGGCCCAAGTGCCATCTTCTTTTCGGAGTGGTGCTGACACCTCACGATGCTTTAAAAGCTTTTTTGTATGCCTCCATAAGCTTCCATCGTCAGTATTGAGATTTGTTAAGAATGTATCATAGTTAGTCTGTTTGAATTTTTGGATTTGTCGTTTTAATTCGTTATTTATTTGGTTGTATGTATGTTTGTCCGATGGTAGTCTGTTAGTCTGCCATACCTTACGAGCTCTTCTCTTGATTCTGATCAAATCCCTTATATACTGTGGATAGTTTGGCTGGTAACTTTTCTTGGTTTTGGGAACTGATGAGGACCACGCAGATTCCTGAATGCATTTTGTGAAAACGTCAACAGCGTCCTCTATTTCTTTTCCTGTTTTCAATGAAATTGGAACTGAGAGTTTTTTATTTAAAATTGTTTTCGTAGCAGTCCCAATTAATGTTTCCTTGGATGAGTGTGGGGCGTTCTTCTTTCATACATGGCTCTTCAAACAAGATCAGTTGAATAAGGGAATGATCAGAACAGAGGTCAGAACTAGTTCTAACTGTGTAAGGTACGGACTGTAGTCCTTTAGTGATAAAGAAGTCTAGTAAGTCTGGTGTCTTACGTCTCGATGTAGGCCAGTACGTCGGAGAATTTGGAGTTATAGTGTTTAAAGAAAGCTTATGGAGAGCAGAATGAAGGTTTCTACCTCTTGGAGTAGTTAACCGTGACCCCCATAGTTGATTTTTTGCATTATAGTCACCTCCTGCTATGAAACATCTTCCAAGCTTTTTAAAAAAGCTACAAAACATGTCAGAGGTCAGCGCATACCGAGGAGGACAGTACACCGCTGCTAATGTTAGTGTTATTTGTGCTGTGTAAAGAGTTATGGCTGTTGCTTGGATGTCTGGTGTAATTGGAATATGTTTAGAGTGGTGTTTGAGACATGTTTTGATGATGATGGCAGTCCCACCGTGCGAAGTATTGTCTGGGTGATCGGTCCTGTAGATGGTATAGTCCGGTATGCTTATTTTATGACGTGAAGTGAGGTGGGTTTCTGTAATAAAAGCGATGTCGGTACGTTTCTCGTGTAAGTAAATGTCAAGTTCTGTTTTATGTTGAAGAAGTCCGTTCGTATTCCAAAGAAGGATGGACAAGGAACCCACAGTTAAATAATTAGGGTCCATAAGCTGGGGTTTGAAGGCTTGTCTGATTTGTGTAAGTTGTTGGAGGAAACCAAAAAGGGGTTCGATGAGGTTATCTAAACCATTTAACAAATTCAATATTTGGGGAGGATAATTATCAGCTGGGGCTACCGGCTGAGCAATGTTCTGCCTCATACCTGACATGAACGCATTCTGTTGCTGTCTTCCTTCAGGAGCTGGACAAGTGTGTGGAGGTCCTTGCTGCTGCATTCTTGAAACTAGTTGAGTGGGCTGAGGTTGCTGTGGGTCCTGCTGCATTCTTGGAACTAGTTGAGTGAGCTGAGGTTGCTGTGAGTGCTGCTGCAATGGAGGAGAGTCTTGTGGCCCAATTGAGATAGAGGTAGATTGAGAGGGTGCAGACCTTCGATTATGGAGAACTCGTGAATTTCTCATGTTTCTTAACTCCTTCAAGATTTGACATCCTCTGTAGTTCGCAGGATGTGCGCCCTGGCAATTTGCACATGTAGCTGGGGTATCACGCGTTTTTTCTGGCATGAGGAACTTGCGTGTGTTTGGCCGCATCTTACACATTTGGGTGTGTAATTGCAGTAGGTCTTAGTATGACCGTACTGTTGGCACCGATTGCATTGAGGTATCATCCTCTTCTTTCGTGGCTCTTCAATTATTACTCGAGTGTAGAAAATGCTTTTAATTTGGTAGATATTATCATTGTATGTTTCTTTGGTAATATCAACGAAAAACATTGGTAAAGGTAGTTTTAACCTTGATATCACATTAGTAACATTAGTTGCCTCATAACCTTTACTTTTTAAGGCATCAATGATAATTGATTTTGGGGTTGAATGATGTAGGTTTTTTATTACTACTCTTGGACATCTATCTTGGGGTAGCTGGAACGTGTGAAATTCGGCATTTTGTGTTCTAAGTGAATTCACTATAGCACGATATGATTCCGGAGTCTCTGGGTTGATGCAAATATTTTTTGGTGTGGTTTTTAACTGAAATGTAGATGGGCCACTTACCTGTTCTAAAAACCCAACAAACGCTGGGTAGTTTTCTACTCCTTTTACGAAAATCGGTGGAGGTCTAGCTATTGGAGCAGTTTGTTCTGACCGGTTGGATATATTTTGTGAGTTATCACTTAAAATACTGAATTTATTGTGAACAGGGGTGATAGATGGGAGGTTATTTGGCTTCTTTTGCTTCCTGGTATCTCTTTCTATTTCTGAGAGACGTTTACGACCTGTAACGATTTCCCAGACACCTTGTTCATTTTGAGAATTGTTTTCCGCTATACTATCCGTAGCATCCATATTAGAAATGTTTGTTGATGATGACGCTGCTTCGGTCATTTTTTAAGTGTCCTATCACACAATAAAAAAGAAAAAAAAAAAAAAAAAAAAAAAAATTCAGAAGGTCACTAGTATCTTCTACAATTCATTTTTCACAAATAAAAGATCATTTTCAAAGTTATTACCAGTAAAAAAAGTAATTTTAGGAAAATATAACCTTTAACAACTTTTATCACTTTAATCAAATGATTATATTAATGATTGGTCTTAGCTATCGGTGTGAAAGTAAATAGTGAGATTAGGAATTTGTGTAAGGAGTGATGACCTTTAGCTTACAGTTATAACTCTTCCCTTCTTTAAGATTTTTTATCTCCTGGTAACAATTTTTGCTAAAATGTTGATTCATACACTTTAGATAGAATAATTTTACAAGAGTCCTCAGTGAATGGAGCACTGGGTGTCAATACTGTTTGTGTTTTCTTATATCTATAATAGTATACATATACGGTTATAATAATGATTAACAGTATAATAGTGATAATAATTAAATAATAATAATACACTGCGATATTTTCGCTAAATCTAAGAATGTTGAGTGTTGGTATAGTTACATTTGTGGTATTTAAGGTTAATGTTTCTGATATTGATACATCATAAAATGGTTGTAATATGTTGTGATAATTGTGATAATAAATTTGTGTTAATGTGGGGTAACAATCATTTATGCCTATATTTATCAGACTTACTTTAGGTAAAAATTGGCTAATATTATTACAATTGGTTATCTTACTTATATTATAAGTTAAATATTGTTTTGTAACATCCAGATATCTTATATTTTTATCTAATCTATGCTTAAGTTTACAAGTTTTTACATTGCCATTTTGAATTATTGAATAAATACAACTGTTATTAACTTTAATAAGATTTTTACAATAATATTCCTCCTCGTATATACAGTCTGCTGTAAAAATGTTGTTTTGGTTTTGAATGTATAAATCGCTGTCAAGCTCGATTTCGTAAAATGTGCCATTAATATATTTAGGTACTGTATGAACTACGTATCCTTGGTATTTGTTCTCGTGAGTTGGTAGTCTTATAAAAGTATGAATTACCTTCTTGTGTGTTGAACAAAATATTTTACTATTTGCCCATAAAATATCTGTATTGTTAGAGACTAAATGGACTTTGTTAGGAAGATTTTTCAAAACGTTAGTCATAATACTGGAATGAATTATACCTAATTTGCAAAATTCTAGTGATAGAGTTATTTCTTTTACTTGGTTTAGTAATTGAGAAATATGTATGTATAAATTATAAGCGTCTTCATTTGTTTTTAATGTCATCGTATTATCGGTGATAAGCTCGAAATTTTTATTTAGTGTTTTAATTTTATTTTTATAATCAGATATTAATTGTTTGTCGATATTAACTGAGGTTTCTATATTATGTTCAATTCTATAATTATTTTCTTCTATCGTTCCTATTATTTTATCGTAGTGTGCTTTATCATTGGCATCCATATTGCCAGTTAGCCAACTAATTATATTTCCTAAACCGTTAATTAATCCTCTTTTTGTCCTATGCTTATATTGTAATAGTTCTAATTGATGATTAACATTATTGGTTAAATCTTTTAGTATAGAATAAAGATAATGTCCTTTAAAAAATTTTAAATGGTTATATATGTTCTCTAATTCAATTTCTAAATAACTAATGTTGAAGAAATGATATGTTTCAAAATAAGAGTTTATAACTTTTATATCATTTATATAATAATGAAGTATTCCTGGCGAGTTAGTCAGATCATGCACTTCAATCGTTTGGATCTTCTCCATCAGAGCTAGAACCATGATCAGAGTTGTGAGCTTGCATAGAGGCGTCATCTGTAACATAGGTTTTACTCTTATTTTTCGTTGGTCTTTTGATATTGTCGATATGGGTGGTTTGTTCTCGTTTTTTTCCTTTTACTATGATGTTCACTTTCCTAAACTTATTCCGGCTTTTAATTTTTGCTTGTGTATTTTTCAAATATTCTTCGTCTCCTAGAATTGGTGGTTCTTCCCGATCTCTATTCAATTTATCAGTTCTATCCGCTTTCTCGCCTAAAGCAACATTTAGTTGAGCTTCTAAAATTTTTAACTGATTGGTATGGTCACTTTTTATGGCCTCTATTTCTTCTAAGGTCTTTTGGTTCAATTCATTAACTTTTGTGACTTCATTATTTAATTTTTCAACAGTTACTTTCAGACTACTTTCTGAAGCTTTTAAATTGGTTGTTTCTTTCACTAAATTTGAATTTAACTCTTTCATTTCTTTAATTTTACTAATTATATTTTTTTTCCTTTTCTTCATGTGACTTATTAATGGTTTCTATTGTTTTCTTGAGCACTGAACATTGTTCTTGGAGCTCATTTGTATTTTTAGAACTCGATGAGCACTTTTCTTTATATTCATTACTAACTTTATCAAATGAATCTTTTATTTTTGATAGTTCATCTTGAAGATGTTTTTCTTTCATCAAAGCTTGTTTTTCTAGTTCAGCTTTCT
This sequence comes from Euschistus heros, assembly GCA_003667255.2. NCBI lineage: Eukaryota > Metazoa > Arthropoda > Insecta > Hemiptera > Pentatomidae > Euschistus > Euschistus heros. The sequence continues at coordinate 1,246,134 of RCWM02000328.1, read as the reverse complement.
CAGAAACAATCAACTCTAATTCTTTTTTCTTACACTCTAATTCTTCTCGGAAATGTAACTGACCATTCAATAATTCCTTTAAATTTTCTATTTCTGATTCCAGTTTTTTAACCTCATTCAAAGATAACTCTTTTTCTTTAGTTAAACATTTAACATTTGAATTTAATTCAAGAACTTCAGATTCCAATAGTCGTATTATTTTTTCATTCTGCTCACTTTCACGCTGCTTACTTTCCAGATGTTCTTTTTGTAGGGCTTGTAGTTCTGCACTAAGTTCCATGATTTCTTTAATCTTTTTCTCAGCTTCTTCGGTTTTTTTCTTTTATAGTTTTATCTTGATTTAACAAGTAGGCCTCCTTTTGCTCAAATAACTTCGCTTTATCTTGTAACATTTTTTTAATTTTGTCCATCTCAGTATTCAGCGATAATGTTGCCTCAGAACTCTTATTTTGTAAAGTTTCATTTTCTCTAGTCAATTCTTTATTTATCTCTTCAAAACTGGTTATATAACGCTCTAATTCTGAAATTTTTGGAAACTAATGTATTATTCTTTACTTCCAGGTTTTCTTTTTCCTGTAATAAGTTCATAGCATCGTTTTCAACACTAAGAACCCTTTTCTGTAAATCTTCAATTTGAAATATTTTGTTTGCTAATTCATTTTCAGCCAACGTAATTTTATCTTCCTTTTCATCCAAACTTTTCTTCAAGCTGTTATTTTGAGTTGAATAGCTATCAAGATCAACTTCCAACTGATCAATTGTTTTCTTTAAATTATAACACTCATTTCGGACTGTTTCTTCATTTTTAAGAAGTTCTTCAAGTTCTTTGCATTTTAAATTATAAGCTTCTTCCATACACTTAAAATTTTTCACAGAATTTTCTACACACGTCCTTTTATTTCAAAAAATAGCTTTCTCTCCTTCCCTTTTGACTGAATCTAACATCATTTCCAATTCTTGTACTCTATTTTCATGCAGCCTAATCTCCTCAGCAGAAGACAATTTTAACCTACTATGCTCATTCTGTTTTTCGGCAAGATCAGAATTTAAACTCATTAATTGTTGTGAAGAATCAGTTGAACTGTTCATTAAATGTGAAATGTCATTTTCAAGTTTTTCTTTCAAATTCTGAAGTTCAGTACATTGTTCGACAGCATTGTTAAATTTCCTCCTCAAATCTCCGATTTCCAACTCCAAAGTCTGCACCTGATTTCTAAAAGAGTTTTCACATTCCAAAGATTGATTGTATTTTAGGGAAAGATCTGAGTAGTCCTGTTCTAATTTTGTCATTTGAGAAATTTTTGAATCCATTTCAGAAGCTTGTTTCTTAACCATTATTTCTAAATCTGAGCAATGCTTTTCTACATCAACTATTTGTCCATTTTTAGAAGCTAGCTCGTTCTTCAGTCTATCATTCACTTCTTTCAATTCCGGTAGATCATTGTTCGTATTATTTAATTCGTGAACTTGTATTGGTCCGGCGGGTCGTTGTTGCATGGACCTGAGCCTAAAAAATTATCCTGTCGAGCTTCTATAGCGTTCAGTCTTTCCGTTAGGATTCGAATCTGCTCGTCTTTTTCATTTTCTGTATAATGAACTCTATTGGACACAGTTCTCATGGATACTGTATTGGAATCTTTTTCAGTTGGCGGTAATGAAACTTGTTCTCGATTTGGATTTTGTTGGTTTCTCCAGTTTCCCGATGGAGGTTTGTTAAAAAATTGATGTTGAGATTGTGGGTCCCATGGTTTGTTGTATATTGGTTTTTGATACTGCTTATAGTTTGGGTTTTGATTATAATACGATTGATACGGTTGTTGATACGGTTTTTGTTCGTACCTTGGTTTTTCATAGTGGGGTTTCTGATGTTCCCAGTCTTTTTTCTTTTGAAAGTTGGGATCAAAATGTTTCCCTTTATAATTTGGAATTTGAAAATTTTTTTGTTGTGGATTATACTGATGTTTACCGTACAACCTTTGAACAATGTGTGCGGCACTGTTTTTAAGGATATCTTCAATATCTTCTAATGTATTCCATGTAATATGATAAATGAAATCTGTTAAAGAAGGGTGGAGATTATGCACCGCGTGATGGGATATTTGTCTATCATATCTTTTCATTTCTGCTTGTTTATCTAAGATCGTATCGTCGGTGTAAACTCGAGTATATAAGTCACAACGTCGTTCTATTAATCTTTCTAAATAATTATGAGGATTTTCGTTACTATGTGGCCTGACATTTAATAATTCCGCAATTAATTGTTCTCGAGTTCGAGAATCTTGATATTTATTTTTTAGAAAAATTAAAATTCCTTCTACGCTATTAAATTCTTTATCATGTACAGCTGCGGCTACTTTCCCTTTTAATTTACATAATAAATTTAAAATAATCTTTGTATGATTAATATGTCTATGTGGATTATTTTCTTTACAGTATAATTCTGTTAAAAACTTAGTATTACGAATAAAATTCACTAGACCTATTGGATTTCCATCATAATCTGGAATCATTTTAAATTCACTTTCTTTAATTTCTAACGCCATTGTGTTTTCGTTTGTCTGGTCGGTTAGTCTTAAAGCGTTAAGTCTGTCTAGTAATGACATACAAATGTTACAATTTATATAAAAATAATTACCCTAAGATGTCTTCAGTTGATGTTGGCTTCTTAACAAAAGAGATGTTGGGTTGAGATTGTAGAAATTGAAATTTCTGCTTACTGGAAAGAAGATCCTCGTAGTCGTGGAGGATGCTTGATCTTGTTCAAGACTCAGTGGCAAATCTTCCTCTTGACGTGGAGACGTGGTTATGCTGCTACGGTACTGGTATTACACTCAGCCTAAGCTCCGCAAAGTTACTAATTCTTCAAAAATAAGCTCTCAAGTCCCTAAGTTCGGGCGCCAGTTAAATAAGCTTACTCCAACTTAGACTTTTAAAAATAAAGGTTTATTTCAAATTACAATAAATATGACACTTGTGCCTAACTATGACTGACTAATAGCTATAAGACGTGTCGAACTGACCACTACAATCCTAGCTTACTTCTATTACTTCTAATTTCCGTCCTAAAAGACGAGGTCATATATAGGGGTTGTTATCGGAGTGAATAAGGAGGCGAAGGGTGAAGGAATTGTGTAAGAAATGATTATATTAATGATTGGTCTTAGCTATCGGTGTGAAAGTAAATAGTGAGATAAGGAATTGTGTTTAAGGAGTGATGACCTTTTAGTAATGATTATATTAATGATTGGTCTTAGCTATCGGTGTGAAAGTAAATAGTGAGATTAGGAATTTGTGTAAGGAGTGATGACCTTTAGCTTACAGTTATAACTATATATATATATATATACGATTGTTTTTTATGTTATAATTATTATTTCATATATTTATTTATTTTTATTTTTTTTCCTGTAAAAAATTTATGCTGTAATTACTGAAGCATTTAATTTGTAACTAATAGGCCAGACAATTGTACTTTTAACAGAGCATTATTTTTATTCTTAGGGGACAGTACGTCCCAGAATAAAGTTTATTTTTTTTATTTCATTTAATTTCATATGCATAAAACTAAGTCATGCATTTAGGTAATCTACATTTAGCAATTCTAGTCAGAGTCATGATTATGAACATTATGCATGTCTTCCAGTTGATCTCCACCACATGCAAAGACGAGACCCTTATCATATTATTATAGTAATTTAAAGTAGCAACTCCCAGCTTTATCTAAACTAGATTGGTACTCGAAGCTGTTCCTAGAGCTAGTTTGATATTCTCTCTTCTTATTCTGAGTAGTTCTGGTGGATAAGATCTGGTTTAGCTTTGGAAATAGTTCCCGTATCGCGATTCTACCTCCGGGTCTTTAAGTTCTTTATTATTCCGTATACTCACTCGTGCGTATCTTACAAATTTACATTTTAGATTTCCGATTCCCTTTAGAACTTTAAAATTGAAAATATAACTGAAAAGAATTGTTGGGTTTTAAAACGAATTGACATATTTTTTCAGATTTAAATTCTGTAGAATTTATTTTCTATCCAATGAAGTACTGAATTTATTTACAACAAATATATATATATATATATATATATATATATATATATATATATATATATATATATATACACACACACCCAGAATATTTCTCTGATTTCTTCCAATCATTCATTCATTTGATCAAATAACATAACTAAAAATTAAAAAAAAAAAACAAATTTTAAAATAATTATAATAAAACCAGAAGATCTTTTCTATTTTAATTGATATACAAACTATTATATAATAAATTAAAAAAAATATAATAATAATAAAAAAAAACCTAAATAGTAAAATTGGTAATCTAACCGACGATATGACTATCATTGACGATCAAGACGGCAACCCCTCAACAGGTTCCATGTTATTCTTTCATTAGCCGGCAGGCTCAAGGAGGCAAGTTTTTATTTCTAATGATTTATCAATATATAATTTTAAATTATTTTCAACGTTAAGTATTAGTTTTACTCCCGAGTCTTCGTTGAGTTTAGGTTATTTTCATTTAAATCGATAGCGCAGTTGGAATTCTACTTCTTACTTTTGTATTTACTCACAGGTTTTTTTTTTTTTGTTTTTTTTCATCAATCCTAATTGTTTTCATTTCATTTAGCACCAATATATGCTTTCAGGCAGTTAATGCATGAAAAGGATTAAAAATGTATAATAAAATGACACTGCTTGGTTATGAAGATGATCTATGTTGGGTGAAGAGGTGGAAGCTAGTACATTTAAAACAACAATGCTCTTAAAAGACGGTAAACTTCTAATGATTAATATAATAAAACAAAATCTTTAGTGATTGGAAGAAATGGTGATAATTTCGGCTATATTTTCCAAACAGACATATCTGGGATTAAGGTTAAATACAAAGAGCAGTTTAAGCATCTGAAAACTGCATTGCATTTGAAAAAATGCTTTTCTAAACTAGAAAAAATGAAATGCGAGGAGAAATAAAGTTAAGAGCAATGTCCTGGGGTTTCTCATTTGCATTACTACTTAGTTCAGCGCCTACTTCCCAGAGATATAATTAGGATTTACAAGAATATTATTCTACCAAGTGTTCTTTATGGACGCAACTATGGCCACTTACATGAAGGGAAGAACAATGCCTTCGAAAAATAAGTTAGCATAAAATATTTTGACCAAAAAGGGATGAGAATTAAAAACTCTAGAGAATTTAAAAGACTACACAATGCAGAATTTCGGAATATTTTTCAAGTTAATATAGTTCAGGCAATAGTTATGTGGAAGTTAAAATTGGAATATAATTCGTAGAACATAACAATAAATTGAAGAGATAACGAGCGTTGAATTGTCCGGTAAACATCCGAAGCGTATATATAAGTTATATATGTAGGGTTGTGTTATGGACGATCATACGGATTTGGGTTTTAATGTAGTGAGAAGATAGGTCATACATTGGTGGTACCGGCATCTAGTCTTCTGGTGCACTAAGTCTCTTACTTTTACTGAAAAGAGATCTCTATACCTTTAAGAAGACCGAAGGAAATGTCACGAAACGGAATGAATGAAATAGTCATTCGAGGTACTTATGTTTGTACAGAAGAATCAATTCAATTAGAAGATAATTAACTATTTCCTACTTCTTTTGGTATCATACCAATTCTATTCATGAATACTAATAGAAGCGCCAAAAAATTCATCAATACCAAAAGATAAAGTCGACACAAGTGGATTAGAATGTTGTATAGAAACGCTAAAAAAGTAACAAATATATTTAAATTTTATCCATAAATATAATAATAATTATAAAAAATAAATTTAAAAAAAATTTGGTGCATAAAAGTACTGTTGACTATATAGTTTGTATTGCATGGATGCGTATTAAACATATTATATATGTTATATATATACTATAATATAAAATGACAAGCCATTTTTTTGTTTTTGATCACCGCGAAAAATACTGCACCGAACTGTATCAAATTTTGACTAAATGATCTTCATAGCTCAAGGAAGATTTAACAACAATCAAATTTACTGATTTTCAATTAAATCGTTAAAAATATGTAGATTCCTGTGAAGTTTAAAAATCTGCAGATAGGTGGCGGGCGCTATTTGTAAGAGAGGTTAAAATGATAAGGTGTTATCTCTAGCTTGAAATCGATAATGAAATTAATGACAAGTTCAGTTTTGAAAGATAACTCCTCATTTCAATTCAAATTATAAAAATTTATAGTTAACAATTAGTTTGCTATTAAAATCAATAAATCACAAGGTTAGGCTTACAAAAAAGTTGTAGTGGATCTTCGGACACTGTTTCTCTCATGGGTAATAGTATTACAGAATTGGAAACCCTAACAATCAAATGTACCGTAAAACGGCCTGACTTTGCACCTGTGAGTTAACCTTGCCCCAAGCTAACTACAAAGTTTCAGTTGAAGAAAAAGTGTTTTGCTATAAAGATATTTTATATTTCTTACTTACTTATGACTAAACTGATTGGGTCTAAGGAATTTTCACGCCAATCCTAGTTACCTCTCGTGTTTTATAACAGTTAGTTGATTTTAGTGTTTCAATAGGTGTGATTCCTTTGTGGGATAAATATTTCTCAAATCGATTAGGTTTTGCATTAATTTTATTCTATTATTATTGTAATTTAAATATATGATATTCATTTTGCTCAAAATATTTACGAAAAGTCATGGTATTTGAAAATAAAATATAATCCCCTTTTGGCTATGAATTCGGAATGACTTGGCACCAGTATATTTTGTCGAAAAGTCACCTCCCTGTGGAAAGACGTCTTAGACAGCAATACTCCTCCTAAACAAATCAATAGACGAGGATATTTTGAAGTAAAGGAGTTAATAGCCTGGTTAAAATACAAATTATTTGGGATAACGTTTTGCTTCTTGTAAATAAGGTTTTTGCCGTGTGTTAGTATATTGACGAATGTTGTTAGAATTTTGCCTAGTTATAGCTTTAATTTTTTTCAAGTCATATTGTTCGTTTTTATATTTTAACAATTTTTCTCTTACTACTGCAGATTGCATTTTCCCAAAAGTGTTTCTCTAAGAATCTGTGTGCAATTGATTTTATAGATATCGTTTTGTTCTTTGTTTGCCAAAATTATAGCTGTTTACGTTATTTAGGTGTTTTCAGTCGTTATTTTGTTTCTATATAATATTTTGTTGGTATTTTCTATCGTTCCTCAATACTCCTTTGAAAACTGCAATTTTCTTTCTCATTTCAATGAAAAAATTGTAATTTACAATCGTTTCCTTTGACAAAATCCTTACAAACAGAGAAAAAAATCATCAAGCTAATCTCCAAACACTATCAAGAAATGACTTCCATCTCATAACTACTATCAAGCTTTGACATTGTTCCAGAATACGTTGCTTTTTTAATTGAAAAAATATGGTAGCCAAAGTCACGGGTATCCAGTTGACTTTGCACCAAAGTTTAAAAACATTTTTTTTTTTTTTTTTAATATACATTTATTGAAATTTACAACTGTACAGAATTTATACATCAAGTAAATGTATTTACAACGATTATAATAACATGTTAAAACTTAGAAAGAACAACTCATCAGTAGCACTTTATTAAAACTTTTACACTAGAAGGTCTCTAGGCGATCTTCGTTTCAGACGCCTCGGAGGATTATCAGGAATGGAGTGGGAATCAAGTTGAGAAATTAGGAGATTTGAGTGGTTATGGAGCTTACTATGAAAGGATAGGTATCTGGTGTGGGCTAAATCAGCAACATATGGAACATTAAGATCTTTATGGATAAGTTTATTGGTGACAAAGTAAGGAGCATTGAGGATTTTACGAAGGATTTTGAATTGTAAGGATTGAATACGAGATGAATTAGTTGGTTTAGTGGAGCCCCAAAGCTCAATTCCGTACGTCCAAATAGGTCTAATCACAGTCATGTATATGAGTCTTTTCTAATTAATTGGGAGCTTTGAACGTTTGTCTAGTAAATGTTGAAGTAGTCTGAAACGATGGGCAGTTTCTTGTCGTTTTAATCTTTTAAAAACATAAAATTATTTATAAGTTTTGTAAATTTTTCAATTCCAAGATTATGCAATGAATCAACAACATTTTTAAGCTAATTATTTAAAGCAAATATTTTAATACATGCATTTTAAACATTATTTATAGGCAGTTAAAGAATGAAGTTCAACAAAAATGGTGCAAAGTCACGCCATTTTAAGGTAGCTTATTCGGCTGACTTATGAATTTATTTTTGCCTTCTTGCATGTTTTATACTAAACAAGATTTTTATAAATAAATAAATGAAACTTCATTTATTATTTAAAATTATCAAAGTTCTATACTTATGAGAGTGAATGAAGCCGCGACGGGATATGCTAGTTTAGTATATATACTTTGTCGTAAACCTACGAAACTATTCCCTGTTGAAAAGATCCTCTACCAGGAACTGGTCCTGAATAAACATCGTACTCGGAATCCACATAAAGACTGAATCGACAAGAAGCTACTCGTCGTTAGCGAAAGATTCAAAAGCCCTAGGACTTCTAACAATTCAAAAGGCTGATTCACATGAATATAATCAGACCAATTAGAGCTGAACTTTATAGCGACAAATAATAAGGGTTATATTTTATCTGATAATAATAACACAAAAAATTTTGCAAATTGTTCAATGATTTTTGTAATTATTAACAAATAAATAGTAACAAAGTATGCCTTTGTTGCTATCTTATAGGTCGATTTTTCAATATTAATTAAATTAATTCTATATTCACGGAAAGCCAAAATATATTCAGATTACAGTCAGATAACCAAAAATATTAAAAATAATTTTACTTTAAGAGCTTTAAGGATCAGCAGTGCCTAAGGTACATGCTAAATATCACTCAGCTACGAGCGGTGCTACTTGACTAATAGATCCTTTGTTGGCAAGGAACAAAGAATATGTTAAGTAATCGGAAAAAGAATATCGTGCTAAAGAAATTTAAAATTCAGAGGAGGAAAAAAAAGAAGATAAAGGGGTATATAGTCAGTCTGATGAACTGTTTCAATCGATTTATCTTCGGGATCCCCTAAGGCGGATGACACGCGGTCACACGTTACTTGCCGATATTCTAAGCTTGGGTGGCTATTTCCTAAATTCCGACGGCAATACTTTCTGTGTACTTTCCTATTCCAGTGTCTAAAAACCAAAAACCCTTCCTATATTCTTGATTTATTAACTCTGCGTTCTTCTATCCACCTCCTAAACACTAGATCCCAACCTTTTAACCTATATATCCCCACACATAAAACCGCTTCCTTTGACAAATCCTTCTTCATTCGGGCTACCTCCTTCTGGAATTCCCTACCCACTTCTATTCGTAAAGCAGTTTCCATAACTTCCTATAAAAATAATTTATTCCTGTACCTTTTAGACAATCAATCTTCCGCAAATATGTCAATAAGCAAATGAATACTTATAATTACTTTTTTTTTCTCTTTCTTTATTTCATATGTTCATATATATACAGTTGTATTTCATGTTGTAATTATTGTTTCATATATTTTTTTTTAATTTAATTTAATTTTTTTTTCCAGTAAAAAATGTATGCTGTAATTACTGAAGCATCTAATTTGTCAATAATAGACCAGATAATTGAACTTTTAACTGTGCATTTTTTTTATTCTTAAGGGGCAGTAAGTCCCAGAATAAAGTTTATTTTTTCATTTTCATTTCATAGTGCCCTACACACCTGAAAGTAGAGCTTGTTTTGTAAAAAAGTAAGAATGTGTCAATTTCTTGTGGTCTATTATTAGTCTTGCAAATACAACCTTCACACTACTAGGCAAGCGCCGAAAAAAAAAATCGAATTTTCGAATTTCTTTATTTTGATCATCTGGCTCGTGTTTCTGTTGTATATTATCAACTGCATCTAGATATAACGCAGATTTCAACCCAACTTATGTTAAGGCCCATTTATTGAAGCCTAAAATCAAGATAGTGGAAGTCTTGGTTAAATTACACCTAACTTTCAGAGTTTGTTATTGGACTAGGAATAATTATGTTTTATTCCTGTTCTAGGATGTCCAAATATGCCACACATAAGACAAATTGGTCAACAACTTTATTTCATTGCGTTACTAAGTCAATGTTATGAAATACCATACAATTTTAGAAAAGGTAGTGCTACAGAAAAAGGTTTGGTTTCCTCCGGGATGGGGAAGATATTTTCTCGAACTAGACATGCTAAAGTCAAGAATAGAATACAAATTGTCTGCGTCTACCTGTGTCTGCGGTCGTAACTCCGTATTCAGGTCTGGAGAGTTTTAATATAACAAGAGCGGAAGGGCATGATAAGACAACACACTTTTTTTACACAACTTATATGGCTATCAAAACTTAACCTCACTTCTTAAAACTCAAAGCGAACGTTCACTAGTAATGAGTTACGTGAAAATCAAATATTAGTTTGTGTAGTGATACGAACTTGGAAGTTTTCCTTCGACGACACCATTCTGAACTTGAAGAGAACATTTGAGGCGTGGAGATGCAAAAGGGGGTAAATCCACTTTTTATCAGTTTTAATTTGTTTAGTTAGCGTCCTCAATAAGGTGGTAAATCGTCCACCCTTAAAAGTTTGGGTTGATTGTATGTTTATGTGTATGTGTGTTTCGAAGTCATCATGGGTTCAAACTTTGAAGGGTGGACGATTAACCACCTTATTGAGGACGCTAACTAAACAAATTAAAACTGATAAAAAGTGGATTTACCCCCTTTTGCATCTCCACGCCTCAAATGTTCTCTTCAAGTTCAGAATGGTGTCGTCGAAGGAAAACTTCCAAGTTCGTATCACTACACAAACTAATATTTGATTTTCACGTAACTCATTACTAGTGAACGTTCGCTTTGAGTTTTAAGAAGTGAGGTTAAGTTTTGATAGCCATATAAGTTGTGTAAAAAAAGTGTGTTGTCTTATCATGCCCTTCCGCTCTTGTTATATTAAAACTCTCCAGACCTGAATACGGAGTTACGACCGCAGACACAGGTAGACGCAAATAATTTGTATTCTATGCTTGACTTTAGCATGTCTAGTTCGAGAAAATATCTTCCCCATCCCGGAGGAAACCAAACCTTTTTCTGTAGCACTACCTTTTCAAAAATTGTATGGTATTTCATAACATTGACTTAGTAACGCAATGAAATAAAGTTGTTGACCAATTTGTCTTATGTGTAGCATATTTGGACATCCTAGAACAGGAATAAAACATAGTTATTCCTAGTCCAATAACGCTAACTAAAAAAAAATAAAAATGATTAAAAGTGGATTTACCCCCTTTTGCATCCCCACGCCTCATTTCATTAGTTCTAATACCTTTAAATAAGAGTTTTTTTTTTTTCCTCATTTTAACAAAAAGGTAAAATATTTAAGTTGGAACAGGGAGAAATTTAGGAAAAAATTCAGTAAGTGGATGAACCATGAGTATGTTTTTATGTTATTTGTGTACTGACAATGATGGTGAACAAAGAATTCGTGTTGGAAGACCGAACAAAACTTTTGATGAGTGTGAAGAGAAAAGAAAGAAAATAAAAGTACGCAACATTCTAGCAGCCAAGCCACGAAGCTTGATCACGAAAAATTCCATGACTAAGTACCATTGAAGACGTTTTTTACAAACTGTTTGAGATTTCAGACTCTTTTATTACAAGCTTGAGACCCGAGTCTAAGATAAAGCACCTCCCAGTAAGTGTCGAAGATAAGGAACTTTTAATTTAATTTGAATTTTTGATAATAAGTATATATCCTATTAATTTAAATATTGTTAGATTTTAAACCACAGCTTACTTAAACATTCTATAATCTCTGTTTTCTTGTTTTGATGATTCATATGACATTTATTTATTATTGTAATTTTTTAATGAATAAAACAATTTTTAGGCTTTTTTGGCGATTTTCAAATTTTCAGATGTTTAGAACATAACAGTTTTTTTTCTAAATTCTACTTAAATTATTTTTCCTTCTTTGAAATAATGATAAAAACAGTTAAAAGTTTTTGTAATTTTTTACCTCAAGTCGATTGAGACCGCTACAATAATCCGTTCTTGTGATTCGACGGCAATACTTCCTCGGCACTTTCCTATTCCAGTCATTAAAAACCAATAAACCTTTCTATATTCTTGACCTACTTACTCTGCGTTCTTCCATTCACCACCTTAATACAAGACCCCAACCTTCCCACCTATATACCCCCTCACATAGAACTACCTCCTTTGAAAAACTTCATTATCCGTGTTACCTCTTTTTGGAATTCCTTACTTATCCATATTCGCAAAGCCTCTTCCTTAACTTCTTTTAAACATATTTTATTTATCCATCTCCTCGATCTTCAATCTTCCACAAAAATGTAAATAATATGTAATGAATGTACATAAGTGTGTTCAAATTTTTACTATTGATTGTTTTTATTATTATTTTTTTTTTTACTTATTTTTAATTTTTAATTATTTTTTTCTTAGTTTCTTCTCTCTTCTTTTTTTCTCATAATTTAATTTGTAAAACTGATGTGCTGATTTGTAACTAATCTCAGCCAGGCAATTAGGGGACAGAATAAAGTTTATTTTTCATTCATTCATTCATATATATATTTTTTTTCCGCTTTTCCGTCGATTGACCCCGGTGTGCGACATTTGAGGCTAGATTAGTACACTATGTGACTCTGTAAGATGTACCCTGGGGATTCTTTATCATCTTAAGTTCGTTTGGTGGGATCTCATCTCGCATAGCCTGCCATCCATCTTTAATAATGTTTTCAACAACATTTACTAACTGTTTTAGAGTCATATGACCTTTCACGGCATTTATTAGAACGAAAATGAATCAATTGTCAAAATCTGTTATAAAATACAGGAGGCGGCGGTAATACCTTTTTGCTTGATAAATAATTCATTGCGGGAGGTGCAGCGTGAATTATGTAAGCCTAAGGATGAATATTCAAAGCAGACTCCTCTTTGCCGAGGACTCAGTAATAGTCGCTAAGTCTTCGCTAACTGTTTCTTGATTATCAGTCACTCGTCCGCAGGGACATTATCCTGCCATGTTTGAAACGGAAAATCTAGAAATGGGACCCAAACAACTTTATAGTTTAAAGAGATCTGCCAAAGAGCTTGAACATTACTTTGTGTCATTTGTATGAACATATAAAACAAACTCTGATTGCAGCACAACGTACAACATATGTTCCATAGGTTGCATATTTAGCCCAAACCAGATATCTATCCTTTCATAGTAAGCTCCATAACCACTCAAATCCCCTAATTTCTCAACTTGCTTCCCACACTATTCCTGATAATCCTCCGAGGCGTCTGAAAAGAAGATGGCCTACAGATCTTCTAGTGTAGAATTTTATTGAAGTGCAACTGATGGGTAGTACTTTTCATGTATTGTCACGTTATTGTAATAGTTAACAGCACATTTACTTAATGTATAAATTTTGAACAGTTGTAAATTTCAATAAATTGTTAGATTTATAAAAAATAAATTATAAAAATATTATAAAAATAAATTGTTAGATTTAGATTGAAAAAAAAAAAAAAAAAAAATGCTTTTTAGGTGTAAAAAGATAATTCACAGCTGCACTAAATGTCTTTCAAGATGGTTCAACAGATTTTCATAACAAAAAAAAATTACTAAGAACAATAGATAAAAGTTACCCAAGGTTTCTCTAGAAGTACTGCGTATTAATTAAGAATAATTAATAATTGAAATTCACAAACATACAAAGAATAAAAATCAAGTAAATGAGAGGAATTATATACATAATTACATACAAATTTTTTTTTTAGGCAACTGGTAAATATAACGGAAGGCAGTAGGGTTATTAGTTGGTAAGGCACTATACTATAATGATCAAGCTATGAGACCCGAGTTCGAGTCCAGCAGAAAGCAGTAAATTTAATTTCTGCTTCTTTAGCCATGGATCAACTTCAGGATCAGTAGACCCTCCTGGAGCACAACCAGCCGCTTTAAATTGGAAGAAAAAACGAGGTGGTTTAGTGAAATCGCTGCAGCATCTTCTTGTTCAACCTTCATGGTTCACTCTTGATTGTTGAACAAGGTGTCTTCTTTTTTTATAATATATAATAGAACAAATTTCTATTATAGAATAGAATAGAATAGAAACATAATTTTATTCTGGGACAATGTCCCCTAAGAATAACAGATATGTACAAGTATTAACTAAATTAAGTCTGGTTAGAATTAAGTTATACGTTAAAAAATAAATATTATTTTGTATTATACAAAAGGGTGCAGCCTCAAAAGATATTATACAACCACCCAGGGATAAAAAACCGAAAGAAGCTAAATCTGACCATCGAAGAACTAATAGCTTGAATAGATTTTTAGAGTCTTACAAAGAGGAAATAGTAGAATATGGTACAAGAAAAAACCCTAATATTTATATTTCTAAATTAAATCCCAAAGTCAACGTTTTTGTAAGTAGAAGACAAATCAAACGGCAAAGTCTAAGGTAACCGACAATGGCATAGAAACTGAAATCAAAAAGGTAAAACCAATAGTTACAACACAGCAAGCGTGGGAAATAATGACCTCCCAACAAATAGAGTTAAATCTAACAAAAATATAAATAACAAAAAATTTTGTCAATGCAAAAACAATTAAAATGATTGAAATAGGAACAATAAACGTGAGAAGCCAATCAGAGGAATGGAGACTCGAAGAACTGGATAATGCTCTATTTCTCACAAAAATTAACCGGTCAGCACCGGATAAAGTTATTTGGAAGAAACTGGGAGAGGCTTATGCCCAAAGATGGGACATTTTTCTTTGAAAAAAAAAAACTTAAATTTTTTTTTTTTTTTTTTTTTTTATAAATATCTTATGTAGAAATAAAATAGCTATTAATATTATTATTATCTTAATTTTAACATTCATGAAAATAACAGTTAGAAAAAAAAAAAAACACAATACTCTGTTGACCCTTCAAATACTTAAATTAATTGATGTCACATAAATTCATCTATTACTTCTCAAGTTAAAAATTTAAGTGCTGCAATTAAAGCCTTGAAAACTTTAGTATCCAGCCGCCTTGTCTTGGCGATTACAGGAAGACATTTTTTTTTCCGAGTATAAAACCCTGAGGCGGGGTTCGGAAAGTTATGAATGGAAAGTCGACAGTGAGGGGGGGGGGCCTTATTAAAATTACCCCCTTCCACTTCCCCTCCGACTGTAGCCTCCAGCAGCGAATTTCCAGGATTCCTTCCCCGGGTTATTTCTCCAGCGCTAATGTACCCGTCCACCACTCGGATGCCCGAAATATTTTTGCCGGCTGTTTCAGGGGTTGAGGGGTTCATCTCCGTAGGAAATCGGATCTTTTCTTCGGAGGGGGAGTTTTATCGATAAATGTAGTCTTTGGAATATCTCGTATCCCTTTTCCATTGTGTCTACCAGATCCAGAGATCTTATGCTTCCTATCGGTGGACCTGTTTTATTAAATACCACCAACATATTTATTTTATTTTCTTCTATTTCTTTCAAAAGCTTGCTAATAAATAAAGATACTTTAAGATGATAACGAATTATCAAATACTAACACCCCGCGTAGATTTGAATAATATACCGCAAAGTAACTTAGATAATTTTAACTAATAATTGTAGAATTATTTGTTGTAGCTTTACTCCTTCGATGATATTTTCATGCATAGCAGTCATTTTTAAACTGGATAAAATTCCACTGATTAAGTTGTTGAATAATGATAAAAGTATGGTTGACTGGTATGATGAATGGAGAAGAAGATAATCAGGAATGCAGTCAACACCACGTTTGGATAGTAACACCTGCATACCTGATTATCTTCTACTCCATTAAGTAGTTGCAGATTAAATAAAAGCATAATTAGACACTATGTCACTGACATATAATTATTCATGACATATAATTATTCATATAATTATGTGACACATAATTATTCACTATGTCGAAAAGAAAATGTATATTTTCTGATAACCTACAAAGTCAGTACAAGATGTTTAAATCTGGGAAAGAGCCATGGTATGCAACGTGTTTTATTTTTGACCAAGTAATTTCAATAGCTAATAAGGTCAAAACTGACTCATGAAAATCATTTAAAAACCGAGAAACATAAACTGAAGATTTGTAGCACAGCATCAACGTCAAGAATAGATTCTTTCATGGATGCAAATGCGAACTTGATTATTCAACGAAGCGTTAGGGCCTGCAGAATTTTATGATATGATTTCTAAGGAAAACGACGTTTTGGATAAAGTGGTCGAAAAAGCAACATACAACTAAGAATTTATGGGTTTTTATTATTTTTAGAAACATTTGAGATTACTTTATAATTGGGTTTTAATTTTAATCTTTTTGATTTCTCTTTAGAAGAGTGCATATATTTTTATATTTGTACGATGAAAACATTTAGCTTACTGCCAAAGTTTAGTTGTAATTTATTTATTTTTGTTTTATATAAGTGAAGTCTATTGAAGACTGAAAATGTTTCAGGTAGTTATTAATTTTAATGTCATACATAAAGATCAAAAGATTAAGGATAGGACTATAAATAAGTGGTTAGTGTTATAACTAAAAACTTAAACCTGTAATATAAATTATGTAATATAGCTTTGATTAATTAAAAATTATATGTAACTTATATTGACAGAGATTTTTATTCTTGTTTTTTACTTTAGAGACGTACATCCGGCTTTATAAACGGTATGCCTGGCTTTTAAAGATAATGTTCGGCTTTTGTGGCAAATTTCCTACTTAATACAGCGCCAAGTCCGGCTTTTGTATTTTAGGAGATGGCAACCCTAACTGGGATCCACATGTCGCACCACACACACACACGCACACGCACACGCACACGCACACGCACACGCACACGCACACGCACACGCACGCGCGCGCGCACACACACACACACACACACACACACACACACACACACACACATACACATATATATATTATTTTGTTACGATAAATTAGTTTATTAATGATTCCAAGCTTACTTAGTAACCTCTCACCAATGGCGCTCGCCACCAATCTATCAATTGTTAAACTCTGTTATCCACAATTTATCATCTTTTTATTTATTTATTTTATTTATTGTGGTTTAGAGTGTAAAACTACATGGTTATCAACGCTCCAATTAATTTACATTAAGAAAAAACAAAAAACAAATTATATACAGTACAAAAGATTACATTTTATAATAAATTTGATCACTAAATCAATAGTTTCTTTGTCGTCTCCTTTGAGATCTTTGTAATTTCCAATGGTATTCCCAGCTGGTTCAACATTGTCCTATAGTAGTGGCACTCTTCGAAAATATGCAGAATGGTCATTCTGCTACCGCATTTCTGACACCTCGGTGCTGGTTCTTTTTTAATCAAGTGTAGATGAGTAAGTTTGATGTGCCCTATTCTCAGGCGGGTGATTACTACTTCTTCATTGCGGGTACTGCGGCTGGAGGTAAGCAATGGCCTTACAGATTTTTGTATAGCTTTATCGCCTTTTTAATAACAAATCAATTAAAAATCAGTAGACTTTATGATTGCTAAATCCTCATGGAACTATAAATATGATGTATCTAAGATTCGGTAGAGATTGGTTTAGTTGTTTTAGTGGTTAGTGATCACAAACGGAAAAGGATTAAAAATAAATGAATACTATATGTATATAAAACTGAATAACCGACCAATGAGTAGAAAGCAGTAGGTATAGAGCAGGAGCTCCCAAATATCCTTGGGGTAGGAGAATGGGAGGCATTTCAGAGACTGGGATTGAACTGAAGCAGAAGAAAAATGGTACAGGAGAGAACACGGTCCAACCTCTGCTAAAACCAGCCTCGGACTACATAATCAGTAGAGGTTTTTTTTCCGATTATTAAAGATGAGGTAGAAACTATGTACGTATGTAAAGTATACATGTAAACAGTATATTAACTAACTCATCTGGTGTTTAAACTGCAAATTGTATTAATATAAAAACAACACATATTTCTAATCTAACATATTCCGAATCTAATTTGGTAAATTATAAAATGTACCCTGAGCCCTAATACCCTTTGGTCAATAATGTCCCCAGATACTCAAGTCTGAGAGCTTTAAGAAAGAGCTTAGTGAATACTTCAGCAAGTCTTACTTATGGTAACCCTAGATTTTCAGAAAAATCCATTTTGAACAGATGGCGTATAATTGATTTCATTAGAAGCGATGATAAAGGTTTTATCTTAATTGATCAAAAGAATGCCTTAAACACTTAAAGCTGTAATAAAAGTCAGAGAAGTGCCTACTTCGTACTGATGCGAATTTATTGAAATCGGGAATTCCAATATGCACTCAGGACTCGATTAACTCGGTTGGAACTATAATAATAATAATAAGCAATACTAACGTGCACAAGTAACATCATCGAATATGTAAATCAAAAAAGTTTATAACTTGAAAAAAAATCACTTATTTTATTTTATTTAAGTATCGCCATTTTATCTGCTACCACACGATCTATCCATTGTCTAAAATCCATAAAATCGAACAATTCACCAGCTCTGCCTTCAAGATAATTAATTATCTTCTCTAAATGATCGTCCAACGATTGCCTAATTTCTTGTTTGGCATTCGTGATAAAAAGAAATAAAAACAAAGAAGGTTCGGTTGATCGAGATCCCAGCTGATCGGTTAGTAAATAGAGTTTCGAATCTAATTTGTAAGAAATTAATTTTTCGAATGAGTTCTACTTTATTTTTGTACTTCATTACCACTAAAAACGTTTGATTATGATTATAGAAGCAATGAAAGCCAAAATAATTTCTTTAGGGAGCAAAGCGTTTTAATTTTTTTCAGTATGCATCTTCATTTGTAAGACAATCTATATTATATTGTAAATGATACTTAGTTATTAAATTATGTATTTGTTGAACTATTCTTTGTTTTCGACACTGGTTGCATTATATATATATATATATATATATATATATATATATATATTCAATATCTATTATAAAAAACGGGCAATCCATATCAAGAATAGATATACTTATATTAACACATCTATCTCAAACATGAATAGCAGTT
Source organism: Euschistus heros (assembly GCA_003667255.2). Classification (NCBI taxonomy): domain Eukaryota; kingdom Metazoa; phylum Arthropoda; class Insecta; order Hemiptera; family Pentatomidae; genus Euschistus; species Euschistus heros. Next base: position 1,227,037 of record RCWM02000328.1, on the reverse strand, counting down.
CGTAAAATATTGTGTTAGATAAAATATTACCCAAAATAGAGACGGTATTTCAGCCTGGAGAGGATAGGTCACCGCTAAGTGAGAAATCTTTTCCAGCTTCATAAAAATTCAAGCGACACGTCATTTCATCAGCGGCCCCCTCCTGGAGAAAATTAAATTACCCGCAAATCGTATTTAGTCCTTTTTAAAAGAGCCAGTTCAGACATCAGCGAAGAAATTAACTCCCACCACAGAAGGGTCTGACTTATTAAACAATTTCTTTTTTTTTTTTTTTTGGTTACGCTCTTGAAAATATTTCAAGAATTCAGTGAAAGATCTGGGAATATTTTTTTTTTTTTATTTGGACAACTTAATTTGATTTTACAGCATTAAAAAGTCAGAAATTTTTAATTTTAATAGGGAACAAAAAACATTCTTCAACTCTTGTTATTGATGTAACTTACGTTTTAAGAAAGAAAAGATAGTTCGTTCCGTGAAATAACCAGAGGAAATAAGAGGATAGTAAAAAATAGTCGATTTGATGAACTGTTTGATGATCTCAATATAGTGGATATGATTAAAAAGAAAGACACTAGTGGCTCGGCCACTTGCAAAAATTACCGTGCAAAAATTATAGTCTCCTAAAAGAGACAAAGTCTAAGGTGCCTAGCAACATGATGGCCGGCTTTAGATGATTGGGGATGAGAGGATGACGAAGAGAGGTGGAAGTTAGATGGGTTGTCGATACCTAGGAAAGCCAAGGCTCGAGTAACACTAAATAATTTTTAAAAGTATTTTATTGAAAAAGTATTACGACCTGCCTCACTTAAAGGCAATAGGTAATAGAGGTGATTCCATTCAGACAATGAATACAAAAATAAAATCCTCAAATAAATAAATACGAATAATAAAATAATTAAAAATAAATTATGATAATAATACAATTCAAGTAAAACTAAAAAAAAATAATAATAAAAATCATAAATACAAGCATACTATACATACAATAAATTACAAGCATGCCAGAGAACCCCAAATAAAGATTCCTACCACTTTTGGACACTTACCTTCTGCATCACAATAGTAAAATTCTAGAGGAGGCTAAGTGATAGCACTAAACTACTTTTTTCAAAACCCTCTGTTTTTGTTTTGTTAGGTTTAATAATAATATATTTAAGGTATAACTCATTTACACTCTAAAAAATTTATGTATAGATTAAGATTGAAAAATGCATGATTTCATTAATTTAGTATCAGATAATGGGATTCAACTTGCCCCTATTGCAGTAATCCAGCGTTTGGGTACTGAACTTACTATGATTTTATTGTATAAATTTATTCCCAGAACATCAAAATCTATTCTTTTTTTTTTTCTTATGGCTAAAAAAATTAATAAAATCTTAATTTTTTTAACTCAGCCTCTTTTACAGAACCAATACATATCTGAATGAAATAGTGAATTTTTAATAAATAATCTGGTTTATTGATAGAGTATTTGTTGACTATGAAGTATTAAAGGATGTAGGTTGTTATGGTATGCAAATATATATATATACAATTAAAAATTATAATTTTTTTTTTTTTTTATAAGTCTTATAATGGCTTGGGTGGAAAGGTCAAGATTTATTTATTTAAATTTATAACGCCGACATTTCGACTTACATTGCAAGTCTTCATCAGGGCTAGAATTAAAAGAAAATAAACAGAAAGAAATGACAAAATAGCTAAATCTATGAAAAAGGTATGAAAAGTATAACTGTATTAGAATCAAATAGGTTTATATAAGGTTTGTAGGACCAACCAGGGGATTGCAACAAACCAACTGGTTCCAATTCAACTGAGTAATGATCGCAATGTACTCTAACAACGAGATATGTACTTATGTATACTAATGTATGTCGAAACGGTTGTCAAATTTATTTGAAAAAAGAAAGAAAATAGCCAGGAGGATTTTTACCTTATTCCGATAACTAATAGATGACAAATTTAAACTTAAACGAAACTTTTACTGCAGCGATTGGTAGAATGATGATGTCACTTGACGCCCAAATAATAAAATGACAACTCCATGAAAAAATTATCGTTTCCAATTAATGTCCCTAAAGGAACATCCATTCAGTCAAAGTAGGAGAAAATTAGTGAGGCATTTATGATGCTCGTACATTTTTATCTAACCGACATTAACAATTTTTAGACAAATTAAACTCTTTTAGGTACTAAAGAAAGAAGAGCGACTTAAAGACTTTTTATCCTGACGGACAAACTTCGAAAAAACAGTTAAAAGTATTTTTAGATATTTTTCATAAGTTAGGTTCCATTTCGGGTAATTTATTAGTTGTACTTCTTTAATTAATTTCTGCTTCTTTGTTAAACATTTAGGCAATATTTTTGATCAATTCTGGACTGGAAACCAAATATTACTGAAATAACGAAAAAGACAATAAACATTCAAAGAAATTTCATTGCTAATGCCAACTTCTACAGTCACACGTAATCTACTCGTATGATGGTGGCCTCTCGGTGATCGAATATAGAATAAACTGAATATGCTTTGCTTATAAACAACAACAATAATGGTAACATTGGTCCTGGGTACATTCGAGCTACTCTGATATTTCCCATTGTTATACATATACAGTGTTCAGTGGCTTTTGACCTCAAACCATAGGCATGGGCCTAAATTACGCCTAAAATGATCAAATGAACTGGAATATCATTGTAACATGATTAGGATATTTAGATATCACGATATATCGATATTTTTGATCATCGATATATCATGCTGAATGATATATGGGAGCTTACCATACCTGTCCGTACTACCAATAAAACTGCTGTATTTATTTTATCGTTGCTTTCTCTCCCACCCAAACACCCTCTGGAATTCATTCACTCGTCATATCCAGAATTTTTTACTAAGAACTTTTTTTTCCTATCCTAAAAGACACTAAAATTCTATGTATGACGATACAGATTTTTTCTTCAGTTACATACACGTCCAATGTAACAAGGAGTTTATCAATATTTTTTTCGTACTATAGTTTGTTGACTTATCTCAGTAAAAAATTATTTGCTGTATTCCAAGTAGTTATTTATTGGTTTAAATTAGTTATTTAATTTATTGCGATTATTCTCAAATAGTTCAGTCCCAAAATTTTTCAATTAAAATTTTCTATAATAAAAAAAAAATTGTCAAATATTTCGATCATTGAAAAAAATATACGTTTTATATTAATGAAAGGCAATCTAATATGAACCAATATTTATGTGATACGGTTTTCGTATTCGATTAATAACAAAAACATGTCTCAGTAAATATAATATTCAGTGTTTACTTTCTGAAATACGTTGGGAATATATTGAATATGTCCTGCGAAATTGGTTAGACTTCCTAAAGCTTAATTACTCATCCGTAATGATATGGAAGCATTAATTAGGAATCGGTGAATTATTTGCCTTTTCTATTGGTATTTTCTATTATTGAAATGGGCTAAAGACAAAATAGATTCACTTAAGATTAATAGATTCACTTACACGGGAAAAACCGGACGTTCAGTAAATCAAAGAGTAAATGAACATATAAGAGCATACACTAATAAGACCCAAAATTCCAATTTCGCTATCCATCTAAATGAAAATAACCACAAATTTAATAAAGACTCGGGAGTAAAAATATTACATCAAGTAGAAAATAGCCTAAAATTAAATACTTTTGAATCACTAGAAATAATGAAATCGTTTAAAACCGATCCAGATTTTTGTTTAAATGGTCAGATTAACATATCCAATAGCCCCATTTTAAATTTATTTCCCATAGGAACGAAAAAACCCAATGAGTCATAAGGGAAACCCCGTTGTAAATCTAAAACTTAACCTACCTGCCCCCCTTTTACTTCTCACAAATTCAGTGTTTTAGTTACCTCGAAGGTGAGTGCCTATGCTTGATTTCTTGTCCTATCTCTTTAAAAAACTTTAGTACATTTAATCTATGTAACATAGTTCTGATGTGTTGACAATTTTATTGTATGTTTTAGAACTGAAGATGAATGTTTAGCATTCGAAACTAGTTTTCAAATAAAATAATCTCAATAGAAGTGGCATTTAATTCATCAATCCTAACAAAATAGATTCTTCCGAGAAAATACGTAATGACTAGGTCTGCAATCACTGCGAAACTAAATACATGGGGAAAACTGGACGAAGTGTGAATCAAAGATTAAGAGAACATATAACAATTATTATCGATTTTTTTTTTTTTAAACAATGATATGCACAGTTCCAATTTCGCTATACATTTAAAGGAAATGACTATAAATTCATTAAATTCTCAGTAATAAAAAAAAAAAATATTTTTTATTAAAATTATAAAATAAGCAAAAAAAGACCCATTTAAAAAAAGTACAAATATTTAATCAAAAATACTCAGACTAATCACGAAATCACCTTGGTACATTTCAAACCACACAATTAACTTTGATTTAGAAGTAACCACAGTAAACGAACACATACATAGTCTTTCTAGACGATTTCACGACATTACAACATAGTCATTAATGACATGTCCACGACTGACATAACTGGAAATACTCTCAAAAGGCTTTTAAAAAAGCTGGAAGAGAGATTTGCCCAAATAAATCTTTTTTTTTTTTTTAATCCATGCCAAGAGGAGGTACTGTTGAATGCTAGTCTCCCACACGCCTGTAAGGCCTGTATTTTTACAAATCATCAAATTACTTATTGTTACTCCAAAAACAGGTTTGAATAAAAATTTGAAAGAGAAAAAAAAGAAGAAAAAAAGTAGAAAATATAATAAAATTAAATATTAACAAATTATAATGTATATATATAATTAATGAAGCAAAACATGATCAGGGATACAGCCAAACAGAAGTAAACATATTATAATTTTGTGCAAAGGTTTTGACCTGTCTGATTTCATCAATCGTCGCTCTTCTTTCTAGCGTGGTTTGGTTGCCCTGAAGATGACCTGCAAGGCAGTCTTGTGTGCCAACAATTATAGTATTTTTATCTGGACTTGTTTCTGTTCGACTGCATCCCTGATAATCTTCTTCAAATCAATTTCAGAGTCTACTATACTTCCATTATTTTAAATAATTTATGAAGCAAAGTGCTGATTTGTTGTATGCTTTTATTAAAACTGATGATAAATGTCTAAAATTCGAAACTATTTTTCAAGTAGAAATATTTCTGCATGGCTGAACGAAATAACTCCCGAAATGATCCGGTATATGGCAGCAAAGGTGAAGAAATGTTTCTCCATCTCTTAAATTTGGTATGGAATAAGAAAAGGATACCAAAGGACTGGGAGATCGCTGTGGTGGTGCCTGTCTACAAGAAGGGAGACATTAGAGTATGCAATAACCATCGAGGCATATCTCTGATCAGTGTGCCAAGCAAGCTCTATTTAAAAATCCTAGAAGCAAGGGTTGACGACTGCCAGATCGGAGAGGAGCAGTATGGATTCAGAAACTCAAGGAGTACGCAGGAAGTGATTTTCACTTTGAGGCAGGTCATGGAGAAGTCCATCGAGAAAGGTAAAGAACTTTCTGTCTGCTTCGTGGATTTAGAAAAGGCATTCGACAGAGTCAAAAAGGAGCATATAGAGCGAGCTCTGTCGGAAAACCAAGTGGGTATTGGCACGATTCTTGCAGTTAGGAGCCTCTACCGGAAAACAAGAAATAAATTAAGGACTGACTACCACACCTCCAAGGAATCTGAGACGATGCAGATAATACGTCAGGGGTGCAGGCTAAGTCCCCTGCTTTTCATATTGCTGCTGGATAAAGTGCTGAAGAAAGCCAAACTCAGATTGCGACGTTTTTAACTAGGGCATTGGAACCTTCAGCCTACCTTGCTTACAGTTCTCGCTTTTGCTGATAACCTCATCGTGTTCACTGCGGATGACCGGGACCTACAATACAACGTAAATATCATACAATAAGCGTTGTCAAACATTAACATGGATGTTAATCCAGATAAGACCAAATGTATGAGAATATTGAGACTGAAGGAGTCTGTTCTGAAGCAGGTACAGGACTTCAAATATCTAGGTGTCTGGATCAACGAAAGCTGTTATCGATGGAGAGGTATCGCAAAGGCTGGGAGTAGCTGGTAGACTGTTCAACGCAGTATGGAAAGGTTTTCTCAACGGAAGAGAGGTGACGAAGAAGACAAAAAAATCTGTCTACAAGTCTACGTTCCTGCCCATCCTATCTTATTCCTCCGAATCATGGACCCTTACCTCAAAACACAAAGGGCAGATCCAGACAATGGAAATGAAATACCTATGAAAGGTTGAAGAATGGACCAGGAGAGATAGGATCTGTAACTCAACAATAAGATCGAACCTAGCGGTACAGACGGTAGAAACCATTCTTGAAGAATATAAACTAAGATGGTTTGGGCACCTCTTGAGGATGAGCACGGAGAGAACGGCCAGGAAAACGTTTGAGACGAGAGTAGAAGATAGTAGACAGAGGAAGGCCACGGATCACTTGGGAGAAAGGCGAGTGGGAGGCGTTCAGGAAGCGAGGGCTGGACCGGAGCAGGAGGGGAGAATTGGTTTAAGAAAGGGACATTTGGGTCAAGCTATATAGAGGAAATCCCCACATTGCACAGCTGTAGAGAGGAAAACATTATAATGATGAGAAATATTTCTAATAAAAGTATCAAATAATTAATCAATTCGTCATATTTAAAATTTCTTTTTGTATTAACAGAAAAACTGACAAGACATAGGAAAAACATAACGGATTATATATTTACCTGATTATTTAGCTGACTATTGAATCCCATTGTCTTTCAATTACTCCACAGTCCACTCTACGAACCAATAGCTTCAAACAGTTTTTCCGTTTTTCTTCCTTAGGTCAGTATCAATATGTTTGATGTCCTACATTTTTTAAATAATTAATAAATAATATCAAATTGCAAATATGTTTTTAAATGTCCTATTTTTTTAGAACTGGTTGCGATACGCGCAATGGTAGAGGATTGATTAATTATTTTTCATTTCTGTTAGAATATATATATATATATATATATATATATATATATATATATATATATATATATATATATATATATATAAAATACAAAATTAGACTGCAGCCTGCAAATGTATACTTGTTTTGGCATATGATTAAGATAACATGACAATATTAAGATAACAAGTATGAATATAATAACACAAGTGATCAATATATATTAAATATTAAATGCCATGATTAACCGCAATATTGGCTATAATTGAGTCAATATATGCGATGAAATGCAATCAGTGTACTGTAATATAATATGAATTTATATTCTAATGAAATTTAACTATCTATGTTTTAATCAAACAATTTAGCATTACTGTTATTATTAAACCGGGATGTTAATTTGATTAAATTAAATTGTATTTTATATATTTACGACTTAGTTATTATTTCAAAAATAAAAATCTCTGCAAACCAATTCTGGCGTAGGGTCAGGAATCAGGGACTCTTTAAAATCAAATGATAGACATTAATTCACGCTTAAATCTATGAAAGAATTTTTCGAAGTGTAAACTTTTGTAGTGTCCTCTGAAAAGAGGAAACTCGCGTACCGTACCATACCGTACCGTACCCTATACCCGCAGATTCAGATTTATCAACTAGATTTAGATCTGTTTACTATCTTCAAAATGAGCTTGAGACTTAAAACTTGAAACATATCTTAAAAGCGGATGACAATGCAATAATATACAAAACTAACGGGAGTGGGAAGCACGCGGTGCAGTGCGCAGGCACTCAGACGGGCACTTTAGGGCACTCTCAGACGACGATTTTTGACGCCTTCTGCTGTTCTATTCCTTATAACTCTTTGACGGAACGATTGTCATAAGCATACCGTTTTAAACAGGAAGAACACTGACTGCTACATGTGGTTCGTAGATCCAACACTTTTACTTTTTCAAATATTTTAATATGAAGTCAGAGATCACCTCTGTAAAGCTTTGGATTAAAATAAACAAATAATAGAATTAGCAAATTATAGAACGGCAAAGGTTGCTACAAAGAATTTATTAACATTATTAAACTGAAGTTTTTTTTTTTTTTTAATATTTTAATAACATCTAATTCATCTCATATTCAATCTTTACAATCCAAAATCCTTAATGCTCCATACGTTTTCACCATAATAAACTTATCCATAAGACCTCAATGTTCTATATGTTGCTGATTTAGCCCAAACCAGATACCTATTCTTTCATAGTAAGTTCCATAACCACTCAAATCCACTAGTTTCTCAACTAGCTTCCCACTCCGTTCCCGATAACCCTCCGAGGCGTCTGAAAAGATAACATTTACCACTAGAACCTAATTTTTAGGATCTATATTGGTTTGAGTGAAAAAAATATGAGTTCGAAACATATATTTTTAAGTGTTCGGGCTTTCTTTCACGTGTTCGTTTTTCGTAAAATAGTTAGATTCTGTCATTTAAAAACACTATGTGAATATCGTGGTCTATAAATGAGTCAAATAAATCGATATTGTAATTAAAATTCTATTTTAAATATTGAATTAACATTTAATAGACAAACGTCCAAAGCTCCCAATTAATTACAAAATACTTATTTCCATAACGTTTCATAAACCGTATTTGGAGCTTTGGGGCTCCACTGAACCTTCAAATCCATCTCGTATCCAATCCTTACAATCCCAAATCCTTCGAAACATTCTCAATTCTCCTTACTCAGTCACCAATAAACCTACCCAAAAAGATCTTAATGTTCCATATGTTGCTGATTTAGTCCAAACTAGATACATATCCTTTCATAGTAAGCTCCATAACCAGTTAAATCCACTAGTTTCCCAACTTTCTTTCAACTTAATTCCCGATAATACTCCGAGGCGTCTGAAAAGAAGATGGCCTTGAGATCTTCTAGTGTAGAATTTGTATTGAAGTGCTACTGATGAGTAGTTCTTATAAAGTTTTGACATGTTATTTTAATCGTCATCAACACATTTACTTGATGTATATATTTTATACCGTTGTAAATTTCAATAAATTGATATAAAACAAATAATAATAATTAATATAATAAAATAGTACATTTGTGGTGAAACAATTGCACAACAAAAACAGATAAATCGATCATAAATTAAATATTAACGCAACCGAAACAGAATCATAATGGAATAATAAAATAATATGGAATATCTTTTTCTTTTCTTCTTGAATAGAGATTTTTAACTTTGTCATAAAAGACGACGACAGTGAATAAATTAATTTAGAGTAAATTGCAACAAAGCGTTGTGAACAAAAGTCTTTTCTCTTTTTAAGGTCCGTTTTAAAACACCTTCCAGTTTAATTTCAAGTGAGCGTTTTTTCGTTTAAATGAAATTTCGGCAAAAGGAGTTCCAATTATTTCGAGTCAATGTAGAACCTTTTTCATATCTGATTTCAAGATCTTGCTCGTGTTATCATCAAGTCCAATTCTTGGAAATATATATAATAATGCAATCTAACACAAGTTAGATCTAAATATTATATATCATTATAGGCATCAAAAAATGTATAAGTAAATTAATAGAAAACTTTTCGTTTCATAAATCAATTCATATTTATAAACATATACAAGTAAATAATAATAAACATTAAAAAAAAATGTATTTAAGCGCAAACTTAATTTCTCCTAGACGTAAATTAAAAGGATCAAATTATCTCAATTAATTATTGAATTGAATAAGCAATTAATGATTTGAAAAAAAAAACATAGTTGACATAAAATAAGGGTTTCTCTGAAACATAAAACGTGGCATTTATTATTCAAACCAATGTAGCTCCGAAACGGTAGGCCCTAGCGACAAATGTTATATAACAAAAACATTTTCCATTGAATTTTTTATACCGAAAATATCAGTGAATTTTCGATCTAAGCAACACCAACAGAGTAGTGTGTTAAAATGTTACATTTTTAAGGGTGTAAAAAAAGTCACAACTTAAAACTATTGGAAACTAGTAAAAAAAAATGTTTTTTTTTTACTATGCGAATACAATTTTAACTCAAACTAATATTTTGGTTATTGCGATTTTGTAATATCTTATCATAAAACTATCAATTGTCAGCAGAACAAAGGCAGCAAGGATCAGTATTGGAACAGTATTGTGCTGAACAGTAATAATCTGGCACCACAATATCAGACATTTCGTGATCTACTACTGTCAAGTTCGCTCGTTATAGAGTGAGATCTCTATTAGAAAAGACATAAGATAAGTAGTTCTAGTTCTTGCAAACAATTCGATATGAAGAAATTAATAATTTTACGCTATCAAAGTAAATTAATTTATCTTCAATCACATGAAGAACATGTATTAACAGGTACGATTTGAAAGTTTACATATATCACTATATCAACTAAATATTTTGAAATACATTTTTAAACAATACATATTGAACATTGACAATTATAACCCTTGAAAGATATTGGATTTATCCATTCAAAAGGAGGATATTGTTGTAAGTTCAACAGTAACAGGTCAGGTAACCATATTTCGTTAGTGTCGAAGGTCGACAAATGGTTTTTTTTTTTTTTTTCCAAAACCACTTTCTAAAGGGGTGTGCTGCAGCATGTTCTGATCTTGGAATTAACAGACAATATAAAAACAATATATTTTGTGTTCACAACAACTAGAAGAACCTGAACCCAGGAGTAAAAAGTCCATTAGCTGTGATAGTACTTCAATGACAGTACTATTTTCCAACGAGCCATGGCAAATATTTAAGTGTTTTTGTTGGTATATATCAACTTTATTATCAAAAGAGATGTAGCTGTTCTGAAAAAATGTGCTGCATATTGAAATGAAAAATCTTTTTTATTCTGGGGCACATTGTCTCTTAGAAATAACAGTAGAGTAAATACAGTAAGTACAGTAAATTTTTTTTTTCTTTTTTCTCTTTCAGATTTTGATTCACACCTGTTATTAGTATAACAATCAGTGAATGTGATGAAATTGAACACTACAGGCCTTGTATGCGTGTGGGAGACTAGTACTCAATAGTACCTCCTCCTGGCATGGATTAAAGAGATTTATTTGAGCGAATCTCTCATCCAGCTTCTTTTAAGCCTTCTGAGAGTATTTCCAGATATGTCAGTCGTGGCTATATCATAAATGAGTATGTTGTTATGTCCATGAAGTCTGTCGTGAAATCGTCTATAAAGGTCATGTATATGTTCCTTTACTCTCGGTATTTCTAAATTAGTGTGAAGTGTGTGGTTTGAAATGTACCAAGGTGATTTCGTGTTTAGTCTGAGTAATTTTGATTGGAATATTTGTATTTTTTTAAGGTTTGTATTTTTTTCATTCCCGTATATTTGTGTGGCATTTGTCCATATGTGTTTAAGTAAGTAAGTGTAGCTGTTCTGAACAAATGGGCTGCATATTGAAATGAAAAATCTTTTTTATTCTGGGGCACATTGTCTCTTAGAAGTAACAGTAGAGAACAGTAAATTTAAAAAACAAAATACATTAGTCACTTATAAAATAAGATATTTAGAAGATAGATAATGGATTTAAAAACTGATCTTCGAATTTATATACATACATTAATATAATCAAATATTAATATCCATTATCAGACGATTACTAATTATAAGAGGTGGATATAAAAGATCTTCGATAACAGGCAGTTCGATGAGAAGGGACGTATAGGTTATGGTGGTTGTACTCTGTGGCAGGGAGTTTTAGGTACACAGAGTAAGGGACTGGATGGCAACTGTACAGAACAGAGATGAGTTGTAACTACTGTTGAAGCAGGCCAGGAGTCGCTTGCGGATTGTTGTGCTAAATAAATACAAAGGGTGTTCGGAAGATCGTTGGCCAAAGAGGTATCTAGGGTAGGGAGGTTCATTTTGAACCTATTTAAGGTCAGTTGCCTATATACAAAGTCTTACGGTTTTTTTTAATGATTTCTTTTTTTTAAATGGCCAAAACCAAACATTTATGCCTTATAAACTCGTTTTTTTACGGATATATCAACGCCATTTCTTTTAGCCATAAAAGTTTGGTTTTGGCCATTTAAAAAAAAGAATCATTAAAAGACTTTGTATATTGGTTAGTGACCTTAAATAGGTTCAAAATGAACCTCCCTTCCCGAGATACCTCTTTGGCCAACGATCTAACGAACACCCTGTATAATTAATGTGTTTTAGATTTTAAAGGAAATGAATCAAAGAAGCATAAGTGGGAATATCAGCAAGTGTTGTGAGACCGATTGGGGATCCCGAAAATGAATCTCACAAAGGCATTTTCAGCTTCACTTCAAGCTCACTAGATAGTCCTCCATATAATAAGAGTCCGTAATCGAGGTGAGAAATGATGATTAAGGAAACTAAAAAAAAAAAAAAAAAAAATACTAGGAATGAATCAGTGTTGTCGGGTGTGATTTAAGAATTGATAATTTTTTTTTTTTTTTTTTTTTTTTTTTTGCGTGAAAATATGGTTATTCCAGAGAATTGTTTATCGAAAGTTATTACAAGGCAATAAGATCCTTATATATAACATTATTCGTGACAATATAACGAGTAATACGAAGTTTGAATAATTTGTACATTTTATGGTGAATTATTTGTAATCTACTAACAGTTTCACATTATTTGTTTGGTTTAAGAATAATTTCTTGAAACCCCTGAACCATTGCCTCTTTCCTTCAGATACCAAAACCTTTCCACAACAAATACCATCAGACTCATGAAGACCGCTCCCATAATCCCGTTAAAAGGCCCGCACCCTTGGATTGACTCATCACCCGACCCCTTCCTGCAGATAAGCCAACTACCGGAGAGCTCCTAATGCCACGGCTTTGTCAGCCAGTTAGTTAATCTAGATATCATGACGGGTGACGTTTCGCTATCAACAAGATTAATCCAGTCAGCTATATATTACCCTACCTGCGAAACATATGCTTCCAAATAGATAGGTGGATTAAAAATGCTCCTGGAATATAGAAGTTTATATCATACAAAAATTGCAAAGCAAGAAAACAAACAACAGAAAAATGAGAATTAAAAAGAAAAAGATCGAAAATAAAAAATTATCCCTACAAAAAATTAAAGCATTATCATAAACAAACATTATGCTGATGTTTCATATCTAACATACTTTGTGATTACATTATTCGATTACATACATTGTGAGACATCCATTTCATTAGAGAGCGTCAGGTTGGAGAGAAAGAAGAGTGTTTTAAATGATCTGAGGGAAGAAGCATTGTGAATACAGGAAGGGAGGGAATTACAGAAAATAGAGGATCGGACAAGGAAGGACCGTATGAATGCAGTACTTCTGTGAGATGGAGTATAGAGATCGGAAAGACAAGATCTTGAATGCAGTGATTTGATTGCGTACTTCATTAGCAGGATACTGTAAATAAAGGAAGGGTGACGGGTGTTGATAACTTGGAATGCTAAGGAAGTATTTATGTAAATCATAAAACAAAGAAGAATTTGATTTCGTAAGTGATAGCTATATCAAGTGATTAGTTATTATATAAATTTTATACCTGGTTGTTCTGGATTATTAATAAAAAAAAACAACCTGTACCTCTTACAACCCATGAAGGGTCTTGGGTTGAGTACTTAGGTAAGGTTGTACTGCTTCTGAGCTAACGGTTGTGAAAGGAGTGCTTTAGCCAGAAAACTCTCTCAACCGCCAGGTTTTTACCTATAACTGAGGGTACTTACTTAAACGAGGCTGGGTGTGACCCCAGAAGGGTCTCCCGACATCGAAGCCGAGCCACGGTCGAAATATTACAAAATACATTTAATGCCTTCAGTCGGACTCGAACCCTATGGGATACGATGGGAGCAAGATAGTCAAATTGTTCAAAAGAAAAAATAAATCACTCTTTGAAATATTGACAAAAGATGTAAACTTTCAAGACAATAGACAATAGTTCTATAAAGATTAATTTCTTATACATTTATTCTGTGTGACTTAGAAGGGTCCCCGGAACTCAAAAGTCACACAGTCACACTCAAAAACTGAGCCACGGCTGAAATAACAGAAAATAAGTTTTCTAACATATTTCGGACTCGAACACATGCCCGGTGGCATGGCAGTCTAAGTTCTTTACCCACTATCAATTGTTAAAATTATAATTTTTTTTTTCTTTAAGATTAGTACCTATAGAGGATAAAATTCCAATTACAAAATTTTGTTCAGAGCCGGTATGATTCAAAAAGGAAAAAAATAGGTCAGATATAAAAAAATAAACTTGTGTAAAAGCATAAAATGTATTTTGAATGATTTGCATATTTGTACATATGCACGTTACTTACATCATTCATGGAAATGGATTGAGAGCAGGAAGGATGGAAGGGAGATATTTAAAGAGGTGAAAGCTGAGATTGAATCGGAGAGACGAATAGAGGGACTATATGGAGTTCTATAAGGAATAGGAACGGATTTGAAATAATCTTTCGCATTATTACGAAGAAACCCAATCCATTCCCAATAACCATAGTACGATTCATATTGGGACAGGAATTGAAAAGGTGTCTGCCGCGAATCAGAAAACGTGCAAGAACTCAGTAGTGTTGATTTTAAAGTGAAAATTATAATTTCATGATGAATAAGATGTAATTTTAAAAAAGCAATGTGGTCTTAAACGTAACGCTTTTTTATTTTTAATATAATGTAATTCGTAAAGTTCATAGAGTATTCTCAAGTTAAAATATTCCATAGAAATCAGTGCGAAAAAATTGAAAATAAAATTATTTTTCTTATCAACTTTTATGTCCGAAAATCCATAACTTCAAGGAATATTTAACTACTACAACACACTCTCTAAAGATACAAACAAAAACGAACTAAACACATATCACTGGAGGACTGAAAATCAAAATTCTACTAAAAAACATCAACACATATTTTATTACCACCATTATTAAGTTACTTTATAAAATTCTTATTTTATTTAATTATACTACAAAATTGTTTTATTTTAGTTTTGTTTATATTATTCTATAAAATTTATTATTTGTATAACCCGGCTTGTATTATATTTTAACCATTTCTTATTTATATTATTACATATATTGTTTGTTTGCTTGTGAATGGTTTTTCTTAATTTATTTTCAACTGTTTTTTTCGTTATTTGGTTTCGAAATTACTTCTTATTACTACAATACGGCTGTGCTTTCATACATTTTGCTATGTAATTATTGTTGTGTTCTATTTTTTTTTTTTTTTTTTTTTTTTTTATTTATTTATTTTTTTTTTTTTTTTTTTTTTGTTATTTCTTTTCAATATAAGACTTTGCAAAAAAAAAAAAAAAAAAAAAAAATAAAAAATATACAAAAATATCGTATATACTTTTATTTGATTTATTACATTAAACATTATCTTACACTACAACAATAAAAAAAACAACTAATCATTAAATTTGATGGCTTAGCTCTATATCTCAGGTTTAGAGGCACATTTTTTAGTTAGTTATTCTATTCCTTATAATTTCCTTTTGGTATTAGATATTTTATTAGTTTACTTTTCATCGAATTAATCAATTATTTTACCTAATATTTTTTGCATTTGTATTATTATTTCATTCAGCAAAATATGTGGCATAGAAAAACTATGTAAAATATGACATGTCTAGGAAGAATGTTGCTACTAGCCATAACTGGTAACTGTCACTTGGATTTTGTTTACTTACAGATATTACGAAACTAGTATCTCATACACTTTCTATTCATATATGTAACGGTCATTGTTACCTAATGGATTGACTGCCAACATTTCGAGTTCGAGTCAAAGTGAAGGCAGAAAATTGTCCATCCTTACCGAAGTTCTTAACCCAAGACCCTTCATGGATTGTAGTAATGGTGGTTTTTGTTTATTTATTTATTTATATATATTTTTTAGCTTTATATATTTATCCACGCCTGTCAAAAATACAAATCTACAAATCGACTAGCGGAGCGTATGACATGGGAAAAGTATGTGAAATATAAAATGCCGAGAAATAACGATGTCCGAAAGAACGATAACAGCAAGAACCTTTTTGAAATTTAAAAAATTAAATTAACCGAAAATTAAATAAAACCTTTTAATAGCCTTTTAACAGCCACACAGCGCTACCAACTATTTACTCATATTTCCCTGAGATAGGGGGAAAGGGTAAAATACTTGTAGTAAGTCCGCCAGATATTAAAAAGTAAAGTCAAGGTGTCGTGTGTAACACTATGCTTGAATAACGTTTAAAGATATTATAAAACTAGATTTCTCAGTTTCTATTCATTCTAAATTATTTTTATTTAAGGAATGAAGGTAATAAACATTGCTAAAAAATATTTGTAAAATAATATTATTTACGTTTAGACATTTTTTAATCACTGAAAAGCGCAGGGAGGGAAGAAATAAATAAAACAGCTGCTACTGTTTTGATTCTCAGTTAATTTATAAGGACAGAGAAAGCATGTCACTAAAGCATCGCCCACTGCCCTCTGTATACAGACTGACTGCCAAGCTTCCGAGTTAAAATCCAAGTGAAGGCAGATAATTGTCCATTCTTACCTACTTAACCAAAGACTTAAAGCACTTAAACCAAGACCCTTCATGGATAATACTGTTTTTTTATTTATTTATATTATTTTTTGAAGTTCATATATTTATCCACAACTGCCAAAAATACGAATCTACAATTAGCGGAGTGTTTGACATAGGAAAAGTATGTGAAATATGACATGCTGAAAAATAATGATGCTCAGTGGAATCTAACAGCAAGAAGTTAAATTTTTTGAATTTTTTAAAATTAACACCAGTCGATAACCTAAAGGTAATAACCATTGCTAAAAAATATATGTAAAATAAAAATTAACGTTTAGACATTTCTTAATCATCGAGAAGTGCAGGGGATAGGAGAGGTAAAATTAATTAAGAAACAGCTGCTACTGTTTTGATTCTCAGTTGTTTTACTATGACAGAGAGGTCGTGCCACAAATATCTCGCCCACTGCCCTCTGTATACATCCACATCGAACACCACTGGGATATACACTAATGGTACCTGGATGACCTATGGGTGATAACTACAATATACGTCCATGAATCTTCTGTCATAGCCTGCAGCCCGGCCGGAATTTCTTTAAAACCACACAATGTTTACACCAATGAGATTAGATGTAACCATTTAATTATTAACTTTTATTTCTTTCATAACTACAAACTTTCTAATTACGTTTTATCTAATAAGGAGAAGTTATAAGTCTATAAGTGTGATAATAAACAATAACAAGTCATTCATAAAGTCCTCTTGTATTTTTTGTATTGTTTATTTTAATTTGTGCGTTTTTTTCTTCTTTTTAATTAAACTTTAAAAATCCTTTTTACCAAAGTAAACACAAATATTTACACTTTATGTAAAGAAGGATTAATTTTAATCCAGTCCCTGCCAAGCGTTCCAATCCATCTAATTCAGCGATTCCATTAGAAACTTGATTAAAAAATGTCTGAAGCCGCGAAAAAAAACATGTGTTCTGTTTTTTTGAAATGTAAGAATATTTCTCTAAATGGAAGCCACGATTTCGAAAAAAAAAAAAAAAAAAAAAAAAAAAAAAAAAACGGATTTACCATCACTTTGAGAAGGTTGATTTTTTCACAAAATATTTTTATGAATACAGGGGCATTAATTATTTTTGTTAAACTGTACTTACTTAATATGACGGGACTTGTTGAATGAGCTGTTATAAAGTGGAGTCTCACCTATACGAAACATACTTATAAGAAACATTCAGTTATACGAAGAATTTTTCGTTCCCCGGCGAACGAATTACTTTCTTATAACTATTCAGTTATAAGAAGTATTCGATTATATGAAACATTTTCCGTTCCCCCTCGCATTCGTATAAGTGAGACTCTACTGTATTTCAATTATTTTTAGTACACTACGATTTTTATTTTGAATGTTGCCTAATATGATTGTATCTTTTTTTTTTTTTTTTTTATATGGATATGTCTTTTGTTTAGGGGGCTATAGTTATCTTGTGTAACGTTTTTTTCACCCCTGAAACGTGTAAAGTTTTTTCATACTGAAAAATATAAGATTTGGATACGTTCAAGCTGTGTTAGTGTTGCTCGGTTCGAAAATTCGGCGACAGTTGTCTAATCGAAAGCACTCGATATAAAACAGTAGATTATACGTTTCCATGATCTATTGTTTTTCCCAGTTCGAGAGAAATTAATATTTTCTAATCGAAAGTCATATTTAAACAGTAGATATTGCCATAAATATAATTGCATGTTTTTGTCATATTTAATATTGCATAAATAATTGCATGTTTTATATGTATTTATTTAGATGCATTAATAAAATATAATGACTTAATATCAATTTTTTAATAAGAATTTCTTCAGTCCAATATAGCCCACAGAAGTGTATTAGGGTCCGGCTGTAGGCAGAAAATTTATTTTGTTATTTTAGCCTTGCATCAACTTCGGGGTAAAGAGGCCCTCCTGGGCACAATCAGCCTCTTCCCTTTTTTTTGTGGCATTGTGGGAAAACCCAGAATGCTGAACACATCACATCCATGTATAACCATTGTTATTAAAACAATATTTCTTTACCACTACTGAACAAAAGATGGATTGTAAGTGGTACAGATAACATTGTAAATAGAATATATAACTGTTTTATTTTTTAATTTAATTTTAAGTTACACAATAAGTTAATAAACTCCGCGTCAAAAGTATCGCAACACTTTTGAATTTTTAAATATTTGAATTTTATAAAAACGTATTTTTTTTTTTAATAATAGAGAAAGGTTCTAAAGTCGATAATAAACATTCCTAAACTAGACATAAACAATTTTAATTTTTTAAAATTACAATATTTCTTCCAATAAACAAAAAAGTACTTTTTAAAATTTTCATTTTTTACAATTTTAATTTTTAAATTTTAAATTTATATTTAATAAGACATATAGCCCCCTCTGGCTTCAATGTCTGCTTCCACTAGTCTTGGCATACTTGTAAATAACGAAACGAATGATAAACATGGACTTGAGGAAATTTGAAAAAAAAAATAATCTAAAATTCCATTGTTTGTTATTAACAGGGAAAACATTTATGTGTCTAATCCTTAATGTCTCACGTTTAATAATTAATATTGATATAAATTTTAACCATATATGGATTAAAATTTTTTTTTTTTTTTTTTTTTTTTTTTTTTTTTTTTTTTTATTGAAATTTACAACTGTATTTACAATATGAACATACAATACATCAAGTAAATTTGATGATAATGATAAAAATGACTTGTCACTTGTTTTTAAAGCAACTACCCATTGGTAGCACTTCTACAGGCTCTATGTAATGAGATACTATATTAGAAGGTCTCGAGGCCATCTTCTTTTCAGGTGCCTCGGAGGGTTATCTGGAATGGATTGAGAAGCAAGTTGTGACACTAATGGATTTGAATGGTTGTGGAGTTTGCTATGAAAGGAAAGATATATTAAGATATATATAGAAAGGTATATTAAGATCTTTGTGGATTAGTTTGTTTGTGACGAAGTAAGGAGCATTTAGGGTTTTTCTAAGGATTTTGGATTGTAAGGATTGGATACGAGATGAATTGGATGGTTTAGTGGAGCCCCAAAGCTCAACTCCGTATGTCCAAATTGGTCTAATTACTGTTATGTATATGAGTCTTTTGTAATTTATTGGAAGGTTTGAACGTTTGTCAAGTAAATGTTGAAGTAGTCGAAAACGACGGGCAGTTTCTTGTCGTTTCAGTCTGGTATGTGGATTCCAAGTAAGACGTTTGTCCAAGTGGAGTCCTAGGTAGCGGATCTGTTCAAAGGGGATTAGAGGGACATCATTAAAGGATACCGTAGGACAGGAAGTCGTAGGCTTACGACGAAGGGTATGGGGACACCATTCTTGAAGGTTTGTGATATGGGATTGGGGTGTCCGGGAGGCAATAAAGGGATCATTGTTGACTGATAACACACAAGTATCATCAGCATACGTGGTGAGGATTTGTCGGGATGTCAGCTGTATACACCGTGTAGAGGATTGGACCTAGGATACTTCCTTGAGGAACACCTGCGGATTGGGTAAAAAGAGAGGAGTAGGAAAAGTTATGATTAACTTTAAAAGTTCTATCACTGAGGTATGAGCGAAGAATAAGGAAATATGTAGAAGGTAGGAATTTACGGATTTTGTAAAGTAGTCCTGGGTGCCAGACTCGGTCAAATGCTTGTTCCACATCGAGGAAGGCTCCCGTGCAGTACATTCCGCGCTCCAATGCGGAGGAGACAACGTCCACCACACGATGACATTGGATTAAAATATAAACCAGGAAAATCCCGAGAATTATGGTTGTTGCAATACTTTTGACGGGTACAAACTGATCCTGTTTGAATTTATATCTTCATAGTTAAAGAAAGGTTAGCAATAATAATATTTACTGATTTTCACCTAAATTTACATTAATTTAACTAAATTTTAATCAATATTATTTTATTACTATTCATATATTTTTTTTATTTATAAACACATACATTTTTTATATACATTATAGATATTTAATCTCATTTACGGAGAGAGGCAATCCTCAATCAGATTTTGTTTTACACGTTAAAACCCCGCGCGCTACTATTATTTTCTAGTTAATAATAAGGTTCATCCGACCATGATGATTAAAAAATAATAATATAACCTTTCAATCCTTTCTGCCTTTATTTTCATTCTAAATATGGATCACGATTACTTCAACTCCAATAAACAAACAAAACTCAACCCAGCCTCTATAATTTTTCATGATACAGGATCTTTAGATTTTAATTATTTCAGCTTTTTGGAAACATTAAAGCTTTGTGTCTAGCTTTATTCCTCTCGGCTTAACTCTGAAGGATGATAAGAGGCAAAATATAGCTCTTTGTTAGCTAAAAACTAAACAATTGATTTTAAATAAAAATCAATGTATTTATTCCTTAATGATAAAGGGTTCAAAATTACTTGATGAAAAAACGGATATCGCATAGAAAATAGCTTATCTCTATCACTCGTTTATTATATTTCTTTTCCTATACAAAAAATAGATGATTTTAAATTTAATACTTGAAAATTACTTCGCCATTTCCCAGCTATTATTGAAATAAAAAAATATATATAATTAAAAATCAATGAAAGGTTTTCATACTTAGAAATCTTGTACTTCGTAAATAAGTTTAGTTTTGAGATTAACAAAAACCACTCAGCCGCCAAGTTTTTATCCCGATTAGAGACGGGTATTCCATGTTGAAGATTTTTTTAAGCTCTAAATATCGATACACGATGAATCTGTGACCAAAAATGTCGTGATTATTTTATTTTTTTTTATTCTTATGAAATACCATTTTATATATTCCAATTACTTCACAATAATATTCATGTTTATTTTATCGTTATATTTAATTTAGGTGACGACATCGAGCTACTGCACCCCCAAATTCATCAAACTGCTTTACTTCGAGTTTCACATTTATCGGTAGCTCTCTTTTATAAGTACACCTGTAAACATTCATTTCAATAGTTTTAAGTTGGGTTGTATTGTCTAGTGTGTTATATTGATATTTCCTTATTTCGTCTTCTTAAAAGTAAAAAAAAGTAATAGAAGTTGACAACATAACTTTCTACATCGATTATAACTCGATATTTTGTTATTTCCACTTCCCTAATATGAGAAATTTTCATTGTACATATTGTGTGATAAGATTCTTTGTCATCTATATTACCTATTGCCTAGCAGATTGTAATATCCGTCGTATAATCAATCCAAGGCTTAAAATAATAAAAATAAATAAATTTTTTGGTTTTAAATAAATCCAACTCGGACCCGGGATCTAGTAGCTCAGTAATTTACCCACAGAAAAGTACCTCTGTATTGTTATTTAAATATAATATAAAAAAAAAAAAAAAAATTGAGAAGCTGAGCAATAATACTATTCATTCTGTACAAAAATTTCCAAGAAAAAATTATTCTAAATAATGACAATACATGTTAAAGTATTCACAGACTTCCATCCAATTTCGTTAGAAAGATTTTACGCACCCACTCGTTTCCACCAAAAAATATTTCGACAGTATTTGTTAAAATATCAAATCATCTAATGTATTCTTCTATTTTCAAAAAAGCGTCTACAACTCTTGATAGTACTATTTTCCCTGTCTTTCATTTGTAATTTACTTTAATATGTAATATAATTAAACACACAGCATGGCACAGTAAAAATATAGTTTTTTAGGGACCTAAATGAGGGAGTTTAATTTTCAAAGGTAACGTTTTGAGGGTAGTGATTCGGAATTTTAAATTTGCTTTTTCCGAAAAGTTGACAAACAACTTAATCGCATTACACTATGGCCGAATTGACAATTTTTTTAATGAAAATTATGTAAAAAATAGAATACTGTATAGTTCAGTATACAAGAATATTATTTTTCGTATCAATAATTTTACGAATGGATGTTTTACCTAATTAAATAATTTATTAAAATTAAGTGATATCTTGTCATAATGTTTGTTCTTGAGAAATCAAGTGTACTAGTCGAAATCGTTCTTCTGTAATTATAAGTTAGACAATTGATAAAAAAATAAAGTTGACAATTTTTTAAACAAAATAATATGAATATGAAGTTCTATTACTCATAAATCACTTTGGAAAACCATTTTCTAATTAAAACTGCTATTGAAACAACAAAAACAGAAATTTTTCATTAAGGTAACTATCAAAGCTTTATTTAACTGCAGGAGGTTTGGTCCACACACGGGAGCCATAGTATGTATTTATTAAATCATTATTTATATCTAAAATAAACTTCAAATCCTGAGCTAATTTTTCTGTAAATTCAATTAAATAGCTAGAAATGCAGCGCTAATATAATAAACACATGATTTGAATAATCCGCACTTGTGTTGGTAAATACATTGGACTAGATTGAAACATGGAAGCGGCCCTTAACATCGCTAATCCACTACGTTAGAAGCATAACATGGGCACTAATTGTTATGTGACGCGTTAAGTGCGAACACGTGAATTAGCTGCCATTAGAGGCAATGCTTTTATAAACAGCCTTGTATTATTGGAATATAGCTGCACTATTACCAAGCTCAGTATCATTTTATTAATTATAAATTCAGCAGATAAGTCACCATATTGTGCATTATAGTTATTTATAAGAAGGAATGGCCTAAGAAAGATTTTATCATCATTTTATTTTTTTGAAGATAATTAACGTTTTCGATTCATGTAGCTTCGATTCTTAGGAATTTATGCGCTAAATCTTTTTAACAGAAAAAAAAAACTATTTTCCCGAAAATGTTGATAAATAGAACGTCCGAATTCCTTCCGCTCCGTAATCTCATGGCATTTAATGGAGTCGTGACCTAGAGAAGATAAATTGGAGTATTTAGCCGCTAACAAAGGACAAGTAGGAAGGGCGGATTTCCCGATTCCTGAAGAACGGGCTGTAAAAGACTCAAGTAAAAGATTAATGTCGCCCAAGATAGGAGAGAGAAGCCTTAAATATATTTACAGGGAGGTTCTACAGGCCGAAAATCCCAAGAGATCGATGGGGGTCAGAAGAAACGGACTTTTCCCGCCGGCAACTTCCAACAAAGTATGTATATTCTTAAAGTTTTTCTCATAATTATTCCGAGCCGATGAAAGTTTAAGACTAATCCTGCTACCACCTCCTCTTTGGGGGGAAGGGGAAACTCTTTTTTTTTATCGTAGGCCTTTCTCAGCTCAAGCCCAAATCCTTTTAAAAATGTTATGTTGCCTTCTTGTTCTTTATGGTTTCACTTAATATATCGCTGGCTAAAACTTGCTCTAACTCATATTCAGGAACGGGAATAATTTTAATTAATAGCTTAAATCGGGTCCTTAAAGGATGAGAATGAGCAATAGTTGTTAATTTTAATTTTAATTTATCCAATCCTTGCAATTTAACATCCTCAATGTTCCTTATTATGTCACAAAAATTATCCATAAGGATCTTAATGTTCCATTTTTTGCAGATTTGGCTCAAACTAGATGCCTATTCTTTCATAGTTAACTCCATACTCCCTCAAATCCATTAGTCTCCCAACTTGCTTCACGTTCGAATTCTTGATAATCCTCTGAGGCGTCTGAAAAGAAGATGGCAAAGAGACCTACTAATGTTAAACTTTTATTGAAGTGCTTTTGTGCTTTATTGTCATATTTTTTTCCGAAATTTACTGATTGTTTTTATACAGTCATAAATTTCAATAAATAGTTTAGAAAAAAATATGTTTTAATAGGTAAAAGAAGGTTTAGTGTTCACTTAAAATTGCTAAAAACAATAGTTGTTAGTTGAAATCGTGTCCTATGATAGGAATGAACTATTAATTTAAATTTTCAGCTTGTTTTGCATGAACCTCACTCAAAATAATGTAATTATAATTATAGATTTATTAAGTTCACTGAAAGGTTTAAATTGTTATATAACCTGGAACATCCCATAATCTCATTTATTCACTCCTCCCTATCCGCAAAAAAAATATAGGTATAACAGAAAATTTTATACGAGTCCCAAGTAACCAGGAAACGAGCTGGCAGACAGAACTGCAAGAACGATTCTTGCACTACCAAGTTGGGGTAACATCATTCTAATCCTCTAAGAATTCTTGCTAAGAAAACACAGATACTGTTGTTGTACACCAATACTGTTGCAATACCATGACCATAAGCCAAATTTTCCAGGAATGCCCATACTTAACAACACGGCTCAATAGTTAAGGATTAGATACTGATCTTTCAACAGTCGTCGGAGATAATAATGCAACCATGAAAAAAATATATAATATTATATATAAGTATAGTCAAATAAAAATGAAATATATAACTATAAATAAAAATGTACTAAATAAAGAAGGGATATATGAACACAAAAAAAAAAAAAAAAAAAAAAAAAAAAAAAAATCGAAGTATGTGTCCTCCATCAAAAGAAAAACAAACAAACAATATCCTGATACAAATATAATTTTTTCACAAAAGTGGAATCTAAATACCGTATTTTTGGTTAAAAAAATGAATTATGTTATGTCTTAGCGTCCTAATGTACTCCAATTAGGGCAGGATGGACTGGTTATCCTACAGGTTACCAACCTATTCTAGCAATGGTGAGATCAAGGTTCGTGGATTTCGTGGATCCGCCACAAAAAGAATTTTAACTCGCCTAGGTGGGATTCAAATGAAAGACCTTCAGAACCGAGGGAGCTGAGACCCTCTCTTCAAGTCGCTTGGCCATCTAGTACCTATCTATTTCTTGCTAGAACTTTTTTATGTTCATTTGAAAAATTTAAGGCCTTGTTGAAAAACTAAACTAAACCTAACCTTACTTTTGAATATAAGCTTGTCAATAGGGTAGTGCAACTAGTAAAATAAAGCGTACGGTTTATATAATATTTATACATACACACGCCCAGATATATGTATACATATATATATATATATATTACACACACACGCACACACACACACAAACACACACAAATATATACATATACAGGGTTTTATACTCTCTGTTGCTAGGGACTTATCGTTTAGGAGCTATACCGGTTTAAATGAAAAAAATCACGTTTGAAACACCTATTTTCTCTCAAATTGTTTTATTTCGAATAATGATTAATTGATAGTTTTAATTAATAATACTTTAAGTAATTTGATCCTTTTAATTAAATTTAAATTAAATTAAATAAGTAAATTGATCAAAATAAGGAAAAAATAGAGAACAATTTTGAAATGGGTTTAACAGTTGATTTGGATGTGATACAAAGACTAATAGGTTCAAAAGTCCAGCAGACGAACCTATTGGCAATGCATGGTAGATTATATATTAACCTTTCCATTATATATTGTTTTTTTCCAGGCAGGGGGTTATTGATTTATTTATTTAGTTATTGAAAAGAAAAAAATATATATGAAATTCTGTACACCTGATTTTCCTCTATAAAATACTCTATTCCTGTGTAGATTAATTTAGAGGTTGGTTCAGGTTCATTGAAAGAGTGACATTTCCTGTGAATCATGTAATGCGATAATAATAAAACATAAAAGGATGAAGCTGTACTGTGAACTCCCATGGCACTCTACGTTCAATTATTTGAGGAGCTCCCAAACAGCGTGTCTATCCTGGAGCGATCCCAAATGTACCACCCACTATCCATGGATATTTCATTAGCTGCGTTCCTGGCGTTAAGTCAATCCTGAACTCAGGGGAAATCCACTATATAACTACCACTTATTAGGGAATCTGCCAAGTCACTAGTAATAGAACTTGCACACTAACAAGGGGAATGATACAGAACTTACTGGAAATTTAAATTAAGTCGATTACTCCTAACACGATACAGGATTACTATTCTATTATAGTTATTAATATATTTAAATAGAATGTTACTGGATAAGCAGAGGATGTTTATTTATGCATAATATTCGAGTATTCATAAAACTGTTAGTTCTAAAAGAATAAAGAATAAAAAAAAAAAAAATCAACTAATCCCTAACTGGGAAAAACAATACATCATGGATATGTCTATCTATCTACTACTTTTTCTGCTTTACATTTTAGAATTAAAAGGATCAAATCACTTTAATTAATAATTAAATTATATTACCAATTTATGACTATTCGAAAATGATTTGAGAGAAAATAGGTGTTGCAAACGTGACTTTTTTTCATTTAAACCAATATAGTTCCTAATCAGTAGGTTCTAGTGACAAATGTTAAATGACAAAAAATATTCTACATTACATTTCCGATGAGAAAAATTCACCATTTTTCTATACGAGCAAAACCCCTTGAGCAGCGTGTAGCTCATGCCAATACACCAACCTCAAGTCAAATTTTTGTCCCGACAGATTTTACTCAGGCCAAAATATTTGCCTTGTGTAAATTTTAAAGCTGCGAAATGAAAAAAAAAAACTGATGGCTTGAGAGAGTAAGCCGGCCTTAAGAGTAACTAAAAATTGCAATAAATCATTTATCAATGCTTCTGATTTTCCTTTGTTATAAGTGCAGATATAGCAGTTCGAAATTTTAATCTTGTTTTATTTTATTTTTTTAAAGAAAATTTTTTTTAATTATGTGCCAAACAGTGTTGAACTAGCTCAAGAAAGATTGCTCTGTAATTAAAAATTTTCTAAATATGGACAATCAAACGAAAAGATGCCCGTAAACTGACTCAAAAACATTCCTAATTATAGCATTAGATAAACCATTGGACAGGAGAAGAATAGTCAGTATAGCCTAAAGACATGAGGTTTGGTAATCTGAGGACGGAAAACAATAAATGGCCAGATAAACACTTCCTTTTTAAGCTAGGGTATAAAAGGAAGAGGGGAAAACCGAAGACATGGATTACGGATACAAAAGAAAGACTAGCGACAAGAAGAGATGGATAGGAATAGGCATATAAGAAGAATTGGTGGGAAAATGTTCTGGATATCGGAAACATTAAATGTTCTAATTCGAATAGATCGAAAATAATAACATATCCCGTATATAAATTAGTGAATATACATGTATATACAATTTCAAATAGCAATTATCTACTGTTACTTATCTAATAGTTATATTTATACTTATAACATTTAAACATATATTTGTTTAACGTATTTTTGAAGAACAATGCTCATGAAGATTTTATAAAATAATAATATTTAATACTGTATTAACTTTTAAAATCTCAGTTGTACCAAATCCTGTTATATCTGTGTTTTCCTCAGTTAAAGGAGAAAAAAAAAAGTGAGATAAGTTGATGGCCTGTTCCTGAAGAGATGGGGATTTCAGGATAAGACAGCGGTGGAAAAGTTAGACAATCGCCTCCCCACAATGACTTTATTCTGCCCGAGCTCTTTTAGAACAGTGCTCCATCACAAGGTGTTAGGGAGGGTCTCGTCCTGGCAGAACTGTACCTTTATAGACCAACTTCTACAGGGATTTCCACATTTTTAAAATTCAAATTATTCCTGGAGAATTTAAAATTCAAAGGAGTAAGTAACTATGTATAAAAACGGTACAGTCAAATCAAATCATTATAGCTGCCAATAAAAAAGTAAATTTTGTCAAGTTAAATCGACTTGAAGAATCTTAGAAAATTTTATGACTGGAGAATTATGAGCGCTTTCAGACGAGTTATTTGAATTAAAGAGATCATTGCCTGCAAAGCGATTTTTTTTTTTTTTTTTTTTTTTTTTTCCATTTATTAATATTTACAACTGTACAAAATAATATAAAACAAGTAAATGTGTTGACAGCGAATACAATGGCATATAAATAACTTGTGAAGAATTACTCACTAGTAGCACTTCAATAAAATCTACACTAAAAGGTCTCTAGGTCATCTTCTTTTCAGACGCCTCGGAGGATTATCAGGGATGGAGGAGGAAGCAAGTTGGGAGACTAGTGGATTGGGGTGGTTATGGAGCTTACTATGGAAGGATAGGTATCTGGTTTGGGCTAAATCAGAAACATATGGAACATTAAGATCTTTATGGATAAGTTTACCGGTCACATAGTAAGGAGCATTGAGGATTTTTCGAAGGATTTTGGATTGTAAGATTGGATACGAGATGAATTGGATGGTTTAGTAGGGCCCCAAAGCTTAACTCCGTACGTCCAAATAGGTCTAATCACTGTCATGTAAATGAGTCTTTTGTAATTAATAGGGAGCTTTGAACGTTTGTCTAGTAAATGTTGAAGTAGTCTGTAACGACGGGCAGTTTCTTGTCGATTTAGTCTTGTATGTGGATTCCAAGTTAGACTTTGTCCAAGTGGAGTCCTAGGTAGCGGATCTGTTCAACAGGGATTAGTGGAATATCATCAAAGCGATTTAAAACTAAGACAATGAAAGACAAATTTTCGATACTAATGTTTTTTTGTTTTGTTTTTTTTTAGTACGGACTGAGTTTTTATTTATCGTTCATAACTATAAATGTAACTATAACTATAAAACCAATTTAGGAATGTCCGTAGAAAGCTTCAATTTTAAAACAACTCTAATCTAATTTCAAACTAATTATTAAATATATAGAAAATAGAAAAAATAAATAAATAAAATACAACCTCACCACATTCCAATAAATTCGAAATTCCAGCAGCAAACTATTTAAAAAAATATAATTTAGTCCGTACTAACGATTAAAGACATTTTTAAAGAGTTCTCTGAAAAAATCAAAAAGAGTTTTTAAAGTTAAATTTTGTTTAAGGAGTGTATTGGTATGGAAAATATTTTTTTAACACTGCTGAATTCAGCATCCCACACCAAAAACATGGGTGGTACTCAACATGAGTGTTGTTAAGAATCAGCATTCTATCCTCCAAGAAACCAATACAATTAAGTGAATTTCCAACATGACAATGCTGTGATTCGTTCAGGCTGAACAACCAATCGGCTGCTTGTACTTTTGATCTCAATTTCAATTGACTTAATGATGCATAAAGTTATCTCAACGTTAGTAAAAAATAAACCGAAAAACAAAAATACAGGAAATTGGAAGCTCATACAAAACCATAATCATATAATTTAATGCAATATGGTAGTATAATTTAAACAGGAAAAAAGAGTTTGGTTTCAACTATTAGAAGAAAGCTATTTCGAGCAGCTAAACAAAGTACTTTGGACTATTTAAAATAAAAAAGTCAAGCTTCATATTTCAAACCAAACTTCGATCTATATCAATGCTTCATCCTCTAGTCCACATAAAGTGTGAAGTGAATTAACAAAGAGTGTTTTTAACAACTAAGTATAATAGAAAATAGACATATTTTTTTTTTTTTTTGTAAAAAGCTATGGAATAGGCGGGGAATACTGGCCTGAAAAATCAAAATCGAAAAAAAAATCACGGAGAGTAGTCTATAGTATAGCCGTTGCTCAAAAAAGATAAGAGTACCGTGAAAAAATAAAAGATAAGGGTAATAATATAACAATTTCGACGACTAATTTCTTCAATAATATAATTTAATGAACATTATTTCATAATTGCATTCGAAAGACATGAAAAATAGAAATATTTACAAAGAATCAGAAAATATTCTAGTAAACTATTTTATTTATAGAAAAAAAAAATATATTATTTCAAATACCCCCAAAAAAGTCATTGTGAGCCTGTTATACTCCATCAGTATTAAAATAATTAAGAAATAATTAAAGATACAACGATATAAAAACAAATTGTAAAAAGTATTCTTGTATTAACTGTTTTATAGCAACAAGAATTCAATCGTGCTTCAATAACATATGTACTAATTAGGTATGTGTTGATTTCTTCATTTATTGAGATTCGATGAGAAAAAAAAATAATAAAAAAATGTTATAAAAGATTATTTTTTTAAAAAACCAGAATCTTAGGAATATTTATGTTCTTAAATAAAATATTTTCTTATAACATAGTCTGAAATTTATAAACTTTGTATATCAGTACCTCGGAGGTACAGAACACTATGTCCTTTTTTTTTACCAAAGATACATTATTACGTATTCTTATTCACCTTTTCCCCCTTTATACAGAGGTATATCATTCTATTTCCTAGACAAATTAATTGTAAGGTAAGTTACATAAAAATGTTTTTATTAATTTATTTTTTAGGGGGAGGGCATAACGTCCTTATGTACTTCAATTAGGGCTGGAAGGAGGGGTTACCAACCTATTCTAGCCTGGATAAAAAGTCAAGATTTATTTCCTATACATAAGTATAATAAACAGTTCAGGAAATTAAATCTTTTTTCTTTAAACTGCTCTCCTGTAAAGTTACAGAAATGTGACATAGTGTTCTGTACGATGTATGTTCTTCGAGGTACATATATATATTATATTATGTAGATAATAAATGCTGTTCACTAATTTATTTGTTAATATATTTTTTTTTAATATAAATTTTGTAATAGAACTTTATTTCTAAACCAAGCTATAAGTATCGACAATGGAGAATCGATATTTCGGTATCGAAAAAAAAATAGTATGGTATAGTAAAATAATTGTACTATTTTGCAGCACATAGCAGGTTTTCAGAAAGGCAAAACGAGTTAAATGGAAAAAATAATAAGACTAAACCAACGTTAAAATGAGAAAAAATAATTTACAAAACTAAAAATAATATTATCGAAAAACTAAGTAATTTAATTTTTCATGAAGGTGTCGTAGTTTAACGCTATTAAGTTAATATATAAGTTGAGATGAAAAGTTACAACAGAAATATTCACATATGTTTAAAATATACTATTTATAAAACGCTACAGACTAGAAGAGCCTCATGCCCTAGTTTCTCCTTATCATTTATAAAGCAGGCACCTTGTATCCCTAACCCGGCGAGAATAACTGGATATGGGGCGGAAGTAGGGGGAGGGGTGTCGCGGAGAGATACAGTCTGATATCTTATATTCATACATAATATGATCTAATATATACTTACATATCGATGAATATTTATCATATGAAGGAGTTTAAATTTAACTACTTACATTCATAATTTTGGATAAACTATTAAAAAGAAAAATACACATTTTGAAGCAAAACTGCTTATATATATATATATATATATATATATATATATATATATATATATATATATATATATATATATATATATATATATATATATATATTTATATATGTATGTATAATGGGGTGGTTAGATATTAAATATCTACTAATATTTGTTGTTACCTCGTAAGCCTTAAACGTGAGATCTTATTTTAAAAAACTTTTAAAAATATATATGGGTCAATCCATTTCAAATCACACAGTCGTGTTGCACAACATTTTTTATTTTCCTGATTCTCTTATCACGGATTCCCTATGGGTAGACATTAACAAAACTCCAATTAAAAAAAAATTTACAAGCCATATTTTTTATTTGACAGCCATATTAAAATGATGATTTAGTGAATTTTATGAAAAAACAGGGTTTGCGGAAAATTTAATTGCGAAGGCATTTTTAAAGATATCAGAATAATTTAAAAACTAGTGTGGTCAGCATGAAATGACCTTCAAAAGGAGATTATTTTAATTTTCCTACCATGCAAGAAAGTTATTCAAACACTTTCTCTAAAACTCGGAAAATATGTTAAAAATCGTTAATTTTTAAGGCCATTAATTTTTAGGAAGAAGAAGAGACCAACACATAATATTTGATTTCTGTGTTGGGTACACGTAGTACTACCAGCAGCATAAGTCCTAGTCCTGAGAATGCACTCCTTTTTTCTCTACGGCTTTTCAAAAATGGCTGAAAGCAGGTTTTTTCCAATTTTCATAGGTCAATTTCTGAAAAGAGACTGAATGAAAAAACGTGAAAATTGTATACAATGTTCTCTATACTAATAAGAATACACCACGAAAAAATTATGACTGAGACTCAACTATATTTTGAGTTATAGAGCTGTGAATTTCAATAAAAAACGCTATATTTTAATCAAGCAGAGTATTTGGTCCGGAACATTCTGAACAGGTGTCAAGCATAAATTTTTCATTTTCAATATCACTTACGATGAAAGCTATGAGGTCTTTATAATTTGCGTTAAGTTTTACTCCTTCTATCATAAGCTTTATTTTTAGGTGATGCTTGCAAACAGATACTATGCGTTCCTGATGAACCCAGAAGAACGCACCTCTTTGGTCTTAGAGCGCAAAACATAGAACTACCAATTTTGTAAACTGGATATTTCTATTTATATATGATCTAGAGTTCATTTAGTTAGAGGAGAATTAACCTTTTCTGTTTCTGCACCTCGATTGCAGTTGAAACATATTCCTTTTTACCAGGGCATCAGTAACTATTTTTGTAAAACTCTTTAACTCATTTAATAAAAAGTAGCTTCACTTATTTTGTTGCCCTGTCTTTCTGTAAGATGGGTAAGATACCTTGAGCCTTTACTAACTGCCTATTTAACCTTACCATGTATTCAGATGCACTAAAGTCCTCAACTATTTTTTTCTTAGACTATAAACTTGGCAATAGACTCAAATCTTAATTTGATCATCTTCATAAGACAATTTGAATTTTTCTTTCAGTTAAGTAATGAGTATGTACTAATTGAAGTTTCTGTGACATTTAAATTCTGAGTTTATAAGTCATTATAGAAAGATTCATCTAATTTTAGCTTTACTGCTCTCGTAATTTTGTCAATTTTTTTTTTTCCAAACTGTCAGGCATTGTTCTATGTTAAGCTGTTTTATATTTACATAAAGGAGATAATTCCAAAGTTTCATAAATGGATTCCACTTGATGCAACGGATTCTCCTCTACTAATTCAAAAGGGCCAAGAAAAAATTCAGGATTATTCTCAACATTATTTGTCTCCTTTTTGGGCAGTTTTTCTACAAATATTTTTGGTGCGCAAGTTGGACATAGAGCATCTCCACAAATTAGTTTAATATTCACATTTTTACTCTTGAAGATAGGAATGAAGATTAAGGGGAGGGACACCACTTGCAGAGACATGTAGGTACAGGAAAGATACAGGCTGTGCAAGCAGTTGCACATAGAAGGGTTCAAATCTAAACATTTAAAACTCACATTATCTTGTTGCATCATAAGAACTGATGTGTCAGTTGATATTTTACAATGGGTTTGACAATAGTTTACAACTTACAAACATACTTGTATCATATATTTACGTATTTTTTTAATTAATGGACATTTTTAAGTCAAGTATTTCATTTAAATATAAGTTAAGTTCATTATATCAAAACTCTAAATAATAATTTGATTTAACTATAATTTAAACTAGTCAATTATATAATTTCAAGCCTCTAGTTGCTAACATAGCATTGCACGAGTGTATTAAAAATATATCGTTTTTATTGAAATTCATCACAGCTCTATAACTCAAAATATAGTTGAGTCTCAGTCATAATATTTTCGTGATGTATTCTTATAAGTATAGAGAACATTTTATAAAATTTTCACTTTTTTTCATTCAGTCCCTTTTCAGAAATTGACCTATGAAAATTGGAAAAAACCTGCTTTCAGCCATTTTTGAAAAGCCGTAGAGAAAAAAAAGGGGTGCATTTCAGGACTAGAACTTATGCTGCTGGTAGTACTAAGTGTACCCAACACAGAAATAAAATATTATGTGTGAGTCTCTTCTTCTTCCTAAAAATTAATGGCCTTAAATATTAACGATTTTTAACATATTTTCCGAGTTTTAGAGAAAGCGTTTGAATAACTTTCTTGCATGGTAGGTAAATTAAAATAATCTCCCTTTGAAGGTCATTTCATGCTGAACACACTAGTTTTTAAATTATTCTGATATCTTTAAAAATTACTTCGCAATTAAATTTTCCGCAAACCCCGTTTTTTCATAAAATTCACTAAATCATCATTTTAATATGGCTGTCAAATAAAAAATATGGCTTGTAAATTTTTTTTTAATTGGAGTTTTGTTAATGTCTACCCATAGGGAATCCATAATAAAAGAATCAGGAAAATAAAAAATGTTGAGCAACAAATTATATTTAAATTGGGTGATTTGAAATGGA
Source organism: Euschistus heros (assembly GCA_003667255.2). Classification (NCBI taxonomy): domain Eukaryota; kingdom Metazoa; phylum Arthropoda; class Insecta; order Hemiptera; family Pentatomidae; genus Euschistus; species Euschistus heros. Next base: position 1,192,524 of record RCWM02000328.1, on the reverse strand, counting down.
TTGACCCATATATAATATATTAATACTATTTTTTTCTATTCTGACCGACTTAAAGGGTAATTCGACTCTCCCGAAATTGTACATTTTAGTATGCAATAGATCGAAAAAATTATATTTTTCAACATATTGTTAGTATCAGTGGTGCTAAAGTAAGGCTTATTTCATTGAAAATTAGACAAGACTAAATTTTACACATTGTGAGCAGAAAATAAGGTCTATAGCTTTAACAGTGACTAAAATGAAGACTTTCAAATTTTCGGAATTCCGTCAAAAATTGGCAAAAATCGTATTTTATTTTTTACGGTTTTCGCCCCTTAATAGAGACTATATATAAAATATAATGCATTGTAAATGGTTTTAAAAATCAGTTTGTTTGGTATAAACCATACTCAATACAATTAATAGTTAGCTTAAACATTTCTATGCAAACATATAAGTCTAGTGGTTTTTATAACGTACATTTCACCTTCTTAACATTTTTAAAAATGTTAATAAATAACTTTTAATATAATTATAATATATGTTTAACAATGTACTTCATTGTAAACTCCGAAAAATCCGACCTTTTGAACGTTCTACCTTACCACGTGGTCCCTTAGGGGTCCAAGTAGTAAGGTTTAACGGTATTTTGATTTTCATCAATTTTATAACAACTTTAAGTATTCTAAGATAAAACAGAAACTAATAATACTGACCTAACGCAAAGAAAATCTGGATTTATATAGTAAATATCATTTAATAAATACATAAAAAACATAGAATTGAATAGAAATACCTCAAATTAATATTATTCCATAACCTTCCTACAGCCCACCAAGAGCAGGGATAGGCCCCGATTGTCGCCTAAATTGAATTGAATAAAATACAAGCAATTTGAATAGAGCCAGAATTATCAGAGGCTGTACACACCTGCCATTCGGAAACAAATCACAGACATTATGGCCGACCGGTATGGCTTCCTGGGCAGGTGAAAAACCGTGATCCTTTGTTGTCCCACGTCAAAAAGGCATTGCAGGACGAGGGATATATACTGCGGTTAATATATATAGCGAGGAAATGTGAAATATCACTGGAAATAATCCCGCCGGATAATGGCGACACGTTTGCTTAATGGGCCCACGACCGTCAGGGCGCGAATAAAAGTCAATTAGCACACATTACTTCAGGAAAATTTTGGCAGCTAGCTGTCATCAAATTATATTATCCTCTTATGCAAAAGTATATTTATTATTACTATATCATTATTATTACTTCGCAGTACAGGTGAAAAGTTATACTTCAAGAATATTCCAATTTATAAAACATATTATTTATAAAGCTGTAATAGTTTATTTAAATATTAACTGTCTGATAATTATACTTACATTAGTCGTAAAATGATAATGCTGACCGTGAGAGGTAGACTGGGTACATTAAATAATAACCTATTACACTATAATAAAAGATAAGTTGGGTGGGATGAATAAAAAAAAAAAAATTTTTTTAGCAAAGTTAACAAACACAATTTTTTTTTTTCCAATGCTTCAGCCAAATATTTGACGGCCATCATGACGGCAGATGAAAAATTGGAAAACAAAAACAAAGAAAAAACAAATGAAGAACATAAATTAATGTGGTATGTGGTAAACTAGACATTGGTTGACACACTTAGGGAAACATTCGAAAATATTCATATTATAATAGTCCAATAAAGTTGAAATTTACACTTATTGTCCCTTAATTACTATAATTATAGCTGAACTAGAAAGTTAACACCAAACATCATTACTGGAATGAATTTTACATATATATGTGTGTGCGTGTGCGTGCGTGTGTGTGTATGTGTGTGTGTGTGTGTGTGTGTGTGTGTGTGTGTGTGTGTGTGTGTGTGTGTGTGTGTGTGTGTGTGTATGTGTGTGTGTGTAGTGCAATAACTAATGCAAAATCAGTTTTTGACTCCCTAAGGATATCTTTTAAAATACGAACAGAATTGAAAGTACTTTAACACAACTGTGTTGTTAAAAAGACTTTTCTTACATTTTTTTTTTGTATATACTTTTATTTTTTAAATGTATACATATTGTTCAACATTATAAATTATACATATTTTTATTTTTTTTTTTAAAGTACTAATGATATCGATTTTTAGTTTAAAATGGAAACACTTATTGTTCTAATATTTATGTAAGCAGGGATTTTATCTCCTTAATGGTTAATTTTTTATATTTTAAATAATAATTTTTTATACTTTTTTTAATATTTTTTTTAAATTAAAAAATATAGTTGTATAATAGAGAACATAATTTTTTGTTTAATTAGAATCAGATCGTTTTATCAGACTCTAAATAAATATCAACAGCACTCATTTCCTAAATTTTGTTTTCTTTTACACATTCGAGTAATTTACATCATAAATTTTGCGAGCTTGTTTATTTCCACAGACATGATAGCGATGAAGTTTTGAATCAGCATCTTATTTCTAGTTCGTTAAAGAAGACGTAAGCTTCTTTAACTTAACGTACATGTGAAACTCTGAAGCTTAAGACGGGGGGCTTTAAAATTTAAATTAAGCGGCATATTAAAAGGTATTCTATTTGAAAATTATAAGCTTACTACAGTTTCCATAGAAAAACCCTATTTAATTATTAAAGGGCTCCAATGGCCAAACGAGGGCAATGGTACATATGGACGTAAAGCCACAAAAAAAAAAAAAAAAAAAAAAAAAAAAAAAAAAAAAAAATCCTAATGCCCTATCCTGAAGCCAATCACAACTAATGAAGCAGAAAACCAAACAGAAAAATTTGAACAAATACAGAAGTTTATATATGAATCACAGAATTATGACTGGGTATTAAAAAAAAAAAAATAGATTTGTAATATTTATGTTTGATAAAAATTATGAAATATGTGCTTCAAAGTTATTGGACAGGTGTACTAAATACTACTAACACATTAACTAAGGAAAAAGGTTATTCCACTAAGATACATACCTGTTGTGAAACACACACATTTCTAAGTAAGAAGGTTTAATATCTATATCATTAAGAACATTCTTCCTTTAATGTTTTCACTCACAGTTTTGAAGACGAAAAATCGATTTTTGGAACAAGACTTTTCTCCGATATTGCTTCCGTTTCGATAAATAGAGAATCAGCATTTTTTTTTTATTATTTTAACCACCCGGAGAAAACATAAATTAAAGTCGCATCAAATACAACCCCAAAGTACGCCCGGACCTGATCGTTTTTAGGATGTATTGCATACATTTATGAAAGTTTGTTGTGATAAGGCTAACTACATAATATGTAATAAATTATGCCAAATTATGATTCATTTAAAAACAAACATAAACTACATAAGCAACGAAACATGTATGGAATGATAAATGATAACGGGATCCACATGGACCCCACGTTGTCTCCAGAGGGTTAAAAATAAAAATCACGACAATATAAATTTTACAGTTTGAAATAAAAGCATATTTTGTTCTAATGCTTATGAAAAAGAATACACAAAAATTAAATAGGGGTTGAAATTGTAAACGTTAGTGTGTGTTGCGTTGCCAAATATCTTTGTACTATTTCACCTCACTTTCGTACACCAACATCATGTAATATTTTACTATCATCTCTGAAATGTTTACATTGTCTCCAAAGTCCTAATATATATGTATATACACATATTCTTAAAGTATCTATTCACTCATATAGTATATGTTGAAAAGTATGTAGTTGTGATTAATCAGTCCATATTCTAAGTATCCATACAATATAAGCGCTCTCACAACAAAAAATTACCACAATTACTCTAATTAATTAATTAAGTTACTTGTTCCACCCATGAAGCTACTTGGCCATAATCTGGCACAGGTGTTCCTTATAACCTAATTAAGAAAATTTAGGATGTTGAATATTATTTATGGGGTAAAATATTAAATTTTCGTACCCAACTCAAATATAAATCTGTGAAGAAAATATTTAAAAAATCCAAAGAATAAGTTCTAGCAATAGTTCTCTATTTTTAGGATACAATGTGTTCATCATTATGTTTCAATCTCCCATTGTTGCAGGCCTAGCACCGATAAAGCTCAAATTATCTGTTCAAAGAAATAAATTAGATATATTATATTATATTTTTACATTAATATAGTAAATATAATTTTTACATAAGATTTTTGATGTTTTAAATGTTAGGATTCTTTTTAGAACTAGAGATGCTTGCTTAACATATAGGCCATTTTTATGTAAATATATTAGAAGGAATTATCAGTTGTAACTCTATAGAGGAGAAACCTACTTCACATAGTTTAACAAACAGAACTCCTTACCTAAAACATTCATTACTTTAAAACATCAATACTATGGTGCTTTTAAACACTTTGATTTTAAATTGACGTAGCTGTTATACCAAAAATACCCGGTATAAAATACGACAGCAATAAGCTACATTAAAATACGAATTAAAGCTAGTTCATAACCGACTATTATGATTTCATAAACGCTACTAAATTTCATATTGCATTCCTCCTAAGAATTATTATTTTTAATTTAATTTCCAATTCTGAAATTTCTAATGCCTAATTTTTACATGAATTTGTGAAACTATTAATCGGTAAAATAATAGTAACAATCATATATTATCAGTATATGTTTATAATATATTATAAACATCCCGGGAGGGGTCACGCATGGACTGAGGAGAGAAAGCTTAAACATTCAGAGTTCATGAAAAACATGTGGAAGAGAAAGAAGCAGGCGAAGAGCAAAGAATAAGTGCTGCTCTCATGATATTCGCGTGGTCCCAAAGGCCGTTCCGTGAAGAAAAAAAAAAAAAAAAAAATATATATATATATATATATATATATATATATATATATATATATATATATATATATATATAATATCAGTAAAACTTCGCCAGTATTGAGATTGTAGAAGTGAACCACATTTCTGCAACATTTAATACTAAAAATATCGCCTAATTTTGATTAAATATAGCCTAAATTTGACGCCTAATCGCGTAAATACAAATCAATATAAAAGTTTATAAATTTTAAATTTCCTGCAGTCGTAAACCGTTTCACATTTTTGCAACATTTACTGGTCAAAATATTGCCACCAAACAAATTAGGTTCATAAATAAACTTTCTCTTTGTCTTGGAAAAACAATATAACAAGGATATCCCTATCTATAATCAACAACTTTTCCTAATTTACATTTCAGAATTAAAATGATCAAATTACTTAAAATAATAAATTAAATTAAATTAACATTACTCGACAAACGATCAAACCTCCCAATTCATTACAAAAGACTTATTTACATGACTGTGATTAGACCTATTTGGACGTACGGAGTTGAGCTTTGGGGCTCTACTAAACCATCCAATTCATCTCGTATCCAATCCTTACAATCCAAAATCCTTCGAAAAATCCTAAATGCCCCTTACTTTGTCACCAATAATCTTATCCATAAAGACCTTAATGTTCCATATGTTGCTGAGTTAGCCCAAACCAGATACCTATCCTTCCATAATAAGCTCCATAACCACTCCAATCCACTAGTCTCCCAACTTGCTTGCTCCTCCATCCCTGATAATCCTCCGAGGCGTCTGAAAAGAAGACCTGGCCTAGAGACCTTTTAGTGTAGATTTTATTGAAGTGCTACTAGTGAGTAGTTCTTCACAAGTTATTTACATGCCATTGTATTCACTGTCAACACATTTACTTGTAAATTATTCTGTACAGTTGTAAATATCAATAAATGGGGAAAAAAAATTAACAATAAATGATTATTATTAACTGCAGGCAAATAGGGGTTTCAAACGTGGCTTTTTTAATTCAAACCAATATAGCTCCTAAACTGAATGATCTAGCCACACATTTTATATATATACAAAAAATCTTCACTATTAAATTTCTGATTAGGGAACTGACATCAACGTTTTGATTGGAGCAACACCTACAGAGTTAGAGCATATCAAAATGTTAATTTTTGAGAGTGAAAAAACGTTACACATTTTGATGGTGAACATAATTTACACAAGAAAACTATAGACTCCAACCAAAAGATATCCCAGTCAAAAAACATTTCTAATTCTTTAGTAAAACCAATTTACGGAGTTGTAAACAGAGTTAAACTTTGGGGTCGAGCAAAACCGTTGCAAAATGTTACATATTACACAAAATAATATCAAACATACTTAACACATATAACAAAAACCACATTGCATTCCAAATAGCATTATGAAGAGGAACAAGAAGAAGAAAATGAACTTTATTCTTGGACTACTTGTCCCCTAAGAATAACAAATGAGTACAATACTTATGACAATCGTTAAATAAACAATAATAATAAAAATTGATTAATAATTAAATTATGAGTTACAAAATAACTGAGAAATATTGTAAAAGGATACATCTTATGTATACTATTATAATGCATATTACATAAATATTCATGTTTTACATTTTCTCGGAAGATTCAAAATTAAGGAGGTAAAGAAATAAATAATGTTTAAAGGAAGTAAGAGTGGAGATTTTTCGAATTGTGATGGGCAATGGATTCCATAAAGAGGAAGCACGGATAATAATGGATTGATAGAGTGTATAGGTTGATGGGTTGGGTTCTAGTATTTAAGAGGTGGATGGAGGAGCGCAGAGTAAGGAGGTCATGGATATAGGTGGGTTTTTTGGTTTTCAATATTTGAAGTATGTGTGCACCTAGGAAGTATTAACGTCGGAAACTGGGGTATATTCACAATGATTTACTCATACCATTTGCATTATCTTAAATTTTTATATTAATATGATAAATACAATGTTTATATCAAATTTGTAATGTTTCGGATGTCAGTAAGTTTTTATCAACCTTTAAAAATATAACATATTGACAGGCTCTGGCTCTGTTAGCGCTCATCGGATCGAAAATTTGCCGACGGTTTCCTTATTAGAAATTTAATGGAGAATATTGTTTGTTAAACATAGGTCGGCAGGACCTACCGTTTTTTTGCTTTGAGTGAAAAAAATCACGTTTGAAAATCTTATTTTCTCTCAACTCTGTTAATTTAATTTAATTAATTTGATCCTTTTAATTATAAAATGTAACTTGGGAAAAGCAGGTTATAGATTGACATATCCATGATCATTTGTTTTTTCCCAATCAGGAAGAAATTGAGTTCAGAACTGGAGTTGCAACTTGAAACTTTTTATATTAATTGCATTTCTCCTTTTTTTATATGGTTTTTATCCCATCTTAATACCATCTTGCTTTTTATTTGTCTAAATTAAAAACATTACTGAGAATCTAGGCTCATATATGCTGGATTCCCTTTATCTTTCTCGTAATAGAATCGCAAAAAAAGATATAGATTATGCTTTAGTAAAATTAAATATTAATGGAACGAGGAAAAATTTTTCCTTTGAGAAATACTTTCGTAAAAGCACAAGGAAAACCAAAAAGCTGGGCCCTAAAGGATTATCAAGCCCGACCAATCCCATTCCCCGAAGAGTAGATGGTCATGAATCCTGGAATCCAATGATTTAATAAAGGGCTGGCCTAGTGAAGAAAAGTAGGTCTGGCCGAGGAAGGACTCCCCGCGACATTCTTTCTCCTCCAGCCCCTCGTAAAAAATTTAAACACTGGAATACCGAGATTGCCTCCAGCGGCAGTATCTAGGGCAAGCATTAATATCTACTAGCATAAAAGGAATTAGTACAGGAATCTTATGGTTGTATATTATAATATAATATGGGGCCATAATATACAAGAATGGTATCATAAAAGATATTATGTATTTTATATACTAGCTATGATTTTTTTTTTTTTTTTTTTTTTTTTTTTTTTTTTTTTTTTTTTTTTTTTTTTATATGAGAATCTGAAAAGATTGAAGTTTGCCTTCTAAGTAAGTATTATATTTAATTTTTTTACGGTCAAGGAGATGATGACTAAGCCGTAACACAGTTCTTAGAGAATACCCTGCTTTATAATTTTTGTTTTCTTTTTAAAATAGAATAAAAGTATTGTATACAGCACTACAGCATGTTTCTGGATTAAGCTATTCATTTTTAATCGTCTCTGTAACCACTCTCAGAAACGGCAGTGTCCTGAGGACCTTTTGAAACATAGATTTATGTTGAAGTCCTGGTATTGACCAATAACCTAGCTGAGAGAGCAGCGCAAAGAGATTTTTTTCAGGTATGGCTTTGATTTTAAATAAAAGGAGGAACAGGCTCGATTCGAGATTCCTCTGTTTTGTATATACAGTATAATGGCACCTTCATTTTATTATAATTTATTTTTGACGATTGTTATTATTATTAGTTATATTTTTATCTATTATTATTATAATTATTTTCTTTCATAGAGATTATATTAAAAAAAGATCATAGAGCGTATAAAAACAAATGACCGTTTTATCGAATTCCAGATTTCAAAAGTCTGTAAATATCTTAATGCTATTTATTATTTACCAATACTTAATAATCCCCTTAGAGCATTCTCTTCTAACCTTGGTTCTAACACTGGACTTCTTCACAAAAATGCCTCAGTTCAGTTATTTATTTCAAAAAAGAAACATGACAGTGTCCTACGAAATTCTCGTAATTTTAAGACTTTACTGGAAAAGAAAAAAATTCACAGCCGCTGAAGCAACTCATGAAATTATTAGATATGAAGAGGGAGGTGTCCTTGAAGAGCGCACTGCCTGGCGTTGGTTTGAAAAATTTAGAAGTGGGGATACGACGTTGGAAAGGAAGAAGGGCTCTGGGCGGCCATTAATGGATATTGATGGTGTTCTGAAGGAACTGCTTGCCAAATCTACAAGGGCGAACTTGCCAGGGAGTGTGTGTCGAAAGATACTGTTAGTCGCCATCTTCTCTCCATGGGGAAGGTGAAAAAGACCTGTGGACTGGTCCCTCACGAACTTACTCCTCAACAATCAACAGTCGAACCAAAGAAAAGGGGTTTGAACTCCTGCCTCATCGAACATATAGTCCAGACCTCGCACCTTCGGATTACTACTTGTTTCGATTCAAGGCCCATTTTCTTCAAGAGAAAAAATTTGATAATTTTGCGGAAGTTGAAAATGCTGTCCAAGAGTTCTTTGACAGCCATCCCAAGGAATGGTATCACGTGGCATCAAGCAATTGGCTAGCCATTGGGCAATAACGGTAGATAACAATGGACTATATTTTGAGTATTAGTTGTATTTTATATCAAAGAAATGATAATACAAATCTTTGTTTCCAAAACGGTCATTTTATTTTTGTTTATACACCCCATTATAATTAGTATAATTTCATTTTTTTCTAATTTTATTTCTTATTTGTTATTGTTTTTTTTTTGTTTTGTTTTATTTCAGTGTGTGAATTTGTGTATATATTATGAATGGATAAATAGTTATCCGTATCACGTATTTTCCTTCACTAATATCATAATTTTAATGACAATAAAAGCTGAAGTTAAAAAAATAAATACAAATAAATCCCATGCGCATGTAGACATCGAAATCCGAATATCAAACTTTAGAAAATTATGTTTGAAATTTTATTTAAAAGTATAGATATACAAAGAAAAGGAGTGGCAATAGTGGTATTAGCATTTCTTTAATTACACTTTGACTGACCCTCCTTATACCCATTTGTCTCTTAAAAACTTTACTAAGATCGGTCAGTTTTACACACAGCGTAAAAACTATTATTATTTTTAGATTAACAATTAGTAATGCAGAGATGTTATTTTTTTTCTTAATTTATCATAAATAAACTATTTGATTCCATTTTAAAATGTAATTTTAGACAAAACAACTATCTCAATTTTATTAGCATTTGATTTTTGATAATCCTCTTAGACTTATGAAAAGGAGATGGTCTCAAGATCTTCTAGTGCTAATCATGGTTGTAATGGTAATTGACAGTTTGTTTAAAAATGTCTAATGTCATTAGGTTGCTGATCCAGCATAATTATTGATTTTTTTTGTTGTTGCTAATTTTAACAAATAAATAAAAAAATATTATTGAGGAAGATAATTGCTGTTATTATAGGTTCACATAAACCTAGGTATTTCTATTAAATTACAATTTCTACATCACCCATTATTTTGGAGAGAATTTCACATTCACGGACAATCAACGAAGGCTCTTTTACATAATTGATAATTTAATCTCGAGGACGCCCAAGGCACTTCAATTAAAACGACCCGACCAATCGTCCGATCCTGTCCTAAAGATAAGCCTACACAGTATTTATTTATGGACGTTGATAAAGTCAAATTTATAAACTTAAATTATTACAATATCCATAATAAATTAAATTTTTATTATTTGGATAGAAAAGAAATATATTTAACTAGTACCTAATTAATTTTTCGTTACACTGAGGACACAATATAAGAACAAGGGGATTATTATCAGATACCTAGGACGCCAACTAGAGAAACGTTTAATTTGGAATCCACATCCTAGACTAAAACGACAAAAAAATGCTCGTTGTTTTCGACTTCTTCAATATTTACTCGAAAAACTTTCTCACCTTCCAATTGATTCCCAAAGACTCATTTACATACGGAGTTGATATCTGGATTTCCACATAACCATCTATAGTAGAATTTCACTAATCCGACCGATTTAGAAACAGGGCGGAACGGCTAAACAGTCGTTTTAACCTGAGATGTTCGATTCAATTAAGTCCATGTTTTCATTATTAAAGTATCATGATTGTATTAAAAGTGATATTTTAACATTTATAAAAGAAAAATAAAGGACATAGACAAATATTTTTGCATATAAATGTCTTAAGGTGCCTCCACATGCAGAGGAAAACCCGAAGGCAAGCATTGAGGCGCCAGACCTTGAGGGGAACCTCTGTGTGTTTATGGAGAATTCTGTGAGGCCTGCAGGAAAACCTCAACAGAATTTTCCATACACACATAAAGGTTCGCCTCAAGGCTTGCCTTAGGGTTTTCCTCTGCGTGCGGGGCCATCTTTAGCCATCTATTAACGTATATCTATTATTTCATTGCTGGATTCAGTTCTGGAATATTTGAGATTATTACCAAAAAATTTTTCTATATCATTTTATTTTATTTTTTTTTCTCATTTAATTCTATCTCCTCAAATCAGTAGAATGTTATCTTCTTTTCTTTTCTTTTTATTTAAATATCATCTATGTACATAGTGTCATTAATGTATTATTGTTTTTCTTTTTTTTTGTATCTCATTATGTCTCTAACTAGATTTAATTTAGTTATATCTGCAATTATCTGTTATTCTTAAGGGACTTTGTCCCAGAATAAAATTATTTTTCTATTCTATTCTATTCTATAAAAGCATTAGACCTTATAATACCGCATTGTATTTAGTTTATAGCAAACAAATTTATCTTTAAAATCTTTCATAATCAAGTATGCTCTTTAAAGCGTAGGTATAGAGTAAAAGCCGCCATAAAACCAAAATTTCTTCCACTTTTTTAGAAAAGTCAGAAAATTTGAAAGCCTTGTTTTTAGGATCCATTTGAAATACAGAGTTTAGTTTCTGCTCAAATTGTATTAAATTTAGTGCAGTCGAATATAAAAAGCTTCTTTTTTTTAAGAACAAAACGTGCAACAGAAAAAACGTAGAAAAGTTCGAAATATTTGACGCATTTACGCAACTTTCAAAATTCAAAACTTAGATTTTTGTACATAAGCTCAACTCTCACAACATATCCAAAAACATCAAACTACACAGCATACTAAAATTTGCCGAACCCAAACGAGCTAACCTTTGATAGTAAAATCTAGAAGTGCTACCTGTGGGTATTTACTTTACAAGCAATTCACATGTTGTTATGAACATTATAATTACATTTAATTAATATAGTTGTAAAGTTCAATAAATAGATGAATAAAAAAAGACAAATAAAAACGTGATTATTTTAGTGTTTTAGTTACCTCGAAGAACTGAAGATGAATGTTTAGCATTCGAAACTAGTTTTCAAATAAAATAATCTCAATAGAAGTGGCACTTAATTCATCAATCCTAATTGTATTGATCCTTCTATATCATCATGCGTACCTCAAGTGATTATTTTAATCACATGCCCACACAAACAGTAAATTATCGTGCATTATAGAAGTTATATCTATAAGAATTTAATTATCTTTTTTCTTTTTTTTTTTAACGTCCTTACGTACAGCAACTAGAATAGGAATGACAGGCTATCCTACAGGTTACCAACCTATCTAGCCAAAGAGGGAAGGTCAAGATTAATTATGAAATAAGGTCCGCCATCAAATAAATTTTAACCCGCCCAGGTGGGATTCGAACACTCAACCTTGGCCAGTCCCTATACAAACATTTTATATATTGAAGTAATTTCTCAACATTTATTAATATTGTGTATTGTATACCAAATATATACGTATTCATTAAGTGTGATTGATTAAGTGATTGCTCAAGGATGATTCGGATACCTCTTAGTATATTGTAACTCAGTACGGAATACCACGCATATAAAACCTATTATAGATCCAATTAATCATAACGTAATATTTAATTACTCTAATAAAGATAATTAATTATATCTGATTAACATTCAACATTTCCAACGATAATAAAATTCTAATTTTAATTTATCTATTATTAGAAGTTCTTTTCGCTTATTCTTGTTTTATTTTATTTTAAAAATTAGTTTTAGGTCTCTTAAATTCATAATTATTATTTTTAATAGTGTTTTATAAATGATAAAAGTATAGTTGACTGGATTGAGTCATCGTCCTTCTCCTCACAAGTGTGGTTCGGTGGCCCTGAAGAAGACCTGCAACGCAGGTCGAAACGTTGGCACGTATTAAAGAATTCCTTCTTTAACGTGTGTTTTATAAATATTTCTTATTAAATGTATTAAAATTTGAAAGTTAAAATTGATGTATAATGTTTTTATTTATTATCTTTATCTGTAATTATTGTACCCAGACCATTGCACTATCCTAATTCACATTCATAAATAAAGATAATTAATTATATCTGATTAACATTCAACATTTCCAACGATAATAAAATTCTAATTTTAATTTATCCATTATTAGAAGTTCTTTTCGCTTATTCTTGTTTTATTTTATTTTAACAATTAGTTTTAGGTCTCTTAAATTCATAATTATTATTTTTAATAGTGTTTTATAAATGATAAAAGTATAGTTGACTGGATTGAGTCATCGTCCTTCTCCTCACAAGTGTGGTTCCTTTAATATTTCGTTTTCTTTAGCGTTTTAGACTTAAATTATGTGTAAAAGCAACAGGTTTGGTTTAATGTAAGCTACAACTGTTTATTAGATAATACAGAACCAATTAATCAGTGCTCGCCAAACTGACAATTAACCCTAGGTGATTGTAAATTCATCCTTCTATCATATATGAGGAATTTGATATTGTTCCCTAACCATGAATTCTTTATTATATGGTTGAGAATTTACTTGATTTACTCATTCCTCGACAATCAGTAAATCAAGAAATATGTAATTCGATTGAATAAACAATGCCATGAAAGATATTATATATGTGTGGATCCTGCCTATCCCCAACTCTGTTCAACCTGTTCCTATCAGACTTTCCAAAACACCCTAACGTGATAATATCCCTGTACGCAGATGACACTGCACTATACTCAGCTTCTTACCGCATCGACACTATTGTAAATCGGCTGCAACAAAGTTACAAAAAAATTAATAAATATTGCCAGAGATGGAAACTGAAAGTAAATACAAGCAAATCGGCGGCAATCATCTTCACAAAACGTAGACCACTCATAGACCAGCATATCAATTTAAACGCAGAAGAAATCCCTTGGTTTAAATCAATAAAATAAATAGGTTTAACACTGGACAAATCATTAACATACACTGAACATATTAACAACAAAACAGATAAAGCTAAAAAACGTCTATTCAAAATGTTCCCCTACTTCAATAAAAAATCGAAATTGAGCCCTAAAAATAAACTCATTCTGTACAGTAATCCGAGCACAAATCACATATGCTTCACCGGTGTGGAGCTCAACTTGCTCCACTAACTATAATAAATTGGAAAGTGTTCAAAATATTTGCATGAGGATCATCAATGATTATCCTCGTTATACTAAAATATCAACCATGCTCCACGACCTAAACTTACTCCCTTTAAAACAGCACGTCTTCGAACAAACCAAAGCATACTTTGCAAAAAAAAACAAATTCAGAAAATTCACTAGTAAAAGAAATTGGTAATTATGACAAAAATTCCCTCAAAAGATACACGCACAAAAGAACCTATCATGTACTAACATAAACCTCCCCACAGAATACTCAACTGCTATGTATACATATTGTCACTACTAATGTATGCTGTTTATTATATATTGATTATTTATATTTATTATTATTGTTTTGTATTTAATTATTGATTGTATTTAATTCTTATTTTATTTTATATTATGTAATTATTGTTTCTTCCTTAACTTTTTTTTTTCTTTTATGTGGGTTTTTTTCCCTTATTTTTCCCACTGTTCACAGATAAACTTTAAAGTGTAAAACTATTCACCAAAGTATAAAACTATGTTAATCATGTAGAGGACTTTAGACCGTCACATGTATTCTAAATGATTTTGTAAATGTAATTGTGAATATGTCAATAAAGCCTTATTATTATATATATATATATATATATATATATATATATATATATATATGTGTGTGTATTTTTTTTCTCTTTAGCTTACAAGGGAGCGTTTTGAGTTGTAACAAACAGATCTGAATACCGATTTTTTTTGTGGGTAGCAGGGACCTATAATAATGCAAAAATAGAGTTATAACCACCAATGAGCATTAAGAATCGAGAAAAATTTTCCTTGTATTTTTTCATGCCCATCAGGTATTGTCCTGTCTGGAGTAAAGCAGAATGTAGGCTGATTCTTGTGATCCTATTACTATTGTAATAGGTTGAACACATCAGTTGTTATGACCATTAAAAATTGTCGATGAAATCTCAACTTCAAAATTGTTGCGTCCTCGAAAGGGGTAAAAACCAATATTCTTTTTTATTTGAATAAAATATTTATATATAAGGGTTTTATGGTGCGTTAAATCGAGATTTGAGGTCAGTTATTCATGAAAACAATTTTCCAATGATTTCCAGCAGATCTCCTTGTAATTTTGTAATTTATTTGAAGTTTTTGAGCACCCTAAAGCCGGGTCGCGTCTTGAGGATAACGAAAGTATCTTTATTTCAAATAACATACATATCTACAATTAAACGTGAAAGAATCATTTCACTGAGAGCTCATCCATCATCTTGACTGAGAGCTAAGCAAAAAAAAAATAAAACGTGATTTTCATATTTTTTTTTTTTTCTCGGCTCTTAATGCTCATTTTGCGGCTATAACTCTAGTTTTGCACTATTATAGGTCCCTACTACCCACACGAAAATCTGTGTTACAACTCAAAACGTTCCCTTGTTAGTAATTTTAGGCTCTTTATTTAATTATTATTATATCAATATTGTTTAATAAAATACTTTTCTATATACTATACACACCAAACTAACTAGATAAGAAACTACTCGTCGTCTTCGACTACTCCAGTATTTACTAGATAAGCGTTCAAATCTCCAAATCAAACAGTAAAGACTTATTTTAGATGACAGTTATTTGACAGACACACCGTATATTTGAGTTGAGCTTTGAGGCTCCACTAAACCTACCACATCTTCTCATATCCAATCCTTCATAAAATCCTTAATGCTTCTTATTATGTCATAAACAAACTTATTCATAACGATCTAAATGTCCCATATGCTGCAAAATTTGGCCAAAACATATAACTAAATATCCACACAAATCCACTAGCCTCCCAGCTTGCTTCTTACTCAATTCTTGATAACCTTGTGAAGGGTTTTAAAAGAAAATTGCCAAGGAACTTTTTCATGTAGAACAAGAATAAAAGTTCTACTAATGAGTAGTTCTTTTCAAGTCATTGTAAGCAATCAAATTCACTTAAGAAGAAGAAGAAAATGAACTTTATTCTGGGCCAACTTGACCCTAAGAATAACAAATGAGTACAATAAATAGGAAAATCGTCAAATAAATAATGATAATAATTGATTAATAATTAAATTATAAGTTAAAAAATAAATTAGAAATCTTGTAAAAAGATAGCATCATATGCATACTGTTTTAATAAATATAACATAAATATTCATGTTTTACATTTGCTCGGAAGATTGAAAATTTAGGAGGTAAAGAAATAAATGATGTTTAAAGGAAGTAAGAATGGAGCTTTATCGAATTGAGATGGGCAAGGAGTTCCACAAAGAGGAAGCGCGGATAATAAAGTATTTTTCGAAGGATGCCGTTCGATGCGCAGAAGTGAACAGGCTGATGGATTGGGTTCTAGTATTTAAAAGGTGGATGGGGGAGCGCAGAGTAAGTAGGTCATGAATATAGGTGGTTATTTTGGTTTTCAAGGATTGAAATATGAGTGCAGGAAGTATTGACGTCGGAAACTGCAAAGAGAATAGTAGCTAGCAAATGGATAGCTAATGGAAAAGTTGCTGAAGGATTAAAATAGATTTCCTCGTGATTTGGGAAATACGATTATTCCAAGAGAGATGTTGATCAAAAGTTACTCCCAGATTTACTTATTGATATATAGTATACAGTTGTAAATATCAATAAAGCATAAAATAAAATTTAAAAAAATATCTCCCTCAGTTAGAGGTCATCCATTTATTTTTATCGAACCTATAGTATAAGTGAATAGGTTAGATTTTTGCTATTAGTTTTGACGATTTCCTTGTTCTAAAAGTTGCCTCTGTATTCAAAAACTTCGCCTGATAACTTGCTTCGCCCGCTCTCATAAGTAAAGAGCCTAAATAATTTGATATGATAATTGATATTTTCTCTATTAATTGATAGAAATGTTGTATTGAAGTATGCAATTGGGCTTTATTTCTTCAATGATACTTTCACCCAAGTAACATTGCACAAGGACAAGAGTTGGACAATGACTATTGATTATATAAGCGATATTTCGGACGATTTTCAAACTCGACTTTCCGCTCCACAGATTTGTCTTTCCTTGTAACAATTTAATTAACAAATAACAAACATTTAATTAAATAATTAGTACCTATTTAATTAATATAGTGAAAACAATGTATTTCAAGATGATCATGATAAATCAAAACATTGTCATTTCTCTTAGAAAATGTTTAACTCTCAAACTACACTTGAATCCAAATATTTACAGCTATTTTAATGTAAATTTATTTGAAAATTGGTAAATATTATTATTGCTAAACCTTCCTTTAACTATGAAGATATAAATTCAAACAGGATCAGTTTCCTTATATTGTTAATAAACTCCCCGTCAAAAGTATTGCAACACCCATAATTCACGAATTTTTTCTGGTTTTTACCTTAATCCACACTTGGTTTATATTCATATTAATATTATTTATTAAACGTGAGACATTAAGGATTAGACACATCAATGTTTTGCCTGTTAATAGCAAACGATGGAAGTTTAGATTATTTTTTTAAAAATTTCTTTCAGTCAATGTTTATTGTTCGTTTCGTTTATACAAGTATACCAAGACTAGTGGAAGCAGTCATTCAAGCCAGAAGGGGCAATATGTCTTATTAAATATAAATTTAAAATTTAGAAGTTAAAATTGTAAAAAATGAAAATTTTAAAAAGCAAGTTTTCAATTTTTTTTTTTTTTTTTTTTATTGGAAGAAATATTGTAATTTATATTAATAAAAATTGTTTATGTCTAGTTCAGGCATTTTTGTTATAGACTTCAGAACCTTTCTTTATTATGAAAAAAAAGTTGTGCGATACTTTTGACGGGGAGTTTATATTCATTTAGATGGTAATAATATATTATTCAACTCCCTTAAGGTCCCGATGAGAGGACGCCACCCCCGTAGTCATTACAGCGATGACAGGACAACCGAAAGCCACTAATAATCTGGCCGGGACTGTAATCAATTGGTCGCCTCCACTAATCAAGGAGGGCCTCCAATACTCCAAGAGGGTGGCTGGGTTGGATTCTCGCCACGTAGGGCCGGGGATTAAAAACTATGGTGGGGCACTCAGCCGGTTTTGGGAGTCAGATAAGCCATTTCTATTCCATAAGGACTCCGGCCCAACGACTTACAGCCTTGCTTTTTCTCATCTGTGCCTCTAAGTGTTTTCCACTTTTACACATTTTCTCCCCTTCCTTTTCCACTCCATCTTAAGTTCGAATTCTCTCAGGCATAAATTCTATTGTATGAATTACCCCACATGGCTCAAAATGTATTTATTATTAATATTTCGGACCTGTTATAAATATTTTAGGGCATAATTAGTGGCATGGTAATTATCCAAGGCTAAAAACTTAAATTCGCAATCCAGGTAGAGATGGTTAATGAATGAAAGCAATTTTTTTCTACTTAACAGGACCACTCATATAATTTAACAAAGATGTAACTAAAAAAAAAAAAATTGAAGAAGTAAGAATGGTTTTTAGAAGCTTAAATCTATCTGCTGCAGTGTGCCTCTAGGATCACCCAAAGTACACTTAAATATAATTAGGATTAATGAATTAATTGCCACTTCTATTGGGATTATTTTATTAGGATACTAGTTTCAAATACTAAACACATCTTCAGCTCTAAAACATACAAAGTTTTCAACACATTGGCACTATGTTACATGGATTATAAATACTAAAGTTTTTAAAAATGTAAGACAAGAAACCAACATTGGTTCGTGGAAAGGGGAAGGGGCCAGGTAGGTTACATTTTTGGGGTTTACTATGGGATTTCCCATATGACTCATTGGATTTTTCCGTTCCGTTTGGAAACACATTTAAAATGGGGCTATGGATATGTTCTGGTCATTTTAACAAAACTCTGGATCGGTTCAAAACGATTTTATTTTTTATAATGATTCATAAATATTTAATTTTAGGCTAGTTTCTACTTGATGAATTATTTTTACTCCCGAGTCTTCAAATAATTTATGATTATTTTCATTTAGATGGATAGCGAAATTGGAATTTTGGGTCTTATTATTGTATTAATTCGTCAATCATAATTTTATAGATCTTTCTAAACCAACATGCGTGATTGAAGTAACACTTAAATGGTACTCATTTCATAGCCGAAAAGTTACAAAATTTGGATAAAATTAAAATTATTTAATCTGTCTTAATCATAAACTTCTGGTTCAATAATGAAAATAACAGCCACTTTAAACTTTTAACATTGATAATATTTTATACCTCAATGTATAACTAGGGCAAATGTTATTTCTTATTCCAGTATTTCTCACTATTCCGGAAGAGTTACCTGAGGAAAAAATCGTGTATTTACGAAAATACATGAATGTTAAATATTGATTTTAATTTTTTCGGACTAGCTACTTATACTTCAGTTTCAATCCTTACATTCAATAATGTAAACTTAAATTTTATAGAAAAACTTTTTTATAGGTTCTTCACACCTATAGGATACAAATTATACCGTAAATAAAAATTAAATTGATTTACTTATAGAAAAATGAAGCAAAAGTCAAAAATTTACTTATCCTAGAGAGCTAATTGTGAAAATATGAATTCAATCAAGCTGAAAAACATATCGTGTTGAAATACTTACATATATAATACAAAAATATATTATAATATAATATAAAAATATATTACATGAAATTGTAAATAAGCAAGTATGCGAATTGCTTGAATATTAGTTGCCTATGTTCCAACCTTTCAATTACGGTCCAACTAAAGTTTAATATTTTATTTTTTAATTATGGCACTTAACGAAAACTTTGATTAAAAAAAAAAATAGGAGGTTATCAAAGCTTTTATTCAGTATAGAAGAAGTTATCGAAGTTTGTTAATACCATGATGGACTTAAATAATTGATTATTAAAAAAAAAAATTGTTTCTATTCCTGGAATAAATAAAAAAGTGTAAATATTGATGTAAAATATAAATTATAATCAATAAAGGTCATGTTTCCATTTCATTCACTTACTCATAAGTGTACAAATACAAATAAATAAAACGACCGACTAGACGGCACTTTTTGCCGACAAATCGCTGAATACACAAAATAGCCACTGACCTATCTCTATGAATAACACTTATACTACGATTTCATTGGTCTAACTTTAAAATAATATACAAAAGATATACAAATAAATTCAAAATTAGAAATATACAATAAAAAATGAGGAAAATATATTTAAAAAAATAACTTCAGGTAAAAAGATATTTCCAATTCAGAGAAAGGAAAACGCATTCGACAAGTTACTGACGTGAGGCAGTTGGTAATGCGACTTGACAGAACCTTTTAGAAAAATATAATTTGCTGAGAAGAAACGTCTCGAAAAGCTTTGTACTTCCGATCAAACTTTTCCTTTATCGCTTAATATAAAATCGATAGCTTATTTTATGAATTTTCAGAATAAGAAAAAAATAACTATTAACTTTCAACTTAATAACTTTATCTTTCAAAAGTTTAGAAAGCTTCTGTGAAGTGGATAATGTTCAAAGGTCAAATAAAGTAAACCCAATAGCTTTTAAAATAGGAAAAATAATTTTAAGTTGTTGGGCTAAAAAAAGACTTCTGTGTTGTAGTTTTTTATATATTGTCAGCATAGATAAACTCAATTTCTCCTTGACTGGAACAAACAATAGATCATGTAAATGCCTATCTATAATCTTTTGCTTTCCCAATTGGAACCTTTAGGCTAGCCTAGTCTTATTATAGATCAATATAAGGTTATAATTTTCAGGAATTGATTTAAATTTGTTTCACATAATATAAATTTGTACCATAAAGAGCACAATGTTTATGTGTCACACTCTTGAACAAACCTTGGTAATCAGGCTATATCGTGAGCGCCGCATAAGGTATGCTATGTATGTTAAGAAGAGTTTGAAAAATGTTAAAAAAATTAGAAAAAAGGCCTTTATGATTTGCTGTTCCTATGACATGGAGGACAAATGATTCTGATTATTGCTGCTTTTGCAGTGTTGATATTTTTGGCCATAAAAAAAAAAGAACAAGAAAGTGATAATCGGAGATAGATGAACCAGATGATGATAAAGAATTCCAATGCATTACAGAAAATTTAGAGACTAAATTGTTTACCTATGTCGAGTTTAACAATTTGGTAAGGAATTTAGGGTTGAAAAAAAGAAAAATCTGAACTGCTTGGATCAGGATTACAGTAAAATAACTTGTTGGCCGTTGGAACCAAAGTTTGTGGGTATAGGAAGAGAGAGCAGTAATTTTCCAAGTTTTTTTGAACTTCAGAAAAGAAAAGAAAAACAATTAAGGCTATATTTAGTTTTAGCTCATAAAAATCTATCAAAATCAGCAAATAAAGTTGAAAACGTTTTTCAAAAACTTATTTGTTGGCCTGTGTTATTAGTAATAGAAAAGCTCATCACATGTAACGTTTTTAGATAATTCATTAGGCAAGAAGATAAAAATAAAATGAAACGTACTTTAGGATTAAATTCTCTCATAAAAGAAAAACAAGCCTCAAGTACAAATGTTGCGATAAAAATTACGACGGCAGAAAACTTGATGAAGAGAGAGAGAGAGAGTGAGAGAGACGAAGGTAGATTAAAATGACAATATAGGGAAAGGTCCTTACTTAAGTGTAATTAAACTTATATCAGATGACATAGGAATTTAGTCCCTGTAAAAATGTTTAGTGTCTCAGTTACATTTGATGTGTGTACTCTATTGAAACTTTAGCTGTGAAATATATTACTCACTTCTAACGTTTATTATTAATTGAAAGGGAAAATAAACTTTATTCCTATTGTTCCCTAAGAATGATACAAAGGCACAATGAAATGTTTCTTTTGTCTGGCTACATTGCTTTTGAGCAGATACAAGACTTAAAAATGAAAACAAAAATTAAAACAGATTTTTATGTAAAAGAAATATAACGGACTTAAAAATGAAACAAAAAAGAGATGAGATTAAAACTTAAATTAAAACATTCATTTTAAATAAGTAAAAAATTTTTTTTTTTTTTTTTTTTTTCTATACAAACATAAAAAAAGGAAATTTACAAGAAGCTACCTTAAATGCCTGTATACCTTAAAAATAAATGTATAAATTTAAAAAAAAAACGTAACAATATATGAAATACAGTGAGTTTAAATCGTTCTTAAGCCAATTTATTAATATTTGATTTAACTTAATTACTTAAAACTGAACACCATTTTTGTTAAATAATTTCCTTGTTAGTAAATGCCTAATTAAATAGAAATAATATTCTGATTTGAAAAATTAAAAATTAAATAACATGAAGGAAATGGATAACATTTCTTAAATGCATTTGTTTTTTGTTTTTTTTAATGGATATTGTAATAAGCAGCCGCTAATGAAATTGTGTACTTTTCATCTAGTAAAAATTAAACAATAAACTACAGTAATATTGTACAATTGTAACAATAATAATATAGTAACCAGATCTATTAAATATAACTTACGCTAAAAAACAAATAATAACAATACATAAACAATAAAACATGTAATAATTGGCTTAATTAAATATATAATATTATTATACATCTATTATTGAAGAGAATTATAATTCGCAATTATCTTCCATTATTTCCCACTCCTTTATCTTTTTAATGTTATTTACTTTCATCTAATAGTTGTTGTTTTTTTTATTTGACTTCTTGTTAATAAAAAATAAATCAAAGCATTATGAGAAATAACTTTAAATAAATAATAAGTACCTAGAAACCTTCTAATATTGAACTTTTATTGTATAGAATATTGAAGTGCTAATTAAATTGCTTTTTTGCAGGCTATTTTGTCACTATTATTGTATATATATATATATACACAACATGAAAAATAATATAAATACAAGATTAATAGCAACAAAATTTCTAGGGTAGGTCATATTAAAGCTAATTATCATATTTTCTAATTAGCTAATTTTTCTAATTTAAAAATAAAAATATTTGTGCCGTGACCAGGATTCGAACCTGGGTTATTGCGGCCACAACGCAATGTCCTAACCACTAGACGATCACGGCTACTGAATGACCGATAAAGAATTGGAGTAAACAACTTGAAGGGAGCGGACCGGTTGGGGCAGTTCCCAGCGGCTGAGTGAAAGCTGCGCGTTGGTATTCAAGATTTATATAATTTCTGTGTAGCTAATTGTAAATAAATTAACAAGATTGTAATAAATACATAATTTTATCAGGATTGTAATAATAAAATTATAATATATTAATAGCCTTTGATCAATTAGATTTGAATATAAAAAAAAAAATGTCTGTACAAGAGTATGTTGCAGAATAATTTAATACTAGTGTTAAAATTCGAAAACATAAAATCGAACCATGTAAACAACCCTATGGCAAATTGTGTTGTGGTCACTCTTCAGACAGCTTGGCACAAAAGCGGCGCAGGTTCGAATCCAGCCTTGTCTGGATGACTTATATTGTTACTGACCAAACCATGAATAAATATAAATTGCATTGGTTGGAATTCATAAAGACGTTAATTGCTCAGTGCTCAATACTGTCTTATTTGATAAAGAAGTTGTCAAATAACAGGTTTCTACTTTTCAAAAAATCAATTTTAAAATTTGAATAATGATATTTGGAATGTGCACTCATTTAAAAATCTAAATAAAAACACAATATATTGTTCCGAAGTTTATATTGCAAGTGTTCATTGCGTCTACAAGAAAGAAATATCTGACTAGAAATAGGGTTAATTTAAAATTAAGACAATATTTATCATATTATTTGTGATATTATAGGTTAAATTGTACACCTATTTCATAATTAATCTTCCATTTTCTTTAATTATTTTATCTATTTATTAAGCTTTTACTAACTTTTATAAAACAGTAGTACAATATTTTATTATATACGTTTTCCGCATTGCAGTAACCCTACAATGGTTGCATATATTTCTACACGTCCCATCTCTCGACATAATGCGTATTTAATAAATATTTATACAAATTATTTTTATGATGATAATAAATAAAGGCCTAGCGAACCGGGAGGTTAGATGCTGACACCATTAACCATTGACCACACACCTCCCACCAATCCACTCCCTCAAAACCCAAAACCCCATCGCAATCTCCCCATCTACGCCTTGGCGTACCCCTCGGTCGTTTACCCGACGGCTCAAAGCTGATTACTTTTTTCGGAATTCAGTCATTGGTGAACCCAATGACTTTAAACCGTCGCGCTGCTGTTACCAGAATTATATTTACCGAATATAACTCGCGCAGTTCCACATTGTGAAGCCTTCGAAATTATCCCGTTTCTTCATTGTTTTTTTGACCAAATATTCTACGAAGTACTTTATTTTCGAAAACTTTAAGGCGTTGTTCCTCCCTTGACGCAAGCAGCCAGGTTTCGCAGCCGTAGAGTTGACAGTATAATAGTCTTGTAGAACCTAATTTTATAATAATACAAAAAATATTTTTAGAATGACTGAGTTAAGATGAAATTCAATCACTCATCAATCGAATGAGTTTATGAGTCAATAGATAAAAATAATAAAGATTGAAGAGAAAAAAAAATACTTAGACCCCAACTATTGAACAGTATATATAATTCTACCTCCTAAATGCATATAATTTGTTTTCTTCTATTTTTACTCTTTCCTTACTCATTTCTTTATTTTTTTTTTATATTACATACATTCATATATCCAATTAATAATTTATAATTAACTATAATTTGTTTGGTATGTGCACCGCTAAAGACGGATAAGGGGGAACGACTGTATTTATACATTGAAAAAATCTTATTAAGGACATACGATTAATATAATTAGTTGGTTGAAGACACATAACTTATTTATTATAATAGCTGTTCAGTTATATTATTAAAATATAAATAAACATAATATAATATAACCTATACTTAAAGAAGCCACTTGTGGTCTTCTTAAAAGGCCCCAAAACAGAGCCTACTGGGAGAAAGTTTCACTGAAATGAACGTTCCCCTTAAAATAACTGGCTCGGAAGAGAATTTATGGTTGTGAGGTCAACATAGGGATTAAGAGCGGATGTTTACTTACGGGAAAAATACAATAACCCAATATCCTAACGATAAGTTGAAGCCACCTATAGCAAGTACTCACGCACGAAGCTACAACCATCACCCGGATTGGGTTGGCTTAAACCGAGCTAGCACTGACATGGCAATAATAATCCCACAATTCAAGGGGGGAGTCCTGTCTTATGGAAACCGTAATTTTCTTTTACTGCCTCCCAGGACCCTCAAACCGAGCTCGAGGGGGAGCAAAATTCCAGTATTCATTGAAATTTACTGGGCTTTAAAACTGCTCCACTCCAGCATCTTTATTACTACCAGGAATCCTGTTAAGAAGTCACAGTTTTTTAACTCTATTTCAAAGATTTTATTTATTTATTTTTTAATTATTTGTAAATGCTTTGACAATTAATGGCTTATGTAGCAATTAATAACTTTTAGGCATAAGGAAATAATAAAATATCAAAACATATTTATCATAGCAAATAAGGATTAATATAATTCTAAATCAAAAGTAATGTAAACTTCTGATTAACTTTTTCGTGTTAGGAAAAAAAAAATTAAACCTGTAGCACTAACAACCTATAAAGGTTTGCTGTCTTGGGTTCAGTACATAGGTAAGGATGTACTGTCACTTGGCCAACGGTTGTGAAAGGAGTAACGGTTTTCCTTCAATTAAGGTTACCCACTTTTTAGAGGCTAGGTGTTCCCCAGGAGGGTCTCCCGACCTCGAAGTCTAGCCACGACCGAAATAAATTTTCTGTCTTCAGTCGGACTCGAACTCAGGGCCGGAAACTCGGGAGTCAAGTGCCTTACCCACCGCTAAGTAGAGTTACCGCGCCTCCTTTTCTCATGTTAGCAAAAATAACATTATAACGTTTTATAAATACATAAAAAATCGATGTTGAAAGTTACGTTTGTTAATTTCTGCTATATTTTCTCACATAAAAAAATTGAAAAAAAGAAAACATCAATATATAAAACACTAAATCTAGTTTTAAACTCATGTTGTTAATTTCTATTCCACCTTTTTTCATTTAAGAAGACGAAATATCAATAAAACACACTAAAAAACACAACCCAAGTTGAATCTGTACAAGTGGATGTTAAGATGCGAGGTTATAGGAAAGAACTATCGTTAAATATGAAACTCGAAGTAAAGCGTCGTAAGTGATATCGCAGATGCTTCTGGCCGATTTCGTGAAGTGCCTTATCGATAGTAGTACGAAATTTGTATTGAATGGGGATGAACTTCATATATATATAAAATCGTTAAATTTAGGTTGACTTAATATGAGTTTAGTAATTAAACTTAGTTTAGTGATTAAACTTAGGATTCTTAGCAGTAAAGTGAGTATTTTTTTTTAACGGGGATTGATTTCTATATGAGGAGATAACTTTCAAAACGTGTTTTGTCACAATAATCCCACTTTTCAGCAATAACAAAAAACATATATATCATGAGATGTAATTATCCTTCAGAAACAAAAAATCCCTAATTAAACTTGTAGGATCTAAAAAAAACACTAAAACAAGGATCAGAAATATTCTTAACTCCTAAAATTAGTATTTTTAATTTTAAATATGGAAAAATACGATTTGAAGGAACACTGTGGACAAAACACGGTTTGATGAAATAACAAAGAGATAAAACACTGTTTGAAGTGGCTATGTTTTATTTTACGGAAGTCACTGTTTGCTCAAAAGTACACAAAATAAAAATTATAATTACATAATATATGATGTATGTTAATGACACTCATAATTTTTGGGGAATACTTTCAATTTCTTATCAGTCATTAATTCTTAAATAGGCATAATATGTAAATATGTTCACATCTTTCATTTTCTAAACAGTCACAAGTTTTATCCTCTTCCATAATATTTTCAACACTTGGAGAGTCAAAAAGTACAACCTTGTACCAGTTTGAATGGTTTCAACTAAAAACAGGCTATGGACAAAAAAAAAACACTCTTTGCTAAAAACCCTGATTTTGTTTACTAATTTTGGATGGGAAAAAGCTTGTATTGATTGCTAATACACATTACAGATTGTAGGGTTCTGAAAAACAAATCTAGTGATACCAAAAACTCATAAAACATTTTTTGTGACAAAACACGTTTTGAAAGTTACCTCCTCATATGTATGGACTCAAGTTTCTAAAAATAAAAATAAAAAATGTTTAATAGTTAACATAAAATTCATAGATTTGAAACATTTATATAAAAAGCAATTTTAAGAGAGCGATAAAATAAATAAACTGAATTACGATATAATAAAAAATGAACCTTCAGATTTGAAATTATGAGGCTCATAAAGTTTTCTACCATCAATTTTATGACACTATCTTCATTTAATGTTTATTTTAATTTTACGAGAGCAATTAATCCTAAAGTACAATTTTTATTAATTTTATCAGCTAACCAGACTAACTGCCACAAAAGAGAATGCATTACGAACCTGTTGAATTTTAGCTAATTTTATCTTCTGGGAGGGTTATAGGTATGGTTAAAGCTGGATAGGGATTGAGCCAGAGGATTAGGATGATCGGATAGATTTTTGAGAAATCCCAAGAATTTTAAAGGAATGAGATCAAGGACAAAGCGTGTTTTTAGGTCATTATGTAGGGTTTTATTGGTAACATAAGATGGTGCATTAACAATTGTTCAGAGGATTTTGGATTGGAAGGATTGAATGCGTTTGATATTGGATTGCCTTGCTGTCCCCCACAGTTCAAGCCCGTAGGTCTACATTGGTTTTAAGATTGTTGTGTATATGAGGAGTTTGCTAGCAACTGAAAGATGAGAATTCCTGCCTATTAGTCTGTAAAGTTGGCTGAGTCTCCTGTTTAGTTCATGTCTTTTGAGTTTAGTATAAGGGTTCCAGGTCAGTCTTTTGTCAAGATGAAAGCCAAGGTAACGTAATTTTTTTTTTTTTTATCATTACGGAAAAGATTATAAGTATTATAAAATTAGGTTTTACAAAAATATCTTCAACGATAGCGCTATAATTGGGTGCCTAGGATTCAACATACGATCATTAATTTCCGTTTTTCTCAAGAATCGGTCGAATCGAAAATCGACATTTGAAACCGATACCTTCCTGATACATAGATACATGTATGTCTATGAATTTTGTAAAGTTCCTATTATTTTTCAAAGGTTATGTACGATTTTTTAAAATTAACCATACAGTGGACCCTCGTTATAATGCGGGTTAGGGGGAAATGAAACCTCCCGCGTTATAGACATACCCGCGGTATAACGAGGGCAGAAGTATGAATTATTGGGTGTCAAAAAATAATGAAAATGCACTCTGATATAAACCCGGGCAACAACTAAAGGAATAATACACAGTTTTTAAAAAGGAAGTGAGGGGGGTTCTGTGGACCAAGAAGGCAGGAATAGAGACAACTTCTCCGTACGTCATCTAGGTAGGTTACCGGGAAGATATTCAATCGACATTGTCTAAGCAACACATTTCGGTTTATTTCCAGGACGACACAAGCGATGTACACACTTTCCTAAAGTTTTTATTAAATTCTAATAAAAATCAAACTTTAAAAAGTTCTAATATTGAAACAAAAACAATGAAACTTGGTTAGACAATCGTAATTCATTCTAAACGTCCTATTTAGTTTTATTTCCTACGTTAACAACCAGTTATAATTTTTTTCCTTTAGAAATTCCTTTTAATGTTCAGTAAAATTAGAAATTTGTTTAAAAAAACAAAACATAGAAAAACAAAACAAATTTAACAAATGTAACTTAATTTTCAGAGTTCCCTTTTCCCCAGAACTTATCAAACTTTGGAACCTTTTCGTTTTTTTCTCTAGTTTTTATGACTCAATTTTCTAATGAATTGTTTTCAAGTTTTCTATTGTTGGTTTTAAAACCAAAATACGATGTAATCTTATTTTTTATTCATTTTAATTGAATCAGGATCAGGACCGGAGCTTGACCCGCGTTATATCCGAATCCACGGTATAACGAGCCGCGTTATACCGAGGGTCTACTGTATTTCAATATAAACAATGTAGCAAGAACGTAAGGGTTTCAAACAAAACTTTTTTCATTCAAACCAATATACCTCCTAAACTGTAGGTCTTTGTGACAAATTTTAGATAACCAAAAATAGCCTCCATTAAATTTCTGACCAGAAAACTTTCGGCATATTATCAATTGGAGTAATACCAAAAGAGCTAACGCCTGTCAAAATATTACATTCTTGTGGGTGAAATATATGTTACATATTGTTGAGTGTAAAATAATCGTTACACCAAATAAGTATAAATCCCCAGCCAAAAGATATATTTATGTCAACAAATATACTTTCATATTTTAAATCTGGTACAATCAGGTCAATAAGTAATTTTAATTTTTTTTTTATTATTATTATTATTTTTTTTTAAATCTACATTTACAAGAATGTTTTTAAATAACACTGCAAAGAACAACTAAGCTATTAACAGCTACTGTGTAAATTACAAGCAATGTTGACAGCAGAAAATTGGATTACAGCT
Organism: Euschistus heros; assembly: GCA_003667255.2. Classification (NCBI taxonomy): domain Eukaryota; kingdom Metazoa; phylum Arthropoda; class Insecta; order Hemiptera; family Pentatomidae; genus Euschistus; species Euschistus heros. The sequence continues at coordinate 1,162,952 of RCWM02000328.1, read as the reverse complement.
GTAACCTCCTATTAGGAGCTACTCTGTGTCAAAAGGTAGAGATCTCAAGGTAAATAAAATGCAAATAACCCTAACTCTTCAACAAACATCTCCTTATGGGCCATTTTTTAAATAAGTTTCTCACATAAATCCTCCTTCGTGTTTTATTTAAAAGTATAATGTTTCTTTGTTAATAAACATTTTTATAAAGTAGAAGGAATGATATACTGTACAAATTTTGAATAGCTAATTTTATTAAGCACTGAAAGTTAAAAATGACAGGCATAAATTTTTCATAATTCTGAATGAATTATTAATTCCAATTAATCAAGATAATTTTCTATATTTTTTGTATTCAATATAATATTGTTTTTTTTTGTTTTTTATTAGTATATTACTTCCAGCAGTAACCCTGTTGGAAGGAATTTTATTTATTTCTGTAACACACCATACTTAAACGTATACAATGTACATGTAATAATGTTATGTTTGGTGTAGACAAAAATAAGGTTCACAAATGTAAACAATAAATATATCAGAGTACCACTAGATGTCAGAATTCGCTTTCAATACAAAATTTAGTGCATGTTACTTTAGAAATACTTTATTTAGTTGCCTCAACAGTCACCAGCATCATTGTATTTTTAAATTGTACAAGGAAATAATAATCCAAGTTAAATTGTTAACAAATACAAATCCAGTGAATAAAAATAAACAAACGGCCAGAGATGCTGATAAGCTTAATTGCTGATAAGACCACCTCAATTTTAGTAAGAGCATTTAATCCAGACACACTATTCCAAATCAAATATTGATTTTTTGTCATTTTTTAAAAATGTTTGTTGCTTTTGATAATAATAGTAGACACATCATTTCAAACCACACACAAAAAAAGAAAAGATAAGAAAAGAAAAACAAGAAAAAAGAAAATAAGCAATTACTTTAAATATAGCTTAACAAAATATGAGATAATAATGTTAACAGCATTACCTGATTACAATCTACTTCTCTCATATTATAAATAAATTATGAGCTCGGATGGTTTCATTCATATTTTCAATCGCAAAACTCCCTTCGTAGCTTCCTATTGCTATTATTGAAAACTAGAAATCCTTCCTGCATTTTTGAACTATTTCCTCCAGATTCCTCTGCCCTCTCTCTGAATACAAGATCCCAACATTCCAATCTGTATATTCCCTCACATACAACTGCTTCCTTTGAAAAATTGTCAATCAACCCTGCAACCTCCTAATGGATTTACCTTTCTATTCTCATTTGTAAAGCTTATTCTTCAATTTATTTTTATCACAATTAATTTCTTCACATCATCAATTATTAATCTTTCACAAATATGTCAATGATGTAAATGTATGTCTTAATGTATTTATGTGTAAATTAAAAGATTTTATTTTTATCTTTATTGTTGTTTATATTTGTATAATAGAACAGAATGTAATGTAGGAAACTGAAAATGTTTGACATATTTAAGGCTTGTAAAGAAACTACTCATTGGTAAAGTTCTATATTAGAAGGTTCTGAGGAAATCTTCTTTTTAAAGTCATCAGAGGGTAATTGGGAATCGAACAGGAAGCAAGTTGACAGACTGCTGGATTCAAGTAGGTTTGGAGCTATTCAGGTTAGGATAGCTATCTGGTTTGGGCCAAATCAGCAATATACTTTTCAAAGCTCAACTTCATTTATACAAAAAGGTTTAACTACTGTCATGTAAAGTAGGTATTTTATAATTAATGAAAGCTTTTAAGAGAAATTTCTTGTTATTTAAATCATATGTGTGTATTCCAAATAAGGCTTTTGTTTAAATGGATTCTGATGAAGTTAAATACAAAAACCAGAAGGTTTGATGCTGATACCACCAACCTTCGACCACAGACCTCCCTCCAATCCACCCCATCAAAACCTAAATCCCCCAGGTCGGCCCTAAAGTAATCCTCCCATGTACGTCTCAGTCTATTCCTTAGATGTTTATCCGATTACATAAAACTGACTATCCTTTATGGAAATCCATCATTATTAAATCCAATTACTTTACATGCCCATTTTAACTATCACACAGCTATCACCTGAACTGTATTACGTTATAAAGAAATCAATCAAGGAGTTTTTATTTTGTTTTATTTTTTTATTATTTTTTTTATTATTATTTTATTAACAGAAATTTACAACTGTATTAAAACAAATAAATCTAGTAAATAAGCGGTTTACAATGAAAAATAATGACTTGTAGGGGAACTACCCATTGGTAATACTCTAAGGAATATCTACAAAAGAAGAAGATCCTGGTACCATCTTCTTTTCAGATGCCACAGAGGATTGCCAGGAATGGAATGGGAAGTAGGTTGTGCAACAAGTGGATTTGGATGAGAAGTAAGTTTATTATGAAAAGAAAGGTATCTGGTTCGTGCCAAATCAGCGACATATGGGATATTAAGGTCATTGTGGATCAGTTCATTTGTGGCAAAGTAAGGAGCATTAAGGATTTTTTGGAGGATTTTGGATTGGAGTGATTGGATGCGGGAGGAATTAGATGGTTTGGTGGATCCCTCAAGGGGATTTATCTAACCATCCATGTGGATGGTTAGATAAATGGGTCTATTTTTATTGTAGTGCTGCTCTATGTATTAAAGAAAAGAACTGCTTTTTATAAAAAAATCACATAGGTACATTCTATGGAAGGAACATCCTCAAGGATCGTAACCAGTCAATAAACATAGAATCACTTATGATGTATATAAGGAGAGAATGGGAAGATGAACAAGGGACAGGAAAGGTGGTGCAGGGGACTTAGAACAATGGAGGTTGGAAATCAAGAAGAAAAACAAAAAACTAGAAACTAGGAGAAAATGATCTAAAACTATTAAAAAAATTCAATAATATAATAACACTTTATTGAATCTTTTAATTTAAACATGTGTAAAGTCAATGAGCAAAATAACTGTTTTGTATTTTCAATAAAAAATAGTTACGCAGTAACCAGGGTTCCGTTAAGACGGGATAAATACTTATAGTTGAGATTCCTTTTTTTTTTTTTTTTTTTTTTTTTTTTTTTTTTTTTTTTTCCCCTCTAAAAATAATTAAATAACAAAATAAATACAAATGAGAGTAAAAGTGAATATTGGTCTCTTTCTACTGTTAAAAAACCTTTTGAAAGTAAAAAAAAACAAAAAAAAAAACTGTAATTAACACATTTAAATATTCCTCGCTTAAATTAAATTAACCTTTGTCGCAGAAAATTTTAATTATTTCTATATTTCAGGATTCAATGAATATAAAACAGGCGTAGTTATTACATTAGATCAATGAAACACAAAAGAAGTCTTTGAAGCATGCTTTTTTTAAAATTAATTTATTTTACTGGAACAACCTTTGATCTTCTATTTCAAGTAAGGGAAGCTATCTTTCAAGAACTATCCAGCCATACCATCTAAAGTATTCTTTTTAATCCTGCCTATGGTTCGTAAAATAGGTTGGCTTATTAAAATTATTTTTATTAATATGATAAAAATTTTTAAATACTATTAAAAAATAGATTGATTGAAACAAATGATTCTTTTATATGAAATTAATTAAAATAATATCTAGGCTAATTCATTATTATAAAAAGAAAGATGAAACAATCATGTATTAATAGAATATTTAAAAATAAATTCTACAATATAGGCAATCAAGCTTACTGTGTTCTTCTCTCTATGATAGCTGACTCAGCAGTAGAGTTTCTGTTCTGATTTCTGGCGATCACAGCTGGTTTCTCAAAACACTAAAGGACAAAAAATTCAGATAATATAATAAAAAAACAGAATGATCACTTGAGGTACGCATGATGATATAGAAGGATCAATACAATTAGGATTGATGAATTAAATGCCACTTCTATTGAGATTATTTTATTGAAACAATAGTTTCAATGCTAAACATTCATCTTCAGTTCTTAGGTAACTCAAACACTGTGTTTTTCTCTCTATGTTACCTGACTCAAGAACTGAAGATGAATGTTTAGCATTCGGCGAACAGTGGTTTCTCAAAACAAAAATCTCAAAAAGTTCAGATTTAATAATCAATCCTAATTAAACAGAATGATTATCATTTCATTTCATCCAAAAAATAAACTTCATCAAAATGTTTTAATTTTTCAGAGACTATTGAATGAATTTAGTTAAGCACTGTCAAGCGTGGTCAGCACTTGGATGGGTGATGACATGGCTTTGATTCCCACATGGGGGCAGTACACTGTCCTCACCCTAAGAGACACAGGGAGGTGAGCGACCCCTGTGTCTGACAGCTCCTGGTCCTACACATTTGAGGTTTGGCATAGGGTTAATAGCTCTATCCTGTAAAATCCTCCCTATTACGAAACCTTCAATCAGCATCACCAAATCTGTCTTTAAAAAATGGTAACGGCCTCGGCTTTGTAGCAAGGATAGCAGAAGAACTACAGGCAACAAAGTGGAAGCGATGGCCCAAGATAAGCAGGCTGGTTAAGGCCTCCAGATCTACAAAGTCTGTAGAGCCTACCGAAAAAAAAAAAAAAAAAAAAAAAATTGAAGAATAACTGATAGAATATAATTGCTAAACTAATAATCATATTTATAAGACTGTTTAGCATTTTAATTTATGATTACTTTAGTTCAAGAATAATAAACTAAAATTTTAAGTATAGTAGGTGGAAGGTGCTGTAGCTCAGTGAGTAAGGCATTAGACTGCCGACATCCTGGCCTAAGTTCGAACCCTGCTGAAGGCAGAAAATTTGTATTATGTTATCTCAGCAGTGGATCAACTTCAAGGTTGGGAGACCCTCCTGAGGCACACTCAGCCTCTATAAAGTGGGTACTCTTAATGGGGAAAAACCTGGAGACTGCTTGTGATTTCAACTATACCTTCTCTTTAAGACCATCATATGATAATATTAGGTTCAAAATCAGTTATCTCGTTGATGACCAGCAACTTAAACTTGAATAACACAGTTCTGATTTTGTTTATCAACTCTCGTAATAAAGAGAGCAAAAAAATAAAGAGAATGTAAATTTTTATCAGAATAAAAAAAAAAAAAAAAAAAAAAAAAAAAAAAAAAAAAAAAAAAAAAAAAAAAAAAAATGCTAACTGTGATTTGTTTTTATCATGGTACAGGCACCGTGTTATTAACTGGAAAGTTATTGCTCAAGATAGGTAAAGATGGAAAAAGCTGGTGGAGGCGGCGGATCTCCAAGGACTATAAAAGCCAAACAAAAAAAAACAAAAAAACAGGTGTCTTATGACGTCTGGGGGGACACCCCAGACCCCCAGATTATCTCAGTAAATCAAAGCAAGGATACATGGTACATGGTTTTTGAATAAGTTTGAATTTACACAAGTATATACAATCATTTAATAATAATAATAATACATAATTATAAATAATAATATTGATATTAAATCACATTGCACTCCAGAGTGACTAAGAGGGGGGAGTGTAATATTAATTTAATAATTAATTAATTAATAACAATAATATTACTCTTTTTTATTAATGAGTAACAACGTCCTCGTAAGAGCTGGACTGCTGACATGGAAGAGGACTTAGAAAAGATGGGCCTGACAAACTGGAAAAGAAAAGCTTTGGATAGACATTGCTGGGGACTAATTGTCTGGGAGGCCAAGGTTCATCATGGACTGTAGAGCCGAAGAAGAAGAACAATAAAATAAAAACAAAAGAACAATAAAAACAGTCAAATTAAATATACATATCAATAATAATCAATAGGTATATAACAAAACAAAGTCACCTGATATATAACAAATCAATACACATGTTATTACATGATATCGGTTTATATTATTTCAAACAAAATTACAGCCAAATAAAGTTAGGTTGAAATCTAACTCCTTTGTGGATAGGTGAATGAATGAATGAAAGAAAATAAATAGGTGTTACGACTAATTGTAAGTTAGACTAGAGACTAGAGAAGGAGTATGTCTCCTTTTAGTATGGAAAGAGTTTCTTAGATTGGGATGAAAAAGAAATTTTTAAGTGACCCTGTTCAACAAAAATGAGTAAAGGGTGAGAGGAGTAAGATCATGTTAGGTGGGAATGTAAAATCTTGTGAGGTAGGAGATTACAACAAACATGAATCATAGGTAATTATATATATATATATATATATATATATATATATATATATATATATATATATATATATATATATATATATATATATATATATATATATATATATATAAGGGAAAGAGAATAGATAGAGAATAGGTCCCTCTTTATTAGTGATATAGTAAAGCAATGTGCTAAGAAGATGCTGTCTAATAAGAAGAGCCATTCTAAACCAGTGTAATCCATAACTCTATGCAGTTTTACAAATATTGCCATAAACCATCATTCTTCTCATATCATATGAATTATTACATTGCTGTGAAAATTGAATCAATAAACACAGTGCACATAGTTTTTATAAAGATAAATAAAGTTGGGATGAATTTAAAAATATTTTGGTTAACTGCCTTTCTCAACTTATTTCCAAATAACAGTAATCAGAAAAAGTTAAAAGTGTTATTTTTTAGAAAAAGTTAAAAGTGTTGTTTTTTTATACTTATTCTCTGATGTCTTATATAAACATATTTATTAAGTAGGAAAACATGGATTACTCTTAAGTAAATTCATCCCTCTTTAAACTCTAAGTTATAGAGACTCCTCATCAGCAGTTAGTTCGATTGAAAACTCTCAATCTTGAATAAAAGTTAGGAACATAGTTTCCAAAATTACAATACATAAGACTTACACAATGGTAACAATTAGAACAAATGATAGGTCTAATAAGTAGAGAACTGAGATCTCAAAGAACAATCAATCATTAACAAAGATCAATAACCAATAGCTATCAAAGAACTGATTTTTCAAATGCTATTTTTATTTTAATCATAAATAACCTAAGTAACTGATAATATTGTATTTTATTATACTCAAATTACAACTGATTTGAAATTTCACCATTAAATTTTATAATCTTGAACAGTTACAAACTCTTTGGAGGGAAAAATTGTTATAACAGCTGACCTTTGTATGTTTAAAAGAATCAGTTAAAAAGATATGCAAAACAAGTACATGTATACAAGTACATTATGAAATATAATTACATAATAGTAAAGCAGAGTAATTATTAATGATTGCATGTTATGTTTTATCATACAAAACATATACAGATACACTCCTTTAAAAGGTGTTTTTTTTTTTTCATTTATAATCCTAGTTACTTATGTATACCTTTCAGTCTTCTGAATGTTACCATAAGCAGTTTTATATACATTTAAATTATATATTTTTTTTTTTTTTTTGTTCAATAATATAAATAACAAATGAAGAAATGTTTGATTAAATTTTGTCAATGAGGTAAAACAAACGAATCCTGGACAATAAAAATTTAGTTTGAAATATATATTGAAAAATATATATATATATATATTAAATTTAGCTAGAAACAAGTACTGACCAATAAATGTACAACACTTTTATTATTCTGTTCTTTAATAGTTGTAGTTCTTATAGAAAAGTTATTTTATTTATATTTAATATAAATCGTTAATTTTAATGTTAAAACTTGCAACACAAACAGAAATAGAAATGTATGCATACAAATGAACAAAAATATTCCCCAACGGCCATTTAAGTTACTGAAACCTCTTCAGTTTGAAAAAGTCATTGCCTCCAACATCATTATGTTTCTACAAAGGTTCTAATATTTATATTTTTCTCTACTAATGCGCTGAATTAAATTCATTTTCCTAAACAATTATATTAATTCTACACCTCAAATAAGAATTGCGTTGATTTTACTTATGATGTTTGACATTATAGATTATTTTTATAATTATCTGTAACGATTTTATAAAAAACTAAAATGGAATAATTTTAAACTGTACATTGTTCAAATCAATGTTATGAAATAATTTACTATTAATTTATTTCGAATTATAAAAATTCAAAGTTGGCGGTTGGCAGTGGTTTTGCAGTTCGACAAGTCTGTACGCGTTGTACTAAAGTGATTTTGTTTCTAATATGCATAAAGCGGTTTAAAAGTGAAAAAAATAGTGCTTTTCCTAACCAAATTACCAATAAAGTTGAAATACTGTAAGTGTGCAATACAAAGACACTTCATTTTTTAATGTTACTAGTTTTTAAGTTATAAGACTAACAATGCTTAAATTATTTTGATAAATTTTAAAAAAGAAATATTCATATTTGATATTTGGTATAAATATAATAGAGATAAACATACGATACATTCACTTTCTCAAGAAAAAAAGATATTTTTGATAAATTAAGTAAATTTATATTTCAAATATCTCATCACTTTCCTTTAACTATTTGGATTTATTACATGTTACTTTTAAAATATCAATATTATTTAATTCATTTCAATGTACTTTATGTTTTTTACATTCATTTAAAGCTTGAATTATACAATTTTATTACTCAGTAGTTATATCTAGACATATTTGAACATGTCGTGATGAGTCCACCATTTTATTTCTTTAAATTCGTTTTCCCTATTTTCTGCAACTTTTAGAACTATGGGCACTGTTGAATTGGGATGCAATATTACTGAGAGAAATCATGTGAATTTAAAAAACGTGCTTTCTTAATCAATCAATATAAATTAAGAATTAATATCAATTTATATATTAAATTATGTAGCTATTGTATTCGTTTTAGATTTCTACTTACATATTTATTTTAACACTTGCATTCCTCGTCGCGGTTTCGCCTGTTCTCATAGGTAATGAATATTGATAATTTTAACGAATATTTTAATTTTTACTTATAAAAACATCCAAATAAATTATATTTTGAATTTTTTTTTCCGATATCATGAGAATAATTTGTTTGATAGGATTTCTAGTTCTGGACTGTGAGAGTAACATTCCGATCTAACTCATTTTTTTTATAATTCTGGCATTGCGATTTGTAAATTATAATAGCAACAGAAATTTTAATTGGAAATTTTAATCGTTTAAATTGAAACGATAGATCAGAAGGAGTTATTCGGATTCTAGGAATAAACGCCATTTATCCAGTCTCTGGTCCAGTGAGAATTATAGCCTCAATGTTATTTCACCAATTAGATTAGTACAGATGGTTGAAGATCTCGTATAAACATAATTGAGCATCTAATTTTTAATTTTAATGCACGAGTAGGTAATCCAGATGGACAGAGAATGTTTACTATATTATTAGTGATAAATCGTTCTATTTTCAAACTTCACTGGAATCATATTTATCAACTTTCTTCACAAAATTTTAATTAGAAATATGTATAGATATAGATGAAATCTTTATTTGTGGAAATAAATTTAATTTCCACAATTATTATCTTATAACATTTATATCCTTTTCAGTTCGTGAATATTATTTAATTTTTTTTTTTTAAATAATTTTCATGTTACATAAGTTGGATGAAGAAAATTATGTTTATTATTTGTAATAGCCCTACTTCAATATAAATATATAAAGGGCCAGAAGATAAAACAGGGTAGTCTACATTTTGTTAATTTTAATGAGGTGCTGTCATCCGATATTGTATGAAGTGTCCTTCCTTTTTTATAAGCATTAAAATTGGAAGAAATAACGATAGTCTCACTAAAATTGACAATTAAAAAATGATACAAGGATAATAGAGCTGTTATCCTGAGCGTCAGGGGTCTATTTGAAATCTAAAATGACTGAATGTCCCCTTGCGGATCTAATGGTGCCAGAATCGATCTTCTGCTAATGAAACAGAATAAATAATTGAAGGGTTTGGCGGATGAAGGGGTTATGTAACATAACAAAATTTTGAGTATTTTATATTTAAAGTTTTTTATTTTATCTTTTACAGGAAAATTTTACACATCCCTTCATCTTCTTCATATCCCTTTACCTAGTTTTTTTGAAATATTAAGATTTTTGTACTTAAAACTTCTACAGATTCTGCATCCAAAGAACTAAATTGTATTTAACCCTCCGATTCTCAAGGTTATCTCTCAGATACTTGTTGAATTAGAAAACTGCGATTATGTTGTATAAAATGCAAGCACGGCGTTTTTTCATTTATTCTTTCCTTTCTTTGTATAATTCCTGCTCGTTTGTCAAACCTGTCCAACCTCGTTACAGCTTAGCTATTTCACATGATTGCATATTAAGAATACATCGTGTGATAAAAAAAATGTGACATCCATTTTTTTTTCCATTTCAAATCTATTTCATCCATCACATCCTTCAATAACCCTTTTTAGCAGGACTCGAACTTGTGCTAACCCGCTGAGCTATCCCACTTCCCTTTCTTACAATTATATATTATTGTCTTGGAATTTTTTGTATATTAAGAAAAAACATTTTTTTTTTTTCTTTCACTTTCTAGTTTCTAATTCCTCCAAACATTGACGATTTTTCATACAAATAAACATGGATGTTTTTTCCTACTAACAATTAGATGTTCATTTACGTTTTATTAATTTCTAGGGCATTGAGAATTACTTTTACAAACTATAATTTTCAGGATTGATATATTTTTCTTGTAAAACAATTTATCAAAAGTACCCTCATTTCAAATATAAGCTATACTGGCCGATCAATGATAGGCACCAAATACTATTTTTTGTTTTTTTTAAAACTTGTTTAATTTATGTACATAACAAGATATCTTTTTCAATATAAAAACAGAATCAAAAGCAACCATGACGACTAGTAATACCAATAAGTACATACATGAAAAATTTTATATCATAACCATTTTAGTAAAAATTATTTATCTCTATAATTTTGTTTTGTTGAACTACAAAACCTTTTTTTTTAATAAGTATCATTCTTACTTAGGGCTAGAATGGCAAGGAAACTTCATTTTTTTATTTTCTTGTAGTTTCTAGATTTGAGGCCATATTTTTTTTTTTTACTTTTATTTTAAAACCACACTTGTCAAAAACATAATTGACAATCAGCGGATGTGCTGATATTATAATATAATTATAGTGCCTAGTGGCACCCCTTCCTTGTCTTTGGTTTACATTTATGTAAGTAGGTCTCTCATCCAGTTTCTTTTTAGTCTCCTCCTGATATTCTTCGCCATGAGAGATGCGGTCATACTTGAAATGAGTTTGTTTGGGTGTCTCTTTATTTTTCATGAAACAGTCTGTAGTGTGTTCGTAAGTGTTCAATGACTGTTGGTCATTTTTAGATCAGTGTGTATAGTTTTATTGTTAACGTACCAAGATGCTTGTGTTATTAGTCTTAATGTCTTGGATTAAAAAGTTTGTAATATTTTTATGTTTGTCTGTTTAGCAGTTCCATAACTTTGTGGCGCGTTGGTCAAATGTCATTGATTATGAGACTATATAAAGTTAGAACCTGGAAAATTTTGGTATGAATCGAAACATTTGTTCTTTTCGAGTAAATACTTCTTCCATAACATATAAAGGGGTGTATAAAAAAAATGGGCCTTTCTTAAACAAATATTTGTATTATTATTTCTTTGATATAAATTACAGTTAATACTCAAAGTATAGTCCATTGTTATCTACCGTCATTACCCATCTGCTAGCCAATTGCTTGATGCCACGCTGATACCGTTCCTTGGGGTGGCTGTCAAAGAACTCTTGGGCAGCATTTTCAGCATCCGAAAAATTATCAAATTTTTTCCCTTGAAGAAAATGGGCCATGAATCGAAACAAGTAGTAATCCGAAGGTGCGAGGTCTGGACTATATGGCGGATGAGGCAGGAGTTCAAACCCATAAAGTTCTGTAAACTTTTCTGCTGATTGTTGAGGATTAAGTTCGTGAGGGACCAGTCTACAGTTCTTTTTCACCTTTCCCATGGAGAGAAGATGGCGACTAATAGTATCATTCGACACACCACACTCCCTGGCAAGTTCGGCAGTACTTGTGGACAGATTTGAATCAACAACTTCCTTTAGAACCTCATCAATATCCATTAATGGCCGCCTGAAGCCTTTCTTCCTTTCCAACGTCGTATCTCCACTTCTAAATTTTTTAAACCAGTGCACTCTTCAAGGACACCTTCACCTTCATATTTAATAATTTCACGAGTTGCTTCATTGGCTATGAAATTTTTTTTCCAGTAATGTCTTAAAATTACGAGAATTTCTTAGGGCACTGTCATGTTTCTTTTTTGAAATAAATTGAAAAATAAAAGTTTTGGACTTTGAATGATCAATTTATGGGGTTATGATTTGTATCACTGAAGTTATCTTATGAAGATTATCATATTTATTTATATTATTCTTTTATATCAATGGCTAGGATATTCTACGACTGGAATTATTTTCGCTCTATATTTATAACTAAATTCAGAGATTTAAAATCAAATTAAAAAAAAGAAGTAATAACTGGACTAAAGCCTTTTTTGAAGAGGTCCAGTGTTAGAAACAAGCTTAGAGAATGCTGTAAAGGGATTATTAAGTATTGGTAAATAATAAATAGCATTAAGATATTTACAGACTTTTGAACTCTGGAATTTGATAAAACGGTCTTTTTTTTTATACGCCCTATAATATATTAAGATTTTAATAATTTATTGTTGGGTTTAAAAGGTATTGAAGAATCATGCAAGTTACCCTAATTAATCTTTCTCATACAACTTTGTTCTTAATTTTTTTTTTTAATCTTTAATGAAGAATAAAAATAAAATTTTAAAAATTTCTTAAACTTAATTTCTAAATATTTTTATTTTCACTGATCTGTAATAACGCGAAGAGCACTATCAATCAACTGATTATAGAAATACCCCCTGAAAGACTCCCACTAAAGGAGGTAAGCGGCTCGAACGACTCAATACCCCTCGTTACCATAATTCCCGATGCCCCCTGAGCCCCTGAAATAGCTCACCTGTAAATAAGGGATAGTGTTGGTGCCTGAAACCATTATAGGGCGAAACCACTCCAGAAATTACCCCATAAAGCCGCTTTTATTCTGAGCATTATTTCTACCGCTTGATACTGTTGTTTGCCATATATCTCGGGATATTTTCTTAGAGCTGCTAGGGCAGACTCCTCCCTTAGAGGATGTTAACAATAGCTGTTATTGACGGATAATCTTTCTTTGTGTACGAACATCACATGCTGGAAGGGATTTGGCTCTATCTGTGGGAAGAGCCGATCAAAGGGCCAGAAATAGAGTTGTCTTTATCTTTGTTATTTCTTTTATTATTTCATGAGATGAAATTTTCTATATTTCAATTCAGCGTTTATTAAATTATAGTTTATAAACAACTGGAAAAAATAACAAATAATTTGATATAATTTACATAATATTCAACTGCTAGTTTACTTTTGTTTTTTTGATCTAATTAGAAATTATATCTAATTTATTTTATTATATAAATAAAAGTTTAGCGAACCCGAAGATTCGATGCTGACACCACCAACGTTCGACCACAGACCTTACATGTCTCGGTTCACAGAAGATAGTTCATTTTAAGTTTTAGTTTTTTCTTTATTTTTTTTTTTTTAGTAGTATAATTTTTATATTTTTCCCTTCACAGAAGATATTCTCTTAAATTCTATTGTATTATTTTTGTTGTCTTTATTATTTTTTTTTTTTTTATTATTATTATTTCTTTATTTCTTATATAATTTTACAATTCACAAAATTACATGCTGTACCAAGAAAATAAACCAGACTCAACTTAAAATACAATACTAATAATCAACTTAAATATATGTGATGTAATCATAATTTATAATGAAAGAAAAATATATGAAAAAAACTTTCAACGAATAAAAAGAAAAATATAACATCCTAGTAATAGAATAAACAAAAATTGTGACTATATGTTCTTAAATATCTCTCTATATATATACATACACACACACACACACACATATATATCTATATATATACACACACATACATACATTATATATATATATATATATATATATATATATATATATATATATATATATATATATTTATATATATTCACTCATACATACCTATATACACACATATTTACATACATATGCAAATTTTGTCTTTAATATAGTTTTTATGTTTTTACTTTATTTTCTAACTGTCTTTTTAATCTATTCTTTTGTATTATATTATTTTTTCTTAAATATAAAACTTAACTCAAAGTTATAAGTATGCGTTCCTCAGCACCGAAACAGTCTCTCATATTGGTATCTTCATAATGAATTCTCATTAGAGTGGTGGATGAATCTTTCGACATTTCTGACTGTGTCATTCTGTTCCAGTTCTTTTGCACCAACAAATAACCGAGTATTAAAATTACGTTCAATGTAAGGATGCACCCTTAATCTACGTTTATTTCTTTTCAAGCGCCGGTACCACAAAAACATCACAAAGTCTTCATCACTACTTGAACTGCTCATTTTTATTACGTTCTGGGTTTAAAAATGCGGAGGAGGTCAGTTCTGGTCGCGAGATGCAAACAAACTGAAGTCGACCAATGTGCGGGTGGCAGACGCCCGAGCCGCAGATATCGCACAAGACGAGAGAGACGAGAGAGCGAACCTCTCGACGAGTCAACAATCGACCCGTGTGCGGAGGACCTTAGTAGTATCATATATACAACATAATTTTTAAACTTCTGGTGTGTAAAAGCGAACCGAGCTGTTTCGCAACCGAAAATTAACAAGCATTTCCGCCTTATAATCGTGCCTCTGTTATAATTATATCTCTGTTTTTTTTTTATTCTTTATTTATCTTTTTTTTTTTTTTTTTTTTTTTTTTTTTTTTTTTTTTTTTTTTTTTTTTTTTTTTTTACACTATTTGAGATAAAAAAGCACTACGTTAATATATAGTATACTAGCATCCCCGTCGCGGCTTCGCCCGCCCTCATATGTAAAGATATTTTCAACTGAAAATTAAAATTTTATTTGTTTATCGATAAGATTCTTGTATTTTAGCATGTGGTTGAGCATTATTTCTTTAATGATTCTTTCACGCACACCAGTAATTTTTAATCTAGTTATAATTGCACTGATTAGGTGGTTGAAGATTACGTAAAAGCACCAATAGACATAAAATTTTTAATTTTAATGTATGAATTGGTAATTAAGATGGATAAAGGCTATTAAGAAACTATTGCGGAAAATAAACTGCATCATCAGTGCTACAAAAGGCCCGTGGATCATATTTTTACACACAATATCAAAAAAGCGAAGGATCGGCATTTTGATTTGTAATAATTTTCATTCGAAAGAAATAATTTTATTGATTTGATCTGGTTGGATTTTAATTTCTAACCATAAAAGTATGTGATAGTGTGGCAAAACCAGTGTTTCTTAACACTAAACATTCTACATTTGTATTGTCGCTATACCTAGAACTATGAAAATGATGTAGTTGAAATTTGGTATATTTCACTCCATATAGCTGTTTTTATAAAACATTGATTGAAAATAAGTAAATTTTATTATCAATGTCAAGCTCTATGTAACACTCTACCTTTTAACCTTTCATGTAGATGGCAATTGCCGCTATTTTTGAACTTCACTGTTATCCACTTATTATCAATAAAGAATTAGTTGAAAATCATTAGATTTTGCTATTGCTAAACCATCCTTGAACTATAAAGATGATGTCAAAATTTGGTAGAGATTGGTTCAGTAGTTTTGGTGGTTAGTGATCACAAACGAAAAATTGCTTGTCCTTTTATATAATAGTATAACCGTATACCGCCATATGTTAGAATCGTATAGAGCTAACACATAATTGTGAATTGCAGATAATATAAAAATAATATTGTGACTATAAATTAAGATATAAGCTATCCTATCTTTCAAGTTGGATCAAACTGCACACGGTGTGCGAATTTGATTAAAATCGATTCAGTAGTTTAGGTGTCAACGTGGCCCAAACAACGCGACACGTAATTTATATATATTAAGATTATGTCCTTTGTTTTTTCTGCAAAATCAAAGATAGTGAAATTAAATAAATTATAAAAGAGAAAAAAAGTTACTATCTAAATTATATTAAATATATGAATGATAATTGTAGCACTGTAGCAAAAAAAAAAAAAAAAAAATCTATGATAAAATGTGCAGGTGTGTGTGTGTCTGCATCTTCTAAGAATTGTTCTATCAAATGATTAATATTCATATGTTGATTTTTAATTTTTTTTTTTATTTCGCATTGTTTTTTCCGGTTTTTTAAAATGTGATTTTACTATAAATTGAAAACAAAAATTCCCTCCAAGGCTCACCCAGCGATGTCGCTGGAGATGTTCCTAATCAAGGGATGTTTTCCCTTCCTGAGGCCAGAGGGGAGGGAGGACATTTCGGTCCAATTTAGCCCTGGCTTCATCAATTACAGGAGGGAATTTAGGAGGGAAAAAATGCTAAAGTTTCATTAGTCCCATCCTTTCCCCGAGGTTGCCTGTTATCCCGTTGCCCAGGGCAGTATGTTCCGTTCTCTTTTCTTTTTTCAAATTAGTCGAGAGTGGCTTATATCATTTAATTAGGCTTAGGAAATTTACACAGATTTTCTCAGTAAGGAAAAAATAAAGACAAATTGTGTGTGAGGCAAGAAATTGGTCTGACAAGGCAAGTGTGAAGTTATGCCTTCAATACAACTTTATACAAAAATAATTCTTTGGTGATAAAATAAATTCAGCATTCTTATCTTCTTATTATATAATTTCATACATTTCATTTATTCGATTTTTGATTTTAAGAGATAGATCCTTTTAAAAAATACGATAAAAATCGTCAACGCCCATGTTGATAAAGATAAATGTAAAATTCTTGCTAAAATAACAACACGTCTTATAACTTTACACACTGCCTTATGCAGTGTACATCTTGACGGGGCGACATATGGGACGAAAAAATTACCGGGGGCAGGGCGGGGGGTCCCGGAAAAATTTTCAAAATTAAGTGTCAAATGACGTATTTTTAGGCCGTTTTAACTCTTAATTAACATGGCCCGTGAGGTTTGGAATACCGGGAACTCCCTACTTCAAATAATGATCCCAGGCCCTTTGACAATTAATTTGGTCCACTCTATGACGTTTGAACCCATTTTTAAATTGACACCAGAGACCTATTTCATAAAGATAGAAGTACAACTCTACAGCTACAATTCCAAAAAAAACTTGACATTTGAGCTCCCATTGGTCGGTTTCAAGGTTTTTTTAAATTGTAGCTGTGGAGTTAAACTTTATACTATTCTTTTTTTATTATTTTGAAAAACTGTATTTAAATTGAATTTGTGCTCCCCTAAAAATTTGCTGGGACGGGCTACGTTCACTGGGCGACAAAGTCATGGAACTGGGCGACACTTGTGTTTATATGTTATTTTATGCTATGGCTTATATATGTAACCAACAGTTAGCAATTTTACGTTCCCACTACAAATGATTTCATTAAAGTTTACGAGAAAACATCACATTAACTAAAACAGTTGACCAGAAAAATAAAAATAACATTTGAAATGATATGGATGAGAGATTTGCTCTCGTTAAATGTTAAAACTAGCATCCCCTGCCGCGGCTTCGTCCACTCTCATAAGTAAAGAACAGATAATTTTAACTAATATTTGAAGTTTTATTTGTTTATCGATAAATATGACAGTTATGCAATTTATCATTATTTCCTCGATGATATTTTCACGCATAAATAAAAGCATAATATTACGCAAAAGCATAATGTGATATCTAATTTTTAATTTTAATTTAAAAATTGGTAATTCAGATGGACTGAGACTATTAAAAAACTCTTGCAGGTAATGGACCTCATTATTGGTGCTTACAACTAAACGTAAATGAACCGTAATTTTAAACAAAATATCAAAAAGCAAAGGATCATTTTGTACTGGTAATAATAATTATTTAGCAAAAAATTTTTTATTGATTTCATTTGGTTAGGTTGTAATTTCTTACTATAAAATTATATGACAGTGTGGCAAATCACGTTTCTTACATTCAATATTGTACATTTAAATTATGATTATAGTATTTCAAAACCTTCATAGAATTATGAATATCATACAGTTAAAATTTGGTACTGATGGGTTAAGTACAGCAGATTATTTTTACTGTTATTTTTAAATTTTACTGGGATCCATATGCCACACCACATATTTAAATCTTTTTTAATAATCTAATTAAATTGAAGTAAATCCTATTATCAATTTCTAGGTGTATATAACACCTTATCTTTCTAACCTCTCCTGAATGGAAGTCGCCACCTATCGGTCAATTTTCAAGCTTCAATGAGCACCACATATTTATCGCGTTTTTAAAAACAACCTAATTGAAAATGTGTAAATTTTATTATTGCTGAACCTTCCTTGAACTATGAAGATGATGAAGTTAAAATTTGTTTCAGATTGGCTAAGTAGTTTTCTTGCTTAGTGATCACAAACGAAAAATGGCTTGTCCTTTTATATAATAGTATAGATAAACCAAAACCCGGAAGAATTGGATTTTTTCATGCTTTCATGATTATTATGTATTAGGTATGGACGATACCATCGACTGATTTTTGATTTATTCTTTATAAGCTGTAAAGTAATTAGTTTATTGTTTTTAAATTGTTTTTATTGAACATTATGACAATCTGCTTCAATCAAGGGCAATGAGATCGTAAAGATGACAATTACTCCATTCATACAATATACCATATATAAAATAAGTAGATAGTCCTTAAATATTAAAAATTAATAAATTATAAAAAAAACATATATAATGAATACATCAAAAAGTATCAGTTCATTCAAAATCCTTTTTATCATTTGTGTGATTCATTTCGATTTTAAGAACTCTTGTTTTTTTTGTTTTTTTAATAAAATTAAAAACTGATTTCACACATTTTTTGTTGGTTTTGCTCTATGAGTTAAAACTGGATTTCAAAGCTGTCGAATTAAACATATGTTCCTTATAACATATGTTTTGAATAATTTATTTGTTTTATATTCTTTACATTTTTTTTTTTTTTTTTTTTTTTTTTTTTTTTTTTTTTTTTTTTTTTTTTTTTTTTTTTTTTTTTTTTTTTTACGTACGTACGTTGATACATTTACCATTTAAATATAATGTATCGAAATATAGTTTGACAAAATATCATCCTTTTAGATATTTTAATGTGATTGAGGGTTAGTGAAACATAGCTTTACAATTAAAAAGCGACATTCAGTGGCGATATTATACTGAGATTAAGGGAGTAACAAAGGGAAAGAGAAATAATGTATATATTCTGCAAAATGTAAGAAAAAAATATATATGTTTCTTGTTTGAGAAACAGGGTCTCTGAGAGAAAGGCATAATTTGATTGGCAAAATTAAGTTTTAGTGGCTAAGGTTCTTTGGGCTGACAGAAAAAAAGGACAGATTTTAAAATTTAACTGCAAGTTGGAAAAAAGTTATTGATTGTAACGGAATATATTTTTAGAAATAAATGTGTTTATTTGTGATTTTTATTTTTTTTTAACATGTATAATTCTTTTGGCTGGGATCTTTAGTTTTCTTGTGTAACGTTTTTCCACTATCGAAACGTGTAATGGTTTTTTCACACCCAAAAATGTAATATTTGGAAACGCTCTAGCTCTGTTAGAATTGCTCGAATTGGACATTTGAACTCAGCTGCCCGAACAGAAATTTAATAGAGAATATTTTTTTTTATATAACTTTTGTTGCTGGGTCTATACTTTTGTATAGCAAGTATACATATTAAAAAAAATGTATACTTAGCTATTTTAACCTACTTAACATTATAGTACCTATAGAACTTTTAATCATAAAATAGAAGGAGGAGTTTAAGAGCTCGAAATCACAAAAAAAAACTCGAAAATGTATGGTACATAGGTAGTAGGTTAGTCAAAATGACGTGGAACGAAAACTGGAACTGGTTCCAATCGTGGAACAGAAAGTAAAATCCCATTCCACTTCTAAGTCGAAACGGCCCTTCACTACAAGTTGCAATGCCCTAGGAATAATAGTACCTATTTTTAATCATAAAATAGAAGGAGGAGTTTAAGAGCTCGAAATTTCGAAAATGTATGGTACATAGGTAGTAGGTTAGTCAAAATGAGTGGAACAAAAACTGGAACTGGTTCCAATCGTGGAACAGAAAGTAAATTTCGAAACGGCCCTTACAACAAGTTGAATGTGTAAAGAAGTACTTTTACTCATTCAAGGCAAGGTTTACAATGCACGAGCGAGCGAAGCGAAGGTGAGTGCTGTAAATTGCCGAGAGTGAGTAAAATTCTTTATACTCGAGTTAAATATTACATTTTTTCTGCAACCGTTAAAAAAAAAAAAAAATATGAAAATTTTTTGAATCAACAAAAAACAGTGGAAAAATTTCGGCGTTGACATAAAGGATGGGCCCTGGGAATTCTAATAAAAGTTCATTTATTATTCTATTTTTAGAACTAATTCGTTTTGAATTTTAATTAAACAGTTGATTTAATTAAATTTAATATATCTTTAAATTAAATGATAATGAACTTTGTATTAAGGTATGTATTAAGGTGCCACTGAAATTTTACTTTACACTCTAGAGAATTAAAGTTAAACTTTTTACTTACTAGAGAATAAAATGGAACGTTAATCAGCTGTTTTTAATTGAATAATGTTCCCATTATTTAACGGTTGCAGAAAAAATTCTTTATCCACAAGATCTCGTCCTTCTCTCCTTTTATGTCCGTTCCTCAAACCTCGGGAATTCTTTTAAATCCGGAATACTTCTTCCCTTGGCACATTCTAAGCTCTTTAATTTCAAAACCTGCCCGAGATCCAATCAAATTGCAGCTAATAGGGGAAAGTTATGTTGATTCTTTTTTTTTTTTTTAATGGATTTCATACCTAAATATTCGATCCTTTGATGATTTATATACATACTTATTTTATGCATATTGGAATCTATAATGGAATTCCTGGGTAACATCGAACCATTGCTCCATCCTCTGCTCCTTCATAAAATACCTTTTATCAATTGTTACCTTATTTCTATTAATTTTGATGGTACCACTATTCCAGAGGGGAAGGTTAACCTTCATTTACAAATCACAAATCCTGAATAATAAATAATAAATCAATTTTTAGTCTGAATGTTATTTTCTTTTAGACTTCGCATTAGACAAGTAGAAATAAGAAAATAATTATGCGGAAAATTGAAAATATGAAACTAGAGAACTCTAAATCAAGGTTTAAAGAATTGTTGTTAACTTCTAATAAACTTTCTCATGATAGGTAAAAGGAAATAAGAAAGTTTAAAACTTTTGATAAAATATAAAACACTTTTTAAGTCATGTGGAGTTTACTAATTTGGTGAAGCAGTGGTTCCATGTCTAATTCCTGAAATAGTAGTTCACTGGAAGTATATGTACTATCGCAGAAGTTATATTTGATATATATTAGAACAATATTCCATGAATGCGACAGGTAATATGTATTATTATATAAGTATTGTATATTTTTAAATAAATTTTACTTTAAATAGTAAAGGTAGTTTTCAGTTTTATTCATGTATTTTTTTTTTCTTTTTAGGTAAGTGATATTGGTGTTTGGAAATCTTGGAAGATGGTGGCAAACTAAGCTTGGTAAAATACTTACTATTTAGTGCTATTAATGCTTAAATAATTTTTTTTCTTTAATTTTATTTACAAGTTTATATTTACGGTGATATTATGTTTTATTTTATCATAAGGTGGCGGGTATAAATATAAATGTTTCATGATTTTTTTTCTGTAGAAAGAGTTTCTGTGGAGTCTAGGAATATCAGAAGTACCGTTTTAAAGCCAATTCCACCTCCAGAGAATGCGCTATTTAATGGGCTATTATATACATATTATATACATTCTGAATCTGATTTCTTTACTATTGAATATTGTTGTCAGAGGCTCCTAACCTGTTTCATTTCTATAGAGTTGTGTAATTGTTAAGGTGGTGGCAGAACGTTGTATGTTGTACTCAAAGGTCCATTCACGTACCGCTGTAATGCTTATTAGTTGTTCCACTCTCCGGTTAATTTGTCTAAAGAATACGTTATTTCCGCCACTCATTTATATGATAAACAATATTCAATAATTAACAATATATGCTGAATTATTTTTCTTTATAATAGCTATGTAATATATATTTATTTCAGTTATGTCTTTTATAAGCTTTTTAAAGAATAAATAACTTTTTACTTTTATTTTAATACTGATTATGAAAATATATTTTGGTACAATACTTTAATTTTTCTTACATTTTACTGACAAGAAGATCTTATGGACTGTACAACATAAACTTTGTTTCTTTGATTTTAGATCGAAAAAAAATATACGGAAATCTGTCATTTCAAATGAATAATGGGCCTAGGAAGCTGATAAAAAAAATAAAAAAAAAAAAAAAATGAATGTGGTGGATTGGCTTTATTTTTTATACAAAGTCTGGAAAATTCAAATATAATTGAAAAGAAAAAAGAAAATTGCTGTCCTGAGGAGAGTCTTTCTTTCATGAATGTTTCAATTTCAAAATCTGTTTTTCAATTCCACTGTTCTCGATTAAATAATCGATAATCCAGAGTAAAATCCTGGGAACTAGACGATGCCGCTGACGTCGGCGATAGTGTTGTGATAAATGATTGTGTAATTATGATTTATTGATTCTTCTCCCTGATAATAAAAAACCAAAAAAAAATGTTATAAATGGCATTTTATTCTTCTTTAATAATAGAACTATATTTTTATATAATAAACAAAACTGCCTGGTATTCCTTGTTAGGAAATGATGGTATTAGTCGGGATCACAATGTCAGATTGCCAAAATTAAGCACTAACGAATTTAATGGATACAGATTATATCAACATTTTATTGTAACTTTATATTATTTTTAGGGACTTCATTTAAGTAAAAAAAAATATTCTATTTCATTAAATATTCAGACTGATTTCGAATATTATTGCATCCTCCCATCTACAGTGTTTAGTAAAAGGTATTAGTAACAATTGTAATTCCTTATGTAATAAATAAAACTCATAAATTTTTAATTAGGTGATTATTTTTAAAATAAAAATTTATAAAGTAAATATTTTTTTCTATATTGTCTGAATAGTAGTTTGCTTATATATACCATATATTATAGACCATTCCAATTACAACCGATGCTAATGAATTACTTCAATAAGTATATCATTGTTTTAATAATAATTTATTTAAATTTACAACTGTACAATATTTATACATCAAGTAAATGTGCTGTTAACTATTACAATTACGTGAAAAAACTTGAAAAGAACTACTCATCAGTAGGACTTTAATAAAAAGTCTACACAAGAAGGTCTCTGGGCCATCTTCTTTTCAGACGCCTCGGAGGATTATCAGGAATGGTGTGGAAAGCAAGTTGAGAAATTAGGGGATTTGAGTGGTTATGGAGCTTACTATGAAAGGATTGATATCTGGTTTGGGCTAAATCTGCAATATATGGAACATTAATATTTTTATGGATAAGTTTATGAGTGACAAAGTAAGGTGCGTTGAGGATTTTTCGAAGGATTTTGGATTGTAAGGATTGGATACGAGATGAATTAGGTGGTTTAGTGGAGCCCCAAAGCTCAACTCCGTACGTCTAGATAGGTCTAATCACAGTCATGTATATTAGTCTTTTGTAAGTAATTGGAGCTTTGAACGTTTGTCTAGTAAATGTTGAAGTAGTCTGTAACGACGGGCAGCTTCTTGTCATTTTAGTCTTGTATTTGTATAAATTTAAATTTGTTTTAGTTTTAGACACTTGATTCCCTAACAATTGCTTTTTTTGTCATATAAGCATGTATATATGCCCTTGTATAGATTAAGAGGTATGCACAGGTATGTGTGCACCTATTTCTACATAAATGGAAGTAGATATGTGAATATTTGTTTTTATGTATTTGTAAATATTTTGTCTTACCAACATCGTTATAGCAACTATATACATAACATATACCAACAAGTAGTTCTTGAATTTGTTTCTCTATATATTTTTCGTTTCTATTCATTATTTTAATTTTATTCTATTGATTTCTTTTAGATATTTTTTAACTTTTCTTGATCGCATTGCAATTATTATATAAGCATATTATTATTATATCATCATATTGTTATTATTATTCATTTTTCTCTCTCTTCTTTTTCTTGTGTATATATTTATACCAAAAGTTCTATTTTCAATTGTACATACATATCTTCTATACATATTATTATATTTGTTTGAAGCTAACATAACCAGGCAATTATACAACCTTATTATACATGTTTGTTACGCTTACGGGACAATATGTCCCAGAATAAAGATTATTTTTTTTCATTTAATTTCATGATTAATACTATGCTATTTACTTATTTATTTCTTGAGTAATGATTGGTTTTTAATTCGTTTATTATGATTTTAGCTCTTATATGGATCATTTTTTGTAATAGTGATTTATTTTTTAAGAAAGGTGCCGGTGCCGACTATCGAAACATTTTAATCCCGACACATATCTATTTTTATCTTACGTTTCGTACCTTTGTATCAGTTCATACAATTTAGAAGTTTCTTAGCTATTTAGAAACGGATTTTTGTTTCTTTTCACCATTAAAAAATAGACACGTATTAATATATTTTGGAACTATTATTTATTTGGATTCATTTAATACAATTTAAACGAAGGTTCTTGTAGAAGGTGTCCTTTAAGGTTATAAAGGCGTCGGACAGAGGAAAGTGGGAAACAATTTGTTTTAATCGAATGTTAGAAGCCGAGTTGAGAGCGATTATGAAACTCTGGGGCTAATTAATTATTCACTGTTTCATAAAATCCACTTCCCCAACTCTCTAAGGACCGCTTCCCCTAATTTATCTTCCCCAATATAAATGGCTAGGGTTTATTGACTGTTTAAGCACACACTGAGCAAAGTTAGGATCGCGAAGAAAGATATAAAAAAAAATACAGTTTCCCTCCTATATTGAATTGCAAAATTTTCTGCAGAAGCTTCGCAAAGGCTTTAAAAAATTAATGAAAATGGAATAACACACATTTTAAGTGTATATCTCTATTGGAGCTTTGGAGGTTAATCTCACTATTTAGGTACTTTTTCTTTTCATTGATCTAATTTACAACTGTACAAAAACATATACATTAAGTAAAGGTGTTGATAGTGAATACAATGGCATGTAAATAACTTGTAAAGATCTACTCACTAGTAGCACTTCAATAAAATCTACACTAAAAGGTCTCTAGACCATCTTTTTTTCAGACGCCTCGGAGGATTATCAGGAATGGTGTGGAAAGCAAGTTGAGAAATTAGGGGATTTGAGTGGTTATGGAGCTTACTATGAAAGGATTGATATCTGGTTTGGGCTAAATCTGCAATATATGGAACATTAATATTTTTATGGATAAGTTTATGAGTGACAAAGTAAGGTGCGTTGAGGATTTTTCGAAGGATTTTGGATTGTAAGGATTGGATACGAGATGAATTAGGTGGTTTAGTGGAGCCCCAAAGCTCAACTCCGTACGTCTAGATAGGTCTAATCACAGTCATGTATATTAGTCTTTTGTAAGTAATTGGGAGCTTTGAACGTTTGTCTAGTAAATGTTGAAGTAGTCTGTAACGACGGGCAGCTTCTTGTCATTTTAGTCTTGTATTTGTATAAATTTAAATTTGTTTTAGTTTTAGACACTTGATTCCCTAACAATTGCTTTTTTTGTCATATAAGCATGTATATATGCCCTTGTATAGATTAAGAGGTATGCACAGGTATGTGTGCACCTATTTCTACATAAATGGAAGTAGATATGTGAATATTTGTTTTTATGTATTTGTAAATATTTTGTCTTACCAACATCGTTTATAGCAACTATATACATAACATATACCAACAAGTAGTTCTTGAATTTGTTTCTCTATATATTTTTCGTTTCTATTCATTATTTTAATTTTATTCTATTGATTTCTTTTAGATATTTTTTTTAACTTTTCTTGATCGCATTGCAATTATTATATAAGCATATTATTATTATATCATCATATTGTTATTATTATTCATTTTTCTCTCTCTTCTTTTTCTTGTGTATATATTTATACCAAAAGTTCTATTTTCAATTGTACATACATATCTTCTATACATATTATTATATTTGTTTGAAGCTAACATAACCAGGCAATTATACAACCTTATTATACATGTTTGTTACGCTTACGGGACAATATGTCCCAGAATAAAGATTATTTTTTTTCATTTAATTTCATGATTAATACTATGCTATTTACTTATTTATTTCTTGAGTAATGATTGGTTTTTAATTCGTTTATTATGATTTTAGCTCTTATATGGATCATTTTTTGTAATAGTGATTTATTTTTTAAGAAAGGTGCCGGTGCCGACTATCGAAACATTTTAATCCCGACACATATCTATTTTTATCTTACGTTTCGTACCTTTGTATCAGTTCATACAATTTAGAAGTTTCTTAGCTATTTAGAAACGGATTTTTGTTTCTTTTCACCATTAAAAAATAGACACGTATTAATATATTTGGAACTATTATTTATTTGGATTCATTTAATACAATTTAAACGAAGGTTCTTGTAGAAGGTGTCCTTTAAGGTTATAAAGGCGTCGGACAGAGGAAAGTGGGAAACAATTTGTTTTAATCGAATGTTAGAAGCCGAGTTGAGAGCGATTATGAAACTCTGGGGCTAATTAATTATTCACTGTTTCATAAAATCCACTTCCCCAACTCTCTAAGGACCGCTTCCCCTAATTTATCTTCCCCAATATAAATGGCTAGGGTTTATTGACTGTTTAAGCACACACTGAGCAAAGTTAGGATCGCGAAGAAAGATATAAAAAAAAATACAGTTTCCCTCCTATATTGAATTGCAAAATTTTCTGCAGAAGCTTCGCAAAGGCTTTAAAAATTAATGAAAATGGAATAACACACATTTTAAGTGTATATCTCTATTGGAGCTTTGGAGGTTAATCTCACTATTTAGGTACTTTTTCTTTTCATTGATCTAATTTACAACTGTACAAAAACATATACATTAAGTAAAGGTGTTGATAGTGAATACAATGGCATGTAAATAACTTGTAAAGATCTACTCACTAGTAGCACTTCAATAAAATCTACACTAAAAGGTCTCTAGACCATCTTTTTTTCAGACGCCTCGGAGGATTATCAGGAATGGTGTGGAAAGCAAGTTGAGAAATTAGGGGATTTGAGTGGTTATGGAGCTTACTATGAAAGGATTGATATCTGGTTTGGGCTAAATCTGCAATATATGGAACATTAATATTTTTATGGATAAGTTTATGAGTGACAAAGTAAGGTGCGTTGAGGATTTTTCGAAGGATTTTGGATTGTAAGGATTGGATACGAGATGAATTAGGTGGTTTAGTGGAGCCCCAAAGCTCAACTCCGTACGTCTAGATAGGTCTAATCACAGTCATGTATATTAGTCTTTTGTAAGTAATTGGGAGCTTTGAACGTTTGTCTAGTAAATGTTGAAGTAGTCTGTAACGACGGGCAGCTTCTTGTCATTTTAGTCTTGTATTTGTATAAATTTAAATTTGTTTTAGTTTTAGACACTTGATTCCCTAACAATTGCTTTTTTTGTCATATAAGCATGTATATATGCCCTTGTATAGATTAAGAGGTATGCACAGGTATGTGTGCACCTATTTCTACATAAATGGAAGTAGATATGTGAATATTTGTTTTTATGTATTTGTAAATATTTTGTCTTACCAACATCGTTATAGCAACTATATACATAACATATACCAACAAGTAGTTCTTGAATTTGTTTCTCTATATATTTTTCGTTTCTATTCATTATTTTAATTTTATTCTATTGATTTCTTTTAGATATTTTTTAACTTTTCTTGATCGCATTGCAATTATTATATAAGCATATTATTATTATATCATCATATTGTTATTATTATTCATTTTTCTCTCTCTTCTTTTTCTTGTGTATATATTTATACCAAAAGTTCTATTTTCAATTGTACATACATATCTTCTATACATATTATTATATTTGTTTGAAGCTAACATAACCAGGCAATTATACAACCTTATTATACATGTTTGTTACGCTTACGGGACAATATGTCCCAGAATAAAGATTATTTTTTTTTCATTTAATTTCATGATTAATACTATGCTATTTACTTATTTATTTCTTGAGTAATGATTGGTTTTTAATTCGTTTATTATGATTTTAGCTCTTATATGGATCATTTTTTGTAATAGTGATTTATTTTTTAAGAAAGGTGCCGGTGCCGACTATCGAAACATTTTAATCCCGACACATATCTATTTTTATCTTACGTTTCGTACCTTTGTATCAGTTCATACAATTTAGAAGTTTCTTAGCTATTTAGAAACGGATTTTTGTTTCTTTTCACCATTAAAAAATAGACACGTATTAATATATTTTGGAACTATTATTTATTTGGATTCATTTAATACAATTTAAACGAAGGTTCTTGTAGAAGGTGTCCTTTAAGGTTATAAAGGCGTCGGACAGAGGAAAGTGGGAAACAATTTGTTTTAATCGAATGTTAGAAGCCGAGTTGAGAGCGATTATGAAACTCTGGGGCTAATTAATTATTCACTGTTTCATAAAATCCACTTCCCCAACTCTCTAAGGACCGCTTCCCCTAATTTATCTTCCCCAATATAAATGGCTAGGGTTTATTGACTGTTTAAGCACACACTGAGCAAAGTTAGGATCGCGAAGAAAGATATAAAAAAAAATACAGTTTCCCTCCTATATTGAATTGCAAAATTTTCTGCAGAAGCTTCGCAAAGGCTTTAAAAAATTAATGAAAATGGAATAACACACATTTTAAGTGTATATCTCTATTGGAGCTTTGGAGGTTAATCTCACTATTTAGGTACTTTTTCTTTTCATTGATCTAATTTACAACTGTACAAAAACATATACATTAAGTAAAGGTGTTGATAGTGAATACAATGGCATGTAAATAACTTGTAAAGATCTACTCACTAGTAGCACTTCAATAAAATCTACACTAAAAGGTCTCTAGACCATCTTTTTTTCAGACGCCTCGGAGGATTATCAGGAATGGTGTGGAAAGCAAGTTGAGAAATTAGGGGATTTGAGTGGTTATGGAGCTTACTATGAAAGGATTGATATCTGGTTTGGGCTAAATCTGCAATATATGGAACATTAATATTTTTATGGATAAGTTTATGAGTGACAAAGTAAGGTGCGTTGAGGATTTTTCGAAGGATTTTGGATTGTAAGGATTGGATACGAGATGAATTAGGTGGTTTAGTGGAGCCCCAAAGCTCAACTCCGTACGTCTAGATAGGTCTAATCACAGTCATGTATATTAGTCTTTTGTAAGTAATTGGGAGCTTTGAACGTTTGTCTAGTAAATGTTGAAGTAGTCTGTAACGACGGGCAGCTTCTTGTCATTTTAGTCTTGTATTTGTATAAATTTAAATTTGTTTTAGTTTTAGACACTTGATTCCCTAACAATTGCTTTTTTTGTCATATAAGCATGTATATATGCCCTTGTATAGATTAAGAGGTATGCACAGGTATGTGTGCACCTATTTCTACATAAATGGAAGTAGATATGTGAATATTTGTTTTTATGTATTTGTAAATATTTTGTCTTACCAACATCGTTATAGCAACTATATACATAACATATACCAACAAGTAGTTCTTGAATTTGTTTCTCTATATATTTTTCGTTTCTATTCATTATTTTAATTTTATTCTATTGATTTCTTTTAGATATTTTTTAACTTTTCTTGATCGCATTGCAATTATTATATAAGCATATTATTATTATATCATCATATTGTTATTATTATTCATTTTTCTCTCTCTTCTTTTTCTTGTGTATATATTTATACCAAAAGTTCTATTTTCAATTGTACATACATATCTTCTATACATATTATTATATTTGTTTGAAGCTAACATAACCAGGCAATTATACAACCTTATTATACATGTTTGTTACGCTTACGGGACAATATGTCCCAGAATAAAGATTATTTTTTTTCATTTAATTTCATGATTAATACTATGCTATTTACTTATTTATTTCTTGAGTAATGATTGGTTTTTAATTCGTTTATTATGATTTTAGCTCTTATATGGATCATTTTTTGTAATAGTGATTTATTTTTTAAGAAAGGTGCCGGTGCCGACTATCGAAACATTTTAATCCCGACACATATCTATTTTTATCTTACGTTTCGTACCTTTGTATCAGTTCATACAATTTAGAAGTTTCTTAGCTATTTAGAAACGGATTTTTGTTTCTTTTCACCATTAAAAAATAGACACGTATTAATATATTTTGGAACTATTATTTATTTGGATTCATTTAATACAATTTAAACGAAGGTTCTTGTAGAAGGTGTCCTTTAAGGTTATAAAGGCGTCGGACAGAGGAAAGTGGGAAACAATTTGTTTTAATCGAATGTTAGAAGCCGAGTTGAGAGCGATTATGAAACTCTGGGGCTAATTAATTATTCACTGTTTCATAAAATCCACTTCCCCAACTCTCTAAGGACCGCTTCCCCTAATTTATCTTCCCCAATATAAATGGCTAGGGTTTATTGACTGTTTAAGCACACACTGAGCAAAGTTAGGATCGCGAAGAAAGATATAAAAAAAAAAAATACAGTTTCCCTCCTATATTGAATTGCAAAATTTTCTGCAGAAGCTTCGCAAAGGCTTTAAAAAATTAATGAAAATGGAATAACACACATTTTAAGTGTATATCTCTATTGGAGCTTTGGAGGTTAATCTCACTATTTAGGTACTTTTTCTTTTCATTGATCTAATTTACAACTGTACAAAAACATATACATTAAGTAAAGGTGTTGATAGTGAATACAATGGCATGTAAATAACTTGTAAAGATCTACTCACTAGTAGCACTTCAATAAAATCTACACTAAAAGGTCTCTAGACCATCTTTTTTTCAGACGCCTCGGAGGATTATCAGGAATGGTGTGGAAAGCAAGTTGAGAAATTAGGGGATTTGAGTGGTTATGGAGCTTACTATGAAAGGATTGATATCTGGTTTGGGCTAAATCTGCAATATATGGAACATTAATATTTTTATGGATAAGTTTATGAGTGACAAAGTAAGGTGCGTTGAGGATTTTTCGAAGGATTTTGGATTGTAAGGATTGGATACGAGATGAATTAGGTGGTTTAGTGGAGCCCCAAAGCTCAACTCCGTACGTCTAGATAGGTCTAATCACAGTCATGTATATTAGTCTTTTGTAAGTAATTGGGAGCTTTGAACGTTTGTCTAGTAAATGTTGAAGTAGTCTGTAACGACGGGCAGCTTCTTGTCATTTTAGTCTTGTATTTGTATAAATTTAAATTTGTTTTAGTTTTAGACACTTGATTCCCTAACAATTGCTTTTTTTGTCATATAAGCATGTATATATGCCCTTGTATAGATTAAGAGGTATGCACAGGTATGTGTGCACCTATTTCTACATAAATGGAAGTAGATATGTGAATATTTGTTTTTATGTATTTGTAAATATTTTGTCTTACCAACATCGTTATAGCAACTATATACATAACATATACCAACAAGTAGTTCTTGAATTTGTTTCTCTATATATTTTTCGTTTCTATTCATTATTTTTATTTTATTCTATTGATTTCTTTAGATATTTTTTAACTTTTCTTGATCGCATTGCAATTATTATATAAGCATATTATTATTATATCATCATATTGTTATTATTATTCATTTTTCTCTCTCTTCTTTTTCTTGTGTATATATTTATACCAAAAGTTCTATTTTCAATTGTACATACATATCTTCTATACATATTATTATATTTGTTTGAAGCTAACATAACCAGGCAATTATACAACCTTATTATACATGTTTGTTACGCTTACGGGACAATATGTCCCAGAATAAAGATTATTTTTTTTCATTTAATTTCATGATTAATACTATGCTATTTACTTATTTATTTCTTGAGTAATGATTGGTTTTTAATTCGTTTATTATGATTTTAGCTCTTATATGGATCATTTTTTGTAATAGTGATTTATTTTTTAAGAAAGGTGCCGGTGCCGACTATCGAAACATTTTAATCCCGACACATATCTATTTTTATCTTACGTTTCGTACCTTTGTATCAGTTCATACAATTTAGAAGTTTCTTAGCTATTTAGAAACGGATTTTTGTTTCTTTTTTCACCATTAAAAAATAGACACGTATTAATATATTTTGGAACTATTATTTATTTGGATTCATTTAATACAATTTAAACGAAGGTTCTTGTAGAAGGTGTCCTTTAAGGTTATAAAGGCGTCGGACAGAGGAAAGTGGGAAACAATTTGTTTTAATCGAATGTTAGAAGCCGAGTTGAGAGCGATTATGAAACTCTGGGGCTAATTAATTATTCACTGTTTCATAAAATCCACTTCCCCAACTCTCTAAGGACCGCTTCCCCTAATTTATCTTCCCCAATATAAATGGCTAGGGTTTATTGACTGTTTAAGCACACACTGAGCAAAGTTAGGATCGCGAAGAAAGATATAAAAAAAAATACAGTTTCCCTCCTATATTGAATTGCAAAATTTTCTGCAGAAGCTTCGCAAAGGCTTTAAAAAATTAATGAAAATGGAATAACACACATTTTAAGTGTATATCTCTATTGGAGCTTTGGAGGTTAATCTCACTATTTAGGTACTTTTTCTTTTCATTGATCTAATTTACAACTGTACAAAAACATATACATTAAGTAAAGGTGTTGATAGTGAATACAATGGCATGTAAATAACTTGTAAAGAACTACTCACTAGTAGCACTTCAATAAAATCTACACTAAAAGGTCTCTAGACCATCTTCTTTTCAGACGCCTCGGAGGATTATCAGGAATGGTGTGGGAAGCAAGTTGAGAAATTAGGGGATTTGAGTGGTTATGGAGCTTACTATGAAAGGATTGATATCTGGTTTGGGCTAAATCTGCAACATATGAAACATTAATATCTTTATGGATACGTTTATTGGTGACTAAGTAAGGTGCGTTGAGGATTTTTCGAAGGATTTTGGATTGTAAGGATTGGATACGAGATGAATTGGATGGTTTAGTGGAGCCCCAGAGCTCAACTCCGTACGTCTAGATAGGTCTAATCTCTGTCATGTACATTAGTCTTTTGTAATTCATTGGGATCTTTGAACTTTTGTCTAGTAAATGTTGAAGTAGTCTGTAACGACGGGTAGCTTCTTGTCGTTTTAGTCTTGTAAGGTACTTAAACTTAAAATTTAATTTTAAAATATTTTTATACCATGTCGATATAATGATAATAATTTTTTTTTTTTGACATGGATGTCTTTAGGATAGGGGTTTATAGTTTTTTGTTTTGTTTGTTTTTTGTGGAACGTTTTTTTTATCCTCAAAAATGTTAAATTTTGACACGCTCTAGCTTTGTTACACGGACCTAAAAACCTGCCGCCGGATTCGTATAAGAAATTTTATAAAGAATATTCTTCTTTATATAACGTTTGTCGCTTATAGCGCTATCTTTTATGAGCTATATTGGTTTGAATGAAAAAAGTCAAGTTTTGCCTAAATTTGTTTTACTGTTAAGCTTTTTTTACACTCTCTAGCTCATTTGAAGAAACTCGGATTGAAAACAGTCTCCTAATCAGAAATTTATTGAAAAATATTTTTTGCTACAAAACGTTTGTCGCTAGGCCTACTGTTTTGGAACTATATCTACTAAGTTGGGTCTTTTTTTATGTACTCTAGGTCTGTTCGTGTTAAAAAAATATATACGCTTGAATCAGCTATTTTTTCTCAACTTTGCATATTTCGAATAATCATTGATTATTACTTATTATTACTACTAACACGTTGACTGCCAACCACAAGATAACCCGTAGATTGCGTTATTTTCTAGGACTAGAAACTGTTTTACAGATCTGTCATGATCTGACGATTTTTTGAGACCGAAGGACATCATTGGCCACTCTTCCTTCCACGATCAGAAATAGTTTGCATCCTTACGGATGCTGTTTTAAGATGGAGGAATTTAACGATTTTATTAGTTTTTTGTCCTTAACGATAATATATTGAAATATTTAACGGTTTTTTAGTTATCCAAAGGATAACTTCCCCCATAGTTGTCCTTATAAGGACGCTGTTTTGAAATATTAGAATATTTAACTGTTTTTAATATGGCGGAAGGATATTCCGCCTTTGATAACGCATTCTACGGGAGGCCGGAGTTTTTCAACGCTAACGACCCCTTCCTGAGGAGTAAAAACTTGCCATTTTTGTGCAGCTACGATTTAACTCGAAATATATCAGTATTAATATCGATAGATGGCTTCTGGAAAAAGAACGAAAAATCAATGCTGGCTTGCATGAACCGGAAATTTAGTAAAAAACGAACAAAAAAAATAATTATAAAAATTAGATAACTATGCACTAGAATTAGAGTTTTTAATAATATGATGTGATTAAATCAAATGTCATTTTAGGCCAGATTTCTGAAAATTACTGTGCCAATCAACGTGTTAAAATAATTTGATCTTTTTTTTTGTTTTTTTTGTTTTTTTAATTTTCTTTAAAATCCTACTTGTAAAATATTTTATCAAATATTACTATTACAATAGCTTGTTATTGATTTTGCAGCTCTTAAAAACGTCAAAAATCTGTACCAGAAAATATATAAACTTGCCTTGTTCTTGTTTCAAGCTGTTTAAGGTTGGTAACTTTAGCCCGGGAACGAAGAGACAGTATCTGTTCTGTCCCTAGACGGCTATAAAAAAACCTTTATCGTTTAAAATAAATCTCCGGTGGGATTTGGAACCTCAACCTCCTAGAATAAAGGTCCCAGATAGCTGGAGTTAACTTTCTATATTTTGCTTTTAAGGTATTACAAGTTACTTTAGAGCCTTCTTTACGGCACTCAACTAGGTAGTTGATAACCTTAGGGGTGTGAAGTGGAATTTTTGTGACCCTGTTGTGAAATATTTCATTCCTCATCCTTTTGTTAGATAATTTTATTATCTATTTTAATAAACTCGATGATAGCTCTATAAATGTTGTTTTACAAATAATTTATTAACACTTTTAATTTACATGTTTTAAGATTAATGTATTAATCCAAAATGGATGCCAGTCAAGACCTATTTACCTGGCAGTCAATAAATATTTTTAAATAATCAATTAATTTATACAGTTCTCCTCCTAAGGTTTGCGTGGGGTCAGATAATCAAGATAAGTTCATTATAAAGAAAACGTGATCTAAAAGAATTAATGACATGAGTGACATGCAAATGGTAAATAATTTGACTGTTGTTAAATTAAAAGCAATGTATATTCAAAAAAGGGTTGACATATAAAATTACATTTAGAAGTAGAGATCATTTCTTGATCTAGTATCATACTTGATCATAGCAGAGAGATGTTATCGAATCAGTGATGGGTTCACATTTTGTTACTGTGAGGAGTGACAAGACAAACCACAAGGCCTACGAGTCGAAATAGGAAGGACAAAACAAGAAGAAGGAATATTTTTAATTGATATTGATTTCTTGGTAGTTTGCGGTTGGAAATTAAATTAAAGTGTTTACCGAGAATTTTATAAAGTAAGAGTCTGGTATAAAACAAATTCCTTTGAATTTGTTAAATTTTTTTTTTAACCAAGTAAAATGAGGATCGATGTTCACTACATTATATTAATTAATTAAATTTTGGAATA
Organism: Euschistus heros; assembly: GCA_003667255.2. Classification (NCBI taxonomy): domain Eukaryota; kingdom Metazoa; phylum Arthropoda; class Insecta; order Hemiptera; family Pentatomidae; genus Euschistus; species Euschistus heros. The sequence goes on along the minus strand of RCWM02000328.1, from coordinate 1,127,250 downwards.
TTCATACTTTGCTAGGAATTTATGTTCTGTCTGAGCTCCCTTTTTAGATTAATGCTGACATGGACTCTGGAGTAAAGGCCCTTGCATGCAGCATAGAAATAAAATAAATTTATTTTTTATTTATAATTTATACAAGTTACTTTATACTTTTTTATTCATACATTTGTTTACAATTTATAAAATAAGTAGATGTGCGGTAATATGATAACAATGTCATGTAAATAACTTGTGAAAAACTGCTTATTAGTAGCATTTCAATAAATGTTCTAAATTAGAAAGTTCCTTGGCCCTCTTCTCTTCAGACGCCTGGGAGGCTTATCGAGTGAGAAGTAAGTCTAGTGGATTCGAGTGGGCACGTAGCTTGTCATAGAAGAATAGGTATCTTCTTTGTGCCAAATCTCCAACATATGGGATCGTTAGAGATTAGTTTATTTGTGATATAATAAGCAGCATTTAGGAATTTAGGTTTTAAGGAGCGAATACGAGGAGAATTGAAAGGTTTAGTGGAGCCTGGGTGGACATGGGTCATTCCATGTCAAATCAACCTATTCTAGATCAGATTTGGACCTTGACCTCTCCAATTTCTATGATTTTTGGTATAGAAGTTTTACTCACCAAGACTAGTAAAAATGTAAAATATTAAATTTTTCTGACTTTTGGTTTTTGAGTTATAAACTTTAAAAAAAACAAATACTGCTGTTTTCTGTCCTCACTCAGTATATTCGAAATTACGCCACTAAAAAAATATTGCTTTTAGAGAGATCGAATTTGCGGCATTCTTTTTTATTTGCAATGCCCTTTAATTTGATATATCACTTGATATATTTTCCATTCATTTTGAGTTTTCGTTTCGTTGCTCTCTAGGAGAAATAGTTCTTTAGTGGCTCAATTTTGAATACATATACTGAGTGAGGACAGAAAAAAAGCAGTTTTTTTTTTTTTTTTTTTTTAAAGCTTATAAAAACCAAAAGTAAGAAAAATATAATATTTAACATTTTTACTAATCTTGCTATGTACAACTTCTATACAAAAAAAAATCATAGAAATCGGAGCAGTCAAGGTCTAAACCATTGGTTGATTTGACATGGAATGGCCCGGATGTCTAAATGAGGCTAATTACAGTCGTGTAAATAATTTTTCATTTTTAATTAGGAACTTTGAATGCTTGTGTAGTAAATTTTGAAGTAGTCGAAAACGACGAACAGTTTCTTGTGTTTTAAATCTCGTTTGTGGATTCCAAGTAAGACGTTTGTGCTGATGGAATCCAAAGTTGCGGATATGTTCAGCGGAGGTTATTAGAATATTATTAAAGGTATGTCTTATGGGATTGGGGTGATTGAGATGTAATGAAAGAAACAATGTCAGCGTACGTAGTGAGAACGGTGGTTGTAGTGATGATGAATTTCAGTGTTTTATATTTACCTGGTCTTATAAGATACTTGTTGCTTGGACGACTTAAGTGATCTAGTGACAGCGTTTCAACAAAAGAACATTTAATATTTAGGTAATCATAAGATCTATAAAAGGACAAGCCATTTTTCTTTTGTGATCAATAACCACTAATAATTCTGAACCAACCTGTACAAAGTTTTAACCACGAAATCGCTACAACTCTAGGAAGGTTTAGGAATACTAAAATCTAATGATATTCATTAATTTTTATTAAATAAGCGGCAATATGTGGATAACAGTAAAGTTTGAATAGTGACCGATAAGTGGCGAGCGACATTTCGCAGGAGAGTTACTTTCATTTTATTTTAGCTACATAAATATTTTCATAGTTCTAGGAAGGTGTAGCAATAATAAAAAATTATTTGTAAAATTTTGAGTATCAGAAACGGGGTTTGCCACAATATCATATAATTTTATAGTTAGACTGCTATACGTAAAAATATCATTGAAGAAATAATTCTCAATTTCATACTTCGTTACAAGTTTTTTATCGATAAACAAATGAAACTTCAGTTGAATGGATCCGCCGAAAAACGTTCTAAGCGACAAAATTCCCGAAGTGGCTATTTTAAAGGTTTTAAAATGTATAATAGTACGGCATAGTATGATACAGTACTCCATTATGTCATTATTATACATGTAAATATAACAAATTAATATTTAAATATAAAATCTCAGCAACAAAACTAACAAAAACTTTAGATTATGATTTTTTTTCACTGATTACTCAAAATTGTATGTTTGTCGCTTAGAACGTTTTTCGGCGGATCCATTCAATTATTAGTTAAAATTTATTAAGTTCTTTACTTATGAGAGCTGCGGCGAGGGACGCTAGTGTAATATGAAGATCGAATGAGCGTTGATGACTCCAATGTTTTACGCTCGGAAAACACAAATAAACCAACAGTTTCTTAGGATTGATGAATTAATTGCCACTTCTATTGAGATTATTTTATTAGAAACTAAAACTAAAAACCTGTTTTAGTTACCTCGAAGAACTGAAGATGAATGTTTAGCATTCGAAACTAGTTTTCTAATAAAATAATCTCAATAGAAGTGGCAATAAATTCATCAATCCAATTGTATTGATCCTTCTATACCATCATGCGTACCTTAAGTGAAGCAGTTTCTTGTCTTTAATTAAAATAATTCTTTGATGTAGATCTCAAGTAGAATGTTTGCCCTAATGGAATCTAGTGAATCTGTTAATTGGGAATTAATAGAATATTATTAAAGGATTCTGTAGAGTAAGTTGCGAAAAAGGGTAAAGGCTATTCCCCATTTTTTTACCATTCATGAAGGAGTGCGGTATGTGATTGGAATGTTTGAGATGCAATGAAAGGATGATTATCAGCGTACGTGGTGACGGTGGACGGATTATTTAGGGTGATCAGTTTCAGTTTTTTTTATGTTTTCTTGACTTAATAATACCGTTAAGAACTTAAGAAACATCAATATCCAAATTATCATGAAATTCAGTATATATTTTTTTACTTGACCCGCACAAAATCGAAGACCAACGAATGCAATAGGAACGGCTTTAACGTACCATTTGACCCGGGACGTTGCCGGCTATTGAAATGTTTTTATTCACGAGGCAGACACAAACACAGGAAGAGCTGATACGGAATGGGCACCGCCGGTCCCGCCAAAAACCTTTCCTCCCGCCGGAAATTGCGATGGGCGGGGGGGAAGAGTGCTCTTCGCTTTTCTCTTGGAAAGTAGTAAATAATTCAGGGTTATCGCCTGCCCCCTCCCCCTCTACCCTCCGCCTGAGCGATTAATTCGCCTATTTTGGCGGGTCACTGGGACCAAAATGCAGTTTATTCAGTTGTTATTTCTCTCCAACTTATGAACCCTTTCAACAGTTTATATAAATGTATTTGAAAGCTATCAATTTACCTATATGGTGCGTTTGCTCATTTAATTTATTTATTTTTTGTAATCCTTATTCTAGGGCCTTATTTGTTCCCTGAGAATAACTTAACAGTAAAAGCAATGTAATTTTCAAATTTACATAAAGAACACTCTCATGAGGACGTGGATGAATAAATGGCGTTGAAAGGCAGTTATAGAGAAATCGTGCGTATCAGAATGGGTAATGATTTCCCAAATGTAGCAGCACGAATAAGAAAATGGATACAACGATCAATAGGCTGAGATTCGATATTCACAAGTTGAATAAAATAACAAAGGGTAATGATATCATAAATGCCTTATCATAAGTATAAGAATTTTTTGGATTTCAAAGATTAGATTCGAAAGATACCAAGGATGTACTGTCAAATATATATAAATAAAGTCATCTTAACTCAGAATAGTGATGTGACGGTGCCGAGGGTTATAAAAATGAATGGTTTAAAGAAATTCATTAATCTCTTCAGCCTCATTTCGAACTTACCTGACAACCCTCCGTAAATTAAAATTTCATAATTGAGGTGGGTAAGAAAGAGGGAGGACACTCAATCTCTCTCTGTTATTCTTTCTTAACTTCAGTTATCCATCCCATATTCTTGATCTTCCCTCTATTTTCCCTAATCCGTTTAGTTAGACGTGAGTTGTCCATCCTCTAAATGTGACGAAAAAATCTTAACCTTCTCTGCTTCATATCGTGAATGATATTTGATATTTCTTCAGTCTCCTGTCTGCTTCTTAGCCTATATCCGTCTTATTCGGCCCCAATATCTTTCTTATGATTTTTCTTTCAGTCTTACTTATTTCCCTTATTTCTCCTTTCCTATTTATATTCAATGTTTCTGCCTCATAAAGACTTTCATCGGCTTTCCAGCTTTACCACAGTGTTGTAGTGTCTATTCTTGGTATTTCTGGAGATGCATTTTTGCTGTAGATTTTACGAGTTATCCAAAGAGCTCTCTTCATCTTATAATTCCTCCACTCATTTTCTTCTCGTTCTAATCCATTAACTATTAAAATTTATATAACATATAAGATATTTAAATTTATATACCCTATCGATCTTTCCATATTTTGTCATTATTGATCTAGGTGCTATTTTCTGATTGGAAATATACTGAATTTTCTCAAAAGATATCTGCAGTCCAGCTTTTGCTGCTGACTTCTTCAGAATTTCTACTTTTTTGTGTGCAGTTTTTATATTTCTTGCAATAATCGCCAGATCATCCGCAAAGGCCTTTGTGGACATATGACTTCAAATCCCAAGTTTTTACTTCTTAATCTAATAGGGTTAAACACTTCTTTCTTCTTTAATTCTCTCATCCATTCGTCAATCACCTTGTTCAGGACCAGATTAAATAATGGGGTGCTTAAAAAAAAATGACTATTTCTTAAACAAATATTTGTATTATTATTTCTTTGATATAAAATACAATTAATACTCTAAGTATAGTATATTGTTATCTACCGTCATTACCCATCTGCTAGCCAATTGCTCGATGCCATTGGGATGGCTTTCAAAGAACTTTTGCACAGCATTTTCAACTTCCGCCAAATTATCAAATTTTTTCACTTGAAGAAAATGGGCCATGGATCGGAACAAGTAGTAATCCGAAAGTGCGAGGTCTGTACTAAATGGTGGATGAGGCAGGAGTTTAAACCCATGAAGTTCTGTAAACTTTTCTTTGGTTCGACTGCTGATTGTTGAGGAGTAAGTTTATGAGGAACCGGTCTACAGGTCTTTTTCGACACACAACACTCCCTGGTAAGTTCGCGAGTACTTGTGGACGGATTTGCCTCAACAGCTTCCTTCAGAACCTAATCAATATCCATTAATGGCCGCCCGGAGCCCTTCTTCCTTCCAATGTCGTATCTCCACTGCTAAATTTTTCAAACCAACGCCGCGCAGTACGCTCTTCAAGGACACCTTCCCCTTCATATTTAATAATTTCACGATTCAGCGGCTGTGAAATGTTTTTTCCAGTAATATCTTAAAATTACGATAATTTCATAGGACACTGTCATGCTTCTTCTTTGAAATAAATAACTGAACTGAGGCTTTTTTTTGAAGAAGTCCAGTGTTAGAAACAAGCTTAGAGAATGCTCTAAAGGAATTATTAAGTATTGGTAAATAATAAATAGCATTAAGATATTTACAGATTTTTGAACTCTGGAATTTGATAAAACGGTCATTTTTTTTTATACGCCCTACTAGTAGTTAATTGTCTGTTATTGTACTGATGTACTGTTATAATGTTCTGTAAGTGTGTCTGTGTTAAATATCTTGTTAATTGCTTGTTAATAAACCGTGAATTGAAAACCCCTGTTGTGTTGTTACATTATTTTTAATTTTCAATCATAATGAAAGATTCATTACAATTTTTGTTTCATCTTGTTTCCTTAATTTAGAAAAAATATGAAAAAAAAAATTTAATTAAGGAGGCCTGTTGGTAAAATTCCAGACATGTTCCCATCTAAATTTCATTATTTTAATTTTAATATTCTTTTATTTTAAATAACGTTTCTACCAATTATCTTTAACTTGTCTTATTATAATTATAGTTTGTCGCAACAATCCCTACGTGCAGATAAAGCCTTTGAGAAACAATTCCAGTACGTCGTTAACAGAGGTATTTACAGACTTTTGAACTCTGGAATTTGATAAAAGGGTCATTTTTTTTTTTTTATACGCCCTATTAATAACGCTGATAGCCCATCACCTTGTCTCACTCCCGTTTTTATCTCAAATTCACTTGACAGTTCTCCCATAAACTGCACCTTCGAAATCGTATTTGTCCGTGTCTGTTTTATAACTTCCGTTGTTTTTCTGTCTAAATCTAAATCCTCAAGTTCCTGAAATAACGCCTGTCTGTCCACAGAATCGCAAGCCTTCTTAAAGTCTACAAAGGTGCATACAGTTTCCTTTCCTTCTAATTTTTGGTATCTCAAGATCGTCAACAGATTGAGTATATGTTCTATGCACGACCTGCCTGGTTTTCTTTATATATATATATATATATATATATATATATATATATATATATATATATATATATATATTAAATAGACTGAAACTCAAGAACTTAAAAAAAAGAAATAAAAGGGAGAAGAACAACACAATATGACTGTTAGAATATAACTGGTTTATTGCTCTGATGCAGCTCTATTTATACAAGTACATTGTTTGTTGTGACTAGAGATAGGATTAAGGCTAATACTAGCCTGCTTCGGACCTTGACTTCCCCCTGCCAGTTTATGACCATCCTTCATAAACTTTAACTTTGGGCACTTAATACCAATACGGTATTAAGGAGTCCAGAGACTAATCCCCTCATGGTCAAAGGCCGAAGCAGATAGCGATACATAAACAACCTAATCCTATCCTGTCCATAGTTCTACCAACTAATTCTCTACACATATTAAAACTACTATCTTAATTCTCTATGATACAAAGTACAATAAAAGAAAACTTTACACCATAATCCTTAACCTAACATAGTACAAAAGTAAAACTTTATTTACATTATAAAAACAATACTTAAACTTAACTTACAACTAAACATTCATCCAAAACTAAAATGAACTCCTTTTTAAAATAAAACACACGCACACTCACACACACACACAAAACAAAAATTTCCTCTGTACAAAAATAATAAATCTCTTTCCTCTTATTTACAACTCCACATTACCCCTACTATATACAATAAAATTAATTTCACATGAACAAAATTTTCTCAAAATTTAAAAAAAAAACCTTTTTCTACAAAAAAAAAATTTACAAAAATAAAATTCTTCTTCCGTTGCTGGCAACGGACCACTCACAGATCAGGGTATAACCTGTTCCTCAATAGGAATTCTCAGTTGTTCCACATGCACATTTCTCCGCTTCCGCGGCTCTTTGACGCTCTCCAGCGTCACCACGTTGTGCTCTCTAATGCAAACTACCCGGAATGGCCCTTCATACCTACAAATCTCTTTCCCTCGATTTGTACTCTTTCTCCTATAGACGACCATCCCGATCTTGATTTTCCCCGCTACATCCCTTACCTTTACGTTTTCCCTCTCAACCCTTTGTCTCTTTTCTTTGAGTATGCGCTCACGCGCCTTCCCCCATAGCTTACCGAATGCCCAACGACGGTTGGTAATAAAATTTACCATTTCCTCCCCTACTACGGTGTCGCGGAAGTCCCGGCGTCGCTCCCGGAGCCCAAAGACGATCTCCACCGGCGAATATCCCGTCGAGCTGTGGATGGAACCGTTATACGCCGCAACCGCCTTTTCCATCGCGATGTCCGGCTCTAGCCCCTTCTCAACCTGATATATTCGCAGGTGGTCACTAAGGGTCCCATGAAGCCTCTCAATCCCCCCTCTGCCCTTGGGATGCCCTGGGGTATTGATATGCCACTTAATATCTAACTCTTTGGCCTCCGCCCTGACCAATGCGTTGTCGAATTCTAGACCCCCGTCCGACGTGATACGATCCGGGATCCCGTATGATCTAAACCAGCCTCTCAACGCCCCCAATACCGCCTCCGCCGATTTGGCCTGCACGAGATGAGCTAGGGCATATTTACTGAATACGTCGAAGATAGTAACCCACTGGTACCCCCGCCACTTAAACGTATCCACTTGGAGGTCCGATAAGGGGAACGCTACCGTAGGTGTCTCTTCCTGTACCCACCCTGGGGATGCCGGTCGTATTTCGTGGTGAGGCATACCTCGCACGACCCAATGACCTCTTGGATCGTCCGCTTCATGCCCCACCAGAAATACCTCCGTTTCAATGCTTGGAGAGTCTCCTGTGTCCCACGGTGGTTCGTCTTCCCCTGGTGGTATGACAGGGTGACCTCCTTCTGCCTCTCGACGTCCTGTACCACCTCTACCGACCTCAGGCACCTAATAAAAGTTCGGTCGATCCCTATCTTCTCCTCCCTCCACAGCCTCTTAACCCTGTCCCATATAGTGGCATTCCCGATATAGAGGTGATATGTCCTTCCCGCCTTAGTCACCCCGCGCAGCAGTCTCACCATTGACTCCTCCCTAATCCCAGGCTCCGTCCAAATGGTGACGACCGTGCTCTTCCCATATTTCGAAAAGTCCGCCTTTGGGAGACCCTCAGTCCTGGTTTTCCAGATGATCTGGTCTCTCTTATCATTCACTATCTCATCTACTTCTTCCATGTTTGAGGGCCTCTCATCAGCGGAGCTTCCGTCTTCTTGGGGATCCTCTATACCACTGCGCGTCTCATCCTCACCTTCTCCCTCCGGTGTCCACTCCCTAAGAAACTGTCGTATATCCCCCGACGGTCCCGGTTCGTCCCCCTCAACGGCATTTATCATTAGTGCGCGCGATAACCAATCCGCAACCACGTTCTCTTTCCCAGGCTTGTACACTATCTCGAGATTGTATTGGCTGAGGAACTCCTTCCATCGCGTAACTCTTGCGGAAGATTCCTTTAACTTACCAATCCACTGTAACGGTCTATGGTCCGTGTGGACCCTAAATCTCCTTCCAAAGATATACGGACGGAAGTGATCCACAGCCCACACAATCCCGAGTAGTTCCCTCTCTAACGCGCTATACCGCGTCTCCGCGTCCGTCAACCTTCGGCTCGCATACGCTACCGGCCTCTCCCCTTTCTCGTTCTCCTGTGATAATACCGCCCCCAACGCGTATTCGCTCGCATCCGTAGTTACGGTAAACACCTTATTGAAGTCCGGGAAGGCCAATACCGGCTCTCTCTGCAACTCCTCCATGCAGCGCCTGATGTTATTTTCCATTTCCGGTGTGATAAAAATTTTCCTGCCCTTCTTCAATAAGTTGTTTAACGGAACTAAGAACCGCGCCATCTCGGGGATGAATCGACGATAGTAGTTCAGGGAACCCAACAGCCGCCGTATGCCCTTAACGTCCCGCGGGATTTCCATTCTCGCAATGGCCTCTACTTTCCCTTTATCCGGCTTCACCCCGTCCTCCGATATTGTGTGCCCCAGGAAACTTATCTCGCTTTCCCCCAGACGCGACTTTTCCGCCGATAGTTTCAAGCCAAACTCCCGAATTCTCCCGAATACCGCCCTAAGATGTGCCAGATGCTCGCCCTCCGACTTACTGAAAACCAAGAGGTCATCCATATAAATCTGGCACATACTTTCATCCAAACCCCTAAGGAGCTCGTCCATTATTCTTTGGAACGTAATGGGCGCGTTCTTAAGCCCGAACGGCATTCGGGTGAACTCGTAGTGACCTCGCTCGAAGGTGAAGGCCGTCTTACACTGGTCCCTGGGGTTCATTCGGATCTGGTGGTACCCGGCTTTCAAGTCTAACGTGCTAAATATCCTAGCCCCACTTAGCCTATCCAGAATGTCCTCGAATCTGGGGATAGGATATTTCTCGTCCCGGGTGTTCTCATTAAGTTTGCGATAGTCGATGACTACCCTGTACTTCTCCTCCCCGGGGGCACTCTTTTTCCTCACGGCCCAGAGCGGACTATTGTAGGGGGAAGTGCTATCGACCACGATCCCTTGACGTTTTAAGTCCTCTATCTCTTCCCGGATATGCCTACGGAGCGCTTGTGGGTATCTCCTCTCCTTGACGTACGTGACCCGCTCCTCCTTCAACGGTATCTCGTGCTCCGCCCTACCGGTGACGCCCAACTTATCACCCTCCTTGAAAAAGATGTCATTAAACTCTTTTAAAATTTTCCCCCTCCAGTCTTCCGCCCTGTTCACTACTCCAATTTGCCCTTTGTCCCCTTTTAACACCGAGCAACACCTATACCGCTTTTTCCCGATCCTAATACTCCACCTCCCCTTTTTATTGCTCACCCTGGCTCCTACCTTTTCCAATAGATCACAACCTATAATACCATTATACGACTTGGCCATTTCCCCTATTACGTGGCATACTAGTTTCTCCCCTCTGTCTGACCATTTTTCTAAACTCATCTCTACCTCCCCCTCAATGGTACAAGGGCCACCCAAGGTAATCAACTTACAGGAACATGCCCTTACCTGGAGTGCTCCGTTGCAGCCACTGAACTGCTCCGCCGCTCGCCGACTCAGGATGGTGCTGGAGCTCCCTGTGTCCACCAGGCACCTCACTCCTCGCTCCACTCGGATAATAGGCAGACCGCCGCTTCTCGCCCTCACGTTGTGTACCTCAATGATGCGGTCGCCTCTCCTCAGACACCCTCCTCAGGCCGCCACACGTCCAGGTTGTGCCGCTCTCCTCCGGCCGCTCCGCTCCCGTCTGCCGCTTCCCTCGTCTCCACTGCTCCCTGGTCCTAGGTCCTCCCTCTCGGTATCCGACACCTCGGATGTCTCAGAAGATCTCGGGGATTCTGGTCGTGACCTTTGCCTCCTGCAGATCCTATTGACTTCCATGGGCTCACCCCGTGGATGCTCTTTTCGTCTAAACATGTAGGGGCATTGCCTCGCAATGTGCCCCTCGTTCCCGCATTCAAAGCACTTTGTGCGGGGACATTGTGCGACCAAGTGCCCAGGCTTGCCGCACCCGTGGCACCGCCGGTCCTCTCTCTTACTGCTGGTAGCCGGTCTTCTTGGCCCCGGCTTCCGCTGATCGGCTCTCCTTGGCTGATCGGCTCTCCTTTCGGTCTCTCTGCTTCTCCACGGCGGGCCTCGAGGTCTTCGGTGCACCACCTCGGTCCAGCTCCTTTCCTCCTCCCCGTTCCAGCCGGCATTCTTCTTCGCGGGCGCCCATATCCATAAGTTCTTGGGCGCACTCTACGAATCCCTTGTCCCGGGGGAAGTTCTCCTTCTTCCCCGTTTCTCGGGCTAACTGCACCTTAAGGATGGTTGCAACAAAAGCCATCCTTGCTTCTACCTCCGGTGCGCTTGCTGTCTCCCTCATTTTATCTGTCACTTTATTAAATTTTATTAGGAGCTCACCTGCATAGCGCCCGCTGCTTTGCCGAGGATGCCTGCTTTCCCTGAAGAGTTGAAAGAGGTCTTCCTCCGGCGTCCATCTTCCTCCGCCGTACGCCTTCTTCAATCTCTCTTTGATGACTTCCCAGGGCGTTTCCTCATCCGCCTGGATGTGGTTCAGGACGCTCCGCTTAATTCGACAAATTAAGTCTGCCCTGAGCGACTCCGCATCGTGAGCATCGAGGAGGTCTTCGGCCCTCTTCGTTCCAATCCGTGCTAGGACCCTGTCAACACTTTTAAGGAAGTAATTCAGTTCTCCTACCTCGCCCGTGAATCTTTCTATGTCCGAGACTGCCTTTCTCAGGTCCTGGGCTGTAGCCGTCCTCACTTTCAACCATGCAAGGGTATTTGCATGGGCCTCCGCCATAGTCTGCCTTGGTAGTTCAGGTAAACTATTAGGTACTTGCAGCGTCGGTGGTCTCAATATGCTGCTATCCTCCATAGAAACCCTGAGCGGCAAGAAAGAAAAAATTTCTTACCTTTCCCGCTCCTCGTAACTCCCGGGTTTCGGCACCAGTTAAATAGACTGAAACTCAAGAACTTAAAAAAAAGAAATAAAAGGGAGAAGAACAACACAATATGACTGTTAGAATATAACTGGTTTATTGCTCTGATGCAGCTCTATTTATACAAGTACATTGTTTGTTGTGACTAGAGATAGGATTAAGGTTAATACTAGCCTGCTTCGGACCTTGACTTATATATATATATATATATATATATATATAGAGAGAGAGAGAGAGAGAGAGAGACAGATATTCTCTGTCTCAATTATGTATATAATACTGATCGCTAGTTAAATAGTTAAATATACTACAAAAAAGATCTACTAATATGTAATGTGTGAATAAAGGAGAAACGATCTCTGGCCTGGTATTAAGGATAATAAATGGGCCTATGAAATTTATTTGTAATGTCAATGTTTATAAGATTAAGTATATGCATGTAGGAGGAGACGATAAACATTACTTTGTAGCTCTGTTTACTTAGTATGGAGATTATGATTAAAAATGTAAATGTGTTGACAGTGAATACAATGGCATGTAAATGACTTGTGAAGAACTACTCACCAGTAGCACTTCAATAAAATCTACGCTAAGAGGTCTCTAGGCCATCTTCTTTTCAGACGCCTCGGAGGATTATCAGGGATGGAGGAGGAAGCAAGTTGGGAGACTAGTGGATTGGAGTGGTTATAGAGCTTACTATGGAAGGATAGGTATCTGGTTTATGCTAACTCAGCAACATATTGAACATTAAGGTCTTTATGGATAAGCTTATTGGTGACAAAATAAGGGGCATTTAGGATTTTTGGAAGGATTTTGGATTGTAAGGATTGGATACGAGATGAATTAGATGGTTAGTTATATTTAAATATAGAATAGATAAAATACTTTATTTTAGGACAAAGTCCCTTAAGAATAACATTACATAACAAAACGTAAAATCATGCCTTGTCTAGGGAATCTAAAAATAAAGCAAGATAAATATATAAATAAATAAATTATAATTTCTTATTATATGAAAGAACAAAAAAAAAAAAAGAATTATAAAGAGAAAGAAAGTCAATATAGAAATTAGTTTTGTTCGATTTTTGTTGTTGTTGTTTTTTTTTTGGGGGGGGGGGGGCTTGGTGTCTTTATATACTCCAACTAGGGCAGGAAGGACGGGATAGAAATCAGTGATTAAAATATTGATTCTTTATCAGATTTTATAATGTTTTTCCTCAAAATAAAGTGTGATACCTACAATTTATGATAAATATACTTATCTAAATCTAAATCATATAGGCAATGTACAGAACTTGGAGGTTATAGTAATTTAGAACAGCAATGTTGGGGAAGTCATAACGATCCGGAGTTGACCAGGCTGTTCCACATCTGTCTATCTTGTGCTATTGTTTTCCGATTTGCTGTGTATAGCTCTGTACTATCTCTGTTTATTTTGCCTACCCATTCGGTTTTATTTTTGATATTTCTCTCGTTCGATTTGCAAGAACTGTGAATTTCGTTTAATAGTCGCTGTGCGGCGATTATATTATTATAATCATATTATAATCTCGTATAATTATGAGATTAACCAGCTATCCTAAGTAAAAAATAGAAAAAAAAGAGTATATTGGTCCACGGAAAAAAAGAGGGGATGGGTGGATACTGGTCAAAAGTTTCCTCTTCCAAGATATTGGATATTAGTAGTGTTACTACTTAGTAGAGGGAATACTAGTCCGGCAAATAATTCTATTAGTTCTTTTTTATTTCTATTCTACTCAACCCTGACGGCTACTTACTAAAACCCATATGAGCTTAGGCATCTCAGATTTATGGTTCAGCCAAAAAACTCACGTACACGAACTAAAAAATTTCAATCACAAACATTAAAACTAATTACACGATATCCATGGTACTTAAGCAATAGGATACTGCGTATAGACCTATTCATACCACATCAAAATAAAATACAAATCTATCATAAACATTATATGACCATCCAGACTCGTATAAAACATACTACAATAAATATTGCTGACAATACGCAACGAAGGCTTAAAAGGAGCTGCATGAGGAACCTCTTTAAGCAAAGTAAGAAACAATATAAAATAAACTGAGGAGGAGATACCGATGGACACTGTTTTCCCTCGTGTTTTACATGTTTTATTTATTATATATTTTTCAACAAATTCACTGATTGCCTTAATTCGAAGAAAGGTTTGAATTAATAAATAAAGTTAAATATATATATATATATATATATATATATATATATATATATATATATATATATAATGTTTATAAAGTTCTTGAGGTTCAGTCAATAAATAAAAAGAAATGTTTTGGCAACGTTTCGAGACTATATTGTTTTCATAATCATGCCCTACAGTGAGAATACAGGTTACAATAAAATTATATAAGTTATACAACTGTAAAAACCTGCGTTAGAATAATTAACTACATACTTAAAATGTTACTGGTGGATATTCTGTTGGTAATTACTGCTAAATTATGGCAATTCTAGTACACAACTGACCTGGAGAAGTTTTGAAAAAAAGGTAAAGGTTTAGAGGTTTGGCTTTTCGAAAAATATTGGTATTCCCAGATATAGTTACAAAAAGTATTTCCGTATTTCTGTGTAATACATAAATGGATAAATGATTTATTTGATGCATATTAATGTAAATGTATATTATTGGTCTGAATGTATTAAATTGGAATAACATGTATTGAAATTTAGGACGTCTTATTTCTTGTTTATTGCCCGATTTTTTAATTTTTACATATCATCATTTCTGTAATATTTCCTTTTAAATTATTTTGTTCATAGTGAATAATTTTGGGGAAATCAAATTTAAAAGAATGTTTTGTTTGCCTATAATGTGTGGTGGGAGCTGTTTGGTCAGGTTTATTCGGTTTTTAGTTATAGAAGTGCAACTGCACTTGTTGATAAACACGTCGTTTGAGATATTATTCCAATGTACCTAAATAAGACTTGCCACAACTATCTCCTCACGGTATTTCATAAAACATTAGGCTATACTACCAATTTATCTGTATCTTTGGTTTTGGTATTATTGAATGTGACTGTGTATGGTTGTTGGTGAGTGTTTTTCTTATTATATATATATATATATATATATATATATATATATATATATATATATATATATATATATATAATTTATTTATTTTTTAAATTTCTTTCTACTCTTATGTGAGCAAGTTATGGTAAATTAATTGATCCTATACAAAAGTTAATTATTTATCTTTTATTTTATATGTTATCCATAAACACGTTTACCAACTCCTAAGGACACTTAAAATACAAAAGAGCACACTCCATATAAAAGGGGACAAGCACTTTACGGCTTTGTTTATTGGAACCGCGTCTGGTTTTCTGTTGGAATTATAGGGGCCAATAAATTTTATAGGATCCCCGGGGGTGGCCATTTGGCAAGGAGATACAATTAGCATCCTTTATGGTTACTTAGGGGATCTCTAATGGAAGCCGTCTCGGGCCTGTCAATTAATTTCTCTCCTAAGTGCATTCAAATGAATTAACGCCAAAACAGATAGCTAACATGACCTATTTGTGTTTGGTCAGCAATAAGATTTCGTTTCTAGGCATTTAATAAAACTCTAATAAGTGCCTGCTTAAACTTAATGTATTCAATATATACAACAAGTAAATGATTATAAAATTATTATAATGACATGTAAATAACTTGTTAAGAAACTATCAAACAGTAGCATTTCAATAAATGTTTTACATTATAGGGTCCCTAGGTCATCTTCTTTTCAGTCACCTCGGAGGTTTATCGGGAATCAAGTGGGAGGCAACCTGGGAGACCAGTTGATTGGATATGAAGTCATCATGGAATGATAGGTATCATATAAGGGCTAATTCTACAACATATGGGAAATTTAGATTGTTATGGATCAGTTTTTTCGTGACACAATAATCAGCGTTGAGGATTTTATGAAAGATTTTGGATTTTAAGGATTGGATTCGAAAGAAATGATAAATTTTAATGGAACTTCATAGCTCAAATTCGTGTGATGAGTTTGGATGTCAACTGTATACATCGTGTAGAGGATAGGACCTAGGATATAATTGGGGAACACCGGCATATTGGGTAAAGAGTGGTAAATAGGAAAATTTATGATATGCTTTGAAGGTTCTATCACTGAGATAGGATTAGTAAATACTTAAAATAATAATAAAAACCATCACTTGTGTGCATTAATAATAATTAAAACTTTTTTTAATATGTCAGACCCTAAATATAAGTCGATTCTGTCTTATTGCCAGGACCCTGGGGCATACATTTTATTAATAGTAAAGGGTATTGGATAGCTCAGCTTCCTCTTCATTTTTACACTGAATAAAAAACCAAATATATTCATTTTACTTTCGTCATCATTTATTTTTGTTTCGTCATTTTTCAATTTTAATTAATTGAAATAAAAAATATTAACGAAACACACTAAATAATACACTCCATGCTGAAACTATACAGATGGGCGTTTAGAGGTGATATAGAGATATATGATAGGTGATATAGAGGTGACATAGAGCTATCGATAAATTTGAAACTCGATGTGGAGCATTCGAATCGTTCTGCAAAAGTGTTACATGAATTTGGTATAGCAGTGGTTTGATGTGGTTACCGGCTAATGTATTAAAATTAGTCACTGAATTAGTAAAAAACAAATTGTTATTATCACGAGTGTTTATTAAAAAAAAAAAAAAATTCTTTGAAATTTGACATGAAGACTAAGACTGACCTGGTGATACGAAGGCCAGTGGGAGATTATTTGAAAAATGGCCTTTCCAGCTCGCAAGCAGTTTTTCTTCTCGATAAAGAAAGTCATCAATGGATCCTGTCGTTTTCCACCAAATCTTGGAAGAATGCTTGGGTCATTGGGTCTGGAATAACCTGGATCTGGAGATTTCCAGGCAGGCGAGTTTATTTCCAGGTCCGATAATGACTCCCTTGATGAAGCCTTCTAATGATTCATCGATACTGCCCCAACCCTTTTGTCTTCAGCTGGCTTTGAGAAGAAAGGTTAGTTTATCTTAGGATTATTGTTCGAAGCATATCTTCTAGTGAAATATAAAATGTTGATTTATTTATTATATTTCTCATAGAAGAATATCATCCCCAACTAATTGGAAAACACTTTTTTTTTTAATCTATTTATTGAAATTTACAAGTGTACATAAAAAAAACCATACATCTAGTAAATGTGATAATAACATAATGTAATAACATGGCAATTGCTTCTGATGCAACTACTCACTGGTAGTACTTCAATAAAAGTTCTATTTGAGAAGGTCCCGAGGGACAGACGCCTCGGAGGGTTGTCCGGAATAGAATAGGAAGCAAGTTGAGAGACTAGTGGATATGAACGGTTATAGAGTTTACTATGAAAGAATAGGTATCTGGTTTGGGCTAAATCAGCAACATATGGAACATTTAGGTCTTTATGGATAAGTTATGATGAAATACTTTACATAAAATTTAAAAAGATATTTCACATACAATACATTGTTTGAAATAATGTAAACATCCAATGAAAAGGAATTATTCGACGTGTTTATATGCATTTGTTTCAGTCGAAATTTGGTATATCAAAGAAGTGTTGTAAGGAATCAAAATGAAGAAAATAATGCATATTTTTTACTTCTAATAGTATTTTATTTCCGTTTTGGAAAACTGGCCAAAGTACTAGAACATCATACTTCTAGTTACTAACAAATTATTTACAGAACTTCAATCTTCGACAAACCAGACACTAATATTTTTAAATAACTGGGCCAAAAGAAACAGACTTACTTTAACTTAGATAAAACTAATTACATCATATTCACAAAAAAAAAAAGAAAAAATCCGGAATTAAACATTCAATTAAGTTCAACCAAATTAAAAAAGACTACTATATTGACTTTCTTAGGTTTGCACTTTGACAAGAACCTGAATTGGAAAACGCATATTGAAGTAGCAACTTCCAAAAATTTAAAAACTATACACGCACTAACTAACGCAGCAAAAATGACCTGGGGTCTCGGCTCTAAAGCTCTAAGGGTTATTCACGATGGGGCCATATTGCCCAGACTTCTTTATGGTATTCCAGTATGGGAAGCAGCCGCCTTAAAACCGATTAATTTGAGAAAATTACAGAGAGTTCAAAGGCTAATTGCACTAAGAATTATCAAAGCTTTTCATACTGTATCATATGACGCTGCATGTGTACTTGCAGGGCTGATACCCATTGAGTTTAAAATAACCGAGACATCAACAATTTATAAGATTAAAAAACAAGGACTATCTTTTAGAAATATTCAGGCTGACAACATTGAACTGGAACTGACACCAAAATTTTGGCTACATCCATCATCTCATGCAAAATTGGTACAATACTTAGACGAAATAGAACTAAACGATTTGAACAGCACAGACATATACACAGACGGTAGCAAAAAACTGAGCAGAATACAGGCTGTGCCTTAATAACATTAGAGAAACAAGAAAAAACGACACGACGAACAATATCGATTAGAACCAAACTGCTCAAACAATCAAGCAGAAAAATTAGCTGTTTTGAAAGCCACCGAATTCATTCAACGAACTAAAAACATGACAAAATCTTTCAACATATTTACAGTCAACAAAATACTGACAGACTCTATAAAAAACCCCAACATACATGACCCACTCCTAAACAAAATTAAACAGAATTTCCATCAATTAATAAATGAGGAAATCTCAGTTAAATTAACATGGATCAAGGGGCATGCTGGGATATATGGAAATGAACTGGCTGACGAACTAGCTAAATTCGCATCGACTAACAATTCTTTACCTTTTGAATACTCTCAAACGCCTATTTCATACATCAAGAAAACTTTAAGAAACGACACAATAAGTAACTGGAACTTACACTGGCAACAATCAAACAAAGGACGACCAGTTCACAAGTTTATACCAGACGTTAATTTAGGAAACTACAACAAACTAAAAAGTACACATTACAAACTTACACAATTTCTAACAGAGCATGGACCAACCAAATACTATTTGAAACGTTTTAACCTTTCGGACAACGAAACTTGCCACTGTGACGGACAGACAACGCAAACATTTAATCAAATATTAACTGCCTACATTTTGACAAGGACAGATTTTATTTATTGAAACATAATATAATAAGTGGAGAACAATGGCCAATGTTACTATGGAAGAGAAAAAAAAAAAAAAAAAAAAAAAAAAAAAAAAAATATATATATATATATATATAAAAGAAGTGCTAGTTTGCCCGCTGTGGGTCGCTCTTCATTTGTGAATGACAGCTATATCGAATCGTTGGTCACAAACGCCTCGGGATGTTAGTCAAACATTTAATATAGTAAGTATATACTACGAGCGCCTCTAAATATTATTGAAATCACTTATTTTACAGTCCAATACATGGTCACTTATGTCCTGAATTTAGTTGCGCTTTCTGATAAGGTTTCATATTCGTTGAATACAGAGATTTGTTTTTACCCGATCCAACTGCCACGGTTACGTTCTGAAAGAGATAAGTGTTTTCTAGTTCTCAGTCCTCAGAGTACATGCTACATAATTTTTGCTTGAACCGAACACCGTCTAATTGAAGTGATCTTCAGCCTCAAAGAGAAACGTCTAAGGAAAATTAGCCAATGAAGTAATACTTGGTAGCATAAAAGGAATATCAAATGGAATCAATTAATTATTAATATTAATTTATGGAATTAATTAATTGAATATTAAAAGGAATTAGTCTTTCACTTTTGAGTTGCGATATTTCACCTCCATTTTATTGCGCAAACACAGATTATGATTTATACATCGATTTCCACTAGTACAGATTAGCCAGAAGCAGACCTTTCCTCTATAACTAAAAGCTTCGATCAAACGGACTTTGCTGTAAAATGGCCAGGATTATTTTATAGCCTATTTGAGTGTGTGTTTTTTCCTCATTGATATTCCCTATTTTCCCTTTGGCTTAAATTTATTATTCATAATAAATACAATTCTTATTATTTATCTTCAATCTACATACGCATACAGGATTAATTAAAGGATCTCCTTTAGGGCTGTTGACGTATGCAATTGAGCATTATTTCTTTATTGAAATTTTCACACGTAGCATTAATTTTTAACTTGATTAAAATTGCATTGATTAGATATTTGAAAATTAAGTTGAAGCGTAATTGGACATCCAATTTTTAATTTTATTGTATGAGTTGATAATCCATATGGAGAGAGACTATTAAGAAACTTTTCGGGATAACTGCAATATCAGTGCTTTTAACTAAAGGAGTATAAATCATATTTTTAATCAGAATATAAAAAGGCAAAGGATCGACATTTTTGTTCGGTTATACTTTTTAAAACAAATACTACAAGGGCGTCCAGATAGGAAAAGAGGAAAAAGCTGTGGGGGGGGGGGAAAGGAGAAAGAGGAAAAAAAGGATGATGTGAGGGCTGAACTCGGATTCCTAGGAGTGCACCACGTGGAGGAGAGCTGCGATTGACCGTCCTGTGTCGAGGAACATTGTTGAAGGGGCCAAGGTCTTTCATGGGTCATTGCATAGGAAGAGTTAGTTAGTTAGTTGAAGTTTTTATTTAACAGTAATGATTTCATGTGGCAGTATTTTAAGTTCTAACCATAAAAAGTATGACAGTGTGTAAAACCTCGTATCCGCCACTCAACACTTAAATTTTTAATACTGTCGATTTAATAACTGCTACGCCTTTGTAGAACCATGAAGTTAATATCAACATTTTCTACAGATGAGTTCAGTAGTTTTATTATAAACTTTACTGTGGAATGGTGCCAACCATATTTTCAAGCTTCACTGGTATCCACATGTCGCATCACATATTTAAAGTTTTTTTTGATAATTTAATTGAACCTCAGTAAATATTATTATTAATTTCAAGCCTTATATAACACCGTACCTTTGTTACCTCTCATAAGGAATGGTGTTCGCAACTTACTGGTCAATTTTCAGGCTTTACTGTCATCCGCATATCATTGCTTTTATTTTTGGATAAAAAAAACAAAAAACAAATTAAACAGCTGATTGTCGAACCAAGAGTTTTGATAGTCACTAGAGTGCCTCATAATATTCAGAAGTTAGGTTTAATCTAAAAGCGAATAATTATTTTCAGTACTTAAAGTTTCCTAGTTACTCGTATTCTCCGTCATACAAACATATTTTAGTTTCCTTTCCATTGCTCTAAAAACTTCTTAATGCTGTCACAACTTCTATCATGCTGTTGCTATTTTAATTTAGGGAATGTGATGGCAACTCCATTTCCAAAATTAGTATAGTGTGTGTTAGTGGTCGGAATTAGAGACGAAAATAGAGTTTCTGTCAGTATGTAATTACGTTGTAACCCGCCACTCAGGTCGAATTTCAACGTCATAATAACCTTCGTGAACCAACTCTGTTAACGACGTAATGGAATTGTTTCTCAAAGGCTTTATCTGCACGTAGGGATTGTTGCGACAAACTATAATTATAATAAGACAAGTTAAAGGTAATTTGTAGAAACGTTATTTAAAATACAAGAATAACTATTGCTCCTTTTCTGAAATTAAAATATTGAAATTTAGATGGAAATGTGTCACGAATTTTACCACCAGGCATCCTTAATTATTTTTTATTTTTTTTTTATATACTTTCTAAATTAAGGAAACAAGATGAAACAAAAATTATAATGAATCTTTCATCATGATTGAAATAAAAAATAATGTAACAACACAACACGGGTTCTCAACTCACGGATTATTAACAAACAACAAGATATTTAACACAGACACACTTACAGAACTGTATAACAGAACATTGGATAATTAGATAGAAATTTTATTTGTCTTCGTTGGCTTCCCGTACAAATAGAGCCTAGCTTGGCTATAAATTACAATTTATGTACATATCATTTCAAAAAAATATAAATAAAATTCAATTTACTAATACATTGTGGTTTTCAAAACATAAATAATAGATTGAAGAATAAACAATTACTGGTGCTATGGTAGAAAAATAAAAGTAAATAAACAAAATATCACTTTAAAGATAAACTGAAAACAAACACTTAATAGAAAATGGTCTATGATAAACAATTTAGCACTTTTTGGACTCCCATCATGTAATAGTAAACTTAATGTAATTTATCTACACTGTCGATATTGAGTATAGCTCGGGTACTTTGTTTATCAGAAGATTCTAAGATGAAGTGTTGAAGAAATTGTTGTGTATATTTATTGTGTGCTGGGCTGTGAAGGAGAATGTGATGTACACTATTGTAGATAAATTATTTGCATGATATATACGTTTCTTGTGACTTGAACAAAAAAGTTGTATTTTTTCCATAGATTCTGATATGATCTGAATTAGCAACTTTTAATTGGCTGACACATTTCAGTTTATTTATATGAACTTTGAATGTAAGGTACGTTTCGGGGTTGGAAGCATTGTAACTGCATAGAATTCTATATAAAGGGTAGTTAGTTGAATTTAGAGTTCTTTGAAAGTCGGCTAAGAAATATTAGTGCTTTTTCCAGTATGTCGTCTTTGTATGGAAGAAGTCCGTTTTATGGTGAACAGAAAGCTCTTCTGCAAAGGCATTTAGCTCGGCTATCGCTCTAAATTGGGACACTCAATTGAAGTCTATGTCAGGCTTATTTTAAAGTCTAATGATTTGCCATATAGTCCATAGGTTTGCCATCTTTTTTATTACTTTCATGCTTAGTGGTGTAATCTTCCTGTTTCGAGACTTTAGGATATTCCTGGGCCAACCATTTTATTTAGGAACTTTAAAAATTTTAGATACTTCAGAAGCGTAAAGCAATGTTGATGAAACCATTGAGTCAAATAAAGCTTTTTAAAAGTATAACAGTACATTAATACAATAATAAAGGACATTTAACTACTATTTACCACACCAATAAACACAACACAAAAACATAATCACGCTTAAATCATTCCCTCTTGTTATTACTCTGTCTCCTTGGAGAGTCTAGGTCACTTAGCAACGGGGGTAGTTCTCCTTTTTTCGTTACAATAATAATCATTAAAAATAAAAAAAAAATAAATGAACTATTTAAAACAATCTTGTATCACGAAACCTACTTGAAAAATATTTTCATTTATTGTAAATGATAAATAAATTTTAAATTAAACTTCTGTTTAATAATTTAATAATCCATCATTTATATTTTTATAATCGAAAACATTATTTAGGACATGCGGCGTTCGTGTCGTTAAGAACTCAAAAATGTTTAAATTCATCGCAATTCGGAAAAATAAAAATAAAATATAATTGATTAATTTATTTATTGTTTTAAATTGATTTTTAGGTTTTTAATTAAAGTTTGGTTAACTTGCAATGTTAGAACACTTTTGGAAATGTCTCTTACTATTCCCTTCTTAGATTACTGTTCTTGATTTATGGACGGTTGTCTGGTAGGCTCGAGTGGGGACAAATAAAACTGATTAATTGTTTCATAAGATTCATCTTCAGGGTCCACTTTTTTTTTTCAGTATTCTGAGCTGTTTTTTTTTTCTTGTTTTTTTCCTGACAAAAATACTGCCTCGGTACTTTTTTATTTCATACATCATCAATAATAATGATAATAACAAGCAATTATATAGACTGCATAAGTCTTGCCCATAATTATATCTTATAATGGGCTGGTTCCAAAAGATACAATTTGTTCAATAGAGAAGTTGGAGCTGCCAAAAACAGTGCTGGAAAAAATGCAACAAGCGGCATTGTTGGAAACGAAATAATAATAATAATAATAAATAAACAAATGGAGAGAGAAAAAACAAAATAAAACTGGATCCAATTACTTAGCATTTCTCCACCCACCTTATGTATCTATCCACCTGAAACCTCTTCTTTGAAAAATATTTAGTCATCGTGCTTCTTAAGTGTTTTTTATCAAAGATCTATTTTTAAGTTTAGTAAATAACTTCTACATTTATAGGCCCTTTACTTTATTGAATATCTGATCCTTTTGCTTGATATTTAAGCTGCTATTGTTTCTTATTTTTATAGATATTTTCTGTAATTTAAAACAAAGAACAGAAAATTTGAATTCGTTTATTTATTTTTTTTTCGAAACGCCTTAATTCAAGGTGACAAATTGAAATTCTGATTCAGCATCTTAAAAATTATAGAAATGATATTTTTCTTTTAAATTTAAAACACTGATATAGTTTTTTCAAGGTACTTTTTCCATTAAATAATCATCACTTATTTGATAATAAGTTGTTTAAAATAAACATATAAAGTAATCTTTGTTGTGTAGCTGTTGCCTCTAAGAACAGTCTGGCTGTCGCGATCATTAATTAAAATGAAAATAACAAACAGGAACTAAGGACTATAAGAACTAAAATTATGTAGATATAAACTTTAAGAAAAACTTATAATTTTATTCTTCTTCCCTCTTCTCCATCGTAGTCGTTTTATATGAGTTAGTTCAGTAGTGGCCGATATTCGTGGTGTATAAGTCCTTAATATATATACAGTATATAGTTATATGCACATTTACCAGATGGATAAAATATGGAGCTGTGAGCTATAAGAAATCATTAAAAAAAAAAGTAAAATGTATCAAAGGTGTATGAAAATGCTGCATTATGACAAACATTTTTTTTAAAACAAAGAATTAATTAATTTGGAGCGTTTTGGTAGGTCTTGTGAAGCCGAAATCCACTAATAGATTGGTGCCTTGACCAGAGCATTTACTCTCACCTGTAAAAGCGTGTTATATGGGGAACGATCCGCAGTAATGTGTGCTGATCTCTGATGATAAAAATTTTTAATAATGAGTGAAAAAAAAATATTAATAGAAGTTTCTATATATAACATAGTTAATGGAAACACTTTATATACGTAAATATATTATATTGCCTTATGCCAATATTTTATAATAATTATTAATAAAAATGATTAAAAATAAAATAAAATAAAAACATAAATAAAAATAAAACATAAGGCTGTGTTTTGGGGAGGGGGATTTTTTCTTTTGAAAAACAATCACCGCTTCAAGTGAGCGCTGCTAAAAAATTACTATCAGCTGAATGATTCCCAATTATTAAACAGAGAATGAAAAAAAAAAAGAAGGAATTTAAAGAATTTGACAAATTGGAAAGCCTGAAATAAAATCAATAAAAAAACAAGCAAAAATAAAACCGTTATAGAGGATCACCATTTGTAAAATAATTACATTTTTAAAAACTGAGTGGTGCGTAAGAAAAGAAGAGATATAAAAACTACAAACAAAAAAATCTCGTACAGCGAGAACAATTTAAATATATATATAAAAATAATAGAAATTGTGGTAAGAAAAGTGATATAAACTAGAAACAAAAAAATCTCTTATAATTATTAGCAGAAATTGAAATAAAAATAAAAATAATTAAAACAAATTTTATAACTATTTAGATAATTATATGAATTTAGCAAATAACAATTTGAATTTAATTATGACGGAGTCTGGTTCAACTTATGGACAAAAAAAAATAGGGTTTTAATACTTGATAGATGTCTTCGCTGGTGGAAATCTCCTCAACATTCGGTGGGTTCAATACCTAACTTGAACCGTTACTTAGATGAACTAAGCAGAAATATTTATCGCTATTTACAGTATTGTATTTATAATAAATTATAACATAATTTCTTTCTCACTATGGGAGAAGATGTAAAGAAAATAAACTATCGGTCTTTAACACTCTGTATGTTGCAGATTAGGCCCAAACCAAGCACCTATACGTTCATAACAAACTCTATACCCACTTTAAACCACCAGTTTCCCAACTTGCCTCACACTCAATTCGTGATAATCCTCCGAGGCGTCTGAAAATGAGATGATACTAGTGAGTAGTTCTTTAAATGTCATTGTAATCACGTTCCTCAAATTTACTTGTTGTATATAATGTATACAATTGTTAATATCAATGAAATGTTAAAAAATAATAAACTAATGTATAACTAAAATTTACTAAACGTATCAAAATCGAGTAATATATGAAAATCAAAATAAATATTCAGAAATTTAATTACTTAAATAAAATAAAACATTTGGCTTAGGATTTAGGATTCCTTAGAAACGATAATAAGGATCGTATTGAAATATCAATGTTGGTTTTTGCTTTAAAAGTAAAAACAATTATATTATTTAAATATAATTATGATTATAAAATATTACAATTAATTAATTTAACAATAGAAATGGAGATAAATTGTCTGCGGATGAAATACTGACAGCTTGAGCTTCACAAGAGTTATAAGCTTATTGAGCTTTTGAAACTGTGAGTAAACTGTAGGGGATATATCTGAGTGGAAAGGCCCCGGGTAACCTCCCACACTTCACACTTGCTGATAAACTCCTCACCACTTTCCTCCCCGCCCTCGCGATCTCTATCACATTATCTATATCATATCAGTTTTTCAATTTAGTTACAATTGCTTTAATTTGGAATATTTGTTTATTCACATTCACAACACAACTATAAAGGAAAATCTAATTTAAGAAACTTACAAAATAATCATCCACAAGTATTGTATAAATTTATACTCGTAAATCGTAATTATCAAATCTGAGACACTTCAATCCCATCAAATAACATTTAACCCTCTTCGTAAACCTACGACTTCCTGTGCTACAGTATCCTTTAACGATGTTTCACGAATCCCCGTTGAACAAATCCGCTACCTAGGACTCAATCTGGACAAACGTCTTTTACTTGGAATCCACATACAAGACTAAAACGACAAGAACCTTTCCGTCATTTTCGACTACTTCAACATTTATTTGACAAACGTTCAAACCTTTTAATTAATACAAAAGACTCGTTTACATAACAGTAGTTAGACCAATCTGGACTAACTATTTATTATTTATTTTGAAGATGCTATTTACATTTTCATTGATTATTTCATATTTAGAAAGAAAAATAATAAAATGTAGTAGATGTGAAGTTTAGTTACTTTATGAATATTAAAAAAAAAATATCTAGTTATCTTTTCAAACTCCTTTGCAATTAGTTTTTCTTACCAATCATTAATTTTTTCTTCATAATGTTCTTTATTGTAATGCTTCATTTAGGAAAAACACGTTTAGAAAATTCCCAAGCACATTATCTCCCCTAACGGCTAATGGCGAGTAGACTCATTTGAGAACTATTAGTTGTCACAGCCAATGATGATAACAGAGAACTTCGTGAGATAAGTTCTGTAGAGTAAGTAAAAAAGTAGACGTGTCCGTTGCAGAGAAAATTATAGTAAATGGAGCGGCGATTATCTCTAGCTGTAGGAAGAATTTTCTTTGTGGGCCCTCTAATAACTTTCCCAATAGTGACTTAACTCCCGTCGACCGGGGGTCAGTTTTCTTTTAGTAGAGTCGATTGGTAGTTTTTCGAGAGAAAAGTTTTCGGGGGTATCGATATTGGCCTCTTTTATATGTTTAGGTCGCCTATCTCAAATTCTAACTCTTGCCTAGATTCATTAACATAGAAAGAAATTTAAAAAAAAATAATAATATAGATTTACTACAAAAGGTCCTAATGATATGCCTATATAAATTCTTGCACAATATCTGCCCATGACCATGTTTTTTCTAATCAACATTTTTTAAAATTTTTTATATCTTTCTTCATTTTTCATATATGTAAGGAATAAATATATATTTTATTTTGTTTTTGGCATCTTGGTGAACATTGGAAGAATGAACAAGAAAGTACACATTAAACTAATGGCATTTTTAAAAAAGGTGAAATAGCAGTCAAGTATATTGACTGTATATTGGTATCCTCCGACTACAATTCATAGTAAAGCATACAGTCCTTTTTTTCAGTTCATGCAAGAAATATAACAAATAAATTTGTCCGATTTCGAAAATAATGACACTGTGTCTTAGATACCAGTACTTCAATTTCAACCTCTAATAATGTGTTTATTTGGGCTTAATGTCCGTTTTTGTTATATATTATTCCAACAAGAGTAGCAAGGACGGGTTACCAGGTCACCAACCTATTTTAGTCATGGTGGCAAGCTCAAGATTTATTTAATGGGTCAGTCACAAAATAAATTTCAACATGCCCAGGTGGGATTCAAACCTATAACCTAATAGTTCCACCTCAAATTGTTCGAAACCACCCCAAATAGTTCGATGGATCTTTTTTAAAAAAGGAAACTAAAATGAATATAAAGTGATAGCAGACATGATCATTTTTATTTCTAACATTAACTTAAAATTTGCCCCCCCTGATGATCACATTATCCTTTCTATAGTTTTATCCTATTTAATAGCTTTAAAAAAACGCATACACAGGCACCAAACCTCTTTTTAAATTACTGACTTTTTGACCCTATCTAACTATCCGATAAGTTAACTATGGTTTAATTCGATTTAGCACCTTATGGAACATGAAGTTCCAAAATTCCATGCTGATTACAAGAATCTTTTACATGATGTTAGGTTTTTACACCTTTTACACTTTGTGTCCACCAAATAGTTTTTAATATTCCATATTATGACCCTAAAAAATTCCTGCATAATAACTTTAAAACATCTTTTACACCACTATTCAATATTCACCTTCACTGAGCGTGCACCTTAATAAAAAGTGCTGTTAAGGCCTATGGTGTGTGTAAGATACATACAAATGCCTCTAGTACAAATGTAAATATTTTTCCTTTTCTGAATAACGAACAGTTCAAACTAATTAAGTTTTGAAATATGGAAGATGGAACTTAAGAATATAACACTAACGTTTTCCTTGAACAAAGATATTTTGTTTTTTATACATGATTTTTCGATAAACCCGATTTAACATAACTAAATAGTGATGTTTTTTTTTATTAGATAACCCGATACCAACAAGGTTATATATTTTTTTCGCGAATGCTCCAAAGATAATGACCGACTCAAGTAGCGTCGTACATTTTCCATTAGCTCTGTTCGAAAGGTTGCTACTCCTCGTTCAATTAAGGTTTCATCATGAGAGACCCAGATTGCAATCCCAGCTCCTCATCCTGACTGGGCCCAGCAGCCTGGAACTAAGCTCGGGGGAAACCGCCGCGGATCAAAGGAAAGCTCTTCCTCTTTCCACCATCAAACACCTTAATTATGCCCACCTCCACAAAAAAAAAAAATAATAATAATAAGAAAAAATACCAACTAAATAAAAAGTGTTCCTTACTGATTCATATTATTCTCCAGTAGATAATCACTAATCCGACCCCTAAAGGACCAAGGGGTAGGGCTGAACAGGCAAAATGATGAATTAGCCGGAGATTTCAATGAAATTAATGTTTATCCTTGCTAAAAATGATTTATAATTTTATTAAAATCATCAATCGATATTTTGATTTTGTAATAATTTTTATATTGCTGAAATAGTTTTATTTATTTCATCTGTTTGGATTTTAATTTCTAACCATAAAAGAATATGAAAGTTGGCTGACCTCTTTTCTACCACTTAACATAGTACATTTAAATTTTTATTATTATCAATTTTATTATTGCCCAGAACTTTATAAACTGCGCAAAAATGAATGGGATATTGCTAATTTTGTGTTATTTACTTTGCCTACCATTTTGGTATTATTTTTACTATAAACTGCATTAATACTCATTAGAAATTATTATGATCTTTGCTGAAATAAAATACAATTAATGGGTTTTAAAAAATAAAACATTTAGTCGCGTATTTTTTTTATTGAACAGATTAGTTTTTGGAAACATTTAATATTTTGTATAATGTCCTCTGTTAGCCAAAACCTGTGTGCACCTATTAGGCAACTATTAATAATGTTTTCACTGGTTTCTTGACGAATTTCACCCCAGAGATGTTGCAATGCTGCACTCAGTTGTTGAAGGTCAATTAGCGGCGGATGATGATTAAAAAGCATTCTCTGTAACGCGTCCCACATGTGCTCAATAGGTCTACTACTTTATTTTCCAATGGTAGGTCTACTAATTTATTTATAAAAGAAGGTCTACTACTTTATTTTCCGCGGTTTGTTTATATTTCTCTGTAGATAACTTTATAGCACGTTATTCCAACTTAATACATTCAGACCAATAATATACATTTACATTTATATACATCATATAAATCATTCTTCCATTTATTAGTATATTACACTGAAATATTTTTGTACCTGCATTTTTAGGAATACCACCCAGTCCTTTTAACTTAATTTTTAAGAAATAGGGATTTCCCCACAACCTTTGTAACTGTCTGTTCAAAATTTCCCTAGGTTAGTTGTGCACTAGAATTGTTAGTCTATTCCATATCCACTAGTAACATTGTAAGTAGCTTCATACTCCTCTATATTCTGTAATTATATATTTTTTTTTTATTCAAACACATGTTGTTATATACTTGTAATGTAACTAACTTTATGTTTAGAAATAACTTGTATAACTTTGAATATTTTTATTGTAACCTGTTTTTTTCACTGTAGGACATGATTATGAGAACAATATAGTCTCGAAACGTCGCCAAAATATTTGTTTTTTATTTATTGGCTGAACCTCAAGAACCTTACTAAACGTATATATATATATATATATATATATATATATATATATATATATATATATATGTGTGTGTGTGTGTGTGTATATTCATATTGCGTATGAATATGAATAAAGAGATATGAATTTTACTTAGCATGGGGTTTTAGGAGCCTGCCGAAAGGCTTTTATCCCTCCTGAAAAGAGTGAAGGACTGGATTATTGATCCGTAAAAGAAGATTACCTACGCATAGGAGCTTTTAGTTGAGAAAACAGTGTGGCCAGGAAAACAGACTAAGTGAAATTTTAAATTATGCTGGTGAAAGTTAAGCTCTTAGAAGGCCTAGTAGAATTTGATTAAATTTAACTTTTCAAGAACTAATGATAATCTGCACTTTGTTAACAGATTAAATCTATCTGGACTATTACTTTAATCTAGCAAACGAGCAAGGTCTTTAATTTTATTATTTTTCAAGGCATATGATAAGGCATAACTACATCTGTAGTGTAGGCCAACATCAGGGCCGACTATGAACCCTTTATTGTTCCGTAGGGATTCGGGTGACATCAGCAATGTTCGTGACGTTTCTTTCATAGCTGTATAGCCATCAGTACATGTTGCTACAGGTTTTCGTTAATCCTATATTGTATATTTTTTGCCAACGGGCCGGTGTGTAACGGAGTGCATTTTAGAAAAATAAAACAAAAGTCATCAATTTACAGTGCTTATCTCAGATGGTTAATTGTGAAATTTGTAATCCAATCATACTGTAGAATATATCGTATATATGGACTTTCATATATAACTCAAAAATATCTTCCGTGTAATTGCAAATGAAACGTATGTAAATTGATGAAATAGCAGTTTCCTATCCATGTTCCAACTTTTATATTATCTATTTCAATTAAGAATTAATATTTTTCAATTCGGAAACAAAACCAAAAGCGTGATAAAAAAAAAGTAGGTTACGTAAATTTTTAATTCAGTATTGTAGATGATGAAGTTCGATAATAATTTACAAAAAAAAAGTATTATTTTTTTTATCCAACGCCCGTCTGAGGCAATTTAGCCATCTGACGACGAGCCTCCCAAT
This sequence comes from Euschistus heros, assembly GCA_003667255.2. Lineage (NCBI taxonomy): Eukaryota > Metazoa > Arthropoda > Insecta > Hemiptera > Pentatomidae > Euschistus > Euschistus heros. Next base: position 1,095,783 of record RCWM02000328.1, on the reverse strand, counting down.
ATCGATTTATAATGTCTTCTTCTGGGTAGGTGAGAGCAGTGCAAACCCTCAGATGATCTCCGTCCATGCATCCGAGGTTACATAACGGGCATAAGTCACTGACAGCAAGACCAATGCGGTGCAAGTGGGCTTGCAAGAAGTCGTGTCCTGTGATTAGTCGAAATCATGCAACGGCTTCAGCTCTTTCGATGTTTCTTGTAAAAAAAAAGAGTTCCGATTTCTGTTATAAATTTTAATTTTCTAGGACGAATCTAAAATAAAAATTATTATTGATAACTTTAAACAATATTCATACTATGATCATAGAAAAAATAATCGAAATTACCAGTTCTTTTTCCTTAGTTACTGTACTTGACACTAAACAAGAAAGTTCACACTAAACATTATTACTGGAATGTATCTTGCAGGAAAGTGACAGTAACTAATGTAAAATCAGTTATTGACACCCTAAGGATACTTTTTTTAAATAAGGATACAATTGAAAGAATTTTAATGCAGCTGATTTAATACAGCTGGTATGGTTTAATAGGATTTGTCTTACATTTTTTTTACATACACACAAAACATTCCAACTAACCCTAACACAATAATAGAAACATACGCAGATGATACTGCAATTCTGACAAGACATTGAGATATCATTCAGACTTCACTGATTCTCCAACATTACTTACAACAATTACAAGACTGGTTCAAACAGTGGAAAATTAAACTCAATAATGACAAATCTCAGCATATCACATTCACTCTCAGACACGACCCCAGCCCTGCAGTCTATATAAACAATGAAACTATTCAAACAAATACAGTTCAGTAGCTCTAGGACTTACTTTCGACAGAAGGATGACCTGGGGCCCTCACGTGAAAATTAAACGCCTCTGCTAACCAATAGACTAAGACTACTATACTCTATACTTCACAAAGAATCGACTCTAAAAAACAGACAACGATTAAATACTTATACTTAATTACTCAAACCTTTATAGACATATGCATCACAAATTTTTGTGACAGCAGAAAAGACTCACATTCAAAAATTACAAACTTTTTAGTCTAATGTTTTAAGAATCATAACTCGCTCACCTTGGTACGTCAGTAACAGAACATTGCATACAGATTTGAGCATACCCACTGTACAGGACCATGTACTGTAGATGAAGGACACTACAACAAACTAATTCAAAACAAGGCGACTTTACATATGCCTGAGTCAACCTGAAGAAGGCTGAAGAGGAGCTGGCTAAGAGATCTCATAAGACAAATTTAAATACATCCAATTATCGTCACACTTTGAGCGACACGTGTGAATTAAAAAAAAATACAGCGAAAAAACAAGATTTTTTGCTTCCCTGGATGAGTTTTAAATTTTAAATTGAAATTTCATTTTTTTTATATGAAAATGTTAATTAAACGCAATTCTAATCCCATTGTAGAACTTTGCTATTACGTCTATAGAATTACAATTGTCGAATTATTGACAAAGTTTGTTGATTAACTATTTACTATCAAAATCGATATAGGACTAGACTCTGTTGTTGGGCCTGGCTAAGACGGGGCTTAAACCACAAGTACACGCTGAGAGCTAAGTCCCTGCGGTTCATATCGATATTGAATTAGCCCTTTAAGCTCCGTCGTCAACAAATCAGGCCAAAGCCCAGACAATCAACCTTAATTGTAATTCCATGCAAAGCACCACACCAAGGATTACCACAACCGGGATTAGTGAGGCTCATCCCTCTGTAGTGAGGTCACTTTGAGGCTTTCCCTCATCGCTGTCTCAACCTCGGCCACCTTCCTTACAAAGTCTTCGTTTCAGATTATTTTATATGAAATAACGTAAAATAATCTAAATAATATAACTACAATATTTATATAACAAAATAACAAAAAAAAAAACTCAATTTTTCACTTGCTGGGAAAAACAATACAACACCCTAATACGGAATGTCTAATTTTCCTAATTTACATCTAAGAATTAAAGGAATCAAATTATTAAGTAAATTAATTTAACAAGCCATGATTATCCGAAACAAAGAAGGTTGAGAGACAATATGGGTTTCAAACGTGTTTTTTTTCATTCAAAACAATATAGCTCCTAAAGGCTAGGTCTTAGAGACAAGTGTTATATAACAAAAGACATTCTACATTAAATTTCTTACCAGAGAGCTTTCGTTAAATTTCCAATGCGAGCAACACCAATAGAGCTAGAGTGTATCAAAAAAAGCCCCAACACTTAAAAAATGTACGCAAAACGACCCTTTTTCATTCAAACTAATACAGCTTCTAAACAGTAGGTACTAGCAACAAATGTTATATTATAAAAAAAATTCTCCATTAAATTGCTAACCAGGAAACTGTCGATTTCTGATCCAAGCAACAACAAGAGCTAAAGCTTGTCAAAAACTACGCTACTTAAAAATGTAGGCAAAGCAAGACTTCGTTTACCAAAGACTTAAACTACTCTAACACTATAGTCCAGTCATTATACGATTATAGAGTGCATCGTCTGTAATCCAAGGTTTTTCTTTGGAAACATGTTGATGATAATTTAAAAGTATGCATACTAAAAGTCCTGGAGTTTTCGAGCCGTGGAACTGGGAGGGGAGGCGCGAAAGGTCACTTTTTTTTGTTTTGCGCTCATATCTCGAAAACGGTGCGTCATCTGCAAAACATGACTATTTACTAATTAATGTTGATTAAATTCTCTACAACTTTTATAATATACAACTTTTTCATATTTTTTACCGTTCTCGAGATATACGCTTGACAAATGTGAAGGACTTTTAGTATGTTTGTTTTACCAAATTGAAATGTATGTTACTTTTAAGTTGAAAATAAATTGGCATATATATGTGTATTTCGAAGGAAATTTTCTACAATATTATTTATGAAAGCTTTTGTCGTAAGATAAACTTTTCATCAGATATGGAGGGAAGTTTAACAGAAAAGTCGGGTGAATTTTTTTTTTCTCGAATAGTTCACATTTGCCTAGCGTATATCTTGGAAACAGTGCAGAATATGAAAAATGTGTATATAAAAAATGTTTTCGAGATATGAGCGAAAAAACAAAAAAATTGACCTCCCCCCACCTTTCTGTTCCCAGGCTCGAAAACTCCAAGATTTTTGGTTTGTTTACTTTTTAACTACCCTGAATATTTTCCCGAAGAAAACCTTGGATTACTGAAAAAACACTCTATTATCCTTTGTTGACTGGACTATAGTGATAGAGCGGTTTAAGATGTTTTTTTTTTTTTTTTTTTTTTTTTTTTACGGGCCACTAGTCATTCGCTTAGCAGGTGTCAATACTAGGTAATTTACTTGGCCATTTTATGACATCTAAAACTTATTTATTTATATTTACGATATATATTTATATATATTATGGTTATTGTAGATTATTCTTAGGGGACTAGGTCTGTAGTTAAATTTCATTTATATTGTGCTAAAAATACATGAAATGTTTTATCGGATTATTACACATTGTTATATTAGGTATTATTATTCATACTCACACACTGAGCCGATACGATCCCACGAGATCCCCTCCCCTCACAGAAGGGATTCGGATAGAGCCCCGTTCCCCTCCCGACCTCTTCCTATGTGAAGGAATCACGGTCCAGGGGCTGCCTTTGAATGGGATATCGCCTTCGGTTCTCAAAGGCTACGGAAATCAGAGGAGGTTCTGGTCTTTGGAAAAGTGCTAATTAAATATCTCGGCAAATATTTCACGATTAGCGTTTAAAATGGGATGAATTGGTTATTTATATATATTTTTTAAACTAATTGTAAGTATATCATTCAATTAATAAAGTTACGAGGTATTTCACATTAATTTCATGTATTACCACGTCTGATTTCTAATCCAAGATTATTCAAACGTAGCGCACAGATCTAAACTAGAAATGTAAGTGAACAGAAAATCTCGCATATTAAAAATAATTTGTTAGATTTCCTCTAGGTATTAAAAATATTAAGTGGTTTTAAAATAATATTTTCTTTATCTATTATAAAATTTTATATTTATTATTATATAATCTTTATCAATCTATCATTTAAACCCTCATTATAATAAATTAACTTACCCATCTTGACCTTTAATATTGCTGAGTATCAGTATCTGGTAGTTTTAGTAATATACTCAAGATTAGGGATGCATCGATACCGAATGACTATTTTCAATTCTACAGATTCTTGAGAAAATAACGAGAATCGATTATCCAAGGTAAAGTCCTAGGCACCGATCGACACCACTGCTGTTGACAATAGTGTTCTGTTATCTAATGATAAAAAAAAATAATTTAAAAAAAAATGTTTTTTTACCTTTAATAAGATTTAAGAGATATATATTTTGTGATCTAGATTAAATCTCTCTTTTGATGAATTTATATGATTCCCTTTTAACGATCAAGCATTGCTACTGCAAGTTTAGAATCGAACCCAAATACACTATTGTATGAAATCCAGTGAAATAAAATTGCATGGTTTTGTAACATTAGCGATATTAAATAAAACACTTTCAATATTGATTTCAAAAATAAATAAATTTATTTATTTATTTATTTGAGAGTTTTAGAGCGTAAAACTTATTGCTCATCAACGCCCGTCTGTTCTCGATGAAAATTTATCTATATTTTGTAATATAACTTTTCTCTATAAAGGAGGCTTATTACTTTTTCAATAATTTTTTCGTCGTTGCCCAAGGTCTTTGAGATGTTTCGAGGTATTCCAGATTCGGCTAGCTTTTTGGTGTAGTATGGGCATTCAGTAAACATATGGTTTATTGATAAAACATTGCCACATATTTCACAATTGGGAGGAGCCTCTTTGGTTATTAGGTGGAGATGTGTTATTCTGGAGTGGCCAATTCTTAATCGCGTTAGGATCACTTCTTCTCTGCGATAATTGCGGTAGGAACTGCTCCATGGTTTTATTTCCTTCTTAATAGCCTTGAGTTTTTTCGGTGGGCTGTGATCCCACAATGCTTGCCACTCTTGGGATATCTTCTCTCTAAGATAAGAATAATAAATAAATAAATTAATTAATTAATAAAATAAAATAAAAAATGAAAATTGAAAAATTAATTATTTTTTCGTACGACAGAATTTTTATTGTTACGTATATTATATGTTGCTACTTTATGTTACCGATTAATTTAAAAAAAGTTATTATTGCTTTCTTTTAAACTTAAAAATCGATTTTGATAATTAAAAAAGTTATTCAGTTTTATTTAAACAAAAACATTTTATTTTTAATATTTTTCTTTAATAGTGACATTTTTAATAGGCATCAAATGTGTTCCTTAAAGTATCTTATTTAATGACGCAGATAATGTCTGGTAATTTAAAAATCAGAAAAAAAAAAAAATGTTAGTTTGTAATTGTTGGTAAATTTTTTTGTTTAATAAAAGAAAGATTTTACATTCTATTGATGTGTATAATAAATTATAGGGATACATCATGATTAATCACAAGCAAAAAAAAAAATTTAAATTGCTCGAAAATTAAGTAGGTTCAATAAAAAATATATCGCTGCGGACAGGATTCGAACCTGTGCGGGTAGAACCCATTGGATTTCAAGTCCAACTCCTTAACCACTCGGACACCGCAGCCACGTGGATCAGCGTAGCTAACGATTTCCGTCAGACTTTTGTCGAATATTTTAGGACTCTCCGAAAAATGTTTTTGATTCCTATGATCGAGGCTCCAAAATTAAAAGGAAAAGAATAAAAAAATCATTAATTATGAATAACGGTATTTATTTGATAATTGATATTAAAACTGAATAATAAATAACGAACGAATGAAATATTGTAACGATAAAGAAAAAAAAAATATAGGATATAAATAAATTATTTTAATTACAAACAAGGAAATAACATGTTTTTGCAAATAAAACTTAAAAATAGAAGAATTATAGAACGAAATAAAGAGGTATTTCATTCAAACTAATTATAGTTATAAAGTGTTGTCTTAAAATGCAAATTTAGTGGGAACGTTTAGTTAAGGATCATAAAACGATGTTGGGCCACTACAATGGGTAATGGGTCACAGTCTCACGAGAAGGTGTCAATTGATACAAATATTTTGTTATATGTTGTAGGAAGTTGCGTTTGTTTTTGATCTTTGGAGTGGTAGTAACGCTGGTGACCCGCTTCTGCACTATTATTACCACTACTATTAAATAACACAAAATGTGTGTATATTATGTATATAATCAATGATAATAATGGGGTGTATTAACTAACAACTCACACTTCGAAAACAGTAATGGAAGATTGGATCAGTAACACTGAATAAAAAGGATTTTGGTGGAGTTTGTTAGGAAACGAGGTGGGCATTTCTTTATGCTGTGCTGGAAAGGTCCAAGGAAACCCTTACTGAGCGTATTCGAAGTAGCTGTATCATATAAAGTTTTGAGGAAAATAAATTCGGTAAGGTACAAATATTATGCCGTCAACCAATGTGAGAATTTCGTAGATATCATAACAGGAGCTGATATACCGATGAATGAATCTCTGCGGGCCAGCATAAAAAAAGCAAAATTAAATTAAATTCGGTACAAAGAGGAACCGCCTAGAACTCATATTTTTACGAGTTTGATAGCACATATGAAAAAACAGAATTTATACAATAATATTTTGAATTATATTACAATCTATTACCCATTTAATTAATGTAACAGGTTTATTTTTTATTAATGTATTTCTAACTAAAAGATATATTTTTTACATTCTTCATTTTATTCACTTAATGAACATATGATATTAATAATCTAGTACAAAGAAAAACTGAGATTAAAGACTCTGAGAAAATTGTTATTTATTTAACTAGAGTGTAAAGGACTACATTTACCCACTCGAGGCAAGGTTAGCCGATTGAGAATAAAATACTTTACACTCGAGTTAAATATTAAATTATTTCTGTAACAATTATAAACAACAATAAACAAACTGATAATTTTTTCAATATTTTAATAATGAGAACAATATTCTATCAAAATCAGCTGTTTAATGTGTTACAGTATGTTAATTAGTGGGTCAAGAAACATCTGATTCTACACGGACAAAGTCAAAACCACATCTGGTACTTTTACCATTATTTCACTTTCGAATCTGACATTAAACTCTTCTTCAAACCATTCTTTTATAACTAATGCCAGTGATTGTAGCATCAGAATTAATATTTATAATAATTAAATAATTAGTAGTAAAAATATATACTTAATATTTATATGCATATTTAAAAAAAAAATAAATTGATTAATTTTTTTAATTCATTTTTTAGAAGTTTAATATGGGCACTACTCCCTACACTCACCTATAATTTGTTTTCTGTTTAATGCGTACTTTGTCCAGTCATTGAAGGCCTGAAATGGAGTGCAGAGTGCATTTTCTTTAATCCAAGGTTTTTCTTCGGAAACATGTTCTGGGTAGTTAAAAAGTAAATATTCTAAAAGTCCTGGAGTTTTCGAGCCTGGGAGCAGGATGGGGGGGGGGCGCGCAAGATCCCATTTTTTTTTTGGTTTTGCGCTCATATCTCGAAAACGGTGCGCCATATGAAAAACAAGACTATTTACTGAATTAATTTTAATTAAATTCTCTACAACTTTTATAATATAGACATGTGAACATTTTCGAGAAAAAAATTTTCTTTGGCAGTTAAACTGCCATCCATATCTTCTAAAACGTTCATCCTACGACCAAAGTTTTCATTAATAATACTGTAGAAAATTAAATTTTCTTCAAAATACACGCATATATGCTAATTTATCTTTAACCTGTCAAAAGTTACACAAATTTTAACTTTTCTTGGTAAAACAAACATACTAAAGTCCTTCACATTTGCCAAGCGTATATCTCGGAATGGGTAAAGAATATGAAAAATGTGTATAAAATATAAGTTGTAAAGAATTTAATTAACATTAATTTAGTAAATAGTCATGTTTTGCAGGTGACGCACCGTTTTTGAGATATGAGCTCAAAACAAAAAAAAAGGACCCCTTCCTGTTCCCAGGTCCAAAAACTCCAGGACTTATAGAATGTTTACTTTTTAACTACGCTGAACATGTTTTCGAAGAAAAACCTTAGATTACCGAAAACGCGCTCTATAATCCTTTATTGAATGGACTAATTGTAATATATTGCCTGCTTGGTGGCAAAAGTCACTTTGTGCATTTTTTTCCAAATTCGACAAAAAGTCATTGTGTGTTGATATTATCATTTTCCATAAGTATTAAAAGCCACTAAGTGAATATAACTGCTATATATGCGCATTAGAGAATGAGGAAATTCATTATATAACTATCTGAGAATTTTTTAATGAGCTTATTCTTATTTGAATATTGAAAAGGCTAAAAAAAATAGATTTTGTTACTTAATGACTTTTTAATCTTTAATCAAGACTAAAACGACAAGAGGCTGTTTCAGACTACTTCAAAATTGACTAGACAAACGTTCAAACCTCCCAATTAACCACAAAAGACTCATATACATGACTGTAATTAGACCTATTTGAACGTACGGAGTTGAGCTTTGGGGCTCCACAAAACCATCCAATTTGTCTCGTTTTCAATCCTTACTACCCAAAATCCTTCGTAAAATCCTCAATGCTCCTTACTTTGGCACCAATAAACTTATCCATAAAGATCTTAATGTTCCATATGTTGCTGATTTAGCCCACACCAGACACCTATCCTTCCATAGTAAGCTTCATAATCACTCAAATCCGTTAATTTCTCAACTTGCTTCCCACTCCTTTCCTGATAATCCTCCGAGGCGTCTGAAACGAAGATGGCCTAGAGACCTTCTAGTGTAGAATTTTTAATAAAGTGCTACTGATGAGTAGTTCTTTTCAAGTTTTAACAGGTTATTATAATCGTTGTCAATACATTTACTTGATATATATATTCTGTACCCTTGTAAATGTCAATAAATGTATATTAAAAAAAAATTCTTTAATTAATTTCTTCATTTCTATTAACAGACTACTCTAAATAATTACTATATTTAATTAATAAAGCTATGTTTAAACTATATTTAAAAACAATTATTGCCATTGATCATTATTTGCAATTTGATCATGATCCGACTAGGGACCTAATCAGTCAGGTAACGAAAGGATTACTCGAGCGATTCCGATTAAATCAGCATTCAAGGATCAGCGCTGAGCCTCCTTTAAATGTAATTACCTAATCTGAAATGCATCGATCTCCTCCATCCGTGAGTTGCATTCCCAAACCGAATTAATTTTTGGGGAGTGGGGTGAATTAAACTGGATTTTTTAGCTTAAGATTCGAGGCGGGTTGGGGATTAAGGGCAGATGTAACCCCTCCTAATGGCCGTTCAAATTAAGAATAGTGAGCTCTGTCGGGATATTAGCGAAAGAGGGGTCCCTGGATTATAAACATCACCGCAGGGGGTTTGTAATAGTGTTAAATATAATAGCAATCAAGGAGGCTTTGCGGTGCCATCTTTCTTGTGTAATGGCTATGGGTGACTATTATCATTATTTACTAACATCAAAATAAAATATATATATAATAAAAAAATTGTACCACTACAACCCATGAAGTGCCTTGGGTTTAGTACAGTAAGGATGCACTGTCACTCAGATAACGGTTGTGAAAGGAGGAGATCCTTCCCAACCGCCAGGTTTTTCCAACTGAGGGTACCCACTATATTAGAGGCTGGATGTGCCCTAGGAGGGTCTCCCAAACCCAAAAATTCTAGAAAATCCTGGCGGTTCCCTTTAAGACCATCAGTATATTTGAATTTAGGTTGACTGAAACCGCTCTAGCTTCATCCGGTCAGGTCTTGAGATAATCTTAGAAAGATTATTATGGTGCCTGGATAGTGGTTAAGCCGGAATTTATAGCTAGGTTTAATCGAAAACTATTTCCTCCAAGTTCTGTTTAATGACTCCTTAACTAATTGATTAGGCTTTATCATTATTTTTTATTTATTTATTTATTTATTTTTATTTAACGTAAAGTTAGTGAATCTCATCAATCTTCCTTTAAAAAAAAAGTATTGCCCTATCAAAACCTATTTGAAACAATACTTCTAAGTCGCTAAAATAATAATAATAATATACATTATATTAATACGTAATATCATTTTTATACCTAATAACATTTGAGCTATTTCCAATTGTACTATTTGAAGGGTTCAAAGTCGAGGACTACAGGTTTTTTGAAGTCATCAGTTCAGATAATACGAATGTCACTGATTATCCGTTAAGTCCTAGAGATGTCAATGCTATTAGCAGAAATAAAAATAATGTATTGCATATATTTATATTTATATATGTTTATGTAAGGTCATATATATTAGAGGCTCGAAGTTTTTCGTCTTAGAATTATAAAACTTTGAAATTAAATGTTTGTATAACTCTACCCTCCTAACCTTGACGTTATTTAAAAATTGTATAAATTAAGCGAGGCTGGTCGAAACGTTGGCACGCATTAAATATGTCTGCTTAGACGCGGTGTTTCTCTTTTACTGCATCCTTAATTATCTTCTTCTCCCTCCATCTTACTGTAAACTATACTTTAATCATATAAATTTAAATTTTAGTTTTGTAATTTTATCCATAACATATAATAATAATAATAATAATACGACTCGTCTAAAGAGGGAACATAATACGACTTGAAGAGGCCATAAGGAAACTTCCTCCAGAGCGTATTTACATATTTTTATAAATAACTGGAAGTAGTTCCCGGAATCGAAAGCGGATGGTGGAGTCGTCGTCTTGGAAAATTAAAACTTAGTTTTCCAGACTCCCACCTATTTCCAGTTACGAGTTATATGTTTTATATATTTTTAATAGTTGTAAAGATATTATATTCAATCGTAAGGTTAAATTTTTTATGAACATTGTTAAGCATTTTTTTTTTTTATTTTTTTTAAGTTTGGTTTTAGGGGTTTTGTAACCAATTTTTACAATAATAATATGATACTGTTCTTTTCAATGCTTAAGCTAATTTGTATGTAAATTAGATCTCTTTTGGTTTATTGTAGACCAAAAAGATTAATGTTTAATTTGACCCTAAGAAATTTTGAAAAACCATTTAATTAAGACCTTGTTGATGTAGTGATACATCTAAGAGTTTTTATTTGTTAGTCTTCTTCATGTCTAACATCCCTCTCTACATAATGACAATATTTTTTGTACTCAAGGATTTTTTATAGCAAATAACAATGTATACGTATGTATGAAATTTATTTACATATTTTGAAATTATCTAGCCCGATCACTTTCTATTATGTAATATTATTCTCTAGGGACATTGTCCCAGATAAACGTTCTTTTTCAAATATATTCTATTATACAGGGTGAGTACCTCTTAGTGAAAAAAAAAAAAAAAAAAAAAAAAAAAAAAAAAAAAAAAAAAAAAAAAAAAAAATAAAAAAAGGGTGTAACTAGAAATAATGTAGAAAAATGCCGCAGACATCACCTTTCTATTCCAATCCGTTGCAGACATATGATAAACCAAAGACTTTTTTGAGGAAACCACGGTTTTTACCATAAAAGCTGTAATATCTCCATTTTGTTTAAATATTTTCAAATTTTGACCACAATTCGGATTTAGCATTAAATTTCCTAAAGAGCAGAGTACATATAACCTAGAATTTTACAAACTTGGGATCTAAAGAACAGCTTGATCTTCACCTTATTTAGGGACGTTACAATATCTTATATTACTCCAACGCTCACCGTTTTTCAAAAACACTATCCACAAAACTTTTAAAACCGAAAAAACATGGTGTTTCCATTAGGCCTACAAATCAGTTACTTAATTATGTAAATATAACATTATGATAATCCCTTAATGAAAATGTGCATTTTAAACACAATTAACTCTTTATTGAAATAAAAAGCAAAGAAAAAAAAATTGTTTAATAGAAAATAGAAGACTGTCAATAAAGCACACCAGATCAAATGATCTTATGTTATAAGATTTATTTATTTATTAGTATTATTTAGGATTTATTTTATTAGATTTTCAATGTAATGTTTAAAACCCAAAGATAATGAACATAGACCTCTATTTTGCCGTTAAAATACATAAATAGGGTCATGAAAATCAATATTTGATGAAACAGTACGTTTATTGCGGTGTCAACTATTTCGAAACGGCAGAAAGACTGAGATCGGAAACATGTCAATTACCTGTATATTTCATTAGGAATAACGCAACTGAAGTAGTGACTTAAGACCCTTTGTCCATGGCTTCTCAAATGTTAGAGTGAAAAATAACAAATATTTATTAAAAAAAAACTTTTTTGTAACCGGTTTTTTCACTGTAGGGCATGATTTTGAGAACAATATAGTCTCGAAACGTCGCCTAAACAGTTGTTTTTATTTGTTGACTGAACCACAAGAACCTTACTAAACATTTTTTTTTAACTATACTTATTCCATCTTGTAATTGTTTGTTAATAAATTAATCTTCTGAAAATATTGAATCATATATATTGAGTGCGTATGTAACTTGAAAATTGGGATTTTTATTTTTTTTTATTCTGTCACCACCTACAAGTTTACTGATAGCAATTCCCTAATGTTTTCAACAACCCCATCAATCCATTCAATTCTTTTTTTTTCTTTAGAGTCTTATCAGTACTCTACCTGTTTTACTAGAAAAAGCAATTTGCTGATGGGGTCCTAACCTCAATGCGTTTCTCTCGGCGACTTTAAAAACTTTTAAAAATATTGCTAAAGTTATCGATCAGTTTCACTCTCTTTTTCTGAGTATATAACTTTTTATGATGTTTTTTTAAGGTATTGCCCGTACAATATTCCATAAATATTATTTTTATGAATAATATAAAAAGATATTACTATACACATCGATAAAAAAAATCATTTATTTATTTTATTACTGTTTTAGGTGCCGTGTACAACAATTCGGGCTAGAGGCACCATTACATAACAATTTGTCATTAAACTTCTAGATTAGTCGATACAAGTTGTTTTCTTTGAGTATGGTAAACAGTTTTTTCCAATTTTGGGTTTTAAGGCCACGTAGTACCTTTGGAGAAGCAACGAAGTCCTGTAAGATAGCTGGGTGCAATCCTTGATAATGTGCTCCGTTGTAAGAAGGCAGTTACAAGTGCTGCATTCTGGTGGAGGATTGCCTTCAATTAGATGGCGATGTGTCAACTTACTGTGCCCAATTCTGAGTTTCGTTATTACTGTTTGTTCTCTCCTGTTTATTGGGAGAGGTGTTGACGGAAGAAAGCTTTCATAAATCCTTTTCAGTTTATTGGTATCAGGTGTTTTTGCCCAGATGTTAATCCATGCTTCTCTGCACAGGTTAAATATATATTTATGATAGTCGTAGAGAGTGACATTGATATTTGGAAAAGGGAACATGGTTCTTGCTTCTTTTGCACTTATGTCTGCCAATTCATTCCCTTCTATATTGGTGTGACTAGGGACCCAAAGAAATGTAATGTTTTTATTCATTATTAGTGCTGATTTCATAATTTTCATGACGATAGGATTGTCAGTTAAATGAAATTTTTGGATTGCCTGAAGGGCGGAGAATGAGTCGCTGCAGATTAGAAATTGCCTGCTGTCCAAATTTTCAATTAAATTCACACAAAGGTATATTGAAAATAGTTCGGCGGAAAAAATGGAAAAAATGTTTGGAAGACCGTATCGGAGGGTTTCTGAAGGAAGGATAAGTGAGCATCCTTATCATTTAATCATTTAAAACTATATAATTAATTTATTAATGTTTTAGTGAGATTAAAATAGTTTTACTGTATTTCATAATGTTTATTTAGTCTATAGCGTCATGTTCTAGTCAACATTTTTAGTAAACATTGTTGAAATGGATATGTATTTTGGCTGGGGATCTTTATGAGTAACGTTTTTTTTTTCACACTCAGTCAGGCTCTAGTGGTCTTATCGATAATTTGACGACAGTTGTCTCATCATAAATTGTATGAAGAATATTTTTGTTATATATCATTTGTCACTTGGGCCTACCTACCGTTTTGGAACAATATTGGTTTAAGTGAAAAAAGTAATAAAGCCTACATTTTTGCACGCTCTAGCTCTCTTGGTGTTGCTCCGATCGAACATTTACTGACAGTTTTCTTATCAGAAGTAGTAAATATAAAATCAGTAAATTATAGATAGACATGTCCTTCATCTATTGTGTTTCCCAGCCAGGGAGAAATTGATTTTTTTTTCCTAAGGAATATTATTTTTAACTCTTCTTCGTAAACCTATTCTACAAATTCCTCCATCTCTGTTGAACAGATCCGCTACCTACACTGGCGCAACCACGCAAGGGGGCTTAGGGGCTGATGTTCCCTCCTGCCCCAGACGACCCTATCGTATTATATTAAAATGATAAAATTAAATAAATAGTAGAGAGATAACTATGATTTTCATTTATATAGTCTCGAACGTCACCCATTCCTTGTTTTATTTTAACTAGAACATAAAAAAATATCTTCATATATATACACACAGGGTGAGTACCTCTTAGTGTAAAAAAAAATTGGGTGAAACTAGATCAAAAATGAATAAAAATGCCGCAGACCTCACCTTTCTTTTCCAATCCGTTGCAGATATATGATATATCAAAGAGTTTTTTGAGGAAACCACGTTTTCTTTTTCATAAAAGGTGTAATATCTCCACTTTGTTTAAATATTTTTTCAAACTTTGACCACTTATTCAAGTTTAGCATTACATTTTCTATAAGAGAAGAGTAACCTTGAATCATATTTTGCCCAACAGATTGAATGATGTGGATTATTAAGATTTGTTACAATATCCTACCACAACTTCAACATGATATCCCTCCTGAAGTTCGATTTAATTTCTCCCAATTTTTTTTTTACACTAAGAGGTACTCACCCGGTATATGTATATATATATATATATATATATATATATATATATATATATATATATATATATATATATATATATATATATAAACCAAGCCCCCCTGATAGTAATCCTGGTTGCGCCACTGGCTACCTAGGACTATATCCCGAAAACATCTTTTTAAAAATAAACCTACAAGATTAAAAACAATAAAAAAAAACTTTTCTAAACTTCTAATTAATTGCAAAACATTCATATACATGACAGTTTTAGATGAAAATGGGAATTAAACTTTGGGGGTTCACTGTACTTTTAACTCCTTCTCCTATGAAATCCTTACAAACTAGAACACTTTGTACGATTCTCAATGCTTTTTATCGCGTCACAAATAAATTTATCCATAACGATCTTAATGTCCATATGTTGCTGAATTGGCCCAAATCTGAAAGCTATTCTTCATTAATTCCCTGCATACTCACTCTAACCCACTTCTAACTTTCTACTTGATTCCCATTAACCCTCTAAGGATGAGAAGAAGATGGCATTGTAACTTCTAAGAGAGAACTTTTATTGAAGTGCTACCAATTAGTAATTGCTTAACAAGTAATTTTATATTTTTTTCATACATTGTATAATAGAAATAATATTAAATGTTTATTTTTAATTTAATTAATTATTTAAAATTTAATATTAATTAATTAATTATCTTATTCTGGGACCTTAAGTTACTTAAGAATACAAAATGACGTACAGCACAAATATACACAAAACCAATCTCTCCGAATTTTTATTTTTTTTAAATTTCTATTATTTAAATATTTATTTAACAGATCTGAATATTGACATATCAAAAGTAAAATCCGAGGTTATTTTTTCATCTTGTTTGGTTTTAGCCATCATCTCCAAAGGCTAATGCAAATTCTCAGACAGCTGTTCAAACATCGTAGGAAGTTGGTTTGATGTATTCAGTATAATTGATTATGCGCGGTAGGTCCTGTTTGTTCGAACAGTCTTTGTGTATAGTTCAGAATGTCTTATCTCAAAGTTTTAAATTATTAGGTATATTTAAATTTTAAAAAACAAAACAAAAACGAATAATACAATTAATATATTATAACAGTTTACATATAAAATAAACAGAAAAAAAACAAAAAAAAAAACTGAAATTAACTTATACTTAGTAATAGTCATTTTCATGCCCTTTTTGTTGTTTTCAACTATTATATAGATATATATTTAATGTTGTATATGATCTATAATATCTAGTAGGGATCGCTAACTGTTGAGTTAGAGAAAGAATTTATTTTTTGAAGAGGGATTAGTTTTAGAGGGATTTTTTTTAAAATTCATGAACTACACAAAACTTCTGAAATCAATGTTAAAACGGCTTCATGATGTATTTAGAATTAGAGAACATTCAACAAAATATTAATTTTATTTTTACATGTCAAAATAATGAATAATGAATCAATCTGCAAAAAAATAAATGTCTTATAAATTAAAAACACTATTTTTTATTAAATATTTCTAATATATTATATTAATATACATTTATTGTTATTCGACATAAAACAAATTTTCCTTAAACGATTGTGTCTTTTTCTCTCTAAAATTGAATAATAAATGTTATATGTGAAAAAAAATGTGGTATAGGCACCATCGTGTATAAGTATGGCTGTCACGAACGGTATGACACTAACTATATTCTTTTGTTATTACCATCATTTTTTTAATTTTTAATATTTAATTATTGTACGTTACTAATATATTTGCAATATAATTTAATAACTATAATAGAAAAAAAAACTTATAGAGATACTTATGTTTTAGCAAATTTTAAAATTCCTGAAGGATTCGAATTCATATTACTGGTATATTTCCTTTTTTAAAAATTAAATAATAATTTTTTTTAAAGGTAAAAGTTGATCATCGGATAATATTTATAAAGTTGATATTAACAGTTTTTTTTAATATCTTAAAAATCATTATTTGCAATTTAGAATTGAACTATTAGAATAATTTTAGAATTATATTTTTGTTTACAAATTTAATGTTTTAAACAATTAAATTTATAATTTATCTGATTATTCGAATTATTTTATTAATCCTAGGACAATTGCTCGGGAAAAATAAAATATTACCATTTATTTTGTCAGATGTGATTTTTTTTAAATTTACGACGGTTTAAAAATATCATTTTTAAAATTTATTCAAATAATTTAGTTTTTAAATTATATTAATTAATTAATTAATAAAATTACGTTAAAGCATGTGCTTTCATTAGTATAAGTGAGATTTATAATAAAAAAAGAAAAAAAAATAATCGCTGCGGACAGGATTCGAACCTGTGCGGGCATAGCCCATTGGATTTCGAGTCCAACTCCTTAACCACTCGGACACCGCAGCGCGTGGTGGGAGGAAGCCTATACTGTAGTCTATACTAGCTCTGACAAGTATTGAAAGTATTTACAATCGTTATAATATTTAACGTAACATTTTTTATTTGTCAAAATAATTGTTTTTAATTACATTATTGTATTTTTTATATGTTTGTATATATTTAACTGAATTCTAGAATTTGTTGTCAATAATATCAAGTATTTATTGACAGTTTATGAGAATTAGTGTAAAAGGTTAACTTCATTTTTTTTTTTTTTTTAATTATATGTTGATCTTATAAATTTCATTATAACATCCTGAACCCAAGAATACCAAATGCGTTATTTTGACCCAATATTAACACTAAACCTACCATGACGGGTCTACTGACTCTTTTCGGACTTTTTGGCAAAAGTTTTCGTAAACAACTTTTATTACTTTGACTTGACTACTAGTAACTAAAAAATATATTAAATTTTTTTGTTTGTTTTTTTCAATATCTACTCCTTTCTTTTAATTGTTGACCGAGAAATTGTGGTAGAATTAAGCACTCATACAATGTCGGTGGATTTAGTGTTGAAGACACAATTTTTAAAATATTTAGAAGATTACGGGATTTTACGTGTTATACAGTTTACTAATAGATTGATGCTAGTATAAATCATTTTAGCTCAATATTTAAGCAGTTTTTTTTGTTTTTTTTCTAGAAAATACAAACAAACAATAAAACGTTTGAATGGTTTTGAATCTGAGAGTGCCATATTTACTCAATTTCATTCTTGTTATCCCTATCGAGCTTTTGGATCCGAATGTATTTTTAAAAAAATATTAGTAATAATAATGGCACCTCTCAAGCTTTTCAGAATCCTCAGGAATAGTAAAAAAAATAAAGACAATGCTTGAGATTTGGCTGAATACCACTCAAGCACACAGTATAGCCATCTGATACTTTTAACGAAAAAAAAATTTTTGAAACCTTGGTTTTTAAATGCTTAGTCGTATATAAGTTTCATAATCATAAATAAATGTATCCGCCCTCGGAAAGCTGGAAAATAGGCGAGGGGGGAGGATGTAACGGCTTATAAACAACTGTCCATTTCTCACTTCATTTTCTTTCTTCAACTCAAAGCAATTAATTTTTCTTAGGTTCAATTAGTTCAGTCACTATGAAATATAAAATATCTGTCTTTTAGTGTTAATAGTTTATTTAATACATTCCATTTTTGTTTATTATATATACATATATGATAGTTTTATTTTAAATAGAATGGATGTGTTCTTTGATCTATTTTAGCATTCAATTTGATTAAGTTAGGATTGGTATATGAATTGCCTCTACGGCATTCATCATTATCATTCTAGAAACCTACAATATTTTTCAAAACAATTTTGCTACATAGATTGCATATATTAAATTTATAATGCAGTAAAGATATTAAATATAGAGAATGAGAAAAGGTGTAAGAGTCTGAATGTAAATGTTAGGCAAAAACCTTTCGGTTGTCCTTATGACTAGTTGGTTTTTTCCGTTCCTACTAGAAATAAATTTAAAATGGGTCTGTTGGAAATACTTATCTGATTGTTTAAACTAAAATCTGGATTGGTTTTGAACGATTTAACAATATCTAATTATTCATAAATATTCACTTTTTGGCTTGTTGTAATTCTAGTTCTTATTATTGTATGCTTCTATATATTCTTTCAATCTTTGATTTGGCGATTTCCCAATTTTTCTCATTTTAAAATATAAGTGTATTTTTTATATTCAGTCTCTTCTAGGTTCTGATAATTTTCTGAAGTCCCTATTATTTTGACTCCTTAGGTTAGTACCAATATATATGATTTCTTGTTTTACATCTTAAAAAAATTAATATATATAATATATGTAGCAAAGAACTGATATTTAGAATATTTTTTCATACATTTAGAACTGGTGATGAATATCTAACATTCAAAACTAGTTTAAAATAAAACAAACAAATAAATAAAAAAAATAAAATAATCCAAATAGAAGTGATAATTAATTCATCAATCCTAATTGTATTGATACTTCTATACCATCATAGTGTATTTCAAGTTCATTAGCCCGGTTTGGGGTTCTCAGGATTTTTATGTACATATTTTATATTTAGAGTATATCTTGATTTTTATTTCTTTTTTAATTTGTATATTCAGATATTCTTTGTGTTTATTTTTTACATATTCTATGAACTTAATCATTGTCATTTATATTACTTTTTTTCCTTGAGTAAGGCTGATTGTAATATTCTTCCAATGAAAGTTCTTTTTTTTTTTAATTCAGTATTTGTTTTATTATACAGGCTTAATTTTATCAATAATATTCAGAGACAAAGCTTTTGCTTTATAATTTCATACAATTTAAAAGAAAAAATATTTAAAAATCTATCCTTTCAAAGAAACAACTTAACATAACTATGCTACAAAGCATGTCCCATAGCTGACATCAATTCCGTCGCTGATCGGAGATTGAATTGAAATTCGGTAACAGCATTGAGATGTCATCGGATATGATTAAGAGCCAAATCAATGGACGCCGTAAACAGAATCTCTGCCGCCAATCGAATATAGTTTCAATAATTCAGGTCACGCCTTCCCCTCGGTCTGTCTCAGTCTGTCCCTGTTGCCGTATTTTACCTAATTTTGTGGTAGGCTCAAACCAGTGATTTCATTAATTAATTATTCTTTGTAGGAATTAACAACAAACCTATATATATATATATATGTATATATATATATATATATATATATATATATATATGTATATATATATACATCGTTCTAGGATTTAAAATAATAAAATATTATTTATAATTTATATACAATAATGATTTGTTCAATTTTGTCAGTAGTATCCTTTTGTGGTGAAAAAAATAAATAAAATGTTAAGGAATCCGAAGGTACGATGCCGAAACCACCAGCCTCTAACAGACCTCTCAGACGTTTACTTAAGGCTCGAAACTGATTATCCCATTTGGAATTCGGTCATCCAAAATCCAACCACTTTACATGCCCATTTCAACCTTCATTCTGCTATTATTTGAGCTATATTTACCGTATAAAGCTCCTGCAACTTGGAGTCTTATAAATTCTTCTGTATCTTCACTATTTTTAGAAATTAATTTTCAAAGTAGCAATTTATTTTGAAAAACTTTAAGGTGTTGTTCGTACTTTACCGAGAGCGGTCCCGCTGCGTTTTCTTATAGAACTAGAAATTCATAGAGGTAAGAGAATAAAAAAAAAATCGAAAATAATTTTAGCTTACAAGGGGACCTTCCGTTTTGTGTCACGCTGATTTTGATCGTTATTTCTAGAGATTCTACATTAGAATAGAAAATCAATAGACTGAATAAAATTTTAAGTGGAAACTTTAAGCACTAGAAAACCAGTGCTTACATTTTTCACTAAACGTACACTTTTTCTTTTTTTTCTTCCTCCTCAGTTCCTCTCAGCGTGGAGGTGCCTCGATCCAAGCATTCCAAATATCCCGTCCTTCGCCAATGTCTTCATGGAATCCAATCGCTTTCCTCTTTTTTCTCCTATTCGAGCCACACTATCCGACCATGGCATCTTTGGCCTGGAACATGCACTAAAATAAAGATATTTTGGTGAAAGAACCATGAAAATATCATTTATATATGTACTAGGGACTTGCACCCAGAATAAAATTATTTTTCTATTCTATTCTATATATTATAGTGTATTTGTATTCTCTGGCTCAGGGCCGATTGGATAAAACTATAAAATATAAATTTATTTTATATATTTTTTTTTACTATGCGACGTAGAAGGGCTAAAATAATTTAAATTGAAATCGACAAAGGACAATCCGAAAGATCTTCTGGTTAGTCAAAGTTATTCATTTTTAAACTTTTATTCTAAAAGACTGTTATGAGATAAGATTGTTATGATATACAAACTCAAAATTATATTTTTCTTCGTTTATATTATCCTTCGTATGCTAAGACAAGCTATTTTCAAATTTATTTATTTAATTTAAATAGTAGTAATTTCCGTCTTACACTTTGTAGTAACTCGCAGGCAGCATTTTACTTGCCATTAATAACAGTAAATGCATCTTGAGCACAAATAATGTTTTACCTTTTTTTCATTTTATCATAGTTAAAAATATTTTATAATTTAAAAATATTACTTTTTCTGGCGTACATATTAAAATTTTGATTTGCAAATAAATATATTAACTTTGCTCCAAAATCTAATGCAGCTATCTAATGGATAGTGTACATTAACCTTTTGCAACAACTGTAAATGTTTTTTCACCGAATGGATGGCAAAAGTATTGCAATAAAATGGCTGAAAGCAGGAAAATGTACGTATGAGGACAATAAATCTTAAAGCAAGG
Organism: Euschistus heros; assembly: GCA_003667255.2. Lineage (NCBI taxonomy): Eukaryota > Metazoa > Arthropoda > Insecta > Hemiptera > Pentatomidae > Euschistus > Euschistus heros. The sequence goes on along the minus strand of RCWM02000328.1, from coordinate 1,074,170 downwards.
TTATTTTTCTCGGCGGGAAATGTTATGAGAGGAAAAGTGAAAAGTGTGCTTCATAGTTAAGGGCTGAATAGTGACGGCAAAGGGTTTTTTGTTGCCCCGTTGTTGATTTATAGTTTTAACGTCCAGTTTTCCCTTTGTTCGCTCTCTCCTCCTGCCCCTCCTTCTTTTATTATAACACAGGGATGTGTTACTTAGCTCTGTGTCCTCACATCATGTTTGAATAATGGTTGTCGCTAATGATATTTCTAGGCATTAGTGCCTATCGTAAGAAATGTATTTGTTGTACGAGTTTCATATCAATTTTCCAAATCATTGTATTTATTTTTGTATTTATTAAACTTTAATATAAATTTAGATTCTTTTATAAAACTATTTGTTGTTGTTTACTATTGTATACAATGTACGCAAAAAATAAATATGAGGAGAATGGTCACAGTAACATGTAAACAGCTACCCACTAGTAGCACTTTAATAAAAGTTCTAACATTTGAAGGTCTTTAGGTCATATATATATATATATTTGTTTTTGTTCTTGTTTTTTTTTTGTTTTACCCAACTTTGGGTAACATTGAATCAATCAATTTTAAGTGCGCTTTATCCCAGTATTATATCATCCTTTCGGATCTTGTTTTCCTTACTTTATCAGAGATTTGAATAGTTCCTTTCATTTTGGTATTGAACTGGAACCTTTTTATTTATTTTTTTGTGTAACGATTATTGCAGGTCCATCTAAAAGCATTTTTTCTGTAATTTATAGTTCCCTTAAGTCCTTCTCTTAAGTTTCCTTAAACCAGCTTGGTTTGATTTTCTTGTTGCAGATGTAATCAAAAGTTTTTTTAATCAGTCTATTTGGGTTCATTCTAAGGATGTGTCTATAAAAAACAATTCTTCTATTTCTAATTGTGTCTGAGAGTTTTTCAGTTGTTTTTTTCAAGGGTTTCATTTCTTGTTTCTTTGTCTTTTATGAATTCGATGCCCAGAATTTTTCTTAAAATCTTCCTTTTTTAGATTTCTAGTTTTTCCATTGGGCCAGAGTTGGTGATAGACAGCGTTTAGGGATTCTGTTTTTGTTTTTTGTTTTTTTTATATTACATATATTGTTTTTATTATTACTACTGTACAATAATTCAATAAGTAAAATAGCGGTACTGAGAATTATTAATATTTAAATTACCTGTACAGCAAGTATCCATTGGTAGCTCTAAAAGTAGTAGTAAGAAAAGTTCTATAAGGTACCGAGGCCATCTTCTTTTCAGACCCCTCGGAGAGCTATCTAGAATCGAATAGAAGGAAAGTTGGAAGATTGAGGAAAGTTGGATTCGAGTTGATATGGGAATTATCATGGAAGTATATCTGGGTTGATTAATTTAGATCATTATAGGTAAGTTTATTTGTAAAATATGGAGGATCATTAAGGATATGGCGAATGATATTTAATTAAGGGGATTGGATACGAGATGAATTGAATTTCATTAAGCTGTTTTAATGAAATCAAATACCTCTAATTACTGTGTCTTAAAATTAAATGGAAGCTTCGTTTGTCTACAAACGTTTGTTTAATAAATGTTGAAGTAGATGAATGCAATGACCAGTTTCTTGCCGTTTTAGTCTTGTAGGTGGATTTCAAGCTTGGTGTTTTCCTTGTTAACGTGTTGTAAAGTGGTCTTAGGTAGGGGAGCAGTCGTTACCTAAATTACAAGTTATTTACATGCCATTATATTCACTATAAACACATTTACTTGATGTATATTATTCTGTACAATAATAAATATTAATAAATTAAAAGAAAAAAAAATATTGGTGTTGCTCCTAGACAGTCTACATGAATGTTATGTGCTACCATTCAAACCATTTCTTTATTTTGTAAAGTTTATTTTGAACTGCGAAGGAAGAAATTGATTGATCTTTGAAGATAGAATAATAGTTCTTGGCATGAGGTGGTTGTTAGGAATCAATATCTACGGTGCACAGCGAATAAAGAATAGGTAGGTAAATAAAACATTTTTGTGATTATAAATTTCACTTTATAATTATAAGTTTCATCCGGCTCAGTTTTGTAAGATAAGACCAACAAGAAATGTAAAAAGCCGTCGGAACAAAACTAACTGACCCGTATGATTAAAAATGGATACCAGGGTCTGAGTTATTTTAGAGAACACCGAAGAACCCTTGCCGTATTTGAAGCAAATCCCCCGAAAAAAAGAAAGTAAGAACCCATTATCGGAGTTTGTTTTCGTTTATTTTCAAAACACAATCTAAAAAGTTTGAGTGGATTTTTTTTTTTTTTTTTTTTTTTTTTTTTTAATATTCCTTAAATTTAACTACATTTTTTTTAAATTTTAATAGAATTAACAATTCTTATTGTCACCTATATTTCAATATTTTATTAACACAAAAGCAGTCATTCTGGTGGATAGGAAATCTAACTGAAAGTAATAAAATAACACAAAATGTGTAACTTATAATTTTATCTGTACCTATCAGTAAGTTAAAATATACAGCAAGCACAGTGGGGAAAATAGACTAAAAATGGGTGAAAACCTAATATATAAAAGGTGTTATAAGTATGAAATTTGTTGAATCAATTTAATAAGCAGCTTCATTGGATCTTTATAAAAGGTGAGAATTTGAATGCGAAAATTCAAAAATTCGAAAAAAAATCATGTTTCATGTTCTATATGTTTTTTAAGGTTCTAAATCTAATAAAATTATAATTTGCTTAATCTGATCAACCGCTCAGTGCTAAATCTTAAGTTCAAAATCAGACATAAATACTATCATGTTAGGTATCGTTTGCAATTCATTTCATTTGATCTTTTAAAAAAAGCTCCATCGAACTAGGTTGTTTTTATATGTTAATATCTGAGATAATCGGTCTATATGTTAATGGAAAAAATGTATTTGTTATATTTCGTTCATGAATCGAAAGGAAACTCTGCATACTTTATTATTTCAGCTCCATGTAATCAAATTTTGTAAATATAGACGGAAAATACGAATGGTACTTGGTAACTGCTATTTTAACTGTGAAAAAAAAAATATATATATATAACAATTAAGGCCGTGGTTGGAATTTGAACCATCCCCACCCCCGGAGAAACTAGGAGATGAAGCGTTTTTTTAAAAATATAAAATGAAATGAGGATAAGTAACATTTGCGAGATAGTTAAATTTAAAAATTGTTGGCAGACAATTTTACGGAAAAAAAAAATCCTCCTTAAACCAATAAGCATCTATTCATTGACAAGTAATGTTCAAACGCTTTCGCGAAAATTTGTGAAACAATTAAGTGCCACCAAAAATTATTTTAACAGAACTTCAAAACCGTGTTATTTTCTTCACTTCAGAAAAGTTCCTCTTTAAAGTCAATAATTAAAAAATCAGTTTCACAACCCCAAGCTACATTTATTAAGGTATTCAAAAATAATATTCTAGAAAGAAATTTTTTTTTAATTTTACACTTTTCACTCTTTGCGCCAGTTTACATTTAAAAACTGAATATCCTAGAATTCAAATGTCTGGAATCATTAAACTGTTATTCGGCTTACGTATATATTATTTAAATTTGCCATCCAGATGTAGAAGCTGACACAGATCCTAATTTTATCTTTTTTTCCTACCCTCAGCTCCTAGAAGTTTGGGTCCCACTAAACTTTTAGGTTATAAGGAAATCCAATTTCCCGACTCAGTGGTCCTTCGAAAATCCTATCTATGTCAATACCGCCACCTTGACAAGAAACTAAAAATTCGGCATTACTTTATTTTAAATTCTCAAAGAGTATAACTAATTCATAAAAAATAGAAGTTTCTGCTTATGTAAAAATATATTATATTTTTTTTTGCTGTTTATTGACTCCAGTTGAGGTATGTAATGAGAAGTGTTTAAAACTTGATATATGTATCTGTGGCACTTGTGAATAGTTGGTGAAGTGCATTTTGTGTGTTGGTAAATTTTGGGTTACTAGGTATCACCAGAAAGCCATTTTTTTTTTTTTTTTTAATTTGATTTGTGTCTAATGGACTCAGTTATGAGGCTATTACAGGTATGAGTACTAATTTGATAATTCTTATAAGGACTAAAATACGATTTTTGCACTTCACAATTGCCACAAAACAATACCCTGTTTCTCTGGCCTCATTACCTTTGCAGAGGATTTTAGTATTGGTGAGGTCAGTACTGCGCTATTGTTGGAAGATCTCTGTTAGGCAACAATTACTGAATGGCCTCCTGTTATCGTTTCATGGCAAGTTTTGCTGTTGTAGGATTCAATTGAAGCTTGACCCTGGCATACTGCGAATACATTGTACCATTTCACATTTATACAATTAGTCCCTGACCCAACAATGTAATGCAATTTACACTCTTATGTTATATAAATATAATTACTCGTGTGATTAAAAAATAACAGGTTTTTATCCACATCCTATGTGGTTTTTATCCTATCGGATGTGGTTTTTATCCACATCCTACTTATAAGCTTCGAATATAATTTAAATAGAAGAAAATATGTATTAATATAAATAAGCAAGCCGTGGCGCGTTTCCTGCTAGGCGGGTACGGCTCGTTTCTCCTTGGGGGCGCGCCTCTGTTCGTGGCACCCTTCCTGACTCTAATTCTTATGTGAAAATAAACGAATATATATTTATATATAGAACTACACAGGCATTCATGACCCTAGGGTTTTATACCTATAAACCCCAACAAACAAACAAACAACTTGTGTGATGTGTTATGATTTTTATATACAATCTAAAAGAATTAGTTTTCAAAACATATTTTATAATGTTATGCTATGTTGCTCCATTGCTTGGGGTTTATACAATAGTTTCTAATACCAAATGTAGTCTTTGATCTACTAAAGTCAGATTTATTGGATTCTTATTATCCCATCATGCAAAACAATTCTATTCTAATATAGTAGAAGCTAAGAAATAATTATTAGTGTTGAAGAATGTACTTAATTCAACATTATTTGAATATGATTTCGCAAAAAAAGGCGTTATAAGTTTTCAATTTTTTTAGTTTGCCTTGTTTAATAATTGTTTTCATTTAATTTGGAAGCAGCAGAAGCAATATTTCTGACATACTGATAAATAGCGTATGATTTGTCACATTGTTCCCCAAACTTCTTCCGTTGTTTCTCCCACTTTCGAAATGTAACTTCCGCTTCTCCTCGGCCAACTGAACAACTTACCTTATTATTGTTTCTTAGGATGGAGAAAAAAAAAAAGTTTAAGAATCAGTAAAACCCTGACCCTAGAATAATGTCGCCATTAGTATGTTTAAACAAATATGCTAAAATACAAGAAATCATAGTTTTATCATTTGCCAAGAAATATTTTAGTCAGAGGGATTGAAAAATAAATCTTAAAATTTTTAATCATTTGGATCATAGTCCTGAGATCGCGTAACATCAATATTGAGAAATTAATTACTGGAGTCATACTGTGAATAGTGAAGGACCGTTCTGACTTAAAAGTGGAATGAGATTTTATGTTCCGTTCTGCGATTGGAACCAGTTCCATTTTTCGTTCCGTTCCATTTTTCGTTCCACTTCAGTTTGACTAATCTAATACATAGCAGCGGAGGGCCGTTCCAAATGAAACGTGGAATGTGAACTTACGATCTATTCCACTTTTTGTTCCACGTAAGTTTTACTAACCTGCAACCTATATACCATTCACTTTCGTTACGTAACTTTTTGTGACTTCCAGCTGGTTATCTCCTCCTTCTATTTTATAATTACACATTGTAATATTACTAAGTAGGTTTAAATAGCTAAGTATACTTATTGAAAAATATATATTTTTAAAATAGTTTTATTCAATCAAGAATTTAATTTTTGAGGGAGGGGGAAAGTTAGCTCAAGTATAGTGCACAATTGAGCGAGAATTTTCCAGCTACATTGGTTCCGAGAAAAAAGGAGTAATCAGTTCTTGTGACTGATCCATTAGCTTTTAAACAAATAGCAAAAAAAAATCATTTAACTACATTAGCAGTAAAACCTCGAATGGTTCATTTATCTGAATCCGAAAGAAGAAGCCGAGCTCTGTCTGTAGAATAGAAACTTTCAAAGAAACCGGTTTATTTTGAAGATGCCCATGTGCGGAGTGGTAGAGTGATGGAGAGGAGGAAGGAAATCAACAACGGCAGGATCAACGCAAAAAAGAATTCGGAACGACCTTGGGTGGAACGAAACCAGAGGTGCAATCTAAACCCTACTACACCGAGGGAACGAAACGAAAAATCTGTTGGCGTTGGTTTTCCTTCCAGATGGAACGTAAAACTTGGACGACTGGTTTCGTTTCAAACCGGTTCAAAACTGAAACCAGTTCCACGTTCCACCTGGAGTTTTCTCGAGTTCTTATAAACCAGTCCATTTAACATGTCCCACTGCTATGCTTATTTGATTTACAGGTAGTGGGGTATCACATTTTTTTTTTTTTTTTTTCCTTTTTATCTCCTCTAAAACTAGTAAATGAGTTTTCAAAATAAGTTAAATTATCAAAAGTAAAGGATTGCTTATATTGCGTTGAGAATTTACATTTTCTTTAAACATTTCGAATACGGGGAACGATTTGTGCGACCTCAAGATGACATAATATGAGAACGAAATTTTAATTTGTTTGAGCCGATTTCGGAACTTTTCACGAATCAGGATTACTTAGATGTTCAAACTTTTTTTTTTTTTTTTTTTTTTTTTTGGCTCCATCCTATTTTTTATATCGCATCAGAAAACCTAATATTGAATGATTTGTTGTAAAAAAAAAACAACAACTCAAAACCGAATTTTTGGAGATATTTACTATTTTTCGAGAGGTGTGATTTATGTTTTTTGTTATTGCATGTAAAATTATTTGGAAAACCGATCATCTCACAGCAGCTTTTGATTGAGGAAAATAGCTTTGTAAGGTACAGAGCCCTACATTGCGGGCCCGATTAGAATCACTGCTAACAAGACAGTATCTCTTTTTTATCTCTATTGGACTCTCTTTATTTTCTTTCTGTCGGATTTCCATTGAAGCCGTGGGGGGATTGAATAGCACCCACGGCCCGACACGGGGACAATGGCCTATTCAATGCCTTCATCCATTGTATTAAATACTCTCTGGCATTTATCTCTACGTGTTCTACTGCCCTTTATAAAAATATGCCCATTTATATTTATATATCGCAGGGGCTGTGACACCATCGTTTTTGTCATGCCTTTTCATGTTTGTTTAGTCATGCGTTACTACAACAAATAACTGTTAATCCCCTTTTTGAAAGATATGGAAGAGTATTGTCAGCAAATTAATATTCTATACAAAACAATATCAAAATATCTAAACACGAATCTTTTTCGGAACAATAATTTCGACTCATTCAGCTAGGGATATGAAAACTTCAAAAATGGTGTTAATTTTAAATTAAAAAACATGATCATGACTAGTTGTAATGGGACCTAGGAAACAGAGCTGCAAAGCGTCCAGGATAGAAGACTGCAAATATATATTTATTAGGAATGATAAATAAATTTCCTATTGTATTGGAATTTTCAACTTGGAACGTGTTTTATCCGTGGTCTAGTTGGTCAAATGTGATGTTTTCGGGGAACGTGAGGGAGTTACGACTAAGTTGACACGCTATAGCTCTGTTGGTGTTGCTTCGATAAAAAATTTCACTAGTTTTCTCAACAAAAATTAAATGGAAAATATGGTTTGTTAAATAAAATTTGTTGCTAGGACCTATCGTTTAGGAGCCATATTAGTTTGAATGAAAAAAAAAATCACTTTAGAAACCTTTATTTTTTTTTCCACTTTGGTTATTTAGAATAATTATTAATCAAATTGAATGGTTATCTTAATTTAAATCATTAAAAATCATAAAGGTAAGCAGTGAAAAATAAAGAACATAAGGGTATACAGCAGGATTGAACTATTTAATTTGAGAAATTATTTTCTGCAGACAAATGAATCACAAGTAAGATAAAAAAAAAGGAAAAGAAAATAATCATTTGCACCTCAAGTATTTTATTCCAATTCGTTATTACAGCTTTGGGCTTAAATTTTAATTATTTATGTTTTTAAATTTTGTTTAAACATTTTATTTTTATTTTGACGAATTATGCGATATAACACAATAAAGGATAATAAGAGACAATGCTGTATGCATACACCCTATTTCGTGATCACATCAAATACACAATAAAATAATGCAATTATATATCTTTTTAAATTAAATAAAAAAAAAAACAAGTGAGTATTGTTTTGTAACCAACGCTTATACGGTGTTCAGCAATCACGCTAAACAGCCAGATTTTCCCCCCTTAGCTTAGTGGATTAAAAACAATTTTAAATTTGTTTCCAATAGTAACGGGAATGAGTCATTGGGGAAATCCCTAGGTAAACCCCCAAAATTTAACCTCCCTGCCCCCTTCCCCCTTCCACGATGGATAAAATTCAGATATCTGTAGATCTCCTCAGTTGAGTACTGATATTTTATTTCTTGTCGAAAATTTTAGTGTATATAATCCATGTAACATAGTGCTGATGTGTTTTAATAAAATAATTCTAATAGCAATTGCAATTAATTCATCATTCCTAATTGTATTGATCGTTCTATGGCATCATTCGTACCTCAAGTGAGGTAAATTTATTTTCAGTTATTTCGGCTACGGGGTCGGGGGACGAACGTTAGGGCGGAATGGACATTCGTTAATATCTCCGCTTCTGCTTCTCATAGAATAATGCTATTGGTACCGTTTTAAAGCTTTTTGAATGGACTATTAAATGATATGCTAATCATGATCAGATCGTAGGAAACATGTAAGAATTCCTGATTTGATATTTCGATGTTGGATAATTTATCATCATTTACTTACCATTTATTGTACCTATATACTACGAGAATATATGCAATAAAATATTCTATGGTATGATAAATACATATGTATTAAATAAAATTACAAAATAAAACGTAACAAACTAAATTACTTTTGTCAGTTAATATCCTAGGACTAATTGATACATCAAAATTATAATATATGTAGGTGCCTATATACAATTGTTTATTTAAATAACGATCAGACATAATTTTAAATTTAAATAACATCATAACAACATAATTTTAATTAAGATTCTTTTTTCTATATTCTAAGTAACAATAAGTGATTGTGCTTCTGGTAATAAATCACGTTTAATGTTTATTATTCTCGGTCTAAGAGTCGAAATTAAGGGATCCGAATTTATTAATAAATTATTTAAAACATCTCGATTGTTTGATTGCCTCGATGATTTTCTGGCATGAAACAGTCTGAAATTTCGGAATAACTTGTGATTCGCTTCTTGAGCATCTTCTGACAATTGTCCTATAGGTATTATAGCATTTTTGGCTATCAGTGTTCCGTGCACGAGCAGTTTGTGCACGGTGACTGGCATATAATACAAGGGGACAAGCCAAATGAGTAATACTCATCATTAACTATTTCCTTGTTTGTAATAATTTTTAAATTGTTCATTTCTTTAGGTGTTGCATTGCACAAAAAACACCTCATAGCTGAAGAAGTTTCAGTTAAAATATTACATATTTTGCCATCAACCATAGTTAATAACATTCTATAATTGATAGAGATTTTGTCATTTATATAGGGAAGTAAATTACCAATTTGTTTCTGAATGTCTCGAACTAAAGACGTTACAGTTTCATCTGTTTCTTTCGTATAATTAAATGAGATAGGCCTACAAAATCTGGTCGATGACAGACATTCATTTTGCCAGACTATTTGACAATTCTCTGAATTTATCAAATTAATCGGTACTAAACAGGCAATCAAAATGACCGAATCTTCGCTGAAAGTTTCAGATGAAGAATAACATTGTTTATATTGTGATTGGTTACCCGCCCCATCACATCCCCACTTAATGTTTAACGTTAAACTACGAAAGTTATCATTCCCTATTTCACCACCCACGACTTGTAAAATCCGAGAAGAAGTATGGTCAAGTAAATTTTGCAATACGATATTTGCTCCAGTGTCACTAACCGATATGGATTCTTCTGGGGATAACAATCTTTTTTTAATTTTTGGATCTGATAGTAGCTGGGGTAAAGTGATGTATATCCTAATGCTTTTGCATTATTTCTGACGGCATTGTACTGAAACTTAGTAAAATCAGCGGCTGTATATAATGCTAATGCCTTTTCGTTCTCTTGGTCCTTTGGATTTAAAAGGTTTTCACAAAATTTTTTGACACTTAGTACATGTTCTGGATGCTCCCTAATAAAATTAACAATGTAATCTACGTCATCAGATTTGAACCTTTTTTTTTTCATGACAAAAGCGAACATATCCTCTGAACATTTTCTAAAACTTTCCGTTTTTCTCCGTCTTTGTCTATCAGATAATTGCTCGAATGATTGAGAACAAGATGGTATACTTGCGCTTGTTGATGATGATGATGAAGGTAGGTTCTGGATAACATCTTCAGGAACAATGAAATCCAAATTCAACCAGTTTTCATGCTTCTCCAAAAAAACTATTGATCTTCCTATGGGACGAATTCCAGCGAGAGTTCAAACTACTACTGAATTTTCTTAATTTTTCCCGTAAGCTGAACTTTGCGGTATTTGAAATTTGTTCCAGTCCAAACGAATTAATCCATGTTTCCAATGCCAGGTCATAATCTTTAAAACTTATATGATTAAATTGGAAAAATTGAAAAACTTGAAAATTTGTTTTAGGAACCATTGCACCTATGTCGTTAAAATAACACACACAAACTGAGCATTTTATATGAGGACAAATGAATGTAAACAGACAAACAAAAGACAAAAGTAAGTAAACAAAAGAAAACTTGCGAAAAGTAGCGCCAATATCAACAGAAATCATTTAAAATTAATTCTCAAGACCTAGAAAAGAAAAGAAAAAAATCATTTTCTCGGAAAAGAGCACCTAAGAGCAAAATCCAACTAATGGAAAAAAGCCTAAAATATCTTATTATGGATAAGTTGTTTTCCAGTAGTCGCACGGTTAATTTAAAGCATTACCTCAAACAATGGATTTTTTTAAAAATATGAGTTTAAAAAAAAAAATATATTTCAATGCAGAATTTTTCCTATAAGATTTGATTTTAACATTAATTTATCTATGGATTTTGTTGAAAAGAAGTATAATGTATAATTTAAGATCCAAATAAAAGACAAATTTAGTTATTAGAGAATTGGTCCAATGTCCAACAAATTCGTTGATTCGTTCCACTGTGCGGGTAGGGGGAACCTTCCGGGGCACACCTACCCTCTACAAAGTGGGTACCCTTAATTGGGGAAAATCCTGGCTTTGATATAAGCTACCTTTCTCACTTCAATTGAAAAAAAATAAATACAATTTTAAAAACTTTGAATAATGAGTCTAGTTTGAACTTCAGATAGAATCTATCTTCTTTTGTAACACTTCATCCAGTTTAAGGGTTTGATTGTTCTTGTGTATCATGCTGATTTCTTAACTTTACTGAAACCAAGGCAGTAATCTTGTTTCACCAAAACGAGAGGGAAATTATTCAGGCAATTCTCGATTAATATTTAACACGGCAGTTGGGAGCGTGGCCCCGGAATTGAGTTTCATTGTTCCACTTCCTTGCCTCAATCTGATACTTGATAATAACCCTAATACCGACAATTACCAACCCGCAACAGCAGAGCAATAGGATGCCAACCAAGTCTTGTTAGCGCTTGACTAGTTAAAGCAACCAAATTGAACAACATTTAATTGGCCCAATTAGTTAAAACTACATCCTTGCTATGATTAAATTGCTTTCAAAGAACGTTTCTCGTTTTATTCAGCAGCTGAATAATGAAAATTATGTAATATTATTTTACAAAATCGAAATGTGAACAATATACATAACTAGTAGTAAACAGAGGTATCAAAATAATTATTTTCAAATTTTTACTTTTTACAAGTATATATAATTATACTATTGTTAATTGACTTTAAAATACATTTAAAACTAAAACTATTATCAGTTTTTGTTTTCCTGGTCCTTAGAAAACTAATTTGAACTGGTCAGTTACATATATGGAAACAATACAAATCAAAATCATTGTTTCAAGTTGTGATATATTTTTCTTCTTCTTTGAAAGGATTTTTCTTCGCTATTCGAAGTTTCCTTCAACCAAACTCCTCCCTCAGCCGGTTCCTCCATTACTCTCTATTCGTCGCTTCATCTTCTGTTAATCCTCGGCCAGCCATACTTTCAGCCACAACATCTCTCTACCTGATGCGAAGCCTACCTCTCCTTCTCCTCCCCTCTGCTTCCCATTCATAAGCTATTTTGGGGATTCTTCTATTTTCAATTTATTTTAATATGGCCAAACCATCTCAGTCTCCTTCCTTCCATTTCCTCCAGGATATCCTTCTTAACTTCCATTCTTTCTCTTATGATCTCATTCCGGATTCATTGTATCCTCGAGACTCTTGCAGATCTCTTCCAAAAATCTATCTCCACAGCCAGAAATCTTTTGCCTTGCAATCTTTATGCTTTCTACCAGTTTCTTATATATTATTTTTTTGATATTGGTACATATGATGGCACTCCATAAGACTGAATTTAACATTTCATAACGGAGTGATATATTTTTACGCTAGGAAAATATTTTACATTTACGTCATTTTATTTTTTCTCACAGTTTAGGATTGACTGATTTTTAATTTTAATCAATTAACTAATATTATCAGGCAAATACTGATTACAAGGATTTACTCTGGCCTTCAACCTGTAACTGCATTTCCAATTTGTGACAAAATATTTGTCCATGAGAGTTCACGTACCGCCTTTCGGTAACCACTGGTATATTGTATTGTACAGCTGTATGCATTCATGCACATATATGTATTCATCGTGGTGTATTACCTCTTTGATTCTATTTGTATTTATTTGTCATGTAACGGTCACACCTATTTGTTCTACTTTCATTTTTAATTGTCACATTTTTCAATTTATTATTCATGGTTCCCGCGTCTTTCTTCCTTCTTTTTGTCCAGCTGTTCCTGTGTAGGTCAGTGTATATATGTACCTATTTCACCTGTGGTGTGTATTACTATAATTTTACCTATAACTATTTATTCCCTTCATTCTCATATACCATCTTTTTATGATTACTGTATATTTCCCTCCCTCATTCCCTTATTTACATTTTCTTAATAAACTTAACATCTGCTTCTCTCCTCTTTTATTTGTTTATATATTATATTTTTATTTACTGTACTTAGTTTTTTTTTTCTTCCCCTATCATTTCTGTCATTCCTTATCCCTGTCTTGCTTCTTTGCATCATTACTGATTTATGTATATATATCTATAAACATCTTGAGATATCTTGGTCATCGTTTAGTTCTTTTTTATATCCATTTGTTTATCCATATAGTTTATCTGTATGATATTTATCGTCGAATCTAGACTTTTGATCATTTTAGCACTGAAAAAGATCTGCAAGGCAGGTCGAAACATTGGCACTGTAAATAGTTTTTAACTTGGACGTGTTTGTTTCTTCCTGGCTGCATCCCTGATAATCTTCTTCTTATTATACTTAACAGTCAGCAAAACTTTTCTCATAATTTAACATCTTGTAACTAAATATTTTAATTTCTAACATTATTATTTTACAGTTATATACTTATATTTCTTACTAAAACTGTTTTGCTGAACAGAGAACAGTTTTTTAACAACTGTAGATTTACCACGAGATCTTAAGGTGCCTCGTTACGTGTCAACTGTTGGAGCTCCTGACACATTTTCTCTCTTCTGCAATATGTTGGCCCCCTCCACAAAGAGAGGGTAGCTGTATTACTGTAACTGTAAATTTATTGTCAGAAAAAAATGGTCCTTTTTTGTTTGAATATCCCAGTTTAAATATTTTTACACTTTACAAATGATATTCCTGATTATTTTATTTTATTTTTTTTATATTTTTAGTTAATTTAGGTAACGAAATCGAACCACTGCTCCACCAAATTCGTCTAACTCGCATCACTCTTTCAGATCGGTATCGATGGTTCACTTCAAATTTCACATTCACAGCTTTTTCTTTAACTTCGTCTGTAAACTTTCATTTCTGTATTAATAAGTTGGATTCTATTGTTTATTATGTTACATTGATATTTTATTATTTCCTCTTCCCAAATTTAAGATATAACAAAAGTTAGCTTCTAACTTGGATTTTGGGTTTTGCATATTGATCATTTCTTATTTTCTCTTCTCTAATGTGATAAAGAGTAACACAAGTTAACAAAATTTTTATTTATTGTTACGAAATTTTTTTTTACATTGCAAGATTTCCTTTTTCATCAATATTAGATAATCCTCTATTTATCTATGGTGAGTATAATTTCTATATACAGTGAATCCTCGATACAGCGAATTCTTTGATAAATCAAAGTTTTCCTATTCCCCTTGAATCTGCCTACCATTCCTATGTTATTTTTACCTCTACATATCGAAGGATTGGTTAGGAAGACCTCGATATATCGAATTTTAGAAGATTCCTTACATGGCTTACACCACACCGCTACAAAACGAGATTTTATCGGAAAACCTCTATATATCGAAGTCAATTTGTTAAATTATTAGTAGAATTTAGACTGATCAATGATTCTACGAAGGATTACCTTTAACTCCCATCCTGACATTTGTTTTCAGTTTGTTTCAGTTTCTGTTAAAACACTTATGCGATACGTTTTGTTATCTGTTGTTTCTCAATACTTTTTTTTATTCTCGAAAATGGTAAAGCGTAAAACCCTTCCGTATGAAGAAAACTTGAAAATTATTCATGCCATAAATGCCGGGGTTGACAGAAACTGCGATATTGCAAAAGAGTTTGGAAAGCTAACTGTATCAGATTTTTTCCAAAGTTCCGTTTAAGTTTTAAACAAATTTAATAATTATTTTTTCATTATTATTATTTTAATAAAATATATAAATAGTTTTATAGTTACATTGAGTATTTTATTATAAACTTTTAATCTCAGTATATCGGAATCCTCGATCATTCGAAGTCTTCTTGTTCCCCCTGAATTTCCATATAATTTTTACCTCGAGGTTCCACTGTAGTTTTAATAAACCACATATCCGGTCATTGTGGAATGTAAGGAAAAATTTTAAGTGATGGGATTTTTTTTTTTCGTTTCTAGGAATTTCTCTCACAAAGGGCTTTTGAAGAGGAACTCAACTATGTAACGCTTTGTAAATTTTAACAGTTTTCGCGTGATGTGAATAAAAATAACTTGTCCCTAGAGCTATAGATTGTTAGCTTGGGTTGCTAACAATGAATTGTTATTAAGTCTGTTTTTTGTTTTTATTTGTATTGACATTGTAATATTGATTTACATTTTTTTTTGTTAACAGCAAAAGGTACACGATATTTTCTTCTTTAAATGTAATATTTGTTATGAGTTATAATTTATGTATTTCGATCTCTTGTTTGTTAGAGGTAGAATAGGATCTTTGCTGGTAAAGGTAATATTTGTGGACACAATATTTTTTTCTGCGTTCCCCTAAGTAACTTGCTAAGGTTTTCTTCCACCAACTGTTTCTGTTTGAGTTCTTGATCGTTAAATTTATTTAAATCGCCTCCCTGTCTGGGAAAATACATAGATCATGGATATGGCTATTTACCATCTTCTGCTTTACCAATTCACATTCTAGAATTATAAGCATCAAATCATTTAAATTAATAATTAAATTCAATTAATAATGAATGGTTATTCGAAATAAACAAAGTGAAGATAATATAGGTGTTTCAAACGTGACTTTTTTCATTCAAACCAGGATAGCTCCTTAACGGCAGGTCCTAGCGGGGAATGTTAGAAAACAAAATATAATTTCTTTTAAATTTGTGATAAGGAAACTGCGATGATATTTTCTATCAGAGAAACACCAAAATTGCTAGAGCGTATCAAAAAAGCCCCAACACAAAAAAAAAATGATGGCAAAACTAAAAACATCAATGAGTTCGGCTCCACGTCGTTGGTCGTCTTCTTCACTTCTTTGAGGAGTTCTAAATCACATTCAACGATAAACTTTTTCATTTCCTTGAGATATCTTTTAAAATATCCTTCTCTACAAGCGGCCAATTACCCCCTTTTAATATAATGGATTTTATAACGTGTACTCTCTTGTTGTCAAAAAGAGGGCAGTTGTATTGAATGTGATGAAAAGTCTGTTCTGTTTGTCTGTCGCAGTGGCATTTAGGTGAGTTAGTTAAATGAAATCGGTTCAAATAGGCATTACTTTGTCCGTGCTTGGTCAAGAATTGGGTCACTTTGTAATGTGTGTTTTTTTTTAATTTTGTCGTAGTTAGTAATTGTGATATATGGAATAAAGTTGTGTAGAGGTCGTCCTTTTGTAGTTTGTTGTAATTGCTGATTCTAAACATTTGTTAAATCAGTCAAAATGTACCTTTTTATATAGGATGTAGGGATTTTGTCATATACAGGGTGAGTATCTCGTAGTGTAAAAAAAAAAAAAAATGGGTGAAACTAGATCAAAAATGTAGCAAAATGCCGCAAACCTCTTCTTTCTTTTCCAGTCCGTTCCATATATACGATAAATCAAAAACTTTTATGAGGAAATCACGTATTTTTCCTTAAAAGCTATAATATCTCCATTTTGTCTAAATATTTTTCAAATTTTGGCCACATTTTCAGATTTAGCATTAAATTTCCTATAAGAACAGAGTACACGTAAACTTGAATTTTACAAACTTGGTATCTAAAGAACAGCTTGATCTTTACCTTATTTGGGGAAGTCACAATGTCTTATTTACTTCAACGCTCACCGTTTTTCGTAAAAACTATAACTATAAATAAATGTAATAACATAAGATCCTCTGATCTGGTGTCGCTTTATTGACAGTTTTCCTTTATTTTCTATTAAACAATAATTTTATTCTTAGCTTTTTATTCCAATGAACAGTTTATTATGTTTGAAATTCATATTTCCAGTAAGGGATTGTCATAATGTTTTATTTACCCAAGTAACTTCAATAACTTCAATTAATTTCATAGAGATATTTACTTTTGAAACCGAAAAAACTTGGTATTCTCATTAGGCATACAAATCAGTTACTTGTGTAAATAAAACATTATGACAGTCCCTTAATGTAAATGTGCATTTTAAACATAATAAACTCTTCATTGGAATTAAAAGCAAAGAAAAAAATTATTGTTTAATAGAAAATAAAGGAAAACTGTCAATAAAGCGACACCGGATCAGAGGATCTTATGTTATTACATTTATTTATTTATTATTATTATTTAGGATTTATTTTATTAGATTTTCAATGTAATGTTACAAATCCAGTGATAATGAACATAAATCTCAATTTTGCCGTTAGCTTCTAAATACAGATTGTGTCGAAGGATACTACTTTTGAGGTGAATTTATGGCAAGAAGAGTCTGTTTTTTTTCAGGTGAAGGCATTTTCCAACACCTTGGTGTTCCTTCACATTATTCCAAAGCAATAAAAATACAAGCCAACGATATACATGGATAGGTAGAAATGCCACAGACTCATCAGCCCACAAACATTTTTGATCTAGTTTCACCCATTTTTTTTTTTTTTTTTTTTACACTAAGAGATACTCACCCTCTATAATATGAAGGGAACTGTTTCTCGATGCATCCTTAGTCAACTCGTTTGCTTAGTTTGTTTCCTATATTCCCACTGTGATCCTTAGTCCATTTAATTATTATTTTCAAATCTATATCCAGTAATTTTAAAATATTAAAATATTGTATTATTTTATTTAGTTGTTAAAAATATTCTTCATTACATTTCTAATGAGGGAACTGTCTCCAAATTTTCGATCGAACCTTCGGGTTTGCTGAGAATTTTCATTTATTTATTTAATTAACAATATCCACTCTGTGGTTTTCGTGTACTAACATTTTTCAATTCCTTGGCATTGAACATTTTATTATAAAATAAAAAGTTTCAATTAATGTTTAAAGTAAAAATTCATCTGTACAATGTTATGAATTACAATCAACACTTTTTCATTAGGAAATAAGTTATGTTTTTTAATTTGACTTTAGTGAACGAGTAGAGACAGTAGACATTTCCTCATGTTTTCATTACGATGTTCAGGAAAACGAGTGGTTCCTGGAAAAGAGGCGATCACTCTTCAGCAAGAGACTACATCATCATTTCCACGAATCACCAGACTTTTTACAGCTATAATCCAATCAACTGGAGTATACCTATATAGTAATGTGGGTATACCTCGTAAAGTTTGATAGTTAATGAAGTTTTATTATGTTGTATGTAGATGGTCAGTACTAAATATCTGCATTTTACTTCTCAGATTTGGCTTAAAAAAAATAATATAGAGCAGTTCAATTTTTTTGGTTTTTAGAATATATCTCGAAAACGGTTGACTCTAGAAAAAATATGTTTAGAATTAAAATTAAAGGAAACTAAATTTCCTATAAAATGATTTTGACATAAATTCGTCGAAATTCCAACGGTTTTCGAGATATGCGTTATTGAAAATCAGTGATTTTCGGTAAAAAACAAATGTTACCTCACTTTTTGTCAAACTTTTGTTTTTAGTACCTTCCACAATCGTTTCTCAGAAAAATTGTCAGAATCAAAATTATATACTCGTAATATTGACTTTACTTTAATTTCATAATCATAAAGGTTTATGGCATTTGAAGCAAAATTTTAACAAAAAGTGAGGTAAACATTTTGTTTATTTCTAAAATTATCGAGATTTGATAAGGTATATCACGAAAACCGTTGGAATTTCGACAAGTATGTATAGAATCAATTTTATAGAAACTTGAATTAGCTTTAGTTTTTATTTGTAGCATATTTTTCTAGAGTCCACCGTTTTCGAGATATAATCGAAAAACACAAAGTTGAGACCTTCTCTCCTCCTTCCCACCCCTAACTCACTCCCCCAGAGGCGGAAACTTTTAGTATGTTTACCTTCAAACTGCTTCTAATAGAGCTAATAATGAAGTCAAACATTATCGCATATTTCTTGTACAGTACAGGCTAGGTAGCTAAGTGGGCAAGGCACGTGATTGCCTTGTATCTAGGCCCAAGTTCGAGTCCTGCCGAAGGCATACATTTTATGTTCTGGATTGCCATCGAGGTGGGGGGACCCCGCTTCTATAAAGCGCGTACCCTTAATTAAAGGAAAAACTTTCACAACCATTGTCCCAGTAACAGTATATACTTACCAAAGTACTGAATTCAAGACCCTTCACGTGTTGGACAGGTATAGGTTTCTGTTTATTTTTTTTAATTATTCACATAATTATTACCTTATTTCTGATTTTAATATGAGAAGGTGAAACAGAAGTTAAAGTTTGAACGTGGATTTAGAGTTTCTATGTAAATGAATAGTATAAAAACATTGGAATAAATCAGAAGAAGGAATGAAGCAGAGGTTCGGTGTCTCTATCTAAATAAATTAAGATTATCGATAAACTGAAAGAAGATACTCTTCCCCTTTTCCCTCTTCCAAAAAAAAAAAAAAAAAAAAAAAAAAAAAAAAGAATAAATAAATAAACAATAAAAGATAAACTGGAACCGACACAAAGTTAAACAAAGGGAAGGAAATTTTCTTTATTCTGTATGAATGGGAGAAAGTGGGAAAGGCTGTGATGCCGCGAGGAAATCTTTAGCCTGGAACAGTGGACTTCCTCTCAAGTTTCTTGGCACTCCGAGGGCTATATGTCTCTGATTTATTGTTAACTGGAAATAATCTTAGCCTTCCTTTGTCTCTTTTTATTTTAACAACGTCTTCTAAGAAGGGGATTAATGTTTTTGTTAGCAAAAGTAGGGTATATTGTTAAGTGTTTTTATATGAATTTGTTATAAGCACAAGTTGACTTTTGAGATGATAAGTACATATAGGTTTCCGATCAGCTTCGAACGTGAAGTAGAAGCAGAAGAAGAAGAGAATAAACTTAATTTTGGAACAACTTGAACCTTAACAATAATATAATAACTTTAATAATAATAAAAAGTTGTAGTTAAATGAAATTTAACAGTTTACAATTGTTGCATATTAATAGGGCGTATCAAAAGTCTATAAATATCTTAATGCTATGTATTATTTACCAATACTTAATAATCCCTATAGAGCATTCTCTAAGCTTGTTTCTAATACTGGACTTCTTAAAAAAAAATCCTCAGTTCAGTTATATATTTCAAAGAAGAAACATGACAGTGTCCTACGAAATTCTCATAATTTAAGACATTACTGGAAAAAAAAATTCACAGCCGCTGAAGCAACTCGTGAAATTATTACATATGAAGGGGAAGATGTCCTTGAAGAGCGCACTGCGCAGCGTTGGTTTGAAAAATTTAGAAGTGGAGATACGACGATGGAAAGGAAGAAGGGCTCCGGGCGTCCATTAATGGATATTAATGAGGTTCTGAAGGAAGCCGTTGAGTAAAATCCGTCCAAAAGTACCCGCAACTAGCCACACTCCCTGGTGTGTCGAAAGATACTGTTAGTCGCCATCTTCTCTCCATGGGGAAGGTGAAAAAGACCTGTAGACTGGTCCCTCACGAACTTACTACCTACAAGCAGCAGAAAAGTTTACAGGGTTTGAACTCCCGCCTCATCCACCATAGAGTCCAGACCTCGCACCTTCGGATTACTACTTTTTTCGATCCATGGTCCATTTCTAAGGGAAAAAATTTGATAATTTTAAAGTTGAAAATGCTGTCCAAGAGTTCTTTGAAGCCATCCCAAGGAATGGTATCAGCGTAGCATCGAGCAGTTGGCTAGCAAATGGGTAATGACGGTAGATAACAATGGACTATACTTTGAGTATCAATTGTATTTTATATCAAAGAAATAATAATACAAATATTAGTTTCAAAAACGGTCATGTATTTTTATACACCCTATTAGATATTATTACATATTTTGGTATTAAAGCAATTTACACTACATAGTGTAAATTACTACATTACACATTACATACTATATTACATTGTGAGCTTAGCTATAATGAACATAATTTGAAAAACAATAAAAATCTACAAAATAAGATAAAAAAAAAATGATAAAAACAATTACATAATAAAATTGACTAAACCTAAAATACATAATTGATTAACTTCTTGAATGTTAAAGGTAATTAACTTTTCGGATAATTAAATTATATTTTTTAAAATAAATTTAATTTTAAGCTTAAACAATAACTCTTTGTAAGTCTTATTAGCTAAATATTATTCAAGTAGTATGTAGCTTGTACGTTTGTGTATGTATCTTCTTAAGGATTGCTTGTTGACTGCACTGTCAATTGCCTATTGTTTGAATTACTGGATTTCCTGAATTATTTGTTGATTTTAATAAATTGTTTGAAAAACTAATTAGAGTTGTATGTCGGTTATTTTTGTGTATTTGGGGTAGTCGGTTATTATTCTCATGCATCGGTTTTGCAACCTTTCTCTTTTTTTTATAGTTGGAGTCACAGGTGTAGCTCCATACAGGTGAGGCGTACGTCTGTAATGCTGTTATGACTAATTTATACAGAATGGTTTTGTTTTTAATCGACAGGGGGATTTGCTTCTGAAATATAGGGCCATGGTACTTATAAGTTGTTTGGCTTTACCGCATTTGTTATGTATGAGGTGTAAATTTCAATCTTTTATCTAGTTCCAAACCGATGTGGGTAACAGTTGAGTCGAAGGGATAATAATAACTTTATGAGTTAACAAAATGTTCATATTTTATACAGCATAAATGTTCATATTTTACATTTGCTCGGAAGATAGTAGAATATATTATAGTTAGTCATGACTTTACCTGAATAATATAAAATATAGACTATAGACTATATATTAATATTCCTAGTGGGACCTGAGGGTAGGTTACTATTGAGTTAGTCTATTGGATTGATTAGAGTTGGTGGAGGGGGGTCATGCAATCTCAATTATGAGGGGACGTGAGCTGTTATCTACCCTTTTGTGATATTAATAAAGTTTCAGTATCTCGTTCTTAGTAAGAATATATGTACAATACTCTATGTAAATATTATAATTTGATTTATTTTGGCAAAACTGTTTAATTAACGTAGTAAATTTTGAATAATTAGTATGATAAATGAACGTAAACAAAATATAAAGTTCAAATATCGGACTGAGAGAATCTACAAAAAAATAATTCGTTCGTTGTTAATTTTGTTATTTATTTTTTTTAAGGGCTTTTTTAGGTGGTCGGCCTCTCATTCCTTGCATTTCACTAACTATTGGGTTTTCCCGCATCATATTTTACAATTTTAATGTTCAGAGAAGATTTATGGGATTGTCTGTTAATTCACGGTATTTTTTTTTAATATGTGTATATTGAATTATGTAATATGTGTATATTATTGATTTTTATAACTGGATACAATAAGTAAATTTGGGGTAAAATGATTACAATGACTTTAAATGATGAACTACTCATTAGTTACACTTCAATATATGTTTTATCAACATTAGCAAGTCCCTAGGCCATTTTCTTTTCACACGCCTTGGAGGGTTATCGGGAATTGAGTGACAAGCTATTTGGGAGACAAGTGGATTCGAGTGGGTATGTAGCTTGTCATGGAATAGTATGTAGGTACAGTCATGCCGACAGTACACATTCGCCGAGGCAAGACGAATACAGGCGAGCACGAGTGTGTACTGGGGAGCCCCGTGTTAGCTTGCCTTAGCTCACCTTAGCTCGGCTTGGCTCGTCAGCGCTCTGAAAAAAGTCGCTCCCTGGCCACGAGTCAAAGGACCCGAGAGAAAACGAGCGACCAAGTGAACCGACCCAGTACACACACGCCTGAGATTCAGATTTCTGCGAATGGCAAGGCACTTCTGTTATTCACATCTAAGTTTCGTTTAATCACATTCCAACACTTCCATCATTCAATTTCCAGTTCCTCGCTAATTAAGGAACTAAAGAAAAACAAGATTAACTAAAAACTAGAAAAAAAAAAAAGATTCCTTAATGGCTTCATTTAGACAATTTTTTATATATAGAATAAATAAGTGAAATCATGAAATCATAACAAGTTATTTAAGTGGGTTTTTATAACTTCTAATTAAATTAGTTGGTAACGGTTCGGATCGGCGACACCACCAAACTAGGTTGACCCGCGCTACACCGACCAGTTCGATCCTTACGCTTCACTTCATGTTTACATTTTTCGATAGTTCATTCCTATAACCTCACATGTAAACAATCACTTCTACAGTTTCAACTTGGATTGTGTTGTTTAGTTTTTTATATTGATATTTAGACTTCTAAAATGTAATTAAGTGAAACAGAAGTTCACAAAATGAGTTTCATAAAGGATTAAGTGTTTTATGAATTCATGTTTTCTTATTTCATCTAATCTTATGTGTAAAAGTGTTATAAAACTTAAGAAGATTAATTTGTACATGGATTTGGTGTTTTACATATTTATATTTGTTCTATCAATTTAAGTGATAAAATTTACAACTTGTAAAAGTGTTATGAAACTTAACAAGATTTATTTGTACATGGATTTGGTGTTTTATATATTTTATTTGTTGTTTCAATTTCAGTGATAAAATTTTAGTATACATATTTTGTGAATGGATTCTTTGGATCCATATTACTTTTTGTGCTAAAGTGAGACAGGTTGTATAATTAATTCAATAAAACATATCAGTTTATAAATAAATGTGAGAAAGTATATCACAGGTTTTTTATGTTTTCTTATTTCCACTTCCCATGAGAAAATATAGCAGAAATTAACATCTTCACTTTCAACTAGGATTCTGTCTTATATTATATAATGGCTTATAACATGGAGAATTGACAATGTGAAAATAATCACAGATTAAGAGGTAAATGACACACATCACTATATAATTGTAGAACTATTGGTATAATGTTATAGATTATTGTGTTTTTTAAAAAAAATTAGAAGCCTGATGATGAAACATTATCTCCGAAACATGTAGCTACAAATGTTAAATAAATAGGAGTTATGCCAAATAAATACTTAAGGATTCTGTCTTTTTTATATTTATAATTTGTTATTTTCACTTCTCTGAGAGAAAGTTCACCAGGAATTAACTTTACTGGTGGTTCAGTAGTATATTAATTGCTGATTTAATTAATATTAATTAAAAATTGATTTAGTGTCTTATATTTCGATATTTCCTTATTTCCACTTTAATATTTCCTTATTTCTCACTTTAATATTAGAAGGTAAACAGAAGTTAATATTACTTTGAACAGGGATTTACAGTTTCTCAGTAAATGTAGGAGAATAACCTTCCCCCTCTAAAAGCAGCGACTAGAACATCGAAATAAATCGGAACAAGGTTAGAATCGATAAAAGGTATTCTGAGCGGGTTTAGGGGTTGGTGTCGCCGATCCGAACCGTTACCAATTAGTTAATTAAAATAGCTAAATTTTCTTCGAAAATTCGCTTAAAATAAATAACCGATCAGAATATATCAAATAAATTTGGACTTTTGCAATCCTGTTCCGATGAATGTTTTTATCCACCATCTTGGTTTTTTTTTTGTTTTTTTTTTTTTTTTGCAATTTTTTCTTGATACGATGTATACTTATTTATAACATGCGTTGGCTGCAATAGCTGCAACTGCTGTAACCAGAATCTTCAGATCCATCTTCATTAACTTCCATTAAAACACTAGCTTTAGTTTATACTATAACTGAACAACCCGACTTCTACATAGCTCGCCTTCCCTCGTCCACGAGCGCCTCGGCGAGTGTGTACTGCCGGCATTAGAGTCAAAAGTATTCGTACACCTGTTATGCATTATTAGCTGTAACAAATATTAGCATTATTTAATGGAATTGATATTAAACAAGAAGAACATTTAATGTGTACATCGATACTCTTATCTATTTTTTAATTAATAGAACATTTAACAAAATAACACATACAGAATAAATGAATCGTTTATTTCAGAAACCACCTAAGTGCGCTTTTTTCAACTTTCGGAAAATTAAAAAAATACTGCGCTTGGGTTCTTCCTGAAATAAACGGATTATTTTCAAGGCTGGCAAAAAGCATTGCTGATATGGAACATAAGTTATTTCTGCACTAAAAGATCTATTTATCTTTAAATTGTACAGTACTACAAAGAAAGTATGTTTTTTGATATTTTGTCTCTTAGGTGGTTTCTGAAATAAACGATTCAATTGAAAAACAACTATAACAATATGAGCACACAATGGGGCTGATAAAGGAAAACAGTTTGCTAAATCATTTTGTTTTAGGTTGAGATAATTCGAACTAAAATCCAATTAACTAATTAATGTTGTTCAAGTAATTTAGAAACAAAAAATTATTTACAATGACTTTTGTACTACTATATTGTAAAGAGTGAGGTCGGTAAAAACAAGATAAAAATTAAATTTAGTTTTAAGCTTTCATTAAGGAAATACTACAATCTGCTTAACTTTTGTTGAATAAGTAATATGGATAATTATGAACCCATTTGTACAATGTTGATAAAGTAATTTTTTTCAATACAAAAAATATTTTCGTTATTCGTTGTTTAAAATATTTACTATTTATTATCCATACTTGAATTTTTTATCTACATTAGAAAGTCCCTAGGCCATCTTCTTTTACACGCATTGATTATTATGAGCTTTGATGTTAAATCTCATTTACAAATTTAATAGGTTTGTTTTTCAGTTTTACTTATTGATAGCTTGTCTATAAGTTCTATATTAGTATGTGCAAAGTACATGTTTTAATTTTTTTCAAACTGACGATTTTAACTCAAAATAAATTACATTAAAAATTGTTGCAGAATGTTATATAACGCGCTCTTGTCCTGGTTACTTGGAACTCACTGATAAGTCCATTCGAGTTGGAAAACTTTAACACAATTCTCGTCCCGGTAAAAGTTTCCGGAGCTAATAAGTCTATTACAAGTAGGGTTAACAATTTCAACTTTGGCTGTTTCGTAGAAGTTTTGTCTTGATACAGTTCTTTAACGACTTGGTATCGGCAGGACTGTCCAGGAGTGACAGATTTTGTAGGAAATTATGTTTCGAAAATTTCCTCTCAAATTATTTATATTTACATATAATTTAGTTATTATATACATTTTTATAGTATAGTAAATAAATCTTAAATTTGATCATTAAAATCGGTTTTGTAATATAGTATTTTTGGGGAGATCTTTTGACTTGAATGCTTCCCGCACACCTACAATCAAGATCTTGCCTTTTTGGTCTTGTTCCTACCACTTACGTTTCATACACGTTTCTTAGACCTCATTCTTTGGTAGTATCCAAACAATTTTTGATTTATTTTCTTCGCAGGTGGTTTCCACTGAATGTATTTCGGGATTCTGATCTGGTAGGCTGCAGTTCATCATTCCGGTGCTCCGGGCCAGTAAGTTCACTGAAGACTACTTACTGGCCTGGAGCTACGGGGTAGCAACTTTCAAGATCTCAAGGCATTTTTGACCGAAACTACTTATATATATATATATATATATATGATTAATAAAACAATAATTAAAACATGTAAAAATTGTTTGTAACTAATTTGTATAAAAAATACTTAACACCCTACTATAAAAATAGCTTCATTGGGTTGCTACAACCTAATCCATCTAATTATAATATAATCTAAAAACAATAATAATAATCCTAATCTAAAGACCTTCGTAAAATCTTCAATGCTGCTGCTTGTATCAGGTACAAACGTATCCATAAAGATCTTTAATCTTCCATATGTTTCTGATATGGCTCAAACCAGATACATATCCTTTCACGATAAACTTTATACCCACTCGAACCAGCTAGTTTCCCGACATGCAACCCCTCGATTCCCTGATAATCCTCAGAGGCATCTGTAAAGAAGACAGAATTAAAGAAGGACATAAATAGAACTATTATTGAAGAGTAACTAGTGAATGGTACTTTACTTTTATAAGTCAT
Organism: Euschistus heros; assembly: GCA_003667255.2. Lineage (NCBI taxonomy): Eukaryota > Metazoa > Arthropoda > Insecta > Hemiptera > Pentatomidae > Euschistus > Euschistus heros. The sequence continues at coordinate 1,047,221 of RCWM02000328.1, read as the reverse complement.
TGTAATAGTTTCCTCAAATTCACTTACTGTATCTATTTATACTGTTTTAAATATCAATAATTAGTAAAAAAAAAAAAAAAAGAAAAAAAAAGAAAAGAAAAATTCTCTTTTAAAAAGGTATTTGATGACTTTACCCGAATTTAATCATTTTTAAATTTACAAATATTTTATTGTTGGAATGGTCTTTATAAATCTTTAAAATCCTACGACATTTTTTTAAATTTCATTTTTAACCCAGCCTCCCTTTTCCAAGCAGTTATTTATATCCTTAAACTAATATAACTTTTTTTACCCTTATAGCTAACATTTCGGAGGCCATTTTCCAAGCCATAATTGGAAAGGAAATTTCGAGAATCCGTATTTGGTTCCAATCCTTACAATCCAAAATTCTTCGAAAAATCCTCAATGCTCCTTACTTTGTATCCATAAAGATCTTAATGTTCCATATGTTTCTGATTTAGCCCAAACCAGATACCTATCCTTCCATAGTAATAACCACTCCTCCTAATATCCTCCATAACCACTCCAATCCACTAGTCTCCCAACTTGCTTCCTCCTCCATCCCTGATAATCCTCCGAGGCGTCTGAAACGAAGATGGCCTAGTTTTAATAAAGTGCTACTGATGAATAGTTCTTTTCAAGTTTTAACCTGTTAGTATAATCGTTGTCAATACATTTACTTGATATATATATCTGTACCCTTGTAAATGTCAAATGAAAAAGAAAATATATTATACAGAACATTTTTTTTAGAAGTTTGATATATAGAGGTTCGACTATATATAATAGTGTAGGAATTTAGAAATCGACTATTGTTATCGATCATTGAGGGAAGTATTGATATCAAGAATAGGTCGAGAAAAGTGGAGTCTTAGGTATAAATCTATGCCTTTGATATTCAGTTTTGGGTCATTACTTCATGCGATAGTTTTGTAGTCTTAACGATTTGCGATGCTGATTTTGATGATTGTGTAATTATTATCTCGGTGGTTGTCGTGAAGAAGTCCGATAAAAATGTCGGAATGTCAAAGAAAAATATCAATACTCATCTCTAGTATTAAATACTTATTTTATGTTAGGCAATGTCAAAAACATTTCTATAGAAGTTAGTTCTAGGAAGCTCAAAAGAATATAGTTTTCCACGGAGCACTGGGAATGCGAGATAAAGGTTTTTGACAAGCCCATGCCAAATAACGGTGACTCTAACGGATATCGGGTAGCAGATGGGGTCGGAAATTCGGAAAATAGGATTCAGTCAATGGCTATTAGATACAGAAAAGCTGATCAGACTTTTGGAAGGGGTGGGGGTGTGGAAAGAGCTTTTTCATTTGCTTCACCTGGTCTCAGGAAAAAGGATGGCTTTCATAAAATAATGGTGAATCATTAGACGGAACTGAGCCATGGTAAAATTTATTCAAATATACTAACTAGGAGTATTGTGATATTGTATGAATGGATTCATTGTCAGCGTCTGTATACTAGCAAATTACTAGCACATCTAGTACTACTTACTAACATTTCCAGTCATGGCTTCGACGGCTCTCATAATAAAGAACTTACATAATTTTAATTTTATTTAATTTTAATTTAATATTTCTTTATCGATAAAAATCTTGTATTGAGGTATGAAATTGAGCGTTAGCTTTTCAATGATATGATACAGTAACTTTTAAGCTGGTTAAAATTGTATAGATTAATTAGGTGCTTGAAGATTGCATTAAAGCATAATTGGACGTCTTATTTTAAATTTAAATTTATAAATTTTTAATTCAGATAAAAAGATACTGTTAACATATTCTTGCAGATAATGGACTGCATTATCAGTGATTACTACTAAAGTTCTATGAATCATATTTTTTTGCGCATATCAAAATATCAATAGTTTTACAATTGTAAGATCTATTGGAGAATAGTACTAACCAGATATTGATCGATTTTCAAACTTCTATATGTAAATATGTGGCGTCCCATATTTACATTTTTTTAAATATTTTCATGAATGTAAGTAAATTTCATTAACAGTTTCAGACTCTAGATAACACAGTACATTTTGCTTGCCCTTTTATATAATTGTATGGATTGGCCTCGAGTGAGGCAGATTGTAATATTCATTCGGTAAAACAAACGAAAAACGAAATATGGTTTTGTTTATATCTCATTTAATGCTTGTTTTCCTTCTAACAAATTTTGTTTGTTCAGATCTGTGTTTGGGTGTGTAGGAGGTTGATCGATACATTTTGACGATACAAACTGACAAAAACAATGAAGTAAACCTAATATTAAGTAAAAATATTCTTTCTAAAGATGAAATGAATTTAAGAGATAAATAAATAAATAAAATAATACAAATAAATATTCTCCCCTCTAATCTAAAAGAAAGAACATTATTTGTATGGAATCCGAAAAAATAGACTTTATATAGTTTTACGAAGGAGAGGGAAAATTTAGTGAAAATATCTAAATTATTTAATTTCTTCTTACAATAAGTCTAGGTGGCTTTAACCCTAAACTTGGCAATGGTTCACTGGTAAAAAAAATTGTATGATTCACTGGTTCTCTTCCCTTGATACAAATTTATAAAAAATTGTGCAAATTTCTAAACATAGAAAAACTTTGAGAAATTGTTTTCTGTCAAGTTTAGAATTAAAAGACCGATCAGTTACTAAGAAAGGCTGCAAATAGCTTTAAAGGAAGAATTCGAAGATTTTGTAAACAGTTTTAGGAACTTAATATTGGATTTGCAGCATGGGTATATAATAAATAATTATTATTTAAATAATTTGAATTTGCAAACTAGTTTTACAATAAAACCTATTCTATATAATAATATTAATGTCGGAAAAAAAAAATATCATCTATTTATATTATTGGGTTGTTTCACATGAAATGTCCGATTTTATAATATTTGAAATACATAGAGGATTTTGCGAGTCTCTGTTGTTTACTTCCAAAGTTCACATATCATAATCAAGCAGTTACTAATCCTCTACTTTTCTTTTTATAAACATTAGCTTCCCAATCAATTACACACTGTTTAGTATACCTTCAAATATGAACATGGAAACACGCGATTTTCGTGTAATATTTTTTTGTGAGTTTAAACTAGGTCGTTCGGCAGCTGAGGCTGCTAGAAACATCTGTAAGGCGTTTGGGGAAGGGAGTGTAAATGAACGAACCATTCGCCGTTGGTTTGCTAAGTTTTCGACTGGGGATACCAACTTGGAAAACCAGCCCCGAGGAAGACCTCCAACTGTAATTATAGAGGTGAGACCATTACCTCTACAACCTACTGCAATGAAATTGGCCAAATGCACGAAAAATTATTGAAAAAAAAAAAACAACCTGGATTGGTAAATCGGAAGGGCCCTATACTCCTACACGACAACGCTAGACCCCACGTTTCAAAACTTACCATGCATAAATTGAAAGAGCTGGGGTACGAAGTTCTTCCGCACCCACCATATTCTCCCGACTTGTCTCCAACAGATTATCACCTTTTCAGGAATTTAGACAACTTCTGCAGAGGAAAAATTTTTGCAAATGATGCTGAAATCAAAAGTGCGTTTTCAGATTTTGTTTCACTTCAAAGCTCAGAGTTTTTCAAATCCGGGATAAAAAAAGTTGTTGTCACGTTGGGAAAAAAAATGTGTAGAAAAAGAAGGTAAATACTTCGAATAAAATTATATTGTTTTCATATTGTATTTTTAGTAAAATCCCTTTACCTTGAAAACGGACATTTCATGTGAAACAACCCAATATTTAAAAATGTTTTTATATTATCATAGCTCACTTTTAAAGTTATAACATTTTTAAGTAAATTCCCTAACTGTTTAAAACCACTAATATCTCAACTTGTTCCCCGTTCTGATACAAACAACACACCTAGGTGTCTGAAATTATGACCTTGAGACCTTCTAATACAGATCGGTTATTGAAGTGTTACTAATCGGCAGTTGCTTTGCAAGCAATTTACATGTTATTATCAGCATTATCATCTCCTTTACCAGAGTTATTTTTATTTTATTTTGTATACTGTAGTAAATTTAAATAAATAACTTGTTAAAAAATCCAGAGGGCGGATCTCTATGATTTTTCTTGGCCCTCGTTCTGTTTTCATTCCTACACTAGAGGTTTCATATTTCAAAGGAGATATTTAGTTCAGAAACTTGTATTTGATTCCTTATACATATGGTCGCTTCTTAAATTAGCAATAATTTTGTAATATTATTTCATTTCCGTTTATCTAACTCTTCCTAAAAATTATCCACCTTTGTTTATATTATGTAAGCATTGTTTAGTAAACTGACTTACAGATGTGAAGTTTAATACATCCCAGCATTCTAGTGACTGATTATACTTTTGTAAATTAGATTGTTTATATCCAATATGAGTTCATATATTATAAATATATTTTATTGAACGAGATATCTGAGATTACAGATAACAATCTTGTTTGGTCAAAATGTTGAGGTTATAGTAAAGGAAAATAAGACTAAAAAATGGCCAAACTTTAAACTTCAAAAATTAAAAGGTCTGACTGCTAGAAATTATTTGCTACCTTTACCTCTAAATATGCTAAAACGTGGTTCGCGAAATAGCGTCGGGTGTTGGTGGAGGGGGAAAGGGTAGAAAATCGTATGTTCTTAGCTGTTTGATAAAATAATTCTGAAACCGTTACTTTTAACATATTTTGTGTTCTTTACATTATTAAAGCAAGTCGAATCTGTAAAAAAAATTGCATCATTAAGTTTAGAATGTCTATCTATACAAAAGAGTACTAAAAAACGTGTTTTCGCAGAGAAGTGTGCCTTACTGCAAGTTAGCCAATATCTTCAATTATTTTCATCTCCACAGCTGTAAAACTTTTAATCTGAGAAAACAAAAAAATGAATAGAAGCAAATTTGTTGCAAATTCGATTTGCTTTGTAGACCCTATTTCATGGAACAATTTTCACCATATTCAGAGCTCAGGGTTGTGAACGATTTCCAGTAGTCAGAACTTTTTATTTTTAGAGTTCAATGTTCGATACTAGTTTCTCTGTAATATTACTCTCATGAAGAGGTTGTTCATGGATACGGTTTTCGTTACTCGAGTGCCGTTTATTACAATAATTTTTATTTATTTTTTCAATACCTGGATTTACAAGAAAGATTTAGAAGTTGAAAAAATCCGCTCCGAAAAATAACTATTTAATATTTTACCGTTTTTTTTCTTTGTAACCACAGATAAATATAGATAAGGTATTTTTAAAAAATGTTAACTAGGGATTGAATTATGCCTAAATATTATTTTTTTATATTAATAATAATAAACACTTTATTTGTTAAAGAAAAAGATCTTCTACAAATATTTCAAAATATAAACAATTTAGTACATACTTCTTATCAGTAGCTGACCACACATCTTAGTAAAGTTTGTATTGTAAATAAAATAAAATATTACTCCTACTATACACAAACTACACATTATTAGATCCTGGTATAAATGCATAATTTTACATAATTAAAAATTAATAATTAATATACTTATATACATATACACACACACACACACACACACACACACACACATATATATATATATATACATACATACATATATATATACATACATACATATACATACATACATACACATACACATACATAAATGAACAAAGATCAAATAAATAGAAATACTGATATATCACATCCATAAAGCAAATAATACTCAAATAATAACATGAGAGCAAGTAACTAGTTAATTAGTAATTTCGGGAACAGCGTATATCTTAGCAACTGATAATAAAAATAAGTAAATATGATTTTCTTTTTCAATACTGCCTTTATTGAGAATGTTCTCTATATTTGCATAAGGAGGTGAATCAGTTATATATTGCTGCAGGTATCTCTCTCTATATCCATTGGACGATGGGCACAGGAGAAGAAGATGATGTAGGCTATTAGATATATGTTGCTTACAGGCAATGCAGATTTCTTCATCTTGAATAGTGTAGGATGTATTTTTTAAATATATATTTACAGCGTGTGGGTTTGAAATTCTTAAACGGCTGACAACTCGTGTTTTGTGGATGCAGGTATTAAAAGTTAGATTCTCTTCTGGAGAAAAATCCAGACGGCTGATAGTTCTGTAGACGGGGTTAGTATTTGAATTTAGAGCTCTATTAATATCCAGAGACAGGAAATGATTTTCTATTTTTTCTATGATATTCGTGGATTCTTATTGTGGTATTGCAGTTCCGATCTGTAGATATCGTTAAGTTCATTGAGGGTGTTAGTGCTTCTAAATACCTGAGGCTCCATATCTCCACAGTTGATGTGGCTATATGGATTTTTCTGGATTTAGTGTTAGGTCGTTGATTCCGCAGTATTCTTCAAGTATCCTCAATTTCTTTTGTGCGCCTTGCCATGTAGTGTCAAGAAGAACAATGTCATCTGCAAGTAACAGCATTATTACTTCATGGTTTTGGTCTATGGAGATACCTTTAGCCTCTTTGTCTTTGAAGTAAGCGACAATATCAGAAATAAATAATATGAAGAGCGCAGGACTCAGACATTCTCCCTGTAATAAACCAGATGTAACTTTTATTTCTTCAGATAAGGCCATTCCTATTTTAATTTGCATTGCCGCTTCATCGTAAAGGGCATTCAAAAATCTGATAAATTTCCCGCTAACGCCAATATTGAACAGTTTCTTCGCAGTTTCTTCCATAGAAGGTTATGGTTTATAGAATCAAAGGCTTTTTGAAGTCTATAAATATTCCGTATACATAGCTACCTTTCCTCCTCAGGTTAATGTTAATTAGTGAACTCAGTGTAAAAATATGATCCACGCAACCTCTGCCAGTTCTAAACCCTGCTTGCTCCTCTGGTATTATATTTTCTGATTCGGCCTAAAACATGATTCTGTTAGTTAATATGCTTGTGAATAATTTAGTGATTGAATTTACTAATGAAATTCCTCTGTAGTTATCGGGTTTTTTCCTGTCCTCTTTCTTAAAAAATAAGCGCAATATAGAAGTTGCCCAACTTTTGGGTGGTTTCTCATTTCGTAGGACATTATTAAACATATGTAGAAGATAATGTACCCATTCCGGTGTAAGAGTCTTAAAAACTTCGTTCTTTAATTTGTCTATCCCAGGGGATTTATTATTTTTACTGCGAGCAATACAGTGCTGAAGTTCTTCCAGAGAGATTTCGGTATCGAGGAAGGGATGGGTTACTGAGAAAAAATGAACTTCTTGGATAAGCGATCCACGATATAGGGCATTATAATATTATGTCCATTCTCTCAATTCAATTTCATTCTGGTCGGGTTTAGCTGGTTTTAGCATATTCGTAGTTTTCCAAAATTCAATGTTATTTTTTACATTTCTTAATTTCTCTATTATTGATGTTCTGTATTCCTTTTTTTTTGTATTTACTAGGTTTCTATAGCATTTCCTACTTTCCAAATATTTTTCTAGTGCATTTTGAGAATATCTGCTCTTTAGCCAGCCTCTATATTTTTTACGTAGTTTTCTTTTTTCATTGGCACATTCTGTATCAAACCAACGCTGAAGTGGCTGTAATCTTGGTCTGCTTGGATTTTTTTTCTTCACCATTATACCTGCATTAACCATAGCTTCGTTAACACCTTCAAGGAAATTGTTATAGAGGGCATTATTATCATCACTGTGAAAATATATTTTTTTATATTACACAATTATTATGAATTATAATTATAATTCTACTATCAGCACATGTGTAAATTTTTAGAAATTGTCTCTTCGAATTTTTCTTCTTTTTTTTTTTTATTTTTTAAACAATCTAGTGAGCTCTCTAGAGGTAGAGAGAAAGACAAAGATTGAGGGGAGCAGTAGCGATAAAATTGCCAAACAAAAGAGGGCAGATAACAAAGAAATACAAACGTCACGTGAAGCCGTGATTAATGTTGGCTACTCCACAGGATGTTCGTAGAGTGTATCCAATACACCGCTACGATACATTCTGGTCAGGAAGGAAACCTTGTTCTTTCTCGGACATATTATTATTTTTCTAGAAAAATAAACACGCCGAATGACTAATAATTTATTCGAATATGTCACATTTCTGCGAAATCAGAAACAAACAAAAAAATATTTGTTTTTAAACTTATAAATAAATATTAAACTGCATCCTGTGAAAATATTAAAATATAGTGAAATGTTTGAGAGGTAAACAAATATTTTGATAAAGAGAGGAATAATACATATTTACCTCTATACAAAAAATAAAACTAATCTATTAAATATAAACAGTTTATTACAGAGAAAGATAATATAAAGAAAACTTGCTTGGCTTCAATTTACTTACTTATCCTACCAGATCTCTCATCCAGGTCTTTTTCGTTTTTCTCCGAGCGTTATCCGACATGATAAGCATGTTTTCATCTTTGGATTTATTTAGGTGCCAATTTAATTTAGTCCCCAGTACGTCTATGTGAGTCCGTTGATCGATATTATGCCTAAAGTAAAAGCTTATATTTGACGCAAGCTTATATATTTGGTTTCTTCGCTTACGTTTTTAAAAACTTTAATATATATAATCTATAAAGTTCTGATGTTTTGAAAATGTTATATGTTTCATAACTGATGATGAATGTTCAACATTCGAAACGAGTTTTCGAATAAAATAATTCCAATATAAATCTTTCATAGATCAGTCATAGAAATAAATAAATTAATTAACCAATCCTAATTTTAAAAGCTTTGTTGTCAACGAACGAAGTAGGTTTCTTTTTCTGTCTTAATGTTTTTGTATTTAAATGTTTTAATTATTTAATGTGTCTATTTAGCAATTCAGTAGATCTCTTGTTTGTTGTTTTATTGTTCTTTAGAACGTAGAAAATCTGGGTCACCAGTTCTATTATTCTTTCTCTTCTTGCAATGTATTTGGACCAGATAAATTCCTGATTCCATAATATTCCTATTAGTTAATTAAAAAGTTTACTTTAATGAGAAAATACAGTTATTGCTTTTACTCTACTACTAATGTTCTCTAAGGTCATTCCACCTTTGAGTTACATTATTATAAAAGTTACATTTAGTCAATAGAGATTTTTGTATAGTTGTGTGTATTTTATTTTGATTTCATATTACTTTAGCCTTGCTAGCAGTCATTCTCTGTAGTTGTAAAGCGGTCTACTAATAGAGGGCGTGGACAAATAACTGCTTCTTATAATAATTTTTAATTTTTTTTTTAATAGTTGAACTTACAATATTATTAAAAATTAACTTACAAAACAAACTATATTGGTTTTGGTATAAGGTAAATAATCCAGTCCAGAGACTTGAAAAACAATAGCAGTTTGGTTTTTTGGGCTGCAGTTTAATTCGAGTTTAAACTTAAGTCACTGCTATGATAATAACTTTTTTTTTTTATAATTGTTTTTCCTTCCATAGTACCCCTATGGATGAGATGTATGTTTGATAGTAATACATTTTTCATTATATGTGAGTTGCTGATTCTAGTGTAATGTTTTGTTGTTCACGGAGTTACAATATTAAAGTAACAACATGTTTAAAGGAAAACATAAAAAATAAATAAATACAAAACGAAATAAGTTCGTCCAAGAAATAGAACATCGCAATTTGAAAGACAATTGTCTCAAAACACGAAATAACAAGTAGTTTCTTCTTTCAGTTAGTAACCTAGAGTTCATTTTAAGCAAATATAAACATTTGTTTCGGAACTACGACTCTTTGGAGTTATATTCCAGTAACTTGAAAAAAAGTTAGAAGTTTTTTTTTCAATTTATAATTTTTTTTTATATCCTTTACTGTTGAAGAATATAAGCTTTTTGAAAATGCGAAAAACCTCGGAAGTATTATGATCCAAACGAAAATAATACGACTTTTTAAAAACTCAAGTTAATGCAAAAAATTAGATACATTAATTTTTTAATGTATCCATTAAAAAAATCTCACAGAAACGCTGTTGAAGGTTTACATTATTGGCTGAAACGATGGCATAATAATTAATTTTTTTTAATGTTTTTGGGGTGTTTCTTTGACTAAATACCACAACCATCTACATCATCATTAATTCTATAGTCATATAAGCTACATCAATATTAATATTTTGTTTCCTTTCTGATTTTTATTTATGTTTCTATTTTTATATCTATTAAAGTTCTTGTGATCGTTGGAGTATAAATATTTGCTGTCTGATTATACTGCAGCGGTTGGTGACAAGTCTCGATCTAATTCCGCACTGGCAAAATAAGTAGACTAAAACAATAACAAGAAATCAACCAACTTAAAGAGATGTCAATGTACTTTATATTTAATTAGTGATCAGTAAAATATTTCAAGCACAATATTGAAAATATTCGAAGTAAACAATTTGTACTTGCAAACGAACTTTCGTGAGCGTTGAACCGAGAATACCCGGAGCGTTGTGCAAATGAAGTTAAGACACCCTCCGAGGCTCGGAGGCGACGAACTACCCGATTTAAGACGGATCCCATCATTTGCTTAAAGTCTGTTTGAACTAGAACTCGACTCGGGTGAGCAATGAGCTTGAACTCGCTTCGCAAACATCAGACCAGATCAAAGGCTCTATTTAAATCACAGTTGTCACCAGGCATCACCTCAATTAAACGGGTCGCTCATCGTTAGTATCATCAGGTTATCTAATTGAATATTATAAATTTAGTGTATAATTAATAAAGAACATATTGTAAATTTATAATAATAACTCTTATATTCAATTATTGAATGTATTGCATTCAAATATGACTTACTAATTTGTTATAATTGTACATATATAAAAGGAAGGGTCATGACAAATACAGTAGTGCTAAGCCCATTTTAAATCAGATAAAATTTAAAGTTTACGTTTGTCTTGACTAATTATCCAATATTTGCAATTACTTTATAAAAAAAGTTATGTTACACTGTTGATAAATACAAGTAACAGCTTTAAAATATTTCAAAAACTTGAATGTAATTTTTTGCTTTAGAAAAAACTAAGCCTCACCAAATTGCTCATCGTTTCTAAAATTACTGTAGTCCAGTGTTTCATTGTATGTTAATAATAAATTATTATTTTTTTAAGAGACGAATACAAAAATATTTAAAATTTAATACTAGAAATTTATTTCTATTTGTTAATATTAATCAAATAGAACTAAAGATGCGTTTATATGATGTATTTTTCCGTGCAGTTCCCCATGCAACTTTGTGTGCGGCTGCGCATGCAACAAGGTGTATGGAATCATGCACCCTGATCCAGATCTCATACTGTCCATACGTTATTATACGCCACAGTATCAACAATTTTACTTAAGTAGAATCAGTACCATCAATCAAATTTTAGTATTAATCAAATTTAGTATTAAATATAAGTATCAATCAAATTTAGTAGCATCAATCAAAAACCATATACACTGCTGGCGTATATTGCAATTGAAAATCCTCGTAAAAGGAAACAAAAGTGCTGAGTTAGTCGTTATTATGAAGATAAAAAAATCAGTGTTTTGAATTGAATTGGAGGTTCGTATATTAAATGAACTATTAAAAAAAAAAGAAGTAATTTGCAAATTATATATCAGTATAGGAGATATTCAACAGTATTCAACAAAGTCCAATGTTTTTTTCTCTCTCCAATCCATATTTAAAAACAAAAGTTTTTTACTCAAGACACCTTTAAAACACCGGTAAACAGGAAGGTTGCACTAAAAAGCGAAGAGGTTTTCCAGCTAGACTGGGACCGCTCGCAACTACGTGTCTCTTGCACGAAAAAAAGGATCGTCTAAACGCAACTTAGCACCAAACCTACCATTACGGGTCAAATTATATATAAACTTTTTGGCTGAAGTTCTTGGAAGTAACATTAATTAATTTGCTTTTTGCAATAACTAATTTAAACGTATATCAAAATATGCATAAATATGGTTGGTATAAAATTCTGGTTGGTAACTGATTTAACCTCCGAATATGTTATAAATGTATTTCCATATATTGGATATAATAAAAACTGAGTATCTTCAACTACACTCGGATAACTCAATTTTTTCAAGTAACAGATACCGAGGAAACTTCTGCTACTTCAACTTCGAATTCAAATGTGAAAAAAAATTTAAATAAGGTACTGCAAAAAAAAAAATATATATATGTTGCAAATAAAATTTATAATTTTTATGTTTCTTTCAGTTTGATAAATAATGTAAATGAATGTTTTACTTACAAAAATGTTTTATTCATTTCCGAAATTGAACGAAGTGAACTAATAGTGGTTTTCATATTAGTCGTCAGAGTTTATAATAATGAATAAATTTATTTATTTATTTAGCTCCACAAACCGCAAGCGAGCCTTGGCTTCCTCCAACAGCAATCGCCACGGCTTTTTTATAATATGATGCTGTTATCCAATTCCGTACTCCTACAATCCCCTGCCACACAGCCCAACTCTGCGCCGGCCACAGATCTTTTCCACTAGAATTTTTTTCTCACATCTTAACCTCTGTGCCTTGATGATCGCCATGATATCAGGCTCGTTATAGAGACTATAGATTTCTCTATTACTACGCCTTCTCTATTCCCGTTTTCGTAGGTGGGTCTGTATACTCTACGAAGGATTTTCCTTTCAAAAATAAGGTCTTTTTCATCAGTCTTTGTTGTGGTCCAAGTCTCAGAACCATAAATTAAAATAGGGCGAATAAGGGTTTTGTATAGGATGACCTTGGTGCACTGAGAGACACGACTGCTAGAAAGGAGCGAGCGGAGTCCATAATAAAAGTTATTCACTAAAACATTTTTCTCCGAACCTCTGTGGAGATTCTATTGTCGCATGTCACTTGTGAGCTAAGATATACAAATTCTGATACTTGTTTTTTTATATTTAGTTATGCCAATTTATTTTATTTTATTTGCTCATACTTATTTTTCTCGTTTCGTATAGTCCAGCTGAGGACCACGACATTTAACTTTTGCGTCTGGGACTTTCGCTTATTCATTTTTAAATTATTTTTCCTATCACTTATCCTTAACAATTTTGTTTTAAATAAATGAAAACGGTGAATCAATAATTAGTTATTTAAAGCCCATCGAGTTTTTATGATAATTATAGCAACTTCAAGAGGAATGTTTAGAGAGTCCTCGTTATGCTATGCAGCATGATTATTTAGCCCAATGTGTACACGACTAGAAGCTGTATGTTTATGTACGTTGTTATTATAAACAGCTCTATGACGTTACATTTCAGTGACCCCCGTTTGTATTTCACTTCACTGTATTCAAAACAGTGTTGATTACCACGATATTAGGTATATGGATAGGTATATTATGTGTTCCGATACATTTTTTATAATCATGGTTGGTTCATTGTGGATGAATAGTGGAAAGATCAGATGCGGCAAATAACAACATTTTTTTATAGTTATGTTCTGTCAGCATTGTTTTTGTTTTTTTTTATTTCCTCTTTTTTTTATTCTATTCTGAACATTTTTGGCATATTTTTATATAATAGGCCAAGGGAAAAACCGCAATTGTCCACTTATTGACTTTAAACAGGTAGAGCCATCTAATAGCATAGGAAGTGTAATATATTTTCTTATATATTACAATATTAAAAAAAAACGATAGTCCAAAAAATACATCGATACTATTTGAAGAAAACAAACGAAAATATCGAAGTCTTGAGCATCCAATCCAAAGCTACTGAAGGATATTAACCAGTTTTTGCTAATATATAACGATTTTTGAATGCCGGAGCATATCCTTGGCCAATACTTTCCAAAAATGTTATTTTCGTTTTTTTTTTTTTTTTTTTTTTAATAAATCAGTTATTACGTTTTCTGCTAAGTACATTCTCTTTTTACGTCTAATCTTCGTCACTGGACACAATATTTTCTAGGAAAAAAATGATAGAATCAAAGTCGACCTACAACTTTGATTTTTTAAATTTACTTTAATTTCATATATACGTTTCTGGCACTTGAAGCAAATGTTTGACAAAAAGAGAGGTAAACATTTTTTTTTTTTTTGGGGGGGGGAAATTATTATTGTTTGTCTGTTTGTTGGGGTTTATTGGCATAAAACCCTAGGGTCATCAATGACTGTGTAGTTATATATATATATAGGTATATTTTCACAGAAGATTGGGGTCAGGAAGTGTGCCACGAACAGAGGCCCGAATACTCCTAACGAAGCTCTGAGGTAAAATAAATTATAGTTTAAAAAACTAAAAAAAACACGCTTTTATAGCAAACTGAACTAAATCTATCTTAGACAAAATCTAATGATCTACAACTATTAGTAAATAAAATTTTTGATTGGATTAGCCATTTTTGTGTTATAGACTCTTAAACGTGACCAAAACTAACTTTTTAAGAAAATTGGTGAAATTCGTCGATTTTTGACAATCGATTGTGGCTAAACGCCCTAATCAAATTCAGTTTATGAGATGTCTGTAGACGCAAAATTTAATAAAATTAAATTTTGTAAATAACACATTCTTCGATTTAAAACATTTTTGTCTACGGTAAAAAATCTGAAAAAAAATGTTCGTTTTTTTGCCCCCAAAAATATTCCCTGTATCAAATGTAGTCACATTTTTTATATTTTATTCTCAGGACCCATCTGGGTCATACTGAATCATAAAACCTACTACTCCACCTTTTGCAAGGCAGACTACCTTTTTGGGCGTATTTCGACTGGACTAAGTAAGAATTTTGAGTTGTGAAATTTTTGTATTGTCATTGGTCCTTGACATATGTGCAAACTTTCAGGATAATCAGAGAGCTGGAAATCGGTGAAAATTACGATGTAAGATTCCTTTATATTTAGGTGAAGTTAGTAAAAGCGTACAAAAATAATGTCACATTTCATGCACGCTACACCCCTCATTTCTGCACTCATTAACTGAACTATTATAAAGGGGTGTATAAAAAAAAATGACCGTTTTTGAAACAATTATTTGTATTATTATTCCTTTGATATAAAATACAATTAATACTCTAAGTATAGTCCATTGTTATCTACAGTCATTACTCATCTGCTAGCCAATTGCTCGATGCCACGCTGATACGAATCCTTGGGATGGCTGTCAAGGAACTCTTGGACAGCATTTTCAACTTCCGCAAAGTTATTAAATTTTTTCCTTAGAAGAAAATGGTGCATGGATCGAAACAAGTAGTAATCCGAAGGTGCGAGTTCTGGACTATATGGTGGATGAGGCAGTAGTTCGAACCCATGAAGTTCTGTAAACTTTTCTTTGGTTCGACCGCTGATTTTTGAGGAGTAAGTTCGTGAGGGGCCAGTCTATAGTCTTTTTCACCTTCCCCATGGGAGAGAAGATGGTGACTAACATTATGTTTCGACACACCACACTGCCTGGCAAGTTCGCGAGTACTTGTGGATGGATTTGACTCAACAGCTTCCTTTAGAACCTTATCAACATCTTTTCTCATCAATATCACTTCTAAATTTTTCAAATCAAAGCTGCACAGTGCGCTCTTCAAGGACACCTTCCCCTTCATATTTAATAATTTCACGAGTTGCTTCAGCGGCTATGAAATTTTTTTCCAGTAATGTTTTAAAATTACGAGAATTTCGTAAGACACTCATTTTTCTTCTTTGAAATAAATAACTGAACTGAGGCTTTTTTTGAAGAAGTCCAGTGTTAGTAAACAAGCTTAGAGAATGCTCTAAAAGGATTATTCAGTATTGATAAATAATAAATAGCATTAAGATATTTACAGACTTTTGAACTCTGGAATTTGATAAAACGTTCAATTTTTTTTATACACCCTATTAGAATCGTGGACAGAGACAGCCCCCAGCATTATGTCCAAAACCACTGAAGGATACTAATCCTTATTCTTACTTACTGGCTAGGATGGTCTATCATATTTTTCGCCCATGATCCTTCAATTTACTGTTCACATACAAATAAACACTGGACTACAATTTTGTTGTTTGTTTTTTTTCACCACAAGCAATAGTGATACTTTATGGTTTCTGGGGTATTAAGAATTTTTTTTGTGTTTTAGAAATTTTGAGTTGAGGGAAACAGTTATCTGGTTAAAGAGAATATTTCCTAAGAGTTGTCTGTAATGAAAATCGAAATAGTATTTAGTATATATTATCAATAAACTAAATTAGGGCGTTCCCTGCAATAATATTATTAAATGTTTGCCATAAGAAATTGAAATATCCCAGGGGAGGTAGACCCGGTAGGTAAATTCATTTGCTAGTTATGGTTCCTTTGAAAGCCTACTCTCGTTGCGGATCTTGACCGCCGGGCCATTGAGTCGAGTGGTTACGGAAAAGGGGTCTTATTAATTGAGCTCGTTTTCTTTTCCTTCCCCTCAACATTATATTCCTGCTTCAATAAAGCTCCTACTTGCATTATGGTGAATATGCAGGTATTCCGGGTTCTTATTGAAGTGTACCGAATGTTTTACCTTCCCAAATAACGTTAAAACTACACTAACAGAAACTCGGAAATAAAGCCTTATTCACCGGAAGTACGAATGAATTCCCGAATTATTAAAATTAAAAAAAAAATAAAAATGTTTCTCATTTTTTTATAATATACTTCCTCTTATTTTTCTCTATTTATTTCTAAAAAGATAAAAATAATAATATAATAAAATTGAAATATAATTTTACTCTGGGATATAGTCCCTTAAACCCCTCATTAAAATAAGTACATAAATAAATATTATTATATCTGGTCAGAGACATATTATAATAAAATAAAGAGAAAAAATATAATAACACAGGCCAACAAAAAAAATGTTTTTGAAAACTTTGTTTACTTTAATAACTGATTTTTATAGATTTTTGTGTGCTGATTCCAAATCTGATCTTAGTTTTTTTTGTATTACCCATAGTTTTTGAGAATTTTGCTTTTTTATATAATTTAAAAAAGCATATATAACTGTTTCATATAAATATAAAGCATTGTATAACTGTTTCATGAAGCCTAACTTTATATGTAGAGGTGGTAAGAGAATGTTTCTAGGACCTACAAGGTTTTTGCGGAGAATGTTCTTCTCGCCGGGTTTAAAGACTCCCTCACAGGCCAGTTCTTGCTGCACCAATGTTGATCCCTTGCTCTACTGTCTCATTCACACAAAAAAAACATGGAACATTGGTAAAACCGCCTTGCTGACCAAAAAGCATGCATGTTACTTTTAAATCATCCAACCCTGAGCCGAATAGCCAATTTTATTCAACACTATTTCTAGGTTTTCATAGCTCTGTTTCATATGTACAGAATGGCCAAGAGGTATAGATGCATAAGTGTTACTATTGTGTAATAAAACAGCTTTTAAACTGGTGTTGGAAGAATCAATAAACAGCCTTTCTTTTTGTATTCAAGACCAAACTCTTTGATCAGACCTAGAATGTCTGAGAAGTACACTAAGTCACCTTCTTGTTCAAAAAAATTTCGAAAACTGCTGCTCTCTCTTCCTATACACATATATGCTAGCTCCAACTGCCAACAAGTTCTTTTCTCTTAGTCTAGAACCAAGCAATTCAGCTTTTTCTTTTGTTAACCCAAGATCCCTAACTAAGTCGTTAAGCTTAATCTGAGTAAACAGTTTAGGCTCTATTTTTACTGTAGCACTTTGGAACTCATCATCTTGCTCATCTATATCTATAACTGTTTCAGCAGTGCTGCCAACTCTTCTACATCCAGCACAAATTATTTTACAATTTTATTTGTAATATATAAAAGCAGTTAAATTCTGAAATAAATCAAAAAATTTAATATATTGGTGTGCAAATGTGAAAAAATGGTAGGTGATACGGCTTGATAGGTGTCAAATTTGGATTTAGCACCTTAAAAAACAGAATAATAAGGTGGATTAAGTAAAAAAGTTTTTTCATCGTTGCCCTGTGTAATTTATACTTTAATAAAAAACAAAATAAATTTATGTATAAATACTAGGTAAAAATATAGAGACAAAAATAGAACACTACACAAATGAAGTAAGAAATTACTTCCTATAATACATATGAGTACAATGCTTAGTCTAAGGCAAAAAATACAACAAAAGTAACTACATGTTATATTCATAGTAATAGAAATAATTATTATCTAAGCGTTTTACTGGGTAAGAATTAAAAAAATAAAAATACAACTACCCATGAAGGGTCTTGGGTTCAGTACTTCGGTAAGGTTGTGCTGTTGTTGACCCTGGCTCTTGTAGGGCTTTCCAATCTCGAAGTCGATCCATGGCCGATGATTCGATCCGAAAGAATATAAATTTTATGCTTTTAGTCAGACTAGAACTTAGGTCCGGCAGCTTGGTACTCCAGCTACAACTCTGGGACATAGTCATAGACATTGGTTTAGCGAGAAAAAAAAAGAGCGTTGTAATGCATTTCTATAAGATGGAGTATATAGGTAAGAAAGATTTTCGGTGCATTGAAATAACAGCTGATCTGAACTGAATACCGAAAATATAGGAATTATTATGGGGATTGATAATTTTTTAACGGAATGAGGAATATGGTATATGGAAAGTAGGATAAAGCCAATGTAATCCGAAATAGAGGTAGGAAACATGAGAGCGCCTCGGGATATCGAAGACAAACCTGGCAAAACAGTTTTTGATTAACAGTTGTTGATTAACTGTCTGTCCTCGAGAACGCTAAAATAAGGTAACATGAGACAAAAAATTAAATAAAAATTCGTTTAAAAAAAAATCATTCTTCCTGAATGGAAAAAATATAGATCATGGATTTGTCTATATATAATCTACTGCTTTTCCCAATTTAATTTTTAGGATTAAGCCACCTGAGCTACCATCCTCTTACCGTTCTATTTCTCTCTTGCCAATCTTGGGTAAAATCCTAGAAAAACTCATTTTAAAACGTTTGTGTCTTATCCTAGAATCCTATCATGTAATCCGAGATCACCAGAATGGATTCCGAACATCACACTCAACAATCCATCAATGTCATCGTGTGGTGGACGCTGTCTCCTCTGCATTGAAGCGCGGAATGTACTGCACGGGAGCCTTTCTTGATGTAAAACAAGCGTTTGACCGAGTCTGGCACCCGGGACTGCTATATAAACTCCGTCAGTTCCTACCTTCTACATATTTCCTTATTATTAGATCCTATCTCAGTGACCGAACCTTCAAAGTAAACCATAAATTTTCCTATTCTCCCCTCTTTACTCAGTCTGCCGGAGTTCCTCTAGGTAACCTTGGTCCTATCCTCTACACTGTGTACACAGCTGACATCCCAACTCAGTGTTATCAGTAAACAATGATCCCTTTATTGCCTCTCAAACACTCCAATCCCATATCCTAAACCTTCAAGAATGGTGTCAAAAATGGAGAATCGAAATAAATCCAAACAAATCCCATCAAATAACCTTTACCCTTTGTAGTAAACCAACGTCATCCTGCCCTACAGTATCCTTTAATGATATTCCACCAATCCCTGTTGAACAGATCCGCTACCTAGGACTCTTGAAATCCACATACAAGACTAAAACGACAAGAAACTGCCCGTCGTTATAGACTACTTCAACATTTACTAGACAAACGTTCGAAGCTCCCAATGAATTACAAAATACTCATCTACATGACAGTGATTAGACCTATTTGGACGTATGGGGTTGAGCTTTGGGGCTCTACTAAACCATCCAATTCATCTCGTATCTAATCTTTGCAATCCAAAATCCTTCAAAAAATACTCAATGCTCCTTACTATGTCACCAATAAACTTATTCATAAAGATCTTAATGTTCCATATGTTTCTGATTTAGCCCAAACCAGATACCTATCCTTCCATAGTAAGCTCCATAACCACTTCAATCCACTAGTCTCTCAACTTCCTTTCTCCTCCATCCCTGATAATCCTCCGAGGCGTCTGAAAAGAAGATGGCCTAGAGACCTTTTAGTGTAGATTTTATTGAAGTGCTACTAGTGAGTAGTTCTTCACAAGTTATTTACATGCCATTGTATTCACTGTCAACACATTTATTTGTTGTATATTATTTTGTACAAAATAAACATAGTTGAGAAAAAAGCTGGATTTTCCTACGTGAATACGTGGTCCAAGCGATAAATGATAAAAAGCAAAAAATATTCCCCATTAATTATATGATAAGGAAACCGTCTGCAAATTTACCAAAAAAAAATTATCCAACACTTAAAAAATTTGTAGGCAAAATGTGACTTTTTACATTCAGACCAATATAGCTTTTAAACAATAGGTCCTAGTGACAAATGTAGTGTAAAAAATAAAATCTGCATCAAATTTTAAATAATGAAATTTTCTGCATTTTATTTTATCCGAGCAACACCAACAGAGCTAGAGCGTTTCAAAATGTTGAATGTGAATGTGATAAAAATGTTGTAATAAAGACGTATAGACCCCGGCCGAAAGACAAATCCATGTCAATAAAATAAAATTGGTTGAAGTTTTAATAATAAATATTTTATAAGTTACTTACATGCATCTCTCACAATAAAAATATTTCTATTTTATTCTAATGGTTCCCCAAAAATCCTAAGCATCCATTTATCTCTTAAATTTCCAAGCTCAAGCTAGATTCTTAAGACTTAGGCGTTTCGGAGACTTAAAGAAAGTATTCCAAGGTTAGGATTAAGGCCTTCTAATCCCCATTCATTAGTCTGCACCTTCGTCATTATCATACCTCGGCTCGTGGATGCCTCGGATCTGATTAATTCCAATATTTTTTCATCCTTATAATTTACAGAATTTTTTTTTTTCTAATTTATTAATAATCGCTATATTAATAATAATTTATTAATATCACCTAAGCTAGTAATTAATTTTCAAAGAAACGGAAGAAGTTGAAATGACAATTACTGGTTACTTACTGCAGTAGAACTATTTTTTACATTGTTACTATTGAATAGAAAACCAAATAACTTTCCTGATGACGAATTTCCTGTTTCAATTCAACGTCCTGAAGAATGGTGTTATAACTGGAGACTTAAGATAAATCCCAGCTAATAACCTTTACCCTACGTCGAAAACCTACCTCATCCAGTCCTCCTTTTTCCTCTAATGGAGTACCATTAAATAATGTAGAACAGAAAGGATACCTTGGTTTTTATCTGGACAAAAGACTTCCCTGGAATCCTGACACGAGATTGAAAAGACAGGAAGCTGCACGTCTATTTCGACTACTACAACACCTACTTGACAAACGTTCAAATCTCCAAAGTCACTACAAAAAACTCATCTATATGACGATTATCAGACCTATTTGGACTTACGGTATAGAGTTATGGGGATCTACCAAACCATCGAATTCCTCCCGCATCCAATCACTCCAATCCAAAATCCTTAATGTTCCTTACTTTCTCACAAATGAACTGATCCACAATGACCTATATACCCCACATGTCGCCGATTTGGCACGAACCAGATACCTTTCCTTTCATAATAAACTCACTGCTCATCCAAATCCACTTGTTGCACAACTTGCTTCATTAGAGTACTACCAATGGGTAATTCCTCTACACGTTTTCAGCATGTCATTTTTTTTTCTTCATTGTAATCCGCTTATTTACTAGATGTATTTGTCTTAATATAGTTGTAAATTTCTGTTTATAAAAGATTAAAAAAGAATTAGAGTTATAAACAAAGGGATCATAATAACAGTTATTTCCAAATAACATTCGTAGCAAGTCCATAAGGAATACGAAAGAAAAAAAAAACTGCAGTAATTCTTTTTTAATATATTCTTCTTTAAGCTCAAGAAACTTATTTTAAATATTTTTTATTATTATTATTATATTATTCTTTTTTGGCTGTTTACTGAAATTTACAACTGTATTAAAAAAAAAATAGTAATACATCTAGGAAATGAGATGATAATGCTTGTAATAATGCCCATTGGTAGCATTACAAAAAAGTTTTATTTTACGAGGTCTCCCTTGAAGAAGCAATCGTGCAAAAAACAAAAGTTTGTTGCAAAGGTAGGATTAAGCTGCCCTCCTTTTTGGTTTTGTTTTTTTATCTAAAAATTATTTTTATTGGTTTCATATATTTTAATTATGACACATTTTTCTGGGAAATCTCTGTTTTAATAATGATCCCGAACACGCAGCTTCCTAACCTAATAGTTTCATTAGAGCCAGTATTCTAAAAGGGCTTAAAACTCACAAGGAACAGCTATGTTTTATCACGAATAATAGCTCCAATTTGCGTTAGATTTCCCAATAGGCTTGGAATATATTTAATTCAGTGGATAGGAGAGAACTTTATCTGATAACAAGTTGAGATATATATGTAAAGTGGGCGTAACATATATTTGGTAATGGCTGTTTGAGAGGGGCTATAGCCGTAGAGTTTTAGTTTTACAATCTGATTCTAATTGAATTGGAAAGGAGCCAGGAATTAAAGATCTATTGATCGCTCTCTCTGTTCCGCCACCAATAGACTCTTTGTTTCTCTCTTAGTTGTCTCCTATTTTATTGGGAAAATATGGTTTAGCCTCATTTGGAAGTTAAGTATTTTTCAACGATAAATTATATTGTATTTTATGTGTGGAACCTGGAAGGAAACTTTAATTCACATTTAGTTTAGACTAATTAAAACCATAATTGAACAAATAAATCAAAATAAATAAAAAGATAAATCAAAATTTATTACATTGGTTGATTATAATTAACATTCCGATAGGTGCGCCTCCTTGACTAACAATGTCGGACGTGCGTATCTTACATACATCACTTGAATTTAATAAATCTATCTCCCCTTTTAATCGCTATATCTATAATATAAACATGTAAGAAAAGGCAGATATGTTATTTGGTATAGTTTACTTAGAATAGCTAATCGGTTTATATATAAAAAAAAATTAATTTAAAAATGAAGATGCCTCGCTTTTGCGGATGATTTAGTGATTTTGGCTAGAAGTTTGGAAGAAGATCAATATTCTGAAAGTAACGGCAGAAAAGGCAGGACTGAAAATCTCTTTTCAAAAGACAGCACCTAACCAATGTAAGAGAGGCACCAACCAATATGAATACAAAGTATGGCAAGATAAAGAAAGTTTCTAATTTTAAATAAACCTTTATTCGGCAACCTTTAAATCGGAAAAAAATAGAAGTCTCATTTTCCGGGATTGTCATTTGTTTTATTACAAAGGGAGTTTTCATAGCTTCTTAAGAAACTCAGAAAAATAACAAAATTACATTAAATAAACGATAAGACAAACATACTTTAAAACTACTTTATCTACGAAAATGCAAAATTACTTCGTAGATAAAATACAATCATTTGTTGAATGCTGCAAACAAATATACTGCCTATATATCTCTGCATATAAAATTAAAGCGGGTGATTTTTTCGCTTTTAAAAAATTAACTATTATGATAAAAAAGTAAAAAAAATATGTACAAGAAATATAAAAGTAAATAGATAAAATGATACAATCATTAGATGTCGCGTGACAAGTCACATATAAGTCCGTTTACTTTCAGTGTTTGTTTTGTATGTTATTTTAAATTACCAATAAATTACACATTTCTCAAGGAATAATTTAAAATAAAATATTTCAAAAAATTACTAAGATGAGAGCGCGTATTCCTGAGATATAAAACAAACACGTTTTTTTTTTAGTACCGTACTGTTGGTCGTTTGAAAATCCCAAGGCGGCGTAGAATCAAATAAAATTAAAGAAATACTTCCGCTGTGTATCTGATAGATACTTGCTCGTATCGTAAGGTTAAAGAAACACAATAAAAAATAATATAAAAAATGTGCCGATGTTACGCGTTATCTTTCATTCGGGCTACAAACAAAAAACAAAAATTATATGTTTTGAATTATGTTGATTTTAAATAAAACAATTTTATAATTTACTGACACATATAGACAGTGAATTTTTTTATTTATTTATATTCCGTAATAATAAATTACAACGTATAAGGTATAGAAACTGTATAAAGTAAAGTGATATAAACATGATATGGGTTTCTTTAGTAATATAAAAAATTGTCTGTGGTTTACCTACTTATGTTCCCCCACTAGAGTAGAAACGGCGGGTAAGCAACCTATTCTAGCCATTGTGGGAAAATCGAGGTTTATTTCGTTGGTCCGCCATGAAATAAATTTTAACTCGCCTAGGCGGGATTCGAACCCACGACCTTTTGTACCGAGCACGCTGATATTCTTTCCCCATAAAAACAATTGTAAATGGCAATATAAGTAAAGTCGTAACAAAAATAATAAATATTTACGATCAATAATAAAATGCATACAAATATGTTTAATTATAATAAAATCTTCAAATGATTTTAATCAATTTAAGTTTCTTCGCGAGTCATTTCACTTCATCTTAAATTTGTCTGAAGTTCTCAGGTAGCGATTTATTAATTTGAAAATTTTGATACAATTTTAAGATCAATAAAATATTATGAATTTATTTTAGTTTTATTAAAAATTGATGAGTCATCATCAGCTAAAAAAATGGTTATATTTAAGTATTTTTCAAAATGACCTTTTGGAAACATTAATAAACAATATTAATAAAAAAGATTTCGCTGCGGACAGGATTCGAACCTGTGCGGGTAAAACCCATTGGATTTCAAGTCCAACTCCTTAACCGCTCGGACACCGCAGCTCACATCATTACCACGTTATTCATGTAGCATTCTGTTCTAGAGTATTGGTGTTATAGAATTCTATAACTTTAATATTTTATTTGTATTTAGATATTTAAAGTTAATTATTATTTATTATTTTATTTGAACCCTCAGGTAACGTGAGTTTGATCTGAGTAAGGAAATAAAGAAATAAAATAAAATAACTATAATCATTGTAGTATAATAACAATATAAGAAACCATAGAATAGTTAATGACCTGGTAATTTAGCGTGGCTGCTGACCACATCAGCTTTTTGTATATAATTGTTGGTCTTGAAAAAATAATGAGCACAAGACTAAAGATTTATGTGTTATAGCGAAACAGGATTAAATGTACATAATAATTTATATTTTAGATATAATCTTAAATTATAACAATTCGTCTAAAGTATACCTAGGCACTACTATCAACGAGGCGCTCCACCAAATCTGCCCAGCCTACTATGCGCCTGATTACAGGTCTTTATATTTATATTTGTAGCTGTTTATATGATTGAATCCGAACACTTCACTTCGAGTTTCATATTTATCGATAGCTCTTTCGTATAACCTCACATGCAAACATCCACTTCTGTAGTTTCAACTTGGATTGCGTTGTTCAGTGTGTTATAACGATTTTTAGTCTTCTTAAATGTAAAAAGGTTAAACAAATATTAACAACATGAGTTTCATACTTGATTTAGTGTTTTATATATTGGTGTTTTATTATTTCCTCTTCCCTAATGAGTGAAAGTCTAAAGCAATTTCATTAGTTTCTAAATGAATTTGGTGTTTTATATATTTATATTTTCTTTTTTCCATGAGCTAGTTTCAGTTTACATAATATGTGAATGAATTCTTTATCGTCCATATTACTTATACCCCTAATATGACATAATAATTATCAATTCAATAAAACACACTACAAAAATGAAAGTGAGATAGTATATCAGAAGTTTCATATTTAATTGTTTCCACTTCCCGTGAGAAAATATAGCAGAAATCATCAACATTTATATGACCAACATGAATTGTTTTTTTTTAAATATTTTTATAATTAGATATATTATCAAACCAGATACCTATCCTATCATAGTAAGCTCCATAGCAATTCGAATCCACTAATTCCTCCCACTCCATTCCCGATAATCCTCCGAAGCGTCTGAAAATAAGATGGCCTAGAGACCTTCTAGTGTAGAACTTTCATTAAAATGCTTCTGATATGAGTAGTTCTTTTCAAGTTTTAAAATAATATTGTAATCATTATCAGCACATTTACTTGTAATCCAGTCAATAAGCATATTGTAGAGTGCATGGAATATGCGATAATTTTTAACTTCATAGCTTCGTTTGGAATAGTTGGAAGGTAAAAATACTAAAAGTCCCCGCCCCTGGAGGGTGAGCTAAAGGTGGGGGGACGAGAGAAGGTACCGATTTCGTTTTTCGATTATATCTCGAAAACGGTGGACTCTAGAAAAATATGTAACAGATCAAAATTAAAGCTCATTAAATTTTCTATAAAATTAAATATATATGTATTCGTAGAAATTACAACGGTTTTCGAGATATACGTTATTAAAAATCGACAATTTTAGAAATAAAACAAATGTTCACCTCACTTTTTGTTAAACATTTGAAACAAATACCAGAAACGTACATACGAAATTAAAGTAAATTTAATGCTCTACAATTTTGATTCTAACGTTTTTTTCTGACAAACGATTGTGGAACGTAATAGAAGCAAACGTTTGACAAAAAGTGAGGTGACATTTGTTTTTTCCCAAAAATCACCTATTTTCAATAACGTATATCTCGTAAATGGTTAGAATTACGACAAATTTATAAATAATAAATTTTATAGTAAATTTAATTAGCTTTTATGTTTAATTGAAACATATTTCTCTAGCGTCAACAGTTTTCGAGATATTATCGTAAACTTCTCCCCTCCCCCCCACCGTTACCTCACCCCCCAGCGGTGGGGACTATTAGCATGTTTACTTTCCAACTATTCCTAACGAAGCTATGAAGTCAAAAATTATCGCATATTCCATGCACTCTACGTCCCTCATTTCAGCACTCATTGACTGGACTATTGATGTATATTCTGTACAGTTGTAAATTTTAATAAATTGATATGTATTAAAAAAAAAATTAATAAATAAAAGTTATATTTACTTCCATAACGTGAGAAAGTTTATCAGAAGTTAACATTACTTATCATTTAGTATTAATTCTATTATAATAATATGTTATTTCTGATTTACCATAACATTAATTCAACATTGAGTTAGTGTTTTATATTTTCTTTTTTACACTTAATTATTTTCTTGTTTCCCATTTTTAATAGGAGAAGTTATAACATAAGTTAATATTAGTTTGAATTTTGATTTAAAGTTTTTGTGTAAAATAGAATCAATATATGGTATTTTAGGTGCGCTAAATGGTTGGAGCGCCTCGTCGATAGGAGGACTGTTTTTTACTATTTATAAAACTATGGTACATAATGAAACTACTTTTTATATGTACCAGAGCTCATTTTAATTAAGTGAAAACTATTAGAGGGAAACTAAGTAAGATTGACTCGTAATAATAAACGTAGTCTGATGGAAACTTTACTGTCACGAAAATTTTTAGTTATTGTCTGATCTGTTTCGGGTCATACGAGAGATATTTTAAGTTGATGGGAATGTGTTACTGAAGTTTGAGTGAAGCACGGTGCTTGAGCAAAGGGGTTAACAAAATAGGCAAAAGGAATTAGTATCTGAAAATCTCTCTGCGAGATCAAAGCAAACAAGTTTAAACCTGAATTTGACTGCTTTGTTGTTAAAAATTATAAATATGTTCATTTTAATTAAAGTATTTTTCTCTGGGTGTGCTTTTATATTAAAGTTTGGTTAGAAGTCAAGAGATTTTATTTCTTTATAAAATACCTCATTTTTTTGTTGTTTTTTTTACATTTTACATTAAAACTAACATAATTTAAGCATAATACACTTTGTTCACAAGTGAATTTCACAATTTACTTCTTTAATTTCTGTTTATTTATTTTCAATTATCAAATGTACATTTAGTTAACATTTCTGTATAATTAGTTTAATTCTCTAACAGATGAATATACAGAGGCCATGTTTCAGTACACAGAACCTCAGGGTAATAAATAGGGTTTGTAAATTAAAAAAAAAAAGAAAAACAAACGACTGTTTTGCAACTAAATACTTGTATTATTATTTCGTTTTATTTTATTCATTTTTATTATATATACAGGGTGAGTATCTCTTAGTGTAAAAAAAAAAAAAAAATTGGGTTAAACTAGATCAAAAATGTTGCTAAATGCCGCAAATCTCACCTTTCTATTCCAATCCGTTGCAGATATACGATAAATCAAAGACTTTTTTGAGGAAATCACGTTTTTTTCCCATAAAAACTGTAATATCTCCATTTTGTCTAAATATTTTTCAAATTTTGGCCACATTTTCAGATTTAGCATTAAATTTCCTATAATAACAGAGTACATGTAACCTTTTACAAACTTGGTATCTAAAGAACAGCTTGATCTTTACCTTATTTGGGGAAGTCACAATGGCTTATTTACTTCAACGCTCACCGTTTTTCGTAAAAACTATAACTATAAATAAATGTAATAACATAAGATCCTCTGATCTGGTGTCGCTTTATTGACAGTTTTCCTTTATTTTCTATTAAACAATAATTTTATTCTTAGCTTTTTATTCCAATGCACAGTTTATTATGTTTGAAATTCATATTTCCATTAAGGGATTGTCATAATGTTTTATTTACCCAAGTAACTGATTTGTATACAAAATGAGAACACCATGTTTTTTCGGTTTCAAAAGTAAATATCACCATGAAATTGAAACAAAATCATTACGTTTAACATATCATTCGAAAGCTGATTAAATTTGCAAATTTTGTGAGATTTGACGTTTTGTGGATAGTTTTTACGAAAAACGGTGAGCGTTGAAGTAAATAAGACATTGTGACTTCCCCAAATTAGTTGAAGGTCAAGCTGTTCTTTAGATATCAAGTTTGAAAAATTCAAGGTTACATGTACTCCGTTCTTATAGGAAATTTAATGCTAAATCTGAAAATGTGGCCAAAATTTGAAAAATATTTAGACAAATGGAGATATTACAGTTTTTATGGGAAAAAACGTGATTTCCTCAAAAAAGTCTTTGATGTATCGTATATCAGCAACGGATTGGAATAGAAAAGTGAGATTTGCGGCATTTTGCTACAAGTTTGATGTTGTTTCACCCAATTTTTTTTTAGACACTATGAGATACTCACCCTGTATATATATATATATATATATATATATATATATATATATATATATATATATATATATATATATTTTTTTTTTTTTGTCGTCTAAAATACAAGTAAAGTTCATTGTTATCTACCGTCATTAGCCAGCTGCTTGATATAATGCCGATACGAATGGTTATCCTAGGAATAGCAATTGAAAAGCTCTTGGATGACAACTTTTGCAAAATCATCAAATTGATTCGTATCTAAAAGATAGTTTTTTGTACCAATCCGTAACTTAATAATGTTCCGAGTAACCATTTAGGGCACGCCACAATGTATAATACTCTAAACCAGTCTCGAATAAATTTCCAAGAAATCAGCAGGCTTGATGGTTAGATCATTTAGAGTGGTATAGCGATGGTTATATTAATGGCCAGAGAATCATATTCGAATTCTTGTCTGTCTTTTCTATTTCCGCTGATTCCACCATATAGACTTATAGACTTTATCATTCCCTGACGTTACACCAATCACAGACGACGGTCCTCCACCGACGACGACATCTCCACCCAATAGCATCACTCATTAAGATATTTCTAAATAAAGTTAGTATTTGTATCAAGATATTCATAATAAACCTATATACGAAATTAAAGTGAATTTAATGCTCTAGAACTTTGATCCTGACATTTTTTCTGAGAAACGATCGTGAAAGACACTAGAAGCAAATTTGACAAAAAGTGAGGAAAAAAAATAATGTTTTTGCGAAAATTATCGCTTTTCAATAACCTATATCTTGCAAACCGTTGGAAGTTTGACAAATATGTATAAAATCAATTTTATAGGAAATTTAATTAGCTTTAGTTTTTATTCGTAACATATTTTTCTTGAATCTACTGTTTTCGAGATATAATCGAAAAACCCAAAAATGGGACCTTATTTTATTTATTTATTTTCTACCTACTCCTAACGAAGCCTTGAGGTAAAAAAATAGCTTTTTCAATAACAATTGAATTGAAAATAAGTAAATTTTATCATACATTTTTAGCTCTATATAACACCGTACCTTTGTAACTAACGTCTCTCGAATGGTGCTCGCCACCTATCGGTCGATTATCAAACTTCACTACGCACCTCATATTTATTGCCTTTTTAGTACAATTGAATTTAATATCTGAAAATTTTATTATTACCAAACCTTCCTGAAACTATGAAGATAATGTGGTTAAAATTTGGTACATGTTAGTTCGGTAATTTTTGTGGTTAGTGATCAGAAACGAAAAATGGCTTGTCCTTTTATTTAGTATAGATTAGTATAAATAGAAGGCATAATGATGAGCACTTCACGCAAGCCTGAAACAAACTCATGAATGTTATGAGTTCCTAATGCTAATTCCAAATAGTATTAATACTTAGTTCAACAGTATGTATAGTTAGGGAGGCACAGTCATATTAGTATTCTTTCTAAATCCATCTCCTAAAAAAGCGTTTGCTGACATAATTTTATAGGAAATATATTTTTCTTGTTTTAAGATCTGTATTCATATTTTGAGTTTAGTAACTGCTGCTGTTAAATAAAAAGGCAGAGCCTGTTGCTCAAGGAAATCACTTTGAACAACATTTAATATGATTGTTAATGTTTACATTTAATGAATAAAGTAGTTAGAACAAATAAAATAAGTTTTATTTATTTATTATGCATAAAAAATTGAGGCATGTAAATGGAAAAGGCTGTAAGTGCCAAAAATAAGATATAAAAAACTGTTAATTGGAAAATGAATTAGTTTCATCACCAATGTTATGGGAACAATGGTACCTACCTATCATAAAGCGCTTGGTACTAGCGTTTGGTGATAGTCGATGGCCACTATCGATAGCGTCGACTATCGATAGATCTTTATTACTCTAAAGTTTGAAACTCTCGAAACTATGCTGATCTGTCTCTGTCTAGTGTCGAGTTCTTTTGAAATTTAATTCGGAATTCCTACAGCTCAAAGGTTCTCTCAAGGATTAGGCCAAAGGAAAGCATAAATTCTAGTTTTTCTTTCGGGAAATATGTGGCTCACGGAGCACACTTGACTCTAGAAATTAACTATTTCGTTATTTTTCTTTTCTGAAGATTTGATTTGTTCATTACTATTGTAACCATGCAAATTGTAAATACTTTTTTTTTTTAATTCAAATATATTAGTTTTTTCTCTCATCTTTATGATATAATCTTATAATTTAAAATCCTGCAAATTTCAAATAGTAAGTAGATAATTGAATTAAATTAAATTAGTTGAGATTCTTTATTGAATAGCTTTAGAAAAAAAGGAAGCAACTATCGAAAAACTATCGATAGCAATCCATAGTGCTAACTATCGACTATCGCCCAACCCTACTTGGTAACAAGAAATGTACTATTTCCATTACATTGGCGATGGAACTTATTCATTCTCCAATTAAAAATCTTTTATTTTATTTTTGGTGCTTACTGCCTTTTCCAATTACATGCCTCAATTGATAACAATAATAAAATTAGGTAAAATCTTTAGGTGTGAATATCTTCTAAACAAAGCGCTTGCACATACCTCCATAGGAACTTTTTTTCTTCTTTTGAGGTCCTTAGTTTAAATTTTAAGTTTTGCTATAAACAAAAAGAAAGCCTCGTTTTAATTAATGGTTTTCTGGCAATATACATATGCCTGCATACAACTTTAATAAAAATTGTATTGTCTTACTATTTAAAAAAAAAATGTAGTATATTAAATGAGTGTTTTCCTTAAAGGAAAGGCATTGTTGTAGGAAGACAGAGGAGGAGCATGTAGGAGCAGTATAGGACAGCTAATTGAATTATCCCTATTGTCCTAGGCTAATGCAGAATGGAAATTGATCCAAGAGGAGGAACAATGGGCGGGGTTCCCTTAGACAGCTCTGCCAAAGGCCCCACCTTAGCAACTTCTTAGAATAATTGCCAAGATAGTCTTCTCTAATGGTGTCATTACGCTCGTTTGTCCCTCTTTCTCTCTGTATCCAGTCTACTCTCCTCTTTCTTTGGAATCGGGAAAACTTGTTTGTTTGTGTTACTTTATCTCGTTATATTATTTAATACTAAAAAAAATTGACAATTATTAATAGGAACAAAGAACTTTCTTTTTTTAATTTTGATTATCCATTTAGTGAAATTTACTACTGTATACAAGGTGAGTATCTCTTAGTGTAAAAACAAAAAAAAAAAATGGGTGAAACTAGATCAAAAATGTAGCAAAATGCCGCAGACCTTTCTATTCCAATCCGTTGCTGATGTACGATAAATGAAATACTTTTTTGAGGAAACCACGTTTTTTTCCCATAAAAGCTGTAATATCTCCATTTTGTTTAAATATTTTTCAAATTTTGACCACATTTTCGGATTTAGCATTAAATTTTCTATAATAGCTTAGTACCTGTAATCTTGAATTTTACAAACTTGGTATCTAAAGAACAGCTGGATCTTCACCTATTTAGGGAAGTTACAATGTCTTATATTACTTCAACGCTCACCATTTTTCAAAAAAACTATCGACAAAACGTCTAATCTTACAAAAACTTGCAAATTAAATCAGCTTTCAAATGATATGTTAAAAGTAATGATTTTGTTTCAATTTCATGGAGAAATGTACTTTTGAAACCGAAAAAACATGGTGTTCTAATTTGGCTTATAAATCAGTTGCTTGTGTAAATAAAACATGACAATCCCTTAATGAAAATGTGCATTTTAAACATAATACACTCTTCATTGGAATGAAAAACAAGGAAAAAAAAATTATTGTTTAATAGAAAATAAAGGAAAACTTTCAATAAAGCAACACCAGATCAGAGGATCTTATGTTATTACATTTATCTATTTATTATTATTATTTAGGATTTATTTTATTAGATTTTCAATGCTATGTTTAAAATCCAATAATAATGAACATAGACCTCAATTTTGCCGTTAGCTTTTGAATGCAGATTGTGTTGAAGAATACTACTTTTTGAGGTGAATTTTGAGGGCAGATGAGTCTGTTTTTACAAGGGAAGGCATTTCTACCTATCCATGTATATCGTTGGCATTTTGCTACATTTTTGATCTAGTATTACCCAATTTTTTTTTTTTTTTTTTTTACACTAAGAGATACTCACCCTGTATAACAAAAAAAAAGTTAAGCAATAAAGAGTATTTTTTTTTTTTTTTTTTTTACGTGAATACGTCTTTAAATTTGCTACCTATGGGCAATCTAAAAAACCTAATGATAACAAAATCATGGGGTACAGTTTGGCGTTGTAGTTTCGAAGATAACATCTAAAATTAAATTATGCCACTGGATAGCTAAGGTATCAAAGAATTCATAAGCGAGAACAGTGACGCATAGCGCACGGTGGAGGGATAAGCGCCTCAATTTTGAGGTTACTGCGTTTAGAAATTTGAAACTAGTATAACTTTTGACTCGGAGAAGCTACGATGTTGGTTTAAATTTTAATAGTCAGCTGTCGTCAACATCTATCGATTGTATATAAAACATTAGTATAAAGTAGTGACAGTGAATGTAATAAGGTGTTAAAATAAAAAAAATATTATCAAAAATTTCGTGATTGTGTTCCTGATCAGCAGTTGTTGTATACTTATTACCGCAATTAAAGCACAAAGCATGGCCTCACACTCAGAAGACATCTCTACTGATACAATCATCAACCGATCTGATTATTTGGCAATCAGCGAAGCTTGGATTGAAAATTCTATGCCAGTGAATATCCCTAGCTTTGAACTGACAAGGGGACGTTTTGACTTGTAACTCACAGGTTTGACAGCCGATTTTTGTATGGTTAGTAGGGACCTATAGTAGTACAAAACTAAGAGTTGTAGCTGCCAATGAACAATTAAAAAAATAAAATATTAAAATCACGTTTTTTTTTTTCAACTTTCAGTCAAGATGGAGAAATGATATTGTCATGTAAATTGTGGTTTTATATGCCATTGGAAACAAAAAAATACTTTCGTATTAAGACAAATGTAAGAATGAAGGATGAAGACATATCCTTCCGAAAAGTTTCAAAACACCGTTAAACAGTGCACTCACTCACACTAGAATCGTTATAAATATAATAAAAAAAAAAAAAGTGTGTGTGCTCTAGACCACATGGTGGAAGTGAAAACTTCATTGAACGTTTGATAACGTTAACCGAACAAAACCTTAGTTCTTATATACAATCTAAATGTTTTGGTTAACTTACTTGACCAATTTCATTTTGTTTTAATTCCAGGAACAAGTCGTGAGTAATTATTTAACACAATAGAATACGTTTTCCGGGGTTTCAAATGAAAAACCGATCACGAAAAGTAAACAAACGAAACAGGTTACAACAGCACGCTGGGATGCCGGGAGTCCTCAGTGTTGCCAGCTTATTACACACGCATGATTTTTCCGATTTGTTGTATGCGCTGATTTGATGTATAGCTGATGATTTGATGTATAGCTGATTGTATTCTAAAGTAGAGTTGCGTATGATGCGTCATAATAATATTAATAAGGTTTGGAATTATTTTGAATATTTTGAAAAGACTAGATAGCGCACTGTACTCCGGATTCAGTGCCGAGTTCGCTCCGGATTCAGTGCCGAGCTCACGCTTAGTCGAGTCGAGCCGATTCTACCCGAAACAGCGTTACATATTCGGGCGTGACGGCTCAATCTCATTCACACCTCACAAAAAGTTTTGCTGAGCCCTCACAAAAAAGTTTTGCTGAGCGCGCCTAAAGAAGTTTTCACTTCAAAAAAAAAAATAATAATAACAAAACGGTCCTATTGTCTGACTGAATTTTCAATTTGAAATTGCTATATTGTTTTCTTCATTTGCTAATAGCAAATACATATCTTCACCCAACCAACATTGCAGGCAGGAAGTTTTTTGAAACCATGTACAGTGGGTTATTAATCTAGTACTAGAAAAATTTCGCATATTAAAGATAATTTTTATTATTAAGGAGAAGAATCCATAATATTTTCATGAATGAGGTATCTAGCAGAGTTGGGCAAAATTCAATTACATTGTAATCCGATTACAATTGCATTACATTATATTTCAAACAGATGTAATCGAAATACATCGGGTATGAATTACAGTATTCCCACAAAGTAATTCAATTGGGATTACAATGTAATTCATCAATGTAATTCAATTACGGATTACATAATTGGATTACAGATTTCGATTACTTGTAATTCAAGGCATGAATTATTTGAAAATTTAGTTGGATTACAATATTTCTTCCATTAAATAGGCAAATAAATATCGGAATATCAGTTTTCACCTCCACCATTTAAGTTTAAGATTTTTTCATTGTTAACGGTTTTGAACTATCGCCATCTTTTTCTTGGGGACAGGAGTGGGGGGCTAAATTTCTAAAAATGAGAACGGCTGGTCCGATCTTAATGAAATTTGATAATTATGTTTCTTTTGTACTTATTAGCGTATATTTGGGGTTTTAACACAGTTTTACTAATTAGTGGGGGGTAGGGGGGGGGGGGGGGGGGGGGGCTAAAATTTCTAAATTGAGAACGGCTGGTCCGATCTTAATGAAATTTGATAATTATGTTTCTTTCGTACTTATTAGCGTATGTTCGGGGTTTTACTAATTAGTGGGGGGTGGGGGGGGGCTAAATTTCTAAATTGAGAACGGCTGGTCAAATCTTAATGAAATTTGATAATTATGTTTCTTTCGTACTTATTAGCGTATATTTGGGGTTTTAACAGTTTTACTAATTAGTGGGGGGTGGGGGGGGGGCTAAATTTCTAAATTGAGAACGGCTGGTCAAATCTTAATGAAATTTAATAATTATGTTTCTTTCGTACTTATTAGCGTATATTTGGGGTTTTAACAGTTTTACTAATTAGTGGTGGAGGGGGGGGGGGGGGGGCTAAATTTCTAAATTGAGAACGGCTGGTCCGATCTTAATGAAATTTGATAATTATGTTTCTTTCGTACTTATTAGCGTATATTTGGGGTTTTAACAGTTTTACTAATTAGTGGGGGATGGGGGGGGGGCTAAATTTCTAAATTGAGAACGGCTGGTCCGATCTTAATGAAATTTGATAATTATGTTTCTTTCGTACTTATTAGCGTATATTTGGGGTTTTAACAGTTTTACTAATTAGTGGGGGGGGGGGGGGGGGGGGGGGGGGGGGCTAAATTTCTAAATTGAGAACGGCTGGTCCGATCTTAATGAAATTTGATAATTATGTTACTTTCGTACTTATTAGCGTATATTTGGGGTTTTAAC
This sequence comes from Euschistus heros, assembly GCA_003667255.2. Classification (NCBI taxonomy): domain Eukaryota; kingdom Metazoa; phylum Arthropoda; class Insecta; order Hemiptera; family Pentatomidae; genus Euschistus; species Euschistus heros. The sequence goes on along the minus strand of RCWM02000328.1, from coordinate 1,011,069 downwards.
AGTTTTACTAATTAGTGGGGGGTGGGGGGGGGGGGGGGCTAAATTTCTAAATTGAGAACGGCTGGTCCGATCTTAATGAAATTTAATAATTATGTTTCTTTTGTACTTATTAGCGTATATTCGGGGTTTTAACAGTTTTACTAATTAGTGGGGGTGGGGGGGGGGGGGGGGGGGCTAAATTTCTAAATTGAGAACGGCTCATCAAATCTTAATGAAATTTGATAATTATGTTTCTTTTGTATTTATTAGCCTATGTTTGGGGTTTTAACAGTTTTACTAATTAGTGGGGGGTGGGGGGGGGGGCTAAATTTCTAAATTGAGAACGGCTGGTCCGATCTTAATGAAATTTGATAATTATGTTTCTTTCGTACTTATTAGCGTATATTTGGGGTTTTAACAGTTTTACTAATTAGTGGGGGTGGGGGGGGGGGGCTAAATTTCTAAAATTAGAACGGCTGGTCCGATCTTAATGAAATTTGATAATTATGTTTCTTTTGTACTTATTAGCGTATATTTGGGGTTTTAAACAGTTTTACTAATTAGTGGGGGGTGGGGGGGGGGGGGGGGGGGGGGGGCTAAATTTCTAAATTGAGAACGGCTGGTCCGATCTTAATGAAATTTGATAATTATGTTTCTTATGTACTTATTAGCGTATATTTGGGGTTTTAACAGTTTTACTAATTAGTGGGGGGTGGGGAGGGGGGCTAAATTTCTAAATTAAGAACGGCTGGTCCGATCTTAATGAAATTTAATAGTTATGTTTATTTTGTAATTATTAGGGTATATTTAAGGTTTTAACAGTTTTACTCATTAGTGGGGGGGGGGGGGGGGGGGCTAAATTTCTAAAATGAGAACGGCTGGTCCGATCTTAATGAAATTTAATAATTATGTTTCTTTTGTACTTATTAGCGTATGTTCGGGGTTTTAACAGTTTTATTAATTAGTTTGGGGGGTGGGGGAGAGCTATATTTCTAAATTGAGAGCGGCTTGTCAGATTTTAACAGTTTTTAGTAACAGTATAATATTTACGTTCTAAATATTGAATGGAACTTAACGTAAATCAAAATTGAATCAAATTTAGTATGTTACAGACTCAAATTCTCTTCAAGTAGGATTAAATTCATTTTTAAGTTATTTTTGAAATTAAATTAAAATGTAAAAAATAAAATTTTTAAAGTGTAATAATATAGTTGAACACATTTACCTTAATGAAATAGACAATTAATAATGATTATTATATTTTAACAAAGAAGTTAAATTACACTTTTTACAATATAATAAATAATTAACTAGCGATCATATGAACTATCACTCGATATGATTTTAAATGAGTATATATTTTTTTTGTTAATAGCATTAATTAAAAAAAAATGGATTAATTTCTTGTCTGTTACTATTAGGGCGTTAAGTAAGGTTTGTAGGTAACTGGCAACACTGACAAGGGGAGGACAAACTCAGTCTCTCACGGATCTTGTTGGCAATTTTTTTGGAGGTTCCTGGTCAAAAAATATTAGATACGTATTTTGCCGATCCGACCAATGGGCCCTAGAAGCCGAAAAATAAAATAAAATAGCATTAAACTAATTTTATTTTGAGTTTAAAAAATGATATCGACATGATTCTTGCACCAAGATTTTTAGTTTTGATTGGGAATTTAAGGAAAAATATAGTCGCTCCATAGATTTTGGTTTAGGTTAACTAATTTCTTTAAAAAAATGATTGAATGATGTTTTTCAAGCAAACTACCTCTATAGATTTTTTTTACACAAAAAATTGACGTTAGACTCTAATTTAGCACCCTCAAAAACATTAAAAAACGCTTATTCAGCAAAATATCATTTTTTTCACCCTCTTGGAGGAAAATGAAATTTTTAAACCGAATATTGGTTGCATACCTTTAAATCACCATTACTTTGTCACGAGATCCACTGGTTGGTATCGCTGGAAAGAGAAGGGTCTCAGCTTTTTAAAAAAATTGGAAAATCCAAAAAACATTTTGATTTTTAACTTGAGTTTGAAACCAGATAGGATGATGAAACCATATATATTTCAAGCGTATTACCTCCCTATATTTTCTGTAAAAAAAATAAAGTTGATAAAATAAACCGTCTAAGCGTAATTCATTTTTTTTATCAAATTCAACATAAGTTGCCTACCATTTATTTGGTCAGGAAATTTTGAAGCTTACAAATTTCTATTTTTCTTTTTAGACGAAATTTCGTATTTAAGGATTCTTTTGAATGCTGAATTTGAATCCGATGTCGGTTCTTGTGAAAAAATTATTTTGAACGTACTTCACTTAAAAAAGTTTAGCTCTTAATGCAGAAATACAGCTCCCCCCCCCCCCCCCACTAATGAGTAAAACTGTTAAAACCTTAAATATACCCTAATAATTACAAAATAAACATAATTATTAAATTTCATTAAGATAGGACCAGCCGTTCTTAATTTAGAAATTTAGCCCCCCCCACCCCCCACTAATTAGTAAAACCCCAAATATAAGCTAATAAGTACAAAAGAAACATAACTATTAAATTTCATTACGATCGGACCAGCCGTTCTAATTTTAGAAATTTAGCACCCCCCCCCACCCGCACTAATTAGTAAAACTGTTAAAACCCCCCAAATATACGCTAATAAGTACAAAAGAAACATAATTATCAAATTTCATTAAGATCGGACCAGCCGTTCTCAATTTAGAAATTTAGCCCCCCCCCCCCCTTCCACCCCCCCACTAATTAGTAAAACTGTTAAAAACCCCAAATATACGCTAATAAGTACGAAAGAAAAAGATAATTATTAAATTTCATTAAGATCGGACCAGCCGTTCTCAATTTAGAAATTTAGTCCCCCCCCACCCCCCACTAATTAGTAAAACTGTTAAAACCCCAAATATACGCTAATAAGTACGAAAGAAACATAATTATCAAATTTCATTAACGTAATTCATAGAATATATTTCAATTACATTTTGCCCAACTCTGGTATCTAGTAACTGTTACTAACATAAGCAGTAACGATTGATTATTAGGAATCTACTTTCGTTGCTGATTGTTTTCTCAAAAAAACCACTCGAATCTAGAATCGACGCATCCCTACTTTAAATGAAAGTATATGAATTCATTTAATGTTTTCTGCATTAAAGAGAATTTTAGGTTCCATTATTTTTTTTAATTTTTAATATGCTTCGTGGGGCTAAATTAAGTGAAATTGAGCAAAAAATAACAATAATCGGCTAAACGACGTGGGATGACGTAAAGCAAAATTACTCTGAAACGGAAGAGCTTTCAGGACATAATTATGAATTATTTAATAAAAGGGAGATTTTTACATTAAAAAAAAAATGAACTGAAAGCGCTGTCAGATTTTCCATTCGAGTAAAAGCCAGTTTTTGAGGAAATTGAAAAAAAAAAATACTCCCTCAGCCCAGATTGAAAAACAATATTTTAATGTCCTGTCTCGTAATCGCACAACCTAGTATTGGATTGCACAGGTCAGGAATTCAAAATAATGAAATTTGGAAGTAAACAACTCAAAAACACCACATAAAACAACACTCACTGTTTGCTTGAAGGAGATTCAGGGATCTTCAATCCATTCAAGGGCTGTTTCTAAAGATGTAAAAAGATTTTATTGTGTTGGACTTGTTGCACTGAGGGGAATATATATCTATTAGGATATAACCAGACATAGTTGGAAGACTATCCTTTTCCTGCAGGGATTTTAGGTTATTGACGAATATTCATATATCATATATTAATAATATAATATTTTAATCGTATCCTTCGGCCGTCTAAAATTGTTATCCTGGAAGATCTGAAACTTGTATTCTTCAGTGTTCTGCGAAAAGCATTGAACGGGAAGATTTAATTAATTTTCTGAAGGTGAAAATTAATTTTTCGGAAAAGAGTGGCTAAGGATGTCCTTCGGCCGTTAAAAACTATTATCCTTTAAAAACTAACTTTTTTTTTACAGTGTATGATAATTTTTTCTCATCATTCGAACCATTACTAACCCAGGCTACTCGTTGATGATATTATTCCTAAAATCATTAATTAAATTTTAGTCATCCAATGGATACTAAAATTTCATTTTAATTCATTATGTAATTTCTTCGCATTGTCTTGTAATATGCTTTTTATTTAAATTCATAGAAAAGAAATGCGATTTTTATTTTTAAAGTGTTTATTGATATTTAGGAGTGGCCGATGATATCCTTCGGCCATCAAAAACCGATAGATCCTTGCAGATCTGAAAATAGTATCCTTTAGTTGCTTTGGAGAAAGTGTCCTAGAAAAAGGATTGAAGGGGATGAGAGTGTCCATTTAAAAAAAAAGGAAAAGATTTTATTAATTTGTCGGGAAGGAGTTGCCAAGGATATCCTTATATGAATAGGTTATAATTATTATTGTGTTAGCTATTATGTGTTTTTGTTTTTTTTTATTCCTCATGCTATTATTATATTTTTTTTCAGAATGTTAGATATTCAAAGTTAAATAATTTAGTGGAAATCGGATGATATTGATGTGGCCAATATGTGGCTTCAAAACGACGGTGCCTTATGCCGTATAGCTCGTGAAACAATTATTACTGCATGAGACATATGCAGGTCGTGTACTCTCTTAATTTGGTGATCAGAATCGGCACTCTTGATCGAGTAAATTAACACCATTGTGTTTCTTTTTATAGGGTTATTTGAAGTCAGCTATCCGTGTAATACACGACGAAATTAAACGCTGAATTAACGAAATCAGCAAGATTGGTCACGGAAAAATCTGATAAGAGTACGTAAGAAATGCCGTGGGCGCAACTTACCGGATGTATTATTTCATAAATAATACTATCCTATGTAATTTATGATTTAATAAAAAAATAAGAAATAATAATAATAATATAAAGACTGAAAACTGTGTTTTCTATTTAATTCAAATCTTGCGTTAATTTTGGGACATCCTTTATTTTAAGACAAATAATAATTTAGAAATGAAAATTTATAAGAACTATATTCATTTTTGAACCTGAGCGAAGTTAAAAAGAGCTTTCAAACAATAAATCAGTCCCTTAAGGGTAAGTGTATATCTTCAAAAGTTTTAATGTTAAAGGATTTTCACAGCTAACTCTATATTTAATTGAACTTTTTAACGGGATCGGTAACTTTATTCAATGTTTCCATAAATTTCAAAAAAGTTGTGAGAGAGAGAGCCTAACGCAAATTTACTAGCTCAACTTCATTCCCCAATTTATTACCTGACGATTCCAGGGGCGGTCCTTTATACTTCAAAAGGGGAAATAAATAAATTAAAATTGCATTTTGTAAAATAAGTTATTTTATTGGCTCGGAAATAAGGCTTTTAGCGTTAACAAGTTTTAATTAACCCTTTCGGAAAGTTTTGGAGCTCGGCCGCAAGTTGTGTCCTCAATCCCCACCCCCCCTCTTCGAGGCTAAACAAGTTATTTTCCACCCCCTCCCCTCCCTCAGTCGACTAATAATGCTCTACTGGAAAAAATATTAACAAGGCCCTCAGTTTTTTTTAAATCGGATTTATTAATAATGAGTCCTTATTATGTAAAAAAATGCAGAAGTCGTCGGGGACTTTGATGGTAGAGACTTTGTACTTTGGAAGTCTCTAGAATAGGACTCCAAAGGAAGCTAATTTTGTTCTTTCGGTTACATTGTCTACTTTGATTATTCACTATAACACATACTAGGCTAGGAAGTATTTTATTTTTCTTATTATAGAAAAAAAATTTTTCCGATTAAATAAAATGTTTTATCTTAAAATTAGTTTCTAAAATTAAAACTTGAAAAAATATATTCAGTTTCGCAAAATTTTTATCTGTAGATTCATTCATTATGCTAGTTGCACACACACCGGTTTTGGACGGTCGGCTTTTTACCGGTCGTCCAAATTCCAACAGTGAACGACATGTCAAATAGTAACCCTGCACACACGCCGATCACTGACCGGTGCCAGAAAAACGCCGGTAAGCTCGTTCTAATCCCGAACTGATCCTTTACTCTGACTAGACCGTAGATTTTACGCAGCACTTTCCTCTCTCATACCTGAAGCATCCTTGTACTTTCTTTAGTCAGGGACCACGTCTCACTTCCATATTGTTCTCAATATTTTTTTGTATAGGAGGCATTTTACTTTTCTGGAGTTTTGCAGTTTAGCAGTTTCTGTATACTAAACAGACATCTTTTATCAGCAGATCCTGATCTAAAAAAATGAAATACATTATTTTTGTTATTGTGTTATTTAGCATTACTGTGTGTGAATTAAAAAGGATTTGGATAGATCTCCAGCCGTGGGTAATGGTAATGCTAGCGAATTAAGACCTTAAATAAACTCTCCTCCGATTCAAAAAAAAAAAAAAACACTTTGCCCAATGGTGGAGCGATTTACCTTGTCTGAGTATTCTGTTCTTTTTTAATTTAAATTAAATTAAAGTAATGATAGCAATGATAGGACCGAAGATTATTTAATTCTGGGAATCTTTTGGCATATCACAAAGTTTCTTCATATGTCGTTAACCGAAGTTGAGGAATTATTTTAAACAAAGTTAGATGACAAATTTCAAGACGAAATTCAAATTTTAGAGACTATTGCATCGGCTAACATATTTTCAACAACTTCTCGAATCCTTGCCAGTTGTTGATGAAATCAAAAGCCTGATATTGTTTGTTTTTTTGGTTCAACGAGCTTATAAATAAAGAGTTTGATATTTTATTTCTTTTTTGGCACTTTCTAAAATAATTAGGAATTTTATAAATCATAGTTGCTTTAAGTTGAGGAAGAGTTGCTGATTAATGCTGTGTTTCTCTAAATAATTAAATAGGTAAATAAAATTCAAATCTGAATCAAAATCTTTTTCTTAGAAGTATTTCTGAATAAAAATTGTAATAATTTTTTATATGTTTATTAATAAATAATGAAAGAAAAGTAAATATTATTGTCATGTCTTATAACGTTAAAAGTTAAAAACTATATCATGAGGGCATATTAAACTTACTATTTTTGTATTTCCTACTTTGAGGAGCTGCTTTGGCATACCACTAGGGATCAAAGTCCTTAAGACAGTTGCGGGTTCTTGTAGTTGAAGTCTTCTCGACAACTTGGGTCAAAGTGTCCAAGTTTACAATCGGAAGTCGTTCTCGACCTGACGGCCTTTCCAAGTAGGTGGCACTTCTCGTGAATTTTAAAACAAGTGTTGAGAAGTTGAGAAGTATCTCCTATGTGACATATATATATATGTAATATAACGTCATTTAATAGATTTGGATAAAACGTTATTTATCCGTCAGTCGTTATACTAAGTTTGGTACTATGGAATATTATTCGGAACAGAAGAAACTACGTCATTGTATTTATAAATAAATTATTTATAATATTGTGTTATTGCATTTATTATTATTATTGTATTTATAAATTGTATTTATAAATCTTAGGAAATTACTCAATCTCTGGGGTATCTGAGGCCCGGGAAGGATAGTGTCTGGGAGTTATAATCTTAACTCTTGTATGTTATTAGGGTATCGTTTGGCGGTTTTCTACGATGTAGTCTCTCTGAGTTTTGGTCCTCAGGCGATCTATTGTGGGGGAAAATATAAAACGGCCATATGACCATGAGTAGCCATAATAGAAGAAGAAGAAGAAGAAGAATAAAGTAAACTTTATTCTGGGACTACTTGTCCCCTAAGAATAATATATGATTACAGTATATAGGAAGATCATCTGGCTTTGATAATTAATTATAATAATTAATTATAATAGATAATAATAAAAATTGATTAATAATTAAATTATGTGTTACAAATTAACTAAGACATCTTGAAAAAGGATACATCTTATGTATACTATTATAATGTATATTACATAAATATTCATATTTTACATTAGCTTGGAAGATTGAAAATTAAGGAGGTATAGAAATAACGATGTTTAAAGGAAGTAAGAGTGTGGCTTTTTCGAATGGTGATGGGCAATGAATTCCATAAAGAAGAAGCACGGATAATACAGGATTTCTCGAAGGATGCAGTTCGATGCGCAGGGGTGTACAGGTTGATGGGTTGGGTTCTAGTATTTAAGAGATGAATGGAAGAGCGCAGAGTAAGGAGGTCATGGATATAGGTGGGTTTTTTGGTTTTCAAGGTTTGAAATATGATAGCACCCAGGAAGTATTGACGTCGAAGACTGGGGTAAAGCCACCCAATTTTAGAACACACCTGTGAGATATGTGAGAACGTCTGGAGATCCCGAAAATAAATCTAATAAAACAGTTCATTACTCTTTTAAATCTCATCTCGAGCTCATCAGACATTCCTCCATATACTTTGCATCTGTAGTCAAAGTTAGGAAAAATATGCGGATCTAAGCCGATTTGTCACTGTTCTTGAAGCCGTACGTTTTAACATCTGTCGATAGAAAAGGCGCTGGCGAATTTGACTCAAATGGTCAGACTATCCAGCTCGTGGTAGCCAGCCTCTGTAGGATAGAAACCATGGTTGGTTTGCATGCATATCAGACGGGTTTCACTCTCCGGTTGCCATTGCTCGCAATAAAAGTTTGAAGAAAAAACTAAAGCAATGCTAATTGGATGGAAACCCTCCCTTAATTCCCTTTCCTGTTATGCACTTCTTTATCTCGATAACGTTCCTATTCAGTTCACAAACTCTGTCAAAAACCTCAGAGTAGTATTCGATCAACATTTGTATTGGAATAACCATATTTCCCACATTACCCGAAAAACCATCTCCATCCTCAAACAGCTCCTAAGATTCCGTGAATCTTTCCCTCGCAATACCCGTCAATTGTTAGTATCTTCCCTCATCCTTCCCCACCTCGATTATGGATGCTTAGTATACGGAGGACTGTCTGGCGAGCTTGAAATGAAGGTGAAAAGATTAATGAACTCCTTTATAAGATTCATTTATGGGATCCCCAGTCGTTCTCACATCACTTGCTGGTATTCCGAGTTGAGGTGGCTTCATCCAAGTTTTCGGCGACAATACTTCCTTGGTTCCTTTCTATTCCAATCCTTAAAGTCCAAAAAACCTTCGTACATTTACGACATCCTTGCCCTTCGTTCTTCCATTCATCTTTTGAACACCAGATCTCAGCCTATAGATCTGTATATCCCTTCTCATCGAACTGCTTCCTTTAAAAAATCCTTTATTAATCGTGCAGCTTTATTCTGGAATTCCATACCCATTTCGATCCGCAATGTTCCTTCTCTCACTTCCTTTAAACATAATTTATTCATCTACCTCCTCAATTATCAATCTCCAAAATTATGTAATAATATTTTATTTCTAGAATATTTCTTTTTCTTTTATTTTATTTTAATTTTGTTATTTACTTATTTATTTATTTTTTTATGTAAACCCAAAGACTTGTAGTATATAATTTACACTCTATATAAGTTACTGCCTGATATGTACGCAGTCAGACAATAATACCTTTTTATTGTTCTTGTATGTTATTCTTAGGGGACAAGGTGTCCCAGAATAAAGATTATTTTTCATTTAAAAAAAAAAAAAAAAAAAAAAAAAAAAAAGAAAGGCCATTTTACGCAGCCAAAGATCTTGTTGTGATGTGCCAAACGAAACTATCAGAAAAATATAGATCAATTCCTTAATATGTTTTCAATCGAGAATTATACTGACGCAGAAAGCGCTCATGTAGAAAAAATAAAATTATAGATTGAAAAACTTCTTATTTTTTACTAATTATTATCATGAAATTGATGACCAGCTATACGTCTTAACAGAAATATTTTCGTTACAATGAAATGAAAAATAAACTTTATCCTGGGACTTACTGTCCCCTAAGAGTAACAATAATGCACAGTTACAGGTACAACTGTCTGGCTGTATTATTTACAAGTTAAATGCATCAGTAATCATGACATATATTTTCGACAAGGAAAAAAAAAAAATGATTATAATAACATAAAATACAAAGGTTTATAAAAAGATAAAATAATTCTAAATATTCACATATTTGCGGAAGATTGATTATGTAAAAATAAATTAATTTTATAGTAAGTTAGGGAAACAGCTTTACGAATAGGAGTGAGTAGGGAATTCCAGAAGGAGGTAGCACGAATGATGAAAGATTTTTCAAAGGAAACAGTTTTCTGTGAGGGGGTATACAGGTTAAATAGTTGAGATCTAGTGTTTAGAAGGTGGATAAAAGAAAGCAGTTAATAGGTCATGAATATAGGAAGGGTTTTTGGTTTTCAGACATTGGAATAGGAAAGTACCAAGAAATTATTGCGGTCGGAATTCAGAAAAAAAGCCACCCAAGCTCAGAATAACGGTAAGTAACATGTGACCGCCTGGGAATTTCGAAGATAAATCTAATGAAACAGTTCATCAGTCCACTCAGCTTCATCTTCCGATCACCAGACAGTCCCCCGTAAACCAAGCAACCGTAATCAAAAAGCAAAGGAAAATGTCCTCTCTTATTTTCCACTTGAAGTGACGGGTATTTTGGGGAAAGGAATCTTGAAAACTATAGAGTTGTTTAAGGATTATGAAGGATTTTTTTTTTTTTTTAATTTGGGCGATATGATTGTTCCAGAAGAGATGTTGATCAAAGGTAACTCCTAGATTTTTCATAGAGTGTAAACAAAAATTTTGCTTAATCCAAGCACACTGGCACAGGTTGAAAATTAACATTTTTCATTCGAAATATAATTCTAAATAATTCACTTTTACAATATACGTTCGATTGAAAATATTGAAATAAAGATATCCGCCGCTCAACTTTCTCGATCAAGTAACCAGAGAAGTTGGAAATTGAATTTCAGAAAGGTTCTCCCCAAAGCTGATCCGGTAAATTGAGCCGGTTGGATAAGATTTGTGTAGAGTGATTGATACTTTTATTACATCAGTATAATTCCTACCTTCGTTCAATCAGATCTCTCCTACCCCCTCTTCTTCTCTAACTTCCCCTCTCCAACCCCTCCAGCCGTCGGGGATAATTGATGTCACTAGCGTCTTTTGTTAGGTTTATTAAAGAATTATCGGAAGGGGTTGAGGGGCGGGTTTTGGTGACGGAAACTTCGTTAGCGACTAATAGCTTTCCGATATTTAAAAACGTCAATCATAAGATGGAAGAGTTATATCTGGAACTGTCGTATTTATTGAAAGATGGATTTCCGTGTAATCACTTTTCCCGTCGGATTATTAAAATTGATTTAAGCAGTGGCAGTCAAATCACTGATAGAAATATATTTTACTAAAATATTCTTTTAATACCTGAAGTTACAAAAAAAATCGGCACCTAAAAATTATTGATTCTTTGACATTTAACTCACAATTATTAATTCCTTTATAAAAATAATTTATAAGTATTAGAAAAACAAAATAAATAAAAGACAGCTCATTTTTGAAAAATAAATAAATGATGAATGGTTTAATTGAGAAAACTTTTTTTTTTACAAATCATGTTATCAGTTGCTTATATTTTCTTCACTCCACTTGCTGACAATAAAGCTATCCACTTGGTTATGACCTAAAATTAAATTTCTTTGCCAATATTCTCTAATTATTCTATTAAAGTGGTTATGATGTAATTGAGGGTCTCAGGAACAGCGAATCTAAATCTAACATGTTTCCGATTCCGTATCCAATCCTTACAATCCAACATTCCTTCGAAAAATTTTAAATGCTCCTCACATTGCCACCAATGAACTTATCCAAAAAGATCATAATGTTCCATATGTTGCTGATTTAGCCTAAACCAGATACCAATCCTTTCTTAGTAAGCTCCATAGCCACTCAAATCCACTAGTTTCTCAACTTGCTTCCTACTCCATTCCCGAAAATCCACCGAGGCGTCTAAGAAGAAGATGGCCTAGAGATCTTCAAGTGTAGATTTTTATTAATGTGCTACTGTTTAGTATTTTTTTTTCAAGTTCTAGCATGTTATTATAAGGGTTTTTAACACATTAACTTATATTTGTACAGTTGTAAATTTCAATAAATATTAAATAAAAAAAATATATGTATATATTTTATACATTACCTTTTATATATAAAAGAACATGTTTCCGTAGTTCATCCAAGGCGTATTTGATCAGACTCATGTCAGGGCTCCAAGCAGGCCAGTCCATAACTTCCATTCTAACTTCCTGTAGCTATTTCCTAACACACTTGACAATGTGAGTTATTGCATTATCGTGCTTTAAAATACTGTTATCCCCAAAGAATAGTGCAAATGGTACAAAGAATTTCTGAATTATGTCTGTTATGTGTGAATTGTAACCCGTTAAAATGTACAGCGCAGTTTATCATTAAATGAATCGCCAGCCCATGCCGTAATAATGCCACCGCAAATATTTTGTGGTAAAGAAAATGTTGCATGGGAATACATCTGACCATGCCTTCTCCAAAGACTAAGGCGTCCATTCACACACTAAAGATCGACCTCGAAAAAAACAAAGTTTACATAGACAGCGGACAATGAGGTGAGTGACGCAGTTTTAACAAAATTGCTTAGGGCCCACTAGTCCACTGCTATCTAGGCACCATTTTCGAAAACAATGGAAGAGCGACAGGAGAAAAGACAAACCGACTGAAGAAAACCTATTGATATGAAAAACTCGGTTCTCTGGAGTGGAAACATTTATGTAAATGCTAAAAGAATAATTAAGCTCTAGTAGATACCATAATGTTATATAGCTCAGAAATGTGGCGCGAAGATAAATTGCTAAGAAAAAGATTTCTGGCTGAGGAGATGGATTTTCGAGGATGTCGGCAAGAATTTGAAGGACTGAGCGAAACAGAAATGAGATTATTAGCAAAGGATAAAAGTAGAGAGGGATATACTAAGGTAAATGGTAGGTAGGAGATTGAAATTTTTTGGACTTCTTAAAAAGATGGATGCCCGAATTTGCAATTAAATGGTAAGCAGAGGATAGGAGAAGATTGTAGACCTAGAGTGTGACTGAAAGTAGGGCTGGAAGAGCTAGCAATTGTCAGACCGGAGTGGAGGAACCGACTGAAGGAGGAGTTTGGCTGAGAGAAACTTCAAATAGCTAACAAAAGTCTTACAAAGAAGAAGCAAAGATGTAAAGAAGGCGAGTTAAATTATGAGATAAAGGTATACTAATATATTTTATTGAAATAAGTGTACAATCTGCCTCAGTAAAGGGCAATAGGTACAGAGATAAATGTATTCATTCATACTGTATTTACAAATGCACACACACACACAAACACAACTAATAACAATAAAAAATAAAATAAAATAAATAAATATCTTCATAAAATAAATTTAATAATTATTTACAATAATCAAAAATAAAACAAAATTGAATTAAAATTAAAATACCCAAATTATTATTCATTCATACTTTATATACAATACAAACTCACATATATAAAATACACACCCAGCCCGGGGAACCCCGAATCGAACCTATTCCCCACTTATTGGGAGTCAAGGCTAGACGCGTAGAGATCCCAGCGCTGCTCTCTCGGCTGCATCACTGGTAATATCCAGTGGAGGCTGAGTGGGAGATCAAGGAACTCATAAGATGGATTTCAGGTTGATTTTGAATTAGTCCAATTGAAGTAGCAAATAATTCATCAATCCTTATAGTATTAATCTTTTTATACTATCATCCATACGTCAAGTGAATTGTCATATTGAAATGAAATGAAAAAATAATCCTTATTCTGGGACATTGTGTCCCCTAAGAATAACAAACATGTATAATGACGTTGTATAATAATCTTAATTTCAAACGAAGATAATAATATGTATAAAAGGTAATATATGTATGTACAATTGAAAATAGCACTTTTGGTATAAATATATAAATAAGAAAAAGAAGAGAGAGAAAAGAAGTAATAATAATAATAATAACAATATGGTGATATAATAATTATATGCTTATATAATTACAATGTATAAGAGAAAAATAAGAAATATATAAAATAAATCAATAAAATAAAGTACAAATAATGAATAGCAACGAAAAATATGTAGAAAAAAATTGAGAACTACTTGAATGTTAATATGACGAAATATTTACAGATACATAAAAACATATATTCACACATCTGCTTCCAGCGTATGTATATATAGGTGTTCACATATATCTGTACACACCTATTAATCTATACAATGGCATGTATATTTATACTTATATGAGAAAAAAAAAAAACAATTGTTAGGGAAACAAATGTCAAAAACAAAAACGACTTTAAATTTATACAGCCCAAACCAGATACCAATCCTTTCATAGTAAGCTCTATAACCACTCAAATCCCCTAGTTTCTCAACTTGCTTCCCACTCAATTCCCGATAATCCTCCGAGGCGTCTGAAAAGAAGATGGCCCAGAGATCTTCTTGTGTAGATTTTGTTTTTTATTTTTTTTACTTAAGTGCTACTGATGAGTAGTTCTCAAGTTTTGACATGTTATTGTAAACTTTTTTTTTAACACATTTACTTGATGTATACTTGTACAGTTGTAAATTTTAATAAATTGATTTAAAAAAAAAAAAAAAATTATACAATGATATTTTTATTGAATCAAATTCATAGACATCGGATATTTTGAGTTTGATTAACCTGGGTTTTAAATTTTCACTCATATTTGCGGCATTTAACTGGGATTTAAGGATATATTGGAATTACTTTTTAATTTGATCATTTTGGACCATCTCGGTTTAAAGAGTTTTCTTAAGATGTCAATAGTATTTGTTGCCACCTGACAGGTTGTATAAGAGGATACAAATCTGTTATTGTTATTAAACCTGTTCATAAGAGATTTTTAAAAAATAAATTCACTGGTTTTCATTATATTCCGATTGTTTTTAATCGAATAATAAATATTTAAAAAATCCTTTTTATGTAGAATGGTTCGGAATAACCTGAGAGACACAGGAGATCCTAAAAAAAGTCCAGGAGAAGTTAAAAAAAAATTACGAAGTCCAATAAAAAACAGATTTCTTTTGGTTAAACGCATTCTTCCACCCTCCAGAAAGACGGGTAGGGATAGAAATTAAGTTGGCTGTGTAGGGGGTTAGGAAATCTGAATAAACATGAGGAAGTAACAGGTGGACCTTGCGGGCTCGAAGGACCAAGATGAATTTATAACAAAGCCATTTAAAAACGATAGCGTTCAAAAAGGGTGCGACTAAATGGGAAAGCTTCTATTGGATTATAAAATATTTCCTCAGTGAAATCGAGGTGGCTCGGTATGAATATACATTTTTCTTGATTAATTCTCTTCGTGTTGACAACTCCTCTACAAAGAGGAATATATATAATTTTTTTTCATGATCAAAGTAGCGTCTGTTTATTATTTAGGTAGAAAACCAATTAGGTGAACGTTTTTTTTTTAGGATTTATTTTATTTTATATTTATGCTTTATTAATATTTACAGCTGTATAGACCACATACAATGTAGAATGATTACAATCACATACTAATAGCATGTGAAGGACAAGACATTAGTAGTACAGTAGAGTGACGATTTTCCGGACAAATTAATGCCATGCCTAGTCCAGATACTGAAATTGTTCGGAATTGGAAACAATTAAATATTTTTATGAAGACATCAGTATATACATTTATAGATATTTTACTTAAAGCAAATAGTCATCCGTTTTACATTGTTTTACTTTTTTAAATCTTTTCTGCGCAGTCTCATCTCGCCAAATCCGTTGCAGCAATATCTCTGCTAGAATCCCTTCTTGTTGCTCTGCCCATTTAATTTTTGTTTTATGTGGTACAAAGGCATCACTGTGTGGAGGTCGTTGAGGGAGTAGAGAGAATAAAACAATTCCCAGGAAAATCTAATCCAGGAAAAACGGGAAACCATTACGAATAAACCCATCAAATGAATTAAAAAAACTTTTGTTCAGAATCTGAACAGTAAATAACATTTTTTTATTTTTTATTCATTTTTTTTTGTAGGTAGGATAGGCATTCTGTATTCACCAAATCTGCAAAATATGTGGCATCTAGTTCATTAAGGCCATTAATTTGTAAGTTGACTCATATACATGACTGTGATTAGACCTATTTGGACATATGGAGTTGAGCTTTGGGGCTCTACTAAACCATCCAATTCATCTCGTATTCAATCCTTACAATCCAAAATACTTCTAAAAATCCTCAATGCTCCTTACTTTTTCACCAATAAATTTATCCATAAAAATCTTAATGTTCCATATGTTGCAGATTTAGCCCACGTCAGATATCTATCCTTTCATAGAAAGCTGTTGAGATAACCACTCAAATCCGTTAGTTTCTCAACTAGCTTCCCACTCCATTACCGATAATTCCCCGAGGTGTCTGAAAAGAAGATGGCCTAGAAACCTTTTAGTGTAGAATTTTATTGAAGTGCTATTGATAAGCAGTTCTTTTTTAAGTTTTAACATGTTATTATAATGGTAGTCAATACATTTTATACACACACATACACACACACACATATATATATATATATATATATATATATATATATATATACTTTTTTTTTTTTTTGCACGCGAAAAGGCCCTGAGGACCACGCGAATATCATTGAGCTTAGTGCTTCTTTCCCTATTTCTTTCTCTTCCTCTCACTCCATACTTCCCTCATGCGGTCACCGTGGTTCCTCCTCCTGTCCTCCGACCACGCTCCTCCTCCTCTTGGCTTCCTACTATCCACAAGGACCTTCACCCCTTTCAATGATTTTCTGAATTCGTCTCTGTCTAGACAGTCCTGGTCCGCTAATCCCAGTTGCTTCATGTCGTTTTTGATCTGATTGAAGTATCCAGTAGGAGTTTTGTATGACTTTATTTTCTGGAAAATTTGTTGATTTAGTCTTTCGGACTTCATTCTCATCATGTGTCCGTAAAATCTTAATCTTCTTATTCTGATATCAGTCTGTATGTCTGTTGTTTCTTTGTAAATGTCTTCATTTGAACGCAGTCTGTATGACCTTCTGACGTTCTTCTGGGTCCATATATTTTCCTGAGGATTTTTCTCTCTATTTTCAAGAGTTTCTCTAAGCTGGGGAGGCATGAGGTTTCAGTGGCATACAGGATTACCGGTTTGATAACCATGTTGTGGTGTCTTATCTTGGCTCCTCTAGATAAATTCCTTTTGTTGTAAAACTTGCTGGTCGTGTAGAAAAGTCTTTCCAGTTTGGCAACCCTTTCTCTCATGCTTTCCTTTTCTAGTCCTCTATTGCATACCGTTTCTCCTAGGTATTTAAAGTTGGGTGTTACTTGGACTGTTCAGTACTTGTTTCCTTTTGTGTTTAATTTCCTTTTGTCATTTTTTGGATCCATGATCATTATTTTTGTCTTTTCGAATGATATCTGTAGCCCTGTCTTCCCAGCTATTTCTGACAGTGTGTCAATTTGAGCGATTGCTTCTTCTTCGGTTTCGTCCAAAAGGGCCAGGTCGTCCGCGTATGCTAGGCATCTGATTTTAACGTGTTTGTTTTTGGTTCCCAGCACTGCGCCTGAGTTTTTGACCTTCCACAATTCTTTCATGATTTTGTCTAGCACTATATTAAACAGTACCGGAGACAGTCCGTCCCCCTTTCTAAGTCCTGTTTTAATCTGAAAAGGCTTACTGACATTATTCTGTAGTTTGACCTTGGATTCTGTTCCTGTTCGCGTTAGCTCTATTAAGTTCCTAGTTTTCTGGTCCACGCCGTATTCCTTTAGTATTTCGATCAAAGTTTCCCTATCCACCGAGTCATACGCTTTCCTAAAGTCCACAAATGAGATGAAGAGGTTTTTGTTTCGGGTTCTGTAGTGTTTAATGATTAGCTTAAGGCTCAGGATTTGTTCCATGCATGATCTGTGTTTTCTGAATCCTCCCTGGTATTCCCCAATTTTGGAGTCCACCTGAGGATAAAGTCTGTTTAGTAAGGCTTTGGAGAAAATTTTGTATGTCACCGGGAGTAGTGAGATTCCTCTATAGTTGTTCACATCAGTTTTATCTCCTTTCTTTTTCAGAGGGTGTATTAGAGCCGTTTTCCATTCTTGAGGGATCTTTTCCTCATTCCAGATGTCTATTATCAATTCCATGACTGCCCTTCTGAAGTCGTCTCCTGTTAGCTTCCACATCTCGGCTACTACTCCATCTTCTCCTGCGGCTTTATTATTTTTCAGTGATGCAATTATGTCGTCCAGTTCCTCGTCATCTGGTGGGTATGACTCGGTTTCTGGAGGGGTGTTATCTCCTGTTGCTATTTTCTCTACAGGATTTTCGCAGTTTAGTAACTGTTATATATATATATATATATATATATATATATATATATATATATATATATATATATATATATATATATATATATAAAAAGAACATGTTTCCATAGCTCATCCAAGGCGTATTTGATTAGATTCATGTCAGGGCTCCAAGCAGTGCTATTGATAAGTAATTCGTTTTATGTTTTAACATGTTATTATAATGGTTGTCAATACATTTTCTTGATGCATATATTTTGTACAGTTGTAAATTTCAATAAATGTGTTTAAAAAGAAAAAAAAATTGTAAGGATTGGATACGAAAAGAATTAAAAGTTTTAGTGGAGCCCCAAATCTCAATTCCGTTTGTTCAAAAAGGCATAATTAGTGTAATGTAAAAGAGTTTTATGGAAGCTTGGGCCAAAGGAGCAACACATAGAACATTCAGATTTTTGTGGATTAGTTTATTAGTGACATAATAAGGAGCATTGAGCATTTTACGAAGGATTTTAGATTGGAAGGATTAGACTCAAGAAGAATCGGAAGGTTAATGGTACCAAAAAGCTATTTATGTCCAAATGGGTAGAATTCCTTTCATGTAAATAAGTGTTATGTAATTTTAGGGAGCTTTAAACGCTTGTCTAGCAAATTTTAGAGTAGTTGAAAACCAGGAGCAGTCTTGTATTCTAAGTCTGCTATGCGGATTCCAAGTCAATCGTTTGTCCAGATGTAGTAGATCTGTTTAACCTCGATCGGTGGGATATTATTAAAGGATAATTTAGAACAGGATCTTATAGGTTTATGAACATGGGCAAAGGTTTTTCGATGATACTAAAAAACATGATAAATAATGAACATTGGAAGATAATATGCTTTTAATTAATGTCTCATTTTATTTTTTAACTTGTTTAATTTGTTTATATGGTCTATGATTTGGATAGAATTATGTCTATTGTTTATGAAGTTCAATGTAATAAGTACTAGCGGATTTTATTGTAAAAAGACGTTTATAAATCCATTGGGCTCCTGTCTCTTGACTAAATAGGATACCATGTTTATAAACCTGAGACAAGACAGAGAACCATAAAAAATGAAGGACATTGAGGTGGAACAAGACAGCCCTAAATAGGTAGCGGTTAAGGGAACATAACCCTCGGCGATAGGCGGCGCGATACCGCCCTTATATTGTATTTTTACGACCCCCCCGCGTCACCAATTTTTACAACCCCTGGTGCTCTTCCTAGTGCAGGTGTACCACTACACCGGTTGATAGATCTTCTCATGTTTCTGGATTTGTCCTGGATTTATGCCCTGGGTTAACTTACATATCTGCAGTGAATATCTTGATTGAACAAAACTTTATAGTTTTTGCCTTTTCAAATAGTGTTCGTTTCATAAACCATTATTTTTATTGCTTGTCCGCTTTTATTTGATAACCCTATTTTGTATCCTTTATCAAGTTTATCCATTTCTCTTTGTTCAATTTAAACCTATTCATACCCACAGGCAAAACTGAGATAAGCCTTGTCCTTTTTAAACATAGTGTAAAAATATGTTGACCGTTTAAGAGTTGTAATAATAAACACTATTTCATTTTTAATTCATACAAATGATTATTTTTTTAAGGTTTAACGTCACAAAAATTTTTTTTTTTCATATTTGTATTGATATTTACAACTGTATAGAACAATAAATCTCGTAAACGTGTGATAAAATGAATGCAATAACATGACATAAATTTCACAGCAACCTACCCATTGGTGGCACTTTAAAAAAAGCTCTGTAAAAGGTTGTCGGGAATATGATCGGAAGCAAGTTGAGAGACTAGTGAATTTGAGTGGTTGTAGAATTTATTATGAAAGGATAGGTGTCTGGTTTGAACGTTGCAAGTTAGACTCAAAATTAACTCTTATGCTTACTAAAATCTATTTTGATTTACGCATTGCAGATATACGAAAAATCTATAAAGACAAATATTAATAAATTCTAAATTTGGCTTGCTAAAACATTCAGGACTAACAACAAAGAACACTGGTACGTAAGCCACATAACACACATACTCAGCTTTGCACGACAATGGATAATGAACATTTACTGAATCTCTACATACGATTTTCAAACATTACATGGATATCCCACAGCTCATTAATGACACAGCTGCAATCCACTTAACAGAAAAGGCTGTAAAATAGCTGTATAAGAGATCTTTTTAGCTAAGTTAGAAAAACCTAGATCTTTTGAACTAGCACTGCTTTTGATTCTTGACTACTGAGATACTAACTCAACTTGATCAACCACAAAGACTTCTTTGCTCACTTTTCTCAAATGGTCAATTAATATATTTTCAACTAGCATCCCCCGTACAACAAGCTCTCATAAGTAAAGAACTTAAAAACAAATATCTAATAATTTATGTTTTATTTCTTTATCCATTAAAATCCTGTATTGAAATATGCAATGCTGCATTATTTCTTCAATGATATTTTCAGGCATAACAGTGAATTTTAAACTTGCTAAAAGTGCACTGATTAGGTATTTGAAATTACGGAAGGCATAATTTGGCATCCAGTTTTAATTCTAATATATGCGCTGGTAATCCAGACGGACAGTGGTTATTAAGGAATTCTTGCAGATAATGGATTGTATTATGACTGCTTACAACTAAATATCATATTTTCACACATAATATAAAAAGGATTGAAATACTTATTAGTAATAATTTTTATAAATAACTTTATTGATCCCATCTGGTTGAATTTTTAGTTCTAACCATAAGAGTAAACGACAGTGTGGCAAACCTCACATTTAAATTTTTAGTACTGTAAATTTTATTATAGCTAAACCTTCCTGAAATATAAAGATGATGCAGTTGAAATTTGGTACAGATGGGTTTAGTTGCATTTATCATAGTAAATGCTTTTGCGGATTCGTACAAACCAATTGTCGGTCCATTTTCAAACATCACTGGGAACCACACCTCGCTCCATACATTTAAATCTCTTTTAATAATTAAATTGATTCTAAGTAAATTTGATTACCAAATTCAAGCTTAATACAACACCGTTACCTTTGTAACTTCTCATGTATCGTAGAATGGCGCTCGCTATCTATCGGTAAATTTTCGTGGATAGTGATCAGAAACGAAAAATGGCTTGTTCTTTTATTGCATAGATTTCATGATCAATATCAATGTGGAATTATTAGAATTTAAGTAGACATTTAGTACGATTTTTTTTTTTACAATTTATTGAAATTTATAACATCAAGTTAATGTGCTGTGTTGTTAACTATTACAATAACGTGACAAAACATGAAAAGTACTACCCATCAGTAGCACTTGAATAAAAATTCTACACTAGAAGGTCTCTGTGCCATCTTCTTTTCAGACCCCTGGGAGGATTATCAGGAATAGTATGGGAAGCAAGTTGAGAAATTTGAGTGGTTAGGGAGTGGGATTTGAGAGGTTTGAGTGGTTATCTTAACAGCTTTCTATGAAAGGATAGATATCTGGTTTGGGCTAAATCTGCAACATATGGAACATTAAGATCTTTATGGATAAGTTTATTAGTGACAAAGTAAGGTGCATTGAGGGTTTTTCGAAGGATTTTGGATTGTAAGGATTGGATACGAGATGAATTGGATGGTTTAGTGAAGCCCCAAAGCTCATCTCCGTACGTCCAGATAGGTCTAAACACAGTCACGTATATTAGTCTTTTGTAATTGATTGGGAGCTTTGAACGTTTATCTAATAAATGTTGAAGTAATCTGTAACGACGAGCAGTTTCTTGTCTTTTTAGTCTTGTATGTGGATACCAAGTAAGACGTTTGTCCAAGTGGAGTCCAAGGTAGCGGATCTGTTCAACAGGGATTAGTGGAATATCATTAGTACGATTTAAATTTAATTAAATAGACATTTAATTGTTAATATTCTATAGCGGCTTAATAATTATTAAAAAGTTATTATTATAATTGTAATTTTATTTCTAGGAAAGTCAGCTGAGACAACAAAAGATGTAGCTAGCGTCAGGAACCCAGCTGCATCAGTAAAATTACCAGGTAGGTTTTCGCTTAATCAAAATCCTGTATTGTTTAAGTTAAACAACCGGAATGTAAACCGAGTTTAGAATATTCTGTTTCATTATATTTAGGCTAAGTTAATTGGTGGTTAGAAACCCCAAATTTCTGTTTACAGGGAGGAGTAATTGTACGATCAGAGCCTTCATTCTCAAACTCAGGCATAATTAACAATAATTAATACAAACGTAACGTTCTCAGCTGAATTAGAGCATTAAATGTTAATATTCTGCCACAATGGCTCAATTTCTCACTATTTTCTCCTGGCGTTAAAGGATAAAATTAAAATTATTAAACAAATTTTCTGATTCTCCTGAGTTAGTTTAGGCATTGAATATACAACATATATAATATATTTAAATTGTATCTATAATAAAACAGTTTTTTAACTTCGGAAGAATACTTCGGCCTTTGTCACTCCTCAAACAACTCATAAATAGAACTTATACCAAGTTTGCAGTTGCACCGCTGAGGGTAATGCCATCACCATGGCTCTATGTTACATCTTGAGGTCTCTCGCAAATGTAGAAGTGGTGTCGGATTCACTTAGCTCCTCAATATCGTTAAACAAAATGTATTCATACCACTTAAGAAAAAATTGCATCCTAGATCTTGTGAAGAAGCTTTATGAAGCAGGATAATTGGTGCACTTTATATGGTCACCAAGTCATGGCATAAAAGGAAATGAAATGGCTGATAAAGCAGTAAAAGATGCTCTATACACACTTAGAGACACGACATTCAATAAAAAAATGTTATATACTAAAAGTTGTAGATAATTACATTTTGTGACAGATAGGATTTTTAAAGTAAAAATTTGCCCATTCCTACTCTGAGATATGTCAAAAAAAAAAAAAAAAAAAAAAAAAAATTGTTGGTTGATTTTAGATAAACTGTGTTATAAATGCAAACAAATACCGAATAGTACAGGGAAATTAGCTTCGAACCTTAAACTCAAAAATTTAAAAAGTCTGACTCCTGCATATTGTGCACCACACTTAACTTTTTAGTTTGGTTTGCTATAGCGCATTTCCCTTAATCAAATTTGTTTTCAATTTTGATATTTTATTCTCAGAACCCATCAAGACCATATAAAACGTAAAACCTACTACTTCAACTTTTGCAAGGCCGACCTCCCATTTTGGGTGTAATTTAACTAGAATAAGTGAGAACATTAGATAGAACTTAAACCAAGTTTGCAGTTGCACCGCTGAGGGTAATGTCATCGCCGTGGCTCTATGTTACATCTTGAGGTCTCTCATCGCAAATGTAGAAGTGGTGTCGGATTCACTTAGCTCCTTAATATCGTTAAACAACATGTATTCATACCACTTAAGAAAAAATTGCATCCTAGATCTTGTGAAGAAGCTTTATGAAGCAGGATAATTGGTGCACTTTATATGGTCACCAAGTCATGGCATAAAAGGAAATGAAATGGCTGATAAAGCAGTAAAAGATGCTCTATACACACTTAGAGACACGACATTCCAAGAGTGTCAGACATTGTTGGACCACAGCGCAGCAAGTAAACTTAATTTCATTAAGGAAGTAAGATCATGTAGCAAAACTTGCCGCACAAATCGCTGAGAAAAAGTAATCCTAGCAGGTTTAAGAATTGGCTATAGAAGACTTACCTTCATCTAATAACCACCTCTTAGTTATTAGATGAAGGTGTTTAAGTCTCCCCTGTGTGAGATGTGTAGCATTAGTTTTTCGGTATCCCATATTTTTAACGAATATCCTTACTACAACAAAAAGTTGAATGAATCGAGAATACCTCCAAACGTTTCAGTAGCGCAGGGAAACGATAAAAAAAAAAAATGGATTAACTCATAAAATTGTTTTACAAAGGAGAACTCCACCATACAATTTATTTTTATTCAATTTTTTTTAATTTTTTTTTTATTTATTGACTATAAAGATTAAACGAGCATTGATGACTAGATTTTTTTTTTACGCTTAAAATTTCAAAAAAGCTTAGAAAAAATAAATTTCACAGGAAAAAAATAAGTTTTTTTTATTTACTTCACATATACTCGTAATACAAATTTCATTATAGAAGATAATATATAAACATTTTTCATCTTTGTTTTTCGAGATCTATTCAGTAAATAATAAATTGTTTCATAAAAAATACTTAAATTTGGACTTTATAAATAATAAATTAAATAAACAATATTTTGAAATTTATGTTGAATAAAGTGTACATCTACTCCCACACTCCGCAGTAAAGTATAATCTCAACCCAATTCTTTTGTATCCTGCGACTATTTGTGGAGTCTAGACCTTTCCGGTCCGGAGCTTCTAAAGTAGAACTGCAGAAATTTAATTCGTGAGGTCCTTTGGTCTTATAAAATGCCCTTTAGCATTATTTTTCTTTCGTTTCGTTATTATCGGTTTAGTTATTTCCGACGACACTAAGGGAAATAGTTCTTTTTCTGAAATTCTCAGTATTTTATCTCTTATTCCGTTTCCTAGTCACAATTGCTAACAATATTATATCAATAAAAAGATACGTATGAATGATGTTAAAAACTATATAGTTTTTATATAGTATAGTTGGAAATTTGTATAGTAAGGCTTACAAATTTATCAAAAATACTAAAATGTTTTAAGATTATGAACGTAATTTTGCATGAACTCAAGATCAAATGATTAGTTTGAGTCCTATAGAGAGCTTGTTATTTCATTGAGGCCATGTGTCCAAGAACATTATATAAATATAGGCTGTGTTAATATTTTTGTAAAAATGAACCATTTTTTTTTTTTTTTTTTAAATGGAAGAATTATTTATTCAAAGTATACTCCATCTGCAGCTACAACCTTCGACCATATTACGAACAATTTACTAATTCCTTGCATAAGGAAGTCCTGTTCTTTTAAGACAATCGTATATTCAAGCCATATTATGATGCGTTCCATGAAAATAAATTGTTCCACCGTAAGTTCTGACTGCATCGACCGGAAAAAGTAGTAATTGGAGGGAGCGATGTTTAGCGAATATGACGGGTGAGGTAGCACTTCCCAGTCCTCTTCATGAAATATGTTTACATATCATTGAAAATTTTGCATGCAGTCTATCGTTGGGATGATGAAAATTAATTTTCAATGTCTATTCATTATGGTCGATTTCGTTCTATAGTAGGTAACTATCGGCAAAGCATTAGTTGTCGCCGGTAAATATAGTTTCTATCGGTTTCAACAATTCATCGTAAATTTTTCGGGTGCATTTCCATGATTTTGTCCTTTATACTAAAATAATTACTACAATAATAAAAAGATTCTGTATTAATTATATTAGATAGAGCATGCTCACCATAAATTTTTACAAACACGCGATAAGATTCTTTCTAAAAGTAAAATGCAATAAAATTTGCAATGACGTTTACTTGGAACTAAACTATATTGCTATGAATTAACTAGTTGTATAAACTTCAACCTTATCTCAAATAACGCGTTTATCTAAACCTCAAATATCATATAGGTAAAAATAAGTTGGGAAGTATTGTAACCTAGTGATAAACCTCATGGAAAGCATAAGTACGTTACCTTAGCAACCGAATAAACAAAAGATGGCCAGTTCGAATTCAGACTTTGAAAAACCAAAGTATAATCAAAGACTCCAAAACAAGAACCCAAAACGGTATTTCCGTCGATATCTTTTACCCTATCCACAGCCACCTTCATAAAAATAAACACTTTTTCTAACCTGTCTGACAACGAAATCATTTCTATTCCGCTTCCGATCTTTGAGTGTTGGCTTCCATTGTACAAGGCCTTATCTTTGTAGGCAACGTTTTGTGTCCTCAGCGGTGTTCGAACTTCAATAGCGTCTGGCAAGTTTCATTCTTCGGCCTGCTTTTATTTCTGA
Source organism: Euschistus heros (assembly GCA_003667255.2). Lineage (NCBI taxonomy): Eukaryota > Metazoa > Arthropoda > Insecta > Hemiptera > Pentatomidae > Euschistus > Euschistus heros. The sequence continues at coordinate 984,908 of RCWM02000328.1, read as the reverse complement.
GCATGGGACAGGATTCACAATGCCTTCTAGATAATCTTTATGGTATTTGGACCCTGTGTTTGTATTGAAGGAAATTTGAACTGAAATTCTTCGATGGATAAAATAACATGTGACAAAAGATGAAGTTTTAATTTTATTTTTTTATTTTTTTTTTTCAAGGTTGGAATATTTTCGTGATTCTCAAGATATTTGAGCCTTTTGAAAAAAAAAATTTGTGAAGTAATCTTTGAAGTTTAAAAATTATTATTATTCATGAGTATTTCGACAGAGTCTGGCACAACATTTGGAGTATTCTTAACTTCTTAACAGACTGAAGACGATACTCCCACTGAAGTACAATATAATCCTACAGTCCTTCCTTTTTGACAGATTTTTCTCAGTCCGTCAGGGTTCAGACTTTCTTTTTGTTAATTTGCCGTCAGCAGGAGTACCCCAAGACTCAGTGCCTGTTAGTCTGGCATTTCAACAGCAAAGTATGCAGACGACATTACAATTTTAACAAGCAATAAAAAATCAAATTCACGCTTCACAGGCTCGAAATCCCATGACGCATAATCTCTGGAGTATCCATTTAAATTAGGACAAATCGAAAACTATTAAATTTGTTATTCTATGCAAAACATGCCCTTCAGTGTTCTTGACAGCACACTGATTTCACAGACAAACTCTGTACACTTCCTTGGTCTAACTTTTGATCGAAGAATGGGGTGCGAGTATTTCTTGATGTAAGTGACATGGGATCCATATATCAATCATAAGAAGAAAACGCTCTACTAAAGAATAAGAATTTTATATTTACGAAAAATGAACGCTTATACTTACTTCCAGAAACCTATATGGACATCCGCTTTACGGATTTACGGAACAGCTAAAGATATTTAACGAACTCTCCACGATTCCAGACATGTCGAATAACTAAAGATTCTAAAGACATTCAATAAAAAAATGTTATATACTAAAAGTTGTAGATAATTACATTTTGTGCCAGATAGGATATTTAAAGTAAAAATCTGCCCATTCCTACTCTGAGATATGTCAAAAAAAAAAAAAAAAAAAAAAAATTGTTGGTTGATTTTATAAATGCAACTGTGTTAATAAATGAAACTGTGTTATAAATGCAAACAAATAACGAATAGTACTGGGAAATTAGCTTCGAACCTTAAACTCAAAAATTTAAAAAGTCTGACTCCTGCATATTGTGCACCACACTTAACTTTTTAGTTTGGTTTGCTATAGCGCATTTCCCCTAATCAAATTAGTTTTCAATTTTGATATTTTATTCTCAGAACCCATCAAGACCATATAAAACGTAAAACCTACTACTTCAACTTTTGCAAGGCCGACCTCCCATTTTGGGTGTAATTTAACTAGAATAAGTGAGAACATTAGAACAAAGTTGTGCAATTATTGTATTGTCATTGGTCCTTGAAACGTGTGCAAATTTTCAAGTTAATCAGATTGCTGGAAATAGGTGAAAATTACGATGAAAGATTCCGTTGCATACAGGTGAAGTTACTAAAAGCGTATTAAAAAGTATAGGCACCCAGCTAAAAGACATTTCCATGTCAAAGAACTATATACAGGGTGTCGAAAAAGAGTATCGGGTATTTGTTAGTTCAATAAAACAAATACTATTTAAAATTAAAAAAAAGTTTATTGTTAATTATTAAAATATAAAGTGGAAAATTATTTGGAAAAGATGATATCTAAATGGTGACCGTTATGCTGCTGGCACTCTTCTAATCGGGAACGAAGATTGACGATAACATTGCTTTATCACTGAAGAGAATGTTATCAAACTTGTTTGAAGTAGTTTTTATTTTATCGAAGTAACAAATACACGATACTCTTTTTGGACACCCAAAAACTCAAGAATGTGGTTTCAACAAGATTAACGAATTATTCCCTGATAAGGTCATCTCGCTTAGGGATAACATTAACTGGCCTCCCAGAAGCCTCGACCTTAGTACACTTGACTATTTTGCATAGGGATACCTTAAAAGTAAGGTCTATGAGGATAATCCGATGAACTTGCCTGAATCTGATTAATCTGAATGCCTTCTCAAGCATTTCCTCATTGGCACAGATTTCTAGTATTTTGCCAAGTTAATCAATCGTCTTTAATTCGTATTAATTGCCTTTGACTATTGATGGCTAATCGAACTTCCTTTGAATCAGACGGATCTTTTGAAGATTTTATTTTGAATCAAAAGATGATTTAATGATGAAAATCAAAGTGGAACATTAGTATTAATTTTAAATGTGTCTTTTGTATTCATTTTCGTTTGTGTATCCGAAGCTCCGACGTCCCCTAAGTAGTGGAAGGAGGGGCTTAGACGGCTTACATTAATATTCCAAGACGTTAAGAGGATTTACATCGATTCTAAGGCATCCGAGAGAAAGGGGATTATTGCGTCTTTGTTTCCTTATGGGCAACTTCTTTGGCTTGCGTTCCTCCGGGGCTGTGGTCTCAGAATATCCCCCTCCCTCCCCTCCATCCCTAAGTTGACGAAGTTACGGCTAATGACTTCGTTAGGATTCATCCCAGAAAGATTTTTATTGAATGTATTTCAATCGAGTTTCATGAAGTTTCCTTAACTTTGATACTGCCCACGCATCTTAAACATACGGTAAAATCTCTCTTAACCCGGCGTCCTCTTTGCCGTCATATTCCCTTCACCAGCGCTCGCAAACGAAGAAAATTTTAACCTATTTAATTATAATTAAGAAACTTATATTTTAAAATTTTATATTTTAAAAGTTAATTTTTAGATTAAAAAAAAACAACAACACAGATGGTTAGGTTAGGTTGAAATTCTTATGAGCATTCAACTTCGAGGGTCTTTAGTGTCCTTCAGTCTATATTTTTCTTCTGTCATGTTTTTCATTCTGTCATTAAAATTTTATTGAAAAAATTGTATTTTTTAAGAAACTTAATTTTTATTTCGATATTCTGGTTATACCACCTAGCATGGTAGGGAGGTTTATATGTAGTCCTTCTTTTTGAAAATAACTATCCCATATAGGGAATTCTACTAGAATCTGTTGAACTGTTAATTGTATATTGCATGATGTGCACTTTGGTGGATTGTCCTTCGTTATAAGATACCCGTGAGTGAGACGTGTATGGCCAATGCTGAGTCTAGTTTTAACAGCTTCTTCTATTCTATTGTTACGGTAAGAGCTTTTCAACATTTTTGTTTCTTTTTTAATTGATTTCAGTTTGTTTAGTTCTTCTGTGTTTTCCCACAGCTGGGCCCAGTCCATTTTGACTTGGTGTTTTAATCTATTGCAAATGTCAGATGTTGTGTGATGTCTATTGATGACAATGCTGCTTCCTTCCCTGCTCGATCTGCTTCTTTCCTTTAATTCCCTTTGTGAGACTCCTCCAAACCAGTAGTACATTTTTTTTCATATTGTTTATGATTGATGCATAGACTTGGGCTTTCATTACTGAACGGTATTTAGTGTACATGTTCTTTAATGCCATTAGAGCTGATAGAGAATCTGTGCATATTACACAACAACACAGAAAACCGACTAGAAGATTATACCTACATGCACAAACTTGAACTAAAAAGTATTAATAATATTACGATTACTTCAACACAAACAACATTGAAAGACAATCAAAGAAATTATCGATACTTATATATTCACAATTTATGACACGGTGCCAGCCAGGAAGGGCAGTTTAATCCTGCCTTCACAACAAACTTTCTGCACTTTTTTGCAATTATCAGATTTCTTCTGATTTCTGTTTTTTTTTTTTTTTTTTTTTTTTTTTTTTTTTTGGCTGGCTCCGACACCAAAAATAACTGATCATTAATTGTCAACAGGCATATAAGTATCGATAATTTTGTTGACTGTCCTTTATTGCTCTTTGTTTCGAAGAAATTGAAATATTATTTTTTAATTTTTAGTTCAAGCTTGTAAATGTACGTTTAATATTGAATTCGGTTTTTGTTGTTGTTCTAAAAATTAACTTAATTTTTCAAATTTTAATGGTAAGTGAGTTGATTTTGTTTTTTTTTTACTTCTAAGTTCAAGTTTGTACATGTATGTTTAATCCTGAAGAAGTTTTTGTTTTTGTTCTTAAAAAGCACGGAGATAATTAAAAAAAAAAATGATGTATAAATGTATATATATATATATATTTATGGGTACACCTCGGAAGTATGACCTACCGATAAAAAAATCATATATATCATATATATATTATTATATATATATATCATTATATATATATATATATATATATATATATATATTTATGGGTACACCTCGGAAGTATGACCTACCGATAAAAAAAATCACCATAATCTATTCATTATTAACGGAATAATCGCGTAATAAACATACAAAAAAAAACAACAACAAACAAACAGTCAAATTGAGAACCCCCTCTTTTTTGATGCCAATTAAAAAGAAATTAATATTTTTCTAATCAGTAACAAATAACATGAAATTTACTGTATTAAAATAGTATATAATATCAGTTTATCTCTTGTACAATGGTATATTAACAAGTAATTACATATAGCTGATCGTTTTCTTGTACATATTACAATGAATAAAAGTTAAATGATATTTTATTACTAAAGAAGATGATCAGAGATGCAGTCAGGATAAAAAATAAAAACACGTCCAAGAAGAAAACTTTTTAAATAGTGCCGTTCCGATCGAAAATTTGATCAAAAACATTGTAATTTAAAATAGTTGGAAATGATCTTAAAAACGTATCAGACAAGAATCTGGCAATAAATCAACTAAATATGTGCAGTGAGGGAAGCGGCTTGGCAAAAACAAACACGATTCTGAATGAGACAGCTTGTTCTTTTCGCATCATCAATATCTTGGCTTAGTCCAATTGCTGAATTTTAAATATTCTTTGTTTTGATTTCCGTTATGGAAACTCAAAAAATAAGTATATTAAAATGTAAAAAGAAGTATGGTTTATTTGTTACCAATATTATTGATATCTTTTCCGTATATTGTTACTGTTTATGATTTATGGACATTAAAAATAAAAAACAATTAAAAGAAAAATTGAAATAAATAAGTTTGGTCCTCTGGAAAGCTCAGGATTGGTGGGGATTGTTCGAGTTTCTTGTATTTACTTATGCAATTACCTTATAATAATGGTATCTTTTTACATTCAGCTTCGACTATTAAATAATTTAGTTTTGTGCTCATTTTTAGTTTTAGAATACCGTTCAGATCATATGGAGTTATTTCACGTTTGGCTTTGTGAACCAATAGCAAAACAGAAAATTGTCAACTACGTGAACATGGAAAGTGATTTTACAGTTATTGTGTTTAATCTATAAATTAAATAATCATGATAACAAATTGTGTGCAAATAGAAGGGGTTTCATCGACAAAACTCAAATTTTTGTCGCTGTCAATGAAAAATGGCTATGTGAGAAACATTTTACAAAGAGAATATTAGCTAATGAGATTATTTCATTGATTATTTGAGATATGGAAAACCTACGAAACCACTTTCTAGCTGCAGTGACACTGTTATAACGAAAAAAAAGTTAGTCACTGTATATAATTTCGAAAATTGTAAGCTTTGAAGTATACGCGACAACAACTATGGACATCTATCGATGTATATGTTTCTTAAAACTACAATTGAAGATATTAGTCATCCGTCGTCATTCTTTATCCGATGCGGTATTAGTCCTGATAATGACCAGATAAGAGGAATTCTAACAACAACAAAAGAAATTGATCTCAACCGATCATTTTATAGAAATAGAATGAGAAATACATAGTAAAGGGAAGGATATATTTTGCTTTTCCAACTGTCATAAAATATTTTATAACACAACCTTTACAATTGATACCTAATGATTTTATGGTTATTATTGTCGGACGGTCATAAGTATATCAAAACATCTTTTTATAGGAGAGTGGGTATGAAAAGAAATGAAAAACAATATAAAAATATATTGGGCTTTAAAACGACTCCAATATTTTCCGAAGTGGTTCCATAGAAAACCATTAAAAGCACAGCCATAAAATCCCAAGTGGTTTTTCATTAATCATTATTTATAAGAGCATAAAGTGCCATAGTGAAATGGAATATTAGTTCCCTTCGCTACTTTATGTATCTATAAAGTATGTATCTGCAATGTATCTGTAAAGAGTGTTTATGTATCTATAAATACCGGTACCAGACAAGTGGTTTAAAAATGGAATGATCAGAAATAATGGTAAAATTATAAATTTGTCGAGAGAATTGAGAAATGAAGATAGAGAGGGTTCAAAATATTCTAATTCCATATGAAAAATCATATTTTTTTTTAAACTGTTAAATAATGAGAACATTATTCAATCAAAATCAGTTTTTTAATGTGCTACTTTATCCATGAGTGGGTAAAAGAAAACAGACGATTCCACAAGTAGGAAGTCAAAACTACATTTAGTGCTTTCACCAGTTCAAAGTCAAGTATAATATTAAACTCCTCTTCAAACCATCCGTTAGTAACTAGTGCCAATAATTGTAACATAACAATAATTCCTTATAATAATTAATGAATTATTAACCTAAAGTTTTTTGTTATTTCAGATAGTAAAATATAAAAAAAATATTGTCATCTGTGATTTGTGTTTATCATGGAACATGCATTGTCTTATGACTCTTGGATTATAGATCAAGGATCAAAGCAAGCATATATTGTACATGTTTTTCGAATAGGTATATATTGACATTGATATGTACAATTATTTGTCGGTAATAGCTAATAAAGGTTTATGATAACTAAAGTAGGTAACGTAGTTCTTACTAGTGTGGTTGATGTTACCTGCAAATACCAAATAAATACTAGTACTACGTTTTGTACGGGAATTTTTTTTATTAATGAGTCACACTAGAATATTATTATAAATGATAATCATAATAATAATAATAATTATTATTAATGATCCAGCAAGAAATTGGTAAACAATATAGACTAATTGACACTACGGTGCCATATTATAAATATAAGCCGAAAAATGTATTGGCAAGTGGAGGATATAAGCTGTACAGGGATCACCAAATATTAGCTCATAACAAGCCAGACACCTTGTTGCTCGATATAAACAAAGAAACCTGCAAGATATTTGAAGTACCCATACGTTTGATGATCTTTTATACGTATGATGACAATGTCTAAAAGACAATAATAACAAAAATCTCGAGGTATCAGGATCTGGCAGCGGAGCTGTATACAGGGTAAGTATCTCTTAGTGTAAAAAAAAAAAAAATGGATGAAACTAGATCAAAAATTTAGCAAAATACCGCAGACCTCACCTTTCTATTCCAAACCGTTGCAGATATACGATAAATCAAAGACTTTTTTGAGGAAACCACGTTTTTTTTTCTATAAAAACTGTAATATCTCCATTTTGCTTAAATATTTTTCAAATTTTGACCACATTTTCGGATTTAGCATTAAATTTTCTATAATAGCTTAGTACCTGTAACATTGAATTTTACAAACTTGGGATCTAAAGAACAGCTTGATCTTCACCTTATTTGGGGAAGTCACAATGTCTTAATTACTTCAACGCTCACCGTTTTTCGAAAAAATTGCAAATCTCACAAAAACTTGTAAATTTAATAAGTTTTTGAATGATATGTTAAACGTAATGATTTTTTTTCGATTTCATGGAGAAAGTTACTTTTGAAACCGAAAAAACATGGTGTTCTCATTTGGCATATAAATTAGTTACTCGTGTAAATAAAACATTATGACAATCCCTTAATGGAAATGTGCATTTTAAACATAAAAAACTCTTCATTGGATTAAAAAGCAAAGAAAAAAAATATTGTTTATTAGAAAATTAAGTAAAACTATCAATTAAGCAACACCAGATCAGAGGATCTTATGTTATTACATTTATTTATTTATTATTATTATTTAGGATTTGTTTTGTTAGATTTTCAGTGAAATATTTAAAATCCAATGATAATGAACATAGACCTCTATTTTACCGATAGCTTCTGCATGCAGATTGTGTTGAAGAATACTACTTTTTGAGGTTAATTTTACTGGCAGATGAGTCTGTTTTTACAGGGTGAGGTCTGCGGTATTTTGCTACATTTTTGATCTGGTTTCACCCAACTTTTTTTTTTTTACACTAAGAGATACATACTCACCTTGTATAGCAGGATTGATAAAGTCAAAATTTTGTCTGTTGTAGTAATATCTTGCAACGGATTGATTCCAGAAATTAAAATAGATATTTTAATGAAGAAGGAATATCACTAGGAAAATTAAAATCACAATGAAAAGTACTTTTAGACACAACGATAATAATAAGGAAAACGCTGAAGTTATAAACTTTTGGTCTGTGAAAGACCCGGAAGAATACAATCACCACTTTATTTACGAAAAATAAAATAAAAAAAATAATAATAATATTAATCCAAAATAGACTATAGTGTGACTTTGACTTGAAGAGGGAATGCAATATTATAAATATTAATAATAATTAATTATATTAATTTATTTTATTAATGAGTAACAATTAAAAAATTGTTACGAAATGTTAAAGGACGGACGGTTTCACTCTCACAAGATAAGAGTGAACCGAGTTAGTCCCCATATAAACGTGTACCATGTTAAAAAATTAGTTTAATTATTTTTAATGGTGTCGAAATTGGAGAATTAAAATGAATCCAAGAAAATCCCATCAAATAAGAAATCCAGAGCCGTTGGAATATTTATTTTCTAAAAAAACAATTTGTAAAATGAAAAAGGATACTGTTTTTCAGATCTGCCAGGATCAGTTGACGGATGAAGAACATTCTTGGCCACTCTCCTTCCCCTCTTAGAATTAGTTTTCGTCCTTAAGTATAATATGTTGAATATTCCGGGATCTAACGGTTTTTAACTTACATTGTTTGGCTGCAATCAACTTTCAATATGTTGTAAGCTATTAATAATAAAGCCTACTTATTTATTACTAATTTATTTCATAGGTTATTATAGTTTTTTAGTTTGCTTTTTCAGCTCTCATGTCGGTTATAATATATTGTGTAATATCAATTTATTTTTAAACTGAGATACCAGTATTGAGGATAGAGAATCGAATTGAGAAATTTTGGTAGCAACGCATCACTAATATCTAATATTTACCCTCAGAGGCCTGTTTCATGGTAACTGTAGACGATTTGCTGAATAATCGGTCGAAGCGGCCAAGAATAATTAGGGAAATGTTTCAGTTCCGTAACTGTCCAACAGTATGGAAATGTCTGACAGTTAATCCGACTTTCAGAGGTTCGGATTATCATTTGACTGAAATTCATAAAACCAGCGTTCATTTCGCCGTTGGCTAGACATAAATACAATCAGAAGAGCTGCTTCGGTTTGAAAATTCGGAGTTCCCGTAGGAGAATGAATTATAATTCACGTTGAAAACAAAATAACTGCCGGCTTCTATCTAGCGAGAATACATCCAGTGCTCTATTTCACGATTATTCATTCGTAATTTGTTTTTTAGTGTTCCATAAATAATGTTTATATTACTAGTCGGGTAAGCAGACTATTCGGCTGCTTCTCTAGTCACCGACTGCTCAGCCATTTTTATCCATTTATATTTACATGCTTCAAAAGAAGTTGATTGAAATGAAAACGTGGCCTTTGTTTAGTATAATTTTGATTTTTTATTATACTTTCTATAATACTAAACAAAGAACTTAATAAACTTCAATGTTTTTTTTTTTCATTGTTTTGGTTTTGTCATATAGCCCCAGTCAATGAGCGCTGAAATTAGGGACGTAGAGTGCATGGAATATGCGATGATTTTTTACTTCACAGTTTCATTAGGAGTAATTACAAGGTAAGGATACTACTACTACTAGTCCCCGCCCTTGGGCAGATTATGGTGGTGGGAGGGGGGAGATCCTATGTTTGAGTTTTTCGATTATATCTCGAAAACGGAAGACTCTAGAAAGATATACTACATATCAAAATTGAAGCTAAATAAATTGCTTATAAAATTGTTTCTCTACATATTTGTAGAACTTGCAACGGTTTCCGGGATATATGTTGTGAAACAGTTATAATATTTACCTTACTTTTTGTCCAAAATTTTCTTCAAGTACCAGAAACATATATATATATATATATATATATATATATATATATATATATATGAATTTAAAGAAAATTTAATGCTCTACACGCTAAATATGTATGTTTTGGCAAAATATGACTATTATTACGTTTTCATTGGGCTGGCTTGAGAGTAATGCAGGACCTTATCAAAATTTCATATAAAGGGCCTGATAGTAAATTTAGCCAGATTTTAGTTAAGACAAAAACACGATATTTTTTTTCGGCATGGTTGAATTCCCCAAATTTCGCAATTAAATATCTAAGCTAACTTAAGTAAATTGCTGAAAATTTATTTTTTCGAGAAAGACACCCTGCCAGCCGACCAAAGTCTAATAATTATATATTAAGACAATAATGACGTTTCTTTATATATAGATACTATACCACTTATTATAATAGAATCGAATTATAATATAAGGTGTAAAACAAGGAGATAGTTTGAGCCCCCTCCTGTTCATTATATACATGGATGATATTTTGAAAATGTGCAAACGTAGAACAGCCCGTACTACTATTGGAAAGTGGAATATGAGGACAATCCTTGCTCAAGTAATGGTATTCGCGGATGACATTGTCCTTATAGCTGATACCAAAGAGAGCCTACAGCAAGCTGTAATTGAATGGGAGGCCGAGCTTGAAAGGAAGGGAATGACCATTAATGTCAAGAAGAGTAAAATAATGCAAATTGGTCGGGAACAAGAATACGTTGAGGTACTTTGCAAGGATGAAGCATTGGAAATGGTAGACGACTACACTTACCTGGGAACAGTGATAAGCAGGAATGGAAAGGTAGACCAGGAGATATCGAACAGAATAAAGAAGGCAAACTCCATCTACTACTACCTCTGCAACACGGTTATAGGGAAAAGGGAGGTGGAGAAAAATGTTAAGTTACATATCTTCAAAGCTGTTTACCTGCCTACTCTTCTATATGGAAGTGAAAGCTGGGTACCATTAGGGAAGCACCTAAGCAGAGTTACTGCAGCGGAAATGAGGTACCTACGGAAAGGAGCGGGCCGAACCAGAAGGGATCGGATCAGGAACGATAAAACTAGAGAGGATCTAGGGGTTGTCTCTCTAAAGGATACCCTTGAAAAGAGGCAACTTAGATGGTTCAGACATCTCTGCCGGATGAATGAGGACCGAGACCCGAGAAAGTACTTTGAGGCCAGACCAACAGGAAAACGTCCCAGAGGTAGACCCAGAACTCAATGGATGGACTACATCTCCAAGGTGGGAGAGAAGAGAGGCAAAGACTGGAATGCCATGAGGGCGCTGGCTCGGGATAGGGAGGATTGGTTTGCTTGGACAGAGGCACCTCCACGCTGAAAGGCACTAAGGAGGAAGAGAAAGAAGAAGAAAAATTATAATATAAATTATTTATTTTCAAAACTTCTGCTCTGTTTATAGTAAACTTTCAAGTTCTGATATTATATCATATTATTTTATGATTGATTTTAATTTTTAAATGTAATGGTTTTTACTATGGGGGAGAGTGTTATCTCAAAGTATAAGGCGTTTACCTCTTAACTAACGGTTTAATTTTGGCTAGGGTATGTAATTATACAATATACTCTGTTATAACAACAGAGAATCGACTCAGGGGGCAGGAAACCCTCTAGTCTCTATAAATTTTGTTAAAACATTTTTAGCCAAGAAACGTTTCAACCTTACGAAGAACTGAACCGAAAAACCTTCATTGGCTGTAAATGTTTTTCTTTTTTGTTAAAAGGTTTTCTTTGGTCTAATTTGTATCGGTATTTTAAGAACGCACTAGCTTAGAATAGAATCATCTATTTCTCTATTTAAAATAGTTTCAGAAAAAAGAAAATAACATTCTAACATAACATAGTTGTATCTATACGGATGAGCTTTAAACAATGTTAATGAACTCACTGTCAAAAGTATCACAACACTTTAAAATATTTGTAGTTTACAAATACGTCTGTTTTTTTCATAATAAAGAAAAGTTATGAAGTCTATAATAATTATTTTTAAACTGTACAGTTTTATTAAAATAAATTACAATATTTCTTCCAATAAACAATAAAGTTAGAAAACTTCATTTTATTTTACAATTTCAACTTTTAAATTACAATTTAAATTTTTAATTTACATTTAATAAGACCTGAGATTCTGACGGAATCATCGTGGCTTAAGCGGTTTTTGTAAATAAAATTAATTGTATTAACTAGACCAAAGAGAAAAGAGAGAACAGACTTTAGGCAAACGAAAGATAAACATATACTGAAATAATATTTGAAATTAATAAGCCAAAATTCCAACGTTTATTGGTAAACAGTTAATAACAATGATTTGTTGGGTACTCGATGGCCGAGTGAGTTGGGGCGTGGGTTTTAGCTCACTCGTAACCAGAAGGTCGTGGGTTCAAAACCCACCTGGGCAGGTTGAATTTATTTCGTGGCGAACCCACGAATAAATCTTGACCTTCCCACCCTACACTATAATAGGTTGGTAACCTGTAGGATAACCCGCCCTTCCTGTCCTAGTTGGAGTACATAAGAGCGGTAAGCCCCAAAAAAAACAAAGAAACAACAATGCTTTATTTGATACCTGATGTCTCTCATTTAATAAATAATATTAATATAAATATAAAAAAATTATGGTTTAAGGTCAAAACAAAGAAAATTTTGAGAATTATAGGTGTTGCGATACTTTTTACGGTGAGTGTACAATGTTACTAGTTTTAATGCCTTGAGTGACTATACTATAGCGCTCTCACTCAGTCTCCACTGTTTTTTTTTTTTAATTTTTTTTTGCAACAGTGACGCAGCTGAGAGAGAAGCACTGGGATATCTATTGTCCTGGATTGTCCCTCCATAAGTGGAGGGACATGCTTGGTTTTGGGGATTTCTAGGAGAGTATATATAAATGTAAATAAAGTATAACTGTATTTTTAATTTTTAATTTAATCCTATTTTTTCAACTATAATTTTTGTTTTTATTTTATTTATTTTTTTAAATTAATTAAATTTACTGTATTTTTTCTTATTTTACTTTATACAATGTATAGTTTGAGGATCTTTGTAAATATTGTGTGAATGGAGTCAATACAAATCGAATTTTTTGGATATAAAGGGCATATTACTTATTGCCCTTGTTGAGCCAGATAGTAATACTTTCTTAATAAAACGATTTAAATAGCAGTTTTAATGAAATTTTGATTATTTATATTTGTAGATCACTTTTATTTGAGTAATAATATTGCCGATCACATCAAACAATTCGGAAAGATATTTTATATTTATTGCGTTATATTAATCTTATATTGTTATCAAGTGAAATATATAAGATAAATTGGTAATATAAGCCTATTTCACATTACATTCGAATTTATTTCATCAACTTCCCTAAACTTCAGTCAAATCCAATACTGAAATGTTGTTTTGAAACAACATGTTTGACTGATTACTTCCACTGGTGAGTTCCCCCTGACCTCATGGACATATAATCGCCCATTTCCATCTGCCTTTCATTAGCTGATTGCATCCGAGTCGTGTCAATCAAACGCATATACAATGTATCGCAGTTGCATAATCAGTTCCTATTTCAATTTCCAAAATGAAGTTTTGATAACATTATCTACAAACTTTGACTATTAATTTTAACTGTTAATTTAATAATATTAATAAAATTTAATATTAATAAATAAGATATAATCTTCTAAATGGTTTTAACATGGTACGTGTTTTTACGGGAAATAACTGGGTTTATAGAGTGTAACCATCCGTTCCCTTATGTAATAATTACCATTGTTACTCATTAATAACAAGAAATAATTTGGTTTATTAATATCCACGAAAAAACGGTGAGCCCTATCACCTAATTATCACTCATTAATTACAAAATTATTATAATTAATTAATATTAATATTACTAATATTACTAATACTGGTTTCTAATCTGCTAGGATTTTTGATGGCCAAAGGACATCCTTGGCCACTCTTTCCCCAAAAAAATTAATTATCGTCCTTTTTTTAATTTATTTTTTTAAATGTCTTATTGTTTTATTTATATATTTTTAATGACACTCTTTATTCCCGTTTAATCTTTTTCAGAGGACACCATTTTGAGATCTGAAAGTCCGTCATTAATGTCCTTTCTGAAAATTGAATTAATCATTAGTTTTTTATTGTTTAATTTATTATTTTTAAAGGACACTCTCTCTTTCTGTTTATGTATATATTAATAATTATGACAAAAATATAAAATTTTATTTTTTTGGATTGTGTTACACATTGCATGTAACTCATAATCACATTTACTTAACACAGTTAAGGAAAAAAATTCATTTTCGGTTGCATGTAATTACAAAAAAGGCAAAACAAGAACCTTCCATCTCGATTATTATTTTTTTTTTGTGTGTGTGTGTATTGTTTATTTCTGCATTAATAAAGTTGGAGGATCAAAAAAAAAAAAAAATATATTAAAAAAAATAATATTAATAATACTATTCTAGTGTGCCTCATTAATAGCGACAAATCCAGTACCACACCTAGTGGTTGTATAGACTTGGTGTTTGCACGAAATATCAAACTCACCTGTAACAACTATGTTACCTGCTTTAATTATCATAAACCTATCTATAGCCGAAAAATGATTGCACATACTAATCCTACCCGAATGTATATATATACCTATCCGAAAAACTTGTACTATGTTTCCTTGCTTTGACCCTTGATCTAAACTGAAATATATTTTTTTTTTATCAGAATTTTCCTGTAATATTTTAAATAGGACTTTTTTTTACCTTTTTTTTAATACTATAATGCTTAAATTAGTAATAAAACTTACTAATGATGTATTTAGAAATATTTTGTGAATATCAAAATGGTAGCTCTGCCTAAATTCTTCAATCTAGCATAGCTGGGTAAATTTACTTTCCTGTCGGTAGCCGGACTAGAAGAAACGTCTATAAAGTTGTTACGTGACCAGGTTCCAGGAAAAAATTGGGGTCCGGGACAATTGGGTCCAGAATGAGTTCATCCACCGCTCCTAACTTGAGGACCTATTTTCTCTTACGTCCAGCTTCTTTTTAATCATTCAGAACTGTGATTTTTTAAAGTACCATATCATAGACATAAAAGAGTATTTTATGTAAAACATTTTGCCTCTTTTTCAAGAACAAAAATTTTAGTCATATAAGAGACATATTTATAAATATTCAAATTTCTAACATATTTATTTAGGAAAATAATTGCATACATTTTGAATTATTATTTATTTTCTTATAATAGGCAATCTACTCAAGTAATAATGATGGATGGAATGCTCATATTCTGTAGAATGGTCCAAATGTATCGGTTATTGTTCTTATGTTAAATTTAATCTAACAATACAGGCTTTAATTTAAAATAAAGAGTTTATGGAAAAAAAAAACTGAAAGAACCTTAAAGTATTCGAAAATCTCCCTTTAACATTTTCTTTCAAGCTTTCTTGTGATTATTTCTAGCGATGAAATTCGAATAAACTGTATCTTAGACGTGCTTTTTGTGTTGAGATATTGCATTTTCAACTGCGCTCATTTTCCATATTATAATGGCTTCTCCATGGTTATCTCATATCCGTCCAAGGAACATAATTAATTCATAAGTTAAAAATACAATCTTTATTTACAATATACATCTTAGGGATCCCCAAACCAAACCTGTCACTCCACTTTTGGATGGACTCGCCAGGTCCAGAGAGATCCTAGACTTCTCTTTCAAAACATTAAAAAGGTAATCGCAGATAACGATATAAAGCATACATGTAGTAAATAAATAGAGAACTATTGTTTGTTGGGGTTTATAGGTATAAAACCCTAGGGTCATCAATGCCACGAACAGAGGTGCGCCCCCATAGAGAGGCGAGCCGCACCCGCCGAGGAGGAAATGCACCACGGCTTGCTTATCTTTATGAATAGATATTTTCTTCTCTTTAAATTATATACGAAGCTTATAAGTAGGATGTGGATAAAAACCATTTACATTTCTTCTTCATGCAAAAGTCCAAATCCTCACGAGGTTCGGAGCATAACTAGCCCAGGCAGCCATGTCGCATTTCCCACCAAGCGGGACCGATCCAATTAAAATTAAGACAAGGCTATAATTTATAGCCTTATTAAATGATTGTCATAGTTCTTCTTTTAGCCTATGACTATGATAATCATACAATATATATGTTTAATAACGTTTTTGAAGTTCAGTCAATAAGTATTTTTGCGATGTTTCGAGACTATATAGTTCTAATAATCATGCCCTACATAGAAATAACAGGTTACAATAAAATTATATAAATTATACAAGTTATTTCATAATATAAAGTTAGCTACAATATAAATTATAAAATAAGAATATATATATATTACATATAATTACAAAATATGGGTGAGTATGAAACTACTTATGATGTTACTGGTGGATATACTGTTGATATATACTCCTAAATATAACAATACTAATATACAACTGAACTGCAGAATTTCTGAAAAAAGTGTAAGGGTTGGGGATTTCCAAAGGTTTTCCCAGGTAAAGGTAGACGGAATTTCCGTATATAAATGGTTGTTGGTTTATGTTGTATATTATTATAAATGTATTGTATTGTTCTGAATATATATATATACTCATACATTTCTTTCTTCCATGCTATTAGTTACTATATTTGTGGCGGTTAGGCGGTGGATTATTCTCTCGGAGTCTGATTATTCTCTGATTTTCCTAACGCAGCTATATCCTTTATATTTACACCCAGGTCCTCCATAACCGTTTAATCTAACCGTAGGATTTAGAATGAATGGTATTTTTCTTTTTTTCGTAAATGCAGCTCCAATCATAAAATAGCGTATAAAACTTCAATTTACGACAGTATAGCTATTTCCTTCAAGTGAAATCTCCGCCTTATTCTTTGGCAAAGCTGCTCAACAGATATAACTACCTGTAACAGATCCCATCGACGTAGCAGATCCTGGCCCGAGGGATGCCGGTGTCGCTGCCCCAGAGCTGATAAAACTTTAGCCATCAGAGGTGGTGCTTCCCCAGGGACCTCTCGCTAGTCCCTTGTCGTTTAGTTGTCCTCCTGTTCCTAGGGCAGTCGCTTAGTGTAAAGTGTAAATTAACAAGAACAGCAAACTTTTTGAATTTAGTAAATTTCTGATTCTTTGATGAAACAATTTTTTTTTTTTTTTTTAAATCAGAATTTTAAATTAGCATAGTTTCACCAACTAATATCTAGATTTCTTAATTATGTCTTGCAGGTTGAAGGTTATAATAATAGTAATGTTATGATTTATTTTTAAATGATCTTCGACTAAAATAGTAAAATCACCTGAAATGTTTCAACTTAAAAACTTTTGTTTTAAGTTTGTATTTCATTAAAACAAACTCACAAAAATTTTTTTAAGAAATATTACTGTATACTTTAATAATATCCCTCCCCCCTGTTGGACAGATCTGCTATCTAGGACTCCAAAAGGACAAACTTTTAACTTGGAATCTATTAATAAGACTAAAACGACAGGAAGCTGTTCGTCGTTTTCGACTACTTCAACATTTACTTGACAAACGCTCAAATCTTCCAATCAATTGCAAAAGACTCATTTACATAACAGTAATTAGACCAATTTGGACAAACGGAGTTGAGCTTTGGGGCTCCATTAAACCATCCAATTTACTCGTATCTAATCCTTACAATCCAAAATGCTTAGAAAAATCCTAAATGCTCCTTACTTCGTCACAAACAAACTTATCCATAAAGATCTAAATGTTCCATATGTTGCTGATTCAGCCCAAACCAGATACCTATTCTTTCATAGTAAACTCCTTAACCACACAAATTCACTAGTCTCTTAACTTGCTTCCCATTCTTCTCCCATTAGCCCTCCGAGAAGTCTTAAAAGAAGATGGCCTAGAGACTTTCAAGTGTGGAATTTTTATTGAAGTGCTACAGATGAGTAGTTCTTTCCAAGTTTTTACGTGTTATTGTAATCATTATCAACATATTTACTAGATGTATATTTTTTTTACAGTTTTAAATTTCCATAACTAAAAAAATGAAAAAATAAAAATAAATTGTACTGTAGTTGAAATAGATTAATAGAACAAGGTATATAGATTTTAAATGAATATGGATCTGCTGATATTATTGAAGTAATTTAACCTAAGGAAAAGTTACCGCTAGGTTATGTTTTTTATTTCTGACATAACTGCAATGCAATGGACACGTAATCTTTTTGTTAAATGGCTGCTTAGGTAACTAAGCATTACAACTTCGCTACCTCCCACCCTTAAAACCATAATATATATATATATATATATATATATATATATATATATATATATATATATATATATATATATACAGACATATATACAATGCATACTTTAATCTGGGTACCCCCGAGCAAAGCTCCTCTTCCCCTTCCCCACGTATAGAGAGCAAAGTAGACCGGAATAATTTATTTTGAGATGAAAAAAGTCTTACACCAGCTGCCGTTCTTTCCCTGATTACATTATTTATGAACCACTTACCATTTATGTGGTAGCTCAAATATTTTAAATTCGTAATTCAGTCACTGTTTTCAAATTCAGCTAATGTCTTATAAACTTGACACGTGCTGACACCTTGCTTCCCTCCTGCTAGGAGGTGAATTGATAGCAGAAATAATTTGCATACAAACCACATCTTGTGTCACCATCCCTCGTTTACTTTCTTTTTTTAGTAAGGATGCCTCTTTTCTTTCTTTTTTAAAATAGTGCGTTCACGATTATTATTTTCATCTTCTTTCAAGATAACCACTCTCTGGCTATTTTTAAGACTGGCTATAAACGTAATGACGAATAAGTGTCAAATGTAGATTTACTGCATTGGTTGGAAGAAAATATTCTCCTATATTCCTCCTCTAAAAATAGGGTCACAACACTGCAAAGGGTTAAATGAAAAACCTCGTAGTTCAAAGTGTTACAATTCTTATTCATTCTTTTATAAGTTAAATTTTAGATAAATGATGTATCGCAAACATATTATTAATTTTCTATTTTTTTTTTATTTAGGTTCGATAGCTCCATTACTAGCTCGGTCGGTTTAGATTCCTAAGGAAGATTTTTATTTATTCTATTATATCAGTTAGAGATAGATTTGGTGTTCAGTAGATTTCTTAATAAAATGGGTGCTGATATTAGAAGGGAAATCTAGTGGTTTAGGACGAATTCGGTCAAATCTCTTTCACTACCCAAAGACTAGACTACAGTACACCTTACCAAAGTACTATTGCCAAGACTCTTCGCAGGTAGTATTGGTGAAATAAGTTTAATTCATGATATTAAAGAAATAAAATAACAAAATAAATAAACGGAAATATAAATAAACAGAAATGAGTTTTATGATTTGTATCGATTTATTGTGTACGTTATTAGATATTTAAGCATTTTTAATTCTTTCAATTTGGACTGGAGTGTGGCCAAGTTATATTTAAATAGATATAAAAAAATCGGATACTTATCTCAACTTCCCAATAGGACCACGAATAGCCCAACTAAAAAACATTTATTTCGGAGACCTTTAAAGTTTGTAAAATGTCGGAGAGAGAGATAGATAGGTTGAAAAGCTGAAACAGATTTTTAATTTATCTGAAGCTTAACATGTGAATATTTGAAAATTAAAAATTTCATTCTCTCTTTCCCCCAAACTACAAAATTTTTGTGTTCTTTTTTATATTTTAACCCAGATTTTATGAAGATAACAATCTCCAAGAAGTTTTAGTACAAACAAAACTTTTGCAATTCAGCATTTTTTAAACAAAAGTTTTCATTGTAATTTCCATCACATTGAATACACTTAAACCAGCTCTGCCAAGTCTCATACGGAAGTGAGGCACAGTCTTGCTACAGTGCACAGATTTTAATTGTAAGTTTTTTCATGGACTAAAACAGAAACTGTTGTGTAAAATTTATAACTAGCTCTGACTATCTGCTGTGTGTCTAAAACGACAACCTCTACAATATGAAAAATACAGCGATAATTGTTATCCTACGAGTTTGAGATTTCCTGACAGTTACTTGTGTAACATCAATGATTCAAACTTTTTTTTTGGGTCATTGATGATACAGTTTGGGTACTAGGAGTTAACTAGATATCGTTACCGGTACTATAAACGAAAAATTTTGGTACCTACACATCACTGTTCTGTTTTTTTCTTAGCCCTGAAGACTACGAAGGCTTAAAGTGTAAGCTAAAACGTCGGTACAATAAATTAACATATACATTTTAACCCTGCAGTGGGCGCGTGGCGTCTGTGAGACTCACAGTGCCATATTTTCTCTAGTAAAATCTAGACGGAGGGTCGGATGGTCTTGGGACTTCAGATACCTTTCGACAAACCCTTTCCCCCTCCTCTAAAATGATCTCGGATTTCTACCCCTCTTTTTGCACAATCCAGACAGTGGTGATTGTGCTTTAACAGAGGATGGAGTCTCGTGGACGCCATACGCCCACTCCTGTTCACCTTAACCACTGTCAAGAAATTGGTATTTTCTATTTACGTTCAGCAATTTCCTGCTTATCCATTTATAGATTGGTCTTTACAATAAATAAATTTAGTTTTCAATTGGTGATAATTAAATATATTCGCTTCTAATATACATAAATAATTATTTTTTTCTGAGAAGTCACGTGATGAACGTTTTATCGTCGATTATTACGATGAAGCATGGCTCCAATACGAGATCTTTTTCAACAGTTTATCACTGACTCTTAAAAGTGTTATACTATAGGACAGTACGATTGATACACGATGCTACGATTGATGAAAAACTGGAATCATTTAGAGGGCGATGTTCCTTTCGGTAATTCATTCCATCAAAACCGGCCAAATATGGGATAAAAATATTTGCGCTTTGCGATGCCAGAAATTTTTATACCCAAAACATGGAAGTGTATGTTGGTACACTTATGAGGCAAGCTGGGAGCCCAAAGACGTTGTCATTCGACTTAGCCAACCAATCCACGGAACTGGCAGAAATATTACGGTTGATAACTGGTTCACAAGCTATCCTCTTACAAATGAACTTCTAGAAAAAATTATGACAATGGTTGGGACTGTACGAATAAACAAAAATGAATTACCTCCGTTTTTCGTTACAACATAAAATTGATCTTTGCATTCAAATTTATTTATTAAATATCATTATTGAATGTGAAAAATATTTAAACTTTTTGTACATACATAGACTTTGAATTATCATATATTCCAGACACATCCTCCACCAATATTAAATCAATGTATGCATTAGCTATTGATTAAAAAAAATATTAGAAAACCTTCAGAACAAATAAACAACAACAGGGGAGAAAATTTGTAATGCGAAAATAATAAAAAAAATGACTTGGAAAGTCAGATTACAATAAAAAATACCCGTGCAACTACCTACTTCTTCTTTTAAAATATCCTTTGTAGAACTATAGAAATAGTTATTAAAACCCGTTTCTTTCTACTTGCTTGTTCCCCAATGGTTTGACTTTTAGGATGTACGTTAAATTCCAATGAATACTATACCTTAATCTATAACTCTACTGACAACATTTTTTTTTTTTGCCTGGATATTATTGAGCTATTTAATTTTCTCTTTTAAATGATCCACACACCAAATCGAAATAATCGCAGAGCTAAATGGCAGTGAATAAATGCGCTCCTCACTAGTTATGTTGCGACATAGGGGATTCAGAGATAGATGCGAATCCGAACCTCCTATGTCGCCTCGTAAATAGAGAGCAGCCAATTTTTTCACCATGAATTAGCTCTGCGATTATTTTCACTTCGGTGCGTGGGACGCTGTAAGTGTATAAATTGCATGATTGAAGTTGTCAGTTATTGTATTCCTACATTGATAAAGACGCTAAGGACCCATTTTTGTTATTACGCTCATCAGGAACATCTCTTCCCTTACTTCATTAAGAGAAGGCTTCCCTTCAGAGTTCCATTAAATCCGATCCTAATAAAGTGGGTCCCTGAGCCGCCGCGTTTAGCTGACAATTAAATTTCATATATTCACGGTTAGGACGGGCTGGGAGGGGAGGATTAGAGCTATATTGTCCCCGCTAGTGCCTATTTAATTAAGTCAGTTCGATATATCAAACCCTATGCAAATACCTAGCGCCTAATGGGCCAACTTCGACGCTTCCTCCGCTAACCGCCTCCTTTCACAGGCCGTGTAAACTAAAACTGTATCTAATCGCTACACGATATCTGTTGTATTGCGTCGCTTTATAGATGTTATATCTAACTATATTATAAAAACATAATGCATTAATTTAATTTTGATGTTCTTTATACTCATTAATAAAAATAATGTAGTTTAAAGAACTAAAAAAACACGCTTTAATGGCAAACCAAACTAAACCTATCTTAAATAAGATCTAATGATCTACAACAAATATTAAATAACATTTTTTGATTGGATTAGCCATTTTTGTGTTATATACTCTTAAACATGACCAAAACTAACTTTTTGAGAAAAAGAATCGCTGAAGTGAAGTGAAGAGAAAAGATTTCCCTGGTTCGGATACGAGCTCGGTGGCCTAGTGGATAAGGCACCACGCTAGAGAAGTGGAGACTTGGGTTCGAATCCCAACCGGGCAAATCTTTTCTCTTCAAAATAAAAAATGTATTAAAATATATTTATCAACAACTAATAATTATTTGATAAATTAGATAGTTTATTAGTCTTAAGTTCAACGCCGTATATCCAAATAGGTCTTATTACTGACATGAAGTCTTTTGTAATGAATTGCTTTGGACATTTGTCTATTAAATTTTAAAGAAGGCTAAAACGACTCACAGTTTCTTATTATTTTAATCTTGTATATCGAATATAAGAAAGGGAAAGAGATTGAATGAGATAAATATCCAGTCAAATAGTACTTGTTTCTTGCGGCGAAAGTTTTAGGCAAATGCGTTAGCATATGATTTTATAATACATACAGTGGAGTCTCACTTATACGAAAGTGAGATGGAACGGAAAATGTTTCGTATAAGTGAATACTTCTTATAATTGAATAGTATTAGGTTTCGTGGCTATTTAAAAATAACAGAAATTCTTCATAAAAAAAAAAAAAAATCACAATTTTATTGTTTGTACATATTATGTTGTTGGATACCGTTGTACATTATTACATTTTCAAGTTTTATGTTACATGTGTTATGTACATATTATGTATGTATATTATGTACATATTATGTATTTGGTAAATCTGTACTTATTATGTATAAATGTATATGGATACTTAAATATAAAATATTTGAAATAACCTTAAACAAAAATCATGATAAGAATTTAAATAATCATAATAAATTAATAAATACATCATTTCTTGAAAAATACAAGTACATATTCATTTAGTCTTAAAAAATTCCGTAATTTTAGATTGCTTAATTTTTCTGGAAGCAACGTTATATAACAGGCGTTCACATTCAATTATAAACATTTTACAACCTCAAATGTAGCGACAGTTTGGGCAAATATTGGTGGTGATCCAGGATCTTCGTCGTCAGAACTTTGAGAATCGGCATCGCTAAGACCTTGTTCGGTTTTAGTGTCAACAATAACAACAACAACAATCTCCTGGTATTTTTTGGAATGCAGAGACTGCCAAGTTGTTTTTAAAGTCAAAGTGGACATTGGACCACTGAGGAGGTTCTTCAATGGTGTCTATATCATCTCTCTCTTCACTTGATTCATCGACATATCCTTCCTTATGTACTCGACTTTACGAAAGCACTTTAGTATTGTAATAGGCTGAACAGTGTTCTTAATAAACTGTATAGCTTGTTAAAGTGCACTTGATTAATGAATCGTTATGAGTTTGTACATAGTGTCAATCAAAAACAAGGATCAACCGGTAAGTCTGTAAGCGTTTCGTTGAAAAACTGTTGTCTCTTTTCATAATTGAATAGTATTTACACCAGGGGAACAAATTAACTTTCGTATAAGTGGATGTTGCGTATAATTGAATATTGCATAAGTTAATAACTGATTACACAAGATTAAATGGAGTTTATTCGGGAAACGAAAAATTCTTCGTATAACTGAATGTTTCTTATAAGTGAGTTTCGTATAGGTGAGGCTCCACTGTATACTACGCTTGAGTTAAAATCTAGAGTTTACTGTAAATAATTTGACTTCCTGATTAATATTCAAAACATCCTAATAATGAACTTCATTATTATATCAAGTATTAGTGTTTTTGTATTAGTAATTACTTTTTGAAGCATAGAGTGTTGTGAACATTATTACCTTTTAAAGGCCCAGGTAGGGGGTACATAATAAAACAGGAGAGGTAGCCAGGTCAGGTATTAACCATGAACGTTTTCGAGGGAGCCCCCACAATATCTGCCCGTACCATACAGTCCCCTTTATCCCCCTTCGACTTGAGTATCGAAATCCCCCGGGTCCATTGTGGAAGGGGATCGGCTGGAGGAAGGTATTCTGTCGAGGATAACCGCCCGGCTATCTGGACCAAGTGGCCTAAGGGATAAGATGACTGCCTCAATAGGATATTGCGGAACTGGGGTCGTCGCTTTGTTACCTTGCTAATCCTTCCAAGTAATATTTAGATCTAATATATATATATAGTAAATTCTTGAGGTTTAGTCAATAAATGAAAACAACTATCTTGGAGACGTTTCGAGACTATATGGTTTTCGTAATCATGCCCGACAGTGAACAAACAGGTTACCATAAAATTATATTAATTATACATGTTATTTTTTAAAAAAGTTAGCACAATATAAATATATAACAATTATTTAGAATAATTAAATACATATAATTACAAAATATGAAAGAGTAGCAAAACTACTTACAATGTTACTAGTTTGTTTGTTTGTTTTAGTTTTATGGCGTACCACCGGTTATCAACGCCAATTTTTCCTTTTTATTTTAATTTTGTACCAAGATATTTCGTTTTTTTGTTTAATCCAATTTACATATTTTATATAGACTTATGTTCTATAACATACTTAAAATTTGTGCTAAATTTCTGTAAATAAATCGTTTGTTTTCAGGAATTTGAACACTAATTTTGTTGTTTCACTGTCATCTCCCAAGCTGTTGGAAGGTCAGTACTCAGTCCCAAGCTATTGAGGCGCGACGAGAAAAAAGGGCATTCTTGAAATATGTGTGTTACCGTGAGTATATCATCGCAGTATTGGCACTTCGGCGGAGCTTCTTTAGTGAATAGGTAGGAAAGTGTCAATCTGGTTTAGCCTACTCTGAGTATTGTCAGTACAACTTCCTCCCTACGACTTTGGCGGCTGGATGTATTCCAGGGCTCGACATTCTTTTTTATCGTTCTCAGTTTATTTTGAGGGCTTTCATCCCACATAGACTGCCACCCATCATTGGTTTCTTTCTCTAGGACCTTTTGTAGATCAGATGGAGTTAGTGCAATCTTACCCCGTCCCGGCAGTTCGACAATGTTACTAGTGGAAATGTTATTGGTATCTACAACTAAATTACAGCAGTTCTAGTACACAACTGAACTGGAGAATTTTGAAAAAAAAAAAAAAAGGTAAAGGTTGGGAGGGATTTTCCAAAACTGGTGGTATTCCCAGATGCAGATACAAAAAGGATTTCCGTATTTCGGTGTAAAATATGAATGGAAAAAATTATATATAAAATGTACCTATATTAATGTAAATATATATTATATGTCTGAATGTACTAAAGTGGAATAACAGGTGTTGAGATTTAGTCCGTCTGATTTTTTGTTTATTGAGCGATTTTTCTTTAATATTTCGCTTAAAATTATTTTGTTCATGGTGAATTATTTTTGACAAAATTCTTCGCGCGGTATTTCGTAAACAATATTAGACTGTAATTCCTATTTATCTGTATCTTCGGTTTTGATGAATAATTTTTTAATGGTGGACGTATTTGAATGTGATTGAGTAGTCAGTTTAAAGGTTATTTGTGAGTGTTTTTCTGAGTCATTCTGATATATTGAGTGTTTGTATGTATGGAATTCCATAAATATTTTGTAGCTATGTCTTCTAAGATGGTCCTAAAATATTTCGAGAAATACTTTGCCATTTTAATGTGAATATGTATAGAGGGTGAATATGGGTAATGGAGTTGGAATAAGTCGTAGTGATTGTAGTATTTGTATGTAGTTTTTGGCATGTTTTCCAAATGGATTTCAACAAAATCTCTTTGAGGATCTTAGTAACAGAGGAAACAAGTATCGTATTGCTTTATTTAAAGTAATCCCAGTTTCTTTAATTTAGCCTATCGTTACTATTCTACTAAATTAGTCTGCTAAATTATTATTTCGTAATTATTGGTAATTATATTATCTCTAAATGGTAATTTCAAATTTTAATATACGAAATATTTAAAGATCTTTTAGGGTTATTTCGAATAAATTAAATGATATATTATTTATTAATATTTTGATATTTCTGTTATAAAATCTCAACCCAACTACTGTTTGCCTAATGGAGTTTATTAATGTTTGGTTTATTTCGTATCAGCTACTGAAACTTCGTTGGGGGTATTTGTGGATAATGTAAACAAAAATTAGAAGGAAAATAGAGATTAATATTTGCTTGGGATCGAGTATTTATGGAGACTACATACGCCAGAATTTATATTGAAATGATTCTTTTAATAGCTACCTATATGGTTCCTTCCATCTTAAATATATATGTAATTTAATTTAATATTAAATATATCCACGCTCGACATTTTGCTTTACCCTGGTAATAAAATCAATGGAATGCATATTTAAGAAGCGAGCAACCCGAAAATTGAGATATAACTGGAAAAAAGAAACCCAGGGAAGATTAAATGGTTGTACTTTTTATTTGTATCGGTTTGCATTATGGTTAATCCACAGTAGAACATCTTCCACATCTGTTTATTTACATGAAACAAACCATGTTAACATTTTATTTTATTATACATATTTTAAAAATTATTATAAAAAATAAATATTTTAAATTCAATGGAACAAATAGAAAAATTATCTCTACACCTTTATGTGAACAAAAGTGTATATATAAATATATATATGTTTTCAGTCTGTCTCCTATAATTGGATAGCATGTTTTCTATTTTTTTTTTTTTAATTTTAATTAAATTTTTTTTTTTTACATAAGTGTTCAATTTCTTAATGAAGGTAATTTTTTGACTTCTCCTCGTCTGGCATTTTTACCAATTCAAATCCTAGCCGATGAGGGATCTTAGACCAGACTATTGCTCTATTGCATTCTGTTGCCTTCCGATTTTTCTCATTAGTTTTTGCTTTCAGTTACTATTTACTGAAATAAAATTTAAAATGTGGTTCCATTTTTGTCAATCCTTGAAGCATTACCAGCTCTTTCTGACATTTTTTTGCATTCTGCTAGACATGGAATGCAACTAAACGTATGTTCTCCAGAAGCCGTCTTCATACTCACCATTACCGATTACTTTCCAAATTCATCAGTACTTTTGTTTTTACTTTTTGTCGTTGACCAACGTCTTGAGCCATATGTTAGGACTGACCTTATATATGCCTTATATTCTTGTTCTTAAAGCACTTTAAGAAATATTATTCTAAAAATATTTTTGGATGGCGTAATTGTTAAAGTCTTCTCTATTTTTTATATATATAATTCTTCTTGCTGAAACGTACGGATAATATGTAAATTAACGGATAATTGCACTGCTTTAATTGAATGTGGGATTCAGTTGGCATACCTTTTCTTACCTTTTTGTGATCTGTATAAAATATTTATATCTTATAAATGTTTATCATATGATCACTTTTCCCCTTCAGTTCCTAATTAAAACATTTGATGATTGGTTTTATGAATTTTATGTTTTTTATATGATCAACGTTACAATAAAATAACTCTAATTAAAAGAAGGACTAGGTAAATAAGAATCTTGACAGCCAGTTTAGACATTAGCACTAAGTATAGAATAGAATAGAAAAAAAACTTTATTCTGAATTATTCTGAAGTCCCTTAAGAATAACTTTAAATAACAAAAAGTAAGATCATAACTGGCCGAGAGCTATTAAAAATAAAAAAACATAGATGATATTGAATACAAATATGGATGAAAAAAAATACAGAGAACAACTAGAAAAAGAAAAAACTATTAATAAAAAGAGAGTGAAAAAATAAATTTACAAAATAGAGGTTAATATTGTAAACAAAATTGCATAAGAGAAAAAAACCAAACAGAAACTTAAAGAAAAATAACAGATAGAAATCAAAACATTATCTTAGTCAAACTATAATTTATGCTAATGTTTTATGTATAACGATCTTAGTAATTAAATTGGACGATTATATACATCCTTATAATTAGAGAGCGTTGGGTTGGAGGGAAAGAAGATGGTGAAAGAAAAGTGTTTTGAATGTTCCAAGGGAAGAAACATTGCGGATACAGGGGGGAGGGGGGAGGGGGGAGGGAATTTCAAAGAGTAGAGGATCGGACAAGGAAGGAACATTGGAATGCATTACTTTTGTGGGATGGAGTATAGAGATCGGAAAGACGAGATCTTGTATGCAGTGATTTGATAGCAGACTTGAATTTCAGGTTACTGTAAATAAAGGTAGGGTTTAATAAATAATATTAATATGAGTATATATCAAGTATGGATTAAGGTAAAAACTCCAGAATTATGGGTGTTGCAATACTTTAGACGGGGAGTTTATACATATATTTATATACATTATGTAATATATACCATTATATATAATGGTGCCTCTACCTTCATGCAGTAATACGTGTTCATGGAAGTATCATTAACTACTTTACTAACTCAATTACATTAAATAATGGCATAAGCTTATGGTTATTTTTTTATTATAAACCACACAAGAAACTTTTGAGCCACTATTTCTCTACGATCCCCATTTCAGAAATAGCCGAGATCAGTCCATGGATTGCCCGATCTGTGGAAAGATATATGGTCGAGGATGGATCGACATGGTAAGGGAAGACCATTAAAAACAAAAACCTCTCCCCCGGGATTCGAGCCTGATCCTCTCTAAGTCCCGGCTAACAGCTTCCGCCTTTTCTTCTTCCTCAGACTTTTTACAAAAACACGACAAATAATATTGATGGTTTTAAAGAAATAGCTGTAGGGGCTTTTGTTTTATATGCCTTCCGTTTTATCTGAGACAATTTCCTACTGTACGTGATTCATATATAATATTTGATATATATATTTATAAATTACATCATAAGGTATAATGTAATATATAATATATACTATAATATATATATATATATATATATATATATATATATATATATTACTACATATGTATAATATGTATACAATATATACTTTACATGTGGAGATGTATAGAGTATAACAAGTATAGTCTTGTAACGTCACCATATAGTTGTCACTATATTGACCGAACCTCTAGAACCTTATTAAACATACATATATGTATGTGTGTGTGTGTGTATATATATACATATATATATATATATATATATATATATATATATATATATATATATATATATATATGTGTATATGTAAATAAATATAGTAGCTTAATGCTAACCAGCTCAATAGCAGAACTAATAGAATATTGCACTACTGACCTGGCACTGATGAGCCTGTCTGCTATCCTGATGTTAACATCGATATCAGCTTCTGTGTTTGAAATGTATGAAATAACTACTTACATGAAATGAAATCAAAATGGATAAAACAATCAGTGTCTAAAAAGTTTCATTTTTTTCAAAACTTTAATTTCTTCAAAACATTATATAAAAAATCCGAAATAACGTTTTTGATGTGTAACGTTAAAAAAATAAAAATAAAAAATTTAAATCAGACACATATTTTACTTGAACTTTAAACCAATTTACCTACAAATAGCTGGTATAGGGCTAAAACAAAGAAATATTGATAACAGACATTTTAAAAAATTATACAAATTGTTCTATATTATGAAAAAAAAAAACCCGTTAAAAGTTCTCTTTAACCCATTGTTGTTTACATGCCTCAGTTCTCTTTATATCAGGACAGAGTATATCACGTGTCATATATATTCATCCATTTTTTCATCTAATATGGTTTTTTTTGTATTTTGTTTTATTATTTTATTTTTTTTTAATTTATGCTTTTAATCATTTTATATCATATTTATTTTAACTGTATTTTATTTTAACCTTTTTATAATGTTATTCACATTACATACACAATTTTATATTGTTTGTGAGCTATAATTTATTTAACTTTATTCAGATCATTTAAAATTGTCTAATAACTTACTTTATTAATTTTTCATTCTATCTGCTTATTTATTTCTTTTTCAGTTTTTTTTTTTTTTTTTTTTTTTTTTTTTTTTTTTTTTTTTTTTTTTTTTTTTTGAGATTTTTTTGTTTTAGCCCTGATGATGGTCATCAAAGATTTGGCCGAAACGTTGGCTAATAAAATTAATTATTTTTAGTTAACTTTGCCTAAATATTTTTTGGCTGATCCTACACAGCATCTCTTTTAGTTATACTTAAAAAGGTATTTGGTGTTTTCAAAGAGGTTGTGCTGCTGAAACTGACATTTGGAATGTTGGTGTGGTAGTCGAAAGTATTGACAGGACATTCCTGTTAACAAAAAAAGAAAAGAAAAAGTAGTTTAAACTTGAAGAGGCGGAATTTTTGCATAAAACAATAATTCACTTTTTTTTTGTATTTACCACAGTTCATGTTCATGAGATCGCAGGGATCGGTGGTTGAAGTGGTGACATTTCGCCATATTGACGTAGCCAATAGACCCTCGAACCATAGATTTTAAAGGCCATTGCTAATTTGTCGCGAAAGAACCTCTTATCGGGCTAATTGTAGCGGATCAGTGAACCGTGAAAATCAGATCCGAGCAACCTGAAATCGAGCGGCCCTAACCAGCCTATCTCTCCTCCCCCAAGTCCCCGGCTATAATGAAAATGTTATATTAATTAATCTAAATATTGGTTAAAAGTTTAATTTAGAATATTATTTATTTAAATACTGGAGAAGATATATTTTTACAGACATTTTGTAAAACATTGTCTGGCGCAAATATACGTATTACAAAAATCATTGGCTTCAACATTGATTAATTGAAAATACGGATCATTGAGGATTTGTAAGAATTGGATACGAGAAGAATTAAAAGGTTTAGAAAAGCCCCTAACCACTACTCCGTATGGTCAAAAATGTATAATTACTGTAATGTAAAATAGTTTTTCGAAAGCTTGGATCATATCAGCAATATATGGAACATTACGATCTTTGTGGATAAGTTATTTGTGACATAAACAGACGCATTGAGGATTTTACTAAGGATTTTAGATTTTAGATACGAAAAGAGTTGGAAGGTTTAGGAGCCCCATTGCTAATTTCCGAATGTCCAAATGGGTCAAATAAATATTTTGATCACTCGGACTACAAATTGAATGATTTGTGATAGCCGTTCTTAGTTTGTAACCGCTATTTGTAAAGTATCATTTCAACGATTCGTTAGTTCAGGAAATGACCTACAGGAGAGAGAACAGCGCTGTCTTATGCCCATATGATTATGCATTATAATTAGTTAACATTCCAGTTACAAACTAATTTACAAACTAAATTACTACGGTTACAAACTAAGAACGGCTATCACAAATCATTCAATTTGTAGTCCGAGTGATCATTCATATTTCGAACTGAGTTCGAATGATGACCTTGAATTGATATATAATCGAGGTTCACTCGTTTAATTTCTAAACCTTTTCAGCCGCCATCTTACTTAGTTTATTTTGTGGTTCCTGCTTTATTTTTTATTATTTCTTAGTGGCTTTTTTTTTTACAGATATTATAAATTGTAAATTTTAGACAAACATGAGGTAACAAGTGGCTTATCTTCCTCAATTATAGTGCATAAAACTTCCCATGATTGGTGTAATTCATTAGCAAGGCAAAAGGAAATAATCCATTTCCAGTTTTACTATTCCCTTCATCGGTCACTTATCAAATGTTGGGATATTATTATATTATCAAAACAAGATCAAAAAAAAAATTGAAGGATTTCTATTTTTTATAATACCACATAATCCATGCAGAATAATTAAGAGGTTACTCTATTTGATTGATAATCAACTAATCAGGGGAACATTGCAATTAGATTTCTATGATGAAAAGTAGTATGGTAAGGACAAAATTGGAAAGAGAAGAGAGGAAGAATACATAATTTCTTTTTCTTTAATAAAAAGGTAGAATTATATTTATTTAAAAAAGGAAAGGTATAATTTGATAGCCATATTTCTATAACAAGTCTATTTTTTTTTTCTCTTCAAATAATCGATTATGAAATCATTTGATCATCTCAACCACTCGAAACAGGATCATTCGATTATGAAAATCATTGAATATGCCCATCTCTAGTAAATAATCGGTGTGTGTGCAAACGCGTACTTAGTCTGTGTCACCGGCACTTCCCGGTAATGCCGGCTATGCAGTGGCAAGCGCCGGCAACTCACCGGCATTTTGCCGGCCGGCAAAAAGTCGGTGTGTGTGCAAGGTTACTATCTGACATGTCGTTCACTATTGAAATTTGGACGACCGGTAAAAAGCCGGCCGGCAAAAAGTCGGTGTGTGTGTGCAACGAGCCAAAAATGCCAGTGAGTTGCCGGCGCCTGCCACTGCATTATAATTACTGTTTATGCATTATAATTACAAAAGCTACTACTTGTTCGAGTTACTGAATCGAATGAAACAATATTAATTTTTAATCAGAAATTGTTAAAAGTTTTAGGTCGAAAGGTCAAAAAGAAATAAAATTATAATTATTAAAAAAAACTACTAATTGTTTGACCGGCAAGAAACCGGTGTGTGTGCAAGCACCTAGCACCGGCAAAATATCGGTCGGTTTTTTGCCGGTCGGCAAAAAGTCGGTGTGTGTGCAACTAGCCTAAGTGTTTGAGTAGTCCATAACGACGAGCAGTTTCTTGTCTTTTTAGTCTTGTATGTGGATTCCAAGTTAAACGTTTGTCTTTGATAGCAGATGATAAAAACATTAGAATAATTATTACAAAAATTAAATACACATGCAAAGCATATAAAGATAAGTTAAGTATAGTAATGGCTTATTTAGTTCGATAACTATGAATCTGTTTTTTTGTTATTCAGTGCCATTACACTATTCTTTGTATCATTAATTTTTATTTTTAATACTATTTTTAGTGGACACATAAGTGAAGACATGAAAGGGACTCTTTATATAGATATTTGTAAAATACTGGTTCAATCTTACCACATTTTTTTGCAATGTTTAGTATTAAGTTCGGTCATTGGAGGAAATTTAGATTGCTGGTTTTATAATTTTGAACTTGTTGGTTTTAAAACTGAACGCCTTAATTTTACTTTATTATTTTTTTTGAGTCAAGGTTTTTTTTTTTTTTTTTTTTTTTTTTTTATAAACCAACAAATATCCGGGTAATTAATTTTAAAAATTTGTCTTCTTTGAACCATTTAAAGAGTTCCCCCTCCCTGATGTATTTTTTTAAAAACTCTAATTGAAGGGATTTTTCTCTCTGGTATTTTCCGTTGGGAAAAAGGACAAATGACTTTTCTTTTCCAATCGCCGCCCAATTGGTTACCGATAATTTATTCTTTACTCCCCTTTATAAAAGAATTGCCATTGTTGAAAGAAAAATTTCCCTTCTGTGTTTTTCCTCCTTATCGCTTTAAAATACTTTCGCCCTGAAGTGTATAACGAGCCCTAACAGGGTCTTCGTTTGGGGTCTCTGGTTTTATTTATTTTTTTTATCCTGGAAAGGGAGGGAGAGGGGGCTAGCGCTGTGAAAATTTCAGGACAAAATGAACCCTGTCAGTGAGTCCCAAGTTTTGTCCTAAGTATTTTCAAGCTGTCTTAAACTTTCTCTTATTATGTAAATACCAGACTTTTTTAGAAAATTTTACTTTGAATTTACTAGAAATTGTTATTTTGAATTATATTGGAGTAAATTGGAGTTCATTTAAAAAAGTCTATTTTTTGAAATTTATAACTGTATAAAGCAAAATAAATTTAGTAAATGGGGAGAATTTTAAATTCGATAATATGAATATCAACTATAGAGAAACTTTCGATAGGAAAGAATTTTTTTTTTTTTAGATTTCGGGTTCCTTTTTTATTCTGAATAATCGGAGGTTTGTCGGTGATCTTCGGTGTTGAGGCAATGTGTTTTGTTTATGTACATGAGGTCACTTAATTCTTGGTTCAAATTAAGATTATTATAATTGTTTTTACCTCATGTACAATTAAATTAGTTATAAAGATATTGCCTACATTAAAATTTGTTTCATATTGTTCTTTCTTCTTCTTCTGTGTAACGGCGTTTCTCTTCATTGGGTTTCCGTTAGGTCAAACTCTCCTTCCACAGTTCTCTATCCCACCAATCACCGTTCCTCAGACCTCTTCCTGCCATTTCCTCAGCTATCTCATCCTCCCATCTCCTTGCTGGTCGTCCTCTCCTTCTATTTCTCGGAGGGTTCCATTTTCTAACCATTTCAGGTAATCTTCCAGGAGGCATTCGACGTACATGTCCATACCATCTTCTTCATAACATGTTCCGTCACGCTCTCCGTAATTTCTATTTTCCTCCTTATATCTTCATTTCTTACGCGATCTGCCCTAGTTTTCTGGATACACCTCCTCCAGTAGTCCATCTCGACTGCATTTAATTTATCCCTAATACTTTTGGTGAGGGACCATGTTTCTGCGCCATATGTGAGGATGCTTTCAATCAATGATTGAAAAATCCGTTTCTTATTCTTTTTTGATAAAGTCCTGCTCCACAAAACCGGATGCAAGATGCGAATTGCTTTCCTAGCCATTCTACATCTGCTTTGTATTTCTCTTTTACATCCTCCTATCATATCCAGAATGGAGCCTAAATATTTTAAGTCCCCTACCTGTATACATTGTGCTCCTTCTATCCAGAGATCCTACTCCTCATTCCCCTCTATACACATGTATTCGGTTTTGTCAAAACTTATCTTCATTCCCCAGGCTTTGTAACATCGCATGAGCTTCTTCATCATCAACATCAGGTCTTCTTAATCCCGGGCCATAACCACCTGATCGTCCGCGAAGAAGATTGTACACAAAAAATCCTCCTCAATAGGAATGCCTATCCTTTTACATTCCCTAAGCCACTGCTCCATCACTACATCCAAGTATATTTTAATATTGTTAAGGCATGAAATATAGTTTGTCAAGCAAATTACTTATAACATATAATGAGCTACCAGCTCCACAAAAAAGGCGGTTGGTTTTCGGCTGCGTTAACATGAACCCAGGAAAGCAAGTTGAAAGAGGACTGGATTTAAATTGGTATATGGTCTCTCATGAACGGATAGGCATTTGAAGATGTAGATTGATGGTGTATGCAGTCATAGATACAAAGCAGTTAAAATTAAAATTTAATTTATATTGCTGACGTATTGACTTGCATTGCCAAGTATAACTCATCATTATAAATAAAAATACTCAGGGCACTCATCCTAAGAAGCAACAATCAGATATGAGTTTTCAAGACTTGCAATGCTAGTCGAAACGTCGGCATTATAAATTGAAATTAAATTTTAACTGCTTTGTATCTATGACTGCTTATCCCAAAGACCTTCATATTTAAATACATGTCAGTCTACAAATAACTCATCATTATGGATAGAAATTTGGTTTTGACCATACCTCCGACATTTTAGGATCATCAAACATAACTGTATGTGTGACATTATTGGGGATGTATTTAAGGTTTTATGAAAAAACTTGGACTGTATGTTTCAGCTTGGTAGAGCCTAAATGGTAGTCGAAGACTGCCTAGAATCTTTCATTAATTATTTTGTAGCCAAAAAAAAAGAAGAAACAAACAAATTTTTGTAGTAAAACCTCGGTTTTTATTTATAAAAAACAAAAACCAATCAATTTATTTGTAATTATAAAAAAGTGGCAGGCCCTGATGGAAAGCATAATGCTATACAGCTCAGAAACATGGCCTTTAGAAAGATTGTAAGGCAAAAGATTTCTGGCTGTGGAGATGGTTTTTTTGTAGATTAGCAAGAATTTCAAGTATTTAACGAATCCGGAATGAGATCATAAGAGAAAGAATGGAAGTTAAGAGGAATATTCTGGAGGAAATGGAGGGAAGGATATGGAGTTGGTTTGGCCATATTAAAAGAATTGATAGAATCCCCAAAATAACTTATGAAGAGGAAGCAGAGGAGAGGAGAAGGAGAGGTAGGCGTCGCATCAGGTGGAGAGATGTGGCTGAAAGTATGGCTGGCCGAGGATTAACAGAAGAAGAAGCGATGGATAGAGAGGAATGGAGGAACCGGCTGAAGGAGGAGTTTGGTTGAAGGAAACTTCGAATAGCGAAGAAAAATCCTTTCAAAGAAGAAGAAGAAAAATGTGGCACTAAAAAGAATGATATTATATTTAAAATCGATTTAAACTCTATCATCTTATTATTCATCTCTCTTTGAGTCGACAACATAAAAAAATATTAGTGAAATATTTAGGACTGAGAGGTTCTACAAAACGGTATGGCCATTTTAATAATGAACATTTTTATAGGGTTTTGTATTCTTTAAAACTTTTACATTAGATCCCAAGTTAACGGAAAGATGTGAACAGAAAATATAGTTTCTGGTATTTTATCGACAGATTGATTTCCGTGTAGGATGCATTTCAGGGGCACACCCAGCCTCTGTATTAGTCTTAGACCAGGGGGTAAGACCTAGTGGCTGAGCGTGGATGTTACAATGTGGATGTTACAATACTTACCAAATTCTTCCATCAAAGACCCTTGATAGTTGTACTTTTAAGATACTACAAAATTGCCCTTTTAATTTATGATAATTTCTTAAAATGTGGATATCATTGCTTCATTACATCTTAGACTAATATATACCCTGTAATATGAATGGTTATTTAATAAGGAAAACATAACATGAAAATACTATTTCTAGTAATAATTGTTATATTTTATATATAATATATTGTTGTTTTCCTTCCACAGGGTTGCCTGGTGGCTGCCATATATGATTTATCCAGAACTAATATCGAGGCTTATAAATATTCATCTATGAATCAGGCCGCGGTAGGATTGGGGTCCGCATAGCAGCCTTTTTGTTCTATTGATTTTGTCTAGAACAAATAGAAATAAATTTATTTCAGGACATTTATTGTTAGCAATATTTATCCGTTGTTATTTTTAATAAATAACAATGTTTAAATAATTAAAAAAGCTGCTTACACATTTATTTATTTATTATTTTATGTATTTTATAGATATTTAAATT
Organism: Euschistus heros; assembly: GCA_003667255.2. Classification (NCBI taxonomy): domain Eukaryota; kingdom Metazoa; phylum Arthropoda; class Insecta; order Hemiptera; family Pentatomidae; genus Euschistus; species Euschistus heros. Next base: position 947,458 of record RCWM02000328.1, on the reverse strand, counting down.
AAACCTCTTATATACTTCAACTGGGTAACAGATTAACTCATAAAATCCTCAAATAAGTTCTTGTAGGTTTCAAGAAATAAATATTCGCGCTACGCTAACATAAAAAAATATATATATCCGTTTTAGCATCTAATACAATGACTTGACTAAACAACTGAGACACAAACCATAAGCCACAACAAATACTATTATGTAGTAGTGATGAACAGGTCTGGGAAAGTAGACTCAGAAATACCTAGTAGAATATTTAAAGGAAACCTGGTCTACTACCAGTCAATGAACATATTGTAGAGTGCATGAAATTTGCGATAACTTTCACAGCTTTGTTAGGAGTAGTTAGAAAGTAAACGCACTAAAAGTCCAAGCCCCTTGGGGTGAGCTAGGGGAAAACGTCCCATTTTTATGTTTTTTGATAATATCTCGAAAACGGTGGACTCTAGAAAAATATGCTGCGAATCAAAATTAAAGCTTATTAAATTTCCTATAAAATTGATTTAATACATATTTATCGAACTTGTAACGGTTTTCGAGATATACGTTATTAAATATCGTTAATTATCGAGAAAAAAAAAATTCACCTCACTTTTTGTCAAACATTTGTTTCAAGTGCCAGAAACCTGAATATAACATTAATATGAATTTAATGTTCTACCACTTTGATTCTGACATTTATTCCGAGAAACGATGTTGGGAGGCATCAGAAGCTAATCTTTGACAAAAAGTGAGGTAAATGTTATTTTTTTTTTTTTGGAAAGTTATCGATTTTCAATAACGTATATCTCGAAAGCCATTAGAAGTTCAAGAAATAATAATGTATTTAATTTTATAGGAAATTTAATTAGTTTTAATTTTGAACTGAAATATATTTTTCTAAAGTCGACCGTTTTCGAGATATGATCGAAAAACCCAAAAATGGCACCTTCTCCCCTCTTTTAGTATGTTTCCCTTCTAACTACTCCTAACGAAGCTGTGAAGTCAAATGTTATCTCATATTACATCCACTCTACACCCCTTTTTTCAGCACTCATTGACTGGACTAGATTTGAAATCTTCTGATAAATAAAAGAGAAGTGGACATAAATGTGAACCTCGACAGAATATCTACCGTTACACTTATATGGCGCTGATAGCTAGATTCTCACTAGTGAGGGGCCGTTCCGACTTAAAAGTGGAATGAGATTTTACGTTCCGTTTCACTATTGGAACCGGTTCCAGTTATCGTTCCTCGTCAGTTTGACTAACCTACCACATACTCGGAACGGCCATTCACTAGTATTTACGGTCTGTTCCACGTTTCGTTCCAAATCAGTCTGACTAACCTCCTCCTTCTATTTTATAATTAAAAATTGTACAGACACTATAATATTAAAAAGGTTTAAATAGCTAGGTAAGTATACTTATTTAAAAAATGTATATTTTTAAAATAGTTTTATACAATGAGAATTTTTTTTTGGGGGGAGAGAAAAAAGTTAGCTCAAGTGTAGTGCACAATTATACGAGGATTTTTAAACTACCTTGGTTTCGTGAAAAAAAAGAGTAATCAATTCTTGTGACTGCTTCATTAGCTTTTAAACAAACAGCGAAACAATCATTAAATTATATGTGCAGTAAAACCTTGTGCGGTTCATTTCTTTGAATCCGAAAAAAAAAAACCGAGCTACGAATAGAAAAGAAAATTTCAATTTCGATCGACAGAAAAGAAAGAGGTTTATTTTGAAGATGACCATGCGCGTGGTGTTGGAGTGACGGAGAGAAGGGAGGAAATCAACAGCGGCAGGATCAACGTAGTCCAGGAAATTAAGGCTCCAAAAGGCCGTTTTCAAGAAAAAACTGCGGAACTTTTATTCTCAACGGATCTTTATGTTTTTTGGGGTGCTGAATCCGAATCTGAAGTTTGCTACCACGGCAACCATCGGCTTCATATTCGAAATCGCAAAAAACCGCCAAAAAAAAAACCGTTATTTTTGTTTTTTTATCTATAACACGATAACGAAGCTTTTTTCGAAGAAAGTCTTCAAATATTAATTGTACCTGGAACTAGTGCCTACATAATGAAAAAAAGAAATCCGAAATCGGACCATTTTTCGCGAAGTTACGTAATTGGGAAAAAATGGAGAAATTGGCCTACTTGTCGTCAGCCCCATAGCTCCGCGAAAACACGTTTGTCGTACTCTTTTGGCTATAACTCTGAAACTATTTGTCCGATACAACATTACTTTTTTTCATCTTAAAGCTGATTAAATTTACTATAAGAATCTATAAATGAAGTTTTAATCAAACCCCGTAAAATGTACCTGCCAGCCCGCTAATAAAAACGTACTGTTGTATAATCCAAGTGTTTTTTGGCACATTTGTCGCTCTAACTGCTCAAATAATGTTCGATCCCAAATTCCTTTTTTCTATCGCAAAGCTGATTAAATTTGCTATCAGATGCTATATACGTAAATTATATTAAATCCTTTAAACCACCCAAGCTATCACGCTAAATATGTATGTTTTAGCAAAATATGTAAACTATGACATGTTCAGTAGACTGGTGTGGGTATTTCATGGAGTTAATTATAAGTTACATATAAAAGTTATAATAGTAAATTTAACCACCTTTATGATAAAAATATTAAATTTTGGATCGGACAAATGGTTTTGGAGTTATAGCGAATAATGTGCCAAAAAAAAATGTGTTTTACAAAAGTACGTGATTTTCAGCGCGACAGCTTTTGTATTTCAAGAATTTTGATACAACTTTCATATATAGCATCTAATTGTAAATTTAACCACCTTTCTGATAGAAAAAAAAAAAACATTTTGAATCGGACAAATACTTTCGGAGTTATAATGAAAAATGTGCCGATAACCATGGATTTAACAACAATACGGGTTTTTAGGCGTCTGGGATGCATATTTTAAGGGACTTGATTATAACTTCATATATACATTCCAATAGTAAATTTAACAAGCTTTTAGATTAAAAATAGTAATTGTAGATCAGACAAATATTTTTGTAGTTATAATGAAAAATGTACTAAAAAAACTTGGATTTCACAAAAGTACGGGTTTTTAGCGTACTAGTATGTGTTTTTGGACACTTAATCTCTTTAACTCTAAAAATATAGGTCCAATCCAAATTCTTTTATTCATATTAATGCTAGTTAAATTTATTATCAGATCCTGTGTATAAAAAACTACCTTTCTGATTTAAAAAAAAAATATTGATTTAAAAATTTTGAATCGGACAAATACTTTCGGAGTTATAATGAAAAATGTGCCAAAAACCATGGATTACAGTTTACACAATTACAGTTTCAACTATCTATTATTAGTTATACTACTTATATTCTTATATTATTTATTCTTTCTATAGTTATATAATAATACATATTATTATCCATATCGTGATTCTTAACGTACTATTGTTATACAATAATATGAAAATATACATATAAAACATATATAATATATATATATATATATATATATATATATATATATATATATATATATAATTGTTTTATATATATATATATAATTTTTTTTTTTTTTTTTTTTTTTTTTTTCCCGTTATTATTTTTTTTGTAATTGTCATCATTTTTACGGGTGATTAGCCCAGTGTTATTTGTTAGTGATGTTATTATAATAAAATATATGTTATGTTATTATAATAAAAATGAACTAAAGATCAGTTTTTATTCATTACTACCAACTCCTTGTACCAGCTGTACCTGACAGAGTGGTGTCGGAAAATCTTCACTGACGTTCGACGTGATCAAAAGTGATCAATTTTAAAGTCATTTCTATAGCAACTAGATTTGATCTTTCGTTGAGATTCGAGAAAGGGAGTCCTTGAAAAATACCAATAGGTGAGTCAATAAAATATTTTTAACATGCATATTATCGTATTTATTATATACTACATTCCTGAAAACGGACTTTCATTTTACTGTGCATTGTACAGAAATAATTTTCATGAACGTTTTGATACATAGGATCTGATAATAAATTTAACCAGCATTAATATGAATAAAAGAATTTAGATCGGACCTATATTTTTAGAGTTAAAGAGATTAAGGGGCCAAAAACACATACTAGTACGCTAAAAACCCGTACTTTTGTGAAATCCAAGTTTTTTTAGTACATTTTTCATTATAACTCCGAAAGTATTTGTCCGATTTAAAATGTTTTTTTTCTATCAGAAAGGTGGTTAAATTTACAATTAGATCCTATATATGAAAGTTGTATCAAAATTCTTGAAATACAAAAGCTGTCGCACTGAAAATTACGTACTTTTGTAAAACACATTTTTTTTTGGCACATTATTCGCTATAACTCCAAAACCATTTGTCCGATCCAAAATTTAATATTTTTATCATAAAGGTGGTTAAATTTACTATTATAAATTTTATATGTAACTTATAATTAACTCCATGAAATACCCACACCAGTCTACTGAACATGTCATAGTTTACATATTTTGTTAAAACATACATATTTAGCGTGATAGCTTGGGTGGTTTAAAGGATTTAATATAATTTACGTATATAGCATCTGATAGCAAATTTAATCAGCTTTGCGATAGAATGTGCCAAAAAACACTTGGATTATACAACAGTACGTTTTTATTAGCGGGCTGGCATGTACATTTTACGGGGTTTGATTAAAACTTCATTTATAGATTCTTATAGTAAATTTAATCAGCTTTAAGATGAAAAAAAGTAATGTTGTATCGGACAAATAGTTTCAGAGTTATAGCCAAAAGAGTACGACAAACGTGTTTTCGCGGAGCTGTGGGGCTGACGACAAGTAGGCAAATTTCTCCATTTTTTCCCAATTACGTAACTTCGCGAAAAATGGTCCGATTTCGGATTTCTTTTTTTCATTATGTAGGCACTAGTTCCAGGTACAATTAATATTTGAAGACTTTCTTCGAAAAAAGCTTCGTTATCGTGTTATAGATAAAAAAACAAAAATAACGGTTTTTTTTTGGCGGTTTTTTGCGATTTCGAATATGAAGCCGATGGTTGCCGTGGTAGCAAACTTCAGATTCGGATTCAGCACCCCAAAAAACATAAAGATCCGTTGAGAATAAAAGTTCCGCAGTTTTTTCTTCGGCAAACCCTTATTTTACTGGACTACGCAACAAAGCAGTCGGAACGATCTTGGGTAGAGAAACCAGAGATACAATCAAACTCTACTAAACCGAGGTAACGAAACGAGAGATCTTTTGGCGTTGGTTTTTGTTCCAAAACTGGAACCAGTTCCAAGTTCCGTTCCACCCAGAACGACCCATCACTTATTCTCACGGATACACAGGCATACCAAGTGTTAAGAACTACATGATCTTTATGAAAATTATTTTTTATTTTTTTTATTTCACTATTTAGCCTTATATGTCTTTGGTCACTATCACTATCACTGTTTTCACTATTGAGTAATCTGAGTTCCGAAATTCTTGACGATAGGAACATTATCCAAAACATTCCGAAAGTTATTTAATTATAAGTTAAATAAGTCAAAGGGATATTTTATTTTTTATTTTTTTATTATTTTATTTACAATACAAATAAAACTTTATTTTCTAAATATCTATATGAATTGTATCTACCGTATTAATCAAGAGCTCATATTCCTGTAATATTGTCAGTAAAGAGTGTTATAATTTTTACAAACCGAACAATATTAAAATATATTTGTTATAAGTTTTCACTGTAAGAAACGCGAGAAAAATACTATTCTTCCTCTGAATACTGAAATCCCGAGAAGTCACAAGAAGCCCCCAACCGAGGAAATACAGAGCTGTAAAAAGTCCCTGATCTGATATACGACAGAGATTTCGTCTCCTCTGGCATCCCAGGAATCAGAATCGAGAGATTTCATAGAAAAATTTCGGGGCAGGAAAACCTCGTCGATCCTTCTATCATGGGGATCAAATAACAGGAGAAGGAAAATATAATGGAAAAAATTGAGTTTTCAAAGAAACTGGTAGTTCTAAGCTTACATAATAAAACGGTTATGACGTAAACCAATTGATACTTTGTTAACAACTTTTTCCACTCTGGCTTTGAATTATTTCGTAACTAGTAGGATGTTGAAATTTAAATTAAAAATTTAATAGTAGCTGTAGGTAAACAAGAATAAATGGTTAGAAAAAAAATGTAGTTTTATATTTGCAAGTTTATACATTTATTTTTTATGATTTCTGAATTATTGAAAAAGGATCTTAGAATTATTTAGGGAATCATTTTAACAATTTTAATGACTAAAAAAGAAAAACAACAATAAATTCTTGCAAAACAATATTCAAAATACTAAACACAAACTTTCGAATATCATTTACAATGTTCTCTTTCATTTTATAAGATTACGGCAAACATGTGGAGAAAAAGAGTTACATACTTTTCACATTATTTTTTTTTAAAAGATTGATGAAGTAATTGCCACTTCTATTGGGATTTTTACATTTGAAATGAATGCTAAACATTCATCACCAGTTATAATCCATACAAAATTCTGAAAACAGCGAACAGCTTGATCTTCACCTTATTTGGTAAAGTCCCAATGTCTTATATTACTTTAACGCTCACCGTTTTTTGAAAAAAACTATCCACAAAATGTCAAATCTCACAAAAACTTACAAATTTAAGAAGCTTTCGAGTGAGATGTTAAACGTAATGGTTTTGTTTCGATTACATGGAAAAATTTACGTTTGGAACCGAAAAAACATGGTGTTCTCATTTGGCATACAAATCAGTTACTTGTATAAATGAAACATTATGACTGTCCCTTAATGAAAATATGAATTTCAAACATAATAAACTCTTCATTGGATTACAAAGCAAAGAAAAAAATTATTGTTTAATAGAAAATAAAGGAAAACTGTCAATAAAGCGACACCAGATAAGAGGATCTTATGTTATAACATTTATTTATTTATTACTATAATTTAGGATTTTATTTTATTAGCTTTTCAATGTAAGGTTTAAAACTCAATGATAATGAACATAGACCATAATTTGCTATTAGCTTCTGAACGCAGATGGATTAAACGATACCACTTTTTGAGATGAATTTTATGGACAGATGAGTATGTTTTAACAGGGGAAGGCATTCCACCGTTCCATGCGGAGTATCGTTAGTTTATTCATCTTTGTATTGCTGGCGAATAGTGTTTGTATTGTAGTCGAAAATCATAGTTTGCTTAACAGATTGAATGATGATATTACTAAGATTTGTTACAAAATATCCTACCACAACTTCATCACGATATTCTACCTAAGTTCGGCAAAATATGATTTTCTAAGACCATGATGCTCCTCCACATTATTCGAAAGCAATACAAATATAAACCAACGATATACATGGATAGTTAGAAATGCCTTCCCATGTAAAAACAGTCTTATCTGCCCACAAAATTCACCTTAAAAAGTTGTATTCTTCAACACAATATGCAATCAGAAGCTAACCGCAAAATTAAGGTATATGTTTATTATCTTGAGTTTTAAACCTTGCATTGAAAATTTAATAAAATACAATCCTAAATAATAATAATTAATAAATAAATGTAATAACATAAGATCCTCTGATATGGTTTCGCTTTATTGACAGTTTTTCTTTATTTTCTATTAAATAATAAAGTTTTTCTTTTCTTTTTAATCCAATGAAGAGTTTATTATGTTTAAAATTCACATTTTCAATAAGGGATGGTCATAATGTTTTATTTTCACAAGTAACTGATTTGTATGCCAAATGAGAACACCATGTTTTTTTCGGTTTCAAAAGTAAATTTCTCCATGAAATCGAAACAAAATCATTACGTTTAACATATCATTCGAAAGCTTATTAAATTTGCAAGTTTTTGTGAGATTTGATGTTTTGTGGATAGGTTTTTCAAAAAACGGTGAGCGTTGAAGTAATATAAGACATCGTGACTTTCCCAAATAAGGTGAAGATCAAGCTGTTCTTTAGATACCAAGGTTGTAAAATTCAAGGTTACAGGTACTCAACTATTATAGAAAATTTAATGCTAAATCCGAAAATGTGCTTTTAAATTTGAAAACTAGTTAAGCAAAAGAGATATTACAGTTTTTATAGAAAAAAACGTGATTTCCTTAAAAAAGTCTTTGTAGTCTTTGTAGCAAGATCTGCGGCATTTTGTTTGATGTAGTTTCACCCAATTTTTTTTTTTATATACTAAGAGATACTCACCCTGTTTATGGATAAAGTTCTTGACTGTTACTATTAAATGCTTAGTAAGGTTCTTGAGGTTCAGTCAATAAATAAAAACAACTATTTTGGCGACGTTTCGAGACTATATTGTTCTCATAATCATGCCCTACAGTGAAAAAACAGATTTCAATAAAATTATATAAGTTATACAAGTTATTTCAAAACATAACGTTAGCTACAATACAAGTTGTTATAATACTATAACAACATCTGTTGGAATAATAAAAATATATATAATTAAAGAATATCGAGGAGTATGAAAATACTTACGATGTTACTGGTGGATATGGTATCGTCAAACTAAATTTTAACAATTCTTGTACACGACTGACCTCGGGAATTTTTGAAAACTTCTGTGGTATTATGGCTCAACAAAACTAAAATACCCGCAAAAATACTTCTTTGCGGAAAAATCTAAACATTCAACTAATTCTAGCCTTGGTCTTTAATGGGTTAATGAAAAAGGATGCATTTTACTAATAAATGTTTTTGTACACATATATAAATATTATATTTTGATTTTTTTTTCCTGTGAATCTATATGAGTCGATAAATTCACGTTGAGAAATAAAACTGATCTGGAAGGATTGACAAGAGCCATTTATGATACTGGAGACATTCACTTTTATTAATAAATTCAAATTTTTAAATATTTTTTCTTTTTAATTTCAACTCAATTACATTATTCACATCTGTCAATTAGTGTTGACTGCCTGAAATTGAATAAATCTTCAGGTATTGAATTATAGGCGTTAGGGATGAAATAATTTGCATGTGTATTCTATACTTACTGTTTCCCTTTTTCACATCTGGTTTCTCATTTTTAGTTTTGAATTACCACATTTACCCGATTATAAGTCGAAAATTGATTTATGAATGATTTATTTCAGGCTATTTTCTACTAGATATATTAGTTTCACTCCCGAGTCTTTGTTTATTCCAGGAATTAACAGTTTTTAAGTTATCCGAAGGATATTCCGCCGTTGTTGTCCTTAAGGATACTATTTTAAAATATTAGAATATTCAACGATTTTACGTTATTCAAAGGATTTAAGGACCATTCTTGTCCTTAAAGATAATATTTTGAAACATTAGAATATTTAACTATTTTAAAATGGCGGAAGGATATTGCGCCATTGTTGTCCTTAAGGATACTTTTTAAAAATATTCCAGGATTTACGGCTTTTTTGGTCATCCAAAGGATATTCCGCCATTGTTGTCGTTAAGGATACTGTTTTAAAATATTTAAAGATTTAACGATTTTAAGATGGCTGAAGGATTTGATTATATCGATCCAGTTTTTCCCGTGGATTTAGTTTCAAAATTATCTTAATATTGTTTACTTCTTTTTCATTAATACATTTTTGTGCATATTGTATGAATGGATTCATAAAGCTCATCATTCCTCCTTACATTTGAAGTACTTTGTAATACTTAATCATTTTTTTTTGATAATTTGAAATATCATCTTATAAGAAGTCAAAATTCGTTTTATAATTTAAAATACTGAAAGTTTCTTCAAAATAGGGGACCAGAGAAAGGAAGAAGATTAATTGTAAGTTTAAAAAAAATATATAATTTTTTTTTTACATTTCCGACAAGTAGGTAATACCTTTATTATTTATATCACTATAAATTCTTCTGAATATAGTTAGCTTCTTTATGTCCTCATACTCTCTTACTTTGACCTATGAATTTTCATTAAAGGTTTACTATGGTGAGGGTGGTTTTATCCAAAGAGATCTTAAGGGGATAATAGTAACCAGAGACGGGAATCTGGAACTGGATGCCCTGTAGGGAATGGTCGGCCGGAGCTGGAAATGCCTGCGGATGGCCCATCCTCTTGTGGCCCGGCAGCCTTTGATCCCTCGGTTTCATAGGAATCCTATATCGGTCTCATTCGGGCCCCTACTTGGGAGGTATACCACAAAAAAGGTCCTACAAAATGTCTTCCACTTAAATCACATTATTAGAAATTTTTTACAGAGGGATAGGTATATTTCCCAAATCATATTATTCCGTATATGAATGATATTTGTGATTATTTATGACTGTTGTATATCTCACTTCGAATTTAACATAAATATGGAATAAATATTTTATTAAAAAATATCGTTGTATTTCATCTAGGCAGAGTTCCTTGTCTTTTGTCAGATCTTCAATCCTTGGAATAATGATATTTCACAACAAAATATTCGTTATATGGCATTGAAATAAATATACAATGTAACTTCTATAATCTAGATAATCAGATTGACTATTGAATAAGGGTATTGCCATAAAAACACAGACATATATAATGTTTAAATTATGTATTTTATTAAATAATTAAAAATGCGGATGTTTATAAAATTATATTTATGTAACGACAAACTTTAGTTGATATGTCGAAAATTGTGGATATTCTAACATAAAACTCATCCGTCAATTTATTGCCTGATTCTCCTTTCCTAAGACGACAATGGAAAGTTTTTCGGACACAGTTAATATAACACGTTTTATTTTAGGTGCCATTTAAGTTTATAAGAGACCACTCACGACGGCAATAGGGCCCAGGCTGGGCCAAACCCGTGTAGGGTGGATGTGCTTCTAGAAATTTATTAAGTACGTTTACTCAGAACTTAAATGGTATGAGGTGTGTGGACTCTGACACAAATTCTGAGACGTAGTTTCGGTAGCTGCCTGCCCCTTGGTCGATTTAGTTTTGTCATTTATTGCGTCATTAAAACTAATAAGACACGACCAATCGTATTCTACGTGAATTCCGAACCACGGTCTACAATGTCTGTTAATGAACTATTAAAACAAAAATTGCATGTAATAAAAAAAATATATATATATATTTTTTCTTTAAATCAATCGAAGAACTATCGAGAATGGAGTGGGAAGCAAGTTGAAAAGCTAGTGGATTTGAGTGGTTATGGAGTTTACTATGAAAGGATAGGTATCTGGTTTGGGCTAAACCAGCAATATATGAAACATTAAGATCTTTATGGACAAGTTTATTAGTGACAAAGTAAGGAGCATTGAGGATTTTTCGAAGGATTTTGGGATTGTAAGGGTTGGATACGAGATGAATTGGATGGTTCTGAGGAGCCCTAAAGCTCAATTCCGTACGTTCAAATGGGTCTAATCACAGTCATGTTTATGGGTCTTCTGTTAATTAACTGGGAACTTTGAACGTTTGTCTTTTAAATGTTGAAGTAGTCTGTAACGACGGACAGTTTCTTGTCGTTTTAGTCTTGTGCTCTAATACTAGATCTATTTTTGAAAAAATACATTACATTACATGTTACATGTCGTTATTTATCTTTATTCATTTATCATAAGTTTCTGCATTAATTACTTGCTATTTTACTGGCATTAATTTATGATAACGTAAACTAAAATTACTAATTCCAAAACTTATTATTAATAAGATCGAATAGATTTGTTTTTAAAAAACAAATGTATCTGCGCAACATCCATCTAAAATCTTATTGAGTAGCCAAATGGCCTGAGAATATATTACGGAACCAGTATAGGAGCGGGAACAGATGAAACTAAGGCAAGCCAAGGAGTTTTTTGCGAACCAACACGAGGATCGTCTAGTAAATGAAACACATTCATCATGTTTTTTGCACCAACCGCACTCACGCCCAAAGCTCTGTATTTCTGTTCCCGTTTTTTTTTTTCAGTCAACTAAAACCGTACAGCTAATCTCCTGAATACGTATTCATGAACATGTCAACGCTTGCTAACACTATGGCGTATGATCAATATTCACTAGATAGTATATTGTGTCATTTTTTTTCTGTTTTTTTTACAGATAAACCATCATCATTTAAATGGTCCTTTATCTCTATCACAGTAACCTTGGTAATTACCAAACAACAACAATGTAATTATTATTTTAAACTGTCGAAGCTGAATCACTAATAAAATAAATTCAGCCAGCCTATTATATTTCTTTAAAATTTAAGATAGGTTACCGAATGCTAATAGATTATTACAAGAAATATTAATGAATTTGGTTTTAACTTGGAACACGTTTTACCGATGACATAATTGGTCAAAAGCGATACGTTTTTAGGAGATTAGAAACAGTTAAGAGCTCAACTTTCTTTATATTAAACTACACTAATGAGTGAACTCCTTTTCACTCTGTTTTTCCTAATACGAAATAAAAAAATTTAAAAATTTATCTGTATTATACAGATCTTTCTCGCTCCCTTTGTATAAAAAATGACTCTCCTTTGGAAATAAACAATACAATATAGGTAAGCGGAAAAAAATAAAGAACTGAAAAAATAAGGGAATAAGGCCAGCCAGCTATATTAATTTAAAAATTTATGTCCTATAAAAACTGATTCACAGGTAAGCGAAAAATAAAAATAGAAAAAATATTGTCGGTGGGATTGCCAATTTCACTATGTGCATTTTAGCTTCTTCTATGACGTAAATACAAATTGGGCATCAACGTACATGTGTAATTATACTTTGGGTTAAAATCACAAAAGTGTTTCGTCAAAACCTGATCCAAGCTGAACTAGCGTATTTGCATTAGACGCGGCATTGCATTTCAAAACGAAAACTACCAAAAAACGAAACAAAAAAACAACCCGAAATCGAAAAAAATGCACTTAACGGAACTGGCACTCATGAGCGATATGACTATCATTGACGGCCAAGTGAGCAAATCATAAAACATGTTTCATGTTATTCTTTCTTTAGTCGACAGGCTCAAAGGGGCCTTTTTTTAAAAGGTTGTTTGTTGTTGAGGTTTTCATGACGAATATTTTTGTAGCAGAAATTTTTAAATCACTGTATCGATATCGAGAATAGAAAAATTTTGGTTGAGTTTTGATATTTGTTTTTAGTGGTTCCGGTAGAACAGGATTCAATGATAACTTGATTTCTTTCCTTTTTTTTTTATATATATATATATATATATATATATATATATATATATATACATTTATTGAAATTTACAACTGTACAAAATATATACATCAAGTAAATGTATTAACAACGATTATAATAACATGTTAAAACTTGAAATGACCGTTCAGTAGCATTTTATTAAAACTTCTACACTAGAAGGTCTCTTCGTTTCAGACGCCTCGGAGGATTATCAGGAATGCAGCGGGAAGCTAGTTGAGAAACTAACGGATTTGAGTGATTATGAAGCTTACTATGAAAGGATAGGTATCTGGTGTGGGCTAAATCAGCAACATATGGAACATTAAGATCTTTAAGGATAAGTTTATTCGTGTTATATGGTTTATATATGTACAAAAAGGTCTAATGTATATGATCATGTATATAAGTCATTTGTTATTAATTAGGAGCTTTGAACATGTGTCTAGTAAATGTTGAAGGAGTCTGATTTAAAGTTAAAATTAAAATAAAAACCATGGGTTTATTAAGGGTGTTACTGTTTTTCATTTAATGAAAATTGCCTGTAGTTTAAGAACGACTCATTTAATTTTACTTAGATTGACCTGTAAACTTTCTTAGGAAAGGTTTGGTAGGATTTAGGTAAATGAGGTAGTTTTATTCATTCTTTAAAGTTTAATAGAATCAAGTAGGGAAACACTATTCCAGTTATCTTTGAAAGTAAAGATCTAAATTTTAAACCAGAGTTTCTTAAACGAACTAAACTAAAATAACCAATAATTAGAACCCAAACCTTCACCCAAGACTTTGGAAACCCAAAGGGCCGCAAAGAGAGTTATTGTTTATTAAGGCAGTAATGAAGGGCTCGTGCACTTAAACTGCTTTCCTTATTAAAAGAGGCAGAGAGAGACCAATTGAGAGACGAATTGAGAGACTCTCGAGAGCCTGGATTTAATGATTCCCTCAGCTTTTACACCTTCATTGAGGACCTTGCCGGCTGAAAGGGTTCTTTATGCTCCTTCTGGCTTCTTGCTCTTGCATAATTGGTGGCATCGTCCTTTCACTAAATGCCCGCCTCTGTTGTCCTCCGGCTTGATCATCTCCAGTTAATTCGGTTCCTTCTTTATAGCGGTCCTTGGTTAATTTAAAGTTTAATTCAAGTATATTACAGAATACTGTTGAATGAGAAGTAGTGTGTGTCTAAAAAGGGGGCAATTTTCCATGCAGTATGTAATATAAAGTACTACTTCTATGTACACTATTCTATGAATGGAAGTCCCCATTAAATGAGAATTGATATTAAAACAGGCCTTTAGACGTATATTTTTTCAAAAGCATAAGCGAATGAAATGAAACAATATTAAAATAATCATTATCCTGAAATTTTAGAATTAATGATTTATTTGCTTCAGCATTTAGGATCAGACTACTTCAACATTTACTAGACAAACATTCAAAGCTCCCAATTAATTACAAAAGACTCATATACATGACTGATTAAACCTATCTGGACGTACGGGGTTGGGCTTTGGGGGTCCACTAAACCATCCAATTCATCTCGTATCCAATCCTTGCAATTCAAAATCCTTCGAAAAATCCTAAATGCCCCTTACTTTGTCACCAATAAACTTATCCATAAAGAGCTTAATGTTCCATATGTTGCTGATTTAGCCCAAACACGATACCTATCCTTTCATAGTAAGCTCCAGAACTACTCAAATCTGTTAGTTTCTCAACTTGCTCCCCACTCCATTCCTGTCAATCCTCTGAGGCGTCTGAAATGAAAATGGCCTAGAGACCTAGTGAAGAATGTTGAATAAAGTGCTACTGATGTGAAGGTCTTTTCAAGTTTTGACATGTTATTGTGATCGTTGTCAATACATTTACTTGATGTATATATTTTGTACAGTTGTAAATTTCAATAAATGTATGTAATAAAAGAAAAAAAATGTTTTAGAAGTAGCATTGATATTAAAATAATCTGTATTTTTTAATTATTACTCTCTCAGAAGAATAATAAAAAAAATAAAAAAAATAGTAACAAAAATTATTGCTTTTCAACTAATCCAATAATTAGGATTGATGAATTAATTGCCACTTTATTAGAATTATTTTATTAGAACACTAGTTTCGAATGCTAAACATTCATCTTCAGTTCTAAAACATATTCAAATTTCAACACATCAGCACAGTTACATGGATTATATATTGTACTAAAGTTTTCAAAAATGTAAGACAAGAAATCAAATATTGGTAGTCTGAAATCAAATAACCTGAAGAGAACTAACAGATTTATGAAATATATCCATAGTGGAAAGGGGAAGGGTCAGTTAGGTTAATTTTGGAGGGTTTTACCTAGGGATTTCCCCTACGACTACTACTACCGTTCCTATTGGAATCAAATTGGAAATGGGGCTATTGGAAATATTTATCTTGTCATTTAAACTAATATCTGGATCGGTTTTAAACGACTTTATTATTTCTAATGATTAATAAATATTTAATTTTAGGCTATTCTGGTGTATTATTTTCACTCCGAGTCTTTATTGAATTTATGGTTATTTTCATTTAGATGGTTAGCTAAATTGAAACAGATTATTTCCTACTGTTTCCAATCAGAAAGAAAAAATCCAATTAGTCATAGGGGACATTCCAAGGTAAAACCCCAAAAATGTAACGTGCCTGTCCCTTTCCCCTTCCACTGTGGGTATATTTCAGATATCTGTTAGATCTCCTCAGGTGATTACCGATATTTAATTTCTTGTCTTACATTTTTGAAAACTTTATTGTGTATAATCCATGTACCATAGTGCTGATGTGTTGAAAATCAACAGAAGAAGAACGTTTAGCATTCGAAACTAGTCTTCTAATAAAATAATTCCAATAGAATTGGCAATTAATTTATTAATTCTAATTGTTTTGATCCTTCTATACCATCATGCTTATGATGAACCAGGAAACATTACTAAACTAATAATTATCCTGGACCTCTTGCTGGCTAAAAACAATTTCAGAATTAATGATTTATTTAGAATTTAGGATAGGTAATGAGAAATGAATGGAAGTAGCATTGAAATAAAAATAATCTGTGTTTTTTAGTTGTAACTCACTCGGAAGATTAGTACAAAAAAATAGTTACAAAAATAATTGATTTTCAACTAACCCAACCACATGATGTTAGATGTAACTGACTTTTTTTTTTAGATAATGAAGTGTATGATATATTTAGATAAAAATAAAGTAGTCAGTATTACCGGCAGTGCCAAAACTGAACATTAAATGGGTATTTAAGTGTATACGTGTATACCTGTGCCACAAAACCTTTCCTATATAATAATAATTATTTGTCTGCTGTTTATTTTCAGCTAAATACATCACACCCTTCATGATCAAACAAAAATTCACTTATATAACATATATCACTGTTTGATTAGATGAAAATCAATAATTTTCGTGACTTTTATTTTACTACTCCTCTGAGTGACTAACAACTAAAAAAACACAAATTATTTCAATTTGAATGCTACTTTCATTTATTTCTCAATACCTGTCCGAAATCTAGCTAAATAAAAGTTTGTTCAAAGGAACTGAAGATAAATATCCTATTAAACTCTTACTGATTCATAAACAAAACAATAAACCCTTTCACTTGATATATTCAAATTGCCTCGGATCTTTAACTTTTGCAATAACAATATTATCGGTAATATTCGACTAAAGGGAGAAGTGGCAGAGCGAATAGCATTAACCATTATAGCGAGATGATAACTTATAATTCAGGGACTGACTAGGGCTGCATCATATTCAGGTTGTGGGAGAGCTTTATAATGGTAATGCCATCCCTATGCTAATCCTACTCCATATTGATCTCATACCATCCCTCCTTTAATAAAATGACTATCTCCGGACCAAACAGGATGAATATTGAAAATATTTTTTATTTACTGTGCCAATAGTTAAGCTCATAACAGAAACCAAAATATTATCAGCTTAAGGTGTCAATATGATAAAACTACCCATAAGGCGATGAAAATTCATTTCCTGTAACATATTTTTGCTTGTTTTGTTTTTCTTGTTGCTCTTGTAATGGGTCATTTTTAAATAAATTGATATAAATATGAAATTGTTAATTATATAACTAGATATGTCAACAAAATATATATTATTATTTTTGTATAGAAACGTCTGAGGGATGCTTATAAACCAATTACATATATTCATAATATAAAATAAGCTCATTAAAGCAGTGTATAAAGAATATTTCAAAATTACTTATTATATTAAATAAAAATAAAATATCAAAAAAATATTCATGTATGCACAAACTGAATACATTGAAACTATCAAACCAAAACTATATTTAACGCTAACACCAAAATTATAATTATATGCAATACATTAATCCTATCCTAAATCTAGGAATGTATGTGTGCTCGTTTGCAAGCTTACTAGATCACTATGGAAAAAGTTCAAAATTAAAAACAAAAAAAAGGATTCAAAATTCAAGTGAAGGACTTAAAAGGTTAGATGAAGGGGTATATTCCTATTTAAGATGAACATGGAAAATTGCTTAGGGGTCTTTTGGATGGCCTGGTCTTGGAGGAAGTAGATGCTAGAACGATAAAGAGCTGTCGTGGAAGGTGGACACAATACCCATGGATAAAGTAGGCGGTTGAAACATACTCAGAACAGTCCAGCCTTTAAAATAAGTAACCATACATTGTAAGTTGTCAGGATAGGTTAAGAATGTAAATTGTATACTTACTCATGAGTAGATTGAGTGTAATATAATCCATAGGTTTAATGTTATCTATAGATATTATATAATTTTCTTTATCTTTCGCTTTTCTCTGTAGTGCCTTTCAGCGTAGCGGAGCTTCCAGCCAGAAGCCAAATTTATTCCGGTATCTTGTTAATCTTCTGGTCTGTTGGAGATCCTTATTACTTTTCCTGCTAAGAAAATAGATGTACTCGAGATAGGATATCTTTGGTCGTCCTTAAAGTTTTTATCCATCCGCCATGTAGTCCATTGTCTTCAGAGAATCTCGGTGGTCATTTATACTGACGACAATGCCGAATCATTTAAGTTGTTGGATTTCAGGAACTCTTTCAGTGAGTCATCTTCAGCTCTTGATGAATCCTCTCGTTGCAAACACAGTCTCTTCTTGCCTTCCAAAATTATAATAACATTAAATAAAAAATAGGTAATAATCATAATTAATACACAATACTCTAAATGCCACTACTTAAAATAGAATTGGTAAACACGATCGATGGAAGTAAAATAGATCAGACAGCAATAGAAGGATCTATTTTGTCACGAGATTATAAAGAGCTATATTAGTAAATGTGCAGCTATTTAATAAACCCCCAAGCTGTGTATAATAATATAATAAGGACAATAAATGATTGATGTATCAAAAAAAAAAAAATTATCCTTTTGATGCATTCTTCTATGGATCAGCAACACTTTTTAACATGGTAAATGTTTTTACTGGGACTAACTCAGTTTCATGAGTGCAATCGTTCGTCCCTTAACTCTTGTAATAATTATTTTATCATAACTCATTAATAAAATTAATAATATTAATATTTATAATATTACATCCCGTTTTCAAAATCACACTATGTTTTTTTGTAATTTAATTCCAGTGGATTTTATATAATAGCCTAACGCTTCAATTACAGAATTAGGGTCTGATATTGTCTAATATTATTTAATATTATGAAAAAGCCCAGACTTTCATTGACTAAGATAAAAAAACAACAATTATTTTGAATAAATATTATGTTAATGTTGGCCAATGGCGTCTAGCTAAAGCCTGAAAATATAATGTAATAGAGTCTAATGTGAATTAATATTAACATTATTATTAATAATTATATTATTTTTGTCATTATATTAATTATAATAATATTATTTATTATTATATCAGCATAATTTGTAAAAATGCTTTTATTTTTTAAAAATTATGTTCTAACTTGTTCAAAGTTAAAAAGTTGTTTAATGTTTTGTTCACCTTGCTTTCCAGTGTGCAGTCTACCTTAAAGTGAGCTCATTTTCACTCTGCTTTTCCTTATTACAAATGAACTCTTTTAAGTTAAAAAACAAAAAAAAATCGATATTTTTTTACAACAGGTTAAAGCCGGACTCAAAGAGTTTACTGCGCTGCTCTTTCAACTGCTTCAATATTGTCCAAATTCTATGGAGGCTGAGTACACAATAGGCACATGGGCACATAGCCCCCATCTATTGATGTCTGGTTTATCTGATCTGTTTGATTCCCTCTATCCTGTTAATTGTTCTACTATAATAAGTGGTAATCCGGTGATGGTTAATTAATAATGTTGATGAATATATTTTATTTGATATTGTGTTGTAAAAATACGAAACTATGGATTTATAATACAATCGATCGACTAATGTGTCAGGACACGGTTTACGTTATTAAACTTTATCTTTCTATTTAAAACATATAGTACTTATGTGCTATTGCTAATGTACAAACCGGTATCCTAAGCTTCTTTTTCTACCCTTTCACTCATTTATATCAAACTGACGGCAGTCTATTTCTCTGATCCATATTAAAAAGGGGGGTGCCCGTTCCATCTAACATTTGAATTTCTTATCTCGAATTTTGGATCCTTTATTTGAGAAACTAGGGTAAACCAGACAGTTATAGACACCCTATCTTAAAAAGTAGAAAAAAAATATTTAGCACCAAAAAAAAAATATCATAAAACACCATTTAAATCCTACAACTCAACTGTGTAAAAGTTCCTTCAATTATGAAGAATTACTGCATATTTCAACTTGGACTATTCTTTCTATAATTTTAGTATGAATATTTCCTTAACCTTCCAGCGGGCGCGAGGGCAGCAATTTGGCCTCCTTTTTAAAAAATCTTTAATATACAGTCAATAAGCCAGAGTAGCACAGCGAGGCCCATCGGTATTCCTACATAAGCACATTAGGCAACAGGAAGCGGGTCGGTAAAACCTCTTCTTCGAAAACAGTCAGTTTCAGTCAGTTCCAAGCTTGAGTACGTCTGGTCAGGAGTGTCAGGTGGGCAAGATTGCCGCCGCGCGCCTCTTCGTGAAGTTTTTTCTTGCCATCCAACTAAAATGTAAGAATATATTTTTCCAATTAAATCGCATATTCACTGTAATATTATGAATGGCCGTCATATTGTTTAATTTTATAATATTTTTTGCTCAAAAATCAAATAAAAAATCGGCAAATTCTTCTCTCTCACAGGTAACGTTACAGCAAGCCGGAAGATGTCACCAAAACTAGTAAAAGCTTTCTGTACTGAACTGGACCTTGTTCATTTTGATTATTAATAATTTTTTGTTTGTATTAGATTAATAAAAATGCCATAATGTATATCGATATTCAAGATTTTTATTCCCCTAAAAAAATATAAATAAATTTTTATTTATACATTCTTCCTACATTCTTTATTTAGACATTCTTCCTAATGTCTCTGTTAAAAAAACAGCGATAAGTAATACAAACACCATTAATATACATGAAAAGTGAACAAACTCGGAGTTGGCCAAAATGTCGCCGCGCGACCGTTGGTGTGAGTCTCTATCGCGCGCCCGCTGGAACGTTAAGGGTGTCAATGAGGTGTTTATCTGTAGAGCTTCGCTATTCCTTAAACGTTTTTAAATAATAATAAGTGTTAGTATAATTTATTATTTTATTGCTAGTTCAATATATAGCATACAATTAACTGATGCGATTTTAGCGTTCTAGCTATTGTACGAGTCTACTTTATTTGAATCTTGTATCTTGGTAGAAGTTAAGAATCCTGTGACAGCTATGGATATTCCCCATACCTATTTCAATGGGAAATGGGAGAGTAATATTTGCAACGGAGAGAACTCACATACTTAAATTTAGATTCTTTTACTTAAAATTTGTATGGCACCAAACATAAAATCCAGACGTCTGAGATGGGCAGTGCATCTTGCTAGAATAAGCGATAATGAAATTATCAAAAGGCTCCTAGATGAAATGATATTTGGACATAGAAAAGTGGGAAGACCTCGCCTGCGGAGGTGGATTGTGTGGCTCCAGTCGGTGGAAGAAATACTAAGTACAAGAAACTGGAGATGGGCCGCAGAAGACAGAGAAGTTTGGCGGGTCAGACTAAGGGAGGCCTTGACTCTTCACGGTTTGTAGCGCCAACAAACAATAAAAATAAATAATCACCAAAGCTAAAGAAATTATTATGATAAAATTGAAACAAGAATAAATATACAAGGGCCATTAGTAAAATTAAATATTTATGAAATTTATCAAACATTAAAAATTTAAAGGAGATACTTATGGATCATTAAAAATAATAAAATCGCACAAAACTATTTCAGTTTTTTGTTTAAATGACCAGATAAATTCTTGCAAGAGTACTAATTTAATTTTGTTTCCAATAAAAACATAAAAAAACAACCAGTCACAGGGAAAACCGGAAGGTTTTAATCCAGCTCCCCAAACTGATCCTTTCAACTCTGCAAAGGTCCTGATATCTTTCAGAAGCCCTTTTCGTTTTGCCTTTTTAGGTGAGTACCAATATATTTTATTAAGATTGACGAATTAATTTTCACTAATATTGGAATTATTTAATTAGAAAACTAGTTTCGAATGCGAAATATTCATCTTCAGTTCTAAAACATTTTCAATACCTCATTGTATGTTTTAGAACTGAAGATGAATGTTTCGTATTTGAAACTAGTTTTCTAATAAAATAATCCTAATAGAAGTGACAATTAATTCATCAATCCTAATTGTATTGATCCTTCTATACGATGATGTGTTCTTAAAGCAAAGATGATGGATCACTAATATTGTGTTTATTTGATGTTCTTACTGATAGAGAAATATTATATGCTGTAACCTATAAGCTCTGTAAAGATACAGCATATAAACAATACACCTCAGCAAAATACTTTAAGGTAGGTCAAAATCGTAAATAATTCCTTATATTCCATATCGGGAACTTATTTTCGAACGAAAAATATACAAATGTCCTCCGGTGGGCGGGGTAAGTAGGAGGATTGATGGAATCCCCATTCGATTCAGAGATTGCTTTCCGATTCCCGCATATCGGGCACCTTATGCCCCAGACCTCTGTAATATCCTTCGTAGTGTGCCCTTATCTTTTTCAGGTGTTCCCGTCCAAGATATATTAACGGTGTGTCGTTCTCTTCTTATTTCTATTACATAACCATAATCCACCATAAAACGAAAAACATTATTTCCAAGTCTTGAACCATGTTTGCTTAATTAAATAACATAAAATGAAGAGTTACCTTCGATCAACACTTTTCCTGGAACAACCATATCGCCCAATCTCCAAA
Organism: Euschistus heros; assembly: GCA_003667255.2. Classification (NCBI taxonomy): domain Eukaryota; kingdom Metazoa; phylum Arthropoda; class Insecta; order Hemiptera; family Pentatomidae; genus Euschistus; species Euschistus heros. The sequence continues at coordinate 924,994 of RCWM02000328.1, read as the reverse complement.
AAATCTATCATAATCCTTATACAAAGAAATTCTTGTACTTTAAGGAAAGGAAGAGAGATTCCTTTCCTTAAAGTACCCGTCATCTTCTAGTGCTGTTTCTTATTTTCCCTTGCTTCGATTGCAATTGCTTGGTTTATGGGGAACTGTCTGGTAATATCAAGATTATATTGAGGAGCCAGAGAACTGCTTCACTAGATTTATGTCGTCCCAAGAAGTCACGTGTTGCCAATATTCTGAACTTAGTTGGCTTTTTCCTAATTTCCGACTGCAATTGTTTCTGGATCCTTTCATAATCCAATCTCTAAAAACCGAAAAACCTTTCTTGGCCTAATAATCTATTTTTTATCCTTCACGTTCTGAACACTTGATCAACCTTTTAACTTGTTAACCCCCCTAACATAAAACTGCTTCTTTTGAAAAATCCTCTATAATTCGTTCAACCTCCTTATAGAATAATCTACCCTCTCTTATTTCTAAAGTTGCTTCCCTTACTTTTTTAAAAATAATTTTTTTACTCTTTTCAGATAACCAATGTTCAACAAATAATAATTAAATAATAATAATTAAGTAAATATTTAGAATAACATTATCTTCTCATATACGATTGTATTTTATTTTATTACTTTATTTACCGGGGAACCACTAAAACATCGAATTCCTCTCGCATCCAATCTCTCCAATCCAAAATCCTTAATGCTTCTTATTTTGTCACAAATGAACTGATCCACAATGACCTTATGGGATATATGTCGCTGATATGGTACGAACCAGATACCTTTCTTTTCATAATAAGCTTACTTCTCATCCAAATCCTCTTGTTGCACAACTTGCTTACCATTCCATTCCTGGCAATCCTCCGAGCCGTCTGAAAAGAAAATATCCCCGGGAACTTATTATTTTGTAGATATTTCAAAGAAATTCTCAACTAAAAGGTGCTAAAAACGTGTTTTGTTAAAATCAAAACTAATTTCTAGGATTAAAATAGAGGCAAAATTACAGCAGACTTTTAAAACCCCATAATAATGACATAACATGATTCAAAGTCAGCAATCTTGATGATCGCTAATCTCCCCTAATAAAACAACCAATATAATAATGATCAAGAATTCAAATTTTATGAGATTAGATAATATGTAAAAATATGATGGCCTGATAATTACCTAAGATAATAGTGTCCATGGTAATTACATTTTTAAAGGTATGCACCTGTTAACTGCCCGTGCACATTTAAAAGACAATTGTTATTGATGGCTGTCATCTTAAAGAACTTGATTATCATACTGTTAGGGCTGCCACTCGTCGAACGCATTTAGGATGAGCTTCCACACTTTTATCCACAGAAATTACAATAGAATTAAGTACAACGTACTAAGTAGTCTCAATCATAATTTAAGCATGATATACACAATACCATAACCGTTTTGTTAAATTTCATCCTTCTATTTTACAAAAATAATAATTTATAGTTAGATAATTTGTAGTTAGGTTTTGAAGGAAAACCTAATATTGTAAATATTAAATGCTCAGGTCATCATGATAATTACCGATTGGAACTTAATTTAATAAAAATGCCGAAAATTCTACAGTTAAATGTATTTCATAAAGAAGAATGTATTAATAAACATATGCGCTAGCAAACATACGATTTTATTATTTGTTTTAGAGCACACCTTATGATGACAAAAAAATCGCCCATACTTTGAAAAACAGCCAAATAGCCCTGAGACACGATCATTAGTTCTGTAATAATAATAAGATGGTGTTAGAATTTGAAATAGATTTTTAGGTATAACTAAATGTACTCAGAAACCAAAAAAATTCCTCAGAACTTACTATTCGATACAAATCACAATAAAATGAAGGAAACCATTGAATGTCGTTAAAGTAAAAATATTAAATTCAGTGAGAGGGATAGAGAGGGACAGAACAGAGCCGCAGCTACTTAAGACTTGTTAATATTAATTCTCAGTCAAGAAGCTCCATCCTTCAGCTTTCTTCTTTTTTTTTTCAGTTGTTTAATGAATTTTTAAAAGCCTATTTGTCTTGTTTTAGCTTGTTAGTATGTCCCGGTAATTCTGGATATTGTATGTAATAAGTCTGTTTGTGTTTAATCACGTTTAAATTGTGTAACTCATCGTGGTGGGTTGTGTTAGTGACGTATTAAGGCACTTGTATGATTATTTCAAAAGTAGATAAATATATTTTAATATTTATTATAAATAAACTACTCTGTAGTTAGATCAGGCACCCACTGATTGATGGGAATTTGATATCGAAGGAACAAGATCTGTGTAACTACCTGTATGATGATAAATCTCTAGCTGTGTGGGAACAAAAAATTATTGAACCATACAAAGTATTTATGTAGTTCAATATATTTTATAATTTATTATTAGTATTATTGAATTCTTCGAAGGGCGTTAAAGACATTATAGAGAGAGAGAAATCTGAAGTTTATATTCTCCTCGAATGTCATCTCACATTTAGATGAAAAGCTTTCCTCTTAATGGACTATTTGAAATAAAATCTACAACTTCTTTAATAACTTCGAACAATGTTTGGAGATCTTTGCCTATGTCTTTTGAACAAGCTTCTATGAATTATGCAATGTGTTCGTACAGCACAATAAACTAATTCTCAAACTAGTAGTATTCGTAAAAAAAAAAAACAGATAAAAAAAACTTTTGTTTATTCAAAATTTTTTTTTTTACAGAGCACGTATTTATTCTTAATGTAAGAAATATTTTCTATGAAAAATTCAACTTCAAACATCATATTATAGAACTTACAATATTATAGGTATTTGGGCTATTTATTCGTTTTTGTTATTTATTCGAGCAAACGCGGTAATTATTTTTCTCCCCTTTGTGTGTTGCTGAATCATGGGCTATGTACTATAAATGAGAAGAGTACACAAAGCGGAGAAATGAAGAGCCTCCTTGTAATGGATGTAATAGTGTGAAGGTAACCTATTATAATTATAAATTATAATCTCTTGAACAAATAATTAGACCTTTCTGAGACCTCAAAACTACCATCTTCCTATTCCTATCCTTAACATTTTCATTTTGTGTCTGTCAGAGCCTAGTCTGCCATCCAAGCACAAATTCTCTACTCGAGTTCCTTCGGGTTCATGTAGAATATTAGGGTCTATCGATTTTTTTTTCATACCATCACTCTCCAACATGTTATATATTTACAAAATTATACATATCCCTCATACGAAATGACGAAGCAATTGTCAAAAATGGAATTTCACAGGTTAAGCGACAATGAAATAAACTACTTTCAACCAACATTATAGGTATAAGTAATGTACATATAAACTTGCGGATCACGTTGGAACACGACATACAAGTCTTCATCACTTCATTCCAGACTTACGATCTTACATAAAACCAGTCTCATGACTTCTACACAACACAAGGAATCACAGGACATGCTGTAGCGAACAGTTATTTTTATATATTTCACATAAGATTCATTCTTGTGCCCATGTGATTTCACACAAGATCAAAATATACCTTCATGTTTGATCAATGATCGTAAATTTTCCTGATGCAATTTAAAAAGAAGATTAACTTCCTCATAAATCGAACCAGCCTCTGGCGAGTAGACTATATATAATTTTATTAAACCAACTATAAAATGAAAATAACTCACCCATGTACAGAAGCGGCCGAATCTTCCTGGAGTTCCAGGAGCCCCTAAGAGACTCACCGGTGGTTGACTTGCTTCTGGATGCTGCGATAATCGGTTAAGAAATCCTCCAATTAGATCACCACTCATTTGCAAGTAAAACAGATAAAATATAATGTCTTTGGAATATAACATGAAAAAAACACAGTTAATAAACTTTGGATTGCAATTTTAGCCTTGGTCATAAAACAGAATGAGGAAGACCAAAGGTCTTGGGCAGAGAGAAGTATATCCAGCTCGCTTAGATCCTGACGACAGACTGTAGTCTAGTCCAGCAAGGATTAGCGCAGAAGATAGGGGCCAAAATAATGTTGCGAGAGGTAGAATGTGTTATCAGCTGCCCTCTGGGTTGTCATTATAACACTAAAGGGCCTGTTGACTTAGGAATTTTAATAGAGGGCGTGACTATGTACATTTTCTTTCCTCTTTTTCTTTTTCCACGAAAGGACGCCTGTTGGAGTGAATTGAGTTAACATACATCTTTACAAGAGCGCCGATTGTCGCGAACACCCCACCTCATATATGGATGCAGATTACTCACTGACTATAGATCTATACTACAGAAACTAGGCCATTGCCCGGTGGATGGACAGTATTTGATGACAATGTTTGAAGACCTGAAAATATATTTAAAAACCTCTATTGAAAAAATTGTAGATATTAATATGAAATACCTTTTTTTATGTTGTTATAATAACTTTTTTCTTAGTTTTGAGTAATTCTGTATATCTTCTCATTCTTTATTTTATGTTCTTTATTTTTTATTTTTTAATCCTTTTTATCTAACTTGCAATACAAAATAATAATCATAACAAGTACATGTACATTATATAGGATAAAGTATGGTATGTAAAGGAATAAATGAAATCCCTTCCAATAGGGTTACTGCTGGAAAGAAAAAAAATAAAATCAACTTGAGGATTGGCCAGACGACATCAGTCGATAATTCTAAAGATGTATTAAACGTTCAAAAGCACTTCAGACGAATTAACCTAAATAATCTTTTTTATTCGATTCGCAGTTACGTCGTTGTTCCACCGGATGAGCGATAGGTACGTTGCAGGAGGCAGAACTCTTTATGGTAAAACATCAACTAAAATTAATTAAAATCATAATCATAAGGTATAGTTTACTGTGATATATAGGAGATGTAGATAATTAGGGTAGGCAGTCATAGGTATTCAGCAGATCAAAATAAAATGTTTATTTTATTCTAATTCTTAAAGCCAACGTTTCGACTTGCAATGCAAGTCTTCATCAGGGCTAGAAAAAAAGAAAACAAGCAAAGTGGTATGACTACATTGTAAAAATATATGAATAAACACACACCAGAACATATAGGAATGAGTGAGAAAAATGAATAAACATAAAATGAAACATAAATAACTGTATAAGAGGAAGGATAGTAACATAAAGGCAATATATAAAGGCCATAAGGCCAGTAAAGACTATTGAATTGAGGCTAAAATGAGAATTAAAATGGGTGATAGTTACTTAAATGCTAATGAGTAATCTCGACAAAATAATTGGTGAACATAAAAAGTGTAGATGCTAACTTGTTGAGATAATGAGAACAAGTTACTGAGTTAATACTTAAAGGAGTTAATACTTAATGAGTAGATACAGAGTTACTGATATATTGAGGACTGATAACTGAAATAATATCTGAAGGCAATGGAAGCCAGTACAATAAATGTAAACTATTGAATTAAAATTGAAAAGAATATTTCAGGAGTGATAATGAATGAGTAAATATAACAATATAATAGGTAAATATAAGAAATTGTAGATATATAGTTAATGAGATATAGTTGTTAAGCTAATGAGTTGGTACAAAATGAATAAAATTACTAGTAACAGTAGGGAGTTAACTAGAAAGTTAATAATAAATCAAATATGCAAAGTACAGCTATAAAGTAGTGATAAATATATTGATACACATGATAAATATTGGGACATATATAGTAGGGTAATTATAAGTGTGTACAGTGGAAAGAGAAAGGAAATGAAATAAGGGGCAAAAGTGAGGAAAAATAAATTTAGCAAAAAATTGTGCACTATCATTTAAATTAATTAGAATAAAATAAACATTTTATTTTGATCTGCTGAATATCTTTAACTGCCTACCCTAATTATCTACATCTCCTAAAATTAATTAACATTATAATCAATATTTAAAAGTTTGTTTTCTTATTTTCAACTAATATGTCATTAATTAAACAAAAATGCTTACTGCTGGGTCGTAACATAAAAAACATACTTTGAATTAATAGAACTGTGCTGTCAGCCAGGCTCAGTGCGGAAATGATTTGTTTTCTTTAGTTTGTCAGCTCTAGCGGTTAATATTAGAGTACGAAATGTTATATGCTGAAATGTCAGCAATATTATTTGTCAATACCGTGAAGGGTTGTTATAAAATATGTAAATGGCAAAATCAAAAAACATATCTACTACTGACAACGTTGACCTTTTGAAATATTAACTGAAATAAAATATTTAAAACTAAACGTCAAGAATCTGCGCGTCGTTTACGACTTCTTCGAACCTTTTTATTTATTACAAAAGCCTCATTTAAATGACAGTAATTAGATCTTTTTGGACATACGGAGTTGAGCTTGAGGGCTCTACTAAACCATTCAATCCTTAAAATCTAAAATCCTTCGATTAATCCTCGATGCTCCTTACTTTTTCACAAACTTATCCACAAATGTACTTATCTTACCCACCATATTTTGTTGATTTAGGCCAAACCAGATACTATCCTCTCTTAGAAAACTCCATAATCATTCAAATCCACTTGTAGCATAATTTGCTTCTCATTGTATTCGGGATAATCTTTTATGAAGTGTTACCAATGGGTAGTTGCTTTACAAGCAATTGGAGTTCATCTGTTATTATACATGAAACCATATCGTTTATTTTTATTGTTATTATTACTGCTTTTTATAATTAGGAACATGAATAATTGTACAGCAATTATATAATTAGGTATCCAAAAAACTATGGTCGACATCAGTGGTTTTAATTGGACCTTGGAATTTTTTTGAATCTTCGGTACTGAATAATTTTTTTTCATCGCTACCGCCGACCCCATTCATCAGAAATACATGTTTTCCTAGTTCCAGTTATATAAGCTGTATGTTACTTTTTACAGTAACTACCCTTTTGAAGCACTTATAAAAGTTCTAAAGGGTGAGTACCCCTCAGTGTTAAAAAAAAACAAAAACAAATAGGTAAAACTAAATCAAAAATGTAGAAAAATGCAGCAGACCCTACCTTTCTTTTTTAATCCGTTACAGATATACGATAGTTCAAAGACTTTTTTGAGGAAACCACGTTTTTTTCCCATAAAAGCTGTAATATCTCCATTTTGTTTAAATTTTTTCAAATACTTACCACATTTTTGGATTTAGCATTAAATTTCCTATAACAGCAGATTACATGTTACTTTAAATTTTACAAACATGGGATCTAAAGAACAGCTTGTTCTTCACCTTATTTAGGTGATTAATGTTTTTTAACTTCTTCAAAAACATCTGTATTCAGAAGCAAGCGGAAAAATTGAGGTCTATGCTCATTATGATTGAGTTTTAAACCTTACATTGAACATCTAATAAAATATATCCAGAATAATAATAATAAATAATTAAATGTATTAACTTAAAATCTTTGGATCTGGTGTCGTTTTATTGACAGTTTTCCTTTATTTTCTATTCAACAATACATTTCTTCTTAATTTTTAATTTCAATGAAGAGTTTATTGTGTTTAAAATGCATATTCCTATAATCATAATGTCGTTTTTCCATAAGTAATTTTGTTTCTATTTCATGATTTTTCAGCTACTTGGGTAATACTAAAAGAAAAGGAAAACTGTCATAAAGCATGTTTTTTCCGGTTATAGAAGTAAATCGATAATTTTCTATTAAACAATCATTTTTTCCTTTGCTTTTTATTCCAATGAAGAGTTTATTATGTTTAAAATGCACATTTCCATTAAGGGATTGTCAAATTTTCCCAATTAAACTAATTTTCCATTACGGGCATTTGTCAAAATGTTTCATGCATCTTCCATTAAGGGATAGTCATAATGTTTCATTTACCCAAGATCATACTATAATATCTCCATGAAAGCTGGTTAAATTTTCAAGTTATTGTGAAGTTTGCAGTTCTGTTGGTTTTTTTTTTTTTTTAGACAAAATGGAGATATTACAGTTTTTATGGGGAAAAACGTGATTTCCTCAAAAAACTTTGATTTATCGTATATCTGCAACGGATAGCTACATTAAAACCCAATTTTTTTTTTTTTACACTAAGTACTAAATAAGTTTTTGTAACTTTCCTAAAAAACAGTAGCATTAAAGTACAAGCTGTTCTTTAGGTCCATGTTTGTAACATTTAATGTTATATGTACTCTGTTCTTAAAGGGAATTTAATACTTAAACCGAAAATGTGGTCAACATTTGATGAATTTCAAACAAAATAGAGATAGTAGCTTTTTTTGTACAAAACGTGGTTTCCTCAATAAACCGATTGGAAAAGGTCTGCGGCATTTTTATACATTATCGATCTAGTTTCACCTAATTTTTTTTTTTTTTTTTTACACTAAGAGGTACTTACTTGTATAGTTGTAAATTCATGTTTGTAAAAATTATGTTCCCAACGGATTTTTATAAAAATACTTATATGCTAGTTAATGGTTTGATGAATTATCCAATACATAACCTTCCAGCACAACAGCCATAATTCTTGCAAATAGACCGCCTATCCAACTGGAACTAGGAGAACATGTATTTCTGATGAATGGGGTCGGCGGTAGCTGACTTTCCAGCTGTGTGGGGCAAGAAAAGTGGAAAGGTGCTCAGAAAAGCCTCACGATAATGAACTGGGCTCTGGGAAAAGTTTCCAGTTCAGGCGGAGTTCGAGGGCTTTTTTGCTGCGAGAGTTTCTTAAGCGGTCCCCCGACAAGAGCTGCAGGTCGCTTATAAACCATAAATCAAATTTCTTTTATAAACGCTAATATATGGTGACTTTACACAAAGTTGTTTTTTTCGAACTGCTCTTTTACAACAACATTATAGCTTAGAAACAATTTTCTTCATGGCTTGAGATTGCACTAACTCAGCATAATGAAGAAACCTATAAAAAAAATTTCTATTGTTATATACAATTTATTTTTTATGAACTACGAATTGTATTCAATCAACTTTTTGCATTTTTTCAATCATCTACCACCGTTTTTAAAGAGAGAAATTCTAAAATAAAACAATGTAACTTGTGAGTATATAATAATAACGATAATAACATCAATGTAAAACTCGGCAATAATAAAAATATAATACTTGAATAAAAGCTATTAAAGTTTTGACATGGACATGTCTTTTGGCAAGGGATCTATACTGTTTTACAGATCTGCCAGGATCTGACGATTTTTTGTGGCCGAAGGACAACCTTGGCCACTCTCCTTCCACAATTAAAATTAGTTTTCGTCCTTAAGGATGATTAGTTTTAAGATGGCGGAAGGACCTCATTTTGGCGATATATATCTATTAGTTTTCGTCCTTAATATTAACTTTTAATAATATGTTGTTTTTTTGTGTTCTGTTTTTTGAGCGTGCACACCAAATGCGAAGCGTGAAGAATGCAAAAAGTTTTGAAAAATATCGTTACTAATTTATGAAAAAATGTGCATTTTGACAAAAAAATCGCTATAAAAAGATCCTTCGTTTACTAGCGTTAATGAATTAGTACAAATAAGGGTTTATCTTTCTTTTGTGCTATTTTAAATAATATAAATTATATTTCTTAAATGTATCAGAACAATTTCATTAGTAATAAATTTCATTTATTCATAACAATATTTGTTATAACGAAAAATTAAAAAATATAAGTATTTTTATTTTATTTTTTTTTAACGATTTTATTAGTTTTCCGTCATTATTTGACGGTTTTCAAGTTATCCGAAGGATATTCCGCTATTTTTGTCCTTAAGAATGCTGCTTCAAAATATTTTTAATATTTAACGATTTTAAGATGGCGGAAGGATATTCTGCCATTGCTATCCTTATAAGGGTACCGTTTTGAAATATTTGACGATTTTAAGATTCTAAGATGGAAGGATATTCCGCCTTTCTTAACGCATTATAAGTTGTATTTTTTATATGGTGTAACATTTTTTCAATCTCAAAAATGTAATATTTTAATATGCTCTATATCTGTTAAAGCCCGATAGTTTAATTTTAATTTTTTCACGTTATCTTCCATAGCGATAGTTTATAATAATGATAATTGTCAATAGTTTTTGTAGTATGTTTCTTTGTTAATTTACAACTCTGTTTACGATTTAAGTTACATTTTTACGGTTCAAGTTACGTATTTAGCTACGCCTCAGGAGATAACACACACGAAGTAAAAGCTCACCGAGAACGATGTTCTGTACATACCGGCAGGCTCAGGTTAGCAGCTGTATCTTCTTCCACCTCTTCCTATCAAAGATTCGCAAATAACACCCAACGAATGCTGAGGATACGTCCACCACCGAAAACATCAAGTATTTAAACCCTATTTTTAGAAGTAACTTGATTCCGATTTCAACATAGAAAAATTCCAATATATTATTTTTTTAACTCATTAATTATTCAAATAGTTGTAGAATTAATTTTGATTGGTTTTGTTTAACCCACCGGCGAGCGCGTAGCCGCACTCAGTGGGCAAGCTCGGTTTCCTAGAATGTTCGAGGGTAAACCATGCACGGAATTCTTCAGAACTTGATGTAATCCTATTTCTACTAATTGAAGTCATGTTTGTTCAATTGCGAATCGTATATCGTTTATGGTTCGGTCACAATCGGGTTTTCAATAAGAGAGTTCCTAGTAGCCGCACACACTACAGCTTGCGCCCGGTCTCGCAACTGTTTTTCAGTGTCTTCCAAACCCTCAACGACATTGTTCTTCACCCGTTTTTCAACAACTGACATGTAAGTATAATTACTACTTTGTATTATTATTTTCATCATTATCTCGGTACAGAAAATATACCAGCATTTTTATGTACATTTGATCTTTCAAATTATTCTTTTTATGGAACTGGTTTTCCTTTGAAAGTTAATATTTTTATTATTTTCTATGAATAATATTTGTATATTAAATGCAAGAAATGGATCAAACACGTTTGCAAGAAGCAATCTATTCAGAAACTATATGTCAATCCTGTAATGCCAATACTGACAACACTGAGCAAGAAGAAGACGATCAACTCACGATTTCAGAGGACGAATTACGTTTTTTTTTACCAACGAAATTATGCTACCTATTTTAAAATATTATGATTCCTGCATTTTTGTCACTTGTTATTTGTTATTATATTCTATATAGGGTAAAACACCCAATAGTGGACAGGTTAAGAAATTATTTCGACATTTTGAACTGTCCTGGGTTTATTTTAGCCCTCAAATGTTACTGAGAAGTAGTTGCATAAGCACAAACCCTCTAAGAAAGCAAAACTTTTCCCAAAAATGCAAACTATGAATTGGATATATTTTTAAAATTTATCATCCCGAAGGACCAATTTGCATGATTAGTGGACACATAAAATTGAAAAAAATTGAATAGTGGACACACCCATGCGCCAATAGTGGACACTATAAATTCTTTATTGTAAGATAACTTAAGCCTCTTATTTGTACTTTATGTACATTTATCAGAATAATGGTTCATGTGGAACAACATTCTTGTCCTAAATTTGTGTAGAAGGACAGAAAATAAATAAATACTTATGCACATAAAATTTATTAATTAAATATCAACAATTTCAACTGTAAATAAATATTCATATTTATAAGTAAATATAAAATAAATTAGTAGGTATAATAAGAACTAAGAATTCTGTATCAATTAGAACGAGTTTATTCAATAAAATTACCGTGGGACATCAATTGAGTTAGGAAAATAGATATTTTTCATTCCCAGATGCCCCGAAAACTAGAGGCCTTGGAAGTTTGTACTGGGGTTAAAAACGTTGACAGAGAACTGTTTCTTCGTTTTTTCGTGTTATGTGTTATGACATAACACGAAACAGATTCGGCGAACATAGGGCGAAACAGTTTCGTGTTGCGTGTTAAGGCGAGAGGTATTCGTAGAAGAGAGCGCATGTCATCCACCCGCTTTCCGATCTTCCCAGACCCCAGCAGCTTTATTATTTAACTTTGAAACCAAATACGCACAGGCCGATCATCAACTAAGTCGTTTTTCCTCTTTAATTCTTTTAATAGTTTTTGGACACTGTCCAAAAGATCATTTTTGTGAACTCCTGGAAATCCTGCGTTTGAAACTGCTGTAATCCAAAATACCAGTTTTTGTTCGCCATCTTGAGGAAGGACTGGAAAACGCCCTATTTTATTAATTTTTGTGCCATTGATCAATCTTCTTAAACTTGTTCGAGGAAAACACCTGTTTTTTTGGTACAGTTGCTAGAGGAATACCTAGTGACACATCTTAGGCAGCGTTCTCCATTTCCTACTCATCGTATCGCCACCATCCAGACCTCGATGTCATCTTTGAACCTGACAATAGATAATAAAATTAAGAATTTATAATATAATACAAATATAATAAAATATAATCGAAAGCACCATTAGTGTACAGGGGTTGTCCACTATTTAAACACGAATCTTATATGGAATCATTAGTGGACACCTAATCTTACCGCAACAAGAATTTTTTTAACGCGAAACAAAATACGGAAAACGCAAAGAAAACATTCTATTCTATAAGTAGATGGCTTGAATATTTGAAATTTATCAACATTTAAGTGTGAAAAAAATAAATGTGTTCGCTTACCTCCTTAGCAAATCCAACAGGTGTAGAGCTAAGTTCAGCTATAAACAGAAGACGCCAAGTGCAAAGGCAAAGGTTGGTTTTCCCATGGTTCCTTATGCCATTCCTGGTACACCACATCAACTGTAGAGGACACTACTAACCTTGCTTGGCAAATTCAACTTGATTGGTCCTCCATAAACCTTATTATTAGCATTTAAAACTCCAAGTGGCCACTATTGGGTCAGTGTCCACTATTGGGTCTTTTACCCTACTTCGTTTTGTTTTTTGTTATATTGAAAATTAAATATTAAAAAGTATTATAGATGTTGCATTTTAAAAAAGAGTGGCTATTAATAGCAATATTTTATATAATACCATGTAAATAAATTAGTTTTTGTTTACTAATAATCATTTTCCGCCTACCCAAGACAAATATTTCAATATAAAACCTGGAATTTTGAGATGCCGCACTCAGTGCGGCACGCGCCCGGTCATGTAATTCCCAAGGACGCGCCCGCCGATGGGTTAATTAAAACTTTTTATTTGCAAATAATTATAGTAGATTTAGTTTTAGTTTATAATACTTTTTCATCAAAATTTCTATTATTTTTTAAAGTATATTGTATTCATTATAGGAGATTTTTTTTTTTCTAGTTTTGAATTTCTTCTTTTTTTCTCATCATATTTCTTTTAGTTGTTTTTTTTTTTTGTATGTATATATTTATGTACACTGCTTTTAAAAAGATAATTACTTTCATGTTGGTGTTCCTCTATAATGGTTTTAATTTTCTTTGTTTTTTTTATTGAATTTATTTTCAGGTTTCAGGTAAAAATCCCATTTTTTTCACTCTAATTAATTTTTCGGCTAATTATGTTTTTTACCAGCTCTCACTTGGGGTGGTAATTGTTTTTCAAAAGTGAAAAGCCCCCCTGCCCAACAATATCTGTTGGTGTTGCGATCGCAAATTCTATTGAGGAAACTGTTCGATCCGAGCAACATCAGCTGAGCGTGTCAACAAAGCCCCAACACTTAAAAAATGTAGGCGAAACGTGACTTTTCCATTCAAACCCATATAGCTCCTAATTAGTAAGTCCTAGCGACAAATGTTATGTAACAAAAATATTCTCCATTAAATTTCTGACGAGGCTATTGTCCTCAAATTTTCGATCTCAGCAACACTAACAGAGCTAGAGCGTGTCAAAATGATTTAAAATTACATTTTTGAGTGTGAAAACACATTTAAGAGTAAAAAAAACGATACACGAGAAAATATAGACCAATAAGATAGGCAAAAGACATATCAATGGCGAAAAAAGAAAAGAAATGCAAGTAAATATCAAATTGATTTTCATGAAAACTACCCTTTAAAGTTGGGGAAATGACTTGGAGAAGAAGAAGAAGAAATAAGAAAATGAAGTTTATTCTGTGACTACTTGTCCCCTAAGAATAACATATGATTACAGTGCATAGGACAATCATCTGGTTATGATAATCTATGTGTATATAAAAATGAATGTGTGTATGTTTGTACTCGTTAGATTCAAAAACCATACATCCAATCTCCGTGAAAATTTGGGAAATTATTAAATATATCCCCGGGAAGGTTTTTGTAAAATCAGTTTGGGTTCTAAGTGTATGTAAATATTAAAATGATATTTATTTTTTATAAATACTACTTCAGTGCAGGTGTTAGTAAACAATTAGCAATAAAACATATGTTCTAAATTAATCTATATCTATACTATTATATAAAAGGACAAGCCATTTTTCGTTGGTTATAACGGTACAATGTTATATAGAGCTAGAAATTGATAATAAAATTGGCTTGATTCGAATAAATTGTTATAAAAGAAGCTATAAATATTTAGTGTGACGTGTGGATCCTAGGGATATTTAATAATCGAACGATATGTGGTTAGTGGCATTCTACACCAAAGTTTGCAATGGTAAAATTATTTAACCCCTATGCACCAAATTTTAGCTACAAAATCTTCATAATTCTTGGAAGATTTTGAATAGTATAGTTTACTTTTATAGTTAGATAGAAATTAAAATCTAACCAAATGAAACCAATAAAATTATTTTTGCTGCACTAAACATTATTGCCTTATCAAAATATCGATTATTTTTAGATATTGTGTTTAAAAAATGGGCGACCTAACCATAGCTTTTGATGAAGGTTTTAAGAAAACTAATATTTCAATGATTTCAAATTCATTTTAATGTTTCATGTTTATTTAATAAATTGTACCATTGGTTGTGTGAAAGAGCAGTAATATTACCAATAAATACAATAGCAGAGAATATTAACAACATTATTATTGAAAAAGTAAATTGTGACGTAGAGAATATCTCTATTGATAGGGTTGTAAGCACTGATAATGCAGTCCATTATCCGCCAGAGTTTCTTCCTAAAACATCTCTGTCCATCTAAATTACTAACTCATAGATTAGATTTAAGGATTGAATATCCAATAATGCTTTTGAGTAAGTCATTTCAATAATACCGGGTTACAGCTTTGAGTGAAAATATCGAATTTATATACATTACGTTGTTATGTAGAGCTTGAAAATGACAATAATAAAAATTGATTGATTATTAAATTATGAGGTACAAAATAAATGATAAATCTTGTAAAAGGATACATCTTTAGAATATATACTGCTAGTTACAGACTATTATGCTATTTATTATATTAAAAGGCATAACTCCTCATTTGCTTTATTCATTTACTACGTGTTTCGGAGCTTGTCATGTTGCTCCATCTTCAGGTTCTTACACTGTGATATTCTCATTATCCTATCTACACTGTGTAGATAGGATGACCAGTGAGAATATCACAGTGTAAGAACCTGAAGATGGAGCAACATGACAAGCTCCGAAACATTTAAATGAATAAAGCAAATGAGGAGTTATGCCTTTTAATATAATAACTAGATATTAATCTCCTTGAATGAAACATATATATATTATGCTATATTTTTCGGTTCCATTTTAAACTGTGGAAGATATAAATTCGCTTAGTTAACTCATAAACCAACACCCAGTTTCTTCATCTTGAAATAAAGATCCTAATGGGCAGGAGTTGAGAATTTTTACGCCTCGCGAACAACAAAAGAGGAAGGCCTACATTAAACACGGACAAAGAAAACCCGGCGGAGATAAAGTCGTTGAAAAGGTCGTGGAGCCTCTCCAGACTCCTCCAGAAGAGATATCCTCCAGAGAAGATATCCTCCAGCCACATTAATCTCCCTCCCTGGAGACCTGGAGATAAATTTTTAAAAAGATCCGTGGCCTTCGATGAGACAGCACCTCAGAGCCTCCCCCTACCTGAATACCTAATGCCCCACCCGAGCTCTAATAAAATTCATTCCTTACTCCCAACATATCGACCCTCTTCCAATCTTATAGCCCCTTTCGAAAATACTGTCTCCGGGGCTCTTTGTAATATTTTCGGATTAAAGTATCGGTGATTTAACAAAGATATTATCGTAAATCTCGTCCCTTTTGGAGGATATAGGCTGGGGCCGATAAGGATGTAAATTTACTCCGGTAGTGCGTACGTTACCGTGCCTTTTGAAATTTATTGTATTATCTTGAAATTAACCGCAGGGTACCCAACCGAGGTATATGGACTTTATTCTATATGCGCGTGTCTAAAACTCAAATAACTTCTCAAAATCGTTCCACTGAGACTTATTATATTTTTGATCTAATTAATAATTGGTCAATTCTAAAACTAATCCCGGTATTGAACACCGCAAGCAACTGTCCTATAATTACATTTAAAAAATCATGTGACTTTGGTTTAAACGAGGACTAAAGGCCTATTCACACTCAGCAGTGAAGTGACAGTGCCGTGACCGGCACTTGATCCGCCCGGCGAAACTAAAAGAATCCTTCGCAGCATTAGGAAGAACTGATTCACACTAGACCGGCACGTGGCAGTGACAGTGCTCTCTGTCCTTTCGCCGGCGCCGTACTGTGATAATCACATTGTTTGACAACGATAGTTTTTCTGTAATTGCTTCAATATTTTGATATATTTGCTCGAAAACGTGGATGATGAAAAACTAATTGAATTAGTGCGCACTTCTGGCTTTTATTTAATATTACCCCACACTCACCTTAAACAAACCCTTGGTGATTGTTTTTTTCCAGTACGTATCTTGCTTTTTTATATTAACTTCCAACATATTCACCAGTATGTTAAACGAATTTTCAGACATTCTGAAATATTCATAAAATTTTGGTCCATCATCTACTAATTCCTTGTAAATTGTAGCGAATTCTACTTCTTTCTTCTCTTTTTCCATGCTCGATAAACCTTTTTCCGTTTTCTTCTCCTTTATTCTTTTTCTTCATCCAGAATCAATGCAATAATTGTAACTGCACTGTCAGAGCACGGAGAAAATACTGACCAGTGTGAATTGAAAACACTGTGAGATCACGTCTGCCAGAAACACTGTCACGTCACGGCACGGCTGAGTGTGAATAGGCCTTAACTATGGTTCAAGAGTGTAACCGTCCGTAACCTCTCGTAAAAATTAATATTGCTTTGCTACTCATTAACAACTAAAATTAATGTTATCAATTAATAATAATACTGTTATTCCTATTATTATTAATTATCATAAGAATATTAATATTATTATTATCATTACTATTATTCAAGTGCTACTCATTATAATAAAAATTTCAGTAAAACACTTAATAGTAATTGTCTTGACTTAATGTTCGCACATAATATCAACCGCTCCAGTAAGAGCTACGTTACCTATTTGACTTATCATAAACCTATATTATTTATAACCGACAAATTCTTGTATATACTGATCCTACCTCAATGTAAATATATACCAATCCGAAAAACATGTACCATGTTTCCTTGCTTTGATCCTTGAACTAAACTGAGATAATTTTTTTTTTTGCAATCGAATTGGAAATTAATTTTTTTTTTTTTAATCTGTACGATCGCATTCTTTTGGAGAACGCTCTTTTTCGTTCTTCCGACCATAATGGTTTATATTTTTTAACAGTTTCCTCCGGTTGTAAATATTATTTATCGATAATCCTTCAGCAGACGTGTCGTTCAAAAATATCAGTACTCGTAATTTTAATTTTTTTCAGATCCTTCTTTATTTCTACGATCTATGTTTTTGGCTGCTTGAGTTAAATGAATATTAGCTTAAGTGAGTTTCGACTACTCAATTATGTTGAAATTTGTAGACGTTATCTAAATGTTCTCTAAATCACATTTTTTGCTGAATGACAAAATAAATATAATTGCATA
Organism: Euschistus heros; assembly: GCA_003667255.2. Lineage (NCBI taxonomy): Eukaryota > Metazoa > Arthropoda > Insecta > Hemiptera > Pentatomidae > Euschistus > Euschistus heros. Next base: position 907,186 of record RCWM02000328.1, on the reverse strand, counting down.
ATTATATTATAGCTATATTAATTTTACGTTATTATATAAAAGGACAAGCCATTTTTCGTTTGTGATCACTAACCGCAAAAACTAATGAACCAATCTGTACCAAATTTTAACCACACCTTCTTTAAAGTTCCAGGATGATTAGCAATAATAAAATCTACTGATTTTTAATTAATCTTTTATTAAAAATGCGATGATATGCGGATAACAGGAAATTTTAAAAATTGACCGATAGGTGGCAAGCGGCATTCTACAGGAGAGGTTACAAAAGTATGTTTTACGTTGTTATGTAGAGCTTGAAAATGATATTAATTTTCACATAAATTCAAAAATTCAAAATATTTAAAAAATAATTGAAAAATATTTAAATTTGTAGTGTGATATGTGGATCCCAGTGGGGTTTAAAAATCGAGGGATATGTTAGTGATTAGCACCATTCTGCAATAGAGTTTAAAATGGTAAAACTACTGAAACCATCTGCAACAAATTTTAACTTCGTTATCTTCATAGTTCCTGGAAGGTTAGCAATATTAAAATTTACAAAAGTAAAAATTTAAGTGTACAGTGTTCAGAAATTAGGCTTGCTACACTGCCATATACTTTTATGGTTAGAAATTAAAATCCAAGCAGATGAAATCAATAAAATTGTTTTTGCCAAATAAAGATTATTACCAAATCAAACTGTCGATTTTTTTTTTTTTTTTTTTTTTTTTTTTTTTTTTTTTTTTTTTTTTTTTTTTTTTTTTTTTTTTTTTTTTTTTTTTTTTTTTTTTTGTGTGTGTGTGTAAAAATATCGGCCTTTAGTTGTAAGCAGTGATTATCCATAAATGTTTCTTATTAGTCTCCGTCCATCTCGATTACAAGCTCGTACATTAAAATTAAAAATTGGATGTCGAATTATGCTTTCATGTTGTCTTCAAAAACCTAATCAGTGATATTTTAACCAGTTTTAAAATTACAGCTATGCTTGTATAATTGTTATCTATAAAAAATAAAACATAAATAATTATTTAAAATTATCTATGTTCTTTATTTATGAGAGCGGGCAAAGTCGCGCCGGGGGATGCTAGTAAATTATAAAGATGTTAAATAAATTCTCTTTGAATGTTAGACAAATAATTCACCGATAAAATTCGATACGAGTTTATGCCATGCGATCAATTTTTATTATGTATATGCAAAGTGAAACTACGGAAAATGTGACACTGAACTTGGCTCAGCCAAACTTTTAGTGATAGTAAATTTATAACGACGGTCTTCAAGTTTTGTTTTTGATGCCCGTTAAACCTTCGTCTACCGAATTCCCTAGACCTCTCTTGTTTCTTGATGTGACCATAAATAAAATCTTTCGATTTTATGTGGTCTCGTCGGAAGGGTCATTATCTTGGTAAAAATCCTTTTAAGGTTTTATTTATCCTTTTACGGAGGGATAAGTTTTATTACAAAAAATATTATATATATATATATATATATATATATATATATATATATATATATATATATATATATATATGGTAACGGTCGGCTTACGAGCCTCCACCTAACTGGCTTGACCCGCGCTACACCGACCAGTTCGATACTTACGCTTCACTTCGAGTTTAGATTTATCGATAGTTCTTTCCTATAACCTCACATGTAAACTATCACTTCTACAGTTTCAACTTGGATTGTGTTGTTAAGTGTGTTATATTGATGTTTACCTTCTTAAAGGTATAAAGTGAAACAGAAGTTAACAAAATGAGTTTCATAAAGGATTAAGTGTTTTATCAATTCATGTTTTCTTATTTCCTCTTATGTAATGAGTAAAAGTGTAGCAAAACTTTAGAACATTAATACAAATTACATGTACAAACATGGATTTGGTGTTTTATATATTATTATTTGTTGTATCAATTTAAGTGATAAAATTTCACTATACATATTTTGTGAATGGATTCTTTGTCATCCATAATACTGATGGCCTTAAAGTGAGCCAGATTGTATAATTAATTCAATGAAACATATCGATCTAGAAATAAGTGTGAGAAAGTATATCATAAGTTTCATATTTTCTTATTTCTACTTCCCTTGAGAAAATATAGCAGAAATTAACATCATAACTTTCAACAAGGATTCTGTCTTATATTATATAATGTCTTATAACATGGAAAGTGGACAATGTGAAAAGAATAAAAAATTAAGAGGTAGATGACATATTATATAATTGTAAAACTATTGGTGTAATATTATAGATTAATGTATTTTCAAAAAATTTTAGAAGCCTGATGATGGAGCATTTTCTCCGAAACATGTAGCTACAAAGGTTAAATAAATATGAGTTATGTCAAATAAATACTTAAGGATTCTGTCTTTTTATATAGTTATAATTTGTTTTTTACACTTCCTGACATCAGAAAGTTTATTAGGAATTAACATAACTAGTGGTTTAGCATTATATCAATTATGATTTAACATGATATTAATTCAAAATTGATTTAGTGTGTTATATTTTGATATTTTCTTATTTCCACTTCATTATTTCTCATTTTAATATTATAAGGTAAACAGAAGTAATATTACTTTGAACAGGGATTTAGAGTTTCTCCGAAAATGAAGGAGAATAACTTTTCCCCTCGAAAAGTAGCGACTAAAATATTATCATGTACTATACAAACGATCTAAGATATATATATACATATATATAGATAGATAGATAGATATTATAAAATTATTATGTACGTAAGTATTATCAGATTTATTGCCTATTGGGCTTTAAATTCAAGACCGTAACTTGTCGTTTTAGTCTTGTATGTGGGTTCCAAGTATGTCGTTTATCCATATGTAGTAAGGATTAATGACATATCATTAAATCTTTTCATTAGGGAGGATTCGAAAAATGAGAATTGGAAGTTAAAATCCAATTTTTATTATTTTTTTATAGTTCCAAAAGATTTAAGACCTCAAAATATTTCTATCGCTATCTTATTAGTATTTTGTCTGCTGTATTTTCCAATATAAACCTTTTTCTGCTATAACAGCAGAGATGAATTGAGACGACTTTTATCGCGCTCGACTTGACTCGGCGAAATAGTCCAACTTACCAAACTCTATCTCAAAGGCCACACAATATCGGACATGTATACCTCATATCGATACATAATATCGATACTTCATATCGTCGCCTACAAGAGCCTTAAGTTAGCCGATCATGTATTAAAGAAATATTTCGGGACAGTTGCTTTTTTGTCAATAAACCTCCGCCTTCCATCCCCCTCAGTTCCCACACAATACACGAACCCTTTATTAAACTGCATTTATTGTATTTCTGACAACTAGCGGGAGGGAGCTCGTCTTCTGTATTATCCTGATCGGAAGTCTTCATCAATATGAGGTTTACCAAAATGTTTTTATCGTTATTCCATAAATAACAATTTAAACAGTTCATTTTTAGATTGATAAATAAATTTGTACAGTAGCTCTTCAATTGTTTCCAGAATGATCGTTGATATATGTATATATATATATATATATATATATATATATATATATATATATATATATATATATTTTTTTTTTTTTTTTTTTTTTTTTTCGAAATTGTGTTATAAATAAATAAATAAAAAAAAAGTCTTTATTTATTCTGGGACCTTCAGTCCCTTGAGAATAAAAAATAATGTACAATCAGGGGCCTTCAGAACCTCAAGATGGTTATGAAATATTATTAAATATAATTAAACAGTAATTAATAATGATAACAGATAAATATTGAACTAAAAATATTGTTAAAAAGAAACAGAAATATTTTGATTCATTTAGTGAATCTAATTGTGTAAAAACAATACAATTTCATGTACATAAACTTTTATACTTTATATAACTATTAAGTGGCTAATGACAGTTTTCATGGATCTGGATGGACAGTACTTGGTTAAATAAGTGATATTTGAAAGTGGAAAGGGTGTTTGAGTGGCGAATAGTGTAAGGGATGGAGTTCAGTAGGGACGAAATCGGATTAGGAATGATCTGACGAAAGCAGCGGAGCAATGAGCAGGAGTGTACAAATCTGATGGACAGGGAACTGGTTTGGCGGGTAAGAAAAGAGGATTTCAGCAGAAGAAGTTGAGAAATGTAAAGTGGACGTTGGGATTTCACTGTTTGGTAAAAAAAGGATGCCAGAAAATACTGGCGACGGTAGGAAGGAAAGAGCCACTTTAAATCCGTGTAAAATTGTGAAACATGGGCGTTCCTGGGGGTCCCGAAAATAAAACGAATGCAGCAGTTAAACAGTCTTTAGAGTCTGACCTCGAGATCACCAGAAACACCCCCATACACAGCACAACATTAGTCAAAGTGGGGGAAGATAAGGTAAGTAACTAATAATTTTAGGGTTTCGAAAGGAAGAAGATGGGGAATGTAATTGAGACGTTTTAGGATTGGGATGGTGCGACGGGAAATTTTGGATACGTGGTTTTCCCAGGATAAGGTTTGATGGAAAATGACTCCATGATTTTTGACTGAGGGGTAGAATTTGATAGGATCACTGCTCAGGAAAATGGTGGGAATAGAAGGCATGGTTTTCAGGAGGTAACTCGAACCTATTACAAGCGCTTTGGTCTTTTCAGCATTTAAATTTAACTTGTTTACTTAAAATTTCTAATCTGATTTAAAAAAAAAAAAGGAAAGAAAATCGAATCATAAGCTTGCTATTTTTATTAGATTTTTTTCTGATCCGAATTTTATTTTTCAATCTGAAAACTGATTAAATTGACTAACAGATCGTTTAATTAAATCTCGTGAAATACCCAGGCCAGCACCCGATTTGTTTATGTTTTGGCAATATTTTGTCTGTTTTCGAGTTATTTATTAAACTAAGAACATAAGATCTTCAACGCTTCTCCCCTTCCCTCGCCCAAACCCGACGAAGACTTTTAACCACATTTTGAGGGCGGTGAACAATTTCCTGCTGTCAGTTTTTTTTTTTTTTTTTTTCCTGTACTTCTAGATAGAGGTCCCACAATTTCACACTGTGGTTGAATTTTTTAGGTTGCTCCTCCTTTCTGGACCAAAAATCTACGCAATATCATATTAAATGTACATAATATCATGTTATTAACAAATCATACGAATTATCGTAAAAATATAAAATTATTTTTTTTAGAATCCATCTAATACTTAATGGTCTATAAGCCAATATCACTTTTTTTTTTTTTTATTTAATGGAAAAATATTTTTAAAAGGAAAGTTTTAATATCTGTTAGGAGACCACATATATCAAAGTTTGCTTTCAAAATTAATTGGCCTTACTTCATCGAATCAGTGAGTAATTATACTTTACCTAAAACCAAAGTTGTTTGCCTCACTTCGATTTTATTAGTTTTTTAACTTACTTTGGCTTAGTGATGTATATATATATATATTAAAGACTCGACAGCAAACTTATATTTTGGTTAAAAATAAAATTTTAATCTCTTCAATATATGTATTTTTTTTTTTCTGAAATACATTTATTTCTATTTCTATTTATTTAAATAACTTTTGGTACCACCACATTTGGTTAGAGGCACCAGGCACAAGTTGAGAACTATAAGTCCTTGTAAAGATTATTTGTTTAAAAATTGAATTTATCTTAATGTTTTAAAGACATTGATACTTCCATAAAAGTACTAACGACATTAATACGCAATAGCATAAGATTACACCTCAAAAAGAAAAACATACAATTCTCTCCAGAGTAATTTTCCAGAACATCTTCGCATCCTATTGAGAGAAAAGTGAAAAGCAAGAGCTAGGTGGCATAGAACCAGATATCCGTCAGACAAAAATAACTACACCAAATTGACTACAGAAATAAAAAAATTCAAAATTTAAAATTTATATAAATATACTGAAAACCTTAACACGACTGACAAATCCTTATGGATGGCCACAAAAAACTCCTGAACTACAAAAATTGTAACCACCCTCCTCTAACTGAATCCAAAACGTGGTCAAGATCTGACGAAGAAAAATCTCAAATTTTCGTCCAGCACCTTTTCAATACCTTTAAACCCCATCCTGATATCCTTAACCCAAATCATCTTGAAAGTATTGAAACAGAATTAAATATCCCACTTCAAATGTCCCCTCCTCCTAAAGCATTCCATCCCTCAGAAATATCAAGTATCATCCAAAGATTACCCACCAAGGAAGCCCCTGGACATGACCTAATTACATCCCTTATCCTAAAACTCCTTCCTCGGAATAAGCCATGTTATTCCTAACATTCATATATAACGCTGTAATCCGAACAAATATTTTCCTGACCCTTGGAAAGTATCCATAGTCAAAATGATACTCAAGCCCAAAAAGCCACCGGAACACCCTTTCTCATATCGTCCTATTCCTCTTTTGCTAATTATGGGTAAAATACTAGAAAAACTCATCTTAAAACGCTTGTATCCTATCCTAGATTCCAATCACCTAATCACATGGTGTTCCCAGACCACCAGTTTGGATTCCGAACATCACATTCCACAATCCAGCAATGTCATCGTGTGGTGGACGTTGTCTCCTCCGCATTGGAGCGCGGAATGTACTGCACGGGAGCCTTTCTCGATGTAGAACAAGCTTTTAACCGAGTCTGGAACCCGGGACTGCTGTACAAACTACGAAAATTCCTACCTCCTACATACTTATCATCCGTTCCTATCTTAGCGATAGAACCTTCAAAGTTAATCATAACTATTCCTACTCCTCTCTCTTTACCCAATCTGCAGGTGCTCCTCAAGGAAGTATCCTAGGTCTACACAGTGTACACAGCTGACATCCCGACGCATCCTAGCACCATCCTGCACGTATGCTGATGACACGTGTGTGTTATCAGTAAACAATAATCCCTTCATTGCCTCCCAGACACTCCGATCCCATATCATAAAACTTCAAGAATGGTGTCAAAAAAAAAAGAGAATCAAAATAAATCCAAATAAATCCCATCAAATAACATTTACCCTCCGTCGTAAACCTACGACTTCCGGTCCTACAGTGTCCTTTAACGATGTTCCACTAATCCCCGTTGAACAGATCCGCTACCTAGGACTCCATCCGGACAAATGTTTTACTTGGAATCCACATATAAGACTAAAACGACAAGAAACTGCTCGCCGCTATCGACTACTTCAACATTTACTTGACAAACGCTCCAACTTTCTAATTAATTACAAAATACTCATTTACATGACAATAATTAGACCAATTTGGACATACGGAGTTGAGCTTTGGGGCTCCACTAAACGATCCAATTCATCTCGTATCCAATCTTTACAATGAAAAATCCTAAATGCTCCTTACTTCGTCACAAACAAACGTATCCACAAAGATCTAAATAAACCTTACGTTTCTGACTTAGCTTAAACCAGGTATCAATCCTTTCATAGCAAACTTCACAACCATTCAAATCCATTAGTATCAAAACTTGCTTCTCATTCCATTCCAGATAACCCTTCGAGGCGCCTGAAAAGAAGATGGCCTCGGGACCTTCTAATATAGTGATTCATCATGTAGAACCTTTATAAGTAATACCAATGGGTAGTTGCTTTAAAAACAAGTGACGTATCATTTTTATCTATTTCATCACATTTACTTGATGTATTATATTTTATATTGTATATACAGTTGTAAATTTCAATAAATAATTAAAAAAAAAAACTTAATGTTTTAATTTTTCTCAGGATTAGTCAATCATCTGGTTGTAAGAAAATGTGTTATTTTTAAGCAACGTTGAAACGTTTTGATTCTTCAGACCAATATCTTTTCTTTATTTTTGGTATTTTTTGTATTCTACAAGAATATGTTCTATAGTCAAATTTACTTGTCATTCGTTGCATTTCGGGGGTGGCTTATCTTTTTGAAAGTAGCTGGAATACGTTTAATTAGTACACGTTGTTTTAAATAAATCAAATCAATATAATATATAAAACATTAAGCACTGTAATTAAAATATATTAGTTACTTTTATTTACATTCTTCCATACATTAGTTCTAAGATAATTTTTACTAAAATCAATGACGTAGGACCTATTTCATTTTAGGAAAACATAGGACGAAAAGTTATTTAAACATGTACAAGAATTGCATAGGATGCGTGATATGTGCTAATATAGAACAAGATATGTAACTTGTAGTGAAAAATAGAGCAATGTTTGAAGTATCAATAATTCCATGTTTAATAATTTTCCAACTGTTAATAATGACGGTCTTAGAGATCGTTCTGTATCCTGAGAATAAAAACTAACAAAAATAAATAAATAAGGTCTTTTTTCTTACACTGAAATCTAGCTTAGTAGTTTAAAATTCTTGTGGGAAAGCAGGAAATTTAACGGTTCGTTCTGTAAAAGTGACTTGAAAGACCTGTTATTTTTTTCATACATTTTAAAATTGTTATTATTTTTTATAGCTATTAGACTTTTTAAAAAGAAAAATTGTTTTTGATATGAAGCAGAAAATTGAATAACGAATACTTCCAATGAATAAATCACTGTTTCAATTATGTAAAATATACAAATAACAATCAACCGAATTAAGGTACCAAAACTCATAATTAAAACGTATATCATTCAAAACAGCTGTTTATCTCAAAAAGTAATTCGTTCACATTTATATATATACTATTATATAAAAGGACAAGCCATTTTTCGCGAAAAATACTGAACCAATTTGAATCAAATTTTAACTACATCATCTCCATAGTTCAAGAAAGGTTTAGCAAAAATAAAAGTTTATATTTTTCAATTACATTGCCATATAAAAGCGATAAATATGTGGTGCGCAGTAAAGTTTGGAAATCGAAGGATAGTTGGCAAGCACCATTCGAAAGAGGTTTCAAAAGGACGTTGTTATTTAGATCTAGAAATTTATGATAAAAATTACCTATTTTCAATTCAATGGTTAATAAAAAAAGCTATAAATACATAGAGCGACATGTGGATCCCAGTGCAGTTAATACAATTCTACCGATATGTGGCAATTCTGCAGCAGAGTTTGTAATAGTAAAACTCTGAAACCTAACTGTACCAAATTTTATCATCAACATGTTCATAGTTCTAGAAAGGATTATAATAGTAAAATTTACTATAACAATAATTAAAAGTCTTGAGTGCCAGAAACGAGGTTTGCAAAACTGCTATATATTTCTATAGTTAGAAATTAAAATCCAACCAGATGGATCGATAAAATTATTTCTAAGTAGATGTCGAATTATGCTTATAAGTACTCTTCAAACACCTGATCTATGAAATTTTAATCAGGTTAAAATTAATACTATGCGTGAAAATATCATTGAAGAAATAATGCTAAATTCCATACTTCTATACAAGATTTTTATCGATAAACAAATGGGATTCAATTATAAGTTAAAATAATCTAAGTTCTTTATGTATGAGAGCGAGCAAAGCCGCGACGGTGTATGTTAGTTCTTTTATAAAATGACTTTGCTGCTCATCCACGATGTTTTTTCCACAATTAAGAGAATTAACTATACCAAAGTTGGATATGGCCATAATTATGTTTAATAAATGAATGTATTTAACATTCTGTTTTTTCTTTATTGTTTTCTTATTTAAATAAACAAAGGAAGCGGGGTACCCCAGTAACTTGCTACCAAACTCCCTAGCTAGCTCCGGAACCTGAGTTCAGATCCGGCTGAAGGAAGAAGGTTTATTATCTGTTAGCTGTGAATCGGTTTTTGGAGTCTTATACTCTCTTGAGGGTCACCAAGCCTCTATAAATCGAGTACCCTTAATCGGAGGAAATCCTAGCAGTTCAACATGATTTCTGACTACATCAACGAAACAATACTGATACCAAGATCCTTCATGGGTTGTAGTGGTACAGTTTTTTTTTTTTTTATTTTTTTATAAATATGCAAATAGCAAAATTAAAATTTGTCGTTGAATTCTAGCTAGGAATTTATCCTTGGTTATTGTCAATAAACATTATATTTTAAATTGTTTCCTTTTAAAATTTTATTAAAATAAGAAAGTTCTACAGTTTATCTTTGTCTCAATATTCTAATATATATTAAACTATATACAGTATCTCGTTTAATTACTCTCCTGAAGTTTCCAATAATTATCTTGGATCGCTAGATTAAACTCTTGGTGACGCACGGCCTACAAGAACGGAAATATTCTGAGAAAGGCCGCCTAAACCTTTTGCCCTAGAAGTGTTGGAGCATTTATCAAGATTAGTGGTTTACGGTCCAGTGAGCGATTGTACGCAGGGACTAAGTAAGTTAAGAGGGGGCTTAGGAGATACATTAGAATGGGAGATATTTTATATTTAAGTTATAGATGTGCATTGTATCACTGGTAGTAAAAAGGCATTTAATTTTATTTGAAAATTGATTTTATAATAATCAACATCAACTACGACTAATTAATACTATAATACTATATACTATAATAACTAAATAGACTATAATTAATAATTCGGAATTATTGAAGTTAAAAACAATTCAATTTTTATCTTCTACATCATTGAGAACAATAAAAAGATTTTCTTTTTAAATAATTTTCGTCACAATAATTATATCAAATAACTATTGAAGGGCCAAATTACAAATTTTTATTGTTCTATCATTTTAGAAGCGAGCTTGTCAATGAATATTTAAAAAAGATTAAAATTTTATGACCTAAAAAAATTATTGAAGAATAATACTTATTACAAATTGTTGTGGAACTCTTGAGGAATTTAAGGTAATTTATAATTTTATTTAGTTAAATGTTAATATGAATCAAATTCAACATGTTTGGGACAAACTCCAACTCCAATCCGTTCTCCTGGTTCAGATAACTTAGATGAATCTGCTGACGCTTTAATTGAGGAATATGCTTCTTTACCTCAACATCACAAATTGAGCTAAACACGGAGTATGAATCGCCGATGTGAAGCATTAATTCAATACTCTATTGAAAAAGGCTAAAGTGAAAAAAAACAAAAAAACAATATCCTTTAAAATTTGTAAAAACATAAATTTAATTTTTTTTAACATACACTTTTTTCAAATTTTGTTAGGTGTAGTTTTTTTTTATCAAACAAATACCATTGCCAATGCATAAGTAAAGTTATTTTTAATTTTAATGTTATTTAAGTAAATAAAATAATTATTATAAATAAAATAAAATATTTTGAATTTTATAAAATATTTAAAATTTTATTTTAATAATATTTAACATGAATACCGATGAAATACAACGTATCATATCTTTTTTTTTTTTTTTTTTTTTTAATATAAATTTTCTGAATTGAGTAAGGTTATCTTTTATTTGCCTGCGTTTAATAATAATTGTTTTAATAATATAGTTAATAATTTTAACGAAGTAGATCCCTCAAGCAGCGCCTTTTTAGCCTCTTGGGCAGTTCTTTGGCATTTTTCTCAAAGCCGATATGTTTTTATTAAATTGTTAATAAAGCGAGGAATTCTATAACCAACTAAATCCAATTTCCAGATTTATTTATTTATTATTATTTTTTTTTTTTAATGAATACTTTTTTACTAATCTATCTTTTGGTGAAAGGTTTTTTAAACAAAGTAGTTAAATCACATTGAAAATGGCCATACAAAAATAATTTCCTTTCCTAATCCAGCCTGACCTTTATCTTTAACGACCACTGTGAAAAATTGAAAAAAAAAAGAAAAAAAAAAAATGGACTTACCTGGTTTTGGAATTATGCACTTCATATGACCGCAGGATTTTTCATGAACTTTTTTGTATGAAGCCTGGATGCGATCTTGTACCATGGGTATGAGTAAGTCTATATTTAATGATTTTTTATTCACGTACCAGGGTGATTGTGTAATAAATCATTATGATTTTGACTAGAAAATCTGTATTTTCTTTTTTCTTTTTTCCTCTTCCGTAAATTTGTGAGACGTAGGTCCCTATTAGTTTTGATAAGTTAAAACCATATAAGTAGTTAGTATTACTTGTTAGTATTAAAATATTAATAATAATAATAATACTAATCGATGAAATACTAACTGATAATATTAAATTAATATATATATATAATATTCAGTCGTAAAGAATTATTTTTTAAACAAATTCTGAATACTTACAAAAATGTTTAAATCTTATGAAATTATAACTTTCTATAAAAATTGAATTTCACATATTGCACATGTATTTCTAAAGTGACTCAAAAACCTGCTTTAAAATAATGCGAAATTCTCACAGCTTTCCTTTTTTTTAAATATCAAAAGTTTACTTAAATTATCTTTTAATCCCAACTGCAAGTGAAATGTATAAGGGAGGATTTGAAGGTAATTCGATACATTTTTTATCTTTCATAGAAGACCAATGAACTTAAACACGAATATAAAGCAAAAATACAGATTATGGAGTTATCACTTTTTAAATACACGTGCGATTAGCCATAATGATTCCTTTTGGTGCTAAATATAATAATTTCATTGACTTTTCGTTTGTGGTTGAAATTTCAATAATGGCTCCTGGTCTCAATTAGTATTTGTCATTGACAGCTAGCCGTTGGACAGCTATTAATGCCCTGTCATAATCAGGTGCTTAGTTCTTACAAGTTTCTTACTTCAGTCGGAAGGGGGTGCCTCTAGGAAATCCACCAGTAATGGCAAATCATTAACACATTTGCTGGTGACAGTAAAATTGATATTTTTATTTTATAAATCTTCAACTGTAAATTATTGATTATTTATATAAATCTACTAAATCGATACAATAGTTTTGATTTTTTTTTTCTCTATATCAGTACCTCGGAGGTATAGACACTATGTCCATTTTTTACCAAAAATAAATTATTGCGTATTCGTATTCACCTTTTTTTACTTTATACAGAGGGATAGAATTCTATTTCCTAGACCAATTAATTGTAAGGTAAGTTACATAAAACTGTTTTTTATTTATTTATATTTTTTTTTGTGGGGGGGAGGCATAACACTCTAATGTACTCCAATTAGGATAGGAAGAACGGGTTACCAACCTATACCAGCCTGAGTGATTCATTTCGTACATATAAATACAATAAACAGTTCAGGAAACGAAATCTTTTAAAAATAAAACCGATTCAAACCGTTCTCCTGTAAAGGTATGGGAATGTGACATAGTGTTCTGTACCTCCAAGGTACAGATATTTCTTCAATGCACACCTGTCTCTCAAATCGCGACTATAAGCGGATGTGATAATTAACTATAATTAGAATATTATGGGATGAGTTCAACACCCAGCGGTACCTGCAAGTCTTGCATAGATATAGGTTTATTTCAAATGATCTCTTAATCAGTCCCTTTTCAGCCTCCTTCGGGTAGACTCAGGCATATCCATAGTCACCATGTTTTGTTTAAGTTTGTTGTAGTGACTTTTAGCTATGTCTTAAAATCTTGTGCATAAAGTTTAAATATGGTCCTGCACAATGGCTATGTACTAGTTTATATGTAATGTTCTATTCCTAACGTACTAAGAAGAACGAGTTATGATTCTTAATACTTTGAAAAGTTAATAAGTTTTGGTGTCACGAAAATTTGTGAACGCATTGGTCCATAAAGGTTTTATTGAGTAAATGTAACATGTTTTTTTTTATTATCGTTTTTTGATATTTAGAGTCGATTATTTGTAAAGTGTAGAGTATAGAAATGTAAGTAAAGAATTAAGCAACAAAAATAATAAAACCAGTCCAGGTAATTTGTCCGAAAATCATTCCACTGTTTTTATTTAAGAAGAAATCATATTGAGACCAAAATTTTGAAATGTCCATTTTACAGAAAAGAAATTACTGTTCAGAAATATTAAATGTTTAGACGTTAATATCACTCGATAGAAGATGTTTGCACCTGTATAAGGGAAGTGAACTATGATATTCATTGTATTCTCCAATACACAGTAGTTTGTGTTAGCTGCTATCTCAAGTGCTAAGTGGTGGTGTCTGTAACTGAGACCACAGGCTTGCCTTAACTTGAGGTAACATTCCCCTCTTGTATAAATTTATAGCTATGCTTATATAATACTCAATAATCATAAAGGAATATTTTGACATTGTATTTTGTTTATTGAGATGTTTAAATAAGTTTTTAAAAAATAGTAATGTGATCAGAATAATTCTCAGATATTATTACATTTCCTAACATTAGACTTAAAAATATTTTAGGCAAGAGAACTTACTTTACTTGTTCACTAACCTCTATCCAATTACCAATATGTATTCCTTAAACTTAATTAATAATAAGACTAAAAAAAGGAATAAACAAACGAAAAAGTATTTAAGAAAACAACCTTTTTAGATTATGACATAAATAATTTAATTATCTAAATAAAATCAAAATAATCAAAGGATTGAAAATTTAAATTAAACAAAAAAATGTAATATTAACCATAAATTAAAACGTCGAGTTTTAAATTATTTAAAAAAAAAAGAAAGAAAATCACACTTCATGATTTTGTAAATTGTATCATTAGCTTTTTATTCCGTTGCGGCTTCGCCCGCTCTTATAAATAGAGAACTTAGATTGTTTTAACTAATAATTGAATTTCCGTTTATCGATAAAAATAAAGTATGGAGTTTAGGATTGTTTCTTCAATGATATTGCAGTAATTTAACTTTTTAATAATTTTTAACCTGGTTAAAATCGAATTAATTTGGTGTTTGAAGAGTACTTGAAAGCATAATTAGACATCCATTTGGAAGAAATAATTATATCGATCCATCTGGTTGGATTTTAATTTCTAACCATAAAAGTATATGACGTTTCTGGCACTCTAGAATATATATTTTAATCATTATTAGAGTAAAATTTATTGCTATAAACCTTATTGTAGTTACAATTTGTTAGAGCTGGGTTTCAAAGTTTTACCATTGTAAACTCTTCTGCACAATGGCCACATATCGGTCGATTTTTAAACTGCACTTCCAAGTGGATCCATCCACAGTCAATCCATATATTTATAGTTTTTATAATAAGAATTGAATTGAAGATAAGTAAATTTTATCACAAATCTCTAGCTCTATATAACACCGTACCTTTGTAACCTCTCTCCAATGGTGCTCGCCACCACTCGGTCGATTAACAAACTTCCTTGGAACTATAAGGATGGTTTGGTTAAAGGTAGTCCAGTAGTTTTCGTGGTTTGTGATCACAAATGAAAAATGGCTTGTCCTTTTATATAATAGTATAGATTAAACTACATACCCACCCCGACCCACTTGTTTCTCAACTTGCCTCTCATTCTATACCAAATAGCCTTTTATCCTACAAGGCGTTTGAAAATAAGATGGTCTCGGGATTTTCAAATATATAACTTTCATTGGATTGCTAAGTTTTTTCTACAAATTTTTGTCGTGTAATTATATTCGTAATCCTGCAGATTTACTAAACATTGTCGTATATTTGTTAGTTTTATTAAATATAATTTTACAAAATTAAATAATATCAAAATGATTTTCATCTTCGCTGTAATTCACAGAAAGATATATATATTTTTTTTAATGTTTATTTCATGAAATAATTGTCAATATTATCTTATCTACACTGCGCTCGTTTAGAGTTAAAATTATCGTTATACATCATTATAAAAACATCGATTGATGAGTTATCGCTAAAAGAGATACCCTGGAAATGTTTTCAGTGACTCCCCATGACCCGTTGATCTTAGTCAATAGTGAAAATTATACTCATCACTTGTAACATTTAGTTCATTTTAATTTTATTTTAACCGCCACCTTCATTACTTTCTTTTAAAGGATGGGAACCTTTTTTCTTCTAATGGGACTTTTTTTGACTTTTGCCAGTTGCCATGAAGGTAAGTGCAATGATTAGCTGCTATATTTACTTAACGAAGGCCGTCTATAACTCAAAACTTGTAATTTTAAGGAACTGTAAACTTATGGATTTACTTTAACTATTCCTAGGCTTAGATCTTAAAAAATCATTAATATTCATCAAATATAACTAGACATGAAATGCAGCAGAGCTGAAATCATTGTCTGCAAAATTATCCAATACTTTCACAGACATTTTCATCTATCACTATTAAAAGAGTATTTATGTAAATGTAATATAGAGGAACAATCCTAATAGGTTTTTATTTTATAATAAGAAATGTACTTTAACCATCACATTTAAATATACAGTTACAAAAAAAGTTTATAATTTAATAATTTAACAATCACTGGTAATGATTCTAGGAATCAATTAAAACCTTATCACCGATACAATCCACAGTATTATTAATTTCACATTTAATGGCTTCAGTAGAAGGGCTATTTTTTTATCTTCCATTATTGTTGTAATTGCAGCGTATTACTGAGAACACGTGTTAATTACACGATTCCAGTGATTTTTTTTTTTCATTTATTGATTATTAATTTTTCAATCAAGGGTATTTAGTAAATATCCTATCATTCAGAATTATGATAAGGATATAATTTTTAAAGTAATACATGTTTATTAAAATGAACATATAATTCTGTAAATTGTTTTTAGTTTTTGGAATAGGATTTTCTTGTTTATTTTATTCTGCTCTTCCGCAAGCCTTACTTTTTTCAAAACTTTGTTACGAAGTTCTCTAACCACTTTTGCACTTCTTATTCGTACGTGTTCCTGTTTAAGTTCATTATAAAGCTTTCTTACATATTATATTCTCTTGAGATTATTGTTGGAGTAAAATGATAAATTTAAAAATCTTTGGCTGATGGACGATGGTATTTCTGAGATACAAAATACGTTTTCATTTGCCGTTGGAATCTTTGGTTAAGCCTAGACGCTAGGGTTAGGTCGAAATGGGGGAAAATCCCAAGACCACCAAGGATCAAAGAAAATACGCTAAGAACGTGTGTATTGGCATAGGTGTTTTTTTTTTGTTTGTTAATTTTTTATTAAGAACTATATTTTTTCATCTTCGGTGAAATTCAAGAAGAAATAAAGGCTAGGTTAAAAGCTGGTAATGCTTGTTATTTCTTGGTCGCAAAATTACTCAGTTCGCACTTACTCTCCAAAAATTTAAAAATTAGGATATACAAAACTACTATACTACCAACAGTTCTCTACGGATGCTAAACATGGCCGCTGACTTTAAGGGAGGAACAACGCCTTAAAGTTTTCGAAAAGGAAGTACTTCGTAGAATATTTGGCCCAAAAAAGGATGAAGAAACAGCAGAATTTAGAAGGCTTCATAATGCGGAACAGCACGAATTATATCCGGTAAATATAGTTCAAGTAATAGCAGCGCGACGCTAAAAATGGGCATGTAAAGTCGTTGGGTTTAATAATGATCGAATTCCGAAAAAATTAATCAGTTTTGAGCCGTCAGGTAAACGACCGAGGGGTAGACCGAGACGAAGATGGGAGGATTGCTTCAGGGCTGACCTGGAAGATTAGGGTTCTGGAGGCGTGGGTTGGAGGGAAGTGTGCGGTCGATGGTTGGTGGTGTCGGCATCGAACCTTCGGGTTTGCTAAGCCTTTATTTATTATTTCATTTCCGGAAAACTTGTAATTTGGAAAGTTTGCTGATATTTTCCTGATCTGAAATTTTATATACAGGGTGAGTATCTCTTAGTGTAAAAAATTGGGTTAAACTAGATCAAAAATGTAGCAAAATGGCGCAAACCTCTCCTTTTTATTCCAATCCGTTGCAGACATACGATAAATCAAAGACTTTTTTGAGGAAAGCCACATTTTTGGATAATTCATTAAATTTTCTATAATAGCTGAGTACCTGTGACCTTGAATTTTACAAACTTGGGATCTAAAGAACAGCTTGATCTTCACCTTATTTGGGGAAGTGACGATGTCTTATTTACTTCAACGCTCACGGTTTTTCGAAAAAACTATCCACAAAACGTCAAATCTTACAAAAGCTTGCAAATTTAATCAGCTTTCGAATGGCATGTTAAACTTAATGATTTTGTTTCAATTTCATGGAAATATTTACTTTTGAAACCGAAAAAACATGGTGTTCTAATTTGGCATACAAATCAGTTACTTGTGTAAATAAAACATTATGACAAACCCTTAATGGAAATGTGCATTTTAAACATAATAAACTCTTCACTGGATTATAAAGCAAAGAAAAAAAATATTGTTTAATAGAAAATAAAGGAAAACTGTCAATAAAGCGACACCAGATCAGAGGATCTTATATTATTACATTTATTTATTTATTTATTATTATTATTCAGGATTTATTTTATTAGATCTTGAATGTAATGTTTAAAATCCAATGATAATGAACATAGACCTTAATTTTGATGTTAGCTTCTGAATGATCAACTTAAGTAACTTTATCCGTTTAATTAAAGAATGTAGATTGTAGATAGACATATTCATTATATATTGTTTTTCTTAGGCAGGAAGAAATCGATTATTTTGATTAATTTTTCAGTGGAAACTTTTCCTCTTTTTTAAAAGACCATTCCTGCTAAGAACTGCGAAAAACATAAAAACAATTATTTTCTAATAGCTACACTGATATGAGTTACAACAGATGTAGTACCCATAATCTTTCGATTTTCACGTCAAAATAATTAATTTATGGATTATACACGGTTTGTTTCGGATATATTTTGATATGGAGTCAATGGTTAATTTTTTATTAGAACTATTTTTGATAAAGATATAGTGAAAAGCATCACCTAAGATAAACATTGCTTGTCGATCATTTTTGATCTTCCGACTTCAGAGTTTAACAAATTCTGAATACGTAAGGTTGTTTTAAATAATATACACAATGAATACATAATTTAGGGGCTCGATGGCCGAGCGAGTTGGGGCAAGGGTCTCAGCGCGCTCGGTACTGAAGGTCGCGGGTTCGAATCCCACCTGGGCGGGTTAAAATTTTTTTCGTGGCGGACCCACAAAATGAATCTTGACCTTCCCATCATGGCTAGAATAGGTTGCTAGCCTGTGGGATAACCCGTTGATAGTCTGGTTGGAGTACATAAAGACGTTAAGTCTACGTAAACAAACAAATACTCAATTTTTTGTACTAAAATATGACCATTTTTATATATTTTTTTTTCTATAGTGTTTTGTTTTCTAAAGTTTGGTAGATTATTTCTCGAATTTATTGACTTTTGCAATGTATAACTTCATTAGGAACTGTCAAATTTCATTTATTAAATTTTGTAATTAGGAATTTCTGGTTATTCGTGATTTTCTTGTTTTATATTGATTGTGAGTTTTTTTGACGACCAAACTTTTGGCTAGTAAATATGTTTTATTTTTATCAAACATTAAATTTTTTTTTTTTTTTTTTTGCCTGATCCGAACTACATCCTACATACACCAAGTTATCAAAAAAAAATAATTAAACTGGTCCCTAGGCTGGTGACAAAAGCTATTTTCCAATCTTGATAGAAAAAGTAAAAACACTTTTTATAAAATGTGGACAGCAAAATGGAAATCCTGTTCTAATTAAAGAGAAGTATTACATGTTAGAGAAATTGCTCCTTTGTAGATAAATTGTACAATTTCCTCTAGGTTCCCCGAGACATGGGTTTACTCGAGAATAATTCATGTAGGGAATGTTTCTTTAGATGTCCCATTGTGTTACATTTTTGAAACCTCCCTACTACTGTAACCTTTTCAAGAATGCATTTGTTTCTTGGATGTCCATTCAGAATAATATGTGAGGTGGAATAGTATGTTTATGGCTCATTGAATAAAATAGTTGAAGTATTTTTTTTTTTAATTATTGAAAGTGCGATATATTTTTACAATATATTTATAATTAATTAACTCATGCTCAAGGGAAGTCAGTTAATGATCTGACGTGTTAAGTTTTTAATGAGGTCCCACCCCTCTTTTCACCTTGGAAAGATTGAGCAAGAAGTTAAGAGATTATTCTTATAATATTTTTAATTAATTAATTCAATTAAGTATTTTTATATAATACTTAGGTAAGGCTTAGTGATTATATCATAAACTTGTTAGTTAGAAAGTTGATGTGAGATTTCCAATAAATAAGATTTCTCTGGTTCTTTTCTCTCTGAACTCTCGTTAATTAACGAATCCCCCTTTATAATGGTTCGGGTTTCAAAATAAAAAGATCTTGTTTTAAAAACAAATTATTCCACGAAATATTTATTAAAATAAATCAACCTCAAAAATTAAGGGGATACAAAATGCAGAATTTTTAAAGTAAATATTTCTTAAGAAATAAGACTAATTTGGTCATGTTATGTTAAAAAATTATGTATACCATCGAGAAGCATGGCAAGATGAGAATAGGAACGTGGTTTTACATTTCATCTTATAAGTAGAGCTGTTAAATATGTGTATATATTTGCATACTTCCTCCTAGCCCATTAAAACATCAAAATATACGTTTGAACCATCTTTAATCAATTTGAGTTATTTTTATTTTGAATATTAGTAAATATTTCCCCATAAAGTCATACTTTTGCAGATGTGAACTGTAATTCTACATGTATCTACATTTGTTATTTTCAATCTTTGATCTTTCTGAGCTGACAAAAACCAGTCTCTCGTGCAGAGTCCACCAGACACGTCATTCGTTATCTGTTTAAATGTGTACTCCTAAAATGCCAAAAATCACTCTTTCAAGACAAAATATCTTGTTGGAAAATATGTATGTGAGCGAATTGAGGCCTAATAGACAATCTTTTTGTTCGATAATTTCAAAATAACAAACAAGTAGTTGTCTGACTTTGCAACAGTGAATAAGTGACACAAATCTGTCACATTTGTTAAGTGCACTTAGTGCCCAGTCAGTTAAGTGCACTCTGTGAGTTGATGTATGAATTTAGGATTAATGGAATCACCTGAAAGCTATTTTTTTTCTCTCTATTTGTGTCTGTTGGACTTAGTTATTAGGCTGTATACAATCAATATCTATGGATAGAAACAAATTTTTGAATCATTGTCGGAAGGGTTCCTTTATGGTTGTGGCTTAATATTTTTCTAATGTGTAGTGCCTCTGTTTTAAAGTAAACGACTTTTTTCGTTTTAAATGTTTTCTTTTTAATTTGTTTTCTTTTTATTCATTTAAATTTCATAACGTATTTTTTATTTTAATTTGTTTTTAATATTAGTCTTGTAAAATAAAATAAAAATAAAAAGATTGAACGGAATTTGGTGGCACAATAAGATTTCGAAAAAAAGAAAACTGAATATATATAATGTTGTCGTAAAAAGCATAGCATTGTATGGAGCGGAAACATGGAAGCTAACAGAAAGCGATAAAAGCAAAATAAAAGCATTAGAAATGGATGTCCTTAGAAGATCTTGTGGAATCTCGAGAAGACAAAAGGTAACAAATGAAAGAGTATTGCAAATAGCCGACATTAAAGAAACTATTATCGACAACGTTACCAAGAAACAGCTGATATGGTACGGTCACGTGCAGAGAATGCCGGAAAACAGACTTCCAAAAGTAGCTCTTAAATGGGTACCGACTGAAAGAAGGCAAAGGGGAAGACCTAGAAGAACGTGGGGCGAAGGAATAAGAAAAGCAATGAATGAAAGGAACCTCACGGATGATCATTGCCAGAATCGTGAACATTGGAGAACGAGTCTAGAGGTCGGACAGCGTAGACAAACGCTATAAACCGGCATATATATATATATATATATATATAATATTTGTCTTGTTTTGTTTTTTTGTTAGTAATCTTCTTCTTATTATTCCCCTTTCGAATATAATTAGAAAACACTGTTTGAAGTGGCTATGTTTTATTTTACAGAAGTCACTGTTTGCTCAAAATTAAACAAAATAAAAATTATATTTACATAATAGATGATGTATGTTAATGACACTCATAATGTTAGGGGAATATTTTCATTTTCTTAACAGATACTAGTTTTTTAAACATGCAGTTCACATCTTTCATTTTCTAAACAGTCACAAGTTTCATCCTCTTCCACGTCAAGAAGTACAACCTTGTATCAGTGTAAGCGATTATTGTCATTATTGCTAATAATGCAGCGTTCCCATTGGCTTAGTGAACAAAGCATAGTTTGAACTAAAAACAGGCTATGGACAAAACACTCTTTGCTTGAAACCCTGATTTTGTTTACTAATTTTGGATGAGACAAAGCTTGTATTTATGGCTAATACTAATCATATATTGTAGGGTTCTGAAAAACAAATCTAGTTAAACCAAAAACTCAAGATAATATTTTTTGTTACAAAACATGTTTTGAAAGTTACCTTCTCATTTATGTAGAACGTGTCGGGTTAACAATTACAGTGTAATTAATTTCTCTTTCAAGTGTGTTCATTTTCTTAATTAATAAATCTCCTGATGATAAATTTCTGTGTTAATTTATTCTGATTCCAACTACCAGAACAATACTATATTATTATGACCTTATGTTTACTAATAGGGTGTTAATCATTTTATTATAATTTTGAGTTAAGTTGCATAAGTAATACTATATTAGAGTTCTTGTCTCCATTCTATTTATCAATCACCTAATTAATTACCTAGTGCATAACATAACAGGACTGATTTATCTAAAATAATCGCAAACTATAATATAGTTATATATATGTTACAATATTGTCTTGAGCGTGGACTTCTACTTGATATTAAACGGAGTTAGGGTGTATGTCATTACTCAAGACAGACGGGCTGTTTAAGTGATGGTTTTCGCTTCCTATCAAGGCACACACTGAAGAACACATTTTATTTAATTTAAAATAGTTTATTTTTATTTTTATTGAAAATATACAAGACAAATACGCACCTTAAAAAAAATACATTATTTATATCAAAAATACTTAGACTTATCACAAATTGATATACCCAGAAATACTCTCAAAAGGCTGAAAAGAAGCAGAATGACAGATCTTTCATGTAATACATTTTGTTTTTGTTTAATTATGCCAGAAGTAGCACTCAACAGTGGGTACTGTACTGCCTTAGGTCTATAAGGCCTTTATTATTGCACATTCAGCTAATTCACTTATTGTAACTTTAATAAAAAGTGTGAATAAAATAATTAAACGAGAAAAAAAAGTTAATTAAAAATTTGTGGCTGAAATGAAAATGTTCGATTCTCCATAGCGATATCGATACCAGGATCACTTCTCGAATCTCGATGCTCATAGCTCGATAAAACGTTGTGATTACAAAAAAAAGTTTTAATTAAAGTTAAAAAATAGCATACATTATTAAAACTATTTCAATTTATTAAATACATAATAAACGGAACGTCCTTTTCATTATTTAAAACAACACTGTACATTTTTCAAATTCTTAAGTGTTGTTTCATACAAGGCTTAAAACACAAGAAACTGCTTTTTCTACTACTCTAACATTTACTGGACAAGAGTTCAAAGCTGCCAATAAATTACAAAAGCTATATTTACATGACAGTAAGATAGACCCAGAAAAATCCTTAATGCTTCTTATTATGTCACAAACAAAGTTATCCATAAAGATCTCAATGTTTCATATCTTACTGATTTGGCCCAAACCAGACGGCTATCTTTTCATAGTGATCTCCATATCCACTCGAATCCACTGGTATCCCACTTGCTACACACTATTCACGATAATCCTCCGAGGCGACTGAAAAGAAAATGGCCATGAGATCTTCTAATGTAGAACTATTGAAGTGCTACTGGTGAGTAGTTCTTTACAGGTTGTTGACACGTCATTGTAATAATTTCACCGCACACTTACTTATTGTATTTATTGATTACAGGTGTAAATATCTATAAAGCATAAAAAAATAAAATAAAATAAAAAATATTTTGTTTGCAAAGGGAAACTAATGGACGTTACCTTTAGGTTATCGTACAGGTTTCCAACTTAGTTTACCTGAGTGAGAAAGTGGAGATCATTCTGTGGGTGCTACAAAGTTACGTTTTATTATTATTATTTAACTTATTATCTTTTTAGCTCCTGTTGAAGATAAATTAACGGTTAGTGGGTCGTATTGTGAATAATAGCAATTTTATCATGTTGTAGTTGTTATAACAATAAAGGACGTGTGAGGCATGAGGAAGGTCAGATATCTTATTTTAAAAGGTTGCAAGAGAACTATTCAATCTTTTTTGTCTCTGTTTTCAGGCATACACCTTGGGTTTTATTGTTTAATTTTTCTTATCTTATCCTCCATTTATTAATATAAAAAAAACAAAAACAAATAATAATTGGAATAGAATGATTTTCTTTTGCCTTCTCAGCATTTTAAGATTTGTTGCTATAATAGATCCTAGCGCCTCAGCTGACGACTGTTGTCTTGTTCAAGTGAGGAGGAATCACTCTGCCGGCGATACTATGGTTTAAGTAAATGTGTAGTTTTTTTAATAGTCAGTGATGAAATCGTTTGCAGTGAGTACGTATTATTTCGCTAATTGCTGTTATTTTAAATTCAGTTTCTAACGTATTAAAATGCTTTTCTAATAATTTCTAAAAATTCTGATCTGAAAGTTATACTTGTCTATGCGTAGCTTATACTTGCTTGTTGCACCAAAAATAAGAAAAGTATTAGTCCAGCTAGGTTTAAGTAAGTATTCCATAAAATTAACAACAGGTGTAAATATTTAACTAATTATTAATTAGAGTTTTCATGTTATGAATTGAAAATTTTGCATTCTCATACTCCATAGTGTGTTTTAATTTAGATAAAATACATGAGCGGACTTTAATAGAGAAAAAAAAAAAAAAAAAAGGAAGGCTTGGTTTTTCTGGTGAATTTTGATGAGGAGCTCTTTCAGAAAATAAAACTTCATTTATGAAAGGACTTCATACATATTTCATGGAAATATATGTCGGCCTCCATTTTATGATGGATTGTATATTCATTGCTGAATTAAGAATTGGGAAGATATGCTATTTGAGTTAGGTAACATCCTCTTTTTATCATTATTACATAATTAAATCATGATGTATTGAAGTCAGCGATATTCAGACTTAATATCTTAACTTAAAACTTTTTCATATCAACTTTAAATTATCGCCTTAAGTCTTATTCTGCCAGTTGAAAATACGATATTCACTGAAACTAGGAATGCCACTGAATATATGAACTGACTCACTGTAACGCATTGGCATGAAAAGTCAGCCTAAAACTCGAATATACAAATTATAAACATCTGCATCTCATAGAACAATCAACTGAAATTAGTTGTTTCTTTTAATATCTATTTATTGAAATTTACAACTGTACATAAAAACATATAACGAGTAAATGTGATAATAATATTATATATAAAACTTTTATAAATTGTGTATTTTTTTATTTAAAACTTTTAACAAACTAGTACTATCATAGAGGTTAAGAACGATTAATTATTTTCTAATTATATTCTTTTATTTAATAATTTATTCATTGAGTTTATCTAAAAATAAATGTAATGAAACAACCATCTAATAAAACACTTGTGTTGTTTCGAACTGCTGTGACAGCGAAAAAATAAAAAGCACTCGTGCGAACACAGGATGGGTTTCTCCCTCAGTGGATACTGCGGGCGGCGTAAAAAATGTACATTTTTATTTCGCCCTTTTCTATAGTTTCTCTTAAATTTTTTTTTCGAGTCAGATTTTTATTTTAAGATAAAAATATTTTGTATTCTCTAAAAGGATATTTGTTTTTCTAAATGTACCCCTTTATATTGAACTACTACTTAAAATAATTACATATATTTGTGTAAAAATTAATTTAGTTTTTGCAACTCTAAAGAAGGTATTTTCGGTCAGAAACAGTTCAATTTTCAACACTTCACCACACTTCAACCTAGCTAAAATTATCTAATTTTAGTAACAATTCCTCTTAGCGTGCAAATAAAATTGAATTTTGTACAACTCTGCGTGTAAAAAAAATTGAAATTATACCACTGACAACCCATGAAGGATCTTGGCTTCAGTAATTAGGTAAGGATGTACTGTTTCTAGGCCAACAGTTGTGAAAGGAGGAGATTTGGCCTAAATCTCGCTCAACCGCCAGGATTTTCCCCAATTAAGGGTACTCACTTTGTTGAGGATCGGTGTGCCCAAAGGAGGATCTCCCGACCTTGAAGTCGAGCTCTAACGGGAATAACATAATATAAATTTTCTGCCTTCAGTTGGACTCGAACTCGGGCACGGGAGCATGGTAGTCAGGTCCCTTACCCACCGTGCTACCGCACGTCCACATTATAAACTTATCGCCAACTTCTTACGATATATAGTACTTATCTTAAATGTTATATGTTTAACCTGACTGCCGCAAGGTCCTTGTCTATCTAGTCCCTTGGTTTTCGATCTCGATCGCACCAGCCTACTTGTCTCACACCCGTCCTTATCACTTGTTTCAATCCAAAAGACGTCTTTTCCGGAGTCCATCTTAAATAGGGGTATATACGTACCATCTAGTCTCCTCTCTCTCTCTCTCTCTCTCTCTCTCTCTCTCTCTCTCTCTCTCTCTCTCTCTCTCTCTCTCTCTCTCTCTCTCTCTCTCTCTCTCTCTCTCTCTCTCTCTCTCTCTCTCTCTCTCTCTCTCTCTCTCTCTCTCTCTCTCTCTCTCTCTCTCTCTCTCTCTCTCTCTCTCTCTCTCTCTCTTCTCTCTCTCTCTCTCTCTCTCTCTCTCTCTCTCTCTCTCTCTCTCTTCTTTCTCTCTATCTCGAGTTTTTAAATCTTAAAGCTTTTATTATATAATAATTTTATATCAGTAAAGAAACTGCACTACTACTTCATAACTAACTCTGGGAATTTTGGTCTTTCACTAGAATTTTGGGAATTGCATATACGAAAGTGTAGTATATATAAAGGATACTCTTTTTCAGATAAGGATATCCTTGGCCACTATTCTTCCACAATTGAATTAGTTTTCGTCCTTAAGAAAGCTGTTTTAAGTTGGCGCGGAAGGACCTCATTTGGGCGACATATATATTAGTTTTCGTCTCCAAGGATACTGTTATTTTATTTTTCAAGATTTAACGATTGTGTTAATTTTTTGTCATTAAGGATAATATGTTGAAATATTCAAGGATTTAACGTTTTTAAGTTATCCGAAGAATATTCCACTATTGTTGTCCTTGAGGATACTATTTTAAAATATTTTTGAGACTTAACGATCTTAAAATGGCGGAAGGATATGGTATTCCGCAATTGTTATCCTTGTAGATACTATTTTAAAATATTAGAATATTTTATGATTTTAAGATGGCGGAAGGATATTCCGCCATTGTTGTCCTTAAGGACATTGTTTTAAAATTGTCGATGCCACTTGACCTGTGGTCAGTAACGTTTTAAAATAAATTAATATTTACAAATTTCGTGATAAAGATTCAATTAATCAAAGACAGCATCTCTATAAATGTTTTTTTTATTTTTTTTTAATTCTTTATATCATCATCTAATTCCTAAAAGGGAAACTGAGCAATTTAAGATTGTATCGTAAATTGGAGTCACTTGGCGGGACTGTTTGATTAGCCTTGTTGTAGAAGCTATACAGAGGCGGGCAAGATGATTGGACCGTGTTAACAGAACGGTCGGAAAATATCTAGCGGCGGTGCCTTATCAGCGAATGCTGTGCCTAACCACAATGTACCCAGTCCCCCTGTACCCCGGACCTCTGTCCACTCCGCCCATGTTTGGTCAAGTTTATTGTAGCGGTCCTGCTTCAATCCTAGCTCGCATTAACAATCGCTTTGAGGAGCGCTGTACCCTTCTATTATACCCCAATACAGTTTATTACTACCTCCTATAAATTATAAATTACATCTGGCCTGTTTCAATCCTGGAATTTTTTATTTAAATCAGGTTATGTCTTAAATATTAAGGTACCTGGAATTCTATCTTAAATATAGATACCAATCGGAAGTAATTTAAATCTTTTAACTTTGTTTGAGCGCAAGCTTTTGAGGAAAATTTATGGTCCAGTCCACGATGTACAATTAAATATGTAATAGCTTCGATCCAATGCCGAGTTGTATTCCTTGTACAAAGATGTAAATGTGGTCCATTAGATTAAAATACGATGTCTGGAATGGTTGGGTCATAACATTAGAATGCCTCCCAATAGAATGAGGAGCAAACTTTTGCAAGGCTCTATAATTGGAAGAAGAAGACGATGGCTACAGGACCTTGAACATCTAGAGATCCTCGGCGTTACAGCATGGAAACGGAAGGCTAAGGATAGAGGCACATAGAAGGACATTGTTTTGGAAGCCAAGGCCCACACTGGGCTGTAGTGCTACGTAGTAAGTAAGTAATGGGAAGGAAGCGATTAGGACAAAACAATCCTTTTGTATGCTTATTAGTTCTGCCCTAGAAGAATCAAAAAAGCAAATCGATGTAAAGGTTTTTTTTTTTCATTCAATATTATTTATTAATTTGTCTCATCAAATAACTTTTACTCTTTTTCTTAAACCAACGGCTGCTTGCGCTATCTTTTCATATTCTTCTTCTACGCAGCGCTACAACCATTGGCCTCCACAATGAGCCGCCTCCATTCGGCTCGATCCAGTGCAGCCGATCTCTATTTCCTGATTCCTAACAGGGTTCGTGCATCCGCTGCTATCCCATTAATCGATTTCAACCTTGGCCTACCAGTACGCCATGTTATATGCAAGACGGTGTCCATGGCTCTCTTGCGGATCTCATCGTCTCTCATTCTAAGTGGCCAGCCCAACTGAGTCTCCCTAGCTTTATAAACCTGTCCACATCTATACCATTATACAGGTCATAGAGCTCCCTGTACCTCCTAATCCTCCATCTATCTCTGGACCTATTATTTGACGAAGAATCTTCCTTTCGAATGCTAGATCATTTTCATTTCTTCTGGAGATTGTCAATATGATAAGCATTGGTTAGAACAGGGCGAATCGGTTAGTACCGATCTTGTTCGAGTGCTGAAGAGAAGCTGGATGAAGGATCTGATACCGCTGGTTACTGGTTCCCTTATTCATTTTTATGAACCTACTTTACAGTAAAATCGCTGTTTCTGGTTGTTACTTCAAATTAAAATTATAAATAAAACCATATATTTTAACAAAAAAACTACCATGTTTGTAATATATTCTAATCTGAAACTAAAAATTGTTTTTTACTTATATTTATTATTTTCCAATTATAATAAAATATCTTTTCATCTAAAAAGGGTTTCTATAGGGGCTTTAATTTTAAAAAAGGGACGTTTTATCGCTGGCAATCTCCATTACCTTCTCATCTATTAAAAACGTTTTTTTGTGTGCTTTTTTTAAGAAGATGCCCCTCCACCACTCTTTTTGACATTTTCTTTTCTAATCCCGATAAAGAAATGACTGTAGGGGGGGGGGGTGCTATCTGTAACATATCTCTTAGTCAGGATTTGCCGTTCGGCACAGACTTTAATTTAACTTCTCCTAGAACTGGGTCATCTAGAAGATTTACGATGCCCCCTTGAAAATCTGGAGCACTTTGTCATAATTGTGATACCACGGCGATTATTGTTTTTAACTCGGGGAAAGAAATTCACATTGTAAAAAAAAAAATGCTTATTAAATTCTTAGTAGATGAATAAAACTATTGTTGAAAAATTTCCGTAATAAAACATTGTAACAAAAATAAAAATATATTTTTGTTTTAATATTGAAAAACAAGCATGGTTAAGCCTACCTTTCGCAAGCTAATCCGAAAATAAATATATAGCACCTCTAAAAGTATAAAAAAACATAGAGAAAAAAATCTTCCAAAATCAGTGCAAATTGGCTAAGATATACATGACCATAAACATCTAATTCTATTAAAAGAAGTATACATTTTTTTTAAATAGCATTCATTCTGTTCATGTTGAAATGTTTTGGAAAACTGAATTCTACCTATTTAAAAAAATAAATAAATAAAAAAAACAATACAAAATATTAATATAAAAAAAAAATATATATTATATACCTATTTACTCAGTAGGTCCATATAGGTCTAATTATTCTCATGCAAATTTTTTTTTTTTTTTGTTGTAGTTAATCGGTATCTTAAAGCGTTTTTCTAGTAAATGTAAAAATCGACAATGAGCAGTCTCTTGTCGTATAAATCTGCTGTGTATGTGAATAAAAAAAATAAAAAAAAAAACCTCCTTTTTCGATAGCTTTTACCAATCCAAAGCTCAGTATTATGTATTTTGTATATTAAATCCTAATACAAGTATAATAAGTGCTTATGTTTTACAATCTATCGAATATTACAGCCCCAATATATTACCTTATTGATTAGACCTGTAACACCTCAACCTACAAAAGATCTTAAGTTCTATTCTTACTAATGGTGGTACTTTCTGTTTCTTGGTAAAGCATTGTACCTTCAGGACCACCCAGTTTTCTTCGATTGAGGCAACAAATTTATAGACAAGGGTTCTTGGTGTTTTTCCCTTACCTAAGGCTCGATCCTTGGCTGCTATACAGAATAAATAATTGTTAAGGAGTTGCTTTTGGCGCAACACTCCTTGGTGGACCGTGGCATCTATCACAATTCTGCTCCATTCATTTCTCTCCGGAGTCCTCTTTCTCCATTTCGTAACTCCAAGTTTCCGTAGGCCGGCCACACAGTATTAGGTAAACCTAACAGGCACGCATGAACAGTCCGCCTGTTTAGGTGTACCTCATAGTGTGTGGCGGGAATAACTAGGCGACACGACATAGTTATTCCCGCTACACACTATGAGGAACACCTAAACAGGCGGATTGTTCATGCGCACCTGTTAGGTGTACCTCATACTGTATGGCCGGCCTTATAACCCCTTCAACATCTTTTCGCCTGAATTTCGTAGAGGATCCTTACTTTCGTTTTCCTGGGAAGCTCTTTCTCATATTCTTATCCATTCTCCGTAATTTCCATCAATAATCTTCATGATTTTATGAACCGCACAATATCCTCATGGTTGATTAATCGGTTACTTCTTATGCGCTAAGTGCCTTGTTGGACTGTAAATTCGTCTCATTATCTTCCTCTTTATAGTAAAGGTGTACTACATTTTTTATTTATATATTTATTTGCTGATTTAATATAATAATTTTCTTAAAACGAATATATTTTTTGTAAATAAAAAAATATTATTAACAAATCATTGTAGTATTTTCCATTATAATATATTCAATATTTTATTAATGATATGTTATATATTTATAATAAGATTTTTTATAAATAAGAATTATAAATCTTTTTTTTTTCAGGTAAGCATTTATTGGTTTATTCATCTGGAAATCAAAATGTGAGTATATGGTAATCTTCCAAAGGTGTAGGTGTAGGTCTTTAAAGTCTTTTTTAAAATTCAGTGCACTTTAATAAGGTGTCGTAAGATTTAATTTTTAATAATAATAATGTTTAATCTTTAAAAAACTCTAACAGGGTTTGAATTTAGAATTTTGTTTAATTTATTATATTTTTTTTATTTAATAAAAAAAAAAAATAAGCGTATCTATTTGAGCCTTGCAAGGATGATTTTACAATATAATGAATGCTGTTGCAGCGATCGATTTGAGGGTAGAGTCGCATGTAAGGAACTTCCGTAACAGATCGTATTTATAATTTTAGAGTATCTGTAAGCTATCATAATAATAAATAATCGATAATAATAACGAATTAAAGTAAAAAAGAAAATACAATAATTTTTTTTTCAAAGTGATACCTGTATCACTTTGAAAAAAAAATTATAAGAGTTAATTAAATAAGAAAAGAATAAGATTATGTAAAATATAAGACGAAAAAAATAATAATAATTAAGAATAAATAAAACTAAAAATTCAATAAAAGCAAACAATTTAGTCTATTTCAATTATATGGCTATAAACTAATTTTATCTACTCTTTTCCCACTTGTAAATGTAGTATCATGTATTTATTACTCAAGATCTATGTTGAATGACTGTATGAATATATACAATGAGATGTCGAGTGGAATCAGTCAGAAAAAAATACAGGCAATGTTTGATAATTTGCAAACATTTTATTTGCCAAAGTTTTGGCCATGTCATTGATGGCCATCATCAGGGGAAATGGAAAATTTTTAGCTTCATAGCTTCTTTGGGAGTTGTAAGGAACTAAAGATACTAAAGGTCACCACCCCTGGGAGGGGGGGTGAGCTAACGGTGTTGGGGAGGGGAGAAAGTCCGATTTTGGGTGTTTCGATTATATCTCAAAAACAGTAGACTATAGAAAAATTGGTTACAAATAAAAATTAAAGCTTATTAAAGTTCCTATAAAATTGATTATATATATAGTTGCCGAACTTCCAACGGTTTTCAAGATATTCGTTATTCAAAATCAATAATTTTTGAGAAAAAAAAAAAAAATTGTTACCTCACTTTTGTCAAAGATTTGTTTCTAGTGCCTTTCACGATCGTTTCTTAGCAAACATTTCAAAATCAAAGTTGAGGAGCATTAAATTTATTTAAATTTTATATATACGTTTCTGACATTTAAAACAAATTTATGACAAAAAGTGAGGTAAATTTTTTTTTACCAGCATGCTACAAACCGCCCACTGTTTTGAAATCCAAGTTCTAACTACTCCTAACGAAGCTATGAAGTCAAAAATGTTGGCATATTCCATGCACTCTATAATACATTTACTGACTGTACTAATAGTCATAAAATTGAATACAAGATAACACTAACTCAAGCTATCCAACTTAATAACTCTTATTTTATCATCGTGGATATAGCAGATAAGTCACATGTGTAAATAACTGATATACAAAAAAAAAAAACTTAAATGTATTGTATTTATTAACAGTATCTATGAACAGCTCTAGCACCCTTGGTTAATTATTTAATATAGAATGTATTTTTTATTATTAATATTTTTTTTTCAAATAAATGGAATAGGAAAAGAGTTAATCAACTAGTATTAATCCTGGATACAGAATATTTTTTCCCTATAGAAAAACTGTGGGATGGAGAAATTAAAAAAAAAAAAAAAAAAAAAAAAAAAAACCTTGGCTATTGGGAAAAAAAAAGATATAAAAGGAAGTTGATTACAAAGATCATTGCCGCTAAAGGTAAATCCGATGGCCACAGCCGGCGTTAGGTTTCAATAATTGGCAATGTTGAATACCACCGCCCTCCTGCTGGGGCAGGGGCTGGAGTCCAGCCTGGAGAACCAATCACCTGAGCCCTGATTGCCTTAGCTGCCTGAAATTAGATCTGGAAAACTGGAAGGCCACCTGTTGCTTGTTTATGGCTTTTGTTTTGTTTATTGTGTCCGTGCGGATCTTGGGCGATCGGCTGGTTGTATTGTGAATATTTTAAAAAAATATTGTAGAATTACTTAAATTATATATGTTGTAAATCTGAATGACAATGATCTAATGTTTTTAAAATGTAAATATCTTATAGATTTATTTTTAGGGATCACTCAAATGAAAAAACTCAATTTCTCACTAATTGGGAACCCAACAGATGAAGGATATGTTTGTCTGTCTGTAATTTACATCGTTTTCCAATTCATGTTTTAGAATTAAAAGGATCAATTTACTTAAATTAATAATTGATGATTATTATGAATTAACAGTGTTGAGAAACAATAGGGGTTTCAAAAGTTATTTTTTTCAAATACCAATAAAAAAAATTAATTCAAACCAATGTAGCTCCTAAGTGGTGTCATATTTATCTTATTTATTTGATAATTTTCTTTTCTTTTTTTTTTACTTACCATTTTATTTCCATATTTTTTTTATCTTTTTTTATATTTACTTAACATTTTTTTTCATATATTTGTATTCTCATTGTTTTTTCCTTGCCCTGATGAACGCTTGTATTGTGGGCCGAATAAAACTTTGGCATAATATATTTAAATAAATTTATATTTTAATTGTGTCAATGACTGCGTACCCTAATTATCTGTATCCTCATTTTTGTCACAGTCAATAAATACCTCATTAATAATTATAATTATATACATACACATATACACACACACACATATATATATATATGATAAGCCTCCCAACTGGATAAGAGCAAACAGAGAAGTTTTATTTGTCAAATGGCCACAACTAATCCTTAGTAATCTATGTTAGTATTTCGCCTACTACTGTGACTACTAAATTGCTATTCGTTTATCCTCTCCAGGCCGGACTTATCCTTTTACTGAATGGACACTATTGAGAAAAAAACAAAAAAACATATACCTTGGTATCAGAAAAGATAAATGGTTTATAAAACTACTGACCAAATTCAGATCTATACTTCCATTTTTTTTCTTTTTATTTTTTTATTTTTTTACAATTTTTAATGTATGTTTTAATAAAACATTTAGCAGTGTTGAGATTCGCCAACAGAAGTGAAACTGGTTGATGAATGATGTATAACTTTTTTTTTTAATTTCATTTTTCTATGAAACTTATTGAAGTCTAGTTTAATTTTCCAATTTTCCTAAGGTAATTTATACTTTTTTTTAAAAAAAATTATAGTTGTAATTATAGTCAGTAATTGTTTCATATTATTTAAATTAACGTTATTTCAGTGATTATACTTAATGGGACGTACCATTTTACTAAAACCGTTCCTAATCTCTATTAAAACCGTTCCGTATCTCTTCATCAACAGTTTTTTTTTGTTTTTTTTAATTTATTGGTATCTACAACTGCACACTGATAATAAGTAAATTAATGGGGCTGTGAATAATTGGCATGACTTATAAAAAGCAACTACCCATTTGTTGCTCTTCAACAAAAATTCTATATTAGGCACATTAAAATCTAATAAAAAAATTAATTAATTAATATTATATCCATTTTAATTAATATTAAAATGGAATAAAAGGCATCTGTTTGATCTAAACCAGCAACACATGCGGCATTTAGTTTAAGTTTTTTGTGACATATAAGTAGCATTGAGGATTTTGCAAATAATTTTAGATTTTAAGGATTGAATAAGAGAAATATTGGGCTTTGTGAAGCCTCAGTGCTCAATATGTTCAAATTGGTTGCTGTCATGTAAATTAGTATTTTGTAATTAATTGGAACCTTTTTACATTTGTCTAGTGAATATTGAAGTAGCATATAACTATGTATTTGATTAAAATATTAATATTTTGCATACTACGACATTTGCATTTAAATTGATTATTTTCTCTTTATTGTATTCATAATCATTTATTTCTTTTTAAACTAATACCCATTTTTAATCTAGTAACGTTTAATACATAATCTGTAGCAGATCAGTTAATTTTGAATCATAATAAGGAACAGTAGAAAGTTTTTTTTTATCAAATAACTGTTATTTTCACTAATTACATTTGTTAAACTACCAATTAATAATAAAAAAAAAAGTTTATCATCTCTTATTTCAGTCAATTTAATACCGATATCATTTTAAACTAATTTCGTTTCTTGAAATTTAATTAAAATATACATCTTGCTCTCAGTGAAGTATATTTAGCGTCTAGTATCAAAGGAGGACGTTTAAGAGGAAAGCAACTCATAAAATTACACATTCCTTTTGTGAATTAATAGTTAGACATTATTAATAACATGATGTCTGAAAATTGTAGGCGATGAGTTTTAGAAAGAAACTTTCCCTTCGTTTTTCCTTTCCCTCTTTCGTTTTAAATATTTTGAATGGATTAAACCATTTCGTGGATGGAATCATAATTACAAATGTAAAATGAAAACAACTTGAAAAATAAAAACAAAGAAAACACGCGAGCTATGATTAAAGATGGCGTGGCAGGCCTCCCAGGAGTGTTAAGATATATCTCAAAACCGAGAAGGGACTGGCTGCGAGATCACCTGTTGTGGCAGCTCTCCCGCGTGAAATGTTATCGCGTGAGTTGCCGCCCCCTCGAGAACGAATTGCCGCCACTTGGTCGGTCCACGTTCCGTGCTAGGCCTTTATTAGGTTAGCCCGGGGAAATAGTTATCATCGAGGGTATGCCGCGTCACAGGAAATAATTTTGGGAATCATTACTAATATTAGATTGGATTTTTTTTTTTTTTTTTTTTAATTCAGGTAATTGTATGTTTAATTGTAATTGTAATTTTCAAAATTTATAAAACCCTCCCAAACGTGCCATTTTTAAAAGTTAGTTCAATTTCGAGCTGCAATATTTTCCGATCCACACTTGTGTGAGAAGTCTATAAGAAAAAAATACAGAAAATAACTAAGCTTACATAAAGTTACTTTGTATCACTTTTTGTAGTTTTCATGATTAAATTGATCTATCGATTAATATAATGGAATGAAATGAAAAATAAACTTTATTCTTGGAGTTACTATCTCCTAAGAATAATAACAATGCACAATTACAGGTACAATTGTCTGGCCGTATTATTTACAAACTAAATGCCTCAGTAATTATGGCGTATATTTTCGACAGAAAAAATAACATCATAAAATACAATCGTATAAAGATAAAATAATTCTAAATATTTTATTATTTACATATTTGCGGAATATTGACTATCTCAAAAATGTAAAAATGAATCTTTTTTAAAGGAACTAAGTGAATTCCAGAATTACGAACATAAGGGGGCAGGAATTCCAGAAGCAGGTATCATGAATTATAAAAGATTTTTTAGAAGAAGCAGTTTTATGTAAACGGGGTATACAGGTTAAACGGTTGGGATCTAGAGTTTAGAAGGTCGCAGAAGAACGCAGAGTTAAAAGGTCATGAATGAAGGAACTTTTTTTGGTTTTTAGAGATTGGAATAGGAATACCCAGAAAGTATTGCCGTTGGAATTTAGGAAAAAGCAACACAAGCTCAGAATATTGGCAAGTAACTGCATGGGGATACCGAAGATAAATCTAATGATGAAACAGTCCATCAGTTTTTATATATATATATATATATATATATATATATATATATATATATATATATATATGTTCGCGCCGATCGGCGCTTTTGTGTTAAGGGGGAATGAGAAAATTGTAACTTAGTTCAAGTGACGCCCTCTACCGACTTCCCTCATTAACCGGCCCTTTACTTAGTTTTCCTATTGCCAACCAGAGGGCAGTTGACTTTATTAACTCTCGCAAAGTTTAATATGCGGGAGTTCTAATCGCAATCTTAATCCCCTCAGGACCATTCTCGGTCTCTCTGTTCCTGCACTCTGCTCTGGATGCAACTACTTTGTCCAAGACTTCATAGTCTTCCTAGCTTTCATGCTCAAGGCTCACATAGCCTTCCGAGAATCTTTATATGTTAAAAGTGTTTTCCTTTCGTGCTACAACCAGTAAAATTTTCCTTTTGACTTTAATGAGTGGTGATAGCAGAGGAGGAGAGTTCAATCAAGTTTTACAGGCCACAAGGAGCGTTCGCCTGTCTGTGAGGACTTCAGGGGCCCCGCGAGAACTAGAAGGCTACCGCAACCAGGTGAGTGCGCTTATCTGTATTTTTTGGTTGAATTATTTTCCCGCTAACATCTCCCCAAAGTTGCAGAACCTCGCTTTGATTAAATTCTATACATTCCATTTTTACTGCGCCGAGGCGAGTTATTCGCACCGGCAATTTTCATTAACATATATATATATACATATACATATACATACATATACAGGGTGTTCGGAAGATCGTTGGCCAAAGAAGTATCTCGGGTAGGAAAGTTTATTTTAAATCTATTTGAGGTCACTTACCTATGTACAAAGTTTTTTTTTTATTTATTTCTTTTTTGATTATGAATTTGTTTGAAAAAATGGCCAAAACCAAAATATGGAATATAACCTAGAAAGGGATATAACTATTTGTTACGCTTTGCATAAAAAACATGATTCGAATTCATTGGTATTGTCAGTGTGCGCTGGCGGCGCCTGGTAGATCCATTTTGTTACTTTATTCAATAAAAACAAAACAAAAAAAAAACCTAGATGTGCTGCGTGCCTGCAAATGGAATTTTTAAAAAGATTATTAACTAGAGAAGTATTTATATATATAAAGTTGCGCTTACTTTGAACTAAACCTCTTCTTAAGTTTGTAAAGTTCTTAATTTTTTTTTTCCTTTAACAAGTTTTTAAGATCACACTTTTTTTTTTTTTTTTTCAATTTTTTTATTTTACATGGACTATGTATTAGTAATTACAAGAAAGAAAATTGCGTTGATATATTGATAAAAACTAAGTTATAAGGCATAAATATTTGGTTTAGGCCATTTAAAAAAAAAAAAACCTGTAAGACTTTAAATATAGGTAAGTGACCTTAAATTAGTTCAACATGGAGTTATAGTACTATGGAGAGGCCCTTTCCGTATATTGTTCTGTGAGGGGCGAGACCTAAGCACTAACCGGCCACGCCCACTATGCCCAACTGGTGACTTGCATTCCATATGGGTTAGGGCAATTGAAAGGGTTCGCAATAAATCAAATAAGTAAATCACTAAAGTAAATAAATCACTAAAATAAAATAACAGCAGTATAAAGCCTAGGAAGCTAAAATTTGAACTGATAAGAGGTTAATATACTGATAATACGGTTCACACCAAAATGGCTGCCTGCCCTGGCTATTGAGAGGTAAGCCCCCTCCACTTGTATATTACTCCATAAGGTTCAAAATGAACCTCCCTACCGGAGATACCTCTTTGGCCAAAGATCTTCCGAACACGAAATATATACGTATATATCACTAATATGTTCTCTTATAAGTAGTAAATTATTTGACATTAAAAAATAATCTACTACTTATAAGAAAAATCCAATTAAATTTTGTTTAAGAGAACGGTGTTTTAGTATACTAAGTTGCTATCTACTTACTATATTATATACTAGGATATATTGATAAGGGACCATGGAGTGAGATAAGGCTTACAATTTAATCCTCCATCGAGACAAGTTATTAGATATGGCGGCTAACCTGTTGACACTGACGTGCACAAAATGGAATCATCTCTTAGCCTTAATTACCTCGCTCCCTCGCCGCTCTGGGCTCTCTCAGTAGCAACTGCCTCGGTCCAACTTATTTGAATATCTAGCAAAAGTCTCAAGTATTTATTTCGTTAATATTTCACAATATTCTATCCTATCTTTAGATTGATTATAGATACGGTCACTAAAATATAAAAAAATTGAAACATACATTGGACACTTTCTTATGGTTAAATAATGTGCGCTTTATCTCTGAAAATTAGACTACAAACTACAATCTTACTAAAAGTTAATAATTTTACGCAATATTGAAGGATTTTCAATCACATCACATTCTATATTTCATTCTATACGTCAATTGTTTTTATTGTATTTTCTTCCAAATTTTGGAAACACTTCCCCCTCTTTTTTTATTTTTATTTTTATTTTTAGTTCCTATATGTACTCTCAGATCCGAACTAGACCAGGAGGATGTATATACCAGCGACTAACCCAACAGTTAGCATTTGTGGACGATGTAGTAATTACAGGAAGAACTACTAATGCGCTCCTAGGAGCTTTCGAGGAGTGTGAAAAAACAGCAAGAAATGTAGGAATCACACTAAATAAAGTAAAGACCAAATACATGGTAACAACTAGAGAGGAAAGAGGACATAGATACTTTGAGGGGGCTGGATATTCCTTTGAGAGAGTGCTTAAGTTTAAGTATCTGGGTGCTATTGTCACTGAGGACAATAGTATCAAAGAAGAAATAAAATCAAGAATAATAGCAGGAAAAAGGTGCTATTGGTCCTTAGTAAAAATTTTTCAAAGTAGAAACATATTCTGCAATCTCAAAATAAGGGTATATCGAACGATCCTTCAGCCAGCTGTTATGTACGGGAGTGAGACATGGAGCCTGACATCACACGACGAAAAATTATTAAACAGGTGGGAAAGAAAAATCCTTCGCAAAATATATGGTCCAACCAAGTATGGACTGAATCTCTGGCGAATGAGAACAAAAAAGGAACTGAGAACTGTATATGCTGCTTCAGATGTTGTAGCCAACATAAAAAGAGGCAAAATTAGATGGCTGGAGAATTTGTAAAGAATGGAGGCAATTAGGCTCCCTAACATGATGTTGGAGGGGCACCCGGGTAGAATGTGAAGGAGAGGAAGGCCTCGACTTCGTTGGCTGGAAGATGTAGAAGACGATCTTCGGACTCTGGGTGTAAGAGGATGAAGAAGGGTTACTGAAGAAAGGTTTGAATGGCAGAGAATTGTAGAGGAGGCCAGGGTTCTACAAGGACCATAAGCGCCATAAGGTGATGATGATGATACGTACTCTGACCAAGGAAGGATAGACGAGTTTCCTACAGGTTGCCTAACTATTCTGTCTAAATTAGGAATATCAAGATCAAGATTGCGTTCACAACGAAATAAATTTCTACCCCTTGGACATGGGGCTCTACCAAACCATCCAATTCATCTCGTATCCAATCCTTACAAAAATAAATAATTGCACAATGGTATCTTATTTGTGTGAATTCTTATGGCGACAAAGACATCATGAAGAAAACTTATTCGAACAAATATTTTCGGACATTATTTCCCTTAGGCCGCTCTCTTAATAAAATATTTAAATAAATAATCATGCAAACAAATCCCATCAAATAACCTTTACCCTTCATCGCAAACCTACGACTTCCTGTCCTACAGCACCCTTTAACAATATTCCATTAATCCCTGTTGAACAGATCCGCTACCTAGGACTCCACTTGGACAAAGTTCTTACTTGGAATCCACATACAAAACTAAAACGACAAGACAAAACTAAACCACATACTTCAACATTTACTTGACGAACGTTCAAAGCT
This sequence comes from Euschistus heros, assembly GCA_003667255.2. Classification (NCBI taxonomy): domain Eukaryota; kingdom Metazoa; phylum Arthropoda; class Insecta; order Hemiptera; family Pentatomidae; genus Euschistus; species Euschistus heros. The sequence continues at coordinate 866,620 of RCWM02000328.1, read as the reverse complement.
CCCAATCAAATACAAAAGACTCATTTACATGTTGGTGATTAGACCTATTTGGACGTACGGAGTTTAGCTTTAGGGCTCTACTAAACCATCCAATTCATCTCGTATCCAATCCTTACAATCTAAAATCCTTCAAAAAATCCTCAATGCTCCTTACTTTGTCACCAATAAACTTATCCTTAAAAATTTTAATGTTTCATATGCTGCTGAGTTGGCGAAAACCAGATTCCTATCTTTTCATAGGAAGCTCCATAACAACTCAAGTCCACTAGTATCTCAACCTGCTTCCCACTCCATTCCCGATAATCCTCCGAGGTGTCTGAAAAGAAGTTGGCCTAGAGATCATCTAGTGTAGAATTTTTATTGAAGTTCTACTGATGAGTAGTTCTTTTTAAGTTTTGACATGTTACAATCGTTATCAACACATTTACTTGATGTATATATTTGTACAGTCAGAAATTTCAATAAATTGATATAAAATAAAAATAAAACCATTTGGAGAGATCCTAATCCATGACCCTCATTAATTCAGTTCGGTTACCAATTCAATGTTGACATAATGACATCGTCTTGAATTACTACCGCTTGTTCTCTTCAGTTATCAAAAACGAGTTATACCATCAAACTCTCTTATCTTGTTTTGATCTTAGCATGTTTAGATGAACAGCGGTTTTATGTTCAAAGTTTTTCATCTCATTCTCTATCTCTAAATTATATAGTTCTTCAAGCATAGAACTATTCTATTATTACCTTCATGAATAAATCCAAACAAATAGCTTCATCACAATAAATGTACAATTTAAATTGAAGTAATTATTTTCTTAATTTTTTCCTCAACTGGTTTAAACTTTGAAAAATTATGCTATTATTGATAGAGCGCAGCAGAGCTATATTTAAACAGTGTCGCAGGATTCGAAACGCTCTAGGAATTATTCAAGAGGAAGGACTGCGGACGAACGGTACACGGCCAGCAAACTGATACGGTGCAACCATTCCCGGCAAAATAGCGTAGCTTGTGTAAATAATACAGAGAGGGCTCTAGCACACCTGGTGAATACTAGTCCGCTCTCCTTCGTTTCTGGATTACATTTCTAGATAATTTTGTAGTAAGCATAGTATAAAAGAATTAGGATTTTCTATTCTATGAAGGTGATTATTCTACTTTTTTATTATTTTTTAATCTCATTTAATTTACTTATATAACAGTTTCTTTTGATTGTCTTTACTAGGTTGTCTAATAGGAATAATAATAAATAGATCACTTAGGAATACATTTCATCCTTGACCTGGTCAAGATACTTTATGAAGGAGGAAAATCGGTTTACTTCATTTGATCACCAAATAATATCGGTAAAAGAGGTAAAGAAATAGCTGATAAAGCAGCAAAAGAAGGTCTAGTCCTCCCAGGACCTGGCAAAACCTTTTTAACGTTATCAGAACTCGCACGCCCACTTAGAGAGACGATATCCCAAAAGTAGCAGACATTGTGGGATCACAGCCCACCAAGTAAACTCAAAATAATTAAGAAGGGCGTGAAACCATGGAACATTTCCAGCCTTAGTAAGCGCAGAGACATTCCTAAAAGCGATTAAGAATTGGCCATACAAGAACTACAAACTTTCACCTTATAACCAGAGAGGCTCCTCCCAATTGTGAAATGTGTTACTATGGTTTTTCAGTATCCCATATATTTAACGAGTGACCATAATGTTGACTGAATTGGGAATGCCTCCAGAGATCTCAATGGCACTTGGAAACGATGAAAAAAAATGGTTGAAAAACTGATATCCCACCTTTACAGGGAAAAAGTATAGATTTTTTTTTCTATATACATTTATTGAAATTTACAAATGTACAGAATATATACATCAAGTAAATTTATTGACAACGATTATAATAACATGCTAAAACTTGGAAAAAAACTACTCATCAGTAGCACTTTATTAAAAATTCTACACTAGAAGGTCCCTAGGCCATCTTCGTTTCAGACGCCTCGGAGGATAATCAGGAATGGAGTGGGAAATAAGTTGAGAAACTAACGGATTTGAGTGTTTATGGAGCTTACTATGAAAGGATAGGTATCTGGTGTGGGCTAAATTAGCAAGATATGGAACATTAAGATCTTTATGGATAAGTTTATTGGTGACAAAGTAAGGAGCATTGAGGATTTTACGAAGGATTTCGGATTGTAAGGATTGAATACGAGATGAATTAGATGGTTTGGTGGAGCCCCAAGGCTCAACTCCATACGTCCAAATAGGTCTAATCACAGTCATGTATATGAGTATTTTGTAATTAATTGGGAGCTTTGAATGTTTGTCTAGTAAATGTTGAAGTAGTCTGAAACGACGGGCAGTTTCTTGTCGTTTTAGTCTTGTATGTGGATTCCAAGTTAGTTTATTGTCCAAGTGGAGTCCTAGGTAGCGTATCTGTTGAACAGGGATTAGTGGAATATCATTTAAATATAAATAAATGAAATTAACGTTATGTTTTACGCTTGAAAAATCTCAAATAAATATCTCTAACTTCCCGGTGAATTCATTTGACAAGCACTAAAAGGACGAAAATCCAAAGGATTAAACGGGAATCTCAAAGTATCATTTGTAAAAAACGTAATGTTTAACGTAAATCAACTTCCAAAATGGCGAACTATCCTGAGACCTTTTAAAATCGTTAAATCCTGGCAGATCTTAAAATAGTATCTTTAAGGACGAAAACTAATTTGTCGGGAAGAAGACTGGCCAAGGATGTCCTTCGGCCGTCAAAAATCATCAGATCCTGGCAGATCTAAAAACAGTATCCTTTTTGGGAATGTTTTTTAGATTTACTAATGCCAAACTTTATCTTTTTAAGTAAGAGCCATTGTCAAAATAATTATTATTCTACATCATGAAAAATTATGAAGCCCACTATTTAGCATATTCCCTGACGTTACTCCAATTAAATTATTGGCCAATCCAAGATATTGTTCCAAGGAATTAGCCTATCGCTAGCCTCCACAAAAGCCACACCTCCAGAGCTGGCAGGCAGCCCAGAGCAGTCTACTGTTGCAGCCCATTAAGATACTGATAGCGCCGAGAACCCTGCGAACAAGATAACCCAACAGCTTCTAAAGTCACTCTAGAACAAACGATCATTGAATCTCTTAGAACACCCAACAACTTAAGAACTATTTGATCGTTTAAATTACATTATAAACTGTACGGTGAATTAGTTATAATAACATAGAACATCAATTAGGCGAGGTGTTTTTTTTTCTTTAAATTAGCACCTCCCTTGGTGATATTTGATACAATATGTTGAGACCAGCGTTTTCAGGATATTTTCCACCATTTGAAAAATTGCTAAGTTGATGGAGAATCCAAAGAAGAATATGGGAGAATTATAATTTTTATTAAATTTGACCTCCGTTTTACTGCTTGAAATAAATATCATCTTCCACGCAAGATTCTATGATAATATGTACAACGTATTGATGGTTTGACCATTTGATGTCTAAGAATGCTAGGCTATTAGTTAATGGGAATAGGTTTTACTAGCGTTAAAACTCTTAAACTCTCGCCAAACCTTTAAACTTATTTTGAATTTATTTTAGAAGATCATCAGGGATGCAGTCAAAGAGGAACACCACGTTTAAGAAGAAATCTTTAATACGTGCCAACTTTTCGACCTGCCTTGCAGGTCTTCTTCAGGGCTATAATGAACAAAATACTAGATGTGACAAAAATAACAGACCGACAAACAGATGACAAATGGAATACAGAATGACATGGATAAAAAACAATATACAAAAAACCGCATAGAAATGATCAGGTACATAAATCACTAATAATACAAAGTAGCTAGGTAAGAGTAAGGACAAGACAGGAATGATCTTTCATTAATCTGTTATTACGTTTGGGAAGGTTAATCGTAACCTAAACAAATGATTAAAACCTCAAAATAAAATGCGGGGAATAAGTGCAGAAGACCCTACATTCCAGCTTCAAGGTCGTACTAGAGTCTAATAGGAATTAGTATTGATAATATTATTCATAATTATGTGTTATATAACTAATGCAAATACATAGCTATTCGAAAAACATGCCCAATCGCTGGTCGTCATATAATACAATTTTATCACTGAACCCAAGACCGCTAATTGGTTGGAGTGGTACAGGCATTAATATAATGTATATGTGCATTGGCAATTCATTTCAATGAAATTTCGATAGAATATAGCTATTTCCGTAAACCGTTTCAACGGGTAAATCAATTTGAAAACAGTTATTTAACATGGAAATTCTTTCGAATGTAAACAGTTTTATTTATTTTTTTTTTTTTTTTTTTTCGTGGCTTTTTTTTTTTACAGATATTATAAATTGTAAAATTTAGACCTAGCAAGGCAAAAGGAAATAATCCATTTCCAGTTTTACTAGTCCTTTCATCGGTCAATTATCAAATGTTGGGAATACAAGATCAAAAAAAAATTGAATGATTTTTATTTTTTATAATACGACATAATCAGGGGAACATTGCAATTAGATTTCTATGATGAAAAGTAGTATGGTAAGGACAAAATTGGAAAGAAAAGAGAGGAAGAATACATTTATTTTATTTTCATGCAACGAAACTGCATTATAATTACTGTTTATGCATTATAATTACAAAAGCTACCACTTGTTCGAGTTACTGAATTGAATGAAAAAATATTAATTTTAATCAGAAATTGTTAAAAGTTTTAGGTCGAAAGATCAAGAAGAAATAAAATTATAATTATAAAAAAAAAACTACTAATTGTTTTGACCGGCAAAAAACCGGTGTGTGTGCAAGCACCTAGCACCGGCAAAATATCAGTCGGTTTTTTGCCGGTCGGCAAAAAACCGACCGATATTTTTGCCGGTGCTAGTGCTTGCACACACACCGACTTTTTGCCGGTCAAACAATTAGAAGAAAACAGGGAAAAAGGATCTTTATTGCCTTTCGGCATTTTAAGACTTTATTTAAAGCTATGCCATCTCTGGTGGGTCTCGGTCTGCTGGAGGCACTCCGTCTACAAGTCGAGTGCGGAGGAAACACTCTGCCGGCGATGGTGGGTATCGGGTCAGTCCGTATGGTCTGAACCCCTTCCCTCAGCGAGTACGTCCGCTAAGGGGATTTCGCCTTGCCACCTCCAATTTTGTGCAAAAGGATTGCAGTTTTACAGATCTGTAAAAAAAAAAATACTCTTTAAAAATTTATTTTATTTTTTTATTTATTTATTTTATTTTTTTTTTTTTATTTATTTATTTATTTATTTTTTTTAAACAGTTTTAGAGAGCGAGTTTACACTTAATTTTATAGTCTGAAAAGCTATAAATGGGAATGTGTCCAAACTTAACTATTAAACCATCTTCAACAACGGTATTTTATTTTTTTTTTCTCTCATTCCCTAAAATTTGGTTTTCCTGTTACGAGGAATACGAAACGCTAACAAAAAATAAGAATATATTAATATGTAAAGGTGGGTTAATTTATCGGTTTTATAAGCTTGATGACATTAAAATAAATAAAAAACCTGATGTTTGATAAAGGATAAGAACAAAATTGAAATTTCCTTGATGATTACAGAGATTATTTAAATGAGTCGAAACCCTTACCTGGTATGATTCTTTTTTTAATTATTTATTGATATTTACAACTCTAAACATCACATACAACGAGTAAATTTAAGGGAAATCATTACAATGTCCTGTCAATAACATGTAACGAACTACTCACTAGTAGCACTTCAATAGATGGTCTCTTGGCCATCTTCTTTTCAAACGTCTCAGAGGATTATCAGGAATAAAATGTGCGGCAAGTTAGGAGAATATTAGATTCGAGTGGGTTTGGAGTATACTATGAGTAAATAGGTATCTGGTTTGGGCCAAATCAGCAACATATGTAACATCATGATCTTTATGGGTAAGTTTGTTTGTGATATAATAAGGGGCATTGAGGGTTTTAGGAAGGGTTTTGGATTGTAAGGGTTAAATACAAGAAGAATTGGAAGGTTTAGTTAAGCACTAAAGGTCAACTTCGTGTCTCTAAATGGGTTTAATTGTAGTGTTGTAAGGAAGTATTTTGTAATTTATTGGTTGGGAGCCTTAAACGTTTGTCTGGTAAATGTTGGAGTAGTAGGGATATCGTTGCTATTATAAATAAAATATAAAATAATCTCCATGGAAATACGAAATGAACCATTTATTCTGATTTATGTAAACATAGATATAAATGTATTCAAGAATATCGTTCTCCATTGTGATAAATGTCTGTTATTTCTTCCGCCTTCGGCTAAAATTTAAGATTCAGCACTCGATACCTCTTCTTCCATCCCCCCTACCCCTCAAGAAATAAAGAAGACATAGATAAATGATCTTGGGCGATTTGTAAAGATTTCATCTCAGAGGAGATAAATATCCTGAAGATGATAGCGTTGACAAATGTCGATTCCATAAGCTCGCCCAATTTATTATCAGTTAAATGACGGGTTTATTGTTAGGGATAACTGATGAATACTGAAATTAATAATTTAGTTTCAACAAGGCGTCTCTCACGTTTTATGTTTCAAAAACAAATCATATTTTTTCATTAGATTAAGATTGGTTTAAATCATGATATTGAATTGTTTTGCCTTTAAGTTGTAGTTCTGCTTTCATAATAATGATTTCATATTTACTTCCATTGGGCCCGAGTTCGTGCCCACCTGAAAGCAGAAAATGAATTTCCTGTTATTGCGCCCGTGGACGGACTTCGAGATCCGTAGACCCTCCTGGGGCAAACCTAGCCTGTAGTGGGGTACTCTTAATTGGAGAAAAAAGCAGGCGGTTGTCTTTTTTTTTTAATTCATGTCAAGCCGAGTCTGGCACCCAGGACTGCTTTACAAGCTCCACAAATTCCTTCCCTCGACAAAATTCCTAATTATTTGTTCCTATCTCAGTGATATATCTTTCAAAGTACACCATAAATTTTCCTATTCTTCCCTCTTCCTCAAGGTAGTATCCTAGGCCCCATCCTCTACACTGTGTATACTGCTGACATCCCAACTCATCCTACCACTGTCTTCACCACTTATGCTGATGACACATGTTTAATATCAGTTAACAATGATCTCTTTATTGCCTCCCAAACACTCCAATCCAATGTCCTAAACATACAAGAATGGTGTCAAAAATAGAGAATCAAAATAAACTTAAAAAAATCTCACCAAATAACCTTTACCCTTCGTCGTAAACCTAGGGCTTCCTGCCCTACAGTATCCTTCAATGATATTCCACTAATTCGTGTTGAATAGATTCGCTACCTAGGACTCCACTTGGACAAACGTCTTACTTGGAATCCAAATACAAGACTAAAGCGACAAGAAACTACTCGTTGTTAAAGACTACTTCAACATTAACTAGATAAACGATCAAAGCTCCCAATTCATTACAAAAGACTTATTTACATGACTGTGATTAGACCTATTTGGACGTACGGAGTTGAGCTTTGGGGCTCCACTAAACCATCTAATTAATCTCGTATCCAATCCTTACAATCCAAAATCCTTCGAAAAATCGTCAATGCCCCTTACTTTGTAACCAATAAACTTAGCCATAAAGACCTTAATGTTCCATATGTTGCTGAGTTAGCCCAAACCAGATACCTATCCTTTTCATCGTAAGCTCCATAACCACTCAAATCCATTAGTTTCTCAACTTGCTTCCCACTCCATTACCGATCATCCTCCGAGGCGTCTGAAAAGAAGATGACCTAGAGATCTACTAGTGTAGAATTTATTTATTATCTACTAGTTTATTGAAGTGCTATTGCTGCGTAGTTCTTTTCAAGTTTTGACATGTTATTATAATCGTTATTAGCTTATTTACTTAATGTATATATTTATACAGTCAGTAAATTTCAATAAATTAATATACAGAAAAAATATATAGATAAATTCATATCGAGGATCATTCGAAGAAAGGATCTATAATGTTTAATATGAATAATACCGATATAAAATCATATTTCAGACTTAGTTTGATATTTAATTATGAAAAACCATGCTTCATTGGAAATCTACTCTTTACGTGTCCGAAATAACAGACTTCGACAATATAATTGTTTACATACAACACTTACAGTTTTACACGAAAAAAGTTAATCTTAGTTTTGTTATCCCATGATCATTAGAGGAAAAGCTGTAAATATGGGCCTACTGGCTAAGGGAGATATTGAGACTGGCGGCGAGGACTGTTCAAGGAGCTATTTGCTAATATAAGATAGCAGTGAGCAGTTGGAACCATTCCTTCAAGCAGTATGGATACAGCTTCACTTATTTTGCAAATTGTTCATTCTTGACTGTAAACGTTTGATAGACATGTGAAATCGTTTTCGTTTTATGTTCTTATGTTTATTTAAAAATAATTTCACAATATCTGAAAAGCGGAGATCTTGCTACTTTTTGGAGCCCACCTTTAGCCACGTACGCTTTTAGGTTACTTGTGACAATGGCCATCTGTCTTAGGTGGAGTTGGTGTAAATATGGACCCCCATTTTAACGGGAACTTCGACGTATCTCTTGTTAGTTGTTAGTATTGATATATCGAGTATCAATACTCCTCCTTAGTTGTTGCACATATGTAGCTTGGGGTTATTAAATACTTTTAACTTTATGTCTGAAGACACTCCGGGAGAGGCGTTGGTAAAATGTTCCTAAATGTGGGAACTCAAATTGTAGGGTGGCTGAAAGATTATGATTGCAATTTCGGTAAAAAAAAATTTCCATTTATAAATAAGCTCTCTACCGTTTCGAATTGTTTTATCCTGTCTTAATATATTTTATGGTCCCAGTATAAAGTTTTGTTTCTTTTTTAATAAACATATGTAGTTGTATTTTATTAATAAAGACACAACGATGTATCGTAATGTACTAATCGATATGACAAATATTTAAAAGGAAAATTTCGATGAAAAAATATCAGAGTATCAAAAGAGAAATATCAATATTTCGATATATCGAGTATCAATACTCCTCCCTAGTTGTTACACATATGTAGCTTGGGGTTATTAAATACTTTTAACTTTATCAAACTAGATCTCGTTCCTAGTATCACAAGAGCTCCCAACTTTTGGTGCCTGAGATATCTTCTTTGCTGGATTCCTTCCTATTCCACCATGTAACCAATTCTACTCTAATTATAACGCCGTTCCGACTAATGGGCTCATGAAGCAGAGAAAAAAATTAAATAGCATTAAACTGATTTTTTTTATATCTTAAGTTTAAAAAAATGATATTACTTTTTTCTTGCCCAAAAGTTTTATATTAGAGTTCCGATATAAGAAAAAATACTTTTTTTTTTCCAAACTACCTTTATAGAATGTTTACACAAAAAATGACGTCAGATTCGAATTAAGCACCCTCAAACACAATAAAAAAACGTTTATTCAATAAAAACAAAAAAAATTTATTCTTTTCAACCTCTTCAAAGGGGATGAAATTTTCAAACCGATTTTTGGTAATTTTTATTTAAATCGCAAAAAATCACTTTTCTACTCTCCGTAGAACTTTGGTATCACTAGAAAGAGTAGAGCATCAGCTTTCTTTTGATTTATATTAGTGCAAAATTTAATGAACAAAAGGGTAAGAAAAACCAATTTGAAAAGTTCGAAAAAATATTTTTTTTTTTTCAAATCAGATAGGAAGATGAAGCCAAAGATATTTCAAGCATACTACCACCCTATATTATAGGTGAAAATATGTAATTGATACGTTTAACTATCTAACATTAATTTAGATTGTTGTCACTTAAGACAAAAAAAAAAAAATGATGAGTTATTAACCTTTTGAACTCCGAAGCCGCGAACCCAATGCCTGGCACAGAGCTCATATGTCGGGTAGGAGCCGGCAATTCTTTTCGTGGCTTTCACTCAGCTGGCTGGTAGCATGATAATCATTTTTTTTTAAAAGGCATAAATAATTTTTTTATAAAATGTTTAAACTTTTTTTTATTACTTAAGTACAATAATATAATCCAAACAATTTTTAAAAAATCAATAAAACAATGTTTTCTTCAAGAGAGTACCTTGAAAAAAATAATGACGGTCTGTACCCGGCTTATGAGTCGTCTGCCAGACAAGTGAAACTTATAATCTGAGTGGAAATGCCTTTTTTTTTTTTGCCGGACTATAACCGGGTAATGAGTGCAAAGGGTTAATGAAAGACAAAAATCTAGAATTTTTCAACTTAAAAGTATTTATTTTCTATACTTTTGAGCCTAAAATCAGTTTTGAATCTGGTAAAGTTTTTGGCACCTAAATCATAAAATTGACCATCAGGAATTTTTTCATGAATTTTGAAATTAGATGATTTCTCCACCAGAAAATTACCCTTAGTTTGAGGATTATCCTAAGGTACTTTTATTTATGTTATAATTATGATAGTTTTTAATTTGGAATAATACAATCCTGCATCCATTTTCGACGTGAATCCCCCCTTGTATGGATTGAATCCACCTTTATCAAGTTAACGTTCCATCAGATTTATTCCATTATAAGATAGCGTTGGAAAGTTCCCGCTAAGTTGCGGGTCCTGCTTGATTAAAGTTTCCTTATTAATAGAGATTTCTCCTCCTCTGTGTACTCTCTTTTAATCTCCCTGTTACTGGATTATCTCGAGAAATTTGTTTGACTTCCCTTGTGTTATAAGCAGTCAATTATTCATCGAATTTTCGAATTCGGCATAATTTTGTGTGTTCCGGCAAAAATCGTAATTATCATTTCACTTGAGGCACGCATGACGGTATAAAATGAACCATGTATGAAATGATTTTGCTATACATTCATATTAATATAAACATCAGTTTAAGAAAGACTATGTAGTAAACTAATGCATTTATAAGATCATTATAAAGCTTTCTTACATATTATCTTCTCTTAAGATTATTGTTGGAGTAAAAAGATATATTTAAAAATCTTAGGCTGATGGACGATGAAATTTCTGAGATACAAAATACGTTTCTATTTGCTGTTGGAATCTTTGGCTAAGCATAGATGCTAGGGTTAGGTCGACATGGCGGAAAATCCCAAGACCGCCAAGGATCAAAGAAAATACGCTAAGAACGTGTGTATTGGCATAGGTGTTGGTTTTTTTTGTTAATTTTTTATTAAAAACTATATTTTTTCATTTCCGATGAAATTCAAGAAGAAATAAAGGCTAGGTTAAAAGCTGGTAATGCTTGTTATTTCTCGGTCGCAAAATTACTCAATTCACGCTTACTCTCCAAAAATTTAAAAATTAGGATATACAAAACTATTATACTACCAACAGTTCTCTACGGATGCGAAACATGGCCGCTGACATTAAGGGAGGAACAACGCCTTAAAGTTTTCGAAAATAAAGTACTGCGTAGAATATTTGGCCCAAAAAAGGATGAAGAAACAGCAGAATTTAGAAGTCTTCATAATGCGGAACAGCGGGAATTATTTCCGGTAAATATAGTTCAAGTAATAGCAGCGTGGGGCTTAAAATGGGCATGTAAAGTCGTTGGGTTTAATAATGATCGAATTCAGAAAAAAGTAATCAGTTATGAGCCGTCGAGTAAACGACCGAGGGGTAGACCGAGACGAAGATGGGAGGATTGCGTCAGGGCCGACCTGGGGGATTTAGGTTTTGGAGGAGTGGATTGGAGGGAAGTGTGCGGTCGATGATTGGTGGTGTCGGCATCGAACCTTCGAGTTCGCTAAGCCTTAATTTATTTATTTAATTTATATATTAGTTATAATTTTTATTAAATTTGAGTTCCGTTTTACTGATAGAAAAAATATGATCTTTCGCGCTAGCTTCGATATTCCACTACAAATGTATAATATATCGATGGTTAAATCATTCGATGCCTCAGAGAGCGTCAGGGAGTTAGTTAATGGAAGTAGCTTTAACTGGCGTTATTTCCTTATCGTACAATGGATAACTTACATTTTTAACACTATAGTAACTAATAGATTTCTTCAATTAATAGGAAGTTTGCACTAAGTTTTAGTTGTTTCCTAAAGAAAACAACAAAATCTTTACAACACAATAAACAGATTAAAATTCCCAGACATAATGAATAACTAACAAAAAATAGTAAATATTTCTGATTCACCAAACCAACCATGTTCAATCACCTAACACGACTCGACTACAAATATATTTTTAAACAGCTTAGGTCATTATAGTTTTCCCATTCTGCAAGGCTACCAGCTTGATAAGAATGTTACCCATCCTGCTAGCGTCCTTACATTGTATAGGTTAACTGTTAAATATAAAAATATGTTAAAACTATATATATAGAATCCTATAGTAAATTTAACCAGCTTTGAGAAGAAAAAATGAAATTTTGAATCCGTCAAATAGTTTCGGAGTTATAGTGAATAATGTGCCAAAAAAACGTGGATTTCATAAAAGTACGGGATCTTTAGTGTTCTGGCATGTGTATTTCAAGAATCCCGATTAAAACTTCATATATAGAGTCCAATAGCAAGTTGACCTTTTAGATAAAAAAGAGACATTTTGAGTCGGACGAATAGTTTTGGAATTATAGTGACTAATCTGCAAAAAAAACGTTGATTTTACAACAATACGGGCTTTTTAGCGTGCTTTTAAGGGACATTATTAAAACTTCATATTTAATAGTCTAATAGTAAATTTAATCATCTTTAAAATAATAAAAATAAAAATAATGAAAAAAATTAAAGCTTTTTTACTTATGTTTCTCATATTTGCCGATGGAAATTTTGTTGGAAAACTTCAGATTCGTGTTCAGCACCCCAAAAAATATAAAGTAAGCCATAAAAAACAATTACCTATAAACTTTCTAGGTCAAAATACGTTTTTACTGGACTAAACTGACGTTTGGATAATCGACGCTCCACTGTAATGTATTTTTCTAAAAAAAGTAGGCAATAGGTATTGATCCTGAATGACTCTTATGAGAAAAATAGTTAATGAGTACAAGTACATTAATAAAAAAATATATGAATAAATAAATATATAAATTATTTACTATATATTTAGTTTTTCACCATTGTTGAATGCCCTATTTATTTCATTAAAAGGAATGCACTCATTTTTTTCTTTGGTGTACACAAGAGAACTTAAATAAGTTTAAATAAAAAAGAAAAGCCATACTAAAAGCAAAAGGGGACAAGAAGAGGTCAACTGGATGAATGGATAGGCCCCACATCCTGGAACAGTAACGTTCTAACTTAGTGGGAAGGGAGGGGGGGGGGCAAACTTTATTTCCCGACCCCAGGCCGTAGAACCTTCTGGACCCGCCGACGTCGTAGGTGTCGAGGATTCCATCTTCGTGGCTTTGAAGAGGGGCGGCTTAATTTTATACTTGGTTTGAGCTCCTTTAAAGCTTCTCTCCTCTTTAATTCCACTTTTATCGGTAGTAAAGCTTTCGCCCTTTGAAAGAAGGAAATTATTTTCTTGCACTTTGAAAGGGTATTACACTTGTAGCTTTTAATAAAATATTTCCCTGTTAAGAACTTGTAAAATTTTCTATCTAGTCAACGTTTTTACCGAATAATTAATTATATGTGAGTGTTTTTACAGTTTGGAAAGATAGTAATGGAATGACAGAAAAAATAACCGTTTTCTTTGTGTTTGAACTTTGCATTGTAATTCCTTTCTTATATACATTCGGGAGCTAAGAATTGTGATAAGAAGTTCATGTTTGATTCCGTCTAAATCATTTGGTAAACAGCATGCGATCTATCCGGGCTCAGTACTTCTTTAGCTTTCCTTTGTTCACAATGACAGTAAAGTACGAAATTCTGTTAATTTTCCTTCATTATAGGAAACGGAAGTTTTCAGCAGCTGAAGCCATTCGTTAAGTGGTTGAACTTGAGGATGAAGACTCTTTGAATCAAAGGACGGTGAGAAGGTGGTTCCAAAAATTAAATGAAGGTGATTTGAGCCTTGAAAGGAAATCAGGATCAGAGTAAGCTCCAGTAGTAAACAAGGACGCTCTTCGCACTGCTGTTAATCATTCTATAAATTTAGAGCTCTGTTCAGAACAACTGCGAAGAATGTACGATGTTTTGGTTCAGCGGTATCCAGGTTTAGTCGACAGGAGGCGTCTTGTTCCGACAAGATAATGCCAGGACCCCGCACCTCTCGCCTTACAAAAGAAAAACTAGCTAATTTTGATAGAATCGAGCTTCTCCCTCACCCGGCATTTAGTCCAGGCCTAGCACCATCAGACTACCACCTGTTCAGATCAATGGCTTATTTCCTTCGAGGAAAAACATTCAACAACTTAAATGAAGTTAAAAATGGGGTTCGTGAGTTCTTCGATTCAATACCCAAATAGTGGTAAGGAATTCTACAGCTGGCTTCCAGACAGCACCAAACCACAGAGCACAGTGGTTTATATTTTGATTTTTAAAAGCCTTGTAAGTAGAAGAAAAATATATTTTGATTTTTACCTATAAAACGGTCATTTTTTCTGACTGACCCCATCAGAATTTATTATTGACTGTAACAGAGTTTTAAAAAAATTGTATAGTGATGCTTAGAATATCGTGCTGCATTGTTATTAGAAGCGTGTATCGTAAGAAAAATATCGATATTTTATATCGACAATTTTTTGAGCTCGGATTATCGATACACGATATATTTTTGACCAAAAATACCGTTTTATTTGTTTATTTTTTTTTCACGGATCGGGCTTGGAGACTACGCTTCCTTCTCTCTTCCCACCTTTTTCTTATTCTTTTTGACTGCTCCTTCCTTCTTTCCTCGGTCCACGCTATTCCTTTTCTCGCATCTCTTTTTCCCACAAGGACCTAAATTTCTTAGTCTTTTCCTATAGTCATCCATATCTGTTATTTTTAGTCTCTCAGTTTCTTCCTTCATCTGTTTGATATATCCACCGGCACTCTTGTATCCTCTCATTTTATAGAATATTTCTTTATTTAATCTCTTTGGTTGCATCCTCACTATATGCCCATAGAAACTTAATCTTCTTATTTTTATTTCCGTTTCCAAATCATTTATTTCTTTGTATATTAGGTATTGTATCCTTGTACCCTTATTAGGTCTCATCCTATAGCCTTCTTGTGTCTTCTTTGGGCTGTAAATTCTTCTTTCTATCCCTGATATTTTTCTTAGACTGGGGAGGGAAGCGGTTTCCATTCCGTACAGTATCACCGGTTTGACGACAGTATTGTAGTGTGTTATCTTCGCGTTTAGATTCTGAATATTTATTGTGAATCTGTATACAATTTCTTTTGCATAAATAAAGGCTATTTCATTTCATTTCATCTTTGCGTTTATTGACAGGCTTCTTTTATTATATAAATTACTTGTAGCGAAGCTTAGTCTTTCCAATTTACTTTTTTTTCTTTTATACTTTCCTTCCCCAACCTATTGCTACATATAATTTCCACCAAGCACTTGAATTTATTAGTCACTTTAATTTTCTCGTACTTTGTCTCAAAAATTTTCTTTATTGAAGAGTTTATTTGTAATTTCAGTTTATTGTATCGTTTTGGTTAGTTAATTTCACAACTTAAATAGTAACAAAATTACTTCATTTTTTATAATTTAAACGCAGTTTATTAAACAATAAGCAGGAGTTATAGATATTTTGTCAGATATCAATATTATGAGATCTACAGGACACTCAAAAATATCTAAATGAATTTTTACTTAATTTATTCCTTGCGGATGAAATAGTTTTCCGTGGTTGGGAAAATAATAGCTCCGTTGACACTGAAGTGGAAACAGTTTCAACATTCTCCTGGCCAACCAACCCAAAATTAGAAAAGTATTAAAAAATTTAAATATTAGAAACTTTCCCGTATAAAAACCAATTCTATGAAGTTTTGTTACTTTTTAAATAAACATATGTAGCTGTAGTTTAATAATAAAGATAAAACGATATATCGTAATATACTAATCGATATCGAAAGAGAAATATCAATATTTCGATATATCGAGTATCAATACTCTTCCCTAGTTGTTGCACATATGTAGCTTGGGGTTATTAAATACTTTTAACTTTATCAAATTAGATCTCGTTCCTAGTATCACAAAAGCTCCCAACTTTTATTGCCTGAGATATCTTCTTTGCTGGATTCATTCCTATCCCACCGTGTAACCAATTATACTCTAATTATAACGCCGTTACGACTAATGGGCCCATGAAGCCGAGAAAAAAATTAAATAACATTAAACTAATTTTTTTTATATCTTAAGTTTAAAAAAATGATATTACTTTTTTCTTGCCCGAAAGTTTTATATTAGAGTTCCGTTATAAGAAAAAATACATTTTTTTTTCCAGACTACCCTTATAGAATATTTACACAAAAAATGACGTCACATTCGAATTAAGCACCCTCAAAAACAATAAAAAACGTTTATTCAATAAAAACAAAAACATTCATTCAACCTCTGCAAAGGGGATGAATTTTTCAAACCGATTATTGGTAATTTTTATTTAAATCGCAACAAATCACTTTTCTACTCTCCGTAGAACTTTGTTGGTATCACTAGAAAGAGTAGAGCATCAGCTTTCTTTTGATTTATATTAGTGCAAAATTTAATGAACAAAAGGGTAAGAAAAACCAATTTGAAAAGTTCGAAAATCCGATTTTTTTTTTTTTTTTTGTAATCGGATAGGAAGATGAAAGCAAAGATATTTCAAGCATACTACCACCCTATATTATAGGTGAAAATATGTAATTGATACGTTTATCTATCTAACATTAATTTAGATTGTTGTCACTTAAAAAAAAAAATGATTTATAATTTTTTTTTACCAGGATGAAATATCGTATTTAAGAGTTCTTTTAAATATTGAATTCGGACCTAATGTCAATTTTTGTGTGAAAACATCTATAAAGGTAGTTTGCTTGAAGTTCTAATAATTGTTTTTAAAATTATTATCTAATAATTATTATTAAATTTTAAAAATTTAACTAGCCTCAAAATCTAAGAAGCGTCTATATTTTTTCTTAAATTTGCACCCAAAATTAAATATTTTGGTGCAAGAATCATGTTGATATTTTAAAATTCGAAATATAAAATAAGGTAATTCATTGTTATTTATTTATTTTTTCTTGGCTTCTAGGACCCATTAGTATGAACGGCAAAATACGCGTCTAATATTTTTTTACCAGAAAAAAAAAATTGCCAACAGGATCCGTGATAGACTGTGTCCTATTGTTGTGACTCGGTTTACAGTTTTTGTGTTTTTCGCGTATAAATAGAATGTACAATAAATATAATATTGAACCTTGGGTTACCCCCTAATCTAAACTAGAGTAAGATATCTAAAGAGAAATCGTAAGAGGAATATGATAGAAATATATATAATTTTTTATCGATTTATCTTATCGAAATCCCAACTGACCATTCCATGCCGATGCTTGTTATATCTCGACCTTACCTCGGCGATATCTCCATTTATCAGATCCGGATCCGATTCCCCAACTTAATTGGAGGGGGCTGTAATAACTGCCTAACCCCCCCCCCCTCGACGAGATTCCTCCGATTTGTCAGGTCCTTGGTCCTCTCCAGGATAATGCTGGAGATTTATCCAGGCAAGAGATTTTCCAGGCGTCGTTAAATTAGCTCTATCGGATTACGATCGTTTGTAGACTCCCTCCTACCCAAATGGTTAATACCGTCGCTCAGCTTAACTTTGAAATACAGTGGCTATTAGTGAGTGTGCCCGCCGTTTTAATTAATATCACGCGCCTAGTTTTACCATAATATTATTATATATTCAATATTTTGTTATTATAGTGATTAATTTTTTTTTGTTGTTATTTGTTGATATTTACAACTGTACAAAATAATATACATCAAGTAAATGTGTTGATAGGGAATACAATGGCATGAAAATAACTTGTGAAGAACTACTCACCAGTAGCACTTCAATAAAATCTACACTAAAAGGTCTCTAGGCCATCTTATTTTCAGACGCCTCGGAGGATTATTAGGGATGGAGGGGGAAGCAAGTTGGGAGACTAGTGGATTGGAGTGGTTATGGAGCTTACTATGGAAGGGTAGGTATCTGGTTTAGGCTAAATCAGAAATATATCGAACATTAAGGTCTTTATGGATAAGTTTATTGGTCACAAAGTAAGGAGCATTGAGGATTCTTCGAAGGGTTTTGGATTGTAAAGATTGGATACGAGATTAATTAGATGGTTTAGTAGAGCCCCAAAGCTCAACTCCGTACGTCCAAATAGGTCTAATCACAGTCATATAAATAAGTCTTTTGTAATTAATTGAGAGCTTTGAACGTTTGTCTAGTAAATGTTAAAGTAGTCTGTAACGACGGGCAGTTTCTTATCGTTTCAGTCTTGTATGTGGATTCCAAGTTAGACGTTTGTCCAAGTGGAGTCCTAGGTAGCGGATCTGTTCAACAGGGATTAGTGGAATATCCTGCGAATAAATTTGAATATCGATATATAAATACGTTAAACAATATCTTTAATATTATATAAAAGGACAAGCTATTTTTCGATTGTGATAACCGCGAAAACTACTGAACCATTATCTACCAAGTATTGGCCACATCATGTTTATAGTTCTAGGACGTTTTAAGAATAACAAAATCTACTGATTTTCTACTAATTAGAAAAAAAGCTACTAGATATTAAAAAAGCAATAACAAGTGGATAACAGTGAATTTATAATATAAAATAGGTAATGATTGAAACTAATAAATGAGAAAAAAAATTAAAAATGAAAAGAAAGAATCGTTACTACATTCATACTCTATATACAAAATTTACGAAAATTCCGCGGAAGACCTTTGTCCAAGCCCGCCCCCCAGTTAGGAGGGCAAGCCGGGGGCTTAGAGAGTTCTATCAGCTGCGTAGATTTTATTTTATTTCTTGTATTTTTAAAGGCTGTATACTTTAATTTTCTTACTTTGTTTTTGTTTTTTTTTACTTTATTTTATAGCACTCTACATATTGTATGAATGAGTCAATGTCATCCATATTACTCATTGCCCTTGAGTGAGGCAGCTTGTAATTATTCAAATAAAAAGTTTTTCTAAAAAAGAAATAAACAGTGAAATTGGAAAATCGACCAATAGGCGGCGATTGTCATTCTACATGAAAGGTTACAAATGTACAGTATCATATAGAGCTTGAAATTGAAAATAAAATTTACTTATTTCCAAACAAATTGTTATTTAAAAAAGGTATATGGTGTGAAGTGTACCAAATTTAAACTACATCATTTTCATAGTTTTAAGTCTAGCATCAATAATAATTTTAATGTACAGTGTTCAGTGCCAGAAACGAGGTTAACCACAGTCATATAATTTTAAAGTTAGAAATTAAACTCCAACAAAATAAAATCAGTAAATTTTTTTCTGCCGGATAATAATTATTGCAAATCAAAGTGGCGTTCCTTGGCTTTTAGATATTGTTAATAAAAATATGATTTATGGGCCTTTTTTTGTAAGCACTGATAATGCAGTCCATTATACGCAACAGTTTCCTAATAGGATCTCTCCATCTGGAGTACCAACTCATAGACTACAATTGAAAATTGGATGTCTAATTATGCTTTTCGTCATATTCAAACATCGAATCAATGCAAATTTAATCAGCTTAAAAATTATTTGCATACATTAATACAAGATTTTTATCGATAAACATATTAAACTTCAATTATTAGTTTAAATTATTTATGTTCTTTATGAGCCCAGCCTCGACGGGGATCCTAGTACACTAATATTATCGAATCGATCTGATAAAAGTTTTTAATTTATGTATCAGTCAAAGTAAGTAAAATTCTATGACATATTTGGCTTGAACATTTACTAACAGATTTTTTTTTTAAATAAATATTTTATTGAGAAAGTATTACAAACTGTCTTATAGAGGTCAAAGAGTAATTAGGATAGCTGAAAATACAAAACAAAAACCTCAAAATATATTATGTTTTGTGTTGTGATAGTTGATTGTTAAATTTATTTTATTTTAGATCCACACCTTTCAAAAACATAATTGACAATTAGCTGATGTGCACAAATCAAATTGTAAAAAAAAAAAATTGGCATATTATGTATAAGCAGAGATGTTCCCAGTGGTACCCCTTCCTTATCTTTGGTTTACTTTTATGTAAGTAGGTCTCTCATGCAGTTTCTTTTCAGTCTCCTTCTGGTATTATCCGTCATGAGTGATGTGCTATTGATGAGTTTGTTGGAGTGTCCCTTTAATTTTTCATAAAAACATTCTGTAGTGTGTCAGTATGTGTTCAATAACTGATGGAATGTGTAGGTCAGTATGTACTCGTATAGTTTTATTTTTAACGTACCAAGGTGCTTGTGTAGCTAGTTTTAATGTCTTGGATACAAAATTTTGTATTTTTTTTTTATTTGTCTGTTTAGCAGTTCCATAAATTTGTGATGCGTAGGCTCATAAAGGTTTTAGTAAGTCTGTGTAGGTCATTAAGTTTTGTCTTATATGTAATTTTGATTTTTTCCTGAAAAGTGATTATATCAGTTCAGTCTCATATTTAATGAAGTCCGTTTCTTCTCAATATGTTGGCTCCATGTCTGTTAAATTGAACTGTATTAAGATTCTATTCTCAAGATGGGAAAACAGTTTTCCCGAAACGTGTAATTAAAGTTTAAAAAATTATAATAACGGGATAAAATGCTAAATTTTAAGATTAATAACTAAACCTCCTTAAACATTATTCAAGATAAGGAATTTTATACTGTGAAGCAAAATTAGCTTATAATTTAGACATAATTATAGAATAAAAATAACAAATTACTTTCCAATGTTTCGAAACTAGGCTGAATGTGAGGAATTCTGTAACTATGACGCAATATTTTTTTTTTTTTTTTTTTTTTTTTTTTTTTTTTTTTTTTTTTTTTTTTTTTTTTTTTTTTTTTTTTTTTTTTTTTTTTTTTTTTTTTTTTTTTTTTTTTTTTTTTTTTTCTGGCTTTATCCAATGAAATGATCATATATTACTTTTCTTTTAAAATAATGTAACTCTTGATATGGTGATTTTATGAAACTGAAAAAACTATCACTATGTTGCCTAACGGGCGCGGAACCATAAATAGCGATATGGTAATACCTCTCTTATTTATTATATTCGCAGTCAGCTGCCATATTTTTTATCACCCCTGCCCGCGGGTTGCGGAGGGGTGATAATGGACTTAGGCTACACTGCCAGTCTGCTTAGGCTATGGTAATATTTTAAATGGTTGCCCATTTTTCACAACTTGTCCTCCCATTATTTCTGGAAATAAATTTCTAGCACTCTTGGCTGTCCCCGATAGTTGCTGTAATCTATTCAGGGATATTGCCCTTCTCCCTTGCGCAGTTTAGTTCCACCACTGAGGGGAAGTGCTGGGATGAAATTTATGAAATCTTGGATCGTCAACTTTTTTCTACCAGTAAAAAGAATTTAGTTCCTATTTTCTTAATTACTTGATTATAAAAAGATTTTCATAGCTCTTGAATGGAATTAACCATTATATTATTATTTTATATTACATAAGGAAATTATTAAGTATAAGGAAATTGAAGCAAAATTTTTTACTAATTGGAAAAAACTAGATAAGTTTATTTTTGTCCCAATAAGATAAATATTTTGAGCATATTGGAGTCCTACTCATCATGTATAAGTAGGCAAGTTGTAATGGCAGTGGAATCCTTTTATAAAATTGACATTACAACTTGCCTACTTTTACAAGATGTGTAGGACACCAATATGGGTTGCTCAAAATATTTATCTTATTGTGGACAAAAATGAACTTATCTAGTTTTTCCCAAATGGTCCAGAATTATCTCCCAACTTTAATTTTATTTTTCAAAAATTATTCTATATAGTGGGCGACGTTTCATGGCTTAAGCCACATTTTGAAGCCCTAACAATTAATGAAAAATTTGTATGACAATCATTATTTTACTTTCTGTCTTTATATAATATATACAAATATATTATCACCCTGTGTTACCTTAACACTACTAAATTGTTAATAAATACCTCGGAGGTACAGAACACTATGTCACATTTCCGTAACATTATAGGGGAGCAGTTTAAAGAAAAAAATATTTCATTTCCTGAACTGTTTATTATACTTACTAAATAAATCTTGACTTCTATCCAGCCTAGAATAGGTTGGTGACCCGTCCTTCCTGCCCCAATTGGAGTACATAAGGACGTTATGCCCTCCCCCTAAAAAATAAATAAATAAAAACATTTTTATGTAACTTGCCTTACAATTAATTTGTCTAGGACAGAGAATTCTGTACCTCTGTATAAAGGGAAAAAAGGTGAATAAGAATACATAATAAGGTATTTTTTGTTAAAAAAGGGCATAGTGTTGTGAACCTCCGAGGTACAGAAATTCATATTTATTTGGACTAAAAGTCTCGTCTATCATATGCCATGAAACTTCGCCCACATGGTTATATACATAATTTTTGAAAAATAAAATTTAAGTTGGGAGATAATTTTTCTTCATTTTCCTTGTAATAATAGGAACTAACCATTTTTCTAGCAAGAAAACTAATTTTTATAAATGTATTAAATTTTCTACATAGATCACTTAATAATGCTCCAAAAAAAAAATAAAATAAAATAACATAGTAAAAGATTTCTTTTTCTTTTTCCCTAGGGTACCAAAAAAGTGTCATACCTGACACAGTGCAATAAAAGCATAAGCAAGGTGTAATAAAACAATTTTAAAAAGTTCAACAAAGCCCTCAAATGTTTGTAATCAATAGAAGGCCTGTCAGGACCTTGTAATCCAGACCAAATTCTACAAAATGAAATTTTTGAAACCATCGGTTTGGGCCACACTTCAGAGGTCCTTACTCATAGAAAATGTAACAGAGAGTAAACTAATCTTTAAGAAAAACGACATTAATAACCATTGTTTATAATCCATTAGATTGACTGGATGGTTATCTTTGTTTACTTGGCAAATACTTGCCTAAACAAAATGAATATTCAAAATCAGCACCAACCCGATAAATACACGGGGAAAACTGATGGATCAGTAAATTAAAAATTAAAAGAGAATCTACGGGCTCACGAAAATAAAACCTGTAATTAAACTTCACTATCCATTCAAATGAAAATAATCTTAAATTTAATAAAATCTCGGCCGAGAAACAAATTCATCACATAGAAAATGGAAAATAAAATAAAATATTTGTGAATCAGAAATATTAAAATTGTTTACAACCAATCTATTTTTTTGTTTAAATGACCAGATATTTCCAATAGTCCCATTTAAACTTTCAGTTTTCAGTAGAAACTGAAAAAAACAAACCAGTCATAGAGAAAACCTAAGCGACATTCTATCTGTCTGACCCTTTCCTGACTTTCAATCTGCTCTAGGTTCTAATATAATTCAGAAGCATTTTTTTTGCCACTTTTGGTGACAATCGACATGTTTGATTTCTTGTCTTAGATATATGAAAAATAATATTAATAATAATAATCTGTGTAGCAAAGTTTTGATATTTTGAAATTTTTAGTATATTTTTAGACTAAATATAAATATTCAACGTTCGAAATTGGTGTTAAATAAATTATTCCAATAGACGCGGCACTTAATACATCAATCCTAAGAAATATACTTCTCTCATATCGGATAATACCAGAAAGAGGATTATAAGAATCAAGATTAAAGATCAATTTAAGTAAAGTATAAGGTTAATTGGTGCCAAAGAAGAGATGCATTTGAAAACATATCTGTTATTTTAGAAAAATACCTACAGCCCTTCTGATAATTGTCAATACAAATTAGAAAGAAACATGTCGATTTAGAAAGCGAATTTCTATGAAAGTGTGATTACAACGGCAATTGTAAAACCATTCCTTGGCTCAGGCCATCCTCAAAGTGTAATCTAAGTTAAGTTCCCGAACCACTCAGCATAACCGCTTGTCATTAATCTTAGATTGTTTAAGATGTAAACAACTAAGTTACACAGGATTTCCGTGTTTATTGTTAGTGAAATTAGGAACTCTGGGTTTATACCTTCATCGTTACAATTCACTCGTATATTATCATCATCATCATCATGTTTTAAAATTTAACTACCTAAATGTGACAGCTAAAAAAAAGTTAAAACATCTTCTATTCCTATGAATTACACTTATATAACCTCACTCTCGAAAATGCTAGAAACGCCTTAACATCTACGAATCTGTTTACAAATTCTTTTTAGATTCAAATGTTTTCAGCTAATTTTTTTAGTTTTTTTACATCCATTTAGTTTCCTTTATGATCAGCATATTTTCAAACTTTTTGTTCAAAGTTCAAAAACTCTCATTCATGTGATGAGGAAAACTTAAAGGTATTATCACTGGCACTTTCTAACTTTCAGAATTTTCCTTGTATGGTAGACTCCTGGGTCTTATTCATTTTCAATTCACAATCCTCACAGTTGTCATCAAACAAAGTTGAATCATTCACTTTGAAGAGATCATTGAGTTCCCATAAAACTATGTCTTATCTCTTTGATCTTGTAACTTGTTTCCTTCCGTTTATTGCCAGTCAAATGATTATTCTTATCTTGAGCGTTATTGCGGCTGTAACTTCCTGCTTGTCATAATCCGTATACTATCTTTTCCTTACCATTTTTAGATCTAATCTCACCTATTACCTCTTCAGTATTCAGACTTGAGAATAAGATTATAAAAAAGAAAACTAATATAACAACTTTTTTTGTTTGTACTTAATCATTATAGCTGAGTATCTTGATCCCCAATCAATATTTTATACACTACTCTTTCTAGAATCCACCTTTCTACCTCAATTAAGTCAGATCTTCTCTTCCTCTCTAGTTCTTATATGATGTGCTGGCACTTATCTATACTAATGAAGTGTATAAATCAAAATTGACCGTTTTTGAAACAAATATTTGAATTATAATTTCTCTGATATAAAAGACAATTAATACTCAAAGTATAGTCCATTGTTATCTACAGTCATTACCCATCTCCTAGCCGATTGCTCGATGCCACACTGATACCATTCCTTGGGATGGCTGTCAAAGAACTCTTGGACAGCATTTTCAACTTCCGCAATATTATCAATTTTTTTCCCTTGAAGAAAATAAGCCATTGATCGAAACAAGTAGTAATCCGAATGTGTGAGGTCTGGACTATATGGTGGATGTACAAGTTGCTTCAGCGGCCGTGAAATTTTTTTTCCAGTAATGTCTTTAAATTAAATAAATTACTGAACTGAGGCTTTATTTTTTAAGAAGACCAGTGTTAGAAACAAGCTTAGAGAATTCTCTAAATGGATTATTTTGTATTGGTAAATAATAAATAGCATTAAATATTTACAGACTATTGAACTCTGGAATTTGATAAAACGGTCATTTTTTTTTAATATAAAAAGACAAGCTATTTTTCACTAACTATGCAAACTATTGAACCAATCTTTACCAAATTTTAAATAAATTTTTTAATATTTATAGTTCCAGGAACGTTAAGCAATTTTAGTATCTACTATTTTGAATTAATTTGCTTTTAAAAAAGTGATTATATGTGGATAACAGTGAAGTTTAAAAAAATTGAACATTAAGTGGCGAGCGTTATTTTGCATAAGAGGTTACGAAGGTACGGTGTTATATAGAGCTAAAAATGTAAAATAAAATTTACTTATATTTAATTACATATCCCGATACAATTCCCTTCATGAATTGTAGCGGTATAGGGTTTTTTTTTCTGAACTTTTGGCCTGCAGTGTATCAACCTGAGTTCAAAGAAACTTAAATATAAAGTCCAATTTTTCATTAAAACAAATAAAAATTAAACTAATCAGTTTGTAGTAGCTTATTACTTAGCTGTTACCAACTTTAAGCAACCGTTTATTCACATGTTTAGTTGTTTTTTTTTTTTGTTTTTTTTTCTTTAGTTATACTTTTATTACCGAAAGGAAAATGTTGAAGTTACAAAAATATAATGCTCTTATATCAATATAATATTATTATATTATATACAATATTATTAACACGAATCACCCTCCGTTTATTCACAATATCCTACATTTCAAGCCCTCAATCCAATCATTGCATACAAGGTCCCGTCTCTCCGATCTCTACACCCCATCCTATAGAACTGCTTTCCAACGTTCCTTTCTTGCCCGCTCCGATATTCTTTGGAATTCTCTTCTTCCTTCCATTCGTAATGTATCCTCCCTCGGAACTTTTAAAACACTCCTCTTCCACCACCTTTCCTTCCTCCAGTCGGATGCTATCTAATTATATAGATGAATTTTACACAAGCAGATCAGATATATAAGTTTAACCTGTTTAAACAATATTCATATGATAATATTTTCTCTATCATTGAAATAATTTTCATGTTTTAATGTTAATTTTTCATCAAGATTTTTTTTCTTTCATCCTTTACTAGATTTAACTTCAGAAATCTATTGTTTAGTCAATTTCTTATATAATATTTTTTCTTTTACTGATTGTAAATATAGTTTATGTATGTATGCAGTGTGTATGTGTTTATATATGCGTATAGATTTTTTCTTTTTATTTTATTACTTATTTTATTGTAAAATTGTATTTACTTTTAATTATCTTATTTTATTATCTAATTTATAATCTCTAGGTCAGCTATAACTTATGTTCTATCATGTAACTATTATTCTTAAAGGACTTTGTCTCAGAATAAATTATTTTTTCTATTCTATTTTGTTCTATTCTATAAGTAGAAAATTTTAAACAAAAATCTATTCGATGCGATCGATATAATTCTCACCCTTTTTATCCTCTGTGCAATTTATTAGATCCAGAGGAGACATAATTAATAACCTGGAAGGGCAGAAATATCCGCAAGATCGGGCCGACATCCATCATGTCCTGAATGGTCGGGTCTTCGGAGCATTTGTCACCGGAGGGGGGAACTCTACCCGGTTGAAGAAGGCTAAGATATTGGTGGCTCTTCTTGTTTGGAAAGCTCTGGAATTAGCTGCCTAGCGCTCAGTCTCCGTTTTCTTTTGGGATCTTCCTTCTTAATTCTCACCCTGAGGTCAATCGTCTGTATTATATCACCTATCTTATGTTGGCGATGCTCCTTTTTAGTCGAAAATAATATGTTTTCTTCAGCCAACATTGTTTTATAATAATAACGGAATTATATAATAATAGGATGATATATAATTAAATAATAATAGAATAGAATTGGTTTATCTTATAAAGAACTATTTACCAATACAGTAGAAACTCGTTATTTCGTCACTCGATAGTTCTTCTTATTCTGTAATTCGTCGTGTTATTATTTTTTTTTTTTTTTTAACTGTCAAAAATAAATAACAAAACTAAATACGTATCTAATTCATTTTTTCTCCTTGCTACTTATTTAATCTTTAAACCACCTTCTTTGATTTGTCCCTTAAAAATACGCCTATATTTATACATTTTTTAAATCATTTCAAAGAAAAAAACAAACAAAACAAGCCCGAAGTCGATTCCTCCATTGATTGACCTAAGCTGCGATGGGAAGATGGTGTTGCTACTGACACATTAACTCTACTTGGTGTAAGAATCTGGAAGGCGGCAGCAATCAACCGTGAGGACTGGCGATCAATGTTCGAGCAACCCAAGTCTCTACTATCAGGGAAATAGTGCTATGTTAAAAATAATAGTTTGGAGGGAAAGGACGTGGAGTAGGAAGTGTATTTTAAATGTTTTGAGGGAAGAAGCACTGCGAATAGTGGTGGAGAGAATTGTAGAAAATGAGGGATCGGAAAAAAAAGGAACGTTGGAATGCAGTAGTTCTACAGGATGGAGTAAATAAAGATTGGAAGGACGAGATCTTGTATGCAGTGATTGCGGATCTGAATTGCAGGTTAAAAGGAGGGTGATGGGTGTTGATAATATTGAAAAGGTATGTGCCAAGGAAGTATTCTCTGCAGAAGGAAAGAGAGAGCCAGCTTAACTCAGTTAAGATGAGAAACATGAAAACGTATTAAAGTTCCAAAGACAAACAACCTTTTGATGCAACCTTTTTAAAATGTCCTCAAGAACCATCGAGGGCCCACCATATATATATTGCACAACGTAATGAAACTGAAGGAAGAAACTACCTCTTACGTGTGGGTAAGTGAAGGGAGCTTGGAATAGCTTTTGGAGATCAATTGACCTTCGGGAGATTTGTGCAATATGGGATTATTAGGAAAGGATTTAACGAATGCAACATTATACAGAATTATACTATCAATGTAACATTGCTTTTAAATTCTCTTAAGTAGTCTTCCAAAATTATGTTTGAGCCTTACAGCAATAAATCATTTAGAATCGTGTATAAAACACAGTTTTTTTATTGTTTTTTTACGAGCGTGGTACGATCAGAATTGATAATTTCGGAGAGTATGTTTAAACAAATAGTGATTTTACCATAAAGGTCACTTAATAAATGCCTAAGATCATGGCTCTATTATCTATACTATTATATAAAAGGACAAGCTATTTCTCGTTTATGATTACTAACCACAAAAACTATAATACCAATCTGCACCAAAATTTAACCACATCATCTTTATAGTGCCAGAAAGGTTTAGCAAAAATAAATTCTACTTATTTGCAATTAGTTTATTATAAAAAAGCTATAAAATGTGGATAACCATAAAGTGTAAAGATTGACCAATAGGTGGCGAGCGCTACTATAGATGAGAGGTTACAAAGGTACAGTGTTATATAGAGCTTGAAATTGGTAATAAAATTTAATTGAATTATTAAATATGTGGTGCAACATGTGTATCCCAGTAGAGTTTGAGAATGGACCGATTTGTGGTTAGCACCATTCCGCAATAGAGTTTACAATAATAAAATTACTGAAACCATTTTTACCAGATCTACGTTATTTTCACATTTCTTGGAATGTTTAGCACTAATACAGTTTACATTAAAACAAATTTAAATTTGTAGAGCTAAGTTGTTTGACTGGATGAAATGCATACGTAGGATGTAGTAGGGGAAAATTTTAATTTACAATGTTGTGAGGAATAAACAAGGTTTGCCAGATTATTATATACTTTGTTGTTGTAAGTACCGATAATGAAGTCAATTATTTGCGAGTTTCTTTATAGTGTCCGTCAGCATTACCAACTTATTGATTAAAATTAAAAATTGGCTAATTATGCTTTTACGTAATCTTCAAGTACCTATCAGTGCATCATTAAAAGTTTAAATGTAACTACTATTCGCTAAAATAATGCTTATTAATTGCATGCTACAATACAAGAGTTTATTTATAATAATAATAATTATTTATATTAGTATAAATGTTTTTCCTTGTTACTACGTATTTCCTGATTATAGCGCTCTAATTCATAACACTTAAAAGAGCGTAATAAATGGGGCTTAGGGACTAAGGTTCATTCTGGCATAAAGCTAACCAATCCGAACCTAAATGGCTTTATAATTAACTTAGGCGACTCAATCGCAATTTCTAAACCATCGAACGATTTGGGAAAACAGATAAAAGGCTAGCGAGGACATTTTATATAAATGACTACTGTATATCAAGTACTCGAACCTCCACTTCTGTTGGGAGTCATTTAGATATCAGTGCCATTATCTCTTTGGGTGGGGGGGCATATATTAATGGTTTTTTTGAATTTATGGTTTCCGAAGGGCGCTAAATACAAAGAGTGGACCCAAAATCTTATCCGCGCCCTTAATGGTCTCAATAGCGTGTCATAAAGAAAATCTATTAGGGGTGACTTAGTTGAAAAATTGGTTTTCAGAACCTCTACTTTTATATTTATGATATCAAGATTAACAACTCTAATGATAGTCAAGAGATTATTTACATTTTATTAATCGTAATATATATCTTAAAATATTTAAAAATAAAAATTTCTATAATATGTATATTTATATTTAAATAACAAAACTAGAGATGGGGCTGCAGTTTTGAATTGATTTAATAATTTATTCTTAAAATATATAAGAAGTGTTTAAAAATATATATTAAAATATATATCATATTCAGATATGAATTCAAACTTTAAAATCATTTGGTAATTTTTTAAATATTTATTCTAATTTTTAGTTATGCAAACTTTTTAATTTATCAATATTTTAAAATTGTTTTACAGAAGCTTTAAGCAATTTTATATACGACTAAAATGAGCTAAACATACAACCAATTATCCTTCAATCAATTAAAAACTGTTCTTTTAAATGATTATTCTTATTAGTTATTCCATTGGAAGTAAACTGTTGGGGATAGCCAATATTTTAATAGCAGACGTATCGTATTCTTTCTAATGCAAAGTCCTCGAATTTCTCCTCTCACTCACTCTCCAGTGGTTTTGGAAACCAGAGATATGAACTGTATTACCTCAATTTGTGAGGGTGAGACCTATTTTAAGAAATATATGTATTACTGGAAGTATGGCAATGGCCAGTTTCACAACTTTCTAGTCCTAAGTCCCTGTGACATAGCGCTCTCTCATAGCCTCCACTGATTTTTAGCACAAGTGGCGTGGCTGAGAGAAAAGCGTTAGGATTAATTTAGGCCTGGTTGGCCCATAAGTGGGGAAAAAAGCTCGGATCAGAGTTTCCTTGGATTTTTTGTATACAGGGTGAGTACACCTTTTAGTGTGAAAAAAAAATTGGGTGAAACTAGATCAAAAATGTAGAAAAATGCCACAGACCTCACCTTTCTATTCCAATCCGTTGCAGATATACGAGAATTCAAAGACTTTTTTGAGAAAACCAGGTTTTTTCCATAAGGGAATTATCATAATGTTTTATTTACACAAGTAACCGATTTGTATGCCAAATCAGAACGCTATGGTTTTTTTTAAGTTTTAAAAGTAAATTTCTCCATGAAATCGAAACAGAATCATTAATTTAAACATGTCATTCAAAAGTTGATTAAGTTTGCAAGTTTTTGTGAGATTTGCAGTTTTGTGAATAGTTTTTTTTTTTTTTTTTTTTTTTTTTTTTCCGAAAAATGGTGAGCGTTGAAGTAATATAAGACTTTGTAACATCTCTAAATGAGGTTAAGATTCTGTTCATTATAGAAATTTTAATGTTTAATCCAAAAATGTGGTTAAAGTTTGAAAAAGATTTAAACAAAATGGAGATATTACAGGTTTTATGGTAAAAAAAAGAAAAGTGGTTTCCTAAAAAATCTCTTTTATTTATTGTTTATCAGCAACGGATTGGAATAGAAAGGTGGGGTCTGCGGCATTTTTCTACATTTTTGATCTAGTTTTACATGATGTTTTTTGCTTATACTATATTGTATACATAGTGTGATTGTGCTTTTTTTTCCTTTTTCTTTTTTTTTTTTATTTTTCCTCGTTATTGTTACTATATATATATTTTTTAATTTATTTATACGATAATTTCTGATTTTTAAAAAATTAATATTTACTATAATTTGTATCTTGTTATATTGTATAGATAGAGGTTTTTTATTTCCTTGTGTATATTGTATGAATGAATGCATTGCCATCAATTGCCGTTTAGAGAATATTTATTCAATAATATAATAATGGGGTGTACAAAAAAAAAATGACTGTTTTGAAACAAATATTTGTATTATTATTTCTTTGATATAAAATACAATAATTACTCAAAGTATAGTCCATTGTTATCTACCGTCATTACCCATCTGCTAGCCAATTGTTGGATGCCACGCTGAAACCATTCCTTGGAATGGCTGTCAAAGAACTCTTGATCAGCATTTTCAACTCCCGCAAAATTATCAAATTTTTTCCCATGAAGAAAATGGGCCATGGTCAGAAACAAGTATAATCCGAAGGTGCGAGGTCTGGACTATATGGTGGATGAGACAGGAGTTCAAACCAATGAAGTTCTGTAAACTTTTGTAAAATTGTTGAGGAGTAAGTTCGTGAGGGAACAGTCTAGAGGTCTTTTTCACCTTCGCCATGGAGAGAAGATGGTGACTAACAGTAGGAAGACGTAGAGTGTTAGAAACAAGCTTAGAGAATGCTCTAAAGGGATTATTAAGTATTGGTAAATAAAAAATAGCATTAAGATATTTACAGACTTTTGAACTCTGGAATTTGATAAAACGGTCATTTTTTTTTATACGCCATATTATCTATCTAAAAAAAACAATGTTTATTGCGGCAGGTGATATTTATAATGTCAGGTAATGTTTAAAGAAAGAAATGATGATATAAAAATTTTCTTCTATAGAATTCAAATTAATATTGACATAAAGTACATAATTACAATAATTATTCAAAAACAAATCAGATTTAGTTTAATTATAAATATAATAAAATATAGGAGTTAATTATTCCTAGAGAGGACGGGGGATGAGGGAATGCACCTGACAGGGACTGATAATGCTCCAGTTGAGTAATGACCCCCAGCCATCAGCTAATGATAAAATACTCCCCTAATAATTCAAAGCCTACCGGCGGCTTTCCAGGGAGAAAAAAAAATCCCAGCTGATTATTAGTTTTCGAAAAATAATTTATATGGCGCTCAGGTTACAGGGGAGGGGGAAGACAAATACCCGGGTTCCTGATTTGCCAATTTATCTACCAGCTCGAAGATTCCCCTCAACATTTATTCATGCTGCTCGGGGCTAAACAATTTATTAAACTTTATAGAGTTTCCCCTCCCTCCCCTCCCCTCATCCCCTCCACCCACTGGAAACTTTATGAAGATATAGCTCCACGGCTCTTATCTTCTTTGTCCTTATTAGGACGTATTTGCTCCTTTATCTTCGGTTAGAATATTTTTTTCCATTGTTTTATTTTTCTCTTCCTGAGTGGTCCTTTGTATCTGTTATGGCCTCCATAGTGTTTGCTGTCTTGACAGCCCCATAAACACTGTTGAAACGAGGGACCATTTGACTATTCACGCTATATTCCAGAATCAAATATATTTCAACTAAATCTTAATTCAGAGATATAGACGAATCCATAACTTGACAAAACGAAGGAAAAAAAAATATTCTATAGGTATTTCCACTTTGAAATTTTTTTTTTTTTTAATTATTTTTTTTATTAAAAGAAATTTACGACTGTATTAAAACAAATACATTTAGTAAATCGGTTTACAATGAAAAATGATATGCTTATAACTTGTAAAGGAACTACCTATTGATAGTACTCTAATGAAATATCTCCAAAAGAAGAAGATCCTGGAGCCATCTTCTTTTTAGAGGCCTCGGAGGATTGCCAGGAATGGAATGGGAAGCAAGTTGTGAAACATGTGGATTTGGATGAGAAGTGAGTTTATTAAGAAAAGGTGTCTGGTTCGTGCCAAATCAGCGACATATAGAATATTATGGTCATTGTGGATCAGTTCATTTGTGATAAAGTAAGGAGCATTAAGGATTTTGTGGAGGATTTTGGATTGGAGTGATTGGATGCTGGAGGAACAGGATGGTTTGGTGGATCCCCATAACTCTATACCGTAGGTCCAAATAGGTCTGATAATCGTCATATTGATGAGTTTTTTTTTGAGATTTGAACGTTTGTCGAGTAAGTGATGTAGCAGTCGAAATCGACGTGCAGCTTCTTGTCTTTTCAATCTCTTATAAGGGTTTCAGGTAAATCTCTTGTCCAGATGAAATCCTAGGTATCGTATTTTTTCTACATTATTTAATGGTACTCCATTAAAGGGTACAGGAGGACAGGATGAGGTAGGTTTTCGTCGAGGGGGTAAAGGTTATTTCATAGAATTTATTTTAATTCTTCAGTTTTTACACAATTCTTCAAGAAATAATTTTGAAATGAAAAAAAAAAAAAATAATACATTGACTGAGAAAATTGTGTGTACTGACTTAATTAAATAAAAAATGATAAAATGAAAATAAATTAATCAAAAAGAACAAAAATAAATACAAATTACCTATATTCTTCAAACTCTAAGCATTTTATTTATTCATTCGTTGTAGATCCTATTTATTAAGGGAATAAAAATTAAAAAAATTAAAAAAAAACAAAAACGACATAATAATATTATTGTGCAAAGCCCTGAAAAAAGAACCGTTCCACCGATATTCAGAAACTTTTACTAATGTTAACAACAGGAATTCCTCGTAGCAGTCGATAAAGACTTGGACCTGCTGGTAAAGTTTATCACTGCTTTTATATTTTATTTACACATTTTTTCATCTAAAATAGCAATTCTAGAGAAATTTGCTAAAGGAGACTATTTATTAGGTATGCCTTGCAAATGCCTTAAAAGTTTTGTTAGTTCGGAAGTTGTTTTAATTGATAAATAAGATAAAATAAAAACATAATTTCTTCTTGATTGGGAAAAGCAATAGATCATGAATATATCTATTTATAATCTACGACTGTTTGGTAATTTTCGATCCAAATCAAAATTAGGCAATACAAGACTTTTAAAGCAGTTGTTGGGGAGGGGGCTTTTCTCTTTTGAAAATCAATCACCTCCCCAAGCTGATCGCTGGTGAAAAATTACTATCAGCCAAATGATGCCCAATCATAAATTTGAGAAGAAAAATAAAAGAAATTTTACCAAATTACTGCAATTGAAAATGGGGTAACCTAAAATAAAATCAATAAAATGCAAAGAAAAATAAAACCGTTATAGATGAACAACACTTGTAGAATAATTATATTTTTAAAAACTGATTTAAATATATACATACAAAAAAAGAATAAAAAGAAAGGTGATGAGTAAAAAAGGAAGAGATATAAGACTAGAAATAATAAATCTCCTATAGTGAGTAAAATTTAAATATATAAATGAAAATAATAGAAATGGTGGTGAGAAAAGTGATATAAACTAGAATAAAAAAAATATCTTATGATTATTAGCAGAAATTGAAATTAAATAAAAATTAATTAAAACTAATTTTAAACTATTTTGATAATTAATAAATTAAGAACTGACAATACTAATTTAACTACGACAGAATGTGGTTCAAGTTACGTAGAAGAATAGGGTTTAAATACTTGATAGATGTCGAGTGGATGGAAGTTTCCTCATCGGTGGGTTCTAAAATAGACAGTGAAGGGAGACGATCGCACAGAGGTGAGAGAAGATAGGTGAGTAAAGAAGGTGGCTATGCGTAAATAGCGCTTCTAACTTTCTTTCAGGGAGGTCTGGCTCAGACTGCCATGCGACTGTCGCTGGCGACGCTCATATCTTTTTCTTTTGTTTATTATACCAGCTGTCGTAATTTACCTAATATGTAACTTGATACAAATAATATAAATAACTTACTCATATAAACTAATAAACTTATAACATAATATATTTCTCACTATGGGAGATGATGAGAAATAATGCAAGGAAAATTAATTAAAAAATCAAACTATCAGGCTTTAACAGCAGTAAAGCTCCAAAACAGCAGGTATAAGCTTTATTAAAACCAAAATATTCTTTATTAAATTTCTGATATGAAGATAGTCGACATATTTTCGATCCAAGCAACACCAGCAAAGGGAGAGCGTGTCAAAATTTAACATTTTTTTTAGTGTAAAAAAAAGTTACACATTTTGAGGTTGAAAAAAGTTACATAAGAAAACAATAGACTCCCCATCAAAACCCGCATCCATGTCAAAACTAAAGTTTCTTTGTTGTCTATCATCTATTTTCCATTATTATTTCGCCTCTGATACCTGTAGCAGTATGTGTATCATTTAGATCAGCTTATTGCGAGTAATGAATATTCCTTGTTGAAGCTTGTCATTAATTTGTTACCTGCCGAGGAAAATTGGGTTATTTTGACCGAATTAGAAGTAAGTGTTTTAATTCCTTGGAGTGGCTAACTTTAAAATTCCGATCTTCATCTGGGAGAGTTTCCTTCATTAAGATAAAATAAGTCTGAATTAGACGGCTAATTGAGGAAGCTATTGTTTTATAAAGTGGTTCATTAAGGTAATTAATTAATTGCCTATAAATTAACAGCTTTGGCGCTTAAATTGGGCAGTTTCGTGGCGAGGAGGGGGTCATTACATCATAGAATTAATTATTTAGTAGAGCTACTAACTGCTAAGACTAATCATTATTAGCGTGGTAGTATGTTTTATTTATTGATATTTCAAAAGTGTATAAACAAATGGTTCAAATAAAAATGTTGATCAAAAGTTCTTTTTAGTCAGCTCAGAGGATGATGAGTAGGAAACAAGTAGTATACATGCATTTTATAATGATAAGGTTCGTATTTAACATTTCAGTTCCTGATGCACCCTAGAAGTCGCACATTTATTTTTTTGTATGGTAATTCGTTAATTTATTAACTTTAAACCTTATCACACTCTTCAGTAGGTAAAGAACCTCCTACATCCTGTTCGAGCCACTAGACTGTTATCAAGAATGACCTTCCGTAGTTCCCAATGGGTTTAATGCAGCTCTCCTGTGATGTTTTATGTTTTTTGTTGTTTGTTTTTTTTAAGTCAACTTTTTATTTTGATTGAATAAAAAAAAAAAGAAAACTGTTTTATAGCAGCCACGGGGTTGCAGTGCTGTAACGTAAACTGAAATTAGCTATAATTTTGAATTTTTGAATTTAGATGCCAAGCATACGGAAAATCAAGGTGAAAACGTATTTTCAACCGTGGAAGCGTTATAGGAATTGGAGGGTTATTTTCAAACCAACAATGTTTATTAAGATTATTATCGATCAGTTTATTTTTGACCTACCAAGTATTGAGGATTTTGGATTGTGAGCGATTCAGCCTGCGTCCAAGTATGGGTGGCAGAATGAAAATGAATTTTATCCTGGAGCCATGGCCCCTTCGAAAATAACTATAATGGCGATTTAGCTGCAGTATATAAAATTAAGGGCGTAATACTAATATAATAATAATAAAATAGGCGGGTGAACAAAAAATATTAACTGAAAAATACAGTATATTTATCGAGAAAAAAAATATACGCGATCTCAAATAATAATATAAATTCTGACATAAAAAAAAAGAATAAATAGATAAAATAAAAATAACCTGTACTAGTGTAGTCCATGAAGGGACTTAGGTTCAGGTAACGAAGTACCGTTACTGGGCCAACGGTAGTGAAAGGAGGAGATTTGGTCAAATCACGTTTAACTATCAGCTTTCCCCAATTAAGGGTACCCACTTTATCGAGTCTAGGTGTGCCGTAGAAGAGACACCCGACATCGACGTCGAGCCACGGCCGAAATAACCATCCTTGTAAAAATGAAATGAAAACAAAATTAAAATCATTTTAATAAATATTTTCCTTTTCTATAAGACCATCGGAATGAATGCCTAATAAGTAAAGGAAGATTCTGGATTTTAAAATATTGGATGGGAAGGAGTTCCGGAAATTAGAATGTATGTAGGTAGGTAGGTGTAGGTTTTAATCTATTCTAATGAAAGTAATATTGGAACATCTAAAGGCAAGATTCATTCTTATTTTGATAATAAGAATAGTATAGGTGACTGTTAAGAAATTGGATAATGGGATGCAGTCAGGAAAAATAAAAAAATCACATTCATGTTAAAAAACTTTTTATGGAATACCGAGGTTTCGACGAGCCATGCAGGTATTCTATAGAAGACTAAACTAGTCAGAAGAGGAGACAATCGAGGATAGATCATCTTCTTAGATTTTATCGAACGTAATCTATAAAAGTATTCCTTCGTATTTCAAGGGAAACAACAGAAATTTATACAAAAAATAATATTAATCTATATTATTAATTATTATTTATTGGATGTACGAACTATATGCATATCATACATAGATATTATACATTAGCGAGACGGGGTGCTGAATAGCATGTCGGCTAGATTGGGGACATGGCTTATCCAAATTATATTCGGTGGGAGGCAATACAGACATAGCCCATCCTATCTAAGGGCATTAGCTATACCGATCCTCCAATAATGACCGAATCAAATAATTAAACTTATAAGAGCAACTGACTGTTATATTGACAGCTTGCATAATTAAGTTGATGTACATGTTATAGTACTTGGCATGTTTTCTTTCTGATGCTAGTTAATTATTTAGAGATGAGACCTGTTTTTCGTTACGACAGTATATTTAAAAAAAATGCAATAGAAATAGAGACAGCTTTTTTGTATGTCCTGTATAGTCAATAAAAATAATAACATTCAATTAAGCCTTCTATTAATAAAAATCCATATACTTTCAAAATACCTGTTGTCTGTGTAAAAGGTCTTTATTCTTGGGATCCTAAAAAATTTAAGTTATATGGATTAAGCAGCTTAAAAGACTTTGAGAGTTAAAATTTGACTTCACGACATTTTTTGTAACTAAGATATACTATCCATAACTAAGATATATTTCCTCTTTTTGGTCGTTAGAAACAACACAAACAATTATGCCAAAAACAATAAACAGTCAAATACTTAAAACATTTTTAAACTTAACATTTTTTTTAAACACTATTTTAAACTTTTATTGTCACAATTATTATAAACCTAAAACCTTTGTTACAATTTTACAACAATATATTTTACTAACAAAACAATAGACAATCCAATAACTTGAAAGTAATTACAATATGTTAACTTTTTTTAAAAAAATATTTTCAAATTATAGTATGATAATTTAAATATAAACTTAAAAAAAAATACAATATCGACAATTAAATAAATAAATAGATAACTGTAGATCAACATAAATTTTTTTTTTAAATAGCCCTCTTTCCTAATCGTTACCTTATTGGATATTGTGATATGCTTAAATGAGTTTGGAGCAATCATTTCTTGCGTTATCTCATGATAGCGAGAGGATCCCATGAGAGTGGGGGATCCAAACATTAATAAAACGAAAATTAAAAAGCAAACATTGTTTGAAAATAATGTGTACATAAGACCTATAACCCAAATTATGTATAAGAGAGTAGTCCAAATATTTTCGTAAGTTCGACATTGTAGAATTTATATATATATATATATATATATATATATATATATATATATATATATATATATATATATATATATATAT
Organism: Euschistus heros; assembly: GCA_003667255.2. Taxonomy (NCBI): domain Eukaryota; kingdom Metazoa; phylum Arthropoda; class Insecta; order Hemiptera; family Pentatomidae; genus Euschistus; species Euschistus heros. The sequence goes on along the minus strand of RCWM02000328.1, from coordinate 827,704 downwards.
ATATATATATGTATGTATATGGATAAATTTCTTGACTGTTACTGTTAAATGTTTAGTAAGGTTCTTGAGGTTCAGTCAATAAATAAAAAACAACTATTTTGGCGACATTTCGAGACTATATTGTCCTCATAATCATGATGATGATTTCCATATACTAGTGAATATGGAATAGGCTCTTTATATACATATATACTAAATTTAGTTATTATGTTTATAAAAGTGTAGAATGAATATACAGTATAACAAAAGATTATTGGTTCATGGTCATTGTTCTCCTTTAATTATTCATCTCTCCTAAACTACACATTGAGTTTTTATTCTTTTATTTAGTACACTAAAATTTCACGAGACCAGACTTGATTATATCGTTTAAATCTGTGAAATAATTTTGAAATAGGTTTACTAGTTATTTACATTTTTTGATGAATAGTTTATTTTCATTCATACGTTTCTTATGTTTCTTTTAGTTAGGGTTTCTATAAATCACATTTTTTTTTTTTTTTTTTTTTTTTTTTTTTGGTATATCATTTTTAAATGACAAAGACCTCATCTATTATTTAGCCACCCTGTTGTAGAGTTATATTCACAAGGATTTGCAAAAGCCCTCGGAGAAGACTATTATATTTTGGCTCCCATAACGGCGAATAGCTGTGAATTATTCAGGTCCTGAAATTGCTCCTTTCAAGAGATCTGGACCTCCTAGTTCGTCATGAATACTTACTATAAAAAACCCTAGGGCTTCCTTTAACGAGGTAAACTAGTTTCTATAATATTCTTCCATAGAAATAATATCAAGAGGGTATTGAGAAAATTACTAGTTCAATTTGCTATTGCTATTTAATAATTTAAGGAGTCGTCAACTCCATTTTCAATATTTCAATTTGGTAACACAAAGTGTTTTACATTCGGTTTTAGGAATATTTTCCTATCTCTTTGAAATCTTGGAGTATTTCAGTATACATAAATTACGTTACCACTCAATCGTTGGCTCTCAGTGCCTAGATTTCAGATCTATATTGGCCTTATGATTGTGCTGTATATTATTATATTATATTAGCTATGTTTTAATCTTCTGAACTTCAGTGGCTTCTCTATTGCGAAGAAAGGAAAATACAAGACCCAGTTTTTGGCAATGAGATTCGGACTAAGCCACCGACAAAGGAAAAATATAAAGACTTAGACACTATAACAGAACTGTTCAGAAAAAGGTGCATGAAATTCTATGAACACCTTAACAGAATGAATGAAGATCACCTTACAAAAAGAAATTTACCATAGTTAGCTCAAGCAAATTGAAAACTAATTGGCTAAAGGAGTCTCAAAATGACTTAGATCAATACAAATTTTCAGAGGAAGATATTAATAGATAAGTATTCCGTAACAAAATTAAAATTTTGAAACATGTTAAAAAAATTAAAACTGGAAAGAAGTGGACAGAAGAAAGAAGAAAACAGCACAATGAGTTGAGGTTTCGGGAAGACCAAAGGGACAAAAATATGAAAATTGTGTTTGGTTCAAGTTCTCACGATCTCCTTAAGGGGAATAATGAAAAATAATAATAATAACAGTTTGAAGAAAAATTTAAAAGAAGAATGAAATACCTCCTCAACACACAACTGTCTGGTGGCAACATAATAAAAGCTATAAATACGTGGGCCCTTCCCGCGTTAATTTATAGTTTTGGTGTTCTTAAGTGGTCAGATACAGACCTGCAGGCCATTGACAGGTATGCCGCCTTTGTAAACAAAGTCCGGAATCAACACAACACCTGGTATCAGAATGTACTGCTCTTGCTGGTACAGAGTACCTCCGCAGACATCGTCACGAAGCAGGAATCCTACATCAAGAACTTGGAAAGATGTTTGGAATGCTAAATGAAGTGGTTCCCTATTTTAAATATAGGTCCATCAGAATAATGACGTCAGGAAGATATAAATTATATTAGGACGAACAAATAATAACGGACCATACAGCTCTCCACAACAAACCTGATTTCTTAGTAATGGATCTGGAAAAAAAGGAAGCAAAGATATTTGAGATTACAATACCAGTAGATGACAACCTACAAAAGACCATCTCCACCAAAATATGCAGGTACCAAGAACTAGCTGGTAAGTTGAAGACTACTTACAACCTTAAAAAGATTTCTATCCTACCAGTAGTAATATTATGCAATGGCCTTGTACCTCAAGCGACAGTGCAATCATTCAAAGATAGAGGAATTTCATTGAAAAAATTAGAGGATGCACAGATGGCAGTCCTACTTGACACGACTTCAATAATAAGAAAAACACTTAATATATTAACTTTTTGTTGGTACCAAACCCCGAAACGTTTACATCACCACTCTGTATGTTCCAATAAAATATAATAATAATATATATAAATTTTTATTCCTGTTCCTCAACAAGTATCTCCTCTAATTTTTTTTTTTTTTTCCCCAACGTGATAACCCTTATATTATTTTACATAATTTGAGACGCCCTTCGGGAGACAACAATTTAAAACCCAATTGCTTTCCAAAAGGAAGATCCCTCCCTCGCTTTGTATGAAGGGGGTAAGGGGTGGGGGTTGTTTGTGAAGGTTCGGTTCTAGAACAAATTAAATTCCTTCTTAACGGCAGGGGCCATTATATTCTGCCCCCACTCCTCCTAGCCTTTGTTTACAGAAGTCGAAAGAATTAGCTGCAGATGATTAAATATAAACATGGCTTTAGTGAAGCTTTTGTGTCCTTTTTGTAATAAATTACTATTAAAGGAAGCTAATTACTGCATTTTCTCAAACAAGCCAATGAATTTTCTCCAAAAACTCATAATCTTTATATTATCATAAATATAATCTTCATATCATTCTTTTATATTTCATAACTGTATAGATAGTTATAAAATATAAAAGAACAAGCCATTTTTCGTTTGTGATCGCTAAAACTACTGAACCACTCTGTACTAAATTTTAACTACATCATCTCCATAGTTCAAGGAATGTTTAGCAATAATAAAATGTACATATTTTCAAATAAAGTGCTGTTAAAAACGCGACAGATATGTGGTGCGCAGAGAAGTTAGGAAACTGACCGATAGGTGGCGAGCACCATTCAATATAAGTTGTTATATACAACTATAAATTAGTAATAACATTTAATTTTATTTAATTAAATTATTAAAAAAAAATTAAATATTTGGTGCGGGTTATGGATCCCAGTGAAGTTTGAAAATAAATATTTTGTTGATATTCCGCAATATTGTTCACTGCTTAACCCATCCGTTCCAAATTTTAACTATATCATATTCGTAGTTCTATGAAAGTTTAGAAGAACTATAATCATAATTTAAATATACAGTATTGAATCTTAGAAACGGGATTTACACCTCTGAAATTAGAACCTTACCAGAATAAAATTATTTCTGATGAACAAAAATTATTACCAAATAAAACTGTCGATACCTTGCATTTTGATGTTGTGTGTAAAAATGTGATTCATGGGCCTTTAGTTGTAAGAACTGATAATGCAGTCCGTTATCCGCATAAGTTTCTTAGTAGTCTCTGTCCATCTGGATTAGCAACTCGTGTTTTAAAATTAAAAATCGTTTGTCCAATTTGCCTTTTAAGTAAAATTCAGACACCTAATCAGTGGAATTTTAGTCAGGTTAAAAATTATTGATATGCATGAAAATATCATTGAAGAAATAATGCTCAATCCCATACTTCAATACAAGATTTTTATCGATGAATAAATAAAACCTCAATTATTAGTAAAAAATTATCTAACAATAAGTTATTATGAGAGGGAGCGAAGCCGCGGCGCGGGATACTAGTATTTAAAAAATGGACTCAAATAAATATGTAATAAAAAAACAAAAAAAAACAACTAATGAGCTTATCGGATAATAAATAATTTTATCGGTTTCATCAAAATGTATATTAATTTCTAACCATAAAAGTACATAACACTCAACCTCTTTCCTGACACTGTACACTGTAAATTTAAATTATTATCGTAGTAAAATTATCTCTACGTCCAATAACTATGAAGATGATGTAGCAAAAATTTAGTGGAGATGGGAATAGAAGTTTTACTATTACAAACCCTGTTGCGAATGTTGTTAGCCATACATCATTCAATAGTAATTTTTATTGTTGCTGAACCTTCCTTGGTCTATCAAGATGATGTCGTGAAAAATAGTTTGAAAAAAAAAATGATTAATCCTTTGTGATGATGATTGTATTGTTGACTGTGAGTTTTTATAAACAGATTCTTTCTTGTTTCCTTTTCATTTTTAAATTATTTTTATTATTTATTTTTTAATATTTGTATCATCTTGGTCACATCCAATTTTTGTTATTTTAGCCCTGATGAAGACCTGCAAGGCAGATCGAAACGTTGGCACTCCAAAATATAAGTTTTTCATTTAAAAACTGGCTGTGTTTTATTCAACCTTGACTGCACCCCTGACAAATTCATCTGATTAGTCCTTTAGTTTGGTATATATTTCACTTCCGCTTTCATAGAATGCTCTAGCTTAATATAAACATCCTTAATCCCATCTCTTTACCATAAAACAACGTTGTTTGTTGTCAGAGATTACTAGCCTGCTCCGGTTCCATAACATTGTATTATTGTTGAGGTGGCGAATAAACGTTGTACGTTACACCTAGTGTCCGCGTTTATGATATATCTTTTCCGCTTTCCTCTTAACTTGCTCAAAGTAACTTACAAAGTTATTCACGCAACTCGTTTGATTGTAATCGTTTACAACCATCTTGTACTCTCCGATAGTACTTCACCTATAGCAACTGAGAGTAGGTCATGTAACCGTTATTATTTGTTTGTTATTATTTGTAGATGACTAGAAACCGTATAACAGTAGTTTAGCCCAAATCCGGAAGTCGCAGGATTTCTCCTTATTGAAATATCTCAAGTTATAGCTGATCTCGGTTTTTTTCTTTAACATCAGTTTTAGTCCACTAAAATCAGGAGTAATCCCAATGTTAATGAATTAAAAGCAGAATGTATGCTGATTCTATTGATGCTATTACTATTGTAATCGGTGGAACGAAGCAGTTGCTATGACCGTTAGAAATTGTTGATGAAATCTCAACTTCAAAATTTTAACATAGTATGTTATATTATATAAATGAGATTATAAGGGTTTATTATATATTATATTATATTATAAGGGTTTTATGGTGCGCTAAATTGAGATCTGAAGTCAGAGTTTTTAATTTTTTAAGAGTTATTGAGGACCCTAAAGCCGAGTGGTGACGAGCATAACGGAAGTATTTTTATATCAAATAACATCTATAACTGCACTTAAACGTGAAAGAATCATTTCTCTATCTTGACTGAGAGCTGGGAAAAAAAATAAAACGTTATTTTCATACTTTATTTTATTTTTCTCGGCTCCTAATGCCCATTGGCGGCTATAACTCAAGGTTTGCACTATTATATGTCTCTACTGCCCACAAACCAATCGGCATTCAAATCTGTGAGTTACGACTCCAAACGTCCCCTTGTTAGTTTTGATTCAGTTTAATTTTTGTATTACTAAGACATTAGTTCTAAAGGAGAAGTTAGAAAAAATTCCTTACTTTCTTTCTGAACCGTTTTTTTTTTTTTTCTTTGGATTCCCACTTTGTATCATTAATAGTTTTGATTCATTAGCATTGATAGGAGTAGTGCAACTTAACATGTGTAACCTAGTATTCAGATTAGATTTAGCGTAGCTGAAAGCATCAGATCTTCTAGAATGTTATAGGAAACACCTTTTTGATCCATCTTTAGATTCGATTTAAAGCATTAAGGGAGCGGAGGCTTTCATCTTAGAAGGTAAATTCGTCCCCAGCTAATGAAGCCATGTGGCTCGGAGCGTCTAATTAAGTTCAATGCGGTAGTATCCGGGGGCGGGATTAAGGAGGTGTAAGTAGGAATTTCCTGCTCTCTTTGCTCTCTAAGATTTATAATAAATGATGAAATTTCATGATTAAGTATCAGTTTTAGTTACAACAATTTATTTTTTATATATTTCTAGATAGAAGGAGCAGAATGTAAATAGGTAGGAGAATTTAAATATTTAGGCTCCATTCTGGATACGGTAGGAGGATGTAAAAGAGAAATACAGAGTAGATGTGGAATGGCTAGGAAGGAAATTCGCATCTTGCATCCTGTTTTGTGGAGCAGGACCTTATCCCAAAAGAATAAGAAACGGATTTTTCAATCATTGACTGAAAGCATCCTCACATATGGCGCAGAAACATAGTCCCTCGCCAGAAGTATTAGGGATAAATTATATGTAGTTGAGATAGACTACTGGAGGAGGTGTATCCAGAAAACCAGGGCAGATCGCGTAAGATATAAAGATATAAGGAGGAAAATAGAAATTACGGAGAGCGTGACGGAACATGTTATGAAGCTGAAATTGATATGGTATGGACATGAAAGTCGAATGCCTCCTGGAAGATTACCTGAAATGGTTAGGAAATGGAACCCTCCAAGAAATAGAAGAAGAGGACGACCAGCAAGGAGATGGGAGGTTGAGGTCTGAGGGACGGTGATTGGTGGGACAGAGAACTATGGAAGGATAGCTTGACCTAACGGAAACCCAAGAAGAAGAAGAATACATTACTCAAGGGATTTTATGTGTATCTTTAAAGTCACAACTCAAATCTTTACTCCAGGTGAACCTGTTATTTCTTCTTTTTCATTCGATAGTGTTTCAGGCATTTAACCCTAAAGGGCATTTACCCTTCCCCCGACTCTTCCTTGTCCCTTTACTACTGTTTAAACTTAATTTAGTTAGCATCTGTTTTACGTAATTGAATATATGGAACCAAGCTTTGTAGACAATGTCAACCATGCGTCCGGTCATGTAAGTGTTTTTTTTTCTATTTTATAGTTATTATAACTCTTTTTTTTTTAAATGAAGTCATCCTTAATTATTTTATAAATACTTAAGTAGTCTTATTAATTAAGACTAATGTTGAGTAATGAAGTAATATTAATATTATGTATTATTTTATAAGACTAAAGTAGGCGCGCAGTGCCTAGGGTTAAAATTTCTTGTCTTACTTTTTTAAATATTTTGTATGTTTTCAGATCTCATTATGATGGATTAGTCATGAAATAAAACAATTCCGTAAGAAGACTTTTCCAAAATAGATCTCAGTGACAAGTTACGATTTAATAATAATATGAGATTCACGAACGAAATGTATTTACGAAGTGTATTATGAAATCTCAGAAAGTAATAAGAGACAGTAATAAGAAAACGCAGACAGAAAGTAATAAGAAAACGCTACCCAACAAAAGTAAGCTATTTTTATAGAGTAAAAGGAAACTGCTTTACATGGTACATATGAGCCATGTAATTTGGTTTTCAGATAATAGGAAAGAAAGCTTATCATTCTGTCCATCTCGTTTAAGAATATAAGCAACATACTCTACAATAGTAAGTTCTCCGTTGTTGAAACATCTTTCTGAGTAGGCGCATGAGACCGTCTAGTCGCTATGTGATGGCCTAGTAATTTGTCTGAGCAGTGGGTACTTCATCGAATAGGGGACTCTTGGAATTAACGACAGCTATTACACCTTAGAATAGGATGGTTTTTCTTCTCAAGCAGGATTTTCTAGCAATGGATAGTTCCTGAGGTAAAGGGTTTGTCGAGTATTTTTGTTCGAAGTTCAAAAAGAGTTTTTTGACATGGATTTGTCTTTTGTTTGAGTTAAAGTTTTTTTGTTTTTTTTCAAAATTTTTAACTTTCAAAAATTTTGACAAGTTCTGGCTCTGTTTGACAAGAACCATCCATAATATACTTTGTACATTTGTCTCACGAATTAAATCAGATTATAATGACAAGGAGGTTCCTGTTACTCAATGCTACCTCAGAGTTAATCTTACAGTTTAATGTAAACATGTGCAAAAATCATTCTATTTACTTCAATATAAGCTTCATGAAGGAAGCACTTTCAAAGCACCGTAACTATAAAATTATGGGTTATAGTGAATTAATTACCGCTTTCGTTTTTTTTCATTTTAATTTTCTTATTAAAAAAAAACGTTTTATTTATAATAATATTTAATCTTATTAAATTCACTATATAAAAAAAAAAAAAAAAAAAAAATACAGATGTATCTCATGCGCAATACTGGATAAGTAAGTGAAATAACTTTATTGTATATCATTTTTTTGGAAAAGAAAATAATCGGTAATAATAATTTAATTTTGTGCCAACGTTTTGACCTTCCCTACAGGTCTTTTTCAGGGCCACCGAACCACACTGGAGAGGAGGTGAACGATGACAGATCAAAGTATTTCTACTTAGACGTGGTGTTTCTGTTTGACTGGATCCCTGATAATCATCTCCATTCATTTTAACTGTCTACTATACTTTTATCATTTAGAATATTTTTTGTTACATGACGTTAGGACCTACCGTTTAGAGATAAATTGGGTTGAATGAATAATCTCTTTTCTCCTACATTTTTCAAGTGTTTGGCTTTTTTTGATACCCTGCTAGCACTGTTAGTGTTGATCGGATCGAAAATTTGCCTACATTTTCCTTACCAGAAGCAGTATATTAAAGATAGACGTATCAATGATCCAGGGGGCTCGATGGCCGAGTGAGTTTGAGCGAGGATCTCAGCGCGTTCGGTACTTAAGGTCATGGGTTCGAATCCCATCTGGGCAGGTTAAAATTTATTTCGTGGTGGACCCTCGAATAAATTTTGACCTTCTCACCATGGCTAAACTAGTTGGTAAAAGAATATTTAACCTGTAAGATAACCCGTCCTTCCTACTCTAGTTGGAGTACATAAGGACGTTAAGTCCCAAATAAACCAACAAATCAATGATCTACTGTTTTCCCAAACAAGGAGAGATTTAATTCTTTTTTACTAATTGCCTACCTCATTTTTTATCTTTCAGAACCTTGGATATAGTTTTTAAAGTAAAAATACCCACTCCATAAAAACCAATCCGAAGCGTAATAGGGTATTACTGTTTAGGATTGATGAATTAATTGCTACTTCTATTGAGATGATTTTATTAGAAAACTAGTTTCGAATGCTAAACATTCATCTTCATTTCTAAAACATACACAATTTTTTCAACACAACAATACTACGCTACATAGATTATATACACTAAAGTTTTCAAAAATGTAAGACAAGAAATCAAACATTAGTACTTACCCCAGGAGGTCTAAAAGATATCTGGAATAAATCCATCGTGGAAAAGAAAAGGGGGCAGTTAAGTTAAATTTTTGGTGTTTACTATGGGATTTCCCATATGACTCATTGGATTTGTGATCCAAAAATATTTAATTTTAGGCTATTTTCTACTCGATGTAGTACTTTTACTCCCGAATCTTTATTAAATTTGTGGTTATTTTCATTTAGATGGATAGCGAAATTGGAGTTTTGGGTCTTATTAGTGAATGCTCTCTTTTACTCTTTGATTTAACGATCGTCCAGTTTTTCATGTGCATTTCGCTTCACAGTCATTACATTTTAATTTTTATTACGCCGCTAATTGTATTGAACCTTCTATACCATCATGCGTACCTCAAGTGTTATATTATATTCGCTATTTTATAAAAAATATTTTATAATATTTTAATTGTGAACAAATAATAATAGTTGTTTTTTTTTCTAATTGAATGTCTGTACAATTATAGAAAAATATAAATAAAATTTTAATATGTTCATAAATTGTATTTAATACTGCAGTTCTCTTTCTTAGGATAATAATGAAGTGATGATCTCCCTTTTAATGAGAAAGATCCGACCCAGAATTTTAATTTGATTGAAATATTAAGTTGATTTGTCATTCCGTCTAATCTAGACAATGATTCAACTCTTTCCTCGCTCAGACTTCATAATGAGTTGAGATATCTCAATGACTTTCTATGGCTACAGTTGTAACTTTATTCAGGTTTTATAATTTGTTTAGTTAAAAAAAAAAAAAAAAATACAAATATTTTACTCTTTGTTCTGGAGGGGATGTTTTCCTCGTTCTTAAAACTGTGCTAAAGCTATAAACTTGGCCATTAATTAAATTGGCTCGAAGCAGCTTTGGATGTTTTTAATTCAAAACGGAGGTACTTATTAGTCCAAGAGCACCAAACAAAAAACAAAAATCTCCCAAATTTCCTTATTGTTCCGTGACCCAAAGTGAAATTTCTGACTTTAATCCGGGTATGGAGAAGCCATCTATTAATGCAGAAAGTTGAAGTTTATATGAATCAAAAAAACATTTCGTGCAAACTTGTGAGTAAAAGAAAGGATAGTAAGTTTGATTTTTAGAATTTTTATTATAGTGAATAATTTTCATTGGATCATACTACACAAAATTGGTTATAACATCCTTAGGCTTGTTTTATATTATCCGACACGACACGTAGCGGATCAGACACGGCACGGTTCAGAAAAATACACGGTGTATTTGTATTCTCAGACATAGCGGGTTACAGTACGGACCGGGAGCACAGGCAAAGCGGAGATATTTTTTAAAAAATAATTATTTGTTTATATTATATTACTTCATACTAGTGTTTAGTCATTATGTTTAGTCCAGATGTGTTATTTGTCTAAGACAAAAATATAAAAAAGTCAAGAAAGCATGCACTAAATGTGGAAAACCTACATGTTCTGAACATCGAGTAGAAACTTGTACCAAGTGTTTTGATAAGATTTTTTTTTTGTAATTGCATATGTTGGATTTCTATTTTCATATTTTTATATTAATATATCATGTTCAATGTGTTACTCCTTAAGCAGTTAATCGATTTTTCAACATCCAGTTTTACAAAGAAAACAAAAATGGAATCAAATGTAACGCAGAAAAAGAACTGGAAAGGGACAAAGTCACTGCAGTACTGCATTGTTGGAGTCGGAAAGTAAAATATACTTCGAAGAAGACATGTTAAGACACCGCCCGACGTGCCGGTTCCGACAAAATATTCTTTTCGAGAAATGTCTTAATTTCTTGTCTGAAACGTGCTGTGTATTGCCAGATCCGATCCGCTATATATACGCAGACATTATAAAACTAACTATAATAATATTTGTTTTGTCTGGAACGTTACGCTCCGCTACGTGTCGTGCCGAATAATATAAAACAACCTTATCCTTACATGGAAGTGCTGATCCATGCCTTATGCGAAAATCAATAAACGATTTATATATCAGAAATATCTTTGTTGATTACCTTATTTTATTGTTTGTATTATTTTAATCAAATTAATTAATAAATAATATTACAGCTAATTTTAATATTTTATAGTTTCTTTTGGTATGATAAAACATGTTCTTTAATGTAAAATGATTTTAAGTTTTATTAAACTTCACCAGTTTTCGTCACTTTGAATAATTACCGATATAGAAAATTTAATTACCGGTTTTTAAAGACGTATTTATTTCTCATTCAACATATATTTCACTGAAGGTAGTACGAACGATGGCGAAAAATATATTTGATAAAAAAATAAAGAAAGAAAGAAAAATGCCAGTAACATAAATGTCTTTTATCCTCTTCACAGGCTGAAAGGACAGTGGCCTCGAGAGCTATTGTAAAATAACACAATGGAGTCCTGGCAATGGCCATCTTTCGTTTTAGAAATGATTGCGGCTACAAGGTCCATTAGCTCACGGCCAGTGACTCTACAAGATAGAATGACTAGGATCTCCTGGAATCCAGCTTAACTCCACACCTAATGAGGATATTGTTTTAAAGGTTTTCAGCCTGAATGTAAATATTTGAAATATGTATAAATGTTTTTTGTTTTTTTTTAATAATTGTATCCATTTATTAATTATTAGTCTCATTCATGTTATTCCAAATATTATTTAGCATATATTATATAATTTTTCCTTTGATTCGCTTGTAAATCAGATATGAATGTGTTCTCTAACTTATTACCCTCAACTGTGGTAGATAGTAATATTTATCAAAATAAGGTATTAGTGGGTGATTTCGTTTAAAAAATATAGATTGCGAATGTTGATAGTTTAAGAGATATGAAAAATAGATAGAAAAAATGAAATTTTAAACTCTACTCCCTCGCTCATTCTTTATGGTGGGACTTTCTAATTGTTTTACAGAATGCTTTAATGATAATCTATACCAAAACATGTTTTTAAAATAATTTGGATTCAGCTGTTTTTTCTTTTTTGAATCTAAAGTTCTTAATTTTTTTTCTCTTTTTTCTTTTTCTTTTTCTTTTTGCCTTTTACAAGATTTAACGATCTCCCTTTTTTTAAAATTTGTTTTTTGTTTCAAATCTTTTTTATTTTACATGGACAATGTATTAGTAATTACAGCAAAAAATAGCGTTGATATATCAGTAAACAACGAAGTTATGAGGGATAAATATTTAGTTTTGGCCATTTAAAAAAAAAAAAACTCATTAACAAAAAAACCGTAAAAATTTGTATATAGGTAAGTGACCTTAAATAATGGGGCGTATAAAAATAAAAGACCGTTTTTGAAACAAATATTAGTATAATAATTTCTTTGATATAAAAGAACTAATACTCAAAGTATAGTCCATTGTTATCTACCGTTATTACCCATCTGCTAGCCAATTGCTCGATGCCACGCTGATACCATTCCTTGGGATGGGTGTCAAAGAACTCTTGGACAACATTTTCAACTTCCGCAAAATTATCAATTTTTTTCCCTTGAAGAAAATGAGCCATGGATCGAAACAGGTAGTAATCCGAAGGTCTGGACTATATGGAGGATAAGGCAGAAGTTCAAACCCAGGAAGTTCTGTAAATGTTTCTGCTGATTATTGAGGAGTAAGTTAGTGAGGGACCAGTCTACAGGTCTTTTTCACCTTCCCCATGGAGCGAAGATGGCGACTAACAGTATCTTTCGACACACCACACTCCCTGGCAAGTTCACAAGTACTAGTGGACGGATTTGACTCAACAGCTTCCTTCAGAACATCATCAATATCCATTAAGGGCCGCCCGGAGCCCTTCTTCCTTTCCAACGTCGTATCTCCTCTTCTAAATTTTTCAAACCAACGCCGCGCAGTGCGCACTTCAAGAACACCTCCCTCTTCATATTTTATAGTTTCACGAGTTGCTTCAGCGGTTGTGAAATTTTTTTTCCAGTAACGTCTTTAAATTACGAGAATTTCGTAGGACGATGTCATGGTTCTTCATTGAAATAAAGAAGTCTAGTGTTAGAAACAAGCTTAGAAAATGCTCTAACGGGATTATTAAGTATTGGTAAATAATAAATAGATATTGTAAGATATTAACAGACTTTTGAAATCTGGAATTTGATAAAACGGACATTTTTTTATACGCCCTATTAGGTTCAAAATGAACCTCCCTACCCCAGATACCTCTTTGGCCAACGATCTTCCGAACACCCTGTATAATTTATTTATAATATGCCAAGCACTAGCAGAGTGTAAAAAAAAACCCTACACATAAAAATAAGGGGTTCCAAACCTTTTTTTTCTTCATTCATACCAATATAGCTTAACGGTTGGTCTTTGTGACAAAAGTTATATAACATAAAACATTCTCCATTTAATTTCTGATCAGTGAAATCCTTCATCAAATTTTCGATCTGAGGAACACCAACAGAGCTCGTCAAACTATACGTAACGCCCTCGCGTTCCTTCAAAACTTATCACTTTTGACAAACTAGGCCACATATAAAACCTGTTCCATGTTAAAAGACGCCAAAACACACACAAAAAAAGCTAGAATGAACTTTTAATCCTATTGTGTTTTTTTTGTTTTTTTTTCTAAAGACGTTTACTTCCTTTCTTGTCCCGCCTTCATTACTTTATAAAATATATCCATGAAGTATTTGCGACTTTTTTTCCCGACATAATTGGATGCAAGTTTGAAGAACATAATGCTCGAGTTGACAAAGAAGTGCAAAGAGGTTTGGCATTGTTAAAAGTTTTGTTTAAGTTGGCCTCTTAGGAACCGCCAGCTGAGAGGTTGTTTATTTATCAGGACCAGTTCTTTGGCTACTTCTCGGTTCATTTACAACTTTCCCTTCCTACCTGTTAAACCTTTTATACTTCATTTCCTAATTTCGTTTCTTGTAAACTTCTTTTTTTATAACAGCTTTCCTCGCACCGGCTTTTCAGTATACGGCTGCATTTTTCGTCCCCCCCCCCCAAGACGTAGCATAACGAGGTTATTGGGAGAAATAAAATAAGTTTTTTTATATGCATGAATTGTTGAATAAAATTTTAGACAAATAATCATTTTATTTATAACAGAAAATTCTCGTACAAATGTTAGTCTGGTACATTCTCAGACATTTCTAAATCTATTACACAATGGGAAAGAATATGAAATAAAAATACATTTATTACATACAAATAATGAAAATGAAATGAAATGAAAAAATAAACTTTATTCTGGGACTTACTGTCCCTTAAGAATAAAAAATAATGCACAGTTAAAAGTACAATTGTCTGGCATATTATTTACAAATTAGATGCTTCAGTAATTTTAGCACACTTTTTTTAATTAACTTTTATTAAATTTTAACAAAAAAAAAAATTAACTTAAATTAAAAAAAAAAAAAATAAATATAAGAAATAATAATTATAAATAAAATACAATCGTATACATATGAACACATAAAAGAAAGAAAGATCAAAAAAAAGAAAAGAAAAAAAAGGAGGTAATTCTAAGTATTCATTTGATTATTGACATATTTGCGGAAGATTTATTGTCTAAAAGGTGCAAGAATAAATTCTTTTTAAAGGAAGTTATGGAAGCTGCTTTACGAATAGAAGTGGGTAAGGAATTCCAAAAGGAGGTAGCACAAATGATGAAGGATTTGTCGAAGGAAGCGGTTTTATGTGAGGGGATATATAGGCTAAAAGGTTGGGATCTAGTGTTTAGGAGGTGGATAGAAGAACGCCGAGTTAATAAGTCAATAATATAGGAAGGGTTTTTGGATTTTTGACATGGGAACAGGAAAGTACCCAGAAAGTATTGCCGTCGGAATTTAGAAAATAGCCACCCAAGCTCAGAATACAATACATACATGAAGCTCAGAGCTCAGAATACAAATACATGAATTAATCTAATTGTAAGTATGAATATAAGAAGGAGTTCTCTCGGTTAACTATTTAAGTCTACTTATTATCTGGTAAGTTTATACAAATTTGTATGGATACATATAATAATTTTAAATACTGGTTTTCATTTGTATAGATATTTTACTGATATGATTATAAATAATGTTTATTTTATCAATATCAGGAATATTTAAAATATTTTCAAAATTGGCAATGTCATTGGTGTTCGTGATAAAGGTCTGCAAGTAGGTTTTTCTGGGCTCATTGAAGTTGAATAAAATTATAACTCTTATCTTATGATCACTGCGGGACTCGCACAAGGTGATCACACTAACCGACTGATAACATTAAGAAGAAGACACCAACTGGGAATTAAAAGAAAAAAATTTATGGACAAACATTTTTATTACATACGTAGAAAATACACTTATTTTTCAATTCTCATTTTGCAGAAACGAGCTCTCGATATCCTTCTATTTTAACAGTTTGTTCAGCATTTGCTGAGAAAAATTCAAAGTAATAGTGGCTTTATGGTGACTTATTCTGAGAGACAGGCGATCGTACGATTTTAAGATCTCCATTTTTTCAGATAAACTCAGGTCCCGCCGTTAAGATGGCCCCGCGCTCATTTATAAAAAACACTCCGAACACTTCAGAGGACGAAATCATACTGAGCTGAGCTAGTAAAGTTATTTTCATAGAAAAAGAGAAGGGAATGATTATAATGTACATTCTTAGAAAAAGGGATGTTCTTGGAATGAATCATCAAGCTCCAGCCGTCCCGATTTCGACAATAAAACCAAAACGCCGAAATTTTAAGATTTTGAGAACAATCACAATTAACGCAAAAATGGTAATGTAATGATAACACTAACCATGATCACATTATGCGACGTCGACTGTATTTCATAACAAAAAATTTGTATCATGGCATCAAAGATAAATACACAATATTTTATATTAATATGCATCCAATTTCAATTTCTTTTGATATAATATCAGTTTGTCTAAAAAACAAATACTCATTCACAAAAAGTTTTGACAATGAGTTAAATTTATTATTATTATGCTTATGATCTATTGCCAATTTATATAAATACCCTATTTATTAATGGATACTGCTGTAGAAAAAACAAACTGCTATAGTCTTTAGTTTATTCCAGGGCACAAGAATATTATAGCTTGTCCAAGTAACATTGCCCAAATTAGACAATATCTAATAAAGCTATTATATTGGTAATATTTGCTCTATATGGTATAAAACATAATTTAATAATTTTTAATCACATCCACTAAATGTAGATTGTAGATTGAGGTTTTTATTTGGGAGATCAACTTCCAGGTTATTACGCCCTTTCCATTTAAATGTTGGAAATTTATTTTTCTTTGTCCTGTATCATAATTTTCGTAAATTTATAAATTTAGGTATTATTCAAATTTGTAATAAATGTTGTCTATAAATTACAATTGAGGCTTATAGCTTAATTTGCATAATATTTGTTCATTTTCTTAGATTTTATAAAGAAAAATAAATAAAGTGAGTGGGTGGATCTCGTTACGTCATCTTTTTTTTTTGACACTCCTACGTACAAATCAATTTTCTGAACCAATAATCTTGAGCTTAGGCCACGTTGAATGTTATCATTCTCTTATTATATACAGTATCTTAAAAACACGTTATATAATTAAAAAAAACATTTCATTTTTGTAAATAAATGTATTCATCTCTCACAATCCCACGCAAAGGCTTTCATAACGTAGCATTTCCATAAGCATAGAAATGACATGAGGGAAAATACATAGGACGAAAGCCCTCCAAGTAAATTGAAAACTATTTAAAAGTCAGACCCGTTTGAATAAGCTATACAAATCTTATTCACAATAGTTCACTTGTGAACTACTGGCTAAAGAAATGTTCTTCTATTCATCAAAGTTCGATATTTCGAGAGAAATATAATATCATTATTTATAAAATATACATTCTGTTAGCCCATATATAAGTTAAGTTCGCTCAGAAGAAAAACATAAAAGAAAAAAGGAAATTAGGGAGCTGAATAACACTCACGAGTACTGGAAAAAGACTGACTTTATTATCTAGCAATCCTCTTTATATACATTCTGGTGGTTGTTTGGGATTAAGTTGGGAATTAGGATGTATATTATTCCCCTATACACCTTAACTCCCCCCCACCAGTTTACGAACAATCCTCGTAAACTCCTACACAGGCCAAACAACCAACCGCATTAAAATATACAAAAATCAGTGTTACAAATAATTACACAAATAAACAAAAACACTTTTGTCCTTAACTTAAACTTTCACCATGCTTTGATAGATCTTTACATATCTCCTTCAGTACAAAACTAAAATACAACAAACAGCAAAAAAAAAAAAACTTTTACACTTCTTCTAATTTTCTTTTTTACATTATCTACTATTTACACAAGTTCCTTTGCATAGAAGAGAGGATACCCCTCGAACTTCGTCTAATGACCACAAGAAGGAGTAATACGAGAACGATCAAAACGAGTGAGAATAATAAACGGTAATAATGAAACACAAGAAAAATTAACGATAATCAACTAGAAACGACTCAGTGCAACAAAAGAAACGAGAACAACCACTTAGCGTATAAAACGATAGAAACGAAATAACTGATAGAAACGAGATAAACGAGAAACGAAAAAAATACTTTAACGGGATCTTTAGTTGTTCCAGATGCACCGTCCTTCGCTTCCGGGGATCTTGCATACTCTGAATGGTGACAACATTATGTTCCCGAATGGCAACGACTTTAAAGGGCCCATCATAACGTATATCTTCCTTGCTCCGGTTCGACACTACCTTCCGGTACACAATAGTTCCAATTGCGACCCTTTCCATCCTATCGTGAACTCTGAGATTCTCCCGAGTCACCCTCCTACTTTTTTCCTCACTGAGCCTCTTACGCGCTCTCTCCCATCTGTGTCCAAGTGCCACTTTGTTTGCCACCAACGTCTCCGCGAACTCCTCATCCACTACTGCCCCGCGGGTATCCCTCCTACGTTCTCGAAGACCAAATAGCATTTCAAATGGCGAAAAACCCGTAGCTGTATGAATGGAATGATTGAACGCCACTATTGCCTTAGGCATTGCCATACCCGCCTCGATCCCCTTTTCCGCGTAAAAAACGCGAAGGTGGTCCCCCCCAGCGTACTGTGTAAGCGTTCGACCGCCCCTCGGCCCTTCGGGTGTCCTGGAGTATTCAGATGCCATGCCACATCTAACTTCCGCATCTCCAACCTGACACTGGCGTTGTCAAATTCCCGGCCCCCGTCCGAAGTTATCCTCTCCGGTACTCCATAAAATTGAAACCAGATTCGGAGGGCGTCAAGGACCGCCTCAGCCGACCTATTCTCTACCGGGTATGCCAACGCTATTTTACTAAAAATATCTAAGACAGTTACCCATTTATAACCTTTCCATGTGAAAGTGTCTATTTGTAAGTCTGTCAGTGGTCCTATTGGTGTTTCCGTCTCTTCCTGTCTCCCGGTTGGAGGGTGTCGATCATATTTCGTCCTGTTGCAAATTTCACATGATTGTATCACCTCCTCTATCGTCTTCCGCATTTTCACCCAAAAATACTTCCGCTTTAGTGCCTGTAAAGTCTCCTGTACTCCCCGGTGATGTTTTGCCCTGGTGATACGCTACCGTGACCTCCTTTTGCCGATCCACCTCCTTTACCGTTTCCACCATAAGCTTACACCGTACAAACGTCCTGTCCAGCCCTATCCTCTCCGTCCTCCACAACCGTTTTACCTTCTCCCACACAACCGCATTTCCAATATACAAATAAAAAGTTTTCCCCGGTCGAGACTCATCTTTTAGAACTTTACTAATCATTTCTTCCCGAAACTCCTGGTTCCGACCAAACCGTGGTTATATGAAATCTCCCCTCCCTTCTATACTCAGCTTTTGTCAGTCCTGTAGTTTTCGTTTTCCAAATTATCTGGTTATGTTTGTCGTTAACGATGTCCTCAATTTCTTCCATCTCTACTGATCTATCCCCCTCCGAACTGTCCTCTCGTACTGCTTCCCCTTCGTCTTCCGTTACTTCTGACTCCCGCTCCCCTTCTCCTTCCGGTGTCCACTCCCGAATAAAGCGCTGTATCCCTCCCGAATACTCCCCGGCTTCCTGCTCTATTGCATTTACTTGTAAAGCCCGCGATAGCCAGTCGGCCACAATATTCTCCTTTCCCGGCTTATACACTACCTCCATATTATATTGATTCAGGAACTCCTTCCAACGGGTGACACGCGCCGAGGATTCTTTTAACTTCCCTACCCACATTAGGGGACGGTGGTCCGTGTGAACTTTGAATTTCCGCCCGAACACATATGGCCTGAAGTGCTCGATGGCCCATACTATTCCTAGCAACTCCCTCTCCAACGCGCTATATCGCGCCTCCGTATCTGTGAGTCGCCTACTAGCATATGCCACCGGTTGCTCCCCTTTTTCGCCCTCCTGTGACAGTACGGCCCCCAATGCGTATTCACTTGCGTCCGTCGTAACAGTAAATGTCTTGGAAAAGTCCGGGAACACAAGTACCGGTTCTTTTTGGAGTCTGTCCATGCACGTCCGTATGTTTTGCTCAATTTCCGGGGTGATAACTATTCGTTTTCCCTTCTTCAACAAGTCGTTCAAAGGTACCAGGTGTCGTGCCATTTCCGGGACAAACCGTCTGTAATAGTTAAGCGTCCCAAGTAGTCTCCGTATGCCTCTCACGTCTGTCGGTATGGCCATTCTGCTAATCGCTTCCACCTTCTTTATGTCCGGTCTTACACCCTCTTTTGAAATAGTATGTCCTAAGAAGTTAATTCGGTCTTGTCCCAGGATCGATTTTTTCTAGCGACAGTTTCAGTCCAAATTGTCTCAAGCGGTCAAACACCCGTCTTAGGTCCTGTACATGTCCTGTCTCGTCTTTACTGAATATCAGTAAGTCGTCCATATACACCTGACAGCTGGCCTCATCCAACCCTCGCAGAAATTCGTCCATCATCCTTTGGAACGTTATAGGGGCGTTTTTCAATCCGAAGGGCATCCTGGTGAATTCATAATGACCCCTTTCGAAGGTGAACGCGGTCTTATGCTGATCTCTTGGGTGCATCCTGATCTGATGATACCCCGCCTTCAGGTCTAACGTGCTAAACACCGTCGCGCCACCCAACCGATCCAGTATATCCTCAAATCTCGGAATGGGATACTTTTCATCTACCGTATTCTCGTTCAATTTCCGAAAGTCCACCACCACCCTGTACTTTTCACAAGTTCCCTCTTCGCTCTTTTTCTTAACCGCCCATAAGGGACTGTTATATGGGGAGGTACTATCAACTATAATACCCTGACTCTTTAAACTCTCCAATTCCTCCCTGATGTGCTGGCGCAACGCCTGGGGATACCTTCTTTCCTTCACGAATGTCACCCTGTCTTGTTTTTTAGCGGGATCTCGTGTACAGTCTCCCCTGTCACACTCAGTATTTCCCCTTCTATGAAAAAGATATCGGAATACTCGCCTTTTAATGACTGCCGCCAATCTCCCTTCCGCTTGATCACCCCGACCATAGCTCGTCCTCCTTCTCGATCCCTCTCACATGTGTAAACCTTTTTCCCAATACGGACCACCCATCGATCGCCATTCCCCTTAATCCTGGTCCCTACCTTTCCTAAAAGGTCACACCCGATGATACCCCCGTATTCGCGAGGCATGTCTTCCACTACGTGCACCGCTAGTTTTTCCTTCTCCTTCCCCCACCTACTTAATCCGATCTCCGCTTCTCCCTCTACTCTACAGGGCCCACTCAGCGTAATTAATTTACAACTACACGGTTGTACTCGGGGTATCCTCTCCTCTTTACATAAATTTCTTATAACCTCTTTACACATTATTGTATTCGAGCTTCCCGTGTCAACCAGACACCACACACCCTTTCGCAATTTTTATAATAGGCAACCCTCCACTTATACTCTTAACACTATTTACCACCACTCGGTTGCCCCTCTTTGTGCACTCACCTCATACCTCATCGTGCGCTCTCCTCTCCGCCGCCGTCCTTCGCTCTCCGCTCCTCCTGTCGCTTCTTCCTGCCTGGCGTGCTCCTACTCCTGGTTCCCCTTCTTCATCTCCTTCCGTCTCCGAAGTCTCCGATGATCTCGTGGATTCCGACGGACGTCTACTTCTCCTCCATACTCGCTGGGCATTTACCTCCATCGGCTCCCCCTGGTTCGTTCCCCTACGTCTGTTGATGTAGGGGCACTGTCTCGCGATGTGACCTTCTGTGCCACATTCGAAACACCTTGTGCGGGGACATTGCGCTACCAAATGACCCGGTTTCCCGCATCCATGGCATTTTCTTTCTTCTCTCCTCCACGTCTTCTTATCCGTTCCTTGCCTTCTTTCCCGCATCATCGGACGATCCCGACCTCCGAAATCCGTTTCCCTTCTTCTCCATGGGTCTCCTCGTGGTTGCGAGCTTCTAACTCCGTCGGTCCGTTTGTAGGTGACCCTACTCCATCCGTCTTCCTTCCGAACTTCTTCATCTCTAGCGCTGGAGTCCACCATTTCTCTTGCACACTCCACGAAAGTCTTGTCCCTCGGAAGCCCTTCCTTTTTACCTGTCTCCTTTGCAAGCTGAACTTTTAGTATGGTTGATAGAAACGCCATTCTCGCTTCCACTTCCGCTGCTTCTGTCGTCTCCCTCATCTTCTCGGTAATTTTGTTAAAATGAGCCAACAGCGATCCCGCATATTGCCCATTAGACTGATGGGGCCTCCTTGCTTCCCGAAACATTCGGAAGATGTCCTCTTCCGGGGTCCAACGACCGCCCCCGAACGCCTTCTTGAGTCGATCCTTCACCACGACCCATGGTGTGTCTTCATCCGCTTGAATTACGTTGAGTATGCCGCGCTTGACTCGGCATACTAACGCTGCTCTTAGTGCGCAGGCATCCACTGGATCTAGAAGATTCTCGCCCATCTTTGCTTCTATTCTAGCCATCACTCTATCTCCTCCTTTTAAGAAGTGATTCAGCTCCCCAGTCTCTCCATCGTACCTCTCGATATCAGCTATTGCCCTCCTTAAATCTTGCGACATTGCTGTTTTGAGCTTCAGCAATTCTAGAGCATTTGCTTGGGCCGCTGCCATATTCGCATGAGCTGCTGCTAAAGTTTCTGGTGGTAGAGGCTGCAACTCGGACTGAACTTCGAACGATGGCGGCTTTAAAATGTTCTTATTTTCCATCCAGAATTTAGTTTAATAATTTGAGAGATAATAAACGTAAGAACAACTTGGATGGCACTGATGTTCACAAAAATGTTTAGCGGGAAAAAAAAATTTAAAAAATAAACTCACCAAGAGACTATGTTCAAGCGTTCCCGGGTTTCGGCACCAGTTAAGTTCGCTCAGAAGAAAAACATAAAAAAAAAAGGAAATTAGGGAGCTGAATAACACTCACGAGTACTGGAAAAAGACTGACTTTATTATCTAGCAATCCTCTTTATATACATTCTGGTGGTTGTTTGGAATTAAGTTGGGAATTAGGATGTATATTATTCCCCTATACACCTTAACTTATATATATATATATATATATATATATATATATATATATATATATATATATATATATATATATGAAAAAATATAAAAAAAGTTCATAAACAAAAAACTAGTAATTGGCAGAATTAAAAAAAAAAATAATAATAAAAAAGAAAAAAAAAATATCAAGCAGACTTGTTGATTTTCTGATGGATCTCTTGTATTGTTTTTTTTTGATTTTGATGCGGGGTGGTATTCTTCCTCTATGTATGAGGTCAATTTTCGAATTGATGTAACAAAATCCACCAAAAGTAAAAAAAAACAATGGACTGTAATAGTATTCTTATATTTCTCCGACACATAGAGAATTCGGAGTTCCTGGTGTCACACTGCCGTCTCTCTCTGTAAGGAAAAAAGGGATGGTTTTCGGGATAGGATAGACAAATGATTAGAAGGAAAAAGCTAGTATCTTTCCCTTTCTAACCTTCAGTAATATATACAGCTCCGTTCAGGAACTCCGGTCTCAAAGGTAAATCGTTGGCTACTTTTCTCGATTTAATTGAGAACAAAAAAAACAAAACAAAAAAAAAAATAACAAGAGATTACTTGGACTTCGACTACAAGTTTGGATCAATAATGAACAAAAGGCGTTTACAAACTAAATGGCGCCCAATCTGTAAGGAGACGTAAAAATTCCTCTTCCAGCCTAACAGCATAGCGCTGAATATCGTTATTTAAAAATTAAAGAAATTTTTAAGTGACCACTTACTATTAAAAAGAACTAATAACGAAAAAAAAGTAATAACAATATTACATTGTAATTTAAAAAAATTACATGCTAAAGATAATTTTAGTTTCTATGCGCAGTATTGTTAGTCTAAAAAGACTTACTCATAGATTTTCTTTTGTATCATATTTTTATTAACATTCTGTTGTTTCATCATTGGAAATGATACACATTTTATTATTTATTCATATATTAACATGGAACATGTTTTACCCGTGGCCCGGTTATTCGTGATACGTTTTTGGGAAACGCGAGGGAGTTACGTGTAGTTTCACATGCTTGAGCTCTGTTGATATTGCTTAGATAAAATATTTAACGATACATCATATTTAGAAATTTAATGGAAAATATTTTTGGTTACATTTGTCGCTAGAATCAATGCAGCTTTATTGGTTTTAATGAAAAAAGTCAGGTTTGAAAACCCTACGTATTAAGTATAGGTGACGGGGGTAACTCCAAAAACAAAGCAAAGTACAAATATTTTACAGATATAAAAATACATTCATTTTACCTTACGTCATGAAAAAAGGGGATATTCTCAGTTGCGAATTGTTCGAAGGTCGGCAGTGAAGATATATTGGAAGGCAGACACCGTTGGCTGAAGATGACAATGGCAAAGGACCGAGGAAGGACTGAGGATTAACAAGAACTGCATTACTGCAAGTTAATATTAATTTAGCGTGGAATGGGTTTTATTGAATTAAGACTTGGAGTTGGGGCCCTAATCTTGGCTCCTTCCTCTTTACTGCCCTACACCTCAGGCTGGCTCCTCTGTTCCTATTTATAGCGGAACATTTATGGCATTGCGGGGGTTCCAGTAATTACCGTCGAGGGCAGTAAATTCTAATTTCCCCTTGTAATTCATTAGCAAGGAATAGTTTATATGACCAGGTAAATATATAAAATGTTTAAAATTATATTAGCGTTAATAGGAAGTGTAAGCACGTATGACTGTATATAATATATTTGGATAGGATTGATGTAATCAGGAATCATCCAATTATTTGCCACTTTTATTTGCTTTTTTGTATTCGGAGGCTATTTTTAAATTTTGTTTTATTTACCCATTTATTGAAATTTACCACTGTTTAAAAAAATAAACAAAAAATCAACAGAACTCCAGTAAATGTGATAATAAAGTACATAATAACATGGCAATTGATTGTGAAGCAACTACCCAATGGTTGCACTTCAATAAAGGTTCTGCATTATAAGGTCTCTTGGCCATCTTCTTTTCAGACACTTCGGAGGATTATCGGAAATCGAGTGGGACGTGAAGTTTGGAGGCTAATGGATTCGTGTGGGTTTGGAGTTAACTATAAAAGGATGCGCATATGGATAAAGCGAAATCAGTAACATATAAAACAGTAAGATCTTTCATGTTTCTTTTTCAATTACCTTTTACGCAAGGTACAAATATAAGTTTGTTTGTGACATAATGAGTAGCATTGAGGATTTTACGAATAATTTTGGGTTATAAAGATTAGATAGGAGAAGATTTCGAAGGTTTGATAGAACCCAAAGCTCAACTCAGTTTAGTCCAATTACAGTTATGCAAATAAGTCTTATGTAATCAATTTGGAGTTTTGAACGCTTGTCTGAGGAACAGTTTCTTGTCTTTCAAGTCTGTTATGTTAGAGATTATATATGATAATATTTATAATGTTAGATAAGAAATCGAAGATGTTGATACTTTCCTTAGGATGCAAAGTTAAGGAGCTACTGGTTCATAGAGTAAAATGTGGGGTAACAAAAAGAAACGTATCAGCTCAATAATTTGGTTGACAATCTCTATGAATAGTCTTTTGTTCTATTTCTACCGGAAACAGATTTAAATTAATCTATTCAAAATATTTATCTATCGTAATATTCAAAAAAAAAAAAAAAAAAAATAGATTGGTTTTATATATCTATATTATCTGGTATTACGACCTACTAGTTGAGTGTTAGCCTGCTCAAGGAACTACAGGCAGTTAGTTTCTGAAACCAAGCGAAGATCTGTGGCATCAGCAGCCACACACGTCAGGTACCATACACTTCCTCTGTCAAAATTTTCGATGTATTTCGTTCGGATACAATTTTGCAACTTGGCCAGCCCAACGAAGCCTTGATAAATTCACGAATGTAGGCGCACCCTAATCCTTATAAATTTCATATAGCTCAGTTTTCGATCTTATTTTCCAAGTTCATTTTTCCTAAAAGGCTCCTTATATATTTAGCCGAAAAATATTTCTTTCGAATCTGAGAAGGGCTAACTCTTTGGCTCGGCTAGTAGTTCATAATTCTGAACCATACCTGAGTATTATTCGAATTATTGTTTTGTACATTTTTTCTTTAGAAGCCCTAGGCTTGGCTTCGTAATTGTTTGTGTATACAACTTTGCAATATGTTTATTTATTTATAATCTCTTATGAATGAAAACAATTTGGAAGGTATTATATTGTTAGATATAAAGACAGGAATACCTTTTTCTGTATTTTTTTTTACATTTTAAGGCCTGTATTTTAAGGAGGGAACGGGATGTAGAGGGCGCTTGTGCATGTAGAGGTGTTGGGGCACACCTTTTGTTGTGTCCCTTTCTCCTAAAAACAATCAAAAATCCATTATTAAAATATAATTATTATTGAAATCAGTTACCGCCTTATTCCAGCGAACAGGAGGAGGTGCGGGAGTTAAAGTTTGGAATAGTGGATTCTGGAGTTATTGAAGGGAATCGAAAAATTTTATATGTCTCCGTTTGATATATTCCGGGACAATCGGAATATCAAATTTGATATAGTTCCGGGGGCTTCTTCTTCCGCAGCGTTGTTGTTTTCACAATTCTTTGGCGTATCTTTCAGGTGATGAATATTTTTACTCAGAAGAATGTGATGACCAATTCTCCTAATTAACCCATATATAAAATATATTAAGGATTGCATATATTTTTAACTTTACCGTCCTATTGAGAGATGACTTTTATCTTCGCGGTAGTGTATATTCAAGTTTTGTTTTTTCTGTGTTCATAACCAGGAAAAATAACGATATCGCTGAAATACAATTTTTTTTTTAAGACATGGTATACACTGTATTTTTTATAATATAATTATCATTATTCTTCATCAGTCATATCACTTCCTTGGTTCTATCACTTACATTATACATTTTTTTTTATCTAAAAATTTGGTGGAGTCCATCGCAGCCTGCATGCTACCATCTTTTCTACATAAAAATTCTTTTTCCATCTCATTTTTAGGGGTCATTTTATTTTCAGAATTAGCTTCCTACTTGTTTTCCCTTTTGTATTCCTGGTCGGAATGATTTATAAATTCATTTTTTCTGTTAGTCTCAGACAAGATGGCCGCATCTATACATCACGTTTAACATCGTTCTGTGGTTGTGACATTTTCTTCTGTTTATTAACTTATGTTTTATGTTCGTATCTATCTAATAGTGACATTATGAACGATAGATCATTATGACTATAACTTTGAGTTAGGTGAGTTGAAACATTAATTACAGTGCACTAACTTAATATATGTAGGTGAGGTAGTTTTCTAACTGGCTAGCCTAGCCAGTAATCCTCCCGCCTGTTTGAATACAGTGCTATCTTCACAAGGCCAAGGCTCTGTTGATAGTTTCTGTAGCCTCTCGTACGTAGCCAGAGATTTATTTTATTTATTTTTTTTTTGTTACTACCTAGGAACTTTTTAGTTAATTTTTTTTCTTTTATATTTTATTTCTAAAAATATGTATTCTTTAGTATAAATATTGTACATAATCATGTTAATATTTTAGTTTTTAATTAGGTATATACTTCAATATCGACATTCAGAATTACTATTATTATTATTATTATTATTATTATTATTGCTTGTTTTTGTCTATATTATTATGGAAGTTGTCACATCTGGTGATGACTCAGAGGCAGAGACCCCTTCTTATTCTGAGTTCAGCGAGACTGATTACCAGTCTAGAAGAACACTACAGAAGCGCCATAGAAATGCCGCCCCAGGTTCAGCGGGCAACTCACCAAATAAAAAGAAAAACAAAACTTTAAAATCAAAAAAGCCAAACGATAATACAAACAATCTTCAAACTCGCAGTAAATCTACAGCCAAAAAATCTCAGGAAACCACATCAGCTAAACCTAACCCGTCTACTTCTTCGACCACCAATAGCAATAACACAAATCCGCATCATTCTTCTGATCTTGAACCACCTCCAATCTATGTTAAAAAAATTGATAATTTTATATCTTTCTGCCGAGAAATATCAGCTTTAATCGGAGAGACTAATTTCAACTGTTTCTCTCGCTTCAAAGATATAAAAATCAAAACCTCTACAAAAGATAACTACAAAAAATTGGTAAATCACCTAACCATAAAAAATTACGACTTTCATTGTTACCAATTGAAGGAAGAAAAATCGTACAGAGTGGTAATGCGAGGTCTCCATTCCACCACCCCAACGAGCGCAATCAAAAACGATCTGGAAGCAATAGGTCATAACGTGAGGCAAGTCTCTTGTGTGCTTCACCCCAAAGAAAAATATCCTTTGCCATTATTCTTCGTCGATTTGGAGCCGGCCAGAAACAACGATGAAATATTCAACGTAACCAGGCTGGTATATTCAGTTGTGAGATTTGAAGAGCCGAGAAAAAGGGTAACGATAGTCCAGTGCACCCGATGTCAAAGCCTCGGACACACCAAGACGTACTGTCACCACCAAGCCAGGTGTGTGAAATGTGCTGGCCCTCATGCAACTGAGTCATGCCAAAAAACAAGGGATACCCCAGCAATATGCGCGCTGTGTGGTCAAGACCACCCAGCAAGCTACAGAGGCTGCTCAGTATATAAAAGTGTGCACAGCCAGAGAACATCAAAGTCGACGAACATAAAATCACAAAATCATACAAGCAATGTACCTGAAATCTACTGTCCACAAATACTTCAAGAAACTCAAGAAGCCAATTCCCATAGAATAGAACCACAAAAATCGACTTCAACACCCGATCATCAACAACAGGGAGCATCATACTCCGATAAGATCAGATATCAAACTCGACGTCGGGCGCCTCGAATCTCCTATTCACATCCCCAGACCTCCCAACCTCAACCTCAACCCCATAAACAGCACACTCCTGTTAATAATTTGCCTTTAAAAGTAAAATTACCGCCTCAGAAGGAACACCCACTTCCAATCCAACCATCTGTTCAGAGCAACTCTTCACCTCAAATACCATTACAGATAGATTCTGCTCCTCGTATCCTAGGAAGAGCCCAGCCCCTTACCTGTGCACCTACTCAGTCATATAATCCCCACCAAGCTCCAGATTCATTTCCTCAACCCCATCCTTATACAAATGATATAAATGCCATCCTTTCCTCATTCCTTTCTGAACTGAAAGACACCATCAAACCCCTCATCACCCTGCTTACCAGAGCCCTTTCCGAAATTCCATTCAATGTCGCTAGATGAGCGCTAAGCCTCTTGCTGTCATTTTATGGAATGCTAACGGACTACAAAACCACCGCGACGAACTTGACATTTTTCTCCATGACAATCAAATAGACATTGCCCTGTTGACTGAAACCCACTTTACTCAACGGTCATATTTTTACATACGTGACTACATCACTTACAGATCTGATCACCCAGACAACACCTCCCATGGTGGATCCTGCATCCTAATCCATAAATCAATACCACATTCCCTTGTCCCTTCTACTTCAATTGACGCCATTCAATCAACCTCAGTATCCATTTCAACTCGCCCTTTCCATCTAACATTTTCAGCTGTATACTGCCCTCCTGGAAATTCCCTTTCTCATAACCTCCTCGATTCCTTATTCCGATCCCTCGAACCGCGCTTTATTGCAGGGGGAGATTACAACGCCAAACACCAGCGATGGGGTTGTAGAACATCCAACTCCCGAGGTAGCATTTTATCCCGTATTTCCACCTCCAATTCCTATTCTGTTCTCTCACCCTTAAACCCTACTTATTGGCCCACATCTCCTAAAAAACATCCCGATATCCTCGATATATTCATTTCTTCCCAAATTTCCACCTCTCATACCTTTGTCGAATCCCTGGATGACCTTTCGTCAGACCATAGCCCTATTCTGCTTCACTTGCATTCACATCCTGTTCCTAAGCCCTCTCCTTCTAGACTGATTACGTGACGAGTAGATTGGGACAAATTCCGTTACGATTTAGAAAACGAAATAGATTTGAAAATTCCACTCAAAACAAAACATCATATAGACACTGCCATAGACAAACTTACCACATCAATATCCACCAGCATTAACGATAACACCTCACACAGACAAAAATTAAATTCTATTCAGACTAACTTGCCACACCATATTCGCGACTTAATAACAGAAAAACGTAGAGCAAGAGCGAAGTGGCATAGGACCAGATATCCATCAGATAAAAATAATTACTGCAAATTAACAAACAAACTAAAGACAGAAATTAAAAAATACAAAATTCAAAAATTACATAACGATACAGAAAACCTTAATACCACTGACAAATCTTTATGGAATACCACAAAAAAAATACTACTGAACTACAGAAACTGTAATCATCCTCTACTAACCGAAGCCAAAACCTGGTCAAAATCTGACGATGAAAAATCACTCATTTTTGGCCAGCACCTTTTCCAAACTTTTAACCCTCATCCTGATATCC
Organism: Euschistus heros; assembly: GCA_003667255.2. NCBI lineage: Eukaryota > Metazoa > Arthropoda > Insecta > Hemiptera > Pentatomidae > Euschistus > Euschistus heros. The sequence goes on along the minus strand of RCWM02000328.1, from coordinate 797,591 downwards.
TTAATCTTGCTCACCTAGAATATATTGAAGCAGAACTCAACATCCCACTCCAAATGTCTCCTCCCCCTAAAGCATTCCATCCTTCAGAAATATTAAACATAATTCACAGATTACCTTCAAACAAAGCTCCTGGACACGACCTAATTACATCCCACATCCTAAAACTCCTTCCTCGTAAAGCCATCCTATTCCTAACATACATATATAATGCGGTACTCCGCACCACATATTTCCCTGACTCCTGGAAATTATCAATAGTTAAAATGATACCTAAACCCAAAAAGCCACCTGAGTTCCCATCCTCGTACCGTCCTATTTCTCTCTTACCAATCATGGGTAAAATCCTAGAAAAACTCCTTTTAAAACGTTTTTATCCTATCCTAGAATCCCATCATGTAATTCCAGATCACCAGTTTGGATTCCGAACATCACATTCAACAATCCAACAATGTCATCGTGTGGTGGACGTTGTCTCCTCTGCATTGGAGCGCGGAATGTACTGCACGGGAGCCTTTCTTGATGTAGAACAAGCGTTTGACCGAGTCTGGCACCCGGGACTGCTGTATAAGCTCCGTCAATTTCTACCTTCTACATATTTCCTTATTATTAGATCCTACCTCAGTGACCGCACCTTCAAAGTTAACCATAAATTTTCCTATTCACCCCTCTTTACCCAATCTGCCGGAGTTCCTCAAGGCAGTATCCTAGGTCCCATCCTCTTCACGGTGTATACAGCTGACATCCCGACTCATCCTACCACTGTCCTCACCACTTACGCCGATGACACTTGTGTGTTATCAGTAAATAATAATCCTTTCATTGCATCCCAATCACTACAATCTCATATTACTAACATTCAAGAATGGTGTCAAAATCGGAGAATAAAAATAAATCCAAACAAATCCCATCAAATAACTTTTACCCTTCGTCGTAAACCTACGACATCCTGCCCTACAGTATCCTTTAATCATATTCCATTAGTCCCTGTTGAACAGATCCGCTACCTAGGACTCCACTTGGACAAACGTCTTACTTGGAATCCACATACAAGACTAAAACGACAAGAAACTGCTCGTCGTTACAGACTACTTCAACATTTGTTTGTCCAGTAAAGCTTCCAATAAATTACAAAAGACTCATTTACATGACTGTGATAAGACCTATTTGGACATACGGAGTAGAGCTTTGGGGCTCGACTAAACCATCCAATTCATCTCGTATCCAATCCCTACAATCCAAAATCCTTCGAAAAATCCTCAATGCTCCTTATTTTGTGACCAATAAACTTATCCATAAAGATCTTAATGTTCCATATGTTGCTGATTTAGCCCAAACCAGATACCTATCCTTCCATAGTAAGCTCCATAACCACTCAAATCCACTAGTCTCCCAACTTGCTTCCCTCTCTTGGGGCTTGTGGTATTATTTTCCCTAGCCTGAGTTAATGTTTACTATCAATAATGCAACACTAGTAACTCAGCAGTAGCACCTCCTTGATTCAGTTACAGGACTTCCAGTAGCAATAATAAACAACAACCAATAGAAAGAGACAATTAGCAAGTACTAGAGGGCTTGACGACGCAAGGCCCTTGTCCTTTTTAATTTAGCTAAGCCCTTAGGCTCGTAATGAGGGGCTGCCCTTTTCTTTTCTTTTCTTTTAATTAGTTCCGCTTTTATTACCCCAATTATCAATTTAGTAATTCTGTGTTCATTATTACCGGCTACTAGTAAAATTAATTAATTAAAGTGTTGCTTCCTGCCTCTATTTGCATTAAAACATTAATTAATTCGTTATCGATGTGTAGGATTGTTCATATTTGGTGACTATTTTTCTTATTAGATGCTTGTAGCAACCGATTCATATTTTATCAAATCAAATACTTAGAGAAACAAAAATAATCAAACATCTTTTGAAAATGTGTTAATAGATTGTTCTTTCTTTTTTATTATAATATTATAATATGGTACTACAGCCACTTTGGGTCTAGGCTCCACAAAAAATCTACAGTCATCCCTGTCTTTCTTCCGCCTTACTTTTCCAACCTCTCACTCATCATCTCAGGTCTTCCTGGAAGTTGTCCATCCACCTCAGCCTTGGTCTACCTCCTAATATTTTTCATCTTGGACTGCCGTACATCATATTTTATTCTTAAGGCATTCTTAGCCCAAAATGATACTGTTTATCAGATTTGCCAGGATCTGAAGATTTTTGGTAGCCATCCTTGGCCACTCTCCTTCCCCATTTAAAATTATTTTTCGTCCTTAAGGATAATATGTAGAAATATTCCAGGATTTAACGGATTTCTAGTTATCCGATGGATATTCCGCCATTGTTTTCCTTATAGTTTTTGTCCTTGATGATATTATTTTGAAATATTTCCGGATTTAACAATGTTTAAGATGGCGTAAGGATACTCTTCCATTGTTGTCCTTTTAGTTTTTATCCTTAAATATATTATTTTGAAATATTCCAGGATTTAACAGTTTTTAAGATGGCGGAAGATCGCCTCAATCCTCATACTTGGACCATAGAAACGATATTTGGTTCACCAAGCAGCTGTTCGGGTTCTATGTTTGATCTGATTCTCCCATTCCCGTGGTTATTCACCGGACCGAAGATCTTTCTGATGAAGTAAGTATTATCTGCGGAAGGTGGGATAGTACAATTTAAATCGTTATAATGATGAAAAACATGAGAACTTTTGTTAATCTGAATACAAACCTTATAAAGCAATTCATAATATGTTGTATTCTGTACTCAAGAGCTATCGTGAGCACACCACATATCAAGCACCCAATTTATTACTTTAGAAACTGCAGCTGTTACTAAAACCTTTTCAGGTGGGGTAATGCATTGATATTTATCTAAATGCTGTGATAGTAGTACATTATGGCTTGAAAAGTGAAAAATTAAAATGGGTCCATTTGAAAGATCAGATAAATATTTCCTATGTAAAGAGTCCCATTTTAAAAATATTTTCCAGTAAGAACAGATAACCTAGCCAATTATAGTCAAAATCTAGTGGAAAATTAGCAATGACTAATGAATGTAGGGATCAAAATGCATTCACTTCACTCCTCTTTCTTCTTTTTACAATCAGTCTGCTTAACGTCTTGTATAAATTTAATATACATGACCTAAGTTGCTAAGTGCTGATGTTTCGTATATTTTTCGAATAAAAAGTTTCGTTTTCGTGACATAGGTAAAAGAACCAAAATAACCAATATTTTGGGCGTTTTTTTGCGATTTTGGGTATGAAGCTGCCGTGGTAGCAAACTTTAGATTCGGATTCATCGTCCAAAAAAAACCTAAAGATCCGTTGAGAATAAAAGTTCAGCCGTTTTTTTTTTTCGGAACAATCTTATTTTACCTTATTCTTCTTCAAACTCTTTAACCCTCATTCTCTCTCTTAAATCCTATAAATATACATGTTATTTTATTAATTTCTTTTTTCTTTTGTTTTTACGTGCTTATAATTTTTTTTTTTATCAGATTCGCTGATTGTCTTCTGTTTGAAGACTGGTGTGAATCAATAAATAAAGGTATATAAAAAAAGGTTTTTATAAAACGGCAATTACGCTGTGTTTCTCTGTGTTTGTTTTGATTTTCTTCAAGTTACGAAGTGTTTTAGATTTCATATTAGCATTTTAACTCTAACTATTAGATAAATTGATCATTTTAAAGAAGTTATATATTATTTATAGACAGCTTTAAAGGAGAATAATTAGTTATAATTTGGAGAGGTTAGGATTGAAGCTCCAAACAGGTAATTAACAAGCTTTATTACAGTTGGTTGCCATGGCGAACAGGGCGAGGCCATGGCCGCCTGACGAGTCTAGTACAGCAGCCAAAAGACAAGCGCTTCCCAACTCTTATGGAAATTTAATTCCAGATCTAAATTTAGACCATTTTCATCCTGACCAAAGGCCATTACTAAATACATCAACTTCTACACATCCTTCATCTGATTCTCCTCCAAAGATTCCACCAATTATTATTTCAAACATAACGAGAAATGAATTATTAACCTTTCTCAACTCTCGACCTCATATAACCGCCTCTTTCTCCTCACTACGATCTGGAGACATTCGCCTACATCCCGCAAATACTGAAGAGAGAACAGAAATCATGAATTGGCTCACTTCGAAAGAAATCAGCCATCATACATACGGATCAGGACCCAATGATAAACGATATTTCATAACCGGCTTTTTAACTGACTTTCCTCCTTTAGAAGATATTAACAGGACCTTTTTGGCCATTCCTGGCGTCAAATCTATACGAAGACTAAAGAAAACACTTTCAGATGGAACCAAAATGGATCTCCCTGAGATAATAGTCACCACATCCCCTTCAGTAAAACCTGAAAATCTCCAGGCTCCCGGATTAGTCAATCGCATGAGATACAGGGTCGAACTACCACGAAAAAGACCATCAGAAGGAATTCGCCAATGTTTTCGGTGCCAATCCTTCGGGCACATTTCCACCTACTGCTTTCGCCCTATTAAATGTGTGAAATGCAGTGGCAATCACGAATTAAAAGACTGCCCTCAAGACTCCCCACTTCGTTGTGCAGGATGTAATCAAGAGCACACGGCTTCATTTAGACAATGCACACGACGTTTGGAATACATAAATGTTGCAAAAAATAAACCTGTCAAGCCTACAATAACATTTCTACCGCCACCATTATCCTCAGAAGAATTTCCAAATCTTCCACGAACTTCAGCTCCTAATATCGTGGCACCGCAGCCATCTCGCACACATGTTCGCTCAGCGCATTCTCCTCAGCCAGCAGTTTCATTCCTTCAGCAGATAACTCCGATAATACAACAAACCATCACTTCTACGCTTCAGCCCATTGTCACTCAACTCCAGGCTCTCTTAGTAAGCATCCAGCAGCTCTCTGCTTCTCTTCAGCCACTTCTTATCACTCTTCAGGCCTCATCAAATATGGACATTAATGGTTGAGATTAAGGTAGTTAACTTTAATATTAATCATTCTCCTTTCATTCCAGGTATTCACGCACTTCTTACTTCTGCACGCCCTGATATTCTTATTCTTACTGATACTAGTTCACTTCCCTTAAACACTCGTTTTCTCTCTTATTCTTCCTATCATACTACTGATGTTTCCATATTTGTTCACAATTCCATTAAACATCGCTTTCTTCAAACCACATCCCCTCATCCTTCAATTCAACTTCTGGGTATAATTTTATATGTCAATGGAGTCCCTCATCAGCTGTATGGAATTTACGCTTGTCCTTCTTCTCCAGTGAAACCTTTCACCCAGTTCCTTCGATCTGTTCCAAGATCATCGTTTGTGATAGGAGATTTTAACAGCAGACATCAAATGTGGAATAATATTTCCTCCAATCCGAGGGGAAAAGCCATCGCACAACTTCCAGGAACTATTATTTACCCTTCTTCTCCTACATTTCAGTCTTCTCGAGGCCATGTTAGTACAATAGATTTACTTTATACCCATGCACCTCATCTTATTACTTATTGTTATACTTTTAACAGCATTTCCTTTTCAGATCATTTTCCAGTAGTTTATCACATATCCTCTATTAGCACCCCACCCAACTCTTCATTCCATTACAATTATTCTAAAGCTGACAGGATAAGATTTCAATCCTTTCTTTTCAAAAATTCTCCTTCTTCCTTGCCCCCTTTACCTGATACACCAACCACGGCTGATATAGACAACGCAGTTGATCGTTTCACCACTTTGCTCCAAGAAGCAGCCTCTCATTCTATCCCTACCTTCCAACCAAAACCTTTAGTATTACAAACACCTCCGAAACATATTCTTTGGTTAATATCTGTCCGTCATCGTTTGCTAAATAGGTGGCGGAGATGCCATCAACCAGAAGACCGCATTGCTCTCCGTTCTGTTACAAAACAAATCTCCCAGCTTTACAGAAAATGGAAAAAAAACTCAATCTGGGAAAATAAAATAACAGCTGCCTCCCAAAATTTACAAAAATTTTGGAAATTATCGCGATCATCTTATCATAAACGCCTTCCTATTAACCTTCCCAGTTTACACTCTCCGCTTCCTACAGCACAAGAGCAAGCACAAGCTCTTTGTGATCATTATGCTCAACACTTTTCTGCACCTTTTCCTTATGTTCCTCCTTATGTTCCGCCATTTTAATCTTCCGATGTACCCCATTTTGATGCTAAATTAGTAAAAGCAACGATATTTCGAATGGCACCTAAGAAAGCACCTGGGCCAGATAATATACAGGCTATTCTTCTCCGCCATCTTCCTCGCATAACCTTAAATTATCTTACCTCCATATACAACAATTGCTCAGTTCTTGGATATTTCCCCAGCTCATGGCAAAAAGCCATTATTATACCACTTTTGAAACCTAATAAAACTGGCTTAAATCCGGATCATTACCGTCCCATTAGCCTCCTCTCCCATTTAGGAAAGCTTTTTGAAAAATTATTGCTCCCGCATATTCAAACTCATTGCGATGAACTCCCAATTATCCCTTACGAACAGACAGGCTTCCAACCTCGTCTAAATGTTGTACATTCACTTTCACGTGTACAACATTATGTTACCACTGCTCTTCTTAAAAATCACGCCACTGCTATGATCTCCCTTGATTGTACAAAAGCTTTTGATTGCGTTCAACATGAGCAACTTTTTCTTCAACTTCTTCATCACGAATTTCCTCCTTTCCTCTTTAATCTACTTCGGTCTTTTTTCTCAAAACGTTCCTTTTGTTATAGAGTTGGAAACTCCTTGTCATCATATAAGCCCTCTCGGATTGGTGTTCCACAAGGCTCTGTACTTTCTCCTATCCTCTACTCCATTTACACAGCAAATCGGCACACGTTACCCACGCGTCGAAATATCAGCTTATGCCGGCGATATTGCGATCTACAGCTCCTCCATCAGCACTACAAAAGCCCTTCAAAATATACAAGCGGTGGCTCAACAAATTTCAGATTCCCTTTCCAATTTAGGTATTTGTATAAATCCTTCTAAAACTGACGCCATAGTTTTCTCATTTTCCCGTCAATCCCAAAGGAAAAAGATCCAGGCAATCAAGCTTAATAATACCGAAATTCCGATTGTATCATCTATTAACTACCTTGGTGTTCGACTCGATCGACACCTAACCTTTTCCAGTCATTTCCGTCATCGTCTAAACTTCACTCGGCAAACATTCACTTCTCTTTCGCATCTCTTTCGCTCTCCAACTTTATCTGTCCGATTGAAACTTCTTCTTTATAAAGCTATCCTTCGTCCTAGACTTCTTCATGCAGCTCCTCTTTTTCGGCACTTAGTTCAAGATTTTTTTTTTTTTTCTTTCTCTTCCTCCTTAGTGCCTTTCAGCGTGGAGGTGCCTCTGTCCAAGCAAACCAATCCTCCCTATCCCGAGCCAGCGCCCTCATGGCATTCCAGTCTTTGCCTCTCTTCTCTCCCACCTTGGAGATGTAGTCCATCCATTGAGTTCTGGGTCTCCCTCTGGGACGTTTTCCTGTTGGTCTGGCCTCAAAGTATTTTCTCGGGTCTTGGTCCTCATTCATCCGGCAGAGATGTCCGAACCATCTAAGTTGCCTCTTCTCAAGGGTATCCTTTAGAGAGACAACCCCTAGATCCTCTCTAGTCCTATCGTTCCTGATCCGATCCCTTCTGGTTCGGCCCGCTACTTTTCGAAGGTACCTCATTTCCGCTGCAGTAACTCTGCTTAGGTGCTTCCCCAATGGTACCCAGCTTTCACTTCCATATAGAAGAGTAGGCAGGTAGACAGCTTTGAATATATGTATCTTAACATTTTTCTCCACCTCCCTTTTTCCTATAACCGTGTTGCAGAGGTGGTAGTAGATTGAGTTAGCCTTCTTTATTCTGTTGGATATCTCCTGGTCTACCTTTCCGTTCCTGCTTATCACTGTTCCCAGGTAAGTGTAGTCGTCTGCCATTTCCAGTGCTTCACCCTTGCAAAATACCTCAACGTATTCTTGTTCCCGACCAATTTGCATTATTTTACTCTTCTTGACATTAATGGTCATTCCCTTCCTTTCAAGCTCGGCCTCCCATTCAATTACAGCTTGTTGTAGGCTCTCTTTGGTATCAGCTATAAGAACAATGTCATCTGCAAATACCATTACTTGAGCAAGGATTGTCCTCATATTCCACTTTCCAATAGTAGTACGGGCTGTTCTACGTTTGCACATCTTCAAAATCTCATCCATGTATATAATGAACAGGAGGGGGCTCAAACTATCTCCTTGTTTTACACCTTTATTAATTGCAAACATTTCGGACTCTCTTCCATTAATCCTCACTACTCCTTTGGAATCATGATAGGTCGACTTAATAGCTTTTATCAATCCTTGCGGGATGTTCTTTCTTGAAAGAGCGTTTCACAGTTCCTGCCTAGGAACCGAATCAAAGGCAGCCTTCAAATCTATAAATGCCAAGTAAATACTCTTTCCCCGGTCCCATGACTAATCAATTATTGTTCTGAGAGAGAAGATATGGTCTTGAGTCTGGCGTTGAGGCCTGAAAGCAGCCTGCTCCTCTTCCACGTCGTTCTCCACTAGCTCTCTCAGCTTCTTTTCTAATATTGATGTATAGAGCTTGTACACAACCTGGGATAGACAAATAGGTCTATAGTTCTCACATTCGCTAGCATTCCCCTTTTTGTGAATCGGAACAATGATGTTGTATTCCCATTCCTCAGGGATCGCTTTTTCAGTAAGTAACTTCTGAAAAAGACACTGTAATGATTTCATTAGTTCTGACCCACCAAATTTGATGAATTCAGGGGTGATGCCATCTCTTCCTGGTGCCTTTCCGAGTCTTAATCTCTCCACCGCTGCTTCCACTTCCTCTTCCCATATCACCTCATCCCATTCTCCCCCTAAATCCTCTCTAGGCAGTCTCTCCTCAGCATCTTCAAAAAACACTTCTTTGTAGTGGCGTCTCCATCTTTCTAAAATACCTTGGTCCCCAGTAATCAATCTGCCTCCTTCATCTTTTACATTTCGTATTGGTTTACTCATCCTTCCTTTCATTGCCTTGATCTTTTTCCAAAAAACCTTGATGTTTTCGTGATAATTTCTCTGTAAGTTTTCAAGATACCATCAATAAATTAAACAGACTCCAAAATAGAACACTAATGACTATACGAAGACAGTCCCCTTGGCGTACAGACCGACTGACTGATTTTGCATCTCGATTTAATCTAGAAAACCCTGTTCAGTACATAAAACGTTGTCACATCAAATTTTACGACATGCTACCTACCCTTTCCAATCCTCTTTTTTCTTCTTTAAATCCTCCTTCAAAGCCAACCAACTGTAATGGAAGGACAAATTCGCGTCTTAAAACTCTCTTTTAATTTCTGTTTATTTATTTATTTTATTTTTTATTTTTTTTTTCCTATCTGTCTAATTATTTATGCCTTTTTTTTTTTCCTTTGTTACTACCTTAATCTCAGTGTAACATCGTCACTGAATGTCGCTATTTATCTGTAACACTATGTTTTTTTTTTTCTAACATTCAATCACATTAAAACATCCAAAAGGATGATATTTTGTAAAACTCTGTCTAGATACATTATATTTTAATGATATATGTATCAATATACTATTTATCTTTTGAATAAAGATGTTTTGAAATAAAAAAAAAAAAAACGGCAATTATTACCATAGCAGTTTTCTTCCCTTTACACCAAACAAAAACATATCAATCCTTCACTTATAAATAGCTCAGATTTTCAGGATAAATCGTATTGTTCATAAAAATTAAATAAATTTTTATTTTTATATTTAAATTTACTTCTTTGAAAATATTAATCATTGTTGATTAAACCCTGAGAATCCAAATATGCTAAGGTCTTGCTGTAAGGTCACCCAGTTGACGGACCGACCGAGTTGATGAACGACAAGACTTGGACAGCCCTCGGTTGAATACGTCATTAGCCTGGGAAGATGGGGAATCAGTAACTAGCCGGCCCAATTACTGGATCAGTATTGGCCCTGTATTGTGCTGGACTCGAACCCGCTCCGCTAACTCTCTTAATAATCTGGCTTCACTTCATTAGACATTCCGTGAACTACCACAGTCTGGCTGGCTAAACCAATGTCTAAGCCAAGCGAAGAGGACTTTGCTTTTAAAAAACACAAAATTTATTTAAAAAGTATTTCAATTAAAAAGAAATATGTAAATAATTAAATCATTTGAAACCATTCTTATATATTTATTCTGAATTTCCTGCAAAAGAAAGAATGTACTTATATTTTTTAATTCTTCGGTGTAAAAAATATTGTTATGAACATATGAAATTTATTACTAATGAAATTTCTTGTTTAAGAAATATAATTTATATTATTTAAAATAGCACTAAAGGAGGATAAACCCTTAGTTGTAGGTAATTGATTAACGCTAGTAAACGAAGGAACTTTTTATAGCGGCTTTTTCGTCAAAATGCACATTTTTTCATAAATTTGTAACAATATTTTTCAAAACTTTTTGCATTCCTCACGCTTCGCATTTGATGTGCACGCTCAAAAAACAAAACAAACATATTATTAAAAGTTGATGTTAAATTTAATTTTTTTTTAAGTACCAGTTTCATATAAACTTTTTTTTATTTATTTATTTATTTATTTTTTTTTTATGGGCCAGCGGAGAACCACGTGCCAATTTCAATTCTGTTTCCCTTGTTCTTTTCTTTTCTTCCAGTATGCTTTCATCTGTTCACCATGTTTTCTCTTTCTGTCCTCAGACCATTTTGTACCACTCCTTTTCACTTTCCTGCCCTGGAATCCCTTCATTTTCAATACTTTTTGCCGAAAGTCTTCTCTATTATTTATTTCTAACATTTTTCTATTGTTTGTTTTTTTCTAAATCCCTTTTTACTTCATTGACCCAGCTTGTTGTTGATTTCTTACCCCACAGATATCTGAAAATCTTACTTGTCAATCTACTATCTGGTATTCGATATAAATGCCCCAAAAATATAAATCTTCTTTTTCTTATTACATCTCACATATTTTCTGCATGTTGATAGATTTCAGCATTACTTCGTAGTTTCCAACCTTCTACTGTGTTTTGTGGACCTAATATTTTCTTCATGATTCGCCTTTCTAGTATTTCTAAGTTATCCAAATTTTAGTTTAATGCCAGACAATTACTTGCATATAGGCATTCCGGCTTCACTACTGTGTTGTAATGCCTTATTTTTCCATTTTTTGGATAGGCATTTTTTATTTTAAAAATCTTTGGTAATACCATATGCTCTCTCCATTTTATGCAATCTTTCCTCTATTGCAGATTTTTCTAAACCATTTTCTTGGATTATTTCTCATAAATATTTGAATTTTTTTACCCTCTCTATTTGGTCTATATCAGTTTTCAGATATTTTGGTGCATCTTAAATGTTTTTCCTTTTCTATTTTCTTTTTTTTTTATTTATTTATTATTTTATGCACTATATCTTGATTACTTACTAGACCTGTCGGTACGTAAGCCAGTGCAACATGGATGATTAGAAAAATAATAGAAAATTTCTAGGAATTGGGAAGGGAAAAATATTTAGAAAGATATTTGGCCCAAAGTGAATGAACGGTGACTGGAAGATCAGAAAGAATGAAGAGCTTATAACATTGTTTGGAGAGGCAAATATAGTCGCCCCAAGTCATAAAGAAGGAAAGGTTTAAATGGTTGGGGCACGTGGAAAGGATGCCTGTACTGAGGTAATCTCTCTACCCCGAAAATTATTGAGGGAAAAGCCAGAAGGATTCGAGGGTGACCACGATTGAGTGTATGGCATGGAGAACAACCTGTGTTTTGTGGGAGTGAGAGGATGACGCCTTAATGCCGCGGACCGAGATCGATGGAGAAGACTTGTTGAGGAGGTCCAGATCCTGCTTGAAGGAGGAGCTTACTATAAATGATAAGTATCTGGTTTAGGCCAAATTAGCAACATATGGAACATTGAGATCTTTATAGATATGTTTATTGGTTTCATAAGGAGAATTAAGGATTTTGGATTTTAAGTATTGGATACGAGATGAATTGGATGGTTTAGTGGAGCCCTAAATTTCAACTCCGTATGTCCGAATAGGTCAAATAATAGTCATATAAATGAGTCTTTTGTAATTTATTGGGAGCTTTGAACGTTTGTCTAGCAAATGTTGAAGTAATCTGTAACGACTGGCAGTTTCTTGTTTTAATCTTGTATACTGATCACTAGTAAGACGTTTGTCCTAGTGGATTGCAAGTAGGTAGCGGATCTGTTCAACAGGGATTAGGGGAATGAGAGATCGCCAGAATAAGTGGAGGATAGTGAATGAAGAGCTCAAATTTTAAGAACTTAGTTCCGACAGCTAAATATGTAGGATGTTCTGTGAAGGTTCGGGTGTATATGCGGCTTCTGAGCAGGGAAAATAAAGATGGACCATCTTGGACAAACATAAAAATCAATTTCTCCCGGACTAGAAAAAAATATAGATCTATCTATAATCTACTGGTTTTAATACTACTGCTTCTGACAAAGAAATTGTTAGCAAATTTCCATCCGATGTATATCAACAGAGCTAGAGTGACAAAAAGCCCCAGAACTTAAAAAAATGAAACTTGACTTTTTCCGTTCAAACCATTACAGCTCCTAAACTGCAGATCCTAGCGTCAAATGTGTTATATAATAAAATATATTCTCCATTAAATTTCTGATAGGGAAACTTTCCTCAATTTTTCGATCCTAGCAACACCAACAAGAGGTAGAGGTGTCCGTAACTCCCAAACACTTAAAAAAGGCTGGAAAAAACAAAACTTTTTTTTTTTCATTTAAACACATATAGCTCCCAAACATCAGTACCTTGCGAAAATTGTTATACAACAAAACATATTCTCCATTAAATTTCTGATAAAGAAAATATAAAATTGTCGATCCGAGGAACACCGACAGAGCTTGAGCGTTTCAAAACACTGACAAAATGTAGGAAATACGTTACTTTTTTTTATTTAAACCAATATAGTTTCTAAACGGTAGATCTTCGTGACAAATGTTGTATGACAATGTTTTTCTTAATTAAATTGGAGAATGGGAAACTTTCAGCAAATTGTTAATCCGAATACCACCAACAGAGTTAGAACCTGTCCAAAAAGCCTGAACAAAAAAAAAAAAAAATTGGAAAAACTATACTTTTTTTTTACTATTAAAACACATATAACTCTTAAATGGTGGGTCGTTAGGATAAATTTCAAATAACAAAAAATGTTCTCCATTGAATTTTCGGATCCGCGTAACACTGAGCTAGAGCGTTTTAATTTTACATTTTAGAGTGTCACATTTTGTGGGAGTCAAAGTCAGGTTTAAAAATTAGAGCTAATAGACAACTAAGTATTAACAAAGATTTTTTTTTTTTTGTATTGGAACGACAGGAGTTATTTAGGTTGTTCCAATACACTTTACATTTGTTGTGTTAGATCTTAGTTACTTTGTTAACATATAATACCCATTACATACTGTTTTGTTAAAAATAAAAGAGTAAAGAACCGTTTCCTCCTTCCTTTGTTTTCCAGTTAATGGCCGAGGTAAAAGAATGAACCACAGGCAAACGCTGGAACTGAACTTACTGGGCCAATAAAGGACGGATCTGTGGGCTTAAGGTGACAGAGCCTCCCAACCCCCATCCCACCTCCCCCCTGAAGAATGGCCTAGCTCGGAGCAGGTCGGGCCTTTGTCGCTCGGATATATCTGCGCTCCTCTATCAAAGCTCCCATCGATAAGGCCCTCACAATGTTAGGCCTACTTTGAATTTATCCCATCTGACTTATTCTATTGCATGCGTTATTTCTTACATGTTTTATGTATATATCGATTTACAAAAGAGTATTGCGACAACTTGAAAAAAATGTTATTATCAATTTTAGATTATAATGGGGTGTATAAAATAAAATGGCTGTTTTTGAAACAAATATTTGTATTATTATTTCTTTGATATAAAATACAATTGTTATCTACCGCCATTACCCATCTGCTAGCCAATTGGATACCACGCTGATACCATTCCTTGGGATGGCTGTCAAAGAACTCTTGGACAGCATTTTCAACATCCGCAAAATTATCAATTTTTTTCCCTTGAAGAAAATGGGCCATGGATCCAAACAAGTAGTAATCCGAACGTGCCAGGTCTGGACTATATGGCGGATGAGGCAGGAGTTCAAACCCATGAGGTTTGAACTTTTCTGCTGATTGTTGAGGAGTGAGTTCGTGAGGGACCAGTCTACAGGTCTTTTTCACCTTCCCCATGGAGAGGCGATGGCGGCTAAGAGTACCTTTCGACACACTACACTCCCTGGCAAACCACACTCCTTGTGGACGGATTGAACTCAACAGCTTCCTTCAGAACCTCATCAATTTCCATTTATATTTTAATCCATATCCATCAATATCCATTATTTTTTTTTAAATTTAATTTAATTTTTTTTTCCTGTAAAAAATGTATGCTGTAATTACTGAAGCATCTAATTTGTAAATAATATGTCAGACAATTGTACTTTTAACTGTTTATTTTAAAATTTAAAATTATTTTTATTCTTAGGGGACATTAGGTCCCAGGATAAAGTTTATTTTTTCATTTCATTTCATTTCATTAATGGCCGCCCGGAGCCCTCCTTCCTTTCCAACGTCGTATCTCGCCTTCTAAATTTTTCAAACCAACGCCGCGCAGTGCGCTCTTCAAGGACACCTCTCCCTTCATATTTAATAATTTTACGAGTTGCTTCAGCGGCAGTGAATTTTTTTTTCCAGTAATGTCTTTAAATTACGAGAATTTCGTAGGACAATGTCATGTTTCTTCTTTGAAATAAATACCTGAACTGAGGCTTTTTTTTGAAGAAGTCCAGTGTTATAAACAAGCTTAGAAATGCTCTAAAGGGATTATTAAGAATTGGTAAATAATAAACAGCATTAAGATATTTACATACTTTTGAACTCTGGAATTTAATAAAACGGTCATTTTTTTTTTTTATACGCCCTATTATTATATGGTAGACTAGATAGGTGTCACTAAAAAACTCTCGGTGTTGGCCGCAAGTTCGTGAGATTCCTGCCTCAGCTCAACTTGTGGCCCACCTAATACTCTCTGGGCTCTGGACAGTGGGAATTTACGATTTTTTTAAACATAAAACATTCAGCTCCCTCGTGATTGTCACTCCATGCCATTCCAAGAGCCGCCAAGTCCATCGATAGAAATTCCTTATTCCTAAAAAGAAGAGAGAAATCGAAGAAGTTGAATGTGGTTACACAAAAACCGACTCAGTCTTTAATTCCAGACTCTGCAATAACATATCAATTCTCTGACTGAGTGGTGTAATAACATGAGAATTAAGATAAGTTCCAGTTAATCTCAACAAATAACCTTTACCCTGTGCCAAAAACCTACCACATTCTATCCTCTCATATTCCTTAAAGAGAAAAATAGCGTTAAATAATGTTAAGCGGATACCATTTGTTGGTTTTTATTAAGACAAGGGACTCACAATTAACCCTCATAAGAGATTGAGCAGACAAGAAGCTCGTTTAAAACCAATCCAAGATTTTCGTTTAACTTAACCAATGTGCCATTTTAAATTACTTTCCAGTGGGGACAGAAAAACCGACTAGTCATAGGGAAACCTAAGGGATTGTCTGTTTAACTAGTTATCCCCTTTCCTTCTATAACATTTTAGTAGATTCTAGAATAGCTTTTAGAAGCTCTATAACATTGGTTCCCAAACTGGGGGGGGGGGGCGTGAGGACATGTCAGGGGGGGGGGCGCGAGATAAGTTGAACATTAAATTAAATTTTGGTAGTCTTTCTAAAATTCTAAATTTTAAAAGACATAGCACAATGTTCTCAATTAATTGTTTATGCTCGGTATATTGAAAAGGCTTCAAGGACATTTATGAAGGATCAAGTTTGAAAATCCAATATCATACCATTTGGAGAGCCTAATTGAAGAGTTCCAGAAATACTTCCCAAAAACTTGTGAATTTGAACATTTATGTGAAGATAGTATTTACAGAATATCAACTGACCCATTCCATGTCAACATAGACTCCCTGTCTGAATCACTTCAAGAAGATGCTTTGGAAATAAAACATGATTCCTCTGCCAAAAAAAACTTTGATATAATGGACAAACCTTCATTTTGGTTAAAATATTTATAAATGTATAAATAAGTGTATCCTAGTTTATCACGGGAAGCTCTTCGTTTATATTTGCCTTTTTCAAGCACCTATTTGTGGGACAAAGCATTTTCAACTCTTGTGCCAATTAAAACAAAGTATCGGAATAAACTTGATGTTGCTAGTGAATTGCATTGTGCACTTACTAAAACTCAGCCGCGAGTAGGCATACTAGTAAAGAAAATGCAAGCCCATCCATCTCACTAACCAACCTAATCTATTTTTCTTTTATTAATAATTTTTGAATTTTATAAAACTGATATTGCTGTATCTTATGGCAGTATAAATAAATGTTTTGTTTTCAATGTAACACTTATTTGTTTTTGTTTTGTTCCTAGGCCCATACAATTTATTGTTATTGGGGGGGGGGGGGGGCGCGAGAAGCTTTCATTTCAACAAAAGGGGGCGTGATACAAAAAAGTTTGGGAATCCCTGCTCTATAATTTTGCCTCCTTAGTATAAACATGTTTGATTTCTTGTTATACATTTTTCAAATTAACATGTATAATCTGTTTACCGAAATGCTGAAGTTATTTATTTAATTTATTTCTAAGTTTATAGAACTGATAAATAATTTTTAACATTATTTAAAATAACATTAACAGGAGCTAGTCATCGATGAAAAAATACCGATAGAAAGGACAAATATAAAGATGTTAATGAAATTATTGCTGGTTTAAACTAAATCCTTTTTACTTTCCGGACAACCCAATATCTTCCCATGTATGAGTTTTGCTATTTTTTATTTGTTTTTGCTATAAACGTTAGATCCCTTAGTGTAAAATAAAAAAGTGTTATTTTTAACCAGAACATGATATTATGTTTGGATTATTTATCTGTAGGAATATCTAAATAGTGAATTCGGCCAAAATAAAAAATTAATCGTTTTTTCAAAAATGTAGGTGAGGACAATTTTTAAACTATAAACTAATATCATTTTCAGATTCCTTATCAAAAAACATACATAAACCAAATTTGGTCGAGATCAAAAATTAAAAATTGCTTTCAATTTGTTTAAAAAACGTCTATAATTCGCGCTATCTCACATATTTCACCACCGATTGAAACCAAATTTTTAGGGCTTCTAGAATCCGAAAATTGCATAGTTTAGCTCAAATTATAGTTAACCTCAGATTTTTTTTGCCAAATCAGTTTTTGTCCACTAAAATCTGGGGTACGCTGATTCTAGTGATGACATTACTATTGTAATCGGTTGAACACAATAAATGGCCGTTAAAAGTTGTTGATAAAATCTCAACTTCAAAAATGTTACATTCTCGAAAGAGTTTAAAAACATTTTTTTTTATTTTATTTAACATTTTATACGTAATATTTTTTTGGTGTATTGAATCGAAATTTGAGGTCTGTTTTTCTTGTAGAAAAACAGCACACTTCATTAGAATTTTGTTATTTTTTTGGAGTTTTTGATCAGCCTGAAGCCGGGTCATGTTTCGAGCATAACGAAAGTATTTTTATTTCAAATAACACAGAAAACTATAAGTTTACGTGAAACAATTATTTCTCTATATTGACAGAGAGATGAGAATTTTTTTTTTCTCCTGATGGTCATTGGTTAGTCATCTCTAGTTTTGCACTATAATAGGTCCCTACTACCCATACGAAAATCGGTATTTAAATCTCTGAGTTACAAATCAAAACATCCCCTTGTAAGTACTATTTTAAAACATAAATTTACAATTATTTCTTTCAATTGTGAAGAATAAGAAAATATAAATACTTTTTTGAATAATCGTATATTAATCTTAACAATTAAAAAAAAAAATTATAAATAGAATTATCAATTGAAGCTATATAAAATACTAAATAATTCGGCAATCCATGCCTGATAATGATTTTTAGATAATTTAGCTGAAAACTGTTAATAATAAGAAATATCTTTTGGCTGCCAATCTTCCTTAGATCACTAACAATTCTGTTCAAATTAATTTCGAAATCTATATATAATCTTAGCAATATCTCATTTGTAATGAGCTGGTTTATCTCCTCCGCCGGTACACCTTCTTATAGTATCACTCCAGCACTAATCTGTCCAAGTTGATCCTATTGCCTCCAGAGGCTAAGATAATCCTGGAACATCAGTTAGCCGAATGGAGCCTAATTTCGGGCTAACCCAAGGCGGAATCAATGCCCGCCCATTTGTCGGCTACCTGGGCTACTGGAGGCTATGTTGGGGACTTACTGGAACGGTCCAACTTGTAACTACTTCCAGCTCCAGCAATCTAATTCCCGGTACCTTATGTTTCTTCTTATCGTCTCCTTCTCAGATCTTGGTTAGTCTAAATTAGTTTCTTTGTAAAGGCTTTCAGGTCTTGTTTATTTCATTATATTTAAGTAATAGGAGTCAACTATTTCTTAGGGATGATTGTCGATAGTTGTTTCCAATCAAGTCACGAGACTTAATGCAATCGATCAATCGATTAACAATCGATTTCAAACGCCAAAATACTGAGTTATAATAAATTGGTTTAGCATAATAAAATTAAACAGAAAATCTTGTTTTCGTTAATAAAGGTATAATAATGAACAGCACGCGTGCGCAATGTATAATAAATGAACCATAGTGAAAAATGTCAGCTAGTCTTCATTGTATTAGACACTGTAACATACTTTTTTATTTTATTATTGTTAATTTTAATAATCATTATAATACACTCAAATATGAAATCTATACATAAGCAATTACATTTTTGCTAGTCATAAATCAAATAAAAAATATGCTTGCTGTTATAAAATATATAACACCTTAAATAATAATTTGCCAATTATTTATTATCTTGTTGATAATTCATTAATGATTTTAATTGAAGTTTTATTAATTGTAATCATAAAAAAAAAAATTGATCTTCATTTAACTACCAGTATTTTGTGACTAAAATGGTTGAGGATAAAAAAAACGGTTTATGGAAAAATTGTATTTTGTAGAAACAATAAAATTGAAAAGATTTTTTAAAAAATAACCATACATCTATTTATTATATATTTCGCTATAGATATAGCCGATAGTGAATAGGTAACAGATATGCGAGTAATAGGTATGTTAAAATATCAGTGTAACCCGATATACGATTACGAGTATGGAGAGAAGCTAACCCTGAGACAAGTAACTGGTATTCGTTACAGATATTTTTTGGAACTGTTACTGAAAAGTATTCGTCTAGACAATCCCTACTACTTTTATCGTTGACTATTTCTAGCAATAATAATCGTACTTACCAAGGCTGGCTAGGCAATAACTAGACGACCCTTACGAGAAATATTGGCAATAATGCGGTAGGAATGGTTAAGTGGAGTAGGTTAGGTCATTAAGAGTCGTGGAAGAGAATTCAACCAAATCCAGTTTCCTTGGCCAGTTCTCTGCTGAATATTCAGTGCTGTTTACTCCCGCCATTTCAACTATATAACGGCCCTTGTGTAGAATTATCTGGGTCGGCCGGTCTATTGCAGTTGGTCGAGGCTCGATTCGGTTACCAAGCTATTTCCTCTATGTACGGGTATTCCAACAGTATATCGGATGGTAAAAAAAATATTATTTCATTGACTTTAAAAATAATACTATATTCTAAAATTAGGTATTAATTAACGAATGTCCGAAATCAATTTTGAGTTTTGTCACAAAGTATTTATATTTTACAAACTTATGACCTAAAGAACAGCTTGATCTTCACCTTATTTGTGGAAGTCACAATGTCTTATATAACTTCAACGGCCACCGTTATTCGAAAACACTATCCACAAAACGTCAACTCTCACAAAAACTTTAAAATTTAATCAGCTTTAGAATGATATGTTAAACGTAATAAATTTGTTTCGATTTCATGAAGATATTCACTTTTAAAACCAAAAAAACATGGTGTTGTGATTTGGCCTACAAATCAGTTACTTGTGTAAATAAAACATTATGACAATCTCTTAATATATATGTGCATTTTAAACATAAGAAATTCTTCATTGGAATAAAAAGCAAAGAAAAAAATTATTGTTTAATAGACATACGAATAACGGTGAGCGTTGAAGTAATATAAGACATAGTAACTTCCCCAAATAAGGTGAAGATCAAGCTGTTCTTTAGGTCATAAGTTTGTAAAATTCAATGCTACTGATACTCAGCTATTATAGAAAATTTAATGATAAATCCGTAAATGTGGTCAAAATTTGAAAAATATTTTTAAAAAATGGAGGTATTACAGCTTTTATGGAAAAAAAACGTGGTTTCCTCAAAAAAGTCTTTGATTTATCGTATATCAGCACACGGATTGGAATAGAAAGATGAGGTCTGCGGCATTTTGCTACATTTTTGATCTAGTTTCACCCAATTTTATTTTATTTTATTTTTGATTTATTTATTTTTTTTTTTTTATTTTTTTTTTTTTTTTGTACACTAAGAGAAACACCCTGTATATGCATTTATAGTAATTCTAACCGTTTTCGAGATATTCGTTATTGAAAATTTGTGATTTTCAGGAAAAAACAAATGCTACCTCACTTTTTGTCTACCTACCTTCTAACTACTCCTAAGAGAAGCTGCGAAGTCAAAAATTATCGCATATTTCATGCTCTCTAAACCTCTAATTTCAGCACTCTTTAATTGGAGTCGCACATCTCCACGAAGACACGTTTGTTGGTACTCAGTTGGCTATAGTTCCGAAACAGTTTTTCAATCCAAAATATCTATTTTTTATCTGAATGCTCTTTAAATTTACTATAAGAACCTATGTATTAAATTTTGATCGAATCCCATTAAATAACCATACCAGCATGTTAAAAACCGCTTACTATTTTGAAGTCCAAGATTTTTTGGCATTGTTTTCACTATAACTCCATAACTATTTGTCAGGTCGAATTTTTTTTTTTATCAACTAAAATCTGGTTAAATTTGCTATCAGGCCTATATATGAAATTTTGATTAAGTCACGTAACACACCCAAGCCTGAATGCTAAATATGTATGTTTTGGCAAAGTATGACGATATTGACATATTCAGTGGACTGGTTTGAGTGTATAACGTGCCTTAATCAAAATTTCATTGTATAGGGCCTGATAGTAAACTTAACTATGAAGTCAAAAATTATCGCATATTTCATGCACTCTACTCCCCTCATTTATTTACATTACTCATAGACTGGACTAAAAGGGGAAGGTGTAAATATAGACACCCTCTTTTGTTTTTGAATTTAAGTTACTTTTAGCTTAAGCAATTCTAGATTTTTTTCTTTTATTAACAGATATAACAAGTTTCTTAAATGCTAGAAAGCAAAGCTATTTCATTTTAAAATTAGCAATTTACGTATAGCTTTTTAAATAGCATCAGAAAAATTGGGGTGTAAATATAGCAAATAGCTCTTCAAAGAAGTCACCAAAAGTAGTTTAAAAAAAGATAAAATAATTCGAAACTGTAGAGAGTTTATTTATTAAAGGAAAAAAAATATTTACAGAAATCGCGTTTATAACTGGCTCTTTCTGCCTTGGCACGATCAAGTTCCCACATTTAGTAAGATTTTATTCTCTCCCCTAAGATTATTGTCTACAGACAAGTTTCCATATCATAAGATGCAAGTTGTGATCTCTAACAAGACATATGTCAACGTTCTCGTGGAATGGGGGGGTCCATATTTATACCAACCCTACCTAAGAAAGATGGCCAATATCACATGTAACCTAAAAACGTGACTGAATGTGTGCTTCAAAAAGCAGCTTCAGATCTTCGCTTTCTAAATATGTTTGTGAAATTATTTTGAATTTTTCATAAGAACGTGAAACGAAAACGATTTGACATGTCTCTCCAAAGTTTGCAGTCCAGAATGAACACCGATTTGCACAATAAATCAAGCTGCATCCACAATAGTTGAAAGAATGGTTCCAGCTGCTGACTATATTAGCAAATGGCTCCATAGACAGTCCTCGCCGCCAGTCTTCAATATCTCCTTTAGCCAGTAGAGAGAGGTGCCCATATTACACAAGATTTAAGATGGTATCAATGATAAGAAAATGCTCCCCTTTTCTGTAAATTGCAAAACTTACAACTAAGGATTGCTGTGTTCTTACTTTTAATTCAGTTTTATTTTACCTTAACTCATATGGATCTAGTTCCTTGTGACACAGCTGCCTCCTTTATCGACTTCGAATCCTTTTGACTTCTATGATGTTAAAAGCTTCTATTCTAGGTAGTGGCATTCAGGGTTTTATCATCTGGAAATATGTACCTATGCATTATATTTCACCAGATCTACTCATGGATCAAACCACAATTTACATTCTAAACTTATACTTGATTACTAACAATAGATTGATGGGCTGTGCTAGATTAGATTGAGGTTTTTATTTGGGCGATCAACCAGGTTATTACATCTAAATGTTGGAAATTTATTTTTCTTCGTCCTGTATAAGCATTATAAACAGTGCTAGATTTGTCTCAACTCATCCATGTTCTAATTTAATAACATCGTTATTAAAATTGTTGTATTGAGCGCTACAGTTCTAGTCGGGCCTTGGTCTCACAAAGAATTGAAAGGCCATGTCTTTCAATCTTCCGCCTGCTTTTAATATCTTACTCCCAGTCTTTTTAGGTCATCCTCCAAGTTGTCCAGCCCCCTCAGCCTTGGATTCCCTCTCAATCTCTTCTTGCCCGGCCAGCTGTACATCATCTTTTTTGGTAGCCTATCTTCCAGTATTCCTTGCAGGGGGACAATCTTTCCTCTTTTTCTCTAGAAAAATTAAATTGTTATTGTAGTTACAAAATTGTATTTTTTAATTTTATCTAGCTATTTAAATTTAAAACTTTATATAAAAAAAAAGTGCATCTAGAAAATGGGATAACATAAAAAAAAAAATAAAATGACTATTGCTTGCGAATCAACTTCCACTTCAATAAAAATTCTATTGGAGAAGATCCCGAGGCCATCTTCTTTTCAGACGCCTCGGAGGGTTGTGAGAAATAGAAAGGAAAGCATGTTGAGAGACTAGTGGATTTGAATGGTTATGGGGTTTACTATGAAAGCATAGGTATTGGGATAAATCAGCAACATATAGAACATTTAGGTGTCTATGGATAACTTAATTTGTGACACAGTAAGGAGGATTTTGGATTTTGGATTGCAAGGATTGGATACGAGATGAGTTAGATGGTTTAGTGGAGTACCAAAGCTTAATTCCAAATGTTAAAATAGGTCAAACACACTTAAATTAGTAAATTTATTCCCAAAGACACATTTTCAATCCTAAATTATTATTTATATATATGCTTCAATAGCTTTAGAGTGGCCTGGTATGTACTAATTTTATTTCACATCTTTACTGAGAAATTCTAGCTTCCTTTAATAAAAAAAAAAAAAAGGACTCATTGCTCTCTGCAATTATATTGTATTGCCTCTCGCATGGCGATGGTAGAACTTTGATAGATTTCGAATAAGTGATACTTATTGTCTTTTTATATAATCCGATTTCGAGGTCTTCTGTAAGAAAACCTCTTTGGAAAGTTAGATCAATAAATAACGGGCTTCGACCCTTAGAGAAAGAAGTGTAATGAAGACACCTGAGCCTAGCCAACTGGAAAGGATCAGACGCGACGTTAGCTGGAATCGGATCGGTCTCAGTTCCCCTCCGCCTCCTACTCCATCTACTAAATACAGTTCCTTGATATTTAATGCTGTTTACTCCCGAACCCTCTGGCTATCCTTGGTTTATATATGACATTCGTCCTAGTTCCGAACACGGGGTACTTCTGAAAAACGAGAATCTTATAAGATTGGTACATTTTATTTTATATGTTTTCAAAAAATTCGCACAGTTTTTGCATAGCTTCTAAAGTCGAATATGCTAAACAAATACAAAAACAGATAAGAGGAAATATTGAATTAAGAAATTCTAAATGATGTAACTCATTTGAAAAATTGTTATAAAAATAAATTGCAAGTAGAAAAGAAATCTAATGTATAAAAAAAGTAATAATACTAAATACAAATTATATAGAATAATTGTATATTTATTTTCAATACTTCAGTGTTGATTATTAATATAAGATGATTTATAAACAAAGAAATTTAGAAATTTTACTAGAATATAGTATTCCATCGCGAGGTTGCTAAGGCTGAACTAGAATGGAACCTCAAATACTACCAAGGAAAATGTGGACGGGAGCGCCAGGAGGAACAAGAAGAAGAGGCAGGCCTAGATAGCGATGGATGGATGATGTGGAAGGAGATATCATTAAAAGGTGGCTAAATATCCATAACTGGAGGAATGTGGCCGCTGGTAGTGAGAAGAGAAAATAAGTGTGTGCACAGCCTAGGGTCCTTCATGGACTGTAGCAGCCGATATAGAATAAAACAGAATTAAAATTTATTTTATTTACATTCCAGCGAACCCTAATACAATAATAGCATCATACGCAGATGATACTGCAATTCTGACAAGACATTCAGACATCACTCAGACTTCACTGACTCTCCAAAATTGCTTACAAGAGTTACAAGACTGGTTCAAACAGTGGAAAATTAAAGTAAATAATGTCAAATCTCAGGATATCACATTCACTCTCAGACACGACCCCAGCCCCGCAGTCTGTTTAAACAATGATCTTATTCAACAAACAAATACAGTAAAGTACCTTACTTTGGACAGAAGGATGACCTGAGGCCCTCACGTGAAAATTAAACGCCTCTGCTAAACAATTCACTAAGACTACTATACTCTATTCTTCACAAACAATCGACTCTAAAAATCGAACAACGATTAGATACTTATACTTACTCAAACCTTTACTGACCTACGCATCACTAATTTTTATGACAGCAAAAAAGACTCACATTCATAAATTACAAACTTTTCAGTCTAAGATCTTAAAAATCACAACTCGCTGGCCATGGTACGTGGTTCCTTAGTAACAGAACATTGCATATAGACTTTAACACACCCATTGTAAAGGAACATTGCACACTTCATACAAAAGATTTTCATGAAAAACTTCAAGGATACTACAACAAACTAATTCAAAACATGGCGACATTAGATATGCTAGAGACAATCCGAAAAAGGCTGAAGAGGAGCTGTTTAAGAAATCTCCTAAGATAAATCTAAACAAAAATAAGACTGGAGGTAGGTACCGATGTGTGCTGAACTCATGCCTGACATACCAGTTTTACATATTTTTTATATCATATCCTCTTATTGTCGCGATTTGAGCGACAGGTGTAGATAAAAGAAATAAAGTGAAAAAAAAAGTACATCTTTTTCCTTACTCAATTATTTTATTTTTCATTTATTGATATTTACAACTGTATAAAAACATATACATCAAGTAAATGTGTTGATAGTGAATACATTGGCATGTAAATAACTTGTGAAGAACTACTCAACAGTAGCACTTCAATAAAAATCTACACTAAAAGGCATCTACTAAGCCATCTTCTTTTCAGACGCCTCGGAGGATTATCGGGAATGGAGTGGGAAGCAAGTTGGGAGACTAGTGGATTGAAGTGATTATAGAGCTTACTATGGAAGGATAGGTATCTGGTCTGGGCTAAATCAGTAACATAAGGAGCATTAAGGTCTTCATAGATAAGTTTATTGGTCACAATGTAAGGAGCATTGAGGAATTTTAGAAAGATTTTGGATTGCAAGGATTGGATACGAGATGAATTGAATGGTTTAGTGGAGCCCCTAAGCTCACAAACAAGCCTTGAAGGATAGAGAAAAACTCTATAGAGAAAAAGGTTAACAAGCCTTGAAGGATAGAGAAAAACTCCCAGAAAGGAAGAAATGTAGTAAAAGATAATTGGCAAAATGAAATATCGTCTCAAGTTCAAAGAGAGGTCCCAGGTGCCAGATCCTATCAAACGCCAGATTATCTTTTTAGGACTAAAAAAACCTTATCCTTAAAAATACATAATTAAATACTCCGTACGTCCAAATAGGTCTAATCACAGTCATGTAAATGAGTCTTTTGTAATTAATTGGGAGCTTTGATCGTTTGTCTAGTAAATGTTGAAGTAGTCTGTAACGAGTAGTTTCTTGCCTTTTTAGTCTTGTAAGCGGATTCCAAGTAAGACGGTTGTTCAAGTGGAGTCCTAGTAGTGGATCTGTTCAACAGGGATTAGTGGAATATCATTATTCTCAATTATTTTATTTTATTTCATTTTATTTTTATTTTGTTTTGGTAACCAGATACATTATAACCAGTGTTATTATAAATATTTTTTCAATATATCATTGAACCATTATTAGTTGGAGTTCGATATTATATAACGTAGATTATAGAATCCCAAAAAAAATATAATAAAAAAAATAGTTTATTGTACTAAAATAATTTAGGTCAACAGTAGTAAACGTGGATTATATTTTCTTAGTAGGGCGTGAAGCATAAAAGATGGAGAAAAACAAGGAGACAGACGAGCAATATTTCTCGAAACTCAATCCATTGGCCCATTTTTCAGGCCTTTCTTTGGCCAAACAACATCCCTCATTGACAAAGGGCTCTGGGCTCGAGCCAACCTTGCCTTTGTAATTTTTAATAGCGCTTAATTCATTTACAGAACCACAGTCTTGTTTGTCTCCTCTTTTCTCTTTTTTTATTATTTCCTAATTTATGTTCAATATAAAAACTACTTCTTTATTTATTCGCCTAAACTTTTCTAATTATTTGAATATCACAAGTTTACACGTTCATTTGATTACGGTATCACTGCCAATTTCTTTGATTAAAATTTATTAGGTTTTATAAAAGTTAAGTTTAATAATTACTTAAAAAATAGGGAAGATAGGAAAAATGCACGATGTCCTCAACTATAGTAGAGAAGAATGTTAAAATATGCTCACACATATTATGTCAACGAAATAAAAATAAACTGTAAATACTCATACATTGAATAAAATTGATTAATTAAGTAATGAAGAAGATTAAATTATAACAAATTCTTACATAATTTCTCTTTTTATAAATCACCTAAATTTTAATTGTAAAGCTGAAGAAGAAGAAGAAAATGAACTTTAATCTAGGGCAACTTGTCCCCTAGGAATAACATAGGGCAATCGCCTGGCTATGATAATTTATTAATTATTAAATTATGAATAACAAAATAAATAAGAAATCATGTAAAAGAATACATCTTATGTATACTATAATAATGTACATTAAATAAATATTCAGGTTTTACATTTGCTCGGAAGATTGAAAATTTAGAAGATAAAGAAATAGATGACATTTAAAGGAAGTTAGAGAGGGGCATTTTCGAATTGAAGTGGGCAATGAATCCCATAAAGAGGAAGCGCAGATAATCAAAGATTTTTCGAAGGATGCAGTTCGATACGCAGGAATGTACAGGTTGATGGGTTGAGTTCTTGTATTTAAGAGGTGTAGGGAGGTCATGAATATAGGTGGATTTTTTGGTTTTCAAGGATTGAAATTTGAGTGCACCTAAGAAGTATTGAGGTCGTAAATTGGGATAAAGCGTCCCAATTTCAGCAATAAACGTGTAAGTTTGAAAATAATAATAGAAACATTAACGTCTCTAAATTGTATCTTGAATTATTACTGTTTTTTATACTTTACCCGGACTATGTACTATTTTTTTTTTACGGTAACGAGATACATTTTTTGTCATAGAGATTTTGTGTTCGGCCGAAGGCTCGCTTTATTTTCTGCAAGCGAGCTTCTTGTGCTCTCCCTTCGTTCCCTGACATTTCTAGGGTAATAGTAATTGTAAAAAATATAATTTTAAAAAATAAAAAAAGGCTATCTATGTATATAAAAATGAATGTGTGTTTGTCTGTACTCGATAGATTCAAAAACCGTACATCCAATCGCCGTGAAAATTCGGGAAATTTTTAGGTATATCCCCGGGAAGGTTTTTGAAAAAAAAATTTGAAAATCAAAGTTGGGGGGGGGGGGGGGTATGTAAATATCAAAATAACATTTTTTTTTTATAAATACTAGTAAACAATTACCAATAAAACATATGTTCTAAATTAATCTATATCTATACTATTATATAAAAGTACAAGCCATTTTCCGTTGGCTATAACGGTACAATGTTATATAGAGCTAGAAATTGATAATAAAATTGGCTTGATTCAAATAAATTGTTTTAAAAAAAGCTATAAATATTTAGTGTGACGCGTGGATCCTAAAGATATTTAATAATCGAACCATATGTGGTTAGCGGCATTCTCCACCAGAGTTTGCAATGGTAAAATTATTTAACCCCTCTGCACCAAATTTTAACTACAAAATCTTCATAATTCTAGGAAGATTTTAAATAGTATAGTTTACTATAATAATAATTTAAATTCACAGTGTTAAGTGGCAGAAGTTTGTCACTCTGTCATTAACTTTTATAGTTAGATAGAAATTAAAATCCAACCAAATGAAATCAATAAAATTATTTTTGCTGCACTAAACATTATTGCCTTATGAAAATATCGATTATTTTTTTATATTGTGTTTAAAAAATGAGCGACCTAACCATAGCTTTTGTTGAAGGTTTTAAGAAGACTAATATTTTAATGATTTCAAATTCATTTTAATGTTTCAGGTTTATTTAATAAATTGTACCATTGGTTGTGTGAAAGAGCAGTAATATTACCAACAAATACTATAGCAGAGAATATTAACAACATTATTATTGAAAAAGTAAATTGTGACATAGAGAATATCTCTATTGATAGGGTTGTAAGCACTGATAATGCAGTCCAGAGTTTCTTCCTAAAACGTCTCTGTCCATCTTAATTACCAACTCATAGATTAGAATTAAGGATTGAATATCCAATAATGCTTTTGAGTAAATCATTGCAATAATACCGGGTTACAGGTTTGAGTGAAAATATTTAGAAATATTGTGAGAAAATAATTCTCAACTGCATTATAAAATTGTTATTGATAAAAAAAAAAACTTCTGTTATTAGTTAAACCTATCTAAGTTCGTTACTTATAAGAGCGGGCGAAGCCGTGACTGGAGATGGTAGTTTTATATAAAAGTAAAAATTATCAATGTTGATATTCTGAAAAATGAAACTATGTGAGACCACGCATTTTTTGCTTTGACTTTATAATAAATATCACTTAACGGATAATCATTTTCGATTTTAACTGTCTTTTATGCGCATTAGGGATATGATCCACTTAACTTGCAAAGTAAGGGTGAAAATATCTCCGTATATTACAGGGTTTTACGCAGCCTACGCACTAACATAAACATGCTGAGGAGCAGGTACCCAGTTTACCAAGGCTGGAGGTATTAAGGGCGTGAAAAGTGTTCAATAAAGACAGGCTTTGAGGACGAGAGCTGCCCTGCTTTACGACGGGTCCCTTTCCCCTGCGATAGCCGTTAAACGAAGAGTCTTTACTGCGGAAAATAATTTATCGAAGGGCAGTCGGACTGCTTTGGTGAATTCGTTCAATAGCAGGTCGTTAGGGCCAGCGGAATATTTTATGGGCCATCCTTGTCTACGTTATAAATTCGGGTACTTAGAATTGTTTTTACTGTCGCCCTTTGTTTTAGCCTCCCGCCCCCTGGATCCTGTTATAAATTGTCATTGTATCTCCGCTATATATTTTTAAGGTCAGATCAATGGATAATCAATGTTGTGTTTGATTCTAACGAAGCTGTTGCAAATTTATATTTCAGTATAAAATAGCTGTATAGAATAGAATAGAATAGAATAGATAAATATTTTATTCTGTGACAAAGTCTCTTAAGAATAACAAATAAGTACAGAAATAAAAATAGTTATATCTAGTCAGAGACATAATAATATAAACAAATAAAAACAATATAATTTCGATGAAATAAAATGGAGAGAGCCTTCCAGCTTACGAAATACACCTTCAACAAAAAATCCCTCTCCTGAAATTCCAAGATCAGGCATTATAATACAGTAGTCAAGCCTGAAGCCCTTTATGCTGCAGAAGCTTTGTCTTTGACTACATATGGTTCAGTGGAATTGTTGGAGATCAAGGAAAGGAAAATACTACGAAATATTCTAGGCCCTAAATTCCATAATAAGTAATGAACTTTCACACATCAGCAATGAAACTCTGTACAGAATAACCGAAACAATGCCAACACAATAAGGAAAACGAGGACCCATCCTAAGAATGGACCCGAGAAGGATAACTAAAAGAAATTTCCGTACGGAGTTGAGCTTTGGGGCTCCACTAAACCATCCAATTCATCCCGTATCCAATCCTTAGAATGCAAAATCTTTCGAAAAATCCTCAATACTCCTTACTTTGTCACCAATAAACTTATCCATAAAGATCTTAATGTTCCATATGTTGCTGATTTAGCCCAAACTACGAGTAGATACCAATCCTTTCATAGTAAGCCCCATAACCACTCAAATCCCCTAGTTTCTCAACTTGCTTCCCACTCAATTCCCGATATCCTCCGAGACGTCTGAAAAGAAGATGGCCCAGAGATCTTCTTGTGTAGATTTTTTTTTTTTACTGAAGTGCTACTGATGAGCAGTTCTTTTCAAGTTGTGTCACGTTATTGTAAACGTTTTTTTAACACATTTACTTGATGTATACTTGTAAAGTTGTAAATTTCAATAAATTGATTAAAAAAAAAAAGAAAGAAATTTCTACTTTTTCTACAATAAGAAAACTAAGCAAAACTGGTTTAAGGAAACTGAGAAGGACTTACGAGAGTCACGAATTAGAGAAGAGATGCTTACAGATGGATCCGCAAAGAAGATAACCAAAGATAAAATGAAGAGGTTCCAGGACCAGGGTGAAGACCAAACGACGATACAGGGTTTCTGAAGAAGAGAGTGCAGCAAGACCAGAAAGGATGATGAAGTACTGGGAGAACAGGAAAACACGACTCACTAACCGCTGATTGATTTACCGTACCCCAAAGTGGGTGAAACGAAATTAAACAAAAAAATAATACAATAAAATATAAATAGAAAATAGTTAAATATTTTGAAAGGAAAATAACACAACACTCTGCCAATGGGATAAAATAAGTAAAATAAAAAAATATCTTTAGATATAATGTTTAGAGTTGTATGTACAATAGAAGTACCTAAATGTTATATTCAGAGAAAGTGAAAATTATGTAAAGTGGAATCATAATCTGTCAAGAACTGTATCTGAACCTGTTTCAGAAATGCAAGAACATATGTTTTAACTGAGCTGGTAGATATATAGTTAACTTAAATGTTTTTAGGGGTTTCACTTGTATGATATCAACAGGAATAAAATAGAATTCTTGAGGATGGTTGAATGAAAGAGGAAGGAGAGTTAGAATGCAGAAATTCTGTGAGACGGAGTCTGTAGAATAGAAAGACGGGATCTGGTGTGTATTAAATTGACTACAGAGCTGACTCGAAGCATATTATAAATATAGGTAGGGTGAAGAGTGTCCAAGTGGAGTTCTAGGTAGCGGATCTGTTCAACAGGAATTAGTGTAATATCATTGAAGGATACTGTAGGACAGGAAGTCGTATGTTTACGACGAAAAGGGTAAAGATTATTTGGTGAGATTTTTTTGGGTTTATTTTGATTTTCCATTTTTGACACCATTCTTGAATGTTTAGGATATGGGATTGGAGTGTCTGAGAGTTACAAAACTCAAAATTTAATTTGTAGGTGATGTTACAGTATTGCACGACAGGTGCTATATATTGATTATCAAAGCAGCTTTTTATTTGGCTGTTAGCTAAATACACTTTAACCACCATCACCAATCGTCCAATCACTTTCATTCTTTCTGTTATTTACATGAAATTTAAGAAGTTAATTTCCTAAATTCTGCTCAATACCCCTCAAATTCAAAGAAACACTAATTCCTCTTGCGCAATCCGTAATTGCAAACGTAAATTGATGAAATAAATAAATAAAATTACGATATTTTCTCAATAAAATTTTGAACGATACTCATAGCCTCTTTACCCTATTTAATTGAAAAAATAATGGAAATATATAAACAGTTTGGAATAGAAATACAGCTAGTATGAAGTTAGTTCCAGAGTGTGAAGTCCGTTGGAAGTTGGTGGGAACAGGTTGATCCCCAGATAACACGAAAAACTTTTTCCTGATGACACAAACAATCCAGATTTTTCTTTATCTCTGTGTGTTTGCCTCTTTGCCTGCTTCCAGCTGATAATGGCAAATTACAAAAAAAAAAAAAAAAAAAAAAAAAAAAAAAATGTTCCTAGACGTTAATTAATTTCTAACCCTGACGGCTTAGGCCCAAGTTCTCAACTCCTAATTACTACTGAACTCTGCTTTGCCAGCTAGGAAGTAGCCAACGCTAGCTATTAATTGTAACTTTTTTGAGCTAGCTTTAGCTTTAATCATAGCTCTCTGGATTTACATTTAAATTATATTTATCTATGTATCAACAAATTATTCTTCAAATATATCGTGTACATTATTGTCAAATTTGATAGTAAATGTTAATTACCAAGGAGATGAATTTGTCAGGGGTGCAGTCAAGGTTGAATAAACACAGCCAGTTTTTAAATGAAAAACTTATATTCTTCTATTAAGGAAAAATATAAGTTTTATGCATACATAAATAAAAACTTATATATTATGGCACGCCAAAATATAAGTTTTTCATTTAAAAACTGGCTGTGTTTATTCAACCTTGACTGCACCTCTGACAAATTTATCTCCTTAGTAAAAACTCACAGTCAACAATACAACCATCATCGTAAATATTAATTACTCAAGTACATAAATATTATTTTTGATTTTGAAAACACTTTAGAATTAGGATTGCATCTTGACCAACGACTGACTTGGAATCCAGACTTAAAAGACAAGAAACTGCCCGTCGTTTCCGACTACTTCAACATTTACTAAACAAGCGTTCAAAATGCTTCCAATAAACTACAAACAACTTATTTACATAACAGTAATTCGACCAATTTGGACACCCGGAGTTGAGCTTTGGAGCTGCACCAAACCTTCCAATTCTTCTCGTATCCCATCCTTACAATCCAAAATCTTTCGAAAAATCCTCAATACTCCTTACTTTGTCACCAATAAACTTATCCATAAAGATCTTAATGTTCCATATGTTGCTGATTTAGCACAACCCAGATACCAATCCTTTCATAGTAAGCTCCATACCCACTCGAAGTCTCCCAACTTGCTTCTCACTCAATGCCCGATAATCCTCTGAAGCGTCTGAGAATAAAATGGCCAAGAAAGCTTCAAATGTAGAACTTGTGCTACAAATAAGTAGTTCTTAATATGTTATTGGCATTTGGTTGTAATCATTATTCTAAAATTTACTTATTGTATATAAAGGATACCGTAAAATGGGCTCTCATTAGTACTGTGGGGTGATATTGGTACACAATTGTTTCTGTGGTGATTTCCTTCTGGCAGGTTGTTGTGTCGACTTTTACCAAATGAGAGTCCACGAAACGGCTCATTCATGCGCTCTCATTTGGTAAAAGTCGACACAACAACCTGCCAGAAGGAAATCACCACAGAAATAATTGTGTACCAATTTTACCCCACCGTACTAATGTGATTCCATTTTACGGTACAGTTGTATAGTACAGTAATTAGTTAATAAAAAAGCCAATAAAATAATTAAGATTCCTGAATTAATTGCCACTTCTATTGGAATTATTTCACTCGAATACTCTTTTCGGATGTTAAGTGTTTATCATCAGTTCTAAAATAAACAAACATTGAATATAGCCTATAAATAAATATTTATGAATGATTAGAAATTATAAAATAATTCAAAACCAATCCAGATTTTACTTAAAGTAACCAGATAAATATTTCCTATTGTCCCATTTTAAATTTCTTTTCGATTGGAACGAAAAGAACCTAGCAGTTATAGGACACAGTATACCTAATGATGCCTCTACGCATTTAGTCTGTAGGTCCCGATATCTTTTAGATGTCCGTTAGCCGCAATTCATTAAAATCCAAAATCCTCAATGCACTGCACTCTGTTACAAATAAAGTTATTCCCCTTTACTCAATTTAAAACCGCGAGGTTTTTTCTCTGATTAACGGTACACACTTAATAGAGGGAAGGTGTTCTTCAGGAGGGTCTAAGTCGATTCACTGCCAAAAAACAAACAAAAAATAACTTTCTTTCCTTCAGCTGGTCTCGAACTCGGGTCGGCATCTCCTTGATGCATTATCGTAATTATAAATAAATAAACAAGTATTTCAAAATTACTTTATTACATATAAAAATTTTCTCTTCGACAGGGATCATGGATCTGTTTATCTATAATCTAACGCTTTTCCCAATTTACATTGAAGAATTTAAAAGATCAAATTACTATATTAGATAACTAAAGTTTATCGAATATACATTTATCGAAATTTACAAATGTACATAATATATACATCAATTAAATGTATTGACAACGATTACAAAAATATGTTAAAAATTAAAAAGAACTACTCATCAGTAGCACTTTAGTAAAAAATTCTACATTAGAAGGTCTCTAGGCCATCCTCGTTTCAGACGCCTCGGAGGATTATCAGGAATAGAGTGGGAAGCAAGTTGAGAAACTAACGGATTTGAGTGATTATGGAGCTTACAATGAAAGGATAGGTTTCTGGTGTGGACTAAATTAGCAACATATGGAACATTAAGATCTTTATGGATAAGTTTATTGGTGAAAAGGTAAAGAGCATTGACGATTTTTCGAAGGATTTTGGAATGTAAGAATTGAATACGAGATGAATTGGATATTCAGTATTTCAAATAAATAAAGTTGAGAGAACGTAGGGTTTTCATACTTGACTTTTTTCATTCAAAGGAATATATCTCCTAAACGGTAGGTTCTAGCGACAGATGTTAAATGTTTAACCAAAATACCATAATAATAACCAAATTAAATTGTTCTTAACTAGGAAATTAAATTGTTAATAACCAGGAACTGTTCTTAAAATCTCGATCCAAGCAACACCTTACAGAACTAGAGCATGTCAAAAACATACCATAACTAATGTAAGCAAACGTGACTTTTTTTTCATTCATACCAATATTTAGTTCCCAAACGGTTGGTCCTAGTGGTAAATGTTATATGACTAAAATATTCTCCATTAAATTTATGATAAGAACATTGTTGGCAAATTTCCGATCTGAGCAACACCAAAGTAAGAGCGTGTCAAAATGTTGCGTTTTTTGATGTGAAAAAAGTTGCACATTTGAGAGTAAAAAAAAACGTAACACATTGAGCATGAAAAAAACAAAAAAAAAAAAACGGTACACTGTGACTTTTTTCATTCAAACCAATATAGCTCCCAAACGGTATGTCCTTTCGACAGATGCTATAGAACAAAAACTATTTTCAATTAAATTTCTGACAAGAGATCGGTCGTCAAATTTGATCCTAATGTAGTATTCCTCAAAGTATATATCTATTCGAATAATATTCGTGTGTGTGTGTGTGTGTGTGTGTGTGTGTGTGTGTGTGTGTGTGTGTGTGTGTGTGTGTGTGTGTGTGTGTGTGTGCGCGCGCGAGTGTGTGTGGTATTTAAAATTACTCTCACATAACCATAACCATCAGTGAATAGTTTTATTAATACACAAATAGTTCTATTAATCAATCTAAATTAAATATATGGTAAAGAATTTAATAGTTCATTTAATGTTTATCCTAATTCCAAGTTTTCAATATCATTCTCTAATTAAATCAATAATTTGCACAAAAAACTGTTTTATTTAACATACTTAAACAGATGAAGATGTACAGAGGGAGAGAGAGAGCAAACACGATCTAGTGTCCATCTTCCACACTTACAGTAGCGTATTTTGTTCAAACACTATCTATTGCCAATAGCTCACACGTATCTATATATACACTGCCGGTCAAAAGTTTGAGACCACCCTGAAACGATACCAGTAAATTTAAAAGTTTGATGTTAGGTGAAAAATAAATGGATTTAAATAAAATTAAACGCATTTATATATATATACCAAGATCTTTAAAGTTCATCTACCTTTAAGAGAAGATATTAAAATAAGTTTTCAATACATACTTTAAAACAAACTGTATTTTCCATATTAATTCCAACAATTTCGTTTGCCGACAGAATAACCTTGGATTAAAAAATTTGAAATTTGAATTAAAAATTGAGAAACGAAAATCTCCCATTCATATTAAATGAAGGCAGCGGGAATTTTTGTTGAGCCATTTCAAATTTAATTAGATATTTATGAACTAAGTTCCTTTTTTTCCTGAGTGGAATAGCTCGTAATTGATTTATTACGGAGAAAATCTCAAAAGTGAAACAAAGTGTTTTTACTTATAAATAAAAACATCAACATAAAATTAGATAGAAAAAGAGAGGCGGAACGATATTAAAGATGTTAAACTTTTAAATTTACATACTTTGGCTCAGGGTGGTCTCAAACTTTTGACCGGCAGTGTATATATAATTTTTTTTATTTTTTTACACCTGTTTTTTAAACTCTTTTCAAACAAAACACTCTCTCTCCCGCACACGAGCAAGCGCATGCGCCGCCACTACTTCTGTCATTATGCATAACACTAGCAACACCTGCAAAGCTAGAGCATGTCCAGAAAGCCCCCAAACTAAAAAATAAAGGTTTCCAAGGTGACATTATTCATTCAAACCAATATAGCTCCTGAACGGTAGGTCCTAACGATAAATCTTATATAATCAAAAATATTCTCCAAATTCTGACGAGTAAGATGTCGTCAAATGTCCGATCCGAGAAACATCAACAGAGCTAGAACGTGTTGCGTGTTACATGTTACATTTTTGAATGAAAAAAAAATTACACCTAAAAAGTATAGACCTATCCAGGCTAAATTAAAAAAAGAAATCTATTTTGTTTATTGTCAGTCTTAATCGTTGTTGCTTTTATTGTGTTGATTTAAATTTCTGAAGTGACAAGAGGAGTGTTAACAACTATGGTGGCAGATACACTATAAAAGGGACGAGTCGTATAAACTAAGTTTAGTGGCGTTTCTCACCCTCCCTCGGAAGACGGAATTCGGTTTGCAAAAGACAATAAACAGAGGAGGACTTTTATTGCTCGTTTTTATGAGCCGGTCTCCCGTAGGCTTGTACAAATTGATTCTTTCTACAACTTTCTTGACCATCCAAGTTGTGTCAAGTTCGCTACTAACATTTATTTGAACTCCTGTCATTGGATCTCCTTGTCATATTACAATTAAAAAAAACTGGAAGGAAATGGCAAAAAATAAAGGTTCTATTAATTACTGCATTATTTCGTTCTTTATACCATTGTTATTATCTTTCTATAAATATCTGGCTTAGCATTTTCGCAAATTATAAAAAAAAAAAATCATAAAACGTTGTTGCAGAAATTATGTTCTATAGCATTTTTCAAAAACTTTATTCATCTATACACATTAGTAAATAAAAAGTTACCATCATTTTATGGCTCAGTGGCATGATAAAAAAAGTTGATGATTTTTTTGCCACTTCTATTGGAAGACTACTTTCCAATATAAAAGATTCATCATCAGTTCTATGAACATAGAAAAAATTAGGCAAAAAACTGTTGAAATTCTGTTTCGCTATCCATTTAAACAGTCTATAGTTAAATAGTTTTGAATTACTACAAATAATAAAATCGTTTAAACCAATCCAGAATTTTATTTCAATGACCAGATAAACATTTTCAATAGCCCTATTTTAAATTTGTTTTCAATAGGAACAGAAAAACCGGCTAATCATAGGGAAAACCTAAGGGATTTGCCATTTATCTGTCTAATAGATGTGTAGATATCCAAAATATATTTACTTGACAATGTTGCTATGACTGACGGTTGCTTAAGCCAAAAAGCAATTTGTACTGCAAGATGATGGTTAACCTTAAGACTAACATAGCTAATAACAGGATGTGCTTCATTATGTTCGAATGCTGATGACACAGTGATCTTGTTGCTAAAAGACAGATAACTGTTCGTCATTACATTATTTGTACAATTTATTTCAAAATCAGTTAAACAAAATAAAATTAATTATTTCATTATAAATGAACATAAACATTAGGTTCTGTAATTATCAGCCGTGGATCGACTTCGATTTCGGGAGATCCTCCTGGGGAACAACCAGGCTTTAAAAAATGGGTACCCTTTGTTAGGGAAAACCTGATGGTTAAGCGAAATCTGAGCCTAGTTTTTTCCTTTCAGAACCGTTGGCCAAATATCAGTATATTTTATTAAAGTACTGAACCCTGTGTACATAATGAAATCGGTATAGTACATGTTGGCCATTACAAAGACATTAACAAAGGCCTAAACTGTAACCAATTAATCCCATACTTAATTAGAAAAAACTGCTATCAATCACATAAATCCTTCTTCATAGCATTAATATTTAGATTTAATTTGAATCTATAGAAATTTTTAAAAATCTTGGAATACCAGAATGCAAGGATAAAACAAATAAAAGGAAACCAGATTCTTTGAAAATCTTATACTTCTCTCCTCCATTATACCCTTCTTTCTTCCTCTACTTTTTCAAGTACCCGAAAGCCAATCTTCTGATGGTCCACTCCCACCTGATGCCTCCATCGTCCTTCCGTAATTCGGTCTCGAGGTCCTGATAGACAGGACGAACAAAAGGTCTTCTCTCTTGAAAAAAAAAAAAGAAAAGAAAATATTTCAGGCCCATTCTATTGCTCATTCCAATTTATTAAGCTGGAGCAATATTTTTTATGACAATAAGATTTAAATAATTTATTTAGATGGAACGATATACAATGTTTGAAATCTTCTGTTCCTTGTAAAACATATTTCTTATTTCCAAATTACACGTGAACATAGATGTTGATTTTATATTTTTTTTTTAATCTCCGTTAAGACGTTGGTTCACAATGCCAAAATTTCTGAATATTTACAACTACATTAGGTAAATACATTTAGTCAATAAAAATAATTGTGAATAATTTTCGCTCGTTCGCGTTCGGATTATCATTAATATAAATAGATGCCAAGGACGACCTACTTGCCAGGCAATTTATAAATAATTTTAGAATAATTAAGTTCTTCTTCAGAGTTCTGCGTGGAGACAAATAAATTATTATGTTAATTATAAAACAAAAGTAATCTAAAGAAATTAATTGTATGAATGACAATCAAGCGATATAAATTAAAAGCAATGTATATTCATATGTATGATTGACATAAAAAATTAAAATAAGAAATAAAGATCATAACTAAAGTTAAAGTGGTTACAAAACACAAACTTAACCTAAACTCATCTTATGAGAGAGATGTCATAGTGTGGGTACGGTGTCGTCGATGAAACTCATCTGTGATGTCTAAACGTTAACATGGCGGTAAGAGACACAAGACAGCTCAGATGAAACAAAAAGACATGACAAAACAGGACCCCGAAAATATTTGTCGGTCCTTTTTCAAGCATTGTCACCAGGTCTAATACCAACACGCCTACTGACTTCGTGGTAGTTTGAGAATGGAAATCAACTTAGGATAAAAGTGTTTAAAACTGCTGTATCTGTTACCGATGAGGGTGATGGGTTCTCAGATTTCTTGTCAAACAATATTTAATTGTTATTTTAAAACCTGTGACGTTGGCACATATCATTTCATTGCAATAACTTGTATAGAAAACACAGCAAGTTGCTTGTAAAAAGATCACGAGGATATCTTCTTTACAGAGATATTGAAAGATTATTACAAATTGTTTGGAAGTTGGTTATAATCAACTATTATATGAAATATTAGGAAAAACGGAAAATTTTCCGCTATGATTCACAAATTAATATTCATATCTGTAATAGACTTATACAATTACACAAAAGAAAAGAAAAAAAAAACTTTCTGGTGATACATGTTACCCGAAATGCACAAACACTCTCAACACAAAAATTGCACTTAAATGATTTCACAAGTTATACAGATAAGGAACGATGAACTGCTTTAATATTAATATATATAAAATAAAGTGAAAACAGCATATCATTTGCAATTAGAAATATTTAATTCCTTCAAAGCAATGTGTGCAGTTTAATGATTCAAACATGTTGAAGTACATTCATTATTTCTCTATTGTTTTATTAGTAATTATTATAATATTCTTGTAAGTTAGTTATTGACATTGAATTAAAAAAAAATTCTAATTACAAACTGATATCGTTTTTAATACTGTCATCAAAATAATAACACTACCAGATTTAAAATGTGTTTCTGCCAATTCTCTTTTAACATCAATGGGCCAGTAAAATAAACGCCATTTATTGTCCAAACTTCCTAAAGAACTTTCGACGAATCTTTGAGTTGATAAAGTTTTATTGAATTTTCTTTTAACATTAGACTTAAAGTTCCCTTGTCAAAGAAAACTTTCCACCTAAAGATTTGAACAAAGGAAACCCTCTTCTCTCAACCATTACGTAACGATACTTTTCAATTGGATTTCCTAATGAACTTGGAGTTGGAAAAGTTCTTAATTTTTGGAATAATATTCTGCTAACGCTTGATTACCAACACGAGCCTGTTTTAAAGGAAATATCGCAATCGAACAATAGTTTTTTCCTACCTGATCTAAATTTAGACCCATTTCCTTACCTGCGGGTACCTATAAGCAGTGTTATCTTTTTTTTTCTTAACAGTAATTATTCAAAGATATGATGTGGTGAGCATTGGCTTAAGTGATTGAGGTTCCGAAACCTAACAGTTTTAATACTTTAAAGGGTCTTGTTCTATAATTTTATAAAATTCATAGCAATCAGTTACAATAATAATAATTTTTCGTTACTTTCTCTATTTATTAGATAATAACCTTCCAATATTAATTGTATATTTGTTATTATTATTTGTCGGTTGTAGTGTCTACCATTGTGGTTCCGAGTTGGTCCTTTTCCCTTCATTTGTTATACTGTCTGTTGTTTTCTTATAATATTTCTTACGATAGCATTTTCAGTGGTACCTTCAGTTATAGCCCTATCGTTTAAATGCATTAATAATGCAGAATATTCAAAATTAAAAAAATAAATAAATAAATAAAAAATAATAAAATAAAAAATGAATGGTTAGTAACATTACGACAAATAAAAAATATATCACATGAGGTACACTGAATACAATTGATGTTGAATACAAATAGGATTGATGAATAATGCCACTTCTATTTGGAATCATTTTTATTCGAAGACTAGATTCGAATGTTAATCATTCATCATCAGTTCTAAAATCTTAAAAACATTTTCAAACATCAGCAATTTGCTAAATGAATCATACAAGAAATCAAACATATTGATACTTACCAAAGAAGGCCTTAACCCGCTTGGTATTTCTGAATACATTTCTTTTTTTTTTCTCTCTTTTTGAATGGCTATAGCCACGCTAACCCCACTCTTGAATCATAAAATTTAAGGTTAACTAAAGGATATTAGACAATAATGAGTAGGATAATGTATCGGACATTACGTCATTTATTAAGGAAAAGGCATGAAATATGTGTATCCTCCAGGATACATCGCCTGTTAAAGGGTTAAATAAAAAAAATAAGGGCTCCTAAAACATATCAACACCTGGAGAAAACGTTCGTAATTACTGATCATTAGAAATAATAAAATCGTTCATAACTCATCCAGAGTTTTGTTTAAATTGCCATATAAATATTTTTAATAATCCCATTTTACATTTGTTTCCTCTAGGAACAGAAAAAACAGACCAGTCATAAGGAAAAACTAAAGGACTGCCCACCTGCCTGACCAATGAATGTAGTGCAACATCTCTTTACAATCAGTATGCTCTAGGCTCTGATTTCTTTTAGAATAAATACTTTCGAAGAGATAGAGGTTTTGATAGAGTTGAAAAACTCCAACTTCCCGTTGAATGCGTTAGGCAAGGATTAAACGGGAAGAGAGAATGTCCTTTATAAAAAAAACGTAATGTTTAATTCAATTTTCAAAACAGACATTGATGACGGATTATTCAAAAGGACAACAATGGTATAATATCCTTCCCCCATCTTAAAATAGTTAAATCCTGGAATATTTCAGGATAATATCCTTAACGACAAAAATAAAAAGGACACGAATGGTGGAATATCCTTCGGCTAACTTTAAAATCGTTAAATTTGACGAATATCAAAATATTATGCTTAAGGACGAAAACTAATATATATGTGGCCAAGAATGTCCTTCCGCCATCTTAAAATAGTATCCTTAAGGACGATAACTAATAAAATCGTTAAGTTCTAGAAGATTACAATAAAAAGTAGTATCCTCAGGAAGGAAACCTAATTTGTTGGGAAAGACCAAGGATGTTCTTCGGCAGCCGAAAATCGTCAGATCCTTGCAGATCTGGAAACATTATTCTTTTGGTTTACCTCTTTAGCTGAGTATGAACACGTTGGATTTCATTTCTTAATTTTTTTAAATTTTATATAAAAAGATCAATGCAGCAAATGCTGTTGAAATTTATTACTTTTTTAGAACTAAATGTTGTTGCTTGTTTGTTTTTAGGTGCTTAGCGTCCATGTGTACTCCAACTGGGGCAGGAAGGACAGGTCATCCTTCAGGTTACCAACTTATTCTAGCCAGGGTGGAAAGGTCAAGATA
The DNA here is from genome assembly GCA_003667255.2 of Euschistus heros. Taxonomy (NCBI): domain Eukaryota; kingdom Metazoa; phylum Arthropoda; class Insecta; order Hemiptera; family Pentatomidae; genus Euschistus; species Euschistus heros. Next base: position 754,831 of record RCWM02000328.1, on the reverse strand, counting down.
AATTTTAACCCGCCCAGGTGGGATTCGCTGAGACCTACGCTTACGCCCCAACTATCTCGGCCATCGAGACCCCCTTTGAACTGAATGTATATCATTCGAAGCTAGTCTACGAATAAAAAAAAAAAAATCTAAAAAAGTAGCAAAAATTAATCACTCTAAACTGAAAAAATATATGCTATAGCACATTTATAAACACTAAAAAACACATTCATAAAAAATGTTATAATGGAGGATAGGTTATCATACCTCAGTAATAGCAATGAACTTTCTAAAAATTGTATATTCCCAGATATTTTTTTGCTATAGATCGAAATAGTACAAAAGAAAGATTATTAAAACGACAATAAAAAAGACATAATTTTATAAAACTCCCCACGAAGATCTAATTTCCCAACAACACCTTGCAAACCTTGCTACAGCGGAGACCGAATAAAGGGCTTCCATAATAAAAGAAGGTAGAGGACTTAGGTAAATATAAAAAGGCAGTGAGGGGAGGACAGGGGTCCACATTGCCGATGGCCGACCCCTGAAATTTTCATGTCCACAGAGAGTTTCATCCCTTCAGCTTCAGTAATAGCGCTTACAGTTCCAACAGCTATTCCAGCCGGGCCTATCTCGCTCTTTACATAATGCTTAAGGCGTCACTTTTGGAGTGTATTGCTAGCGCGCTACGGAATAAGTATTGGCTATCGGATCACTTCTCTGAACCTATCCATACATCGCGGAATCGTAGTGGATAACTGACAGGCGAAAAATTCCAATTGATTTTATCGGCTAAAAGTTACACTCCTTCTTATAGACTTACGTCTCCATATACTTTAACTAGAGGATGTGAAACGTATTAGGTCTATTAAAAACTAGTATCCCCCTTCGCCCGCTCTTTTAAGTAAAGAACTTAGATTATTTTAATTAGTAATTGGTTTTAATTTGTTTATCAATAAAAATCTTGAATTGAAGTATGGGTTTTTAACCTGGACAGTTTTCCAAACCTCATTTCTTGCACTTTTAAGACTGTACGTTTAAATTATTATCTTAGTATACTTTATTATTATAAGCCTTCCGAGAACTATAAAGTTATTGTAGTTAAAATTTGGTACAATCGGGTTCAATAGTTTTACCATTGTACATTCGGTTGCAGAATGGTACTAGCTACATATCGGTCGATTTTTAAACTGCATTGGGATCCACATGTGTCTCCAAAGATTTATAGCTCTTTTAATAACAATTAAATTGAAAACAAGTAAATTTTATCATAAATTTCTAGCTCTATATAACACCGTATCTTTGTAACCTCTCTGGAATGGGGTTCGCCACCTATTGGTGGATCACCACTTATTAATTGCCTTTTTATGGAAATATAATTGAAAATCTTAACCTGTGACGAAAGCAAATGTGATGATTGTATGAAAGATACTTGGCATGTCAGGCATGAGGGAGTTCAGTTCCCAGCGGAAATGACTTCTATTATTTTAATTTTAAATTAAAAAAAATTAACTGTTTTAAATTCACGAAATTTTAAATTAATAGTGTTTATACCCAACCCTTACGCCTAGTCCATTAGGCCTAGATTTTGATGGGGTATAAAGCAGTAAACTCTTGAGGGATATGCTCCCATCTAATGCAAAACTATAAAAAATCATTTTTATTTAAAATTTTGTTTAAATACTGCTTGATTATATATAAATCGTCTTTTTAAAGACAGTAAATCTTATCAAACAGACTCTAACGAACACCAAATCAAAAATTAAATTTATGGAAGAGTTACCGAAAGCCTTCGAGATTAGAATAGGAGTGAGACAGGGCGATCATATTTCACCTATTTTGTTCAACATATTATTAGACAAAGTTATCAGTGTATAGGATAAAGAATTGAAGATACAGGGACTCTATAAACCAATCAGGCTAGGATGGAAAACCAAAGGACTTAACATTGGCTATTTTGCATTTGCCTCAAAAACCTTATATGCCTCAGAAACCTTGGTCGTGGATAGAAAAGGTGCACTAGAAAATATCAAGTAACTGGAGAGAAGAATCATCAGCTAAAATTCTACGGCATATCAAGAGAATGCCCGACACCCGATCTTTCTAAACAGAGAACGCATTAAGAACATAAAGAGGATTATCGAAGTCAGAAAAGACCTAAAGGATACTGGCATAAGAGACACAGATATACAAGACGGACAAACATTTTACTAGAAAATACTAAAATGGAAAGTGAGCCAAGAGGTCCAGAAATTCAAGAGAGGAAAAACTTGTTCAGATGAGAGGAAGACAATCACAGTAAGAATATGAAAGAGGTGTGGTGCCTGAGAAAATCTCACATAAAGTAGACGCTTCAACTGGCCCCTAACAGCCTATGTGTGTATAAAAATAATGATAATAATGAATTATCTGTTTATTAATCTTAATACGTTTTGCATTAAAGAAGCTTTATCTAAATTCTTTAGAAGTCTCTCGTCTTCGTGCATGTAGCAGTCCTTTAAGAATGTGAATTTAGTCCGTCACATTTCAAGCGTCCGATTTTGTAAGATGAATCGTTTTAGGAAATGGTTAGTTGGTTCTTGTTCTATAAGTATTTCTGTCAGGCATCATGCAGTATGCATGAGAAAAAAGTAAACAAAACAACTTGCAGTATACATATGTATTTGAATTTAAAATATTTTATTCATTTTTCCGGCAGCAATACAGTTTTGGTTCCTTTCTTCTTAAATTCTTAGAAATCCGAAATACCTTCCTATTAAAAATCCGTTAGTGAAGTGTTTACCCTACGTTCTTCCAATTACCTAAATAACTTGAGTAAATTTTTATTTTTTTTTTTTTTGTTTGGCTTTTTTTTGGCTCATCGTCCTTATACACGGTTAGGCAGAAAATACGGGTTATCCTAGGTAACCAACCTATTCTAGAGTGGGAAGGTTGTGATTCATTCCGTGGGTCCATCAGAAGATAAATTGTATCCCCTTCAAGGGGAACAAGAACCCACGACATTGACTACCCAGCGCGCTGAGGCTCTCTCCCCAACTCTTTTCTTTTCGAATCCCCATCTTGAGTAACTTGAAACATATTTTTTTACCTGATTTTAGTTATTGTTAGAAATAATTTCAATATTACAATTTTGTTTGTTTTAGTTTTCAGAAAAAGGTTCTGTTAAAAATCGTAATGACCTCTAATTTTCTAGTTCTTTTAACTTTGCTTTGACAATCGATTTGTTTCTTCGACATTATTCAATCGTGGATTGTTAGTATTAAAAAAATAAATGAAATAAAATTGTAACATTATCATAATTTTTCGTTCCTGACTATTTGCTTTAGAAAAAATAAATTTGAATTTAACAATAATAATTATTGCGTCTATATTTATCTGTAATAGCTATGTATTTGGAATGGAATTCAATTCGAAATCATGGCTGCTTGTAAACCGAACAGAAAATTAAATTACATCAGAAGACAACTCCGCGGAGGAATCCAATTGTCCTCGGGCTTTATTGAAGCTGTTGGGGGTTAAGACAGTTGCGGGGGCTGATGCATTAAGATTCAACGCCTTGCCCTCCGCTGCATTCTGTCATTTAACTACTTTACATTGTCTTTTGTCATCTTTATTATTATTTTAATATTTGAAGTACTTTTGTTTTTTTACTTCATGAACTGAAATCATATATTATTTAGAAAATACACGTCCTAATTAAAAAACGTTATTCCGACTACTCCAACATGTACTAGACAAACGTTCAAAGCTTCCGATCGATTACAAAAGAATTATTTGCATGACAGTAATCAGACCCATTTGGACGTACGGAGTTGAGCTTTAGTGCTCCAATTAACTTTCCAATTCTTCTCGCATCTAATCTAAAATCCTTCGTTAAATCAACAATGCTCCTTACTTTACCACAAACAACCATATTCATAAAGATCTCGATGTTCCATATGTTGCTGATTTAGCCCAAACCCGATACCTATCCTTCCATTTTAAGTTCGATAGCCTCTCTATCACACTACTAGTCCCCCAACTTGTCTCATACTAACTAATCCTCCAAGGTGTCTGAAAAGAAGATATGTATATAAAGTATATAATAATATAATAATAATAATATGTATATAGTAATAATATAATGTTTGCAGTTCTGAATATGAATGAAGAGTTTTCAAAACTAATTGTATAAAGAGTGCGGAAGTTTTGACCTGCCTTGCTAAGAGATTGTTGCCAGGCTGAACAAGACAACCAATGGTTTTAAAGACTATTACAGACTCTCCATCTTTTTCATACAATATTTCCTACAGTCAATTATTTTACTTTTAGAAATGAAAATATATTTACAAAGAGATAATAATTAAATAAAATAATTAAATTTTTTATTGTTTTCAGAAATGCCTAAGTTCGGGATGCCTATCACGAACCTGACCGCGGCTGTTGGACGGGAAGCTGTTCTGACCTGCATCGTTGAGGATCTTGGGGCTTATAAAGTAAGTCTCACAAAAAAAAAAAATAAAATAATTTGAATACTTTTACTATAAATTTCATTTCAGAAACGACAGCTCTCTATTCCTAGAATATATTAAAAAACAACTTTAAAGTAGAATTTAAAATAAAAATTATAATCAATAAATGCCATGTTTTTATTTCAATCATCCTATTTTTAAGCGTAGAATATAAATAAATAAAATGGCCGACTAATTCCTGAAAAATGTATACAAGTTTTTCGTAATGATATAAAACTTTATTGAGATCAACTAAAAATTTAATGTAAAAGAAGGCTAAAATTAATATTGGTTCGATAATCTTAATGCAATAGATTTTTCGCTCTGATATTACCCAGTGAAGGATAACTGATAATATACCTGATTAGCAAAAGAGGAATACCGAAAAGCCAAGGTATTGTATCTCTTGGTTCTTTTGATTATATTATAGAATATTAACAAAATATCGAATTTCTAATGAACATATTACGTCGCGACGCGTCGGCAACGAAATTTAAAAATACCAATTTCGCTATATTCTTTACACCCTTTTGGGTAACTGAGTGGTAGGTGTTGATTTTTTTTAAATCTAAGAGGCTAATAGACGAAAAAAGAGCCGTATTATTTTCAGAAACGAAGATCGTCTGTATTCGAGTGAGAAACAAGTTGAGAACTTCGAAAGTGGGTTTATAATTTACTTAGAACGGAAAAGTATCTCGTTACTTCAAATCAGCAATTATACGGCATTAATGTTATTTCTGACATAATATGAAGCTTTAAGGATTTCTACGAAAGATTTGTAGTTCTGAGAATTGTATTCGAGTAGAAGTGAATGATTTAATTGAACCTTAACTCTAGACTCTGTTTGTCTGTACTCTTCTAATTATGACAAGTTAATGATTCTTTAGTAATTAAACAGAAGCTTACAGTGTTTATACAGTACATGATGAGTTAGTTGGAAATGACTAGCAGTTTCTTATTTTGTTTGCAATATTCAACGAATCGGGATAATTCATTTTTAAAAAACCTATTTAATATTTGAATAGCTTTAGTATAATTAGGGGAAGACTAGCTAAAATATTTGAAATCGGTGATTAAGTTTAACGAGTTTTCACATTATTTATTATAGGGATGTGTCAATTTTCTGTTCCACCGGTTCTTGAAAAAAAGAATCAGTATTGAGAATCGATGATCCAAAGACGATTCCTAGGAGCCTATCGATACCACTAACGTTGGCAATAGTTTGGTGTTATCTTATTATGATATTGTTATACATCATTCTTCTTCTAATGACCAAGCCTCCTTTGTACAGAATTGTAATACAATTGATTTTTGTTATTGTTATTATAATATATATATATATATATATATATATATATATATATATATATATATATATATATATATATATATGTTATACAAATTCATAAGCACGTACTCACGCCCACACACATACTTAAACATACACAATAAAGCCAGTTGAGAAACGCACTGGGTATTGATTGAAGGATCAATAAAATTAGGAATTGAATGAACTGATTGCAACGTTTTATGTTTATTTGAAAAATAGTTTTAAGTGTTTAAAAATTCATTATTGATTCTAAAAACGTAAAAAAAAAAAATTGAAAATCCTTAAAATTTTATAATGAAATTTTAAAACGTTTAAGTTTCTCAACTTGATACATATTTGTTTTGCAATATAATCTTGCGATGTTTCTGAATCTGCTGATTTTAGCACATTTAAGGCAAAGCGACACAGACTCGTTGTTCCTCACATTTACCCGAGTTATTTGCTTTTATAAAGTTTCAATGAATGAATTAATTGTAGTATTATAACTATAAGTTGCACTTTTATAATATTCGACGGGCAGGAATAGCAGAAAAATAAAATCAACTATGAGTTTGATTCTTCGTAGGATGCCAGCTGTCCATAAATGCATCCTTGCGTATATAGTCGAATGATTTGACGTCACTAAGCCTATAAAATACATAAAGCTAGGAGACGAGCCAGGGATCGTAAATCCATAAAAGCGTAGCGGATGCATATAAAGGACACACACAATATGTATAGATAAGCCGATCTGCAAATGCGTGAGAAGCACTATGGGCCACCCTCCCCCTCCCCACCAGCCGCAGCCCATAATGGCCCATATCATGGAATATCCTTAGCTCTTATCTCCTTAAGGTGATAACGGATTACTTACACCATTCCCCTTTCAGCGCCCTGTTTTATACAAAAGGATTTCATTTAAGGCCGTTGATAGGATTTTCTAGGCTGCTATTTTGAGGATACCTATTGTGTATGTATGTGTACGCCACCTATCTATCCATCCACCTACCCATCTATTTATTTATGCATATATATAAAATAGTAAGTATATAAAAACTAAAATAAAAATATAATAAAACAAAATTAATTGATTATCTGTTTAAATGATCTCAGAGCAGTCTATTGTATTTCTAGTCCAGTCTATGAAGGGTGTGGATTGCGTTTTCTGTAATCCAAGGTTTTTCTTTGGAAACTTGTTCAGGTTAGTTAGAACGTAAAACTTCATATCTCGAAACCGGTGCGTTGTATGCAAAACATAACTATTTACTAAATTAATGTTTATTAAATTTTCTATAAATTTTATCATATACACATTTTTCATATTCTGTACCATTTACGAGATATGCGCTTAGAAAGCGTGAACATTTTCGAGAAAGAAAAAATTCACCTTACGTTTTCTTTTAAACTTCCCTCCATATCTTTTAAAATGTTCATCCTACGACAAAACTCCTAATAAACAATATTGTATAAAACTAAATTTCCTTCAAAATACACGTATATATTTTAATTTATCTTCAACCTGTCAAAAGTTACTGAACGTTCTTCACATTCGCCCAGCGTATATCTCGTAAACGGTGCAGAATATGAAAAATGTGTACTAAAAAAAAAAAAAAAAAAAAAAAAAAAAAAAAAAAAAAAAAAAAAAAAAAAAAAAAAAGGTCCAGGACTTTTAGTAAGTTTACTTTCTTACTACCCTGAAAATGTTCACGAAGAAAAACCTTGGATTACAGAAAACGCACTCTATAATTCTTTATTGAATGGCCTATTGTTTGAGTAAACTTGTTTTAAAATTTCAGCATCATGTAATTCCTTTAAAGAATTTAAAGAAACATGCTCTAACAGATCAAGAGCTATGATTTATTTTGCTCTATTTACAGTCTGCTCACAGCTTCTGAGGAAGCTACCTTTTGCAGTAATTTTAATTATTCAAAACTAAATATTTTAAATGATAAAAATACACCTTTACATCTGGTTATCATTTAAAATAACTGGAAAATAATGAGTTAGTTTTCCAAATGTATGACATTGTAAACGGGCAACTTGTAGGTGTTTCAGTATTTCTCTTGAAATACTTAAAAGGGATAGTTTTGTTATCTGTAGCCCATGAAGAATATCTCAGACTTTTTTCAGCAAAAAACAAGAAATAGCAAAATAATATTATTTGGTTTATTTCACAATAATGTCAACTACAGCAAGTAATGAAATTAAAATAATCTTTATTCTATAGCTATTACAAAAATCGTCTAAGAATAATAATAAAAGTATTATAAAATGGTGTAATATTTTGGCTGAATTCAGTACATTAGTGATTCAGGTTTGATAGTTAAAAATCGTTATCCTGTCTCTTCATTTCTTTAATAGCAAATACATATTCTCAAGCATTATATGTTTAGTTTATATTAGTTTTAAAAAAAAACTATTGTTAAAGTAAACATTATAGATTGGTTCCTAGGATTTGCCTTCAGATCACCGATTATCGATTTAGATTCTCTTCTCAAGTATACTTTGAATCGAGAATTGATATTTGGAATCGACACTTTCGATAAAAAAAGAATTTTATCAACAGCAATTGAGTCAATTTTCGTCCTCTTCCTAGGCTGCATGCTCATTGTTGCTGGATTTGAATCTTTACTACAATATTATATAAAAGAACAAGCCATTTTTCGTTCGTGATCACTGACCATGAAAACTACTGAAACCATCTGCACCAAATTTTAATCCTATCATCTTTATAGTTTCAGAAAAGTTTACCAGTAATAAAATCTACTGATTTTTAATTAATTTGTGATTAAATAAGCGATAGTAGAACAAGAAGAAAATTAACTTTATTCCGTTATCGTCTGACTATGATAATTAATTATAATAAATAAGAATAATAGATAATAATAGATGGATAAACTCCAATGGTCATCTCTTCTGCGTGAGGCCAAGGCCCATCTAGGGCTGTAGAGCCAAGCAATAAATAAATAAATAAATAGATAATAATAAAATTGATATTGATATAAAATAACTGAGATATCTTGTAAAAGTATACTATCATATAAAGTATACAATAAAGATACTATAAAGATTCTTGTATACTGTGATAATGTATATTACATAAATTTTCATGTTTTACATTTGCTCGGCAGATTGAAAATTAAGGAGGCAAAGAAATAAATGATGTTTAAAGCAAGTAAGAGTGGAGCTTTTTCGAATTGAGATGGGCAATGAATCCCATAAAGAGGAAGCACGGATAAAAAACGATTTCTCGAAGGATGCAGTTCGATGCGCTGGAGTGTACAGGTTGATGGGTTGGGTTCTAGTATTTAAGAGGTGAATGGAGGAGCGTAGGGAAAGGAGGTTTTGGTTTTCAAGGTGTGAAATATGATTGCAACTAGGGAGTAATGACGTCGGAAACTGGGGTAAAGCCACCCAATTTCAGAATAATTGTGAGATATGTGAGAACGTCTGGAGATCCCGAAAATAATGCTAATAAAACAGTTGATTACTCTGTTACATCTCATCTCGAGCTCATCAGACAATCTATACTAACTATGCATCCGTTGTCAAAGTTAGGGAAAAACGAGTGATGATACTAAAATTTGTCGTGTACTTAATGGTAATGAATCACGGTAATGTGAAAGTTGCATAAGAATAAAAATAGATTTCCTCGTGATTTTATACTTGGTTATTCCAAGTAAGATGATCAAAAGTTATTCCCGGATTTTTAAATGGAATTTTGGAAATGAATTGGACGGTTTTTGAGGAAAAGCAGTGGATAGTAGAGAAGAGCTTAAGGTGAGGTTTTGACCCAATGAGGATAGCCTTTGTTTTCTCTGGATTCAGACTCAATTTATTCTCTACTGCCAAAATAAGATGTTATTAAGGAACGGTGTTATCTAAAGATAGACATTGGTTATAAAGCATACTTATATTCAAGTCAATCATTAAAATAGATTTAAATATGTGGTGCGAAATGTAAATTTCAGGGAAGAAAACGTGAACGAAATGTGTTATTTTGACAAAAATAACGAAAGAAACCGGTAGCTGAGGAGTTGGCCGATGATAAAAACTTGAAATTATGCGGGCTGAACCGTAAACAAAAAATCTATGACAAAAAAATGCAGAAATTTTACCCTAATATGCATTGTGTCAATCAAAACTCAGTGGAGACGGGTAGGTAATTCTCTCGGCTGTACTAAATTCAATTAATTTCTACTCCCAATTACCGCTACAATAGAGCGTGATTCGTTAGGGTTTATTGTCGCTATTGGGATAATTAACTAGATCAGGGCACATTGAATATCCTGGAGGAGATAAGATCCCGAGGCGCCCCCCCCCCCCCCCCCGGCTATCAGATCCCGGGTGCTGCGGGCAATTTAGATAGCGGAGTACTGCATTATCCCAAGTGTGCGCCGCTCCTTCTCGAAAGATCGTTTGTAGGCTGCCTTCTCATCTGCCTGCTTCTTTATCCTCATCTGTGGAATGGTGATTGGGTTCGCGTAAGTAGTCTATGTAGAGATAAGCGGGAATATAAAAGGCAGGAAATATTTTTATTTTTTTAAATTTATTATAATACTTATACAATGCAGTCCCACAAACTCGGTCCTCTGTGGACCGGACGGGTGTCGAGTTTATGTGGAATGTCGGCTTATTAGAATACTTATATTTAAGTGCTCTGATAAGTTAAGGGCTAAATAAAAGGCCAATGTTTTCTACAGGAGACTTGGGGTATTTGCTGTCTAAGAGACTGTCTTCTCCTACCTTTGAACGTTAAATTCTAATTTTTCATCGTGAGTAGATAATGGACCCCAATTTTTTTAATCTTCATCGAAACCTCTCCAAATAATACCGTTGGAACTATAATCCTCCAGATGGTCCGCAATGTTGAAGAGTGAAACCTGAATTCAACCATTTTATGTTTTAATGCTCAAGTCCCTGTAGCACGGAAGGATTCTACACTTTTACTACATAATGCTTGTAAAAGTGGTTTTAAATTTTTTTGAGAACAACAAATATCTATTACGTAAGTAATATATCAAAAAAAGTCTGGAAACACTTGCCAAAGTTTTACACTTATGTCCCTCTAGTATTTTCGCTTCACTTTTTGACGGCCATCTAAGTTAAAATGTTAAAAACAAATGATAAATTCCCAGAGCGATGGAGTCTTTTCACATACTCTTCAAACATTTCCAAATGGAGCTAACGATTTAACTTCCTAATGAATCGTTTCTTCCTAGCGATTTGACCAAATAAACCTCTTTTCCGTAACATATTCGCCATAGCCTAGAGACAAATTTGTAGTAATTTTCGGAGTACTCGTGCACATTATGTCAGTGACTTGCACGTTTTTAAAATTTCCCGCTTGAGAAATTTATTTTTGGTGGACGCCCGTTCCGTGGTCTGCTGGATCCACAGCTTAGTTCTTTATATAATTTAGATACTGCACCCACGTTTTTACAAACAGTTATCTCAATTTCCCCTCACAGGATTGCCTTGATTTCGTAAAGAAACAATTAACTTATGAATGGCTTTTGGCACTTCCCAGATGAATACTAATCACAGACTAAAAGGATTTCTAATTAGGTATTTTTTTTTTTACGTTTTCTGTTGAATGCTGTTGATCTGCATGCGATGATATATTATGTTAAACTTAACGATTAATGTTTGTTGTGTAAAATAAGAGTTGCTTCACTATGGGAAATTGCCTATTTTAGACAGGAGGAACATAAGCGTAAGATTTTGAAGAGTGTTTCTAGACTTTTATAGCCCAGTGTAAATATACTGCTTCTGCAGGCACTTAAGAGAGGCTTCCACTCACTTCGATGAAAAACAAAAAAAATGAATGGGCAGTCCTCTATTTTGAAGGGGCAGGTAGGAGCACCTGGAATTGGCAAATTATCATTTTTAAATATTTGTATTTTAACCAAAATGAATTATAAAAACACATTTTGGGATCTTTGTTGTAATTAGCTTCCAGAGTTGACATACTCAAATTTATTAACCTATTGCTCTGTGAAAAATTATTATAACTGTGCACTCACCTCGTGTGTGACCATTCATTCTTTGTAAAAAATAGAACTCTTTGGCTTCAATATACGGACATACTGAGCAATCGAAATAAAACTGAACGATGAATTAATAATACCTTCCAGATATTAATCCATCATATCTCCCTCCCCCATTAAATGGATTAAAGATCATGATGAAACATCAAAAAAAATAATTGTTAATATCAAACCCTTTTCAACTACTATCTAGTAGTAGTTTAGCACAGTAAATAATTAGAAAAGTTAAAAATATAAATAACTGACTTTTCGGACTTTTGACCACCTTTGCAGCACTGTGCAGCACCTTAGGGGCTATAAGAATATTTTAGAGCCTTAAACCATAAAACATAGTCAGCTAACATGAGTTCAGTGTGCTATTTATTTTTGACAAAAAAATATATTAGTTTAAAAAAAAAATTCAATTTTTATACTTTTTTAGTATAAAAAAATGTTTTTTTTTAAATTTCACCATAGATCAAAACGCAAAGTTTTAATTTGTGAATAAAGAGTAAGGCATCTAAAATAAATAAATAATTCGGAAGTACAAAGGATGATCCCCGGGGATTTTAAATTGGATTTATTCAATCTGCTGACAAAGGACTTCCTCCTTTTATCGGCTAATTACCCCCCCCCCCACCTCCCCCGCGCCTGGCAGTTACGCAATAAAGACACAATGAAAACTGTCGAGGTATTGTGTCAATGCCAACTGCAATCTTCTTTATTTGTCTTTGCCCACAACTGCTTTATGTGTTTGTGCCGGTAACTTTTTAAGCTATAAAGCTGCGTCTTAATGACATTGAGAACCAGTTGCAAAATATCTCATAATCTACTACTCGTATATCATTTTAAATGCAATAATTTAAATATGTGCTCAAATGGAGGATATTTTCAAATCTTTTTTTTTAATCAATTTATTGAAATTTACAACTGTACAAGTATACATCAAGTAAATGTGCTAAAAAAAAAGTTTACAATAACATGCCTAAGCTTGAGAAGAACTACTTATCAGTAGCACTTCAGTAAAAAATAAAAAAAAATCTACACAAGAAGATCTCTGGGCCATCTTCTTTTCAGACTCCTCGGAGGATTATCGGGAATTGAGTGGGAAGCTAGTTGAGAAACTAGGGGATTTGAGTGGTTATGGAGCTTACTATGAAAGGATTGGTATCTGGTTTGGGCTAAATCAGCAACATATGGAACATCAAGATCTTTATGGATAAGTTTATTGGTGATAAAGTAAGGAGCATTGAGGATTTTTTGAAGGATTTTGGATTGTAAGGATTGGATACGGGAAGAATTGGATGGTTTAGTAGAGCCCCAAAGCTCAACTCCGTACGTCCATATTGGTCTAATCACAGTCAAGTAAATGAGTCTTTTGTAATTAATGGGAGCTTTGAACTTTTTCAAATCTAGATATAAAATTAAAAATAAGTTGACTATTGATATAAAAAGGATAAGACGTATCTGTTATCTTGAATAGCCACCATTTGGTTAAGAAGATAGTAATAATCAGCTATATAAATATACAGGGTGATTCCTTGCTATGGTAAGAAAAAAAAAATTGAGTGAAACTAAACCAAAAACGAAGAAAAATTGTCTTAAAAGTTCAAAGGTTATTTAAATTTTGAACACCTTTTCGTATTCAGCATTAAATTCCTTATGATACCAAAGCAGATATAACCTTTAATCTTACAAACTTGGGACCTAAAAATAGCTTGACTTTAATCTTATTTAGGAAAGTTCAAAACCGTTGATGGAAAGCATTTGACAGAAAATGGCTCATTCTATTGTTGTTTGTTGGTACTCAGCGTTCTTATGTACAACAACAATGGTTGATAAGATGGGTTATCCTACAAGTTGTCAACTTGAGAAGGTCATGATCTATTCCATACGTCCGCTAGTAATTAATTTCTACATGGATTCGAACATGCATTGCAGATATTACGAGAATCGCGACATAATACTATACACGCTCTTCTACAAACATTCTCATAATAACTCTTATTGGCAGATTTTTCATTCTGCATATCTACAAATTTATTTCTCTAAAATTTGTCAAATAATTTTGTGCATAAGGGGTTGTCTGCTGTATATATATTTATATATGTGTGTTTGAAATTTTTTAATGTCTAATTTTATGCCAGGGAAATTTTTTAAAATTCACGTTGTCCACATTATATGTGGGGCCTAAAGATAAACTATGGCAAGATAAAATATATGTCAAAAGAAAACGATGAAGTAAGTTTTAACAAAGTTAAACAGGGTCAACCAATTCTGCTATCTAGGCACTATTCTTGAAATCAATGGGAGAGCGACTGAAGAAGTGAAAAAAAAAGAAGAATATCAGATGGACGGAAAGCTATCGGAATGTTAAATTCAGTCCTCTGGAGTGCCAACATATGTACCAATGTCAAAAAAATAATATATAAGGCCCTGGTAGAAAGCATAATGCTATACAGCTCAGAAACATGGCCTCTAGAAAAATTACAAGGCAAAAGATTTCTGGCAGTGGAGATGGTTTTTTGGAGGTGATCAGCAAGAATCTCAAGGATTCAACGAATCCGGAATGAGATCATAAGAGAAAGAATGGAAGTTAAAAGAAACATTCTGGAGGAAATGGGGGGAGGAGACTATAAGAAAATAACTTATGAATGGGAAGCGGAGGGGAGAAGTAGGCCTCGCATCAGGTGGAGAAATGTTGTGGCTGAAAGTATGGCTGGCCGGAAGAAGTAGCGATGGATAGAGAGGAATAGAGAAACCGGCTGAGGGAGGAGTTTGGTTGATGGAAACTACGAAAGCGAAGAAAAATTCTTTCAAACAAGAAGATTGTCCATACCATTTATTGTGTCTTATTGCGCTTTATCCAGCTCATTCCACAACTTGTAATCTTTTGTCAAAGTAGAATTTATACATTTATTTTATGGAAAAATCAGAAAAAAATCGTCTTCATCTCATTTCAGTCATACAGCTACATAGGAAGCATGAACCCTCTTATTTTTACTTCTATATCTAATTTTAAATCATCTCAATCATAAAAAAACAAAAAAAAAAAAAAAAAAAAAAAAAAAAAAACATTCGAAGCCTACCCCAATCATTTTTATTGTCAAGTAATGAAATATTTGGGTGACTTTAAACTTGTCAGTTTATTTGGAAACTTTTAGACCAAGTTATTTGTATTATTTTTATAGCTAAAGATTTTGATCGATTCTTGAATAGTGAAAATTAAATGTGGTAGTATACAAGATTAAAATTATCAAATTTAAATGAAATCTAATCTGTTATAATTAAACTAAAAGTAAAACTTTTATTGGAATTTAAAATGAATTGCCTAGTATGAAGTAATTTCGTTGTCATGCGTTTTTTTAAAAAAATACATATTTATTTGTTAATGGGAATTTCACTTTGGGAAACACCATTAACTAATGAAAAATAGAAATATCTTAAACATTTAAATCACCACGACTGGCTAAGATGTTATAAAAAAGAATCCTGTTTTTTAGTCCCACTCCCGTTGTTCTAAATTTAAAATAGAATACATCTCTCTTTTATGTATTTGAGTGTGGCTGGACCCCAATTACCCAGTGGTCCTTCTCAAAGAGCTTGGACCCTCTGGGAGAAAAAACTGTTAGGAGCTGATACAATTGTTCCATTCTTTGAAAACAGAGAGGATACCGCCTTGACCCGGTTGGCAGCGTTTTATTGCTGAGTGGGAGCACTTTTCCTCTTTCAACATCTTAGCTATTTCCAATTCAGTTGAGATTAATTGTCAACAAAATAAGATATTAAATAACAAAATAAATAATTTATACGGAAAAGAATATTGATGAACATACTTAATATGAATTGTGCTGAAATCAAATCCACAATGGTAACAAATTATTACAAGTTTTCTTCTTAAGTAGATTCTAAAGTAGCTACAGTTTCCTTTTTGTTAGAAATGTTTGGAGAATAAACTGTTGGAAAAAATGTATATTAATAAAAAAGCAGATTCAAACCAAATAAGATTACGCAATATTCGAGAATTCAAAACAGTATTCATGGCGTACAAGTTGATTGGTGCAAGTTATGAATGAAACTAAAGCCTCAGTACAGACAGGATTATAAAAAAAAAAAAAAAAAAAAAAAAAAAAAAAAAAAAAAAAAAAAAAAAAAAAAAAAAAAAAAAAAATGATATAGTTCCTTTGTTACTATTAAATGATTAAAAATTTTTTTTTCTTCAAATCTCTACTCAGTCTACTGAATTACCTTGCGTGAAATACATGAGTGGGAGAAGAACCCTGTGGCGCCCCCTAACTTAAATTTCCTCCTCCAGCTCCTTTTCAGCGTGTGTGTTGTCTGAAATATGAGTTGTAGCCATGCCGTTTACGAGTGTGTTGGGATGTCCATGTAATTTTTTCGTGAAATCGTTTGTTTAGAGCCTGTATTCTTTTATTAACAGTTGGCCTGCGAAGATCAGTATGTAGAGTTATGAAATCTTACGCACCATGGCTCTTTCGATGTAGTCCTGAATGTTCCTGCTTGAAAAAACTGGATTTTTTTTATAAGTGTATGTTCTGTAATTTGTGATCAGAAATTATTCTTAAATTGAAAGCCCTTTAAAAATAAAGTTTTATTTTTTTTATTTTGATGCCAATCTTCTTCTTGGAAATTATGATGCATTACTGCAGACGGATATGAAAAAAAATATGTACATGATTACGTTCGGATTCAGTGTGCCATAATCGTTTTATAGAACGCTTTAGCTACAGTACTTCTTGTCAGAAAATCAAAGTTTTCTAATGTATTTTATAATAAAACTGAAAATAAAACTATTATAAAAACATTGTTTGATTCTTCCTAAAAAGTTATTATCCTGGATTCAACTGTAAGGTATGGAAATAATGATCTCGATGAATCAGGTGAAGTAAAAAAGGAGAAAATAGAAATATATGGATTTTGAATCCCTTTCCTTAAAGAGAAATTCGGCAAGACATTTGGAAATGGACATACGTGAAAAGCTTATGGTTTGGGTCTTGTGGAGCTATCGAAGCAAAACAAAGAGCTTCTTGGAGGGCCTTGTTGTGGATGCGAGGGATATTGCGATGATGGCCGAAAATTATCGGCTTAGTGTTTACGTAGTATTTCAAAGGTTTTCTTTTTGTAGCTTACCTATATATTTAAATGCGCATATGTATATATTTGGTTTGAAGAATATAGATTTTTAAAAGAGAGAAGAAGTAGATAAATACATAAAAAATATGAAATAAGTAGAGGTTGTGAAGGAAATATTATGGATTATTATTATTTTGAAGTTAATTAGAATGTTATATTCAATGAAATACATCAGTGTGTGTGTAGCTACCTGATACAGTTAGGCAACGATGTATTTTTGTATTTATATAACATATCTCTCTCTTTTTTTTTAATTCGTCGAGATTTAAATTAAATTGTCATTTTAACATCAAGTTTGATATTTATTAAAGAAAATAATATTTCCCAAATAACCTAAAATCGTAAAATTGGTAAAATCGTGACCTAAATAACAGTAAAATTGTTTACGTTGGCCTCTTGACGGTTCTCGAGGATTGACAGAAGAAAATCTTTTTTTTTTTTTCCCTACTTTACCTTTTCAGGCATACGGGGGGAACAGACTGAAGCGAATCATGAACTGCTTTGCCAGGCTTGTCAGGTAGTACGAGGCGCTCCCATGTATCCCACCTCTATTCCCAACTAAATTAGCTTTATCCCACTTTCCGTAAACAATATTTCCATGGAATATTCCTATACGAAATTATTAATACCCTTCAACCTTTTTATATTTACAATATGAATCCATTCAGATTTGCAGTTAATCCAATACATACAAGATCCCGTCTTTCTGATCTGTATACCCCATACCATAGAACTTCAACATTCCCACGCTCCTTCCTCTTCCACTCACCAATCCTCTGGAACTCTATTCCTCCTCACATCAGACAAGCTAAATCCCTGAAATAATTTGCAATTCCTCCTTCTCATCCAAAATGACGCTTGCTAACTATCTACCTACTTAGTCAAAAATTGTTATTGTATTTCTGGGTTCAGACTAAGAATCAGTTCTTGCATAATTAAAATTCCATTTAAGACAAATTTCACTTTATATGAACATAACATTGGGTACTTCTATTGTACATACAAATCTAATCTTTGTACCAAAAGATTTTTTTATTTTATTTTATTTATATTTCTTATTTCATTTTATTTTCTCTAATTTGTAGAATGTTATCTTATTTTCTTTTCTGTATACTTAACTATGTACATAGTGCCGTTATTGTATTATTGTTTTCCTTTTTTTTTTTATATTTCATTATGTCTCTTACCAGATTTAATTTATTTACATCTGTACTTATCTGTTATTTTTAAGGAACTTTATCCCAGAATAAAATTATTTTTCTATTCTATTATAAAATGTTTTGTAAAATAAAAATTAAACAACGGTTGATCTATTAATCTCATGTTTATTTGAAAGAGTTGTAGATTGATGATAAAGCTTTAACATTAGAACGAAGGGCACAGTTCTTACCCCCTTGACACAATAAGATACAGTGCATCAACTTCTTGGACAGGGAAATTGGATAGTATCTTGACGTCTGGGAGACCGGCTGCATTTCAATGCGGCTCTGGAAACTCCCCCAGCGAGATCCGCTGTATCTGTTTGGTATTTCCTCCGTGTACTTTCTATTTCCATCTCACTCCGGCAAAGCATTGCGGTGGAAATTGACTTTACTCGGGGCCTCTGCATATCAAGATCCTAAACGTCGTTGGAATCATTCTGTAAATGTCAAAGGTTTCGGAGGAAAAAGATTTATGTTCACGCTTTACGCCATAGGAACTAAGGCATTTTATTTTATATAATTAATTTTGTAAATCGCAAATAATAAACAGTCAAAGACAAAAATTTCAACATTCTTATTATACATTACACAAATTACGTGAAGTACTTACCACGGAACAGGGGTAACTTTTGTATAAGGGTAGAGACTGGTATGGCACACGTATTTCTAAAAATATTTAAAAAGTTGATCAAGTGGTAGATAAAAATATTGGAAATGAAGACCCCCAGCTACCGAAACTATGTTACAACAGGCTTTCTGATTTATGTAAAACTACCAATATGCCACATGATTAGTTCACTTAAGAAAACTGCTTGCCATGTTAGGAGCCTCTGGCATCTTGACTTGTCTACAAATTCCCTATTTTTATTAATCAGTTGTGCACAATTCTAAATACTCGTCTATCTATACCATGACTGCTGGTATTCCTCAAGGTAGTATCCTGGTTCCCATTCTTTATACAATGTATAGAGCTGATATCCCAACTCATCCTGATACTATCCTCACAACCAAAGCTGATGGCACCAGCGTGTTATCAGTCAATAATGGTCCATTTGCAGCATCCCATACAATCCAGTCACTTATCACTTTCCTTAAAAAATGGAGTCATTGAAAACCTACTTCATCCTGTCCTCCTGTTTCCTTTAATAGTGTGATTGAAAAGACAAGAAACTGAACTTCGATTTCGACTGCTACAACACTTACTTGACAAACGTTCAAATCTCCCGATTCACTACAAAAAAACTCATCTATATGATGATTATCGGACCTGTTTGGACTTACGGTATAGAGTTATGGGGATCCATCAAACCATCGAATTCTTCCTGATTCCAATCACTCCAATCCAAAATCCTTCGAAAAATTCTTAATGCTCCTTATATTGTCACAAATGAACTGATCCACAATGACCTTAATATCCCATAAGTCGCAGATTTGGTGCGAACCAGATGCTTTTCCTTTCATAATAAACTTATTCCTTATCCAAAATCCACTTGTTGCACAAGGTGGCTGAAAAGAAGATGGCCTCGTGATCTTCTTTCCCTACTCCTATTCCTCCCTTAATTCCCTACCCACCTCTATTCGTTAAGCTTCCATAACTTCCTTTAAAAATAATTTATTCCTGTACCTTTTAGACAATCTTCCGCAAATATGTCAATAATCAAATGAATACTCAGAACTCCTTTTTTTTTTTTTTTTTCTTTCTTATGTGTTCATATATATATATATATATATATATATATATATATATATATATATATATATATATATACGATTGTATTTTATGTTATAATTATTATTTATTTTTTATTTTTTTAATTTAATTTAATTTTTTTTTTTCCTGTAAAAAATGTATGCTAAAATTACTGAAGCATCTAATTTGTAAATAATATGCCAGACAATTTTACTTTTAACTGTGCATTATTTTTATTCTTAGGGGACAGTAAGTCCCAGAATAAAGTTTTTTTTTTTTATTTCATTTCATCTTTGTTTATAGTTATTTCATACTAACGATGGGTAGCTCCTCTACAAGTTTTATTCATGTCATTCATTATATTGGAATGTATACCGCATATTTACTAGATGTGTTTTCTAATACAGTTTATAAATTTCTATTAATAAATGAATAAAAAAACAGAACACGAAACAAACAGTTGTCCTAAAATTACCAGATTTATTTTTTTTAACATTTACTTTGTCACGATTACAATACTTTGATGTTGGAAGGTGGATCTCGTTCACTGCGGAAACTGCTTCAGTATGAAGAAATAGAATTCAATTAGGTTTCCCATATGCTACGCACCATCGGTAGAATTACGCGTCGAACCAGAATTCTATATGTTTATAACTAGATACATATTCGGCGGAGCATGGCAATTAGCCATGGTCGGCATTAGTGCCCATTCGGAACTAACCGTACTAATTATCCGACCGGGACATTTGAATAGGCAGATTTAAATCGCCCACGGGAGGCATCGAGCAGCGATGCATAATGCGCCCAAATCGGCCTGCATTACGACGGGTCCCCCGGGCCTCATCAATCCGTCCCCTGCTCTTCTGATATCCGAATTATTAGGGGTGCATTGGTCAGCGGCACTCGCTTGTCAGCTGTTTGTTATTTATTGTTTTATATATCAATGCGTCACGGGTCAATTTAATAAAATAATCGCTTACGTTTATATTTATCTGATTCCATAACATTGATTTAGCCATAAATCAGCCTCCCCTAAGGTATCCATACTTTTGCACTCCTAATCACAATAAATGTACCACCATAACCTATTTACTATGAAATCCATTCTAAGTAAATGTCTTGCATCTATTGAAGTTTATTTCGGTTTATTAATTGCCACTTCTATCGGGATTATTTTATTATAATACTAGTTTCGAATGCTAAACACTCATCTTCAGTTAAGTAAAACATACAAATGAAATTTAACCTACCTGCCCTCTTCCCAGTTCCACGATGGATATATTTTTGATTTATCTTAGATCTCCTGAGGTGAGTACCAACGCTTGATTTCTTGTCTTACATTTTTGAAAACTATGCGTATAAAAAAAAAATGACCGTTTTATCAAATTCCAGAGTTTAAAAGTCTGTAAATATCTTAATGCTATTTATTATTTATCAATACTTAATAATCCCTTTAGACCATTCCCTAAGCTTGTTTCTGGACTTCTTAAAAAAAAAAAAAAAAAAGCCTCAGTTCATTTATTTATTTCAATGAAGAAACATGACAGTGTCCTACAAAATTTTCGTAATTTTAAGACATTACTAGAAAAAAAATTCACAGCCGTTGAAGCAACGAGAAATTATTAAATATGAAGGGGGAGGTGTCCTTGAAGAGCGCACTGCGCGGCGTTGGTTTTAAAAAAAATAGAAGTAGAGATACAACGTTGGAAAGGAAGAAGGACTGCGGGCGGCCATTGATGGATATTGATGAGGTTCTAAGGAAGATACTGGTGTGTCGAAAGATACTGTTAGTCGTCTTCTTCTCCCCATGGGGAAAAAGACCTTTAGACTGGTCCCTCTCGAATTTACTCTTCAACAATTAGCAGTCGAACCAAAAGTTTACAGACCTCGCACCTTCGGATTACTACTTGTTTCGATCCATGGCCCATTTTCTTCAAGGGAAAATTTTTTATAATTTTTCGGAAGCTGAAAATGCTGTCCAAGAGTTCTTTGACAGCCATCCCAAGGAATGGTATCGAGTAATTCGCTAGCAGATGGGTAATTTACGGTAGATAACAATGGACTATACTTTGATTATTAGTTGTATTTTATATCAAATATTATATATAATAATACAAATATTTGTTTCAAGAACGGTAATTTTTTTTTATGCACCCCATTATATATAGTATTTATATAGTACTGATGTTTTGAAAATTTTTTTGTATGTTTTAGAACTAATAATGAAAAATTAAATTGAATGATGTTTTTACGTGTACTTCGACCACCTGAACTGTGTAATAACGCTAGGTTGAAAATTTCAGCTATGCGAAAAATATCATTGATGGTATAGTTATCACTGGAACAGTGACTGGAGTAATTGCATTTATTCCTGGAATCTGAATGATTTCTACGAATCCACCAGTTCAATTCAAAAGATTAAAATTTCCAATTAAAGTTTCTTTTGCTATTACAATTCAAAAATCGCAAGGCCAAACTTACAATAACGTTGAAGTTGATTTTTGATTGTTTCTCTCACGATCAATTGCATTCAGGATTTTTTACAACTGGAAACCCTAACAAACCATTCATTTTTATAATGTTGGGAGAAAAAGCACGAAATGTACTTTATTCAGATGCCTTATTATTTTATTTTTTCATGCTTTCTACAATACAATGACATGTTTACTGCCATTGACGAAAAAAAACTGACTGTACTGATACTTCTGGATTTTTCTAAAACGTTTGATTCCCTGGACCACTCTATCTTTTTTTCCTAATTAGAATCTTTAAATTTCTCCTTCAGTTCCATCCGCTGGTTTCAGTCTTTCCTTTCTCACCGTTCCCAAGAAGTTAAAATAACTGAACAATCCTTATCTACTTTTCTCACTATTACTTCTGGTATTGCTCAAGGGTCCACCATTTCTCTTCTCCTTTTCAATATCTACATCAACGATCTACCTAATTCAATTAAGCACCGTTCCTATCACCTCTACGCAGATGATTCCCAAATCTATCTTTCCTTTCCTCCTTCCGAGCTTCCTTCAGCTTTCGCCAAAATTCAGGAAGACCAGAATAGAATTAGTGCATGGGCGACCTTAAATAAATTACAATTAAACGAACAGAAAACTGAAGCCATTATAATAGGATCTAGCTCCCTCCTTAGTGCATACACCCATTATCCTCCCTTAATCCTTAATGATCATTCTATCCCTTTCTACTCGTCTGTTAAAAATCTTGGAATTATTTTTGATCAGACCCTTTCTTGGAAATCTCAGATTACCCAAATCTCCCGCCGTTCTATAGGTCTACTCAAATTATTCCACCGATCCCGTCACCTTCTTCCCCAGTCAACTCGTAAGCTTCTAGTATCCTCCCTAATATTCCCTTACCTTGATTATGGCTGTCTAGTTTATGGTGGTCTCTCGACGGTTCTCGAAGACAGATTGAAACTAATTATGAACTGCTTACCAGATTTGTCTTCGATAAAACCGAGGCGCATCCCACGTCCCACGTTTCCTTCCTCTATACCGAATTAAACTGGCTTTATCCCATATTCCGTAGAAAATATTTCCATGGATCATTCCTTTACCAAATCATCAGCACCCTTCCTCCTATATTTACAATACGCTTTAATTCAGATCTGCAATCAAGTCACTGAACACTAGATCCCGTCTTTCTGATCTATATACCCCATCCCATAGAACCACTACATTCCAGCGCTCTTTCCTATTTCGCTCAACCATCCCATGGAATTCCATTCCTTCTCATATTAGACAAGCGAAATCTCTAAAAACCTTTATAATCCTCTATTTCCGGTACCTCCTCCTAATCCAAGGTGACGCTTACTAACAATATATTTTCTCAATTAAACGATATCTAAGTCTTTCTGAAACACACTCAGTGTTACCAATTAAAATATTTTTTTCTCATTCCGAATACTACATTTAGGTTCTTATATATTGTATATAAGTAGCATTGTATCAAAATGACCTATTTATTATTTCATTAGTAGAATATTTTCTGTTCACATATTACATTACAATGTATACATTATCATTGTTATATTAATATTTCTTCTTTATTTTATTGTTTTTAATTTTTGTTTTTTGTTTTTTCATCTTATTTATTTATCATGTCTCTGACCAGATGTAACTAATATCATTTCTTTCTGTACAATTTGTTATTCTTAAGGGACTTGGTCCCAGAAAAAAATTATTTTTCTATTCTATTCTATTCTATAAGATTTTTATTGATAAATAAGTAAAACTTCAATTATTAGATAAAATTATCAAAGTTCTTTAATGATGAAAGTGGGCGAAGCCACAATGGGGGGTGATAGTTGTATAACCTTTTTTTTTAGCCTCTCGCAGATCCTAATTTAAGAATTATGTGCTCGTATACTTCTCTAAGAAAATATTTTTTTCAGCTGAACTTATTATGTATTTAAAGTGAAATGTTTTGTGACAAGCCTTTACTGTCCAACACAATATTCTGGGTACTAAGTTAAAACACACAGAAAATTTAATGAGTTCCAAATTTACAACATGAGGTTCTCCAAATTCCCTTTTCTTGGAAGTGATGGGCGTAACATACCCAGAATACATCTTTTGCGTAGGCTCCACTTTATGGGCGAAAATAGAATGTTCCCCTTCTAATTTAAATGTACATATCTATAGGAACAATTTTTTTCTGTTTTCTTTTTTTTACATCGTTCTTTACAGATACAAATGTCTATGGATAAGTTATAATCATTGCTAATTATTTTTTAAGCATTGGTTTTACTCTTCCCCAGCCTCCATTAGATTTTGACCGTAGCGACGAAGTTGAGGAAGCAGCGGTAGGAACTAGTCCTTCCATAAGTATTGGGGCAAACTTGGTTTCGGAGTTTTACGGTGTTTGTTATTTGATGTTTTTTATTTTGTATATTTAATAGTATTAGTTTTATCACGTCAGACGATTTGTTTTCCCGTATTATGTCGTTTAAATTTACTACTTTTCCGTTTAGGTTACTTTTTATAGTTTACGAACATTAATTATCTACACCCCACGTAATGATAATTATCTACACTAGTCGATGATGTTTATGAATATTAATTTTAGTACGGTTATTTCTAATTTTTAAAAATTATATATATTTTTTCATTTTATTTTAAAGATATGACGATTTAAATATATTGGTCTATTACCTTTACGCTATTTGTTCGTAATTGCATATAGCATTGCAGATAAATATGTGGAATCTACGGGGTTTTTTTTTTTTTTTTTTTTTTTTAATATATTTTCATTTTTCATTCTTGATTTCCTTGTCCACTTTGTATAATATTATTTTATATTTTAGTTATTATGTATTTTAAAAACATAAGTGAAAATTCTCTTTACCTGTTGTGTAGGAACCGCGATCTTACCGGTTCAAGTATGAAATTAAAATTAAAGAGTTTTTCAGACTGATTTTAGTGTTTCCGAGTCGAATTTGCTACAGACATTTGTACCGTCCCCTTCCGTGAAGTGCGAAATTCTTATCAGAAACAATTCTATGACTAGATTCATAGAAGAATAATTTTATTTAAAAGAAAATAGATAACCCAATTCCAATCCTCGGTACTTAAAAAGCACATAAAACAACCAATGTTCGTGTTCTTTGTCAACTATTACACATACATTCCAAGAACTGGTTGGTCCTTGAACGAATACGGGAGGTTATACTGTACAAAAAATTCTTAACGTACCTCGTTGTAGACATCCTTCACGTTTCTAATGGCGGAAAACGATAGACTAAAAAAAGTACAATAAAAAACAAAAGAAATGTCACCCATCAGCCTGTAGAATTTATAATTTGAAAATATGTATTAAATTAAAAAATTAAATCCTGAAAAAATTAAAAACAGTATCCTTAGGGACAAGGTTGGAATATTCTTCGGATAACTTAAAAACCGGTAAATCCTGGAATATTTCAAAACACTATCCTTAAGGACGAAAACTAATATAGATATGGCCTAAGGATGTCCTTCCGCCATTTTAAAACACTATCCTTAAGGACAAAACTAATTGTAATTGTGGAAGGAGAGTGACCAAGGATGTCCTTTGGCCGCCAAATATCGTCAGATCCTGGCAGATATGAAAAACAGTATCCTTATAGTATTATATAGTTATACTTTTATTATTTATTAATTCATGAACCACCTTGTTTGCTGCAATCGATATGAGGACTAATCATCGTTACCTGGAATAAATTTTTAATCGATTTAATCAGCTTAAAAGAACAGATTTACTTAAATATATAACTCTCTCTATCCCAACGGCTAGTGAGTCCCATCACTAGTTAAAGATTTTATATGGAATACTTATTCCTTATTGTTTCAGTATTTGTAACCTAAATTAAGAAAAGTGAAAGGATTGTGAAAGAAAAGGTAAACAATTTCTATATGGTAACGGGATATCTGTCTCTGTTTAATATATTTTTTTAAGCTACAATGCAATATAATTATTTATTCTTTGAATCGTTCTAAATTATTTATTTTATCAATTTATTGAAATTTACAACTGTACAATTATACATCCAGTAAATGTATTCAAAATGTTTACAATAACATGCCAAAATTGGAAAAAGAACTACTCATCAGTGGCAATTCATTAAATAAAAATTTAAAAAGAAGATCTCTAGGCCATCTTCTTTTCAGATGCCTTAGAGGATTATCAGGAATGGATTTCGAAGTAAGTTGAGAGACTAGTGGATTAAAATGGTTATGGAGTTTAATATGAAAGGATACGTATCTGGTTCGGGCTAAATCAGCAACACATAGAACATTAAGATCTTTCTGGATAAGATTATTTGTAACAAAGTAAGGAGCTTTGAGGATTTTTCGAAGGATTTTGGATTGTAAGGATTGGAAACGAGATGAATTGGATGGTTTAGTGGAGCTCCAAAGCTCAACTCCGTACGTCCATATAGGTCTAACCACAGTCATGTAAATGAGTCTTTTGTAATTGATTGAGAGCTTTGAAATGCTTGTCTAGTAAATGTTGAAGTAGTCTGTAACGACGGCCAGTTTCTTGTCGTTTTAGTCTTGAATGTGGACCCCAAGTAAGACATCTGTCCAAGTGGAGTCCTAGGTAGCGGACCTGTTCAACAGGAATTAGTGGAATATAATTAAAGGATAGTGTAGAACAGGAAGCCCTAAGATTACGACGAAGGGCTAAATTATTTATATATACTATAAATATTATTATTTTTTTTGTTTCCAAGCTTACGTACCAACGGTAATTCTATGAAAAATGAACTGTTAGAAAAACATTAAATTTATTATTTTGTTTTGTATATTTTTTAAATGAAAAACTTCTGAAATTTTTGCTAAGGATTAACTGACTTTTTTCAAGTAATTTAATCTCCAAAGGTTATGTTTAAACCACCGATTTATCAGCTTTTCTAATGAAATTTTCTTTTCCATAACCGATTTTTCCAATCTAAAGTAGAAATTGCCAAAAGGGGGAAGGGGACCGAAGGACATCAGAAATGGGACAATAAATCTTACAGAAGCTGAAGAAATGGAACTGAATATGAAAAGGACGAAACTGGGTGGGATAAGGACGTAGAAAAAGTGGGAACGCGACGGGTTACATCAGTCATTCCCCAAATCTCCTGATCGATATTATCCTGGCTTTGGTCAACCGTTTTGCAAAGTCCCACACAAGATAGAGATCCAAGTAGCTTTGGAATATCAACAAACTCAATATGGCATTTGATGGTATAATATAATAAATTATATGAAATAATCTTTTCATTTTACAGAATAGTAACTTCAGCATTATAAAACAATTTTTATTTTAATTTAACACTTCATCTGATGGCGATAGTTTCGGCATGTTCTATCTGTCAATTGAAATATTTAGTATTCTGTGTCGCAGCTCTTAAAATTGAATCACCTTTTTAGTATTAATTTTTATTTAATGTAATTTTATTTAATGTAAATTTAATGTTAATTATTTTTTTTTTTTTTTTTCGAATGTTTTTAATGTATTAATTAGGTTCTGTTATAATTTGTAAAACATTTTTTTGATGAGTTTGTAATGCATCTAATATCAATATGTAAATATAAAAATTAATGTTACTAATTGAACCCTTAATTGTAATTATTTTTTATTTTTATTATGATCCTTTTCTCTCCTGTTGAGTCTTTGATAGTTTATGGATACTCACCTGAATCCTGATGTTAGAAGTTAAAAAATAAATGGTGTTTGAAATAAGTGAAAAAGGAGACTTTGCCAACAGAAATTATATATGTATTCCAAACGAGGCAGTATGGATGATAAATTATGATAAAATATTTAATTTTGTTCGATACAATCTTGATTTTGAATAATTGATTGAGAAACACAAGGTTTAGTTAATTTTACACTTTTACACATTTGACATACCCTGCTTCCACATTCGGAGTGGCATGAATGTTCCAATAAATGGTTTTAAATGATAAAATGTATAATATTTGTCTTGGATGATATTTTAAAAAACGATAAATCCATCAATGAATGACATTTGGCATTTCCCCAGCTGGCCTCAATACTGGGTAAGAATGTTGTACCACTTTATGAATGTTCCTACATTCAATTTTAATGGAAATAACAATGTCATGAAATGTAAAACTAAAACCAACAGATTAAATTTGTAACAAAACTGGAAAATCGAATAACAATACAATGGTAAAATAATATTTTAATCGCTTGAAAGAAATAAATGAAAAATTTAGATCTAAAAATAAATTGAAATATATTTAGTCTGTTATAGGGTTACAATATAAAATGTCAATTTTTATTATTTTAGTAATACTACGTAAGATTAGTGGACTATGTTTATACCGTTTTACCGTCTATGTTTACAGATTATAATGATTATTAATTCTATATTTTTTGATTATTTTTACTATTCCTCCAATCGATCTTACTTTGGTTAATATGTCATTAAATATGATCATAGAAAAAAGTGATTTTTAAATAACCTTTATATCCGAGTTGAAAATTGGACGCTCAGTCCGCAAGCTGCAAGAAACATTATCATGGTGTTCCTGAAAGATTAAAAGAAAAGACCGGGACACATGCCATTACCAAATTTTCATTCCAAAAATTTTTTAGATGATATGATTATCACATCCACATTGTACTGCAGTGATATTGCTATAAAGCATCAACAACTTATTAAAAAAACAACCTGTTAATCGGAAGGGAACTCAAACTCTCTTGCACGACAAAGGCATGCAGAAAGCGAATGAACATGAATGTTGCTCGTTTGCTTTTCCCGAACTCTCTTCATTCACAACAATTCCTTTGTCTTCGGCCAAAATAAGTTCTTTCCATTTTTTCTGTCCAACCAGGCTCCCTTACATATTCACCTATTCATCATTCCTTCCATGACGCCCTCAACCCAAAGTCTTCTAGCGACCTTTCTTCCGTTTTCTTTTCATTTAAAAATTCTTGTTGGCCATCGTTCTTCTTCCATCCTTCTTACATGCCCAAAATTCTTTGTCCTCATGGTCTCAATAGTGTAGAGGATGTTATTTGTTCCACTCTCTGTCTAATTTCAATGTTTGAAATTTTCTGAAGCCGTGATACTGCACATGAACGTCTCCAATAATCCATTTCTAAGGCTAGATGTATTTTTGCCTGGCTCTCCTAACTAGTTCAGAACTTTTCTGAATAAAGTGTTACACTTTCTAGAATTGATTTATATATACAGGGTGAGTACTTCTTAGTGTAAAAAAAAAAAAAAAAAAAAATTGGATGAAAATAAATCAAAAATGTAGAAAACTGCCGCAGACCTCACCTCTCTATTCCAATCTGTTGTAGATATATGATAAATCAAAGACTTTTTTTGAGGAAACCACGTTTCTTTACCATAAAAGCTGTAATATCTCCAATTTTTTTTTAACCCTCTAGTGCATAGTGTAGCATATCTGCAACATTATATTTATGCTTATGACAGCGAACTCTCTTTGGGTTTTATGGAACTATATCTTGTATTAGAGATGCTACATCATCCCTCTAGGCATGAGAGGACTTTGCATGTCCTAACTGGACCAGGCATGTCTCTCATTGTCACTTACACCTGCAAGTCCTCAGTTGTGGTGACTCCTCCTTCCTTCCAGTAAAGTGTTCTTATTTTTTTTTTATAACATCCATTGTGTTTTTTTTTTATCAAATAAAATTTCTGTGGCTTTTACCAAGATATGTAGTTGGTAAAATATCAATGAGGATAGAATTCTTGTTTTTTATCATCGAGATAAATCACTTTTTAGTTATGTGCAACATAATGTATATTATTAATTAAAATGGTTTGTGGGTGAAAAGTATTTTTTTCAGTACTTTTTTATTATTAACCTGACCAAAAAATATACAAAAAAAATTTATTAGAATGAAAAAGAAAAAATCATGCACTAAAGGGTTAAATATTTTTCAAACTTTGACCTTATTTTCGGATTTAGCAATTAATTTTGTATTAGTGCCGAGTACATGTAACCTTGAATTTTACAAACTCGTGACCTAAATATCAGCTTGATCTTTACCTTATTTAGGGAAGTTACAATGTCTTATATTACTTCAATGCTCACCGCTTTTCAAATAACTATCCACAATACTGCAAATCTTACAAAAACTTGCTAATTTAATTAGTTTTTGAATGATATGCTAATAGTACCTAATGGTTCTGTATCAATTTCCGTGGAGAAATTTACTTTTAAAACCGAAAAAACATAGTGTTTTCATTTGGCATACAAATCAGTTACTAGAGTAAATAAAACATCATGACAATTCTTTAGTGGAAATGTGCATTTTAAACATAATGAACTCTCCATTGAAATAAAAAGCAAAGAAAAAAATTATTGTTTATTAGAAAATAAAGAATAACTGTCAATAAAGCGACAACAGATCAGAGAGAGGATCTTCTGAATGCAGATTGTGTTGAAGAATACTACTTTTTGAGGTGAATTTTAAGGGCAGATGAGTCTGTTTTTTGCAGTGGAAGGATTTTCTACCTATCTTTGACCGTCGTTCCTATATCACTCACCCATAGGTTGATGAGGATAGGTATTTTGAATATAAATATTTCGATTTCATAAAGTTTTTTTTACTAAATAACCTTTTCTGTTAAAGTGAACTTCTCATGTGCAACGACCCAATGCATAGAACTTGTCAAAAAGTATTAGCACCAAAATGATATTATTGTTTTGAATAAAAGGTTTCATAATTTAAATTCCAATTACAAGCTCACAGGTACGCTGTATGAAATTGAAATAATAACTTTTTTATTAATTATCATTGGAGGCTAAAGCCATTAGAGCCTAACACCCCGAGGCCTCGGAATATCTGATTTTGTCCCTGGCCAAAAATTATTCCACCCCCAGGGACTAATCCACAATGGGCGGAGCCATTAAGAACTCATCCTGATTTCATTCCCAGCCCGGCAGAGCTTTGATTAATGTAGCGAGAGTGTTGTATACCACCCCACCCACACCCCTCTATCCTCTGTACACATGGCCTATTATAATCTTATCTCAAGCTCTTGTAATTAAACAACACCGGCTATAAAACATTCAGTATCCATTGTGTTGTATTGTCTTGCATTGGGAGCGATAATATCCTGGATATATAAAGTTTATTTATCGGACTATATATTGAAATAATGCTTTATTATTTATACTGATTAATCATTAATTATGTTAAGAATTTTATCATTTATATTAGAGATGGGCAGACCAAGCCGACCATTCCTTCCGTTGGAATTTGGTTAGCATCGGCAATGTTTTAGGTTTTATAGCTGTTTGTACATGTAGCAACAGGTTTTTGTGTATCTTATACTTTTTCTTCTCAAATTATGATTAGAAAATACTAAGTTTTAATAGACCAATCGCCGACTACGAAAGTAGACGATTAATTAGCTTTCGACACATCTCAACTAGAGACTTGTTAGAATAGAGAATGAAAGTAATTAGACCTGTTCAGTCATTCGGAGTTGAGTTTTAGCTTCCCCAAAACGATCCAATTCTTAAAATCCAAAATCCTTCGAAAAATCCAATCCTTTCATAGTAAACTCCTTAGCCAATCAAATCCATTAGCATCTCAACCTGCTCCCAGTTTTTAAACATTTTTTAAAAATTTATTTTCAAACATATCTGTGTAACACAAACGGGATGTGATATAAGAATAGGGTTGCCATACTTCCCGATACGCCGGGACAAGTCACCAGTATAGAAATTCCGTCCCGGTCGTCCCGGTTGACCCATGTCCCAGTTCGAGAATATACAGTAATTACGGTATATTTGGTTAAACACTTCAGCGGTTTAAAATTCAGCTACGTCATATTAAATCTTCGGTCTAGTTGTTCATAATTCCTGGAGTGATCTTTGATGTTATGCGTTCGCATCTCCGCGCCACCAGATCACAGGGAACGCTGTCTTATTTCGTAGCGTTAAGTTGGCACTCTTTATTTTCCTTACTCTATGCTCCCAACTCCCTTCAGTTTGTCAGTATTCTGTTGTAAAGTTCATATCAGACTGCCTGAAACACTTTGTACCTACTAATTTTGTTGAGTTTTGATTTGAATTCCGGTCAGTACCTATTATTTATGCATTTTACTATGGTTACTACTATATTTTGAGTCTATATCCCTCAATTGACGTTAAGTTTTTTTTAATATCGTTTGTCAGTTCACATTTTAATACTGCTCAAGGATTTTTTATTTTATTTTGCGTGCTATCATTGATATATATTAGTTTATATTTCGAAGTTGTACATGCTTATTATTGTGTATTGTTTTGAATTTTAAGCTATGTACCTACCCCATTGTTTATATAAAGTATATCTATATTTAACTATGATAAAACCGTTGTATTTATTGTAACTGGTTTCAGGATTACATCCATAGTTTATTTTCAAATCTACGTCAAGATAGAAGGCGCTTTTCCGAACAATTAACAAAAAGCAGAGTGCTGGGCTGTAAAACCAATTTCGACTCAATTTAACGATCTGTTGATTGATGGTTCTTTGACACCGTTTTCTGATGGACGTCAATTTTTTTCTAAAATGTTTTTAATTAAAATATTTGATCAGAAAAAAAAGATTGACAGTTAAATTGAAAATACAAAAGAAACAGAAGAACCTTTCAGTTTTACTTTTTTAAGTAAAATGTTTTATAAAAATAAATTTTAAAGCTACTAGATAATATTTTAAAATATTGTCTACTTATTTAGTTCTATACCCTATTATTTATTTTCTGCCATTGCTTTTTTTGCTTTATTTTTTAATTTAATTTTAATATTATTATTTTTAAATTTTATCCTGTCCTCCAGTTAACATTACGAGTGTTCCTATTTTCAATATTTATATTATTTTTCTACATATTTTTTCTTACTAACAGCCACTATTGTTAGAATAATATCCATTTACATCTACCATCAAATGCTCGTAATTGTTTTTTTTTGTTGTTTTTTTTTCAATCAAATTATGCATATTGTGTTTGTATTAACCTTTAATCTTTATATATTATTAAATTTATGTTTCGACATTCCAGGGATCATGAGACATTTTTTTATTATTATAATATACTGTCTTTATGTAATAATTGTGTAATTACTAATAATATTTAATTATTAGAAATGATATATTCCTTGTTAGATGTATTAATATATTTGACACAAAGGAAACTAGGACTCAGCTTCTTTTTTTTTTCAAAGAGGCGATGACATTTTGTTGACATTCGACATTTTCCTTCTCGCTTACAAATGCCAAAAACCCGACGATCCGACAAAACATATTCTTCGCTTTATAAATCACGGGCTGCAACCTTTGTAATATTTTTAAACCCCTCCGTGGAAAAGCGTATTCTTATTTTTCTCCCTTTTTATCCTCGCCCTATTCAGAAAATGGGAAGAGCGAATATTTTGGCAAAATTCCCAAAGGACCATCACCCCTTATTCTATACATATAATGTTAAGGGCTACTGTGAGCGGAACCTTTGCGTCAGCGGCTAATAATGTTGGTATTTCTGGTTCTAAGGGGGGCTTCTAATGTGGTTACTTCTCGGATACTTAAAAATAAACGTAATAAGTGCTGTAATATTAATAAATATTAAGAAAATATTGATTTAAATTATTAAATAAAGTTTGTTATATAATGTGCAGTTAGATTTTTTAGAGTAATTTTGGTATGAAGCCATGAGAGAGGCTCAGCATTAAAAAGAAAAAAAAAAATGGGAGTAGCTGTGTCATGGATACGGCCGTGTGTTGTACGTGAATACGTTAATGTAACGTATTATATATTTTAAATAATATATTTTTATTTATGTATTCAAAGATGTATGCAAAGAAACAAATAATTATTGTGTTACAATATAACAATTTTAATTATAGGTCTGTGATACGAAAAGTACGACACAAATAGCATACAACATACATCAAAATTTCTGGTAAACGTTAAATCAATGCAGGTATTACCAAACGTTGTTGAAGAAGTTTTAATATAGGACAACTTGAACTCGCTGAGCATGAAGTCGGGCAATGAGCGGTTTTGTGAGACATCAACATTAAAGTCCAACTATCATAACTGGTGTAGTAAGATCAGGCTCGTAATCGGGTATAATTTTAGCGATGTTTTTAACAACGATCGTAACATAACGAGTTTAATTTCTGCTAACGCTTTGCCCGGGTGGATATACACACACCTCAGTACGAATGCCATTGGCCTTTACGTTTACTAGACATCACTAAGTTTTGCATCTTTCATTTCCAAATAAGTTTCCGAAATGCCAATGTTAACTTTATTACAATCAGTGAAGCTATTGATGTTGCGATATTTGGCGACTCCACCGGCTTTGCGGTTTGATGATGATGATGATACCGCTACCGATGATGTAGTTGCAATTTGTCTGTTCTTAGCGGTATTAGAATATGATCTCAGTTCAAAGCTAGGCACATTCACTGGCATGGCATTTTCCATCCAAGTTTCGCTGATTGCCAAATAATCAGATTGATTCATGATTGTATCGGTGAAGATGTCTTCTGAGGGTGCGACCAAGCTTTGTGCATTAATGGCGGTAATTAGCATTAAGCAATACTGATCAGGAACTTTTACGTTCCCGGCAATGCTTGAATTAGTTAAATGGTGTTTTATTAATACCATTCGTTTATTCTTGAGAAGCCCTTTCCAACCGTTTACGTTCTCTGTATTTGGTTTTGGATTTTTGACGCTTGTAGGCCGTCTTTTTTTATTCAAACGCCTTATTATATTCACTGTCTCTACTTAAAACTAATATTTTATATTCGATCGATAGATTTTTATGACAGCTGACGATTAAAACTCAAACGAACATCGTAGCTTCTCCGATTCAAAAGATGCTAATTGCTAATCTCAATACGCAGCAAAATACCCTCAAAATTGCAGGGCTTCCCCCTCTACCGCGGGCGAAGTGTCACTGTTCTCGCTTATCGTAATGAATTCTTTGATCCTTTAGCAATCCAGTGGTATAATTTAATTTTGGATGTTGAGGATAGATTTGAAACTACAACGCCAAACTGTATCCCACGATTTTGTTATCATTAGCTGTTTTTTTTTTTGGATTTCCCCCGTATGGTAGCAAATTTAAAAACGTATTCCGGTCAAAAAAAAAAAAAAAAAAAAAAAAAAAAAAAAAAAAAAAAAAGAAGAAGAAGCAATTTAATCCCTGTTTAAATTTTAAATGTTGTATTAAGTTTTAACGATTTTTTAACTCACTCTAACTCTGTTAATGTTGCTTGAATCAGAAAATTTACTGACAGTTCCTAATTAGAAGCAGTAGATTATAGATAAGCACATGTTTTTTTTTTCTTATGTTTTGTGATTAGAGAATATAATCATTAAATAACTAGGTATCAAAAAACTATCCTTAACGTCCAGTCTATTAGTTTCTAGGAATCGACTTTAGATCATCGATTCTTGAATATATGAAATTAAAATTGATTTAATTAAAATAATTCTTTTTTCTTTTTAATTTTTTTTCTTCGTTTTGGCCCATAGAACCACGCGGTTCCTAACCCTAGTGGCATCTCTTCCTAGCCCAGTAACCCTTTATTCTAGCGCTATAAACTTCTTCCTCTTTTTGGTCCACTTTACTCCGTATTGTAATGATTTAGCATGCACCAACTTGAGAGCATCTGATGTTCTGATGGGCGTTCGGTAGTCACCTCTATCGAAAAAAATCCTCTATCAAATTTAGGATTGATTTCTATAAAGATAGATTGAGTTAGGTATTTTTTAACTAGTTTCGCTCATTCGGCATAGGTCCCATTTCCTAAAGAGACGGTGTTGTAGATTCTCGATGATAGTATCTGGTAATAATGAATACTTATATTATTAATAAAATAAAATTTTTATTTTTTGTAATCATAAACAAAGCAAACGATGGAGTTAAAGCAAATAAAGATATAATTAGGAACTGTGAGGTCAATTATAATAGGGCGTATAAAAAAAAATGACCGTTTTATCAAATTCCAGAGTTCAAAAGTCTGTTAATATCTTAATGCTATTTATTATTTACCAATACTTAATAATCCCTTTAGAGCATTCTCTAAGCTTGTTTCTAACACTAGACTTCTTCTAAAAAAGCCTCAGTTCAGTTATTTAGTTCAAAGAAGAAACATGACAGTGTCCTACGAAATTCTCGTAATTTTAAGACATTACTGGAAAAAAAATTTCACAGCCACTGAAGCAACTCGTGAAATTATTAAATATGAAGGGGAAGGTATCCTTGAAGAGCGCACTGCGCGGCGTTGGTTTGAAAAATGAAGAAGTGGAGATACGACGCTGGAAAGGAAGAAGGGCTCCGGGCGGCCATTAATGGATATTGATGAGGTTCTGAAGGAAGCTGTTGAGTCAAATCTGTCCACAAGTACTCGCGAACTTGCCAGGGAGTGTGGTGTGTCGAAAGATACTGTTAGTCGCCATCTTCTCTCCATGGCGAAGGTGAAAAAGACCTGTTGACTGGTACCTTACGAACTTACTATTCAACAATCAGCAGAAAGGTTTACAGAACTTTATGGGTTTGAACTCCTGCCTCATCCACCATATAGTCCAGACCTCGTACCTTTGGATTACTACTTGTTTCGATCCATCGCCCATTTTCTTCAAGGGAAAACATTTGATAATTTTACGGAAGTTGAAAATGCTGTCCAACAGTTCTTTGACAGTTATCCAGAGCAATTGGCTAGCAGATGGGTAATGACGGTAGATAACAATGGACTATACTTTGAGTATTAATAGTATTTTATATCAAAGAAATAATAATACAAATATTTGTTTAAGAAACGGTCATTATTTTTATACAACCGATTACATTCAGGCAGAGAGTGCACTGTAGTTAAAACTAAATAAATAAAAAAATATATTTCCGTATATAGTAGTGTATTAATTTTTAGAACTTTCGGCAGCAATATTTTAATATCAGAAAATATTAGGTGAAATAACTTATACGCTTTTAAATAATATCGACGTTAAAATTTTAATATGAGGGTGCTTGCTCAACCGGGTACTTGGAATAATAAACAAAGAGGAAGAAGCAATATAGCTGGAGATGATCGGCCAATATATAGAATAATATTCGGCTCTATAGCGAGGACAAACAGGAGGCGGGCTAAACCCATATTTGATGTCAGGCAAACCCAGGGGTGTTTGAGAAGGGGACTGCTACCCAATTATGACTGCCTTGAGTTTGCAGAGGATCCGAAAACAGGGATGGCTGAAGGGATCAGTGGAGTAATCCAGGCTGTTAATTTCTGGTTAGCCCGCTCTGTCCTTCTGGCCTCCTTAACTAATTGAAGGTAGGGGAAAGAAGCGAGGTCGGTGATATATTTTCTAAATCTACTCTCGTCGGCTTGATTTACTTTCTGTTACAGCTGGGGTCTCCTCCTCGGTCTCAATTTCTTGATGAGTGTTTTTAACCTCGATTTAAACCGAAACATTACTCTAGTCCTGTCCTTATTTATTTTATGATTGACCAACTTAAATCACTAACAATATATTTAAAGAAATGAAGATGTAAATACAGTATAATCTCGCTAATACGAACTAATTGAAGCTACAAGGTGTTCGGATTAGCGAAAAATTCGTATTATAGATTTCAAGGAGAAATAAAAAAATCAATATAAACGTTGTTTTTAATGTATGCAGTATATATAATATATGTGAGCAACATATATTAAAATATTTAAAAAGTCAAATATAGATTGAAAAACGTACAAACATATACACACCCATAATTCTCGAGATTTTCTTGGATTTGACCTTAATTTATTAATTTATTTATTGTTATTGCATTGCTGGATGCAGACTCAGACTCAGTCCTTGCTTAATTAAGATTCCATTTAATACAAATTTCACTTTCTATGGATATAACATTGGGTACTTCTATTCTACATACAAATCTAATCATTGTACCAAAAGATTTTTTTTTTCTCTCTCATTTCATTTTATTTGCTCTAATTTGTAGAATTTTATCTTTTTTTTTTGTATGTTCAACGATCATCTATGTACATAGTTTCATGTATATTACATAGACATATATTGTCCTTCTTAATTTTTTTTTATCTCATTATGTCTCTGACCAGATTTAATTTATATATACCTGTACTAATCTGTTACTCTAAAGGGACTTTGTCCTAGAATAAAATTATTTTTCTATTCTATTCTAAGTCCATACTTTGATTATGTTTTTTACTTTTTTTTTTTTAATTTTTGTTTTACCCACTTAAGGGGTACGATAAATCAATCAGCGGTTAGTGAGTCGCGTTTTCTCGTTCTCCCAGTACTTTATCCTTTCTGATCTCGCTGTCCTCTCTTCTTCAGAAATCCAGTGTAGTCGTTTGGTCTTAGCCCTGTCCTGGAACCTCTTTATTTCATCTTCTTTGTGGATCCATCTGCAAGCGCCTCTTCTGTAATTGAAAATATGAACAACAAAATTTGAATGGGCTCATTTGAATATTTTACTTTAATTAGTTAATTATCTTCTGATAATTAGTTTATATATTTGTAACAGCCGTTAAGTAGATTTAAAAAATATGCATGGAAATAGGTAAAATAAAAAAAAAGTTCTGTTTACTCACTAGTTGGAGTGAGAGTGGAGGCAGAGATACACAATTAAAAAATAAATTTTTATTTAGTGTATAGTGCCGACGTTTCGGCCTACAATGTAAGACTTCATCAGGGCTCGAGGAACTTTTAGGTATAGCAAAAGGATATGACAAAAAGAGGGAGTAAATGTAAAAAAATAAGTATTCTTGTACGAACATAACGTCTAGTTCGGCATTGGAATGTTTCGTGGAAAAAGAAAAACTATTAATAAATAATGAAATGAAAGAAAAAAATAAATAAATCAAAAATCAAGTTTCCGAGTATATAAATATTTTCATATTTTCATTAATTAAGTCTACCATGAACAGTTTACTTATTAAGAATGTTTTTAATTTTTATTTTACCAACTTTTTTTTTTTTTACGTTTTTATACTTTGAAACTCATTTAATATTATTATTTGTCAATGAAAAAATACTGATTTATTTTATAACGAGAATCTTCCATCAAACCCCGTACAATATATATTAGAACACTAATACAAGGTATAAGGTTGGATTCTCATATAAAATATCTCTTGTTGAGCCGAAGGTTGCTCTCATACTCTCATCGTTATCTCAGACCTGTTTCCAGATCGGCGGTCGTTGCGCCCCCAACCGCCCTCCCTTCACTCCCCTCCCCTCCCTCCCACTCGATCTGCAGATATAAAGTATCACGGCATGGAAGACACCCTCTTGAATATTTCCTCAGCCAGAGCGAGCAGAGTAATCTGTTTATGATAATGGAAGTTCTGTTAGCGGGGTCTTTTTATGCCAAGATCTTCCCCTCCCATTCCCCGTCTACATCCCTCCTTCCTCCTCGCAAGGGACCAGCGTTGTAAATGTGTTATGGCTGCATGATGGGATATTGCTCTTTGTCTTTTTTTCTTGGTAGAAACCAAGTATGTGATGTAGGCCGGAAGTAAAATTAAAAAATTAGTCCTTAATGTAAATTAATTTCGAAGTTGCTAACCTTCCTCAGTTCAATGTTAGCCTTTTTAATAATAATAATTATAATAAAAGTTCTTTATTTATTTTGGGAGCTTGAGTCCCTTAAGAATAAAAAATTATGTACAACCAAGGGCCTTCAGTGCCTTAAAATGAAATAATATTTTTATAACTAAATAACAGATAATAATTGTTTAAATAAAAACAATAAGATTTCATGAATACAATTTTTGCATATTTTATACTATTCCATACAAGACTAAAACGACAAGAAACTGCTCTTAACAGACTACTTCAACATTTACTAAACAAACGATCAAAGCTCCCAATTAATTTGAAAAATGCTCATTTACATGACTGTGATTAGACCTATTTGGATGTACGGAGTTGAGCTTTGGGGCTCCACTAAACCATCCAATTCATCTCGTATCCAATCCTTAGAATTCAAAATCCTTCGAAAAATCCTCAATGATCCTTACTTTGTCACCAATAAACTTATCCATAAAGATCTTAATGTCCCTTATGTTGCTGATTTAGCCCAGACCTGATACCTATCCTTCCATAGTAAGCTCCATAACCACTCCAATCCACTAGTCTTCCAACTTGCTTCCCACTCCATTGCCGATAATCCTCCGAGGCGTTTGAAAAGAAGATGTCTTAGAGACCTTTTAGTATACATTTTTATTGAAGTGCTAATATTGAGTAGGAAGTTATTTACCATAAAATTCGGTCTTAAAGGCATTAAAGAAAAGTTGTAGTATCTTGGAGAGAGAGAATTCTGTTGTTTTTTTTTTTTGACATGAATACATCTTTAAATTTGCTACCATATGGGGGCAATCCAAAAACCTAATGATAACGAAATTGGGGGATACAATTTGGCGTTATAGTTTCGAATCTATCCTCTAGATCCAAAATTAAATTATGCCACTGGGTAACTAAAGGATCAAATAATATATTACTCGCACGCGGTGGAGGGAGAAGTGTCGCAATTTTGAGGTAATTTTGCTGCGTATTGAGATTTGCAATTAGTATAACTTTTGACTCGGAGAAGCTACGATGTTTTAAGTTTTAATCGTCAGCTGTCGGCAAAATCTATCGATTGTATATAAAGCATTAGTTAAAGTAGTGACAGTCAGTATAATAAGGTGTTAGAATAAAAAAAAAAAATTATCAAATGTTTATAAAGTCGGCCTATACGCTTTGAAAAGCCAATACCAAATACAGAGATCGTATACGGTTGGAAAGGGCTTCTGAAAAACAATCGAATGATAATAATAAAACACCACATGACCGAGTCAAGGAGTGCCTGGAACGTAAAAGTTCCTGACCAGCATTATTTTATACTTATTACCGTTATTAATGCACAAAGCTTGGTCGCGCACTCAGAAGTTTACAAGTTTTAGTTTAGTATAAAATATAAAGAACGTGTCTTACAAACGGTATAGGTGCCGAATGAATGACGCTAAAGACGTAAAATATTGATATTTTTTGTGATTTTTGTTAGTAAATTACATTTCAGGGTTTCGCAAAACGTAACATTCAAATTTTTTTCAATAAAAAAGAAAAATCATTTGCAGAAGAAGAAAGAAAGTGTTAGTGCTTTCGATGGAAATATTACTCAAATTATTCAAGAACAAACATTATTATATTTTTAAAAATATTCACTTTTATTCGGCCAATTATATACATAAAATATTAAATATTCTTAAAAATATATTCAAGAAAAAAAAATTCCTGCTTGCACTAAGAGGTTTTGAATTTTTTTTGTATTGTTTACCTATTAACCAAATCCCTTTTTTATTTATTATTCATACTGTTACAGGATATGCTTTCCTTATTTTTAAAATTAAAAATGTAATGCCTTTCAATATCGAATATCGAATAATTAACTAATTTTAATTAATTAATTTTAAAAAAGTTTTTTGAAATTAAAAAAAAAATGAATGAATAATGCGTTGTAATAGCTTGTTATAATTGCCCTGTTTTTTTCACTAATTGGGAAAACAGACTTTAAAATTAACGTTAAAAAAATATATAAAAACAATCAATATAGTGTTTATTTTTGAACCAATTTAATCATTTAATATACCCAGTATTGTGTCATATTTTAGATTATATAGTTTACCGTTTATGTTTCTTTGTTTATATATTATATTTTTTTTAATAACAAGGCTATCAGAAGGGACGCCATGTCTAGTCAATCTGACGTAATGTTTTGAAGAAGGAAGGACCCGGCGAGTCCACAGCTGTTGTTGACATCAAGTGCCATTTCTTTATCCGCCGCTGACAGTTGAGGTCAAGACCTATAAAGATCCAAGGCACGCTTTGGTAATTTGTAGACTATTTTTGTTCCTGGGCAATTTTATTTATTGTTATTAAGAAGAAAAAAAAAATGATGTGTTTAATTTATTTATTAATATTATTTTAAAATGATAAATAATAAATGAGTAGAAGAATATCACAATATATATATATTGTTTTATACAAGATTAATTTGTGATTATAAAAAAAAACATGCCTTCCCCTGTAAAAATAGACTTATCTGTCCATAAAATTCACCTCAAAAAGTGGTATCCTTCAATATCATCTGCATTTAGAACCCAATGGTAAATTTGAGGTCTATGTTTTTTATGATTGGGTTTTAAACCTTAAATTGAAAATTTAATAAAATAAATCCTAAATAATATTAATGAAAAAATAAATGTAATAACATAATATCCTTTGATCTCGTGTCGTTTTTTTGATAGGTTTCCTTTATTTTAAATCAAACAATTATTGTTTTCTTTTCTTTTTATTCCAATGAAGAGTTTTTGATGTTAAAATACATATTTCCACCAATGCGATTATCATAATGTCTGATTTACACAAGTAACTGATTTGTATCCCAAATGAAAACACCATGTTTTCATGTTTTAAAAGTAAATTTCTCCATGAAATCGATACGAAATTATTAAATTTTAGTGAGATTTGCAATTTTGTGGATAAATTTTTCGAAAAACGGTGAGTGGTGAAGTGTTATAAGACATTGTAACTTCCCTAAATAAGGTGAACATCAAGCTGTTCTTTAGGTCCCAAGTTTGTAAAATTCAAGGTTATATGTACTCTGCTCTTAGAGGAAATTTAATGCTAAATCCGAAAATGTGGTCAAAATTTGAAAAATGTTTAAACAAATTGGAGATATGACAGCTTTTATGGCAAAAAAAAACGAGGTTTCCTTTAAAAAGTTTTAGAATTGCTATATATCTTAAACGGATTGGAATAGAAAGATAAGGTATGCGTCATTTTTCTTCATTTTTGATCCAGATTCACTTTTTTTTTTTTTTTTTTTTTTTTTTTTTTTTTTTTTTTACTAAGCGGTATTCACCCTGTATATACTGAAACTAATGTTTGAAGGATGAAGATCAATAATTTTGGTTTTTGGTTGAACGTAATTAAATAGATAGTTGAGGTACGCAGTTACTGAATAATAATAATTTAATGAATCGTATTATTGTGCAGACGTTTCAGCTCACGTTGCAGATCTTCTTGATCAAGTGATCTACGTTCAATAATATTCGCTGGTGGAGGCCAATGAAGTATGCCGAAACTTCAGCACAATTAATTGACTGATTTTATTGTTTTTGTGATAACCACTCACTTCAACTATCTTATTCTGAATAATTTAAAAATTAATTTTTTTCCCTCTGATATTTTAAACTACGTAGTTATATTATTGCTCTTATAGGTGTCACATAAGTCTATCATTTTTAAGCAATCGTGTTTTTATTGTTGGTTTTGCTTATAACGTTCGAGTTGTTAATAAATTACCTTTAAATGAAATGTTAGAAAGATTGAGAGAAATGGGATAGTTACTGCTAGCTAGCAGTAGAATGATCGACATTAGTAATTAGGACCGCGATTTAGTTGTTATCTTTAGTAAATAATTTTTTCTTGTATTATATTTTTTTTTTTTGTTTAGTTAATATATTTTATCACACGAAGTGTTTCTATTCATTATAGGTTAAAGCTATTTATCATTTTGGGCTAGTTCTTGCTTGGGGGTGTCATCCTGGAAAAAATATAACACTCCAGAATATCCGAATCTGTTTAATTTAAGAATGGCCAACTATTCATTTTAACCAATTAATTTGAGTGTGTAATGTCTTATTGTTTTCCATTTGTATTTTACAGTGATGTCACACTAACCGAATTTGATATATAAAATGCGACCTCCATACTAAAGTTAAACTCTCGATTTATAGAAACTTATCGCTGTGA
The DNA here is from genome assembly GCA_003667255.2 of Euschistus heros. Lineage (NCBI taxonomy): Eukaryota > Metazoa > Arthropoda > Insecta > Hemiptera > Pentatomidae > Euschistus > Euschistus heros. The sequence goes on along the minus strand of RCWM02000328.1, from coordinate 710,672 downwards.
AATAAAATAATTCCTTAATTAGGATTACTTATTAATATACATCGAAGTTTTTATTCGATTGTTTTTCAGTGATAAACTATTGTTTATTTTTTTGTTTGTATTATAATGGTGTCATTTATATTCGTCAGCAACACAAATCGAAATAATAATTTTTAACATTTGACACATCTGCTCTTCTTGCACGACAGTTTTGAAATTAATTATTCACCATCATTTCAACCGATATATTTTATTTAAATAAAATTTTGACATCTTAAGTTTTAAAATGTAAAAAATGTTATGTATGTCATTGAAAATTTTTATGGAACTATGAAGCTGGATTTCAAACATCTTATTTTGACTTCATTATTAAAACGCACCACCCACCTCGTTATGTGAATAGAAAAATAATTATAATAGTTAATAAACATTAATTATTCATATTTTGTTCATTTGTCATTTTAATTAAGTTCTGAATATGAGATATTTAATTTAAAAAGGTTCTTTTCATTGAATTAATCTGATAAGAGAATGAGGAATCCAACATCAGACAGAACCCTTCTTTTGTTTTTTTACCTGGATGATATACATAATATAATATAAAATAAAAAATAAAAAAAAAAAAAAAAAAAAAAAAAAAAGGAAATGAATGACTGAAAAGTCTTTATATACCATATCTGGATCATTTAGATGAAAAAATCGTTCTTTGAGCTCTTCCCTTGTGAAAGAGTTTCCTGTACTGCCCTCAGACGTTTAGACCTACATTAAATGTCTTTTGTTTTCGAGAATGTTTATCTAATGCTGTGCTTTCATGAAAACGTTTACCTGAAATTATTTTTCTTCTCTTCTTTAACTTTCTCTTTTGTGCCGTTCAGCGTTGAGTTGATCTAACCCAGGACCTCCATCTGTCTCTGCCTCTCGCAAGAGCTGTCGTCTCTTTCAGTGTCTTTCCTCTTGCTTGTCCCAACCTGGATATTGTAGGTAAGCCGAGGCCTTCCTCTAGGTCTAGAACCTGCTGGTCTCGCCTCCATAAATTTTCGTGGGTCTCTGTCTGGGCTCATTCGCCATACGTGCCCATACCATCTCAGCTGCCTCTTTTCCAGGGTCTCTTTCATCGCGGAGATATTTAATTCTTCCCTAATTGTTTCATTTTGGATTCTATCCCGGCGTGTTTTGGTAGCCACTCTGCGTAAGTACTTCATCTCCGCAGCAGTTATTCGGCTCCATTTATTATCAGGAAGGACCCAACTCTCTGCTCCATATAGCAGAGCTGGCATATATACAGCCTTGAAAATGTGGAGCTTGATATCCTTCCCTATCTCTCTCTTTCCCACAATTGTGTTGCAGATGGAGTAATATATGTTGATAGCTTTGGCTATCCTTAGAGATACTTCTTGTTGTAATGTTCCATTTCTGCAGATCACAGTTCCTAGGTAGGAAAATTCATTCAAGCTCCTTATTATTGCAGGTCAGATGGATTTGTTCGGGCTGTCGTCCTACTTGTAGGATTTTGCTTTTCGTAACATTGATATTCATGCCCTTTCTAGCGAGTTCTGCTTCCCATTCTACTAGGGTTTGTTGGAGGCTATGTGTAGAATCAGCAATTATGTCATCAGCATATACCATTGCTTGTACCAGTATTGTTCGCATATTCCAATGACCTATCACCGGCCTTGCTGTTCTTCTCTTGCATATCTTAATAATTTCATCCATAAAGATGATGAAGAGTAGAGGACTTAGACTGCCTCCTAGCTTAACTCCTTTATCTATTCGGAAGCACTTTGACTCCATTCTATTTATTCTTACAATGCCTTTAGAAGCCTGGTACGTTATTATTTTTCTAAATAACATTCTACATTACATACGTTACTTTTACCAATGTAATGACTTTTTATATCCATATTTTTCAATTTATTTAATTGATACATCCTAAATTTTTAAATTTTTTAGAAATAATTTCGGTGAAAGTGAGGCAAAAAAAAGAGAAGAAAGAATGTTCGCATTTAATAGCGTTATTTGTATTTTTGAACATTAGGGTTTTATCATTTTCATATTTACCTGTATAGGTTTAATTTCCTATCTCAGCAATAGAGCCTTTAAAGTTAGTCATAACTTATCCTATTCTTCCCTCTTTATCCAGTCTGCCGATGTTCCTCAAGGAAGTATCCTAGGTCCTATCCTTTTCACGGTTTATACAGCTGACATCCCTACACATCCTATTACTGTCCTCACTACGTATGCTGATGACACATATGTGTTATCAATAAATCATGATCCTTTTATAGCATCCCAAACACTCTAATTTGGTATCATAAACCTTCAAGAACGGTGTCGAAATTGGAGAATCAAAATAAATCCAATTAAATCTCATCAAATACCTTTACCCTTCGTCGTAAACCAACGACTTCCTGTCCAACAGTATCCTTTAATAACATTCCACTGATCCCTGTTGAACAGGTCCACTATCTAGGGCTTAAACTGGACAAATATTTAACTTGGAATCCACATACAAGACTAAAACGACAGGAAACTGCCCGTCGTTTTCGACTTCTTCCACATTTACTAGACAAACGTTCAAAACTTCCAATTTTCTACAAAAACTCATTTACATGACAGTTATCAGACCTATTTGTACATATGGAATTGAGGTTTGGGGCTCCACTAAGTCATCTAAATCATCTCGTACCCAATCTTTACAATCGAAAATCCTTATAAAAATCCTTAACGCTCCTTACTTTGTTACAAATAAACTTATCCTTAAAGACCTTATGTTCCATATGTTGCTGATTTAGCCCAAACCAGATACCTATCCTTTTATAGTAAACTCCATAACCATTCAAATCCACTAGTTTCAAATTTGCTTCCCATTCTATTCCTGACAACCCTCCGAGGCGTCTGAAAAGAAGATGGCCTCGGGACATTCTCAAGTAGAACTTTTATTGAAGTGCTACCAGTGTGTAGTTGCTTCACAAGCCATTGCATAATATTATATTTACTCTTCTATTTATTTATTTATTTTTTATTTTTATTGCTGTTGTTATTTAACCTTGTTATTTTATTTTGTCATTTCTTATTATTTTTTTTTATAAATCATACAGTTTATGTATCTCACAAAGACTCCTGAGGGACTGACTTATCTATGTCAATGTGAAAATAAAAAAGTCATAATTAGTTAATAAAGTCATAAAAATTAATAATTATTTTATATATTTATTATTTAAAATAAATGGTAAGGAGCGATTTCAGTGTTTAAAAATATTTGAAATTTCGTGATTAATTAACACTATGCAAATTTTTATATCAAACTTTAGAAATCAAACATAAAATATGAATATACGTTCAAAAAGAAGAAGGAAGTATTGTATTTACCTAGAAAGCTTATATTGAGAGCAAAGAGTCCTCTGAGATGATTGCTTTGAAGAAATGAATGGAGACATCATCATGATAAAAGCAGTTTCTTTCCAAAACGAAGAAAGAATTCACTCTTTGTGAAATAGTGGTTCACCTTAGTGTAAAATATAAAAGGAAAGTTTATAAACACAAAAATATTAGCTTAAGTCTACTCACTCTTGTTAATTACAAAATTGCATCGCACGACACTTTTTTTCGTTTCAGTACCTACTTCAATAAAGAATACCACTAACGTATCAGATGATACAATACTGAAATCTTCAAACAATAGCAGAAAGTTAAACTTTGGTACTATCACAGTTTTATATAAAAATAAGCATTTTATTTATTTTTTTAAATTAAGGACTAATACAAGATTTTTTTTTTGTACTCTATTTATTTATAAATTGAAATATTACCAGATGTCTATCTAAATTGATGTAGTATTGAGTGCAAAATGTAGTAACTAGTTTGAAATAGGATACTGCCTACTTCAAACTGGTTACTACATTAGCCTCGGAGAGTTGTCAGAAATAGAATGGCAAGCAAATTTGAGGCTAGTGGATTTGAATGGTTATGGAGTGTACTATGAAATGATAGGTATCTGGTTTGGGCTATAAGTCCAGTCAAATGGTTTTAAAATAAGGCTTGAAGTGGAAAGTTTATTGGTATTGGTTTTTTTTTTTATGGCTTACTTTATAGTTTTCGGGGTGCTGAACACGAATCTGCTGAACAAAACTTCCATCGGCAAATATGAGAAAAATTAGAAAAAAGTACAAAAGCTTTAATGTTTTTCATTATTTTGCTTGTAACTTGCAAAGTAATCATTTTAAGCAAAATACCTTTCTATATTAAAATAAAGAGAATAAAATGACCTACAATTTATTTCCTTATGTTTTTTTTTGTCAGACGTAAGATATCATCAAGGAATTTGGCCAATTGGGGGCCAGTCCCACTTCTCCGCAAAAATATGTCTGTCGTACTTTTTTGTCAATAACTCCGAAACTATTCGTCCGATTAATAATTACTTTTTTTAATCTAAAACGTGGTTAAATTTACTATTGGACTTTATATATAAAGTTTTAATCGGGTACCTTGAAATACACATGCCAGAACGCTGAAGATACCGCACTTTTATGAAATCCACGTATTTTTGTCACATTTTAAGTTATAACTCCAAAACTATTTGTTCGATTCAAAATTTCATTTTTCATCTCAAAGCTGGTTAATTTTAATACTAGATCGTGTATATGTAATTTATTTTGAATGCCGTAAAACACCCACGCCAGCCCACTGAACATGTCATAATTGTCATATTTTGCCAAAATATACATATTTAGCTTGTTAGCGTGTGTGTTTCACGGGATTTAATATAACTTACATACATATATATATATATATATATATATATGATTTAAAAGAAAATTTAACCAGCTTTGAGATGAAAAAATGAAATTTTTAATCCGTCCAATAGTTTCGGAGTTATACTGAATAATTTAACAAAAAAACGTGGATTTAATAGAAGTACGGGATCTCTAGCGGTCTGTCATGTGAATTTCAAGAAAACCGATTAAAACTTCATATATGCAGTTCGATAGCAAGTTTTACCACCTTTTAGATAAAAAAAGGAAATTTCGAGTCGGACGAATAGTTTCGGAGTTATAATGACTAATGTGCAAAAAAACGTGGATTTTACAACAACAAGGGCTTTTTAGCGTGCTTTTAAGGGAAATTATTAGAACTTCATATTTAATAGACTAATAGTAAATCTAACCATCTTTAAGATGAAAAAAAGTAATTTTTAATCGGATAAATAGATTCCGAGTTATTGAGAAAAAGTACGACAAACATACGATATTTTTTTGGAGAAGTGGGACTGGCACCAGTTGACCAAATTCCTTGTGGATACATTACGTCTGATAAAAATAACTTATAGTCATAAATCGTAGGTCATTATCCCCTCTTTATTTTATAACAGAAGAGTATTTTGCTTTAAATGAGTTACAAGTTAAAAGCAAAATAATGAAAAAAATTAAAGATTTTTTACTTTTTTCTAAATTTTCTCATATATGCCGATGAAAATTTTGTTGGAAAACTTCAGATTCATGTTCAGCACCACAAAAAATATAAAGTAAGCCATAAAAAGCAACTACCCATAAACTTTCTAGTTCAAAATACCTTTTTACCGGACTATAAATCAACAACTTATGGAACATTAGGTCTTTAATAGAGTTTCTCCCGCTTTGTCAAACACTGCATAAATGTTTATGCACTATTCGTTAGTATTATTACATTGTGTATTTATATAATTTTAAACTAAGTATATAAAAGTAGTTTAATAATTTTTTTTTTTTTTGCATAACCTCTCATGCACTTCTTCAAGCATGTCTCAATCACATTAAAAAGCTTGCAATAAGAGCTCCTTATTGTGTTTGACGACCAACTTCTCGTTTGTAACCAACCATAGTTCGTTTTTTTATTTTTTCTTATTTTAATTATATACCTTTTTTATTTATATTCTAATTTAGGTTTTTCTAATTTTAATTTTAAGAAAAAATCTCACTTTCGGTCAATAAAAAAAATAATGTTATAATTCGAATTCTAAATCACAACTTTTTGTCTTTTTTGACATGAAGATATCTTTTGGCTAGGGGTTTAATTCTTTTTTTTACCCTTAAAAACATTTTGACTCGTCCTAGCTCTGTTGGTGTTGATCTAACGTTTGCCGACAGTTTCCTTATCACAACTTTAATGTAAAATATTTTCTTAATATAAATATTCCCCGCTATTACTTACCGTCGTCGTTGAGGAGCTATTTCGGTTTGAAGAAAAAAGTTACGGTTGCAACCCCGGTTTTCTCTCAACTTTGCTTATTTTGAATATTCATTGAGACATTGATTATTTTTCTAGATTTCTTCGTAAGAAACCAAGGAAATCATTTTTTTTGGATCCATCAGTATGTATTATATCGTGGTCTGAATATTCTTGTAACCTCTCTTGAAATTGAAGACTATTTGATCCTGTGCAAATTCGTTGGTTAATTCAAATCTATCATTGATATATTAGTACTTTTGGATTTTGGATAAGTTCTACCTGACTTCTATAGAAAGTAACTCACTTACCTAACTGTGAGGAAGTGTAAACAGGGTTGAAATAAACTTTATTCAAACAGTTATAATCTTGTTTGGTGTAGGGCCATTTAAATAGAAATGTTTAATCATTGCTTGGAATCTTTTTGCTCACATTTTTTATTAAAGCAGTTTACTGATTTATTATATACCTTATATTATATTTATTATATTTTATTATATACCTCTGTTGATAATTGGTTATTGGTATATGATGGTACATAATTGGTTGATAACAAATGGTTCTTATAGAAAATATTGCCCAATACAATAAAAAACAGAAAATATTGGTACTCTCGGAAATATAAAGATTTAAAGCTGGCAAGTCCTGAATAGTCCCATCTGACTGTCGATAATTCAATGTTTCAACACCCACGTTCAGCTCCATTGCTGTGGGAGTCCACCCCCAGTGTCACCTTATCAATCCAGATAACATAATATTTATAGTAATAATATGATAAACATTTAGTAAGGATACAATTCCTTAAAATAAAATAAAATCTGGGAGTAACTTTTGACCTACATCTTTCTTGGAATAACCATATTTCCCAAATCACGTGGAAATCTATTTTATTTTTAAGCAACTTTCCTTGATATCATCTCTCGTTTTACCCAACATTGACTACGGATGCATAGTATATAGAGGATAGTCTGGTGAGCTTGAAATAATATGTAAAAGACTATTTTATCTAATGTACTATTTTAATAGATTTATTATTGGGTGTTCTAAAAGTTTTCACATATCTCCCAGGTATTCTGAAATTGGGTGGCTTTCTTTACCCCAGGCTCCGATTTCTTATTATAATACTTCCTAGGTCCAATCTTTTTTAAATCTTTGAAAACCAAAAAACCTACCTATATTTGTGACCTCCTTACTCTACGCTCCTCCATCCACCTCTTAAATACTAGAACCCAACCCATCAACCTGTACACTCCTGCGCATCGAACTGCATCGTTCGAAAAATCCTTTATTATCCCCGCTTCCTCTTTATGGAATTTCCATTGCCCATTTTCTTTTCCTTCTTCTTAAAATATAAAAAAAATCACAGAAGTCGTTGAAAGTGGTGAAACAAATAGATGTAGGCAGGGCCTTCGATGTAATTTCATCTCGCTCAAAATCATTAACAATATTCACTTATGAAAAACTGTTTGTTTATTTCTCTTAAAAGTTAGAAATATTCTTCGTTGCGATTCAAGTTTCTTGTAATACGCTTGTTTTCTGAATAATGTATTTATTTTCTCATGATTTTTGATTTTTCGAAAAATCTTTTTTTTAAGATCAGCCAAAGTCTAATTCTTAAGAGCTGAATATAATTGTAATAAATGTGAGTAATTTAACATTCTTAAAGTTAGCTCTATTAGTTGTGATCGGCTTGGACAGGAGGAGCTGGACTACTCAGGGCATTAATTGCCTATCTTAATCTAACTTGGCCTCACAATCTATCGCCAAATTACAAGCTCTTTAGCAAGTTCTCAACAGTTCACTGACCCGGTTTCATGCAAAGTAGACTTACAATGAAAACTCTAAAGGGTTGGAGGGGGTTTCATAGAACAGGGGTTGGCAGGCCGTGACTTACACCCCACAATGTTTATTAAATATTAAAAAAAAACAAAAAAACAAAATGTAAGTCTATTTTATTTTAAGAAGCTTTATAATTCTACTCTATTTATGTAATACTCTATTTATTTATATTCTACTTTATTTATGTAATTTAAGTTTAACTATTATTCTAATATTATTATTAGTTGAATAACTACTAATGGGTTTTGTTTTAGTTATTTTATGTCATTATACCCTCTCATTATATTTACTTGATTAATTTCTGTTTATAGTAGTAAATTTAAAAAAAAAAATGAAAAAATTATTTATATATAATATTTGATCTAATATTGAATAAATAGTATTTTATTGTATCAGTTAGTCACTAAGTAACGGTAATTTGTTACTGTACTTTGAAATAGTTAACTATTATTTCGGTGGTTTTTATAAAGATGTAAATGTATCAAATTAACTCGAAATTAGTTTAATATTAACCATCAAATAAGTATTTTTAAATATCTGTGTTTTAAAATATTTGTTAATTTGTGATTCTTAATAAGGCGTAAAGTATTTATTTAGAAAGAAATGGTATTTCTAGAGTAATCACAAGATATTATTAAGAAAAACGTTCAAAAATTCCGTACTCAAAAGTAAAGAATTTTGACTTATCGACTTCTTTAATACAACGTGGGATTTAGTAAGGCTTATTTGTCTGTACTTATCTTGTGCCATTTTAATTTTAGTACTGAATGACGTCATCATTCTTAATCAACTAATGTTGTAAAACGAATTTTATCATAAATTATGTTTATACATTACTTTTTGTGGCATGGGTACATTACTTTTTATTTAAAAAAATAAAAAATAATAAAGAATATTGTTTACATCCAAGTATGAATATTCATCAATTATTTTATGTATTATATGAAAGCATACATTATTGCCTAATATGCTTTGATAAAAACGTAAGTCCTTCTTTAGGTCTTGGTTATCCAAAAACTTTTGATTACTTGCTATTAAATTATTCAAGAGTTGAGGAACTATGGCTACAAAAAAGTAGATTTAGCCTGCTAAACCTCTGTGTACTTTGCTGAGAAAACTGGAAGGAGAACATGAATCATGTTCATAATGAAACATTTACTGGCTGGTTGAATAGCTGGGCCTAACTTTGGGGAGCCGAGGGTAAACATCACATCTTCAACTGTTGCTCCAAAGCGAAACCCTTTGTAGCGTTAACCCTAGCCAAATATATCCATTTGGTTCGGCTAACCTAACCTCGTCTAAGTCTGAATTACCTCTTCCTCGTTTTAAGCTAACAAATCGTAGTTTAAGCTAACGAATCTCTAATTCTACTTATCCTAGATTTCGAAGTAAGTTTAGCTTTATTTAAAAGTAATGATGCTCTATTGTGTTAGATTCCTATAATTACATCTACTTTTTTTTTATACCCTTTTTTTTACCTTTTATTTTGATTAAATTTATTTATTTTTGGACACTTTACAACAGAGTCTTCTGTGTACTATACCTTAATTCTTGATTTTGTTATTTTTTTGTATAAATTATATTTTTTGAGGAAGAAAATAATTGTATCAACATTGGATTGGATGTTACAAAGCATTTTTGGGAGGTTATTTTCAAACCGTTCCTGCTGGAAGTAGGCTTCGTACAATGTGTATTCCTCAAGAATGTTTCTGATTGTTATAGGAAACTTACAAGACATACGTTTCGGTGAAGCTTCTTTCATTATAAGGTAGCCATTTGTAAGTCGAGTATCGCCAATCCTCGGCCTTGCTATCACTACTTCTTCTCTTTTATTTTTTCTATTGGATGTATTTTATTGTTTTATGTCGCTTTTAATGGTTTTTAATTTAATGGGGAGTAAAAAAAAAAATGACCGTTTCTAATACAAATATTTGTATTATTATTCTTTGATATAAAATACAATTAATACTCAAAGTATAGTCCATTGTTATCTACCATCATTACCCATCTGCTAGCCAATCGCTCGATGCCACGCTGATACCATTCCTTGGGATGGTTGTCAAAGAAGTCTTAGGCAGCATATTCAACTTCTACAAAATTATCAAATTTTTTCCCTTGAAGAAAATGATCGAAACAAGTAGTAATCCGAAGGTGCGAAGCCTGGTATGGTGGATGAGGCTGGAGTTCAAACCCATGAAGTTCTGTAAACTTTTCTACTGATTGTCGAGGAGTAAGTTGGTGAGGGACCAGTCTACAGGTCTTTTTCAACTTCCCCACGGGGAGAAAATGGAGACTTTCGACACAACACACTCTTTGGCAAGTTCAGGAGTACTTGTGGACTGATTTGACTCAACAGCTTTCTTCAGAACCCCATCAATATCCATTAATGGCCGCCCGGAGCCCTTCTTCCTTTCCAACATAGCATCTCCACTTATAAATTTCTCAAACCAACGCCGCGCAGTGCGCTCTTCAAGGACACCTTCCCATTCATATTTAATAATTTCACGAGTTGCTTCAGCTGCAGTGAATTTTTTTTTGCCAGTAATATCTTAAAATTAGGAGAATTTCCTAGGATACTGTCATGTTTCTTCTTTGGAATAAATAACTGAACTGAGGCTTTTTTTGAAGAGGTCCAGTGTATGTAAACAAGCTGAAAGAATGATTTAAAGGGATTAATAAGTATTGTTAAATAATAAATAGCATTATGATATTTACAGACTTTTGAACTCTGATTTGATAAAACGGTAATTTTTTTTTATACGCGCCCTATTATTATCACTATGCGTTTTTCCTATAATTCAATCCAAGTATCCTTGGCACGATATTTTAAATAGTTGCATATATCTAAAGGGGTATAGATACTTTTGACATCTGGTAAGGAAATCACTATTTCATTGGCTACCTCATCAGCAGCTTTGTTCCCTTTTAGCCCCAAGTAGGACGGTGTCACATTTATTTTGATATTATATATATATTAAACATGACACAGTCAAGGGAAATAAGAAATAACGTTATAAATACACACCCACACTTTAAAAGAAAGCCAATTATATAATAATCCATTACACCGCAGTAGTAAAATTAAAAGTCCTTTAAGCAGGTTTATGACTAGCACTTAAGTATAATTTGGACAAACTGGGAATATTTGAGAGAAACATTATGAAGAAAATTTTAGATCTAGAAAGAAGAAAGAAACTAAAGCCACTGAAGAATGGTCGTTTTAGTTCTGCCAAGCTCTAATAATGTATCACAACCGAAGTATTCTACTGGCCACTTCCCGACTGATTAATTTTCGTACTTTTGAAAATTGATTATATTTTATTTGTTTTGTTTTTTTAATGACACTCTTTTTTCATATTTACTTCTTTTCACAGAATGCTGAAGGATAGTGGATACAAGAAAAGTTGGAAGGTTTAATGGAGCCTCAAAGCTCAACTTCGTATAACTAAATATGTGTAATTATTGTCATGTAAAAGATTCTTTTTTAATGAATTGGAAACACTGCGAATTAAATGGCTGGGACACATAATCAGAATGGGCGAGGAGAGGACAGTCAGAAAACTGTATTACGGAAGCCCCGATGGAGTGAGGCCTCGTGGAAGACCGAAGGGAAGATGGAAGGACAGCGTCTCCGAGGATCTGAAGAAAGCAGGAATATCCATCAGACGTGCCACTGACAGGGAAGACTGGGGAAGAGCCGTTGAGCTGGCCAAGGACCGCTTCATGCGTCTGTTGCGACGAGAATAAATGAATGAATGGAAACACATTAAAGAAATCCGGAAATTAACAAGTAATGATGAACTATATCAAATCATAGAAAAATAACTATAATTTGGAAAATAAGACTGCTGTTTTTTTTTTGTTTTTTTTGGTAGGGGGGCATTTATACATAATGACAGCAGACTATTAAAACAATTTGCCCATATTTCTTGAAAACGAATCAACAAGCCAGATCTGAAAAATAATAAAACACATACACAAATACAGTCTGTACAGTCTAACAATACAGAAAGAAATCGTTAAACATAAGATTACAAGGTATTACAAATAAGAGAACTGGCAGTGGTCAGAGCAAATAAAAAGAAATTCGAATCAAAAGAAGGTATCAAAAGAATAATAAAGATATATAAAGAAGGTACATAAATAATAAGGTACATAAAGAATAATAATCAAATAAATAATAAATTTTCTTAATAATCCATCTATAAACTTCTCATTATTTTTATTTTCTAAGAATTATTTCCATATTATCATATTTATTAATCTCTTCGACAATATGATCTACATATTCGGTCAAATATCAAAGAAAAATATACCATGTTACGGAAACTGACAGAAATATGAATTTTCACTGTTTTAGAAATGATATACCTCCAAAGAATAATCTTTGAAATGGTATGATCAGGGTTGAACTTAAGGTATGTCCGATGAAGTAAAATATAGAGAGGAGACAGTTGAGATTGTTCGAAAAAGTCAACAGGATCGTTAGAAACCCACCAATTGAAAACAGGCATCAAGTACGTCCAAGGAAATCCTTCAATGATCATGAGTAGCAAACTAGCTAGGACCATGAGTAAAACGCAAAGAGACATTGCCCCTTCTCTACTAAGGGTTAAGGTAAAGAAGGAAAAAAGGAGAAAAACAGTCTTAACGGGTTATGAGAATACTGTTTTAAGGACGAAGTGAAGGAAGACAAGAGATCGGAAGGAAATTCATATAGTCTTTACTAGGTTCTGATTGTGTTATATATGAAAGGTAAGTTCTGGTCATTAAGGAGAAACTTCCGCTTTATCCGGTCCGTTAGTAAGTATAGAAGACCTTCAAAGTCAACAAATTATCAAGTTTAGATCACGATACTGGTTCATCACCCACTAATCAGAATCTGCTAATTTGAATATAAGGTCTCCCAACCAATCAGTAATCGTATATATTCCATAAAATATTTTTCTAAAAATATAAAACTGCAGTAAAATTAACTTTATTTATATTGTTGAGGTACCTATTTATTGGCTGTGACAATAATGAAGATGTAGGTAGTTAGGTTTTGCAGTCATTGAATCACAAAAAAATATAAATTTTAATTTATTGTGCCGACGTTTCAGCTTACAATACAAGAAAAGCCTTTATCAGGGCAGGAATATATAACAAAAAAAGGAAGTGAATATTTAAAAAAAAAAATGATAATAGAAAAAGTGTATGAAAATAAGAAATATTAAGTTATTGAAAAATGAAAATAAAATTGAAATAAACAAATTTAATAGTTTGTTTAAAAAAAGGCTTCAAAGAATGGAAGCTATTAGGCTCTCGAAGATGATGTTGAAGGGGTACCCGGGTGGACTGAGAAGGAGAGGAAGGCCTCGACTTCGTTGGCTTGAAGATGTAGAGGACGGTCTTCAGACTTTGGGTGTGAGAGGATGGAGAAGGGCTGTCGAAGGTAGGTCTGAATGGCAGAGAATTGTAGAGGAGGCCAGGGTTCTACAAGAACCATAAGCACCATAAGATGATGATAATGAATATTTTGTTTTTTTAAAGATAAAGAAGATAAGTGGATAAATTTGATGATTAAATGCATAGATTAAGTATAATATTAGGCAGATGAACAATACAGTTGATAAATAAATACATTCAGTATAACAATTAGATAGTACATAGCAATAAAGAAATGATTAAGATTGAGGAATAAATAGTATTATAAACTTCTTATATAAAAGAGAAAAAAAATTATATAAGAAGGCCTCTTGTCCATCTTCTTTTCAGAGGCCTCGGTAAACTATCGGGAATAGAATGGGAACCAAATTGATAGACTAGTCGATTAGAATGGTTATGGAGTTGACTATGAAAAGGTAGGTATCTAGTTTCTGCTAAATCAGTAATGTATGGAACATTAAGGTCTATGGATAAGTCTACTTTATGGATAAGTTTATTTGTGACATAATTAGGAGCATTGAGGATTTTAATAAGTATTTTGGAATGTAATGACTGAATACGACAAGATTAGGAAGGTTTAGTGGAGATCCAAAACTCAACTACGTATGTCCAAATGGGTCTAATTACTAAGTGTAAATAAGTCTTTTATAATTCATTGGGAGCTTTGAACGCTTGTCTAGTAAATATTGGAGTAGTCGGATGGTTTGGTGGAGCCCAATAATGAAATTTTAAAATAAAATAGATTGATGATTTAATTGATGAATAATCAATGAAGAAACTAAGAGCATTGATTGGGAAAGGATAATAAGGGGTTAATAATGAAATATGTGAGCAAATGACTTAGATTCAGCACGGGTTTGGTAAAGAAACAACGGCTAGGAAAGACAAAAGAAGTTAGAAAGATGAAGGGAAAACATATACAGTTAAAAAGGTAAAACAGTAGCTGGTTAAAGTTTTTAATTTAACATAAAATATTTGAAGATTTAACTATATTTATATTTTTTTTATTGTCAACAGTCACACTATATAAGATTATTCCAATTCAGAGGTTTTCAAATAAAATACGGCCCGCGATACGTCTCTACAATTTTGTTTCGAGTGCGGGAAATAATATAGTGCTCCCTTTTACTATTCGCATTATCGAATAACACGCCTGATGGAGCGAATAAGAAAATAGGGTTTTATCTCAGAGCTGGGGAAGGAACAAATGGAGCCATCCTATACGGACCCTTCAATATCGTGCTCAATATCCCATGACCTTATCCGTTCTTCCGTCTGGCTGGGAGCATATGGGCAGCTTGGGGAAGGTCTGGCCAGTCCTGTGGAGATCTGTCAAAGGGTGTCTTATGAGATGTCTATCTTCACAGATAAGATCACTGCTCAGTGGAAGTATTTTTTTCCTTATATTTTAATCATCGTCGACCTGACAACTTCGCATTTAAATTGACATTCTATTGATTATATAATTTCTTAATAATAGTAGCTGAAATTGTTTAATTACATTGTTCTGTATCAAAATACTTCCTTCAACTGAAATGTTGTTTTATTATGTTTTGAAGTGTGCCGAACACGAATCTGAATTCAGAAAATCTTAATCGGGCAACATTTATTTTGTAAAATTTGTATTTTAGGTCAAAAAATAAGGTTAATTACATTGTTGAAAACTTAAACAAAAAATTAAAAAACCTATTTAATTTTGAAACTTTTATAATGTATTACAAATCTTAGCTATTAGACTTCTTCTTCTTTATCTTCCTCCTTGTGGCATAACTAACTGTGGCGGGGCCTCAATCCAACGCTTTCAGAGCTCACGGCCCCTGCAAAGCTTCTTCAGTTGATGGACAGTTCTTCCTCCTATCCTCTGGATAGATTCCTCATATAAAATCCTAGGCCTTCCGCGTGGTCTCTTGCCAGTGGGTCCCTTCCATCACTTTTCTAGGCTCTCGGTCCTCATCCATCCAACATACGTGGCCGAACCACTTGAGCAGTCGTTCCTCTAGGATGGTTTTTAGTGTGGCGATTTTTAATTCTTCTCTAATCCTCTCGTTTCTTATGCTGCCACTTCTTGTTTTTCCAGCACCCCTACGTCGGTATTTCATTTCAGCTCCACTTATTTTGGTGATCTGCTTGTCCAGCATGATCCAGCTCTCGCTCCCGTAGGCAGGTAGGGAGGTATATTGATTTGTAAATATGGAGCTTGGTTTCCTGCCCCACATCTCGGTGGCCAACAATGATGTTGCATATACTGTAATAGATTTAGTTGGCTCTCGCAATCCTATTTCCATATTTGAATAAGGAATATATGAACAAGGAGAACGATTTCATCTAGAGATAGCCCAGATGTAAAAAAAAGGTACAGCGGTAAATGCATTGAAAAGATGCTTGCCGACTGCTGTTGATCACTACAACGGGAGACACGTCATGAAGAGTACTGAAGGAAAAAATATACACATTAATTATGTTCAGTATTAAATATTATCATTTTATACTGTTTTTCACTAAAAAAAAGTGTGTACAAAAAATATGAAAAAAGTGCTATTTTAGTTGTTGTTTTTTTAAACAACCTTCAGTCTCTAAAAAATGGTGCTTGGTAGCTTTTTCTTTATTGATTGAATTCAGCATACATGTAAATATAAAAAAATGTTCATGGGAGTGAAAAAATAAAAATGAAAATAAAATAAACGCTATTTTAAAAACAACGTCTGATTCCTCAAAAATGATGCTAGACAGAATTTTTTCACCTTCAGATTCAAATTTAGCACTCATACAAATATAATGATCAGGAACAATTTCTCAATTTTTTTTAAAAATTTATTTATTCATTTTTTTATTGCAGAACTATGTTATTTTGGGAACTTATAAATTGATATTCACAACTGTATGTGCCAGATAAATCTAATTGTATGTTAATATGACTCAGAGACCTTTCTAATTACCTGTTTTTTTATTATTTTTATGACCAGAAAAGTTTAAATAATAATAATTATTATTATTTAAGTGATGTGGTTAATTAAGTTTTCGGACATGCGCACATTTAGACTGAGTATACCATTAAGAAATGCCTGCCATCAGTGGTAAATAATAAGAGATCTTCTCTTTCCCCCTCCCTTCCCCTCTCCCTTTCCCCCTCCCTACCCCTCCCCTTCCTCTGAGGCTGAGCCGGTACGACCTCCTGAATTATAGATCCCACCTGGTCTCAGATTCTACTGGTACTTAGGTTTCTTAGCCATTGCTACAAGAGATGAAATTTTTAAATTCGACCTCTTCGTTACTTAAGAAAACATTGGTCTTTAAAACGTTTTTGTAGATCTCTGATTTATTTCTCTGTGCTTTAACCGATATTGAAGTTATTTGTTTATGCTACTGCAAAATTGTTCAGGGAGTGGACGACGCATTTGAACACAATATAATGAACCAGATTTCAGTCATCAAAGTCATCGTGACTAGTTTTCATATAATTCTATATTTTAGTTATTGTATGAGATATACCGATGGGTGATCTTCTCATTAACTAATGGGCTGTAGTAATGAATGATTGATCAGTTTTTAAGTAAAAAGTAGTTATTTCATTTTGAAGGAATTCGTAACTCAAAATCGTTGAATTAATTGCTACTTCAGTTCATTCGTTCGTTAGACCATGCTCACCTTCAACAATTTGTTCCATTCGGCTCTGTCCTAAGCTTACCGTCTCCAGCGATGTACAGCTATAGCCCTCAGGTTCTGTCTCAGCATCGAACTATCTCAGTGGAGGCTTCCCGCGCCTTCGTACACCACCTAGCTTTCCGTAAAGGGGTTTCTTGGAGATTCTACTGAGATTCATCCCCTCTACGTCTTCCAACCATCTCAATAACCCTATCCTGATAAAGGAGACAATAATTCCCTTTCCTAATAGCTCCTGGAGTTTTTTATTTTTTAATAGCTATTGGCGTCTTATTTCACTGAATATCTGACGAAGAACGTTTTATTCACTGACTTTTAAGTCTCTCTCGGTTTCTGCTGCTGAAGTCCATGATTTGCTGTCATAGGTGACAATCAGCATTATTACTGTTTTTTTTATTTTAAGCTTTGCCTTCCTTAAAACGTTCTTGAACTTAAGGTCTTTTGTAAACCCCATAAACAGGGGATTCCTGCAGCTATCCTAAATCTACTTGAATTTCTGGCAGCACTGTATTTGGAACTGTCACAGCTGAATACTCGTCACCGATCCTCTTTCCAGTCTTCATATACAGGGTGAGTACCTAAAAAACGTCGCATACTATACCTCAATTTTCTATTCCAATACGTTGCAGTTATACGATAAATCAAATACTTGTTTGAGGAAACCGAGGTTTTAACCATAAAAGCTGTAATATCTCCATTTTGTTTTAATATTTCTCAAATTTTGACCACATTATCGGATTAAGTATTAAGTTTCCTATAAGAACAGAGTACATGTAACCTTGAATTTGACAAACGTATGACTTAAAGAACAGCTTGGTCTTCACCTTATTTAGGGATATTACTTCAACGCTTACCCTTTTGGAAAAAAATATCCACAAAACTGCAAATCTCACAAAAACTTGCAAATTTAATCAACTTTCGAGTGATATGTAAAAAGTAATTTCAATTAAGAGTTCATTATGTTTAAAATGCAAATATCCATTAAGGGACTGCCATAATGTTTTATTTACACAAGTAACTTATTTGTATGCCAAATGAGAACTCCATGTTTTTTCGGTTTTAAAAATAAATTTTTCCAGCCTCTTAATGGAAATATGCATTTTAAACATAATAAACTTTTAATAGGAATTACTCGTTACATATCATTTGAAAGCTGATTAAATTTGCAAGTTTTCTTGTGATTTTCAGTTTTTTGGATAGTGCTCCAAAACCGGTAAGCGTTGAATACATTGTAACTTCCCTAAATAAGGTGATGATCAAGCTGTTCTTTAGGTTTATAAGTTTGTAAAATTCAAGGTTACATGTACTCTATTCTTATAGAAAATTTACTGATAAATCCGAAAATGTGGTCAAAATTTGAGAATTATTTAAACAAAATGGAGATATTACAGCTTTTATAGTAAAAACCGTGGTTTCCTCAAAAAAGTCTTTTATTTATCGTTTATCTGCAACGGATTGGAATTGAAAATTGAGGTATGCGGCATTTTTCTACATTTTTCATCTAGTTTCACCCTTTTTTTTTTTTTTTTTTTTTTTTTTTTTTTTTTTTTTTTTTTTTTTTTTTTTTTTTTTTTTTTTTTTTTTTTTTTTTTTTTTTTTTTTTTTTTTTTTTTTTTTTTTTTTTTTTTTTTTTTTTTTGTTTTTTTTTTTTTTTTTTTTTTTTTTTTTTTTTTTTTTTTTTTTTTTTTTTTTTTTTACTAAGAGGTACTCACTTGGTATACCGTCTTTTAGAGATTGATCTGAAGCCTGATTTTCTTTGAATTACTCCAGTGCATCTGAAAAAACTTTTGCTGAAGCGCTTTTGCTTAAATCACTACTTCTTTGTGAATGTTTTATTCGAACACTAGTTTTGAATAAAATATTCCAATAGAAGTGACTAACAATTCATCAATTCCAATTGTATTGATCTTTCTATACCATCATGCGCATCTCAAACGACTTGTTTTGTCAGTACGCGTGATAATTATTTGAGTGCATTGGATTCTGCTCCAAGCCAATCCGGATCATATTTTGTTTTGTATCAAAGATACTTTTAGTTTTTCGTGTTTAAAATGTTTATGGTGAATGAGACATTTTAATGAATGAATGAATAATTTTGTTTGAGAATGGTTTTGGTATTCAATAATGTTCTTATATCTTGTGGACTATAACGAAAAAAAAACCTTTAACGGTTTCTAGGACCTAATGCTACTCCTATAGCTGAAAATCCCCATCGAAGACAATCTCCTGACATTTTTATAGATCATTACTCATGGAGGAAAAATACGGTAACCAGCCGGGCATAAAGTATCGTGCAGTGTAAATAGAAGTGCTCGTGGAGAGTGGAGTGTGGAGTGTGACGCACCTGTTGCAGGGCAGAGGTAATGTGTTTGGCCATTAGAGGTCGTGTCAAAGGCCCCACCGCAGTCATCGCCTTATGAATATATAAACCTCCCCTGCCCTTCATGTCCTCCTCAACTCGTCCTAAACATGTCACCGGCGAGAGTTCGTGTATGTAAATGGTACACCATCTTCCGTGGTTTAGTCTAACAGACTAAAACAATTATTTAAATTGTTTACTTTTTTATATGCGTTATAGATATTTGCAACTGTATACAATATGTATATATATACATATACCTTGGAAAGAGATAGCCTTTAGCAGCATTTAGATACATTTCCTACATTAGGAGGTCCCAAGCCATCTTCTTTTCAGACGCCTCAAAAGGTTATCAGGAATCAAGTGAGAAGCAAGTTGGGAGACTAGTGGATTCGAGTTGGTATGAAGCTTGTCATGGAAGGGTGTGTATCTCGGTTTGAGCAAATCTGTAACATATGGGGCATCTAGATCGTTAAGGACAAGTATATTTGTGACATAATAAGGAGTATTGAGAATTTTCTGAAGGATACTGGATTGTATGTCCAAATCGGTTTAGTTACGGCTATGTAAATAAGTATTTCGAAGGTGATTGGGTGCATGCGACGAGCAGTTTTTTGTTAAAGTCTCCTATGTTGATTCCTAGTAAGACGTTTATCAAGATGGAGTCCTGTAGTAGTAGTAGATCTGTTCAACAGAGATCAGTGGAATACTATTAAAGGATACTGTTGGATAGGAAGTAATGGGTTAAGATAAACTTTTGAGATTTGTTTAGATTTATCATAACTCTCCATTTAATAGACCATTCATGATGGTTTGTGATATGAGATTGGATTGATTGAGGTGTAATGAAAGGGTCATTATTTACTGATAGCACATATTTCTTATGTCAGTTTGTAATATGTTAGTTTACGTGGTGAGGACGGTGCTAGAATCGGAAATCCAAGGGCTTTTTAAAAACACACAATGATCAATAAATGTAAATTTCGAAACGAAGAATTTGTATGTTTAGCACTATCTTAATCTTAATCTGAAATAAGAATCTAAAAAACTGACATATAAGACATTGGATGAGATTGTTTCCAGTGAAACTCCTTCCTTGCGTTTGAATTACTCAATTTAATCAAAATAGATCACTGATCTATGCCCGTTTTCAGTGTCCTGGTGTTCTCCGGCTAGGAAACGGAATGTAAAATGTGCCCATTCTATATATTAATTTCCTTGGGTGTACTTTTATTTCTTAATGTATGCAGAACATGGTCGCCTAGTTAAGTTTAGGGAAGAACAACAGCTTGAAATTCAAAAAGCAAACCGTTGCCGGTGTTCCTCAGGGAAATATCCTAGGTCCTATCCTCCATAAAGTTTATACAGCTGACATTCCAATACATCCTAGCAATATCCTTATCACGCACATTACTGACACATTTGTGTTAGTAGTAAATCATATTACCTTCTTAGCATTTCAAATACTCCAATCTCATACCAAAAACTTAGGAATGGTTTCAAATGTAGAGAAATCTCAACAACTTTCATCAAACAATCTTTACCTCTACCATAAACCTACGACTTATTATTCTACAGTATCATTTTATAATACCCCACTGATCCCTGTTAAACAGATCCGCTGACTAGGTCTCCAACTGGACAAAGGTCTGACTTGGAATACACATTCAAGACTAAAAGACAAGAAACTGCTTGTCGTTTTCGACTTCTTCAACATTTACTAGACAAACGTTCTAACCTCAAAGACACTCATTTACATAGCAGCAGTTAGACATATTTGGACAGATGTGATAAGCTTTATTATTAATTACACTGAATGAATAAAATAATAATGAGAAAGAAAAAATATTTTCATAAAAATATGGTTTCATTACAGTATTTAATAAAATGACATGATACATTTTTTTTTTTTGAAACGGCCTTGTAGACCACGTGAATATCATTTCCTCCCAACTCTCCCCACACATCCCTCCCTCTTCTTCTCCTCCCACCTCTTCTTCATTCTCTCAGACAGCATTCTTCTTTCTTCCTGGCTCCATACTCTCCTCCCCCTCACCTCCTTGGTACCTACAAGGACCTTTATTTCCCTTAGTTTTTCCCTATATCTATCCCTATCGAAACAGTCCTGACTTGAAATTCCCAATTTCCCCGTTTCTTTCTTCATCTGTCCAATGTACCCACCAACCCCTTTACACCCCCATATTTTCCCAAAGATCTTCCTATTTATTCTGCTCTGGTTCATCCTGACCATATGGCCGTAGAAACGTAGCCTCCTTAACCTAATGTCCGTTTCCAGGTCATCCATTTCTCTGTATAATTCTCTGTTAGGCCTCAGCCTATATCCTTCCGGTAATTTTATTGCCCCATAAATTTTCCTCAAGATCTTCCTCTCGACTTCCAAAAGTTTCCTTAAGCTAGGAAGAGAAGCGGGGTACTTATTTCATTTAATATATATATATATATATATATATATATATATATATATATATATATATATATATATATATATATATATATATATATATATATATATATATATATATATATATATATATATATATATATATATATATATATATATATATATATATATATATATATAGATATAAATTTAAATTAGTTTATTAAGATTTGTTGTTCATTTTTTATTTATTTGTCAATTATGATAAATTTATGATGATAAAAATATGGTTGACCGGATGATAAATGGAGAAGAAGATAGTCAGGGATGCAGTCAAAGTAACACCACGTCAAAGAAGAATTCTTTAATACGTGCCAACGTTTCGACCTGCGTTGCAGGTCTTCTTCAGGGCCACCGAACCACACTTGTGAGGAGAAGGACGATGTGTGGTTCGGTGGCCCTGAAGAAGACCTGCAACGCAGGTCGAAACGTTGGCACGTATTAAAGAATTCTTCTTTGACGTGGTGTTACTTTGACTGCATCCCTGACTATCTTCTTCTCCATGATAAATTTATATATGGGGTGGGGGAGAGGGAGGGGTTCTATATTAGGAAACAATCAAGAAATATTGAATAGCTCTATATATACAAAAACTAGGAGATAAATAATTGTATAACAATATTTATATGAATACATTTAGTTTCATTAATCTACAATAAATAAGTGTGATTTCATCGAAAACATGAAGTTAAATTATACAATTAGATATATCAGAATATATATTACAATATTTAGTACAATGCACATTGTAAAAACAAAATACATTCACAGCTGAAACTAAGATCATTAAGGCTGTGACTCAGAATAGTATAAATAGTTGAGCGGTTGCTTGAAAGGATCACAAAAGTGAACTCAGCTCAGAACGGACGGACCGTAATGAAGACACCAAAACAGCCAATCAGGTCAGTGATGTGCTTCCAAGCCCATCGCCCTGAGAGCCAGTAAAGTCAGTGATGTGACTATAGACATCTCAAGTTTTTTATTTAGTGTTAGTTTTAAGATTTTAGTTTTATCTTATTGAACTCAAGAATTGGGTGTGCCCCAACACCCATATTAAAGACTATTATGATTCATTTAAACTTCCAGGACTCACCATTTCATGTTTGGCCTTAGAATGTATTTTTAAATACAGCAAAAGGCCAACTATCAATCTTTCTTTCTTTCTACTTACATATCCTTGCACAAAAATTCTCCAAAGGGGCTTGGAATAAAAAAAAAAAAAAAAAAAAAAAAAATGAAAGGATCAGTCTCTGTAGAAGTCACCTGAATGCTGGGTCGAACTATTAGATGTAAAAATATCCATCTTCGTGGAAAGATAAATCAGTGAATTCCAAATATGGATATATAACATTTATAATTTTCTGGATGTTCAAATGCTAAATTTATTTTTTTTTAAATCTTATATATCGATCATATTAAAATGACCTTCAATAGCTCGACGGTGGAATTTTAGTCCATTGTTTCATTTCTTGTAAAATAATCTGTAAATGCATTCATTCATTTTTTCCTATATATTTTTACATTAACAGCTTTCCTATATATTTTGGATGTCGGGCCTTTAATTGGGTTGGAGGTGATGGACTCAGATTTTATTTTTCATTATGTACTCAATAAAAAAGTGGTATCACTGTAGAAATCCTTCACATTCAGGTTCAGTTATGCATTCATTAACGTATACAATTTTTTATTTTTCTCAGGTTGCATGGCTGCGAGTGGATACCCAGACAATACTCACCATACACAGCCACGTCATCACAAAGAACCACAGGATCGGGGTGAGCCACTCGGACCACAGGACCTGGTACCTCCACATCAAAGAGATCAGGCAGGCGGACAGGGGGTGGTACATGTGCCAGATCAACACTGACCCAATGAAGAGTCAGATGGGGTTCTTGGATGTCGTTGGTAAGTAAAGCTGACTTATTATCTGTTTTTATTAAAATAATTTTTTGAAATTTACATTTTATGTGTTAAAAATAAACTCAATTTCTTCTTGACTGGGAAAAACAATTGATAACAGATGTCTATACATTATCAACGGTTTTTATACCTTCTGCTTATGATAAGGAACCTGGCGCGAAATTTTCCGATCCAAACAATACCAACAGAGCTAGAACGTGTCAAAAATCTCTAAAACTTGAAAAATGTTGGCAATACGTGACTTTAAAACCAATGCATTCCTAGCAAGGGATAGGTCCTAGAGGGAAAAAATAAAAGAAGACGAATAAAAATAGCTTTGCCTAGACTAAGGTCAGCCTGGAAAATGTATAAGGAAACAGTTTTATTCTTAACTTGAACGAAATTCGAGGTTAATGTTAGTTAAATTTTTTGTTTCTAGATATTAAGGCAATGGGGATCACTTTTTAAGTTGGATTTTTTAAATTATTGATCCTAAAACACATTAAGTGGGAAGCAGAAGCATAATTACCAAGGTTGGTTTACGAATAATAATATTCAATTAAACATTAACTGTAATATTAAAAATAATTAAATATTAACATCATCAATTAATTAATGATAGTCAATTTAAATATTCACTGATGTGATACTGCAAACATATTAATCAGTGTTCATTGAAATCATAAAAAGTAAAGTTAGGATTATTTATACTATTATACAGGGCGTATCGGAAGTAGATGACAATAATCAAGATGGATAAACTAGATAATAAATATAGCTAAACAACGCAAACCGCATGTTTCTATCTCATTCCGTACCAGACATATGTCGTTGCAAAGGTTATTTCGAGAAAACCTTTTTAGAAAAACCTCAATTTTCTCTGCTTTAATACACTTTTTTCAACGTTCCAAGTCTAATGCACTTTCAATGTTCACAAGTATATTTTCAAACCGCAATAATATATCAAAAAATAAAATAGCCGTTTAGCTGCTAACAATAAGTATACAAAGAATAACTCAAGTTCTCCCAAGATGGAAAACAATAGATCTTGGATTCCTGAGTATAGTCTACTGTTTTTCCTAATTTACATTTTAGAATTAATATGATCAAAATTACCTAAATGAATAATTAAATTAAATTCAAAAATTAATGATTATTCGAAATAAACAAAGTTGAGAGAATGTATGTTTTCAACGTGACTTTTTCATTTAAGCCAATATAGCTCCTAAACTGTATGTTCTAGAGACATTTGTTGTACAGGCATCCCCAGTCGCCGCTTCGCCCACTCTCATAATAAGTATATAAGTATTAAAAAAAGAATAATAGGCACAGAACAGAGCAAGGAAGTATTAATAAACCTTGGTTCAATGAGGACTGTTTAAATGCTAAGAGAGAGGCTCGTAAATCGTATAAATTGTGTAGAAGGTCTCAATTCAACGATAGTAAGATACTGGACAGGTACCGAACTGCAAAAAAACTCAATACAGAAAAACGGTTAAAAGATGTCAGATGGAGTATTTGGATAATTTAAAAGACAAATTAAGAAACACAAGGAATTCTTCAGAGTTCTGGTCCGCTATTAAAAATTATAAAAAGAAAAAATTTGTTAAATGTCCTATCAATTTGAACACATGGGAAAATTTTTATGATAACGTTTTACCTCCAAAGGAGGTTATTCATTTTAGGTACCCCGTTTTTTTTCACCCCGTTTTAGACCCCGCGTTCACCATGGACGAATTAAAAGACAGCATTATAAGTTGTAAACCAAGAAAGGCAGTGGGGTTTGATATGATACCAAACGAGTGTTACATGTACTTCGATGATACCTGGCTTACATATTTGTTAAAGCTCTTCAACAAGATCTGGGAAGAAGAAAATATTCCTAATCAATGGTCTTCACTAAAATTGATTTTACTGCATAAAAAGGGAGACCCGCTAGATCCTGGAAATTACAGGGGGATAGCTTTATTTAATGCTATAACTAAAATCTTTACCCGTATTATGTACAATAGATTAGTGAACTGGGCAGATTCTGTAAAACTAATTCCGGAAGAACAGATGGGCTTTAGAAAGGGCAAGGGCTGCAGAGATTGCATCTTCATCCTCACTGCTGGAATTAACATTCAATTGAGATTGAAAAGAAGAAAGGTGTTTTCCACATTTATCGATTTCCGAAGAGCTTTTGATTCGGTCCCTCATAGTAAGCTGTGGAATAAACTTTATAATCAGGGGATTAACGGCAAATTTTTGAGAATTTTGATCAATTTCTATGAAGTAGCCACTTTTAGAGTTTCAGATGGGTTTGAATTATCAAAGGAAATGAATGTGTCAGAAGGGGTTCTGCAGGGGGAAATACTTAGTCCTCTCTTATTTTCACTTTATATTTCTGACATTATAACTTTTTTTCGAGATAGAAATGTTAGAGGTATAAATATAATGAATCATGTCGACTTGATTGCTCTTTTATACGCAGACGATATGGTTTTTTTTTTTTCTCTTTAACCTGGCTTGAAACTCAAACATGTCTACATTTTGTCAGAATATTGTAAATCTAACCTTCTTACCGTTAACACTGACAAAACTAAGATCATGGTGTCACAGAAAGGCAACCGTTTAGGGAAACTTAAGAGTTTTAAGTACGACGGCTCGGTCATCGAAGTCGTAAAATCATTTAATTATCTTGGCATTACCATTTCTTCTTCTGGTAAATTTAGGCAGGCCTGCAGATCGGCTCTGACAAAGCATTCTTCTGCTAATGCAGTGGTAACCAACATTCTCCAAGCATGCAAATCCGATAACTGGAATACTAAATGTCAGTTGTACGAATCACTATCGGAAAGCATACTCCTTCACTCAGCCGAAATTTGGGGGAGTGAATACTCGGATTTATTAGAGCAAGGCAGATTAAAATACGTGAAGTATTTACTAAAGTTACCGCGGAACACACCTAACTTTTACATAAGGGTAGAGACTGGTACGACTCACGTACTCTTAAAAATTTTTAAAAGGATGTTGAAGTGGTGGGTAAAAAATGTTAGGGATGGAAGACCATCAGCTGCCAAAAATATGTTATAAGAGGCTCTTTGAATTTCGAAAAATTACCACTATGCCTCATAACTGGTTGAGAGAGCTTGGTAAACTGCTCGCTATGGTGGGAGCTTCTGACATTTTGACTTGTTCAAACTTAGAAATCATTAAACAGCACGGCGTCGACCTCGAAGACGCAATGAGGAATCATCTCATGAGTTTAGATTTCGATCGGGTGGCGCAGTCCGAGTTTAATCTATATTATAGAAATGTCGCAACCTTTGGTATACCTCAAACGTACCTACAATTCAGCACCCATATAGATAACCAGAGAATTCTCGCTCAACTAAGGATGGCCAGCAAAAGGAATACACAACTGTCGTACGGTGGCATGCATAGGAAATTTAACAGTGATCTATCCTGTGAGTTTTGTGACACAAATGTAAGCGATGGTGTCACACACTTTTTGCTGGATTGTTCTGCATTTAGGAGACAAAGGCAAAAGTATTTAAGCAAGTATCTCCTGCCCAAACCTACTCCTGAATTGACCATAGAAAATCTTTTAACCGTTAAGACCATAAAGCATTTAAAAGCTATTTATTTATTTATAACACGTACATTTAATTCAGATGGTGATTAGTTATCTCGAAGTATTTTGTTTAATTTTTATTTGTCTAAAATTTTGTTTTTCTTTTTCAGCCGAAAATTTTCGTTTTTTTTTTTTTTTTTTTTTTTTTTTTAAGTTGTACTTATTATGTGTAGTCTATTTATTTAATTTTATATTATGTGTGATATATGGACTTTATGTTTGTTTCAATTTATGTATAGATATATATTTTTTTTTCATTTTAACTGTTCATTCTGGAGTCAGACCTCCTGTGATTGTAATTATTTTTACAAAATACAGTAATTCATTCATTCATTCATTCGATAAGTATATAAGTAAAGAACTTAGATAGGTTTAGCTAATAATTGAAGTTTTATTTTTTAACGATAAAAACCTTTTAATCTATCAAGCACTTGAGCATTATTTTCTCACAATATTTCTAAATATTTTCACGTAAAGTTGTAATTTTCGACCCGGTACTATTGCAATAATTAGGTGGTTGAAATTTACGTTAAAACATTATTAGATATTCAATTATTAGTAATAAGCAAACAATTAGGTTAGGCCGCCCATTTTTCGCACACAATATCAAAAAATAATAAATCGATATTTTGATATGGCAATCATTTTTAGTAAGACCATCTGCCCATCACAATTCGAAAAAGATCCACTCTTACTTCCTTTAAACATCATTTATTCCTTTACCTCCTTCATTTTCAATCTTCCGAGCTAATGTAAAACGTGAATATTTATGTAATATACATTATAATAGTATACATAAGATGTATTATTTTACAAGATGTCACAGTTATCTTGTAACATATAATTTAATTATTTATCAATTTTTATTATTATCTATTGTTATTATTTATTATAATTAATTATCAAAGCCAGACGATTGTCCTATGTACTGTAATCATATGTTATTCTTAGGGGACAAGTAGTCCCAGAATAAAGTTCATTTTCTTCTTCTTCTTCTTAAGACAAATAATTTTATCGATTTCATCTGGTTGGATTTTAATTTCTAACTACAAACGTTAATTTGTACTTTTTGTACAAAGATTTATGAAATAGCTAAAATACTCACGTATCATTGCGAATCATTGCATGATCTCCGGGGTACTCTAGTAATATAACACCGCATAGTCTTACAAATATTCATTGTACGAAACTGTGTCAAACCAAAATACAGAATATTATTAAAATACATTCTTATGACCATCCCAACAGACTCATGAGAAATGATCAACCACTAATACTATCGACGGTACAAGGCTAAAAATGAGTTGAATGAGAAATCTCCTCAAGTGAAAAAAATATTTGAAATAAAGTTAAGAAGTACTGGTGGGTGCTGTTTCCCTTTTGTTTTAAATTCTATCGTCTAATTTATTTATTCAGTATATAACTTTCGCTGATTGTGTTTAGCTTGAAGGTGTGAATTGGAAAATAATGTAAAAAAATAAAAATAAATAAGTAACCAAGTTGCCACATCTGAAACTGTGTACACTACCAGTAAACTTTGCTTATTATGCCTTCCTTAACAAGTTATTACATTCCATTATAGGATGTTCACAAGAGTCTTTGATAAAATTAATGATTTAAGTTTTTAAATTTGAGATCTACCTGTTCCATCTTAGCTTAGGCACACAACTATTTATTTTGATTGAATGAACTAAATCTCCACTAGCCTTTTCCTAAGTGCTGCAGGTCTCTATTAATTAAAGGGTTAGCAGACTAACTTCTCAAAGTAATCAAGCTAGGATTCTAATAATAGAGGCGGTACTTAAACCTATAATCTTGATGAAACTTTAACTAAATCGATGCTAACGTTGAATTATAATAATTAAAAGCGTACTCTTAATATTTTATCTTTACTAGGACTTATCCCTCAAGAATTTATTCAAAACCACATTAAGTCAATTCCTTATCAAACACAAGACGTAATTAGGGTTGGTATATAATTTTTAATAATAACAATTTTATGACTTTTTTTTCTTTATCTTTGTATCGATATTTTCAACTTTATAGATTATTTACTTCTAGTAAATGTATGTGAAATTGATAACAGTAACATGAAAATGGACTTTAAATTGGTAAGGCTTTAATAAATGTTCTATATTAGAAGGCCATCTTCATTTCACACGCATCATAGGATTATCGGGAATGGTGTGGGAAGCAAGTTGAGAAATTAGAGGATTTGAGTGGTTATGGAGCTTACTATGAAAGGGTAGGTTTCTGGTTTGGGCTAAATCAGCAACATATTGGCCATTAAGATCATAATAGGTAAGTTTATTGCTAACAAAGAAAGGAGCATTTATTGGGTTATGGAGTTTACTATGAAAGGATAGGTATATGGTTTGAACTAAATTTGTAACATATGGAACATTAAAATCTTAATGTATATGTTTGTTCGTGACAAAAGTATTGAATACGTTAAGAATTTTAAGGTTTATTTGAGCTTCAAAGCTCAACTCCGGATGTCTAAATAGGTCTAATTACTGTCATATAAATGAGTCTTTTATAATCTGTTGGATGCTTATAATTTGTCTTATATCAATTTATTGAGATCTACAACTGTACAAATATATACATCAAGTAAATGTGTTGATAACTATTACAATGACACGTAAAAATCTGAAAAGAACTACTCATCAGTAAAACTTCAATACAAATTTTACGCTAGAAGGTTTCTAGGCCATTTTCTTTTCAGACGCCTCGGAGAATTATCAGGAATGGTGCGGGAAGCAAGTTGAGAAATTAGGGGATTTGAGTGGTTATGGAGCTTACTATGAAAGGATAGGTTTCTGAGTTGGGCTAAATCAGCAACATATGGAACATTAAGATCATAATGGATAAGTTTATTGCTGACAAAGTAAGGAGGATTGAAAATTTTTCCAAGGATTTTGGATTGTAAGGATTGGGTACGAGATGAATTGGGTGGTTTAGTGGAGACCCAAAGCTCAACCCCGTACGTCAAAATAGGTCTAATCACAGTCATATAAATAAATGTTTTGTAATTAATTAGGATCTTGGAATGTTTTTCTAGTAAATGTTGAAGTAGTCTATAATGACGGGCAGTTTCTTGTAGCTTTATTTTTTTTTTTTTTTTTAATTTAAAAGTGCTTGTTATTTTTACATATTTTTTTTTCTCTTTCAATTAGCACTTGTTATTAGATAAACAATAAGTGAATTGATTCATAGTGTAATAATAAAGGCCTAAGGCCTTATAGGTTTCTTAATTTATTTTAAAAGTACTATTCTTTGTAATAATAATATTATTATTATTACTATATTATAATAAATCAAATACGTATTACATGCACTGGCTGACGTATCTAGTGAATTAAACCCCTAAAAAGTAATAAAACTTTTAGCCGAGTAAAGCCATGAAAATCAATTGGTTGGAATTTTTCGCTCGTTAGTGTATATTTATCAAAAACATGATATATATCATTATCGATTTGAAATTCGAAGTAACCATTATAAAATTATTATGGATGAAACAGTTAAATTAAAGCCTGCCAACCAAAGATTCAAGAGGCAACCAACTTGAAGTGATCTTAAGAAACTAACCCCGCACTCCTCGTAAATGGGCCAATCTTCTCAAGAGGCGGTTCTGGAATAGGGCATCTGCTGCCATGAGTGCCGTCGAAGAAAACCGCAAAACTTCTGACTTAGCCCGCTGTCGTCGGAAACTTTCCAGTTCTCAGTGAAATCCGTTTGGAAATTGTGCAAGTGGAGCAGGGAAGGGAATGGGCCTTGTGCTTTGGTCCCCATGGTATAGTATTGTGTTCTTAAATAGCTATTGGTTCAAAAGGAATCGCACAATTTTTAAATTTATATGTGGATTGTAATACTTTTATACATTTTTTTTATTGACTGAAAGATCGTTTTTTTTATTTTTCATTGGAAAAAAAAATTACATATAATTTATATCGAAAATATAACGTCAACATATAATTTAAATTTCACATGATTAGGGATATTTTTCAATGATCGACAAAAGTAAATATCTAGATATCTATTGATGCAAATTAATATCCTTTGCTGTCACTAATCTTTCACTATTACTCCATCTTCGGAAACTATAAAAATTTTAAAAAACTAACCTTCCGGTCCAATCTACAACCATTAGAAAAATTAGATTTTTTTCAATTTAATGACAGTTTGCACAAAACATAATGAACTTGAAGAAGGCTGGGATGGGATTCTCTCATCCAGGCCCGGGTTTAGGGTGAATAGCGCCCTCGGCTGCAAACAGCTTTGGTGCCCCTCCCCTCCCTGCCGTGGGGTAGGGGGTAAGGAATAGCAAAAGCAATAAGACCACCAAAGTTGTGAGCTTTAAAGCTTTATTCAACTCCAATAAAAATTGAAGTTAGTACATAGTAAGTACATAAGCTTTAGTTTATGAATAAAGTTAAATAAACGTTAACAAAACATAAATAAATGACAGATTTTTTTCTTAATTTTGCTTGGGCAAAGTTTTTTGCCTGTATAACCATTTACTGTACTGAAACAGAACAATTTTTACAGAAGCAGATTAGCTTTTTTGTTGTTTCCAAATTGAGATTTCCTTTGAAGTGGAACATTACACAATAAATTATCAAAATTATATTGTAAACAAATTTTTGTGGGAAATTTGGCGCTCTGGGCTATAGCCCAGTCAGCCCATATACAAAGTGGGGCCTGCTTTCATACCTTCTGGCAGACCTTTTTATTGATAAATTAGAACAAAAAATTCTCTCTAATTGGCTCACCATATGATCTGTATTGACTGTAATCAGTATGTTGATGGCTTGCCTTTGATCTGGAATGAACAGGCAAATTAATAAGTTTTTAAATGATATAAACGAAATCCATCCGTCAATTAAATTCACACTATAATAAGAAAAAAAGAAAACTTTTTAGGCCTAGAAATGTTAAAAACAAACAGCATGAATGTCGAACATATAGGAGACCCACACAAACAGATATGTACCTCAGTTATACACAGTAAAGCCAGGAGACCACTAACACATAAACTCGCAGCCTTTTACAATTTCAAACTAGCATTGGTCGTTTTAAAAGTTATAAAGATTCTATTGAGATTGGCATTTTTAAGACAGATGTGAATATGAATAGTTAAAAGTTCCTTCATTTGAATAAGATTGGGATTAAAATATCTGTGCTTTGCCCACCTGAAAGGCTGAGGAAAGGTTTTAGGTAGTATTTGTGATTCCAAAAGAAATCAATAAAAGCCGAAATGTGTAAAAATGATAGTTCATTAAAAATTTGTATAACTGTTATGCTTCTGTTCTGAATTGAAAGTTGTTTTCAAGCTAATAGAAATTATACCGACTTCATCATTACAAACACCGAATTTATATATAAAATTATTATTGTTTTTAACTCTCAGATGCATATTTTTTTTGTAATGGTAATTTACTTAAAAACGTTTAACGCCAGGCATCGGTACCGAGAAGCCATTTATAAGCTGTAATAAATCATAGAAAACAAAAATAAAAAAGGATTATATGTAACAAATGATTACTCAATTAAATTATTGGTTATTTAATTTTATAATTAGCTTCATACTTGCAATTTCTTGTTCCCTATCGTGTTTTTTTTTTTCTGTTTTGTTTTTTGTTTTATTTTTACAGGAGCATACCTTCTTTTGTTTGTATTATTAAGAAAAAGGCATGTGTAAACCGATACTACATCACGCTAATTAACATTTCCACCCTTTTATGTTTGTTTTTTTTTTTTTTTTACCATTTCTTTGACTACTGCATATATCATTCTTCACAGTATTGTACAGGGTGTCGAAAAAGATTATCGGGTATTTGTTATTTCGATAAAACAAAAACTACTCAAAATAAAAAAAAAAGTTTATTGTTAATTATTACTATATATTGGAAAATTATTTGGAAAAGATGGTGCTATCTAAATGGTGACCGTTATGCTGCTGGAACTCTTTTAATCGGGAACAAAGATTGGCCATCACATGCTGACACATAGCTCTCGATATTGCTGCCATTTCTCAATAAACAGAATTGTCGGTACTGGGCAGAGGAAAATCCAAGACGAAAGCATGAACGAACCCTACACAGCCAAAAAGTCGTCGTTTGAGCAGCTATGTCTGCTAGAGGCATAATCGGTCCTTATTTTTATGAACATCGACGCGGCCGACCACTCAATGTGAATAGTGAACCTTATTGCGATATCCTGCGAATTTTTTTGGGTCCAGAGTTACAGGAATTTCAAGGTTTCAACTCAAGAACGTGGTTTCAACAAGATGGGGTCACTTGTCATACATCAAATCAAGCAATGGAAACTGTTAACGAATTATTCCTTAATAACGTCATTTCGCGTAGGGGTAACATCAACTCTTCTTCTTCACTGGCGCTACAACCCGCTTGCGCGAGTCTTGGCCTCCTCTATAGATGAATGCCAGTCATCTCGGTTCAATGCCGCCACCATCCAGTTGCGGACACCAAGGAAGCTTCTTGCATCTTTTGCAACTGCATCACTCCATCGTAGCCTTGGTCTACCAACTCTTCGTACACCGTAGATATTT
Source organism: Euschistus heros (assembly GCA_003667255.2). NCBI lineage: Eukaryota > Metazoa > Arthropoda > Insecta > Hemiptera > Pentatomidae > Euschistus > Euschistus heros. The sequence goes on along the minus strand of RCWM02000328.1, from coordinate 676,657 downwards.
TCTCTCAATAACTTGAGAGGCACATCATCGGGATTCATCCTTCCTACATGCCCTGCCCAACGCAGGCGCCCCAGCTTGATGTGATCCACCACGTCGACATCATTGAATAAAGTTCTAAGTTCTTCATTATTTCTCCGCCTCCATGTCTCCCCCTCCAGGATGGCTCCATAGATCCTGCGAAGGATTTTCCTTTCCAACCCAAGGAGGGCAAGCTCGTCGTTTCTAGTGATGGTCCAGCATTCCGAGGCATATGTTAGGACAGGTCGAATGAGGGTCTTATAATGAGGGTAACATCAACTGGCCTCCCAGAAGCCCCGACCTTAGTCCATTTGACTATTTTGCATGGGGATACCCTAAAAGTAAGGTCTATGAGAATAATCTGACGAACCTGACGCAATTGAAGCAAAACATGAGGTCAGAAATGGCAGCAATATCGAGAGCTATGTGTCAGCATGTGATCGCCAATCTTTGTTCCCGATTAGAAAAGTGCCAGCAGCATAACGGTCACCATTTAGATAACATAATTTTTTCCAAATAATTTTACACTTTATATTGTAATAATAAAAAATTAACTTTTCAATTTTATTTTAAGTAGTTTTCGGAGAAGAAGATAGTCAGGGATGCAGTCAAAGTAACACCACGTCAAAGAAGAATTCTTTAATAAGCGCCAACGTTTCGACCTGCGTTGCAGGTCTTCTTCAGGGCCACCGAACCACACTTGTGAGGAGGACGATGACTGACCTCCTCACAAGTGTGGTTCGGTGGCCCTGAAGAAGACCTGCAACGCAGGTCGAAACGTTGGCACGTATTAAAGAATTCTTCTTTGACGTGGTGTTACTTTGACTGCATCCCTGACTATCTTCTTCTCCATTTATCATCCGGTCAACCATACTTTTATCATAAGTAGTTTTTGTTTTATCGAAGTAACAAATACCCGATACTCTTTTTGGACACCCTATATAAACATTATGCATAAACATTAAATGTTCCCATATTTAATAATAAATCATGAATATCAATATTTAAAATTATGTGTGAATCCCTATATTTTTATTCGTTTATATTTTTATTTCCATTATAATTAATCCAATAATGTTGCTTTGAAAGAAATGGGTTAGTAACTTTTCCTTCCCCAATTTTTAACTTAATCAAACGCTGATAGAACTCTTGGGTGATTTATTGAGTTGGGCTTGAAATATAACTCTGCTAACTCTATCAAATATCTACGTAACTAGATAATGTTGTTTAAGAAGTATGGCTTACTTCATTAGGCATTGCAATGAACCATATCAGATATTAGCGACAGTAAATGTTTTATTATGGCTTAAGAACTTTTAAAAAATATCACTTGTAAAATACTTTTATAAAACATTTTTGTTACAAATGCCGAAAAACCATAGTTACCATATGTGGAAGGTTCTATCCCTTATTCATGTTATGGAAGCTTTTCATATTTCCTTTTTTTTTTTTTTTATTTACCCATTTGAAGATATTTACAGTAGGAAAATTGAATTACTTTTCCTTGTTTTCCTAACTTGCACAAGCGTTTGTGCAAATAGCATAAGCGTGTAAACCGGCCTTCTAATGACTTAAGTATTATAAAAGTTTAAAATTATTCATCAATCCTAATTTTATTGAACTCTCTATACTATCACGCGCAAGTTCTTTTAAAATGTTTGAATCTGTTTATATTAGTTTACTAATAGGTATGACTTTCTAAAAATTAAATTATATTATATTTAAAATTAAATGAAATTTCTAAAAATTATATTCTAAATAATATTTCCTTTTCTGAGAGGTCTCGAATAAACTTTTTAATACTCTAAGTTTCGATAGGATCTAGAGGAAAGTTTGAGCCCTCACCTATATTTTTTAACTTTTAATTGGATACAACGCTTGATAATTTAGTTTTATAAATACATAGTAAATTACATAAAGTCACTTATATAATAAATTAAGCATATTTATGTATATTTATATATTATAAATTTTATATTTTTTAAATGAAAACTAAACCAACTGCTATCAAGTCATATTTTACTGAAGTATCCGATATATACTGGGTTGTTATAAAAGTATTTCTGCATAAGTATATCTATGTCCTCGTAATTATCAAAGATTCGACCTTTTAGCTATTGAGTCCAATCAAACATACCTTCATTATACACAGGATGAGACAAAGCATTTTCTCATTTTTTTTTTAAAGACCAAAGTTACGAAATCGTGAAAATTGTATGTACAAAGTTTTTCACCTCAAAATCAAAGGTGTAATACCGGCTTAAAATCCAATTACTAGCAAAAAAAATAAAAGAAAGGCCAGTAGTGGATAAAATCGACTATTTTTTTTTTTTTTTTTTTTTCATTTTTTTTTTTTTTGTAGAAATCTACTTTAATTAATATATATCTTTTTTAAATTTAAGACAAGAAATCGAATAATTTGATACTCACCTATGGAGAAAAAAATTGTCCTTTAGGTGTTTCTTATAACTGGTCGATTTTCCTGTTTCTGTTGAAAACAAATGAAAAACAAAGATGTAGTTTGGAGTATGCAGATATTCAGCTATTAAAAATAAATTTTAGTTTAAATTAAATTAAAATTTATTTTTAATTGCTGTATATCTATGACTGCATACTCCAACAACCTACATCTTTATTAACTTCTCAGTCAACAAATGACCCATCAAACGTAAAACTATTGAAAATATTAATCTGGTAATTTCAATGAAAATCTAGATTGGTTCAGATTAGATTTTAATAATTCTAATGATTGATAGATTAATTTAAATATATTTAATTTTACACTATTTTTTACATGATGTGGTAGTTTCTCTTCCTAGTCCTCATTGAATTTATAGTTAGTTTCATTTAAACAGGTAGCAAAGTTGGTGTTTTGCGTTTTATTATTGTATGCCCCTATATGTTCTTTTAATATTTTCTTATTCGATAGTCCAATTTTTTTTACGTGTATTAAGCTTCACTGTCATTACATTTTAGTTTATGTTTACCGTATTTTTGGAAAGGCTCCATTTCGCTGTTTATGTGAAATGAAAATATGATATCAATAATTCATTAATACTAATTGTATTGATCCTTCTACATCATTGTGTGTACTTCAAGAAAGATATTGTTTTGTTTTTTTCTATAGTTACTGTACTGTAGCGACCATATTTCAAATTGGGTTTGATAAGGAAACCAGCCGGCCCAGTTTGTATACATTACATCAATGAAAAAGTTTTGATCGAAGCTCTTATATAGGAATAAAAGCCGAACTTGATATTGCATAATAGCTTAGATCAAGGTTGACCCTGTAAGGTCATTAGGCACTAAATGGATAAGAAAATACCCACAGATTAAAACCACTTTAAGGAAGGAGTTATTGAAAGTTTAAAACTGCATGAATATCTTAACTCAGGGATTACTTTACGATCAAACTTTTCTCCTCCAAGTCTACCAGTCCAATTTAGTTCGGAATGAGTTTTGAGTTAGCAGTCATACTACGATAACAGGAATTTATATAACGACTTAAAACATTATAACATTCTGGCAACCCTGCCCAAACTTCCTCTTCGGTTCATTCACTTCTTGGCTAGAAGCTTTTTAGCTTTTCACCTCTCTCAACAAGAGATGCCTGAACTAATCTGCTCTTTCTAAGAGAATAATCCATGTAGTACTTACATTAACTAATTTTAATTTTATTTGAATATTAGATATGAGTATTACAATCTACCTCAAATAGGGCAATAAGTAATATGGATACTTTCACACATGTACAACAAAAAACAAAACAAATTTTTTGTATAAACAATGTATACGTTTATAGGGAATATAAGGAATAAAATGTTAAGAATATTTATTTATAAGGACACAGTTTTACAGATCTGCCGATCCTTGGCCACTCTCCTTCCACAATTAGAATTAGTTTTCGTCCTTAAGGATGCTGTTTTAAGATGGCGGAATTTAACAATTTAATTAGTTTTTCGTCCTTAACCCTTTAACGGGCGGGCCGGGGATTTTTGTATCCATTTCTTCTATTTTTTTCCTTTGAATGGCTATAGCCACGCTAACCCCCACTCATGCATCATGTAATTTAAGGTTAAATAAAGGATATTAGGCGATAATGAGTAGGATAATGCGTCGGACATCAGGTCACTTATTGAGTTAAAGGCATTAAATATGTGTTTCCTCCAGGATACATTGCCTGTTAAAGGGTTAAGGATAATATGTTGAAATATTTAACGGCTTTTAAGTTATCTGAAGGACAACTTCCGCCATTGTTATCCTTGAGAATGCTGTTTTAAATTATTATATATTTTTAAGGTTATTAATATTTGTGTTAATTAACTATTTTCAAGGATAACTTACGCCATTTTGTCCTTATAAGGACACTGTTTTGAAATATTTGATTATTTAACTGTTTTTAAGATGGCTCCTGCTATAAGGACACTGTTTTACAGATCTGCAAGGATCTGACAATTTTTTTGAGGCCAAAGGACATCCTTTTACAATTAGAATTAGTTTTCTATAGATTTTGTTTTATAAATTTAAAAAAAAAAAAAAAACTCATATATAAAATGATGAAGAATTTGAAAAAGAAAATTAGGAACCTCTAACTATACAATACATAAAGTGAAAAAAATACAATAAAATAAATTACATAAAAAATAAATAAAATTATAAATATGAAACAATAATAACAGTAGAAATAAAAATTACATATAATTAAAAGTTAAAAATACAAACCTCCCAAAATTATGAGAAATTTTCTTTCAAGTTCTTGTTAATTTATGAAAATTGTTATTTGTATTTATCTCTGAGCCTTATTTATTATTTTAGATTAGGTAGCTACCTACATTCTAATATATATATATATATATATATATATATATATATATATATATATATATATATATATATATATATATATATATATATATATATATTTTGTAAATATATGCTGTTTTTGTGTATGTATTTAGATTTTTCCATACAATATAAAATTTCATATGAAATATTTTACAGAAAAATAAAACAGCTTTTTGGACAATATTTTAATTATAATATGATTAGCTTAATAATATAATATCCTTACCAAAGTATTGAACCCAAGACCATCCTTGGGTTGTTTTGCTACGGGTTTTTTTATCGATTGTTGTAATCGTGACTAATTGATATAATACTATTCCGGATTCTAAATACAAAAAATCAAAATCTAGATATGACAGATCTCTGAAAACAAAAACAAAAAATTTATGATCGTCTTTAGCGTGGATTTAGACTCCTTGGAGAAGGTATGAGTAGGATGAATACATCTTTGACGTGTTGACGTGTTGATGTGTTGATGTGTTTACCCTTTGGAAGGAGGACGGTGAGTGATGTTCTCGTATTAACTATCCAGTCATCTATTGATTTCTCCTTTAGTTCTTTTTGGTGCAGTATAAGCTCCTTTAGGCTTCGTTGACTTTGTTTAAAGTTTCAGAATACTGTTTTTCGATTAGTCTGTAGAAATATGAACAAAAATATGTTTTTTGATTTAACCCTTAAGTCCGCGCGCCTAGTGGATTAAAATAAGGCCGCGCAAAAATGGCTTTCAGTATAAAATTAATCTAGTAAATGTTGGAACTTACTATATTTAATGCTTTTCTAATCCTCTGGTAGTTATTTAATAATAACTAAATATATATTAATAAAACTTTTATATTTATTTAAAATTGTGCAATAACAAAATAAAACAGTGAAGATTTTTTCTTATTTCTCTGCAAGAAATTCATCAGGTCAGAAATTATTCTATTATGGTTATACCTCGGGTTTACCTTTTTGACACGTGTCCTTTACCTGGCTCTTTTTTTCGAACTCCTGTTTTTGCACCTGTAAGTGCAAGGTCCTGCCGCTTCTATACTCCTTTTCTTTGGCGTGTATCCTAATTTTTCGAGCGTTCCTCGAATCTCTGCTGGCAATGTAATAATATCGGCTCGTACCTACAAATACCCCTTCATCATTGACAATGCCATCTTTTAAAGAAAAATGCGCCTGAATTTCGGAGGACCCTCCATAGTTTTGCTCAAATTGTAAATAATTTGAGCATTTATACCCGCAATATTTAGCATAGTAAAAAAAAAAAGACATAGTCCATCTTCTTGTTCTCCGAGCCACTGTATAATTTTGACACATTTGGTCATTTGTATCAACTCCTCCCTCCGTTTTATTATAGTTCAAAATAATAACTGGCTTCTTCGATTTTTCATCGATTTCATTTTTCAAAATGCATGGATGATAACAAAATTACCGCCTTATTTTTCTTCGGAGCATGTGAAACAAGGGTAAGGTCTTTTTGAAAACCAAAAATAGAAGAACCAATTTCTTTGGATATCATATCCATCTTTGATGGATGATATTCTGTTGGAAGCTCTCTTGTTGTTTTTTTTTATCGCACCTACATTTTATACCGATTCTCACTCATCAATTTCAAAATAAAAATAAAAATTAAAAATTTACTTACTGAGTCATAGTACCGCGCGATGAGGTACAAAGTGCGCCAAATCTAGCGGACGTAGAAAATAGCTATAGTTTATGTAAAGAAGCTTTTAATATTATACCAAAACAATTTACAACCGTACCAATAGCATACTGAGAGGGTACCTTGAAGGAAAATCCGATAGGTTAACCCTTCTCTCTACAGGTAGCCAAATATTAAAAGTGGCGCACTTTGTGCGCCGGGCGCGCGGACTTAAGGGTTAAAAACGTACAGTATTTATGCATCTATTTTTTAAATGGATTATGTTAACATAGTTACAAGGATGAATCTTTTGGCTGAGGGTTTATAGTTTTCTTGTGTAAAATTTTTTTCACAATAAAAAAAGTTTTTTCGATATACGTTTTTGTTTCTACGATAGTGTTGCTCGGATCGAACATTTACCCAGAGTTTCCTTTTCAGAAGCAGCTATAGATAGACATATTCAGAATCTATTGTTTTCCTCAATTAGAGTTTCCTTTTCAGAAGCAGCTATAGATAGACATATTCAGAATCTATTGTTTTCCTCAATTAGGGAGAAATTCAGTTTTTTTATATATAATTTTTTTTTTCATTTGAAGAATCTTCAAATCCTATTTCTGCAAGTTTTCCTTTAAAAGGGGCTTCTTTAGATCATCAAGTATGCAAATTAGTATATATTTACTTTGCCTGATAAAAGTCACAATAAAAAGAAAAACAAGAAGGACAGGAAAAATAAAACAAAAAAAGATAGCACTCACCAAGCATGGAAGCATATTAAAGCATATTATGTGCTTTGCTACATGTTATTCTAATGTAAATATATGCAAATATATCTACTGTTAAAGTTTTGAACAAATTTCCTAAATTTAGAATTTAGTTCTTGAACATTTTCTTTTCTGGGATTCATCAATCTTCTCCACATAACATTAGATTAAATAAAATCTTTCTTTGTCGAATACTGGGAAGTTACTGAAATGAAAACTTGTAAAATAATATTTGGTAACTTCATACTCTATCATAAATCATGTCAGTTTTTAATACGTATTTTTGAGTTCGTTATATATTGTTGGATTAATGTCAGTTATAAATATGTGAACTGGTCTTCCTTTGTTACCTGTGTGTATTACAATATCTAAATGGTTTGTTTCTTAAAGTTTTCTTAGTATATAACATATGAATATATTTTGTTATCATTCCTTAGCTCTTCCTTAGACTCTGCTGAAATGCTGAGGTCTGTTACATCAGCAAATAGTTTCCACAGCAAAAAAATATAATGGTTGAACAACCAACGCTATCAGCGTTGAGCGCTACTCATTTTCCTACTCATCCTTATTAGGTGAGATAGTGATAATATTTGTTAACCTGGCTTCTCCTAATTAGTTTCTTTATCTAAGACTTCCAGCTCATTACCGCGGTGGGAAAGGGGGGGAGGGGAGGGGACTCTTAGTGTTGACTCTCTCGGTAATTACTGGCGCCCGAACAGCCGAAGCAACTTCTTGTAATCCTCAGCCCTCGGGCAAAACAGCGCCCTCTGGAGGCGGTAATGGTCGCAAAACCGGTATTACCACCCTCCTAGATTGTCCTTCTGGAGGTTACCCTGTCCTATCCTAGCCCTGGTGGATGAGCAGAAGTTCTTCTGGTATCTAGGCGATTATATCTTCGGTATGGCTATCCGAGGAGTTCGAGGGTCCAAACCGAAATTTATATACAAAGTTAGCTATCCTAATATCTGGGGTCTGAGTCCTCAGGCGAGAGGTGGTCGTATATTTAATTTAGACTCTGCTTGGTATAATGAACGATATTGTGTTTTTGATAAAGGTAAAGAGGACAAACATTTAGTAGGAAGCCAAATAGAACGCTATAAATTTATACATTTGGAAAATTAGCTAAAGGAAAGAAAAATTGTTAAATGATGTCGGATCAGAATTGGAGGTAATTTATAGGGATATAAAGGAGGGATGTAGGCAGAAACAACATACTTGCTACCTTAAAATATTTCACCTAAAAATAAAATTATTTGGTACGTTTTAAGTACAGTCAAGAATAGGAAATGTATAAGTTATTTAATAATCAAAAGTCTGTTGGTATCAGTTTTAATTAACGCACGGAATTTATTTTTATTTTCAGCAGATTTATTAAGTTTTAAAGAGAAATACACGTGTTCAACTCAAGGGGAAACCTTTTCATGCCTCCACTCAATTACTCTCTGTTCTTTTTTAAAAAAAGTTATAAAATTTGAATTAATTAAATTATAAATATTCTAATCAATGAGTGCTGAAATGAGGGACGTAGAGTGCATGGAATATCCGATAATTTTTGACTTCATAGCTTCGTTAGGGATAGTCAGATGGTAAACATACTAAAAGTCCCCAACACTGAAGGGTGAGCTAACGGTGGGGGGAGGGGAGAAGTTTAATTTTTTTTTGTTATTTCTATAATATCTCGAAAACGGTTGACTCTAGAAAAATATGTTTCAAATAAACATAAAAGCTAATTAAATTTCATATAAAATCGACAATGTATAAATTTGTTGTAGTTCTAACCGTTTACAAGATATTTGTTATTGAAAATAACAAAAAAAAAAAAAATGTCATCTCACTTTTTGTCAAACTTTTGTTTCTAATACCTTCCAAAATCGTTTCTCAGAAAAAGTGTCTGAACCAAAGTTGTAGAGTATTAAATTTACTTTAATTTCATATTTACATTTCTGGTGTTTGAAGTGTTAAACAAAAAGTGAGTTAAACATTTTGTTAATTTCTAAAATTATCGATTTTTAATAACTAATATCTCGAAAACTGTTAGAATTTCGACGCATATGTATATAATTAATTTTATTGGACATTTAATGAGCTTTAATTTTGATTTGTTGCATATTTTTCTAGAGTCCACCGTTTTCGAGATATTATCGAAAAACAAAATTGTGACGTTCTCCCCTCCCCACCCTTAGCTCACCCCCCAGGGGCGGGGACTTTTAATATTTTTATACCTTCTTACTACTCCTAACAAAGCTGTGAAGTAAAAAATTATCGCATATTCCATGCATTCTACAATGTGTTTATTGACTGGACTAAAAAGCAAAATTTGAAATGTAAAATGTTTAACAAACAAAATTATAATGAATAAAAACAATATAACGAAATACAATAAACACGAAAAATTTACGTTACTCATGACGACCACAAGACATTAATAATATTCTTACAATAGCTCACATTTTTTGAGGAATGACCTCATTCCATTGAAAACTGATCTATCAGAAATCCGGAGAAATGCAACATTAGAGAATACATAAGATGGGTTTATTGATTTCATTTATTTCATAACTTAAAATGTACTAACATATATATGACACTTGATGTGAATATTAGCTAGTTAAAAAATCATATTTTAAGAAAAATGCGATTCTTTGTACGATTATTCATAAATTAGAGGTCATATCTGCAATAGCCTCATATTGAAGTCCATTTAGCGCAAGTACAGAAAAAAAAATTATACCCATAACTCAAAATTAATAAACATTCTTAAAGCATGTACCAGACTTAACAGGCAAGAAACCGATAGTCGTTTCCGACTACTTCAACATTTACTAGACCAGCGTTCAAAACTCACAATTAATTACAAAAGACTTACTTACATGACAGTAATTAGACCCAGTTGGATATACGAAGTTGAGCTTTGGGTCTCCACTGAACCTTTCAATTCTTTTCCAAATCCAAAATCCTTCGTAAAATTCTCAATGTTCCTTATTATGTCACAAACAAACTTACCCATAAAGATTTCAATGTTTCATATATTGCTGGTTTAGCCAAAACCAGATATCTATATTTTCATAGTAAACTCTACACCCACTGGAATCCACTAGTTTCCCAATTCACTCTTCATTCTTGATATTCCACCGAGGCGTGAATAGAAGATGGCCATGAGACCATCTATTGTAGTACTACTGAGTAGATTTTACATGCTATTGACATTGTAATAATTTTCCTCAAATTTACTTGTTGTATATAATGTATGGTGTTGCAAATATCAATAAATATTTTATTAAAAAAAAAAAAAAAATAAATAAATAAATAAATTGAAAAAAAATCACAACACACAAAATACATTTAACCAAGTATTCACAAGTGATAATAAACAGATATGTAATAATAGCTAGATGTTTAACGTTCTAAAACGTTAATAAACCACAACAAGAACTTTACCTAACATATTAAGCTATTTTGATTGTCTCAAACATCTTAGGGTAATTTACACTGATTGCTCATTCATATGGTCATAACTAAAGGTAACTGCTAAGGTCACGCTCATACAGTCTCGACCTCTCAGATCTCTGAGCAGGTGGGGCTCATCTCACAAAGAGACTGGGAGATGAACTAGCTTATGCTTAGTTAAGGGGAATTAGCAACCTACTCCGATCTTAAATTAATGCGTTTACAGAACTAACATCCAATCATGGGGTCGGTTATGGAACCTCTGCCAAATATTAAATGTTTTTTTTAAAAAACGCATTCCGTTTAACTAAATAATCGTAATTCTAAATATATACATGAGTGGTATTATATTAATGTATGTATTTAATTTATTTTTTATGTTTAGTTTAATTTATTATTTTGTGTTTAGTATCTCTCTTCAGCAGAGTTTACCTACAGAGTTGGCCTTCTTAAATGCAAAAGCTGAACTAAAACAGAGTTATATTCATTTTACAAAAGAAAATTTTGAATGATCGATATGAATCAGCATTTATTTATTTTTTTTTTTTAATAAGACAAATTTTTAACAATTGACCAAATTGCTCATACCGAACCTATTAATTTCTAAAATACAGGTTTTTAAACGTTCTAAATATGCATTCTCCCTTTTTCATAATGGATGTCTTTTTGCTGGGGTTTTATTGTTTTGTTTTGTTTTTTGTGACGTTTTCTTTACTCTCAAAAATATAACACGCAACTTATTCTGTTGGTGTAGCTCGGATTGAAAATTTAGCAACAGTTTCCAAAACAGAAATGTAATGGAGAATACTTTCATTATATAACATTTGTCGCCAAAAGCTATATTGGTTTAAATGAAAAATGTTTGAAGCTCCTTTTTTCTTCAAACTTTTTATTTTTTTTATTTTATTTAAAATCATTATTAATTGTTAATTTGATTAAATTATTAATTTAAGTAAAAACTAATTTGATCCTTTTAATTCTAAAATGTAAATTAATCGGAAGAAGGAAAATGTCGAGAAAGGTTCCGAAATGTAATCGACAGATTTTGATATGATATAAAGACTGTGCGTTCGAAAGCCCAGCAGACGAACCTATTGGCAGGCATGTCACTAAACTTTTGAGGGCATTCTGCTAATGCAATCCAAAGAGATTTGTAGCAATCGTCCGCATTAAAAAAAGATTTTTGAAGAACTGTTACAAGCAACCATAACAAAGAAATTTAGATGTTATTATTCTTGCCACTAGATAGTGGCAAAAATTATTTAGTTTTATAATTAGTAGAAGCAGGTTATAGATATATAACTCCAAGATCTATTTTTTTTTTCCAGTCTGGGATATATATAATATATATTATATATATTATAATAATAATACTTTATTTACATTTTTACAATTTGCAATGCATATTAAGTATTCATGTTCCGGCAAACATATTTTGGTAACGGTCGGGTTAAGAGGAGGCAGCTCCTACGCCCGCCGAGAATACCTTTTATCGATTCTTACCTTCTTCCGATTTATTTCGGTGTTTTAGTCGCTACTTTTCGAGGGGAAAGGTTATTCTCATTTATTTACGGAGAAACTTTAAGTCCCTGTTCAAAGTAATATTAACTTCTGTTTACCTTATAATATTAAAATGTGAAATAAGAAAATAATGAAGTGGAAATAAGAAAATGTCAAATTTTAAGACACTAAATCAATTTTGAATTAATTTTATATTAAATGAAAATTAATATAATGCTAAACCACCAGTAATGTTAGTTCTTGATAAACTTTGTGATGTGAGGGAAGTGTAAATAACAAATTATAAATATTTAAAAGACAGAATCCTTAAGTATTTATTTCATATAACTCCTATTTATTTAACATTTGTAGCTACATGTTTCGGAAAAAATGCTATCATCAGGCTTATAAAAATGTTTAAAAATACATTAATCTTACACCAATAGTTTTACAATTATATAATATGTCATTTACCTCTTAATCAGTGATTATTTTCACATTGCCCATTCTCCATGTTATAAGACATTATATAATATAAGACAGAATCCTTGTTGAAACTTATGATGTTAATTTCTGCTATGTTTTCTCAAGGGAAGTGGAAATAAGAAAATATGAAACCTATGATATACTTTCTCATATTTATTTTTAGATCGATATGTTTTATTGAAATAATTATACAACTTAAATTAAATTTATGCAACAAATAAAAATATATAAAACACCAAATCCATGTACAAATTAATGTTCTTAAATTTTGTAACACTTTTACACATTAGATAAGAGAAAATAAGAAAACATGAATTGATAAAACACTTAATCCTTTATGAAACTCATTTTGTTAACTTCTGTTTCACTTATTTACATTATACAATCTTGAACCAATAAGTATTATGGACATGTGTGGATATGAAGGACAATAAGTATTATGGATGACAAAGAATCCATTCACAAAATATGCATACTGAAATTTTATCACTTAAATTGATACAGCAAATAAAAATATATATAACACCAAATCCATGTATAAATTAATGTTCTTAAGTTTTGTAACACTTTTACACATTAGATAAGAGGGAATAAGAAAACATGAATTTATAAAACACTTAATCCTTTATGAAATTCATTTTGTTAACTTCTGTTTCACTTATTTTCAATATAATATCAATATAACAGACTAAACAACACAATCCAAGTTAAACTGTAGAAGTGATTGTTTACATGTGAGGTTATAGGAATGAGCTATCGATAAATGTAAACTCGAAGTGAAGCGTAAGCATCGAACTGGTCGGTGTAGCGCGGGTCAAGCCAGTTTGCTGCCTCCTCTTAACCCGACCGTTACCCATATTTTAAATGATTAACATAACTTTATTTTATAGTAAATTGGCTTTACAATTTAAATTGTATCTCTAAACAGTATGTAAAAAAAGCAAGTTGAGGCATATGTAATCTGGGATAAGTTATAGTCCAGTGGCTCCAGAGAAGGTGATTGTTGCATGGAGATGTGTACAGCAAATTTTTGTTCTGGATGCTTCCCTTACCCATATAGATCATTTTTATCCAGGGTACGCGTTTCTGCTATGGGGAGATTTTTCGCAAAATGGCCGCCAATATTCGCCAAAATGACATCAGGGAAATCCATATATCTCTTTAACTAGTCGCTCTAGCAAATAATTCTAAAGGATAAAAATTGCTCAAAACACTTTATTACATTGAATAAAGGTGTTTTAGAATTTATTAAAAATGGTCATGATATAATGAATTTTGCTCTTCCAACAGGTTGTACTACAGAGCAATTTGTAAATATGCTCTTTTTATGTCCAGAAAAAGACTCGGAAGATGCTGAAGGAATCTTTGTGGAGTCCAACTTTTTCATTTGGTAATACTTTGTTGCTCAAAGCTAATTCTGGTTATTACAGCCTTCGCTCAGTACTTTTGTCAAACAATCCTCAGCTTTTGGAATCGTATTATCTGTCAGCTCTTTCTTTCCAGAATCTTTTATAATGTATGCACAGTCCTTTGGCTTGAGAAAGCGCAGAGTGTTTTGTTCCACATTTACTCGTCATGTCACATCCAGTCAGTGAGTATATGGCGGGCAGAATTTACATAACAGATATTTACAGGTGAGATTCTATATAGAGAGACTATAAGCGGGTCATGGAAGGATTTCGGACATCAAACGACAGCAATACATTTACACAACGACATTTAGTGGATTTATTGGCAAAGAGGCACTAACAATTATAGATAAACAAGATAACAGGCTGTCGTTTGATGTCCGAAATGCTTCCAGTATAGTAGTATATAATATCTCACCTGCTTTGATGCTGTTGTCCACATAGGAGTCAAAAACTATATCTACCCTATTAGCATTATTTGAAAGAGAATTGAGTCCGGTTAAAATTATAGGAAATAAAATCATGGAATAAAATGCGTTGAAATTTTCTCTTGAACAAGCTGATAAACGACTATTTATTCACATCAATCATGGCATCAACACTATGAACGAAGAAAATATCCTAATAACACAATCTGACAGACGTTTTTATTTGCGCAATGTACTGCTTCCATAGAATGTTCCCCTCTAATGAATTCAAATCAATTTTGGTTTCTTTTTGGGACTGAACAAATCTCAAGATTTGTTCCACTTCATGATGTATCGATAGGTTTGGACAAAATATAATTTACATAAAGTTATGTAAATTCTGCCCGCCATATATTCACTGGCTGGATGTGATATGACGAGTAAATTTGGAACAAAACACTCTGCGCTTTCTCAAGCCAAAGGACTGTGCATACCTTATAAAAGATTCTGGAAAGAAAGAGCTGACAGATAATATGATTCAAAAAGCTGAGGATTATTTGACAAAAGTACTGAGCGAAGGCTGTAATAACCAGAATTAGCTTCGAGCAACTAAGTATTACCAAATGAAAAAGTTAGACTACACAAAGATTCCTTCAGCATCTTCCGAGTGTTTTTCTGGACATAAAAAGAGCATATTTACAAATTGCTCTGTAGTACAACCTGTTGGAAGAGAAAAATTCGTTATATCATGACCATCTTTACTATGGGTAAGAAGAATATGAATCATGGTGGGTGCCAAACAAGATTTAACACAATCTATCAGAAAACTTTCCACACCCATGTTCTTCAAGGGTTGATGGTTTCAAAAGAAGTGTCCAAGGGCATTAACCTCTTTCGCATGTTCTAAAATTTTGCAAATGAGGTTTTTGGACCAGTTGTAAAAAGCATGTTCTAATCATTTGTTGTCCGTTATTAATATTTGCTGGAACGAGATGTTTCAGAGATAAAATTATGATATTCTCATGTTCTACATTTTTAAATATGATAAATTGTAATATTTATGATTTTTAAATAGGTACTCCCTGGCCAGGTGGGAGTACACAAGAATGTAAAAAAAAAAAAAAAAATAAAAAAAATAAAAAAAAATAAATAAATAAAAAAAATAAAATAAAAATAAAATACAATAAATTCTAAAACACCTTTATTCAATGTAATAAAGTGTTTTGAGCAACTTTTATCCTTTAGAATTATTTGCTAGAGCGACTAGTTAAAGAGATATATGGATTTCCCTGATGTCATTTTGGCGAATATTGGCGGCCATTTTGCGAAAAATCTCCCCATAGCAGAAACGCGTACCCTAGATAAAAATGATCTATTTGGGTAAGGGAAGCACCCAGAACAAAAATTTGCTGTACACATCTCCATGCAACAATCACCTTCTCTGGAGCCACTGGACTATTAACTGTTTTAACATCATATCAGTTTATTTTTGGGACTTAATTTAGATTTTCTGTGAAAGGAAGGTTACCTATATGATTTTTCTTTCTTTGTCTATTTTATTGTTTATTCCACTATATATAATTTCTATGTAGTTATATAAATTATACATATTGATATGAATTCAATAAACATTATTTTGAACGGAAGCTGATGAGAAGAGGATGGCAGTATCAAAGCAACACGAGGAACAGTTTATTGGCCTGTTATTTGGCAGATCGTCCCCTTAGCAGTTGTTAGCGAGACCCTTCTGATCTAATTGTTGACCTGCCATCGAGTGCAATGCACTTCTTGTTTACACACAGTCTGTGAAAGTAATATGATTGCTGATTGATGGTTCAGATCCTCGTTGATGAATACTTTTAGATAGCCTTGATTTCATTCCTTAAAACTGCTGAGAGAATATTGTGCAATAGTACTGCTTGGCATACTATTACTTATTATTATTATTTTACCTTTTCCAATATGGACACCTTGCCCCTACAAATACAATAGGCCTCCATTTACTTGTTGCTGTTTCGTCTAAATGATTTATTGGAATTCCTTTCTCGAAGGGTATTGTATTTAACAATTGAACTTTAATTATTGGCATCCAGGGTATTAATAACGAATCACAGTTGGAAAATATAATTTATTTATTAACAGTATAATATTGCCAATCAATGATTTGGATATTTCATTTTAAAATTAAAAACTCGGCTCGTCGTTACAGACTACTTCAACATTTACTAGACAAACCCTCAAACCTCCTAATTCATTACAAAAGACTTATTTACATGACAGTGATTAGCACTGTCCAATTCATTTCTTATCCAATCCTTACAATCCAAAGTCCTTCGAAAAACCCTAAATGCCCCTCACTTGGTCACCAATAAACTTATCCATAAAGATCTTAATGTTCCATATGTTGCTGAGTTAGCCCAAACCAGATATCTATCCTTCCTTAGTAAGCTCCATAACCACTCAAATCCATTAGTTTCTCGACTTGCTCCCCACTCCATTCCTGATAATTTTCCGAGGCGTCGAGATGGCCTAGAGATCTTTTAGTGTAGAATTTTATTGAAGTAGTTCTTTTCAAGTTTTTACATGTCATTGTAATCGTTATCGGCTCATTTACTTGATGTACAAATTTGCATAGTTGTAATTTCAATAAATTGATATGTAAAAAAAAAAAAAAAAAAAAGTAAGAACGTATGGAATATTATTTATAATTGATCTAGATAGTGGTCAGTACAAATTTACATTATAAGCCTTATTATTACATATTTACATTTATTTGTAGTTATCTTTTAGTCCTGATGTCTCCCACCTTTTCCTTCCAGCCTCTACTTTCTCCATCAAGCTCCTTCTTTTTTTTTCCCTAATCCCTCTGAAAGAACAAGCTGATATTATTACATTCATAGCAATAAATAATAAGATACATTATTGTATGTGATTATCTGCCATTCCAGGCTGATATATCAAGGTTTCTTGAGATATGCAAGTTGGTTTGGAAAACGTTTTAAAAAGGCTTATTTGAGGTTCACAAGAGCTGACGGTACCTCCGAACAAATGCTAGTGTTGTGTCGGTAAATTTCTCTGCATCTTTTAAGACATATACATATCTATACATATCTCGAATCAAACTTGATAAATACTATATACAATTAATTCATGACTTTTAAATTTTATTTTCGTTTATATTTCGTTTAGTTCCCAACAGTTCGGAATTGCAGATTGTTTGAAAAATATTTTGATATTTTACATTAATTATATGATTCCCGGAAGAAAATGAAAATGAATGTAACAGGAAAAGCTTCCGTAATTGACAGGTTAATTAAAATTAAAAAATTTTCTCTCAGTTTGGTGGGTTCCTGCCTTTAAGATGGTGTGTTTCCGTGATGCCAAATTACCGGAAGCCTATATATTATTGTTGTTCATAAGTTCAAAATAAATTCTTAGATTAATTTAGACTATTTCAGATTCCAGTTGAATATTTCTATACTTCCACGTAAGTTTTTCAAATATTTTATTTTACATTTATCGTTGTGAAATTTTTAATTTAAAGTAATATACAAAATTAATTTATACTTGATTCAAATACGAAAATAAAACGGGCCTGTATATATTAGATACCCGCGACCTCCGATGTTTGTGTAATTTTATCTATTTACTTTTCAACTTCTTACATATTTTCTTTATCGAGAATAAGTTATGTTTAAAAACGTTTAATGTTAAATGTTTAAAAAAAACAGAATCACTCGTTTCAGTTTTGAAATATGTAGGCAGTTTATATGCTTGAGGTATTCAAAAAATATTTGTAATGATTTTATTCTATCGCCGAAGTGATATTGCAATTATGTATAATTTTTTATAGCTTATCATTTATTTAATTAATTTGGTCGTTTTTTCTGAGTTTCTTTTTTCAAAGAAAAAATTAAGATCAATTTAATTAAAATTTCATTTTAATTTTAATTTTCACAAAAAAAAAAAAAAAAAAAAAAAAAAAAAAAAAAAAAAAACGGGCCTGTTAATCGAACATTTGGATAAATGACGTTCGGTTTATCGCCGCTCTGCTGTACTAATAAAGTTTTCAGGTAACACTTCTACTTTATTGTCCCTGGTCAATTAATAACATTGTTTTATTGGTTATTAAACTGTTCATAGTGGAATCGAATGCACTTGGACAACCCTCTACAAAGAGGGTTTTGCACCCAGTCTCTACAAAATATGTACTTAATCCTTCAATGGAATGGGAAAAACAATTTGAAAATTAATGGTGGACGCCGATTGTTTCAGCTTTCACATACTTTATTCAAATATAAATAAATAAATACTGTTTTATATTAATAATTTTATTTATTTATTTACAGGTAAAAGACATTAAATTTATTCGTATACTTTTTTTTCCTCAGTGCCACCAGACATACTGGACGCCGGGACGAGCACCGACATGACCGTTCGTGAAAACAGCAGCGCCATCTTCTGGTGTGCAGCTTCAGGCTCTCCGGCTCCCAACATAACCTGGCGGCGGGAGGGTGGTGAAGGCATTACCATCAACGGCAAAGAAGGTATTATATTGTTTATTAACTTAATTTTTTACATAATGAATTCAGCATATTTTAATTTTGGATAATTAATAAAAAGTAGACCAACCAGCTCTATGAGTCTTCGACACGTAGATGGTGGAACGAATCTATGGTCCTTTAAGCTATGAATGAGGCTCTGAGCGCATAATAGAAGTATCCATGAACTGGAAGAATCAAACTATCATGAGGATATTGTGTGATAAAAATCACAAAGAAACAGCTGGCTTAGATACGTCGAGAGAATGCCTAATGAGAGAATAGTGAAGGAGGTTATGAGAGAGAGCTTTTCAGGAAAACGAAAGGGAGGACGCCCTTGTAAATCCTGGCAAATGAATGATGAAGAGGTTTGCTTGCGAACTGAAAGAATTAGACTCTTGATAAGAATGAGTGACAGAACTGTACGCGAGGCCAAATTCCACCTTGAACTGTAACGCCAAATAAAAAAAAAAAAAAAAAAAAAAAAAAAAAAAAAAAAAAATAAATAAAAAAAAATTAAAACATAAATTATGAAAATAATTTAGCAAGAAACTAATTATAAGTCGATTATTTTAACCGACCGAGTATATTTATATGTAGTTTTCATCAAAAATATGATCATATTATTATCATTATAGTTGTATATTAGAGCAATATTTTTAATCCGAATATCAAAGCCTTATTAAATTATCAATTTTCTGTATTGTTAACAATACAAAAAAAATTACAATAGTGATATGTTCGATACTCTTCTTAAACATTGGGGGAAATCTTTTTAATATTTAAAGATAAATATCTATCAATACTGTTTGATATATTGGCAGATTGATTGGCAAAAAGGACGGAAGAGTTTCCCTTAAAAAAAGGAATATGGCAAGGAGATGTATTAGCATGCCTCCTGTTTAATGAAGATTAAAAGGCTACGATGGAATCGCCATGTAGCTAGAATGGAAGATGAGGCCATTCCTAAAAGGCTGTTAGTGGAACCTCTGTATGGCACGAGAAGAAGGGGAAGGCCGAAGCTGAGGTAGTCGGATGGTGTAACCAGAGACGCAAGATATATCCTGGGAGTTAGGAATGGATGGTGGCTGCACAAAACAGGGAAGACTGGAAGAGGCCAGGACTTGTCACCTAGTTGTAGTGCCATAACATAATAATAATAAAATTTGTCGCTAGGGCTTAACGTTTAAGAGCAATACTGATTTGAATGAATGAAATCATGTTTTGTTTAAATATTTTATGGGTTGGGGCTTTTCTGAAACGCTCTAGATCTGTTGGTGTTGCTTAGATTGAAAATTTCCTTATCAGAAGCAGTAGATATGTAATCAGTAGATTATAGATAGGCTTATCCATCATCTATTTTTTTCTCAGTCACGGAGACATTTTTTTTTTTTTTTTTTTACAAGGTTTAAAGAAAAACCTGTTAATAGCGTCATCAACATCCATTGATTTGCTTAAACATCCTCACTTGAAATCGAATGACATTTATATCATTTTATTAGCAGAAACATTGAATTAATTGGCCGTATCTCTGAGTACAAGGGTCGAACCCCTGGCGGATGGAGGCTACAAATGAAGGCAATAAGTAGAGGAGGTTAACCCAACTTCCCCCACCCCATTTTCCCCTCCCCTCCTCCCCCGCTATCTAAAGCTGACCGACAATCACTGAGCCATCCCTTGGGATTTAGGGGATGAGCCTTGTTGATGGCCTGAGTGCCTGTTTGGGGCCAGTTCACTTACTCGGGCCTCTGTCGAAATTTGTCCATCATTCGGAAACACAATGTCGTCATCCCAAACAATATTGAAGTCCATTTGTCAAATCCTTTGTTTTTTAAATAATTAAATTACCAGAAATATGTGGAAGATACCCATTTTGTTATAGACTGAATTTTTTAGGTAAAAAATAAATAAATGGAATGAAATCGAAAAAAAATATTTCATGCATTTTGCTACTTTCGTGTTTAAATAATTTATATTGCAATTTTGTTTTTACTTTATATTTACATCCTCACGTAACAGAATGTATACCTAATATCAGCGGAATTTTTGGCTTAGTAATAAAAAAAATGTGTAAAAGTTGACATGCCATACTCGTCGTAGAACGATAACCAGCGGTAATTCTTTGGTATTAATTTACTTCAGGAAAGTTAATAAAGGTACCATACTCTCATCCGGCTTCTTTTCAGTCTCCCTATTGAATTTTAAGGCCTGGTAATGGTGGTCGTAGCTTCTTACTCACTTACTAAATAGCTCAACAGCCCGGTGTGGGCTTGGCTTCCTGAACAATGTCCTGCCATGTACCTCTCTATCTTTGGCCTACTTTTTCCATGCTGTAATGTCGAGGATCCCTAGATCTTCTTCAAGGTCCTATAGGCATCGTCTTCTAGTCTTTTTTCTTCTTTCTTCTTCTCGGCTTATTGTTCTTTTTTCCAATTGTAGAGCCATGCAAAAGTTTGCTCGGCATTCTATTAGAGGGCATTGTTATGATATGACTCAACCATTCTTGACGCCGTATTTTAATAAAATGGATCGCATTTACATCCTTGTATAAGGAATACAAATCGGCATTGGATCGAAGCTTCCACATATTTGATTGTGCGTCGTGGACTGGACCATAATATTTTTTAAAAGCCTATGCTAAAAAAATAAAGGTTGTAGTTTCTATTAGATTGTTTCTGAGTCCTTGTAAATTTTTCTGTAATCTTTTGTAGTAAAAAAAAATACGTATTAGAAGTGGATAGTTGCCCTATGGATAAAAAAATAATTATATTAAGAAGAGAACGTACTTTTATTCATTTTGATTCTTTGTATTATTTTTTTAACAAGAAAATATTTAATTAGGATTGATGAATTAATTGCCACTTCTATTGAGATTATTTTATAAGAAAACTAGTTTCGAATGCTAAACATTCATCTTCAGTTCTAAAACTTACACATTTTTTTCCAACACATCAGTACTATGTTGCATAGATTATATATACTAAAGTTTTTAAAAAGGTAAGATAAGAAAACATGGGCACTCACCTTAGGGGTAACTAAAACAGAAATGGACTTCTCATTGAGTTCGTGAGGAGTAAATGCGAGCAGGTAGATTAAATTTTTTATTTACAATGGGGTTTCCCTTACGACTCATTGGATTTTTCCGTTCTTATGGGAAACAAATTAAAAATGGGGCTATTGGATATGTTTATCTGAACATCAGATGATCAGATAAACATATCCAATAGCCCCATTTTAAATTCTCTCAATTTGAAGTGGCAATTAATTCACCAATCCTAATTGTATTGATCCTTCTATACCATCATGGTGTACCTCAAGTGATTAAGAAATTATTTTCTAAGTGGACTACGTTATTTTTGGTCTTTGTTAATTACATGTTGACCAATTGTCGTTTTACTTATAACACTTTATATTACAGACGTGACAAAATTCGAAGCAACATTACAGATTGAATCGGAGTAGGATTTTCTCTAACATTTTTTTTTTTCAACATTATAATACTATAATAAAAAATGAATATATTTATATCAAAAAAATATTAAAAAAATAAAACACACTGCAATCTTTACATTGTATGTCGATCAAAATGTTAAAATTGGCTCGGTAAGAAACGGTTTATTTTTAAAATTATTTGAGTGATAATATTTAATAATATAAACTTTGTCAAATAAAATGATCTATGGACCTTGTCAACTTACATATTCCATCTAAAACTAAAAAAAGAGGAGATATTTAGATTAAAGTACAAAGGTATTCCCATCTTATACAAGATATTATTTTTACGGTATTATTTTTTCAACTTAGGCGGCAAAATCAGCATACAGACAGGGTTCCACGTCAGCTTTTCCGGAGCAGAAGCTGTCCAGAAGACTAATGGAGTCTTGTTTTTTAAATTTCGGGCCGCTCGGTAGATTATGTATTTAGAGATGGGTGTGTGCGGGGGCGGAAAATTGTCTCCTGGCTTTTCCCAAACACTTCATCAAAGTCTTCCACGGATCCGGCAGTTTTCATTAGTTCTCCCCTGTCAGTCCTTTCTATCGAATAGCATGTTAACAATTTCATGAAAATGTCGCTGAGGGATCGAACATGAGCCTGATTTGCAAAAAGCCATCCATTTTGTTGAGTAATGGTTTCTTGTACGAAATCTAAACTATTCAAAGATGGCTAAGATTTACTCTTATCCGACCTGTGGTAAACTTATCCTTTGATTTGCCAGACTGAATAAACATCAAAAGTTACTTTTTTTATTCATGAAATATGGTTCTTTAACACTGGTCTACATCAAATCGCCTTTTACACGAAAATGTACTATATCTATAGTATTTGATTTAGTGAATCTTGAATTTGGAACTTAAAATTGAAAGGCCTATTGGGCTATTAGACTCAACTAAAACTTCTAATTCTTCCCGTATCCAATCCTTAAAATCCAAAACCCTTCGGAAAATCCTTAATGCTCCTTACTTTGATACAAATAAACTTATCCATAAAGATCTTAATGTACCATATGTTGCTGATTTAGCCCAAACCAGATACCTGTCTTTTCATAGTAAACTCTATAATCATACAAATCCACTAGTCCTTCAACTTGCTTCCTATTCTATTCCCTATAACCCTCCGAGGCGTCTAAATAGATGATGGCCTAGAGAACTTCTAGTGTAGAAGTTTTTTTTTTAATTGTTACTGATGAGTAGTTCTTTTCAAGTTTTAACATGTTATAATCAGCACATTTACTAAATGTATATATTTTGTACAGCTGTAAATTTCAAAAAATGAATTAAAAAAAAAATATTGAAAGTTAGCTTTTATTTTCCATTCATGTCAAATCTAATAATGATGGCGATTAGGTTATTATAGATTTATCGTACTTATTATGATGGTTATTTATTTTTTTTTTTTTAATCAAACGGGGCTTTTTCTTTTTAGACTTCCGTGTGGCGGCTTTGTATCACGTAATAAAAACCCTTTATAATACGTAATTTATTAAGTTTCGAACAACCCAACGACAGCGCTTAGCTACAGCTTTAATCTGAATTGCATTGTGAAAAGGAAGCAGTTATGATCTACAATAGAATTAATTAAGGAAACAGGACTTACAATGTATATCAACTGCATCACAATTACCCAGTGCAGCGGGAAGTGCATTCTACATGATACTGTGATAATGATACATATTTATAAGCGGATGTAAATTACAATGACCACGTTAGTGTGAACAAATATTGTTATATTATTACAGTCTAAGAGATTATTAGATGTCTAATAATCTTGAGTACCAAATTTTTATAACCTCTATAAAAATCACTGACCTACCGTTCAGGAGCTATATTAGTTTGAATAAAATTTGTATTAAAAAAAAATCACGTTTAAAATCTCTATTTTTAAGTGTAGGGATTTTTTTGACATGCTCAAGCTCTGTTGTTGTTGCTCGAATCAAAAATGTGCCGTCAACTTCCTTATCAGACATTTAATAGAGAATATTTTTTATCATAAAACGCATGACGCTAGGACCTACCTAGGAACTATATTGGTTTGAATGACTTTTAAAGGATTTTTTCTCGCTTGTGTTACTCTGTATTTTTTATGCAGTTTATTGGACAAGGGTGAGTGGAATAGATGTGACGATAGCACCAAAAATACATTGAAAACGACAACTCGATCGTGTAGCAACATTTAATTTTTTTGAAAAATTTTAATATTTTCAAATTTGTTTTTTTATTTTTGATATACCGCACGGCGACCCCGGTTGACAACCACCAGTTTTCAGTAATTTTGATCATAATGAACGACTTTCAGAAGAGAAACCGCGTTCGAAAATTTTGGATACTCATGCGCCATTTCTCCCTGCTCTATTACTCATTCTTATTCATTCGCACCAAGTTAAACTACACACAATAAATCCTTCAGTCCGTAAACGTTTGAAAATAAGTCATTTATTTGGTTTAAAGGGTCAGTAACAAGTAATTTGGATTTGAAATTTAAATTCAGCTGGTTCAACATGGCTTCCAAGGTTGATCAAGTTAATACGATTGTCATGTATCATCAATTAAGTTAATGTCCTTCTGCCAAATATAGTTTACTCTCAGCATTTAAAAACTTTTCACAATAACTTTTGAGATCTTTTCTAACTTCTATTATATATTTTATATAGAAATTATAGAAAAAAAAAACAACTTGATTTTCAGGATGTTTTAACGACTTTATACTAACTGAACGAGTAGAGATCTATTTCAGAAAGGATGTGACGATGAATAAGTATTATATCTGATTTTAAGATAGTCATGTCTGCATGTAGAAGTACTTACAGTTTTTTTTTTTTTTTTTTTTTTTTTTTTTTTAATATCAAAAACTATTAATTACGATACTTTATATAATATTTTTTTTTATTTTGGAAGTTATAATACTTTTCACCTGGTGGATGGCGTTGCTCCTATGTAGGACCCAGGTTGTATCCCGTTGACCCGGCTTTAGGATCTGGCCTAGCCCGCATGAAGATTTATACGCCCCCTCCCTATTGCTAGTTTATCCCCGTCCCTTAGTATGCATCCCTTATTGGGGATTTTCAGAACCTAGATATTCTGCCTTTCTGGTCCTTTCCAGTTGTCAACAAAGGCTACTTCCAGGAATTCTAATTTTATTTTATATTTTTTTTCCAGAAAACACATAACCAGCATAATTATACGTCAATTATTACAGTTAGAAATTTATTAAAAAGAAAATAATAATGCTTTTATTCTTGATACATTATCTGTTACCCATTATCAATTAAGGTAATTAAACAAATCAGATGTATTTATAATAATTGAAGCTTTGATTCACATGAGGTACGCATGATGGTGTAGAAGGATCAATCTAATTATATTGATTGATAAATTTAATAGCCATTTCTATTGAAATTATTTAATTAGAAAACTAGTTTAGAATGATAAACATTTATCTTAAACATAAAACATAAACATTCACCTACCTATATTCTTGATTTATTAACTCTGCGTTCTTCTATCCACCTCCTAAACACCAGATCCCAACCATTTAACCCATATATACCCTCACATAAAACCGCTTCCTTTGAAGAATCCTTCATCATTCGTGCTACCTCCTTCTGGAATTCCCTACCCACTTCTATTCGTAAAGCAGCTTCCATAACTTCCTTTAAAAATAATTTATTCCTGTACCTTTTAGACAATCAATCTCCCGGAAATATGTCAATAATGAAATGAATACTTAAAATTACTTTTTTTTTTCCCTTTCTTTTTTTTTATATGTTCATATATATATATATATATATATATATATATATATATATATATATATATATATATATATATATATACGATTGTATTTAATGTTATAATTATTGTTTCATATATTTATTCATTTTTATTTTTTTTTAATTTAATTTAATATTTTTTCCGGTAAAAAATGTAAGCTATAATTACTGAAGGATCTATTTGTAAATAATAGGCCAGACAATTGTATTTTTGACTGTGCATTATTTTTATTCTTAGGAGACAGTAAGTCCCAGAATAATTTATTTTTTCATTTTTCGTTTCATCTCATCTTCACTTCTAAAGTACATAAAATTTCCAACACATCAGCTCTATGTTTCATGGATTATATATCCTAAAATTTTCCAAAATGTAAGGCAAGAAAATAGTATCGGTACTCACTTGAGGAAATCTAACAGATATATCCATCGTGGAAGGAGGAAGGCCAGGTAGGTTAAATTTTAACCTTGGAATTTCCCCTATGACTCATGGTGCTATTAAAAATATTTATCTGGCCATTTAAACAATAATCTGAATCTTCCGATCGTCCATTTTTCACGTGTATTTATCATTTCCTGTATTTTCATCAATCCTAACTTAATTATTAGTAACGTAAGTTATTTTTACAATTTTGTTTTTTACTTTCCAATATGTAATATCTTAACACACTCTATCTGTGTTGGTGTTGCTTCAATCAAAAATTTGATGACAGTTTTTGTATTAGAAATTTACTAGAAAATGTTTTTTTGTTTTATAACATTCGCCGCAAGGGTCTACTGTTTAGGGACTAACCTGGTTTAAATGAAAAATTCATGTTTGAAACCCCATGGTTTTTCTCTTAACTTTGTTTATTTCGAATAATCATTAACTATTAATGTAATTTAGTTATTAATTTACGTATTTTGAAACTTGTAATTTTAAAATGTAAATTGGGAAAAGCTGTAGATTAAAGATAGAACTATACATGGTCTATTGTTTTTACCAGTCAGAAAGAAATTGTTTTTTTTTTTATATATATATATATAACATCTTGCTTAAACAGAACTTTAAATTATAAAAAATTATGAATATTTATTATATCAGTATAATTTAGATCTCCAAATTGTAATTTCAAAAATCTTTGTACAAATTAATCTTCTTAAGTTTTTATAGCACTTTTACACATAAGATTAGATGAAATAAGAAAAACATGAATTCATAAAACACTTAATCCTTTATGAAACTCATTTTGTTAACTTCTGTTTCACTTATTTACATTTAAGAAGTCTAAATATCAATATAACAAACTAAACAACACAATCCAAGTTGAAACTGTAGAAGTGATTGTTTACATGTAAAGTTATAGGAATGAAACTATCGAAAAATGTAAACATGAAGTGAAGCGTAAGGATCGAACTGGTCGGTGTAGCGCGGGTCAAACCTAGTTTGGTGGTGTCGCCGATCCGAACCGTTACCAATGTTAATTTGTTGTTTTAATCGTTGCTAATTAGGTATTCTCTTAGTTTTATATGTATTAGTTATGTTTTTGTTTTGTTTTTTTTATGGTTTATAATGTAGGTTGAGTGAATGAGCTCATTGATACAATCTTTTTTGGATCTAAAGGTAAGACAAATGAGCATTGTAAGGTAGAAGTGTTTAATATCCTATATAGAACTATTATTCACAGTGATAACCCGTTAAGTAGTTAGTAAGATAAAAATTTTAAGTTCTTAGTAGGTTAAGCTGTTTTATTTTTTGAAAAGTTTAGGGGTTAAGAGGATGAATTTCTCTAATATTAATCTCGATAGTGTAAACACAGAGGGAATGGATCAAGACAAAAGGGCATAAGGGGCAAAAACGACGGCTAAAAGAGCCAGGAAAGGCTCCCCTGATGTAGAAACATCCGAAGGAAAAGAAAAAACTGATTCATGATGCTAGGCAGATTCAGGAAAATCTCCGAAGTTACATGGTCAGAAACGATAAGAAAACTGTTATAAATGTTCGTGAACACATTAACACACAAAATACAGAGTCTTATAGAAATCGTTGAAGGATTAGCGGACAGAGAAAATGATAACAGTCCTAGTGAAATCAGTTCTATTGTTGAGAGGGAGGTAAATGAAACACTCTCGTCGCAGAAAGTATATGAATTGCTTACGAAAATCATAATTGAGACCGCAGTGCCAAAAGTCATACACAAGCGCTTTCAGTATCGAGTGCGGCACCCCCAATGCACACAGCCTGAAGCAGAAGGGGCAAACGGAACCTCAAATCATGGACCTCAAGCGGAACCTCCTTGCCTACCGAGACCTTCGAGCTTGTTCAAAGTAAAAGAAGGAAAAAAAAAAAGCAAAAACTGCGAGAAACAAGGTACAAAGTAACCAAAATAACGCAAATCAAGACATCTTCCAATGTTCGAACCAGGCGAAACCGATATCTATGGCTGAAATTGCTAAGTCCCTGCCAGCTAAGCTGGCCCAAAAAAAAAATCGACGTATGTCACAATCAGCGGCTTGGGTAAAAGTCCAGTAGATATAATCAACGGGTTGCCATCACCGGAGGAAATAGGAGTAAAAGCTGCTATAGTCCGAGCGACCAAAGCCGGCTCAGTGCTAGTGCGAATGGATGATATTAGCGACGCTACCAAAGTTATTGGATGTCAAGGACTGCGAGAAAAAGGCCTGGAAGCCAAATTAGTCCTCAGGAAGAAACCCAGAATGGAAGTGCATGGTGTGCTTCACTCCTGGACTTCAGATGATTTAGTGACGTTTTTATGGGGAAGAATGCCCGAGAAGCCGGGCTCCACTCCTCTTATCAAGAATGATCTCCGTCCACTTTTCTCCTCAGTAGCTAGAAATGGCTTCACCAAAAAATTGGGTGTTGGAAGTGCATCCAATGGTCCGTTTCTTGCTTTTGGAAATGGGCAAGATGGATGGAGGATGGTGGACGATAACCTTTAAGGACTACCTCGACGCCCCTCGGTGCACTAAGTGTCAAGGTTACGGTCACACAAAAGCCACTTGTACAGCTGATGTACCAGTCTGCATCTGGTGTGCATGTAGCGGTCACATAATAAAGGATTGCTTGAAAAAGAAAGAGCTGAAAAGCCCTTCCTGCATAAATTGTGAGCGAGCAAATACTCCTGTGTTGGTCAAAGGAAGCACAAGGCAGGCAGTCGGGAATGCCCTGTGCATCTAAAGTGGTCTAATGAGGTAGCGAAAAGAACCTTCTATGAATAAAATCACCATCCTTCAGCTTAATATGGGTCGTCGGCGTCGTTGTCGCGGATGAGTTGCGATCTCTCACCCTACACTATGACATTATGGCGATCCAGGCAACCGAGCTGCCATGGGAACAAGGTTGTTGGATTTGGCCTTACGTCGAGAATAATAGCTCTGAGCAGTGGAGAGAGGAGGCCTAGAGCTGCCATAGTCATTATCAACCCGAATCTTGATGTAATGGGTCTTGAGCAGTATACCAGAGCAGATAGTGTGGCTTGTTATATCAGGTGGCGTAACATTGCTTTCACCATAGCATCAGTGTACCTTCCCGATGGAAATAATAATCTTGAAGATGGTATATCTGCTATGGAAGCGATCACAGAAAACTCAAGAAATGTAATTGTTTGCTCAGACACTAATTCCTGGAGCACTGTTTGGGGATCCAATCGAACAAATAGGAGAGGTGCTAGAGTCATAGAGTTTATTGCTAGGAACTAGTTAGTGGTTGTTAATGATCCCTCTACCACCCCTACATTCTCTGGGCCAAGGGGTCAGAGCTGGATCGACGTAACTCTTGCCTCACCGACACTGATAAGAAATATTGTCGATTGGAATATTAGATCTGAGATGAGCTCCGACCACAATGCAATTGCTTTTGACTTAGTGCAGTATGCAGGATGTTACCACGTCTTCCATAAAGGTTACGTTACTCTAAAAAGGAGAATGGAGTACCTTTCGTGCTACGTTGGAGGGAAAATTGATTGATGAAGAATGGGATCCAGCAGAGACGGATGATACAGATCACCTGGACTATAGAGTGTCTAGGCTCACAAATGTCATCCTCGATGCTGCAGAGGACTCTCTCCAGCACCGGAAGGCGAACCGGAAAGGCGAGAGGTGTATAAGGCTCGGCGGATATTGTTGCGACGAGAGGCGTACTGTCTTCCGTGAAGAGTACAGGTCTAAGGCCCGAGTATATCGAAACCAGGTGCGCTCACAAAAGCGAAAGTCTGGGACAATTTATTGAGGAAGAGTCGGCTAAGAATCCCTGGGGTATTCCTTATAGGACTGCCTTTGGCAAGCTTACTCCACTACAGGTGATTGCATCATTGAAGCAAGGAGACTGCGAACAGGCAGTAACACTAGAAGAATCGGCAAGGATATTCATCCAGGCGACATACCCCAGAGAAAAAACCATCCGAAGACAATGAAGAAGAAGCATTATGAGACGTACTACTACGTATCCATCTGGTACTGATATGTGCCCATCATGGGACATATGGGATCTTCGGAATAGCGTGGACAGACAGAATGTGGGAAGAGCACCAGGATTGGATTGTATAGACACGGCTATACTCAAGAACAGTATTTCCCTACATAGAAGATAGGCTATTAGCGGTTTTCAATGATTGCTTAGATAAGGGGTACTTCCCGAAACTATGGAAAACTGCAGATATTAGACTTCTCCATAAGGTAGTAGGCAAAGACAAGCGACTAGCGAAGTCATATAGACCTTCATTTGCCTCCTCCCTGTTATGAGTAAAGTATTGGAAAACTTGCTGCTTAAGAGCATGCAGCCAGTTCTGACAAGAGCAAGCCATCCACGGCAATACGGATCCACTAAAGGCAGGGGAAACCGCTGATGCTTGTTGAGGGTACGTCATGACGTAGCTGAGAGGGCAGCTCGGTATGTCATGTTACTTTTCTTTGACTTATCCTCTGACTTTGATAATGTGTGGCGGCCAAGCGTACTATACCATCTCCAGAGATACGATACTCCTAGCAATTTGTATGCGCTGGTAATGAGCTACCTCCAGGACCGACGTGTTAAAATACGCGGAAACTTCTATGAGTATGAAGATGTAGTCGAGAGGGGCTGTCCTCAGGGCTCTGTACTTGGTCCGGCCCTGTGGAAGTTAGTCTTCAATGGATATGTTGGGCTATACTTGAAGAACGGTTCCCCGCGATTGCCTATGTCGACGATCTGGCTGTCGTGGTGTCTGCCAACAGTATAGTCCAATTGAAGCAAGAAGCTGAAAGGTGTGCTGGCCTAGTTAGTAGATGGTGTAGTAAACAGAAGATAAAATGGTGGCTGCAAAAACACAGGCCATTCTTCTGAAAGGAAATAAGTGTAGGCCTAACCCTATTATTAGAATTGAAGGGGAAAGAATACGTCCAACTGAGACTGTCACCTACCTGGGTGTGAAAATAAGAAGAAAATTTCGATTTGTAACGCCTCATTTGGAATATCTTGCCAATAGGACGGCCTTATCATGAACTGTCTCAGTAGGTTAGGGGGCGCGCCTTGTGGGGCCTCAGATACCCAGCTACGATGGCGATATATAAAGGAGTGATACTTGGTATCCTACGGTATGCATCTCCCGCCTGGTACCAAAATCTGTCACGCAGACAGAACGATAAGGGTTGAGTTTCACGGTGCAATCGTTAGACACACTGAAATATGCTATACCTTTGCAGGGCTTTATTTGATTAATCAACCATTTAAAATCAAATCAGCTTTCATTTAGCATACAATTTTATGAACTTAAAGAATTTTTTACTTAATTAATATGTAATTAAATTCTCTAATATAGTTTTATATTATATATAGATCGATTGTAGTTTTTAGAAATAATTAGTTCATAGCTTTTATCTTCACAATCTGATTTAATATATTCAGTTATAACATACAGTATCTAATGTCTATGGATTAATGGGTAATATACGATCAAGATGGATTCTAAATTATTCTTTATGGATTAGGAAAGTTGAATATTTTTTTTTTAATATCTCGTAGACAGGTTTCACAACAATATTTAAATTTCATGAGAAAAATACCGGATCCCTAACTATCTGGTCGAATTGTGAATTTGGCTGTAGGAAGATAATTTATTTCCAGTCATATTTAAAGAGTTTCGATTCTTTTTATGAGAAATATTGCCAAAACTATGAACTGTGAGTCCAGTCTTAATTTTTTTTCGTTGAAAACCCGGTGGTTGAGTATGATAACTGACCACAGTATTATTATCCGTTTATCATATCCGTTGGGGGTGAAAGACAAACACATTACTAATTAAGATTGATGAATTAATTGCCTCTTCTATTGGAATTATTTTATTAGAAAACTAGTTTCGAATGCTAAGCAGTCATCTTCAGTTCTTTGGAGGTCTAAGAGATAACTTAGGGAGGTCAAGAGATAAGTTATCTCTTAGACCTCCTATGAACTGAAATTGAATGTTTAGCTTTCGAAACTAGTTTTCTAATAAAATAATCACAATAGAAGTGACAAGTAGTTCATCAATCCTAATTGTATTGATTCTTCTATACCATCATGCGTACCTCAAGTGACATTACTAATTACTGACGGTTGATTACCTAAACAAAGCAGTTAATAAATAGCAGTTCATTTTTTTTTTTTTAAAGCCATCTGTGGACCACGGTGCTTGTGTTTTAGATGTTTCTCGAAGTCATCGTCGTTGTTTGCCACGATTGGTGTTCTTAGTTGTGGGCTCGGCAGCTCATCGCTTGTTGGTACCTCGAGCTTTTCTGATGGCCCAGTAGTCCTTTATTTTCCGGCTAAATTCAATCTTACGTTCCTCAGACCATTTCCTGGTTCCGTCGGTGAGTAAATTCTGTGAGGGATGTTATGAAGGATTTAGTTTTATGATATTTACTCCAGTCTGTTGTGTCATTTTGATTTATATGGAGTTCCGAAAGATCCTTCTCCACTTGCTTCGTCCACAAGAACCCAGTAGCTTTGCCGTTGTTAGCAGCCTTGAAGATCCTATGGGATAGCCTCTTTGAGTCCATTCTAGATAGATGTCCGTAAAAAGCCAGTCGCCTTCTTCTGATGACATCAATGAGATTTTCTTGATGTTAATATAGCTCACGATTTGGTTGATACTATCGGCTTCCATCTGGTAGAATTCTTGGTCCTATTTTTATTTTATTTTATTTATTTTTGTTATAATACCTCCTTTTTTTTCTTCTTTTTTTTTCAAATACCTACTTACGGGATTTCTTACGTTTACAGTATTGTTTTCTTATGAGATAATATATTAGTTCATAATTTGATCGGAGTCTTCCTAAGGATAGCCTATTTTGTAATTTTCATGGTTGTAATTACCACAAAACTGTCTTTAACATTATCACGGTTTACCATTATGTAAACTAAAAAAAAAAACAATCATAAGGCTAACCAAAAAAAAATCTGGTCTGAGCAATTGTAAAACCTAATCTACTATTGTTGACCTGATATTTAATGTAACATAGTCACCCATTGGAATAAAAATTAGAGGAAAAAGCATGTAGATAGTTTTGGTTTCTTTTTTTTTATTTCTTAAATTATTTAAAATTGATTACAAAAATTAGTTCCAACTAAATACATTCACTATATAATCAAATATATAGGATGAATTTTATAGTTTCTGTGTGATTTATTATATAGTGTCATCTAATTGGATTTCTTAGCCATAAATATTAATGTAATCCCTTTTACAAGCTGTTACTTATTTCCTACTAATCAGCTCAAACAGAATATTTTAAAAATTCATTTGAGGAAAAATCCACCTTCCACTCCCGAGTGGCTCAGTGATTTTAATTAACTTATAATTAATCATTAAAATACTTTAGGCTGGGTATTTCGATTCAAAGAATATTTAGATTAATTAGGATTGATGAATTAATTAATGATTCTATTGGAATCATTTTA
The DNA here is from genome assembly GCA_003667255.2 of Euschistus heros. Taxonomy (NCBI): domain Eukaryota; kingdom Metazoa; phylum Arthropoda; class Insecta; order Hemiptera; family Pentatomidae; genus Euschistus; species Euschistus heros. The sequence goes on along the minus strand of RCWM02000328.1, from coordinate 642,437 downwards.
TTTGAAAATTAGTTTCCAATGTTAAGAATTCATCATCGCTTCTAAAAAATACAAAATCTTCAAAACACCACCAGCACTACGTTACATAGATTTTTTTTTTTTTTAACCGAATCCTACAACCCGCGCACGAGTCCTGATTTCCTCCAAAAGCAAGCGCCATGCGTCCCTGTCCTGTGCTACGACCATCCAGTTCCTGACGCCGAGGGATCCTGCATCGCCAGCCACGCAGTCCGTCCACCGCAGTCTAGGCCTTCCAATTCTTCTCTTTCCATGAATTGGTTCGTTTAGTACACTCTTGGGAATGTCTCCTCCAGAAATACGTGCCACGTGTCAAGCCCACCGGAGTCTTCCGACCTTAATGACTGAGACCACATCAAGATCACCATAGAGTCCGTTCACCTCCGCATTTGTGTTTCGTCTCCATTCATTCCCGACATATCGCTCCAAGGATTCGACGAAGAACTTTCCTTTCAAAAATGCTTAGTGTCATATCGTCAGACATTGTTGTCGTCCATGCCTCAGAGCCATATGTGAGGACAGGCCTGATCAAGGTCTTATATATTGTAAACTTGGTTTTCCCGGACACTATCCTACTGGTCAGCTGCTTCCTGAGGGCCAAGTAGCATCTATTAGCTGCCAGGATCCTCCTCTTAATTTCATCACCTCTGCGATTTTCCTCGTTGACCTGCGAGCCGATAGGTAAATTTAGACACATGCTCGAATTTGTAGGGTCCAAATGGTATTTTTGTTCTGTTCAACAGTACGGCTTGGCTGGTATCCATGTACTTTGTTTTCTCTTGATTAATAACATAGATTATATATATTTAAGTTTTTAAAAATGGGAGACAAGAGATGAAATATATCGGTTCCCACCTGAGGAGGTCAAACTTCTGAATGATATCAGGACTAATTGCGTAAAGGCAGGCGGGTAGGGTCAATAGAGTAGGCCCTTTAGTTTTTCTCGTTGAGTGTTTGTTTTTCTTAGAACTAATTGGAAACAAGTTTATAATGGGAAAGATTTATTTTTAATTTTGGAATTATATATCTGGTCATTTAAACAAAAATCTGGATTGGTTTTGAACGATGTTGTTATAATTAATGATATACAAATACTTAATTTTAGCCTACTTTATTGTTGATGTATTAGTTTAAACTACCTTTCAAGTGTTTTTATATTTCCTTTGTTAGTATTATTTTTTTTTCTTAAATATTTTTAACAATAACGAAAAAAATCATATCTTTTGATGTTTTTTTATTATTTAAAATTATTTCTACCTATTTTTATAAATACTATAATTTATTTTAAAAAACTAAATAAATTCCTAAATGGTGTCATTAAAAATTATTTAATATAATATCTGGTCATTTAAACAAAAATTTGCATGCAACGATTGTACCATTTCTGATGATTCATAAATATTATCTGATGATTCATTTAGTTTTTTTTATTATTTAAAATTATTTCTACCTATTTTTATAAATACTATAATTTATTTTAAAAATTTAAATAAATTCCTAAATGCTGTCATTAAAAATTGTTTAATATAATATCTCGTCATTTAAACCTAAATCTGCATGCAACGATTGTACCATTTCTGATGATTCATAAATATTTAATTTTAAGCTATTTTCTACTTGATGTATTATTTTTACTCCCGAGTCTTAAATTTATGGGTATTTTCATTTAGATAAATAGTGAAATTGGAATTTTGGGTCTTATTACAGTATGCTTTTATATGTTTTTACCGTGCATTTATCATTTCCCGTGTATTCATCAAACCTAATTTTATTATGAGTAAAGTAAATTGTTTCTATAATATTTTTCTCACTCTCCAAAATGTAATATCTTCACACTAGCAATTGCTTAGATCAAAAATTTGACAACACTTTTTTATCTGAAATGTAATATAAAATATTTTTTGTTTTATAGCATTTGTCGCTAGCTCTTATTGTTTAGGCCAAAACTGGCTTAAATGAAAAATATCAAGTTTGAAACCCCCTACTTTCTCTCAACTTATTTCGAATAACCATTAACTGTTAATTTAATTTAAGTAATTTGACCCTTTTAATTATAAAATGTAAATTAGGAAAAGCTGTAGATTACAGATAGAAATATCCATGAGCTATTATTTTTCTACGTCAATGTATATCCAAAAAAAAATTATATATATTTTTTTTCTGAAATATTTTTTACAATAACGAAAAGAATCAAATCTTTTTTTTTTTTTTTTTTTTTTTTTTTTTTTTTTTTTTTTTTTTTTTTTTTTTTTTTTAATTATTTCTACCAGTCTTTATAAATACTAAAAATTATTATTTATTTTTTTTAAATAAATAAATGTCATTTAAAATTGTTTAATATAATAACAATTTATCCTATCGAATTGGCCAGTGAAAGAGCCGGCTAACCTAGAGAAAGTATAGAAGGACAAGGTGGAGTTAGATTAGAACGGAGACAGACTAAAGTAAACTCCCCCCCCCTCCCTTGGGTAAACTCAATTTGCAACCTGTAATTAAAACTGTACAAACTCAAAAGAAATAAACTCAACAAGTAACAGTCCTTCAGCACAGCTTATTTCTCTTCTCAGTGGCAAAGGGACTCCCCCATAGCAATATTACAGTAATTGACTACAGTTTTAAATGCTATTCATACAATGACATTTTTTGTTTTTAGGCTTTTTCATTAAATTTGCGCCTACAGCTTATTAAATATTTTTTTTTATAATTATTACAGAACATAAAATATACGTTCTAATTCCTCAGTGAAGAAAATAAACGCTAAAATTTTATCTGGATAAAAATATACTTGATATAAATAAAGTTAATTTTATTAGAAGAAAAAAAAAATCAACAAGATAATTCAGGATTAAACCTACATGTACAAACTTGAACTAAAAAGTATAAATAGTATTAAAGAATATTAAAAGACAAATTCTACGAAATTATCTCTACTTATGTACCTACTCTCGATTTATGATCAGTTATTTTTGGAGTGGGAGGCGCGGTAGGGAGTAGGAGGGAGGGAGGCGAGTCAGACTGACGGAAAAAAAAATTATATTCTGTCAGTCGTGGATCGAATTCGAGGTCAGGAGACCCTCCTGGGGCTCACCCAGCCTCTTAAAATACTTAAAAAGTATACAATGTACATGTAATTTTTAATTTTTGATTTGATTATTATTTTGCATATACATATTCATAATTCATGTGTCGAAAGGTCCATATAAAAAATAAACAAGAAATATAAAATAAAATAAAGAGCAAGATGTTACATAATATAAATAAATCAAAATTCAACAAATTCAAGAAAAAAGTTATTTTACCACCAGTTATCCAGAAAAAAAAAATTATGAATATTTAATGATTTAAAGATATTTCATATTCAAGTCCTCTATTTTTAGTATGGAATTTTTAAGAAATATTTTAAAATCTTCAAATAAATTGTTCATCAAACATTGACCATCCACCGGCCAATGTCCTAGTTTCTGTACTGTTTTTGTCTGTATTACAGTTCTGCAGTCAGTGAGTAGTCTACATTCAAATATGATGAGGTGGTGAATGTTTTGTTCTTGTGTGAAGTCACAAGGACATATGAACGAATCTGTTATTTTGAATCGATAAAAGTAACTGTTTACTGCCACCATGTCCTGTGATTGTATTGTGTAATGTTGAAGTTAGTCCATGAGTCTGATTTAATGTAAGTCCGTAAGCCTGGAATGAAGTTCATGTAGATGTCTTCCCTTGTGTGTTGTATCCCCTTCATGGATTTTAGTGGTCCTTTTTTTTTTTTTTTTTTTTTTTTTTTTTTTTTTTTTTTTGGTATCGGTGCCAGCTAAAAATAATAGCGGTTTAATCTTGCCTTTGCAACAAACTTTCGAATGGCAAGCGACAACTGGTGTGGCTGTGATGAAATCCCTCCTAGTGTAGAGTAGTAGTTGAGCAATAGTCAATAAATTTTAATAATATTACAGAATCCTATGGATGATACTCATTTTCCACATTTTTCAATTCTACTCTATTGTTTTTTTATATTATTTGTACATCATTCTGTGTAGTATTTAATATTGTCTCCTATTTTTGGTTTGACCACTTATTTTTATTTATCTGTTGGATTTTTCTATTTAATTCAATGTAAAACCTAAATTTACGGTGATCTTTCGACGGTTCTCGAGGAAAGATTGAATCGAATCATGAACTGCTTTACCAGGTTTGTCTTCGATATCCCGAGGTGCTCCCGTATTTCACACCTCTATTCCTCCTTGGAACATTTATTCACCAAATTATAAATAACTTTCATCCTTCCTATATTTACTATATGCTTCAGTTTAGATCTGCAGTCAAATTAATTCACACAAGATCCCGCCTTTCTGATCTGTATACCTATCTCACAGAACTTTTTCAATACAACGCCCTTTCTATGCCACCATCCTTTTGAATTCTATTCTTCCTCATATCCGACAAACAAATCCCTGAAAACATTTAAAAACCATTATTTTCAGTACCTCATTCTTTTCAACAAACAATTGAATGATGTCATGTTTTTGAATTTCTGGAATCCTATCAATAACGATTTGCACAATTTAGATTACACTTAATATAAATGTTGCTTTCTCTAAATATAACGTTTAGATAATTCTATTGTATATACAACACTAAGAATTGTACTAGAAGAATGTATTTCTTGTTTTATTTGTGGAGTGCTCTCTTATTTTCCTCTGTATATATTTATATTTATGTTCTTATTTTTCATTTTTAAGGGGCTTTGTCCCAGAATAAAATAATTTTTATCTATTCTCTATCTATTTTTTATTTTTCTGCTCTTATTTATATTTTCAAACATATCTGATTTAGGATTGATCCTTTTATACCATCATGCTTACCTCATGTCATATGTGATTTGATCCATATTATTCCTGAAAAATCGGCAGTTAAATTGTTTTTTTTTAATCTGATATTACATTTATATAATAAATTTGACTGACCCCTCACAAACTCCATTTTATAATTAAATTTAAGTGGATAGAAGTTAAGTTTCTTTATAAATTAATATAAAAATAATAAAACATAATGTAAGATTCTAATTGCTTTATTTTCAAATATACTTCAAATATTTGAAACATTAATTATACATGACAATTCGTTTGCTTATTTCACTGCCTTTATGATCGCTTGTTTTACTCTAACTGAAAATTGCTGATTTAGTATTCATGGTCGCTAAATATTCCAATATTCACTTCCTATATTGGATGGGAGATGGCCCATTTCCGAACCAACTCTGCCTCAATAAATAATACACTGGAATTATTAAAACGAAACACAAATTCAAAAATTAATGGATTTCGATTTAATAGTAGCTGTTTTAATTAAAATATTTAATTAGACTTCCAGAATATATTTAGAACTTTAGTTATGTTTAATGGTAATAGTATATTTAGGTTTTAGCAATTTAAAAGAGATGAGGTTTTTATAACATAATTAGGAACTAAAATTATGAAGGAAGTTTTATTATGTTTAAAACTTTTGGTAGCATAAAATATAACAGAAAAAGATCAAATAACCGAGAGTTCAAATTGGGGAGAGATCAAGTATTACCACGTACACTGCGATCTATATGAAAAAAAAAAAAAAAAGTTTTTGTTTTATTTAACTATTTATTTTTACTTACAAATGTATACATTATATACAATAAGTAAATTTGAGAATAATAATTACTATGACATGTTAAGAACTACTCACCAGTAGCAATCAAATTAAAGTTCTACATTAGAAGGTCTCTTGGCCATCTTCATTTCAAACACCTCGGAGGATTATCGGAAATTGAGTGCAAAGCAAGTTGGGAGACTAGTGGATCCGAGTGGGTATGGAGTTACTATAAAAGGATAGGTATCTGGTTCGGGTCAAATCAGTAAAATATGGAACATTAAGATCTTTATGTATAAGTTTGTTAGTGACATAGTAAGGAGCATTGGGGATTTTACGAAGGATTTTGAATTCTAAGGATTGAAAACGAGAAGAATCGGAAGACTTGGTGGAGCCCCAAAGCTCAACTCCGTGCGTTCAAATTGGTCTGATTACTGTCATATAAATAAGTATTTTGTTATTTATTGGGACCTTTGAACGCTTGTCTGGTAGATGTTGGAGTAGTCGGAAACGAAGGGAAGTTTCTTGTCTTTTAAGTCTTGTATGTGGATTCCAAGTCTGTCGTTTGTCCAGATGTAGTCCGGATCTGTTCGGATCTGTTCAACAGGGATCAAAGGAATATTATTAAAGGATGCTGTGGAGCAGGAAGTCGTAGGTTTAAGACGAAGAGTATAGGTTTTTTGATGAAATTTGTAAGAATTTTCTTTCTTTAAATTATCTTATTATTAACTTGTATTTACTTTATATTTTATTATTTCATTATTTTATTTTTATAATTCATTGTTGTTATTCTTAAGGGACTTCGTCCAAGAATAAAATTTATTTTCTATCTATCTATCGATCTATTCGTCCCAATCATTATCTTGTCCTGAAGTTAGCCTCAAATGTACATAAAAAAAAAAAATCTTGTTTTTCATATTAAAAATAAAAAATAATTTATTGGTGTCGGTACCTCGTGCGCTCATATTAAAAAAAATATGAATGATATATAAAATTTTACTTGGAAAAAAAATACTAAAAAATGATATCAGAATACATAATATACATCCCTTATAAAGAGAAATGATGAAAATGTGTATTGAGATATTCAAAGCAAACATCTCTTGTTGTAACTGATCCCGGCTGAAAGTTACGCCAGAATGGATGCTTTATCTTTTCTCGAAATTACTTCCCAGGCCGCCGAAAAAAAAACTCCGTTGTAATAAGAACTGAAAAAAAAAAGGAAGGGATAAAACCGAAGGAATAAGAGGAAAGAAAATATTGAAAAGATAGGAAGAAAGACAGGCGGCTTATATGGGACATAGAGATTGACTGCTAGGGGTTGGTTCTGCCCGAGGGAGAAGGAAATGATAATTCTGAACGATTCCTCACTGACCCAGATCATACCCTCCCCTCCCCTCCTCTCCCAGAACGGCGCCAGAGTGTTATTATTGGTGGAGGGGGGATGGGCGATTTACATATTGCCGGGGGAGAGGTGTAGGAGTCAGGAGGGTGTCTCGCCATCGCAGAGTATTTATGTATGCAAGCGAACTGAGGGCTGGGATGAATTCGTTAATTCATCGGCTTCTGGGGTTTCAGTTAGACGTTTTGGAAATGCGAGTAATTAATTAAAAATGTTTTATACATAGTGAAATTTCAATAAAATATTTTCATTATAGCATTTTTTTAAGAATGTATAAATCAAAATTTGAAGTGCCCTCAATAAAGTCCAGTTGATCTAACAATTTTTTTTTTTAAAATGTAATATGCCTGGCTGAAATTTTGAGGCTAATCATCTTTAAGGTAGCTTAGAGGGTTACCGGAGGTCGATTAAAAAGCAACTTTATATGCCAGTGGATTTGAAGTATGTACTCCATTTCTGGGTTTACCTTGTAAATTAATTCGGTTGGTAAAATGCTCAATGGAGAATACCATCTTCCTTCCTTGGTTCGTTCCTTTACAAATCACTTTCCTCTCAGTCACCTCCCTAGATCCTCAAAGCATTAACATTAAAGTAATAAGTGAGTTCCCGCTAAACCAGATCCCGTTCCTCAGACCTCTACCTAACTCCCTTCAGCACAACATTCTTCAAACGTTCCTTTATTTCTAGAGCTTCTAACTTCTGGAACTGCCTCCCTATCATCATTCTCCATTTCTCCACTCATAAAAGCTTCAAATCCCGTCTTTTCGTTTAATAGTTAATAGTCTAATAGTCATATATCTGAAGAAAATATTTTTTTAAATGATATATGAATATTAAGAATATAATATTGATTTTGTACAGCATTATTTTAGTACTATTGCACTAAATTTGTATAATTGGTTTCGGCATAATTACATTATTTTATCAGAAAAGATACATTATTTTTCCGTATAATTTATATTTCTTGGCTTTGTTTACTGTTTTTTTTTTCATGATTTTTTTTATTTTTCCTATTTTTGTTTTTGTAGCTTATTTTAAATTTCTAACCTTAAGATGTAATTTGTTTATCGTGTGATACTTTAAAACATGTATTATTACTTTTATTACTTTATATTGTAATTTAAATTTCTTAATTTAATTTTAATTGTATTTTTCTTGCTAGATTGGAGGCAGAGTCAAAATGAAATAGCCCCTACAGTTTCGAAATAGGGAGAAGCTTCCAATACCTCGGATCTATTATTAAAGATAACATGGAAGAGGAAGAAGAAATTAGAAACATAATTGCAGCTGGGAATAGAGCGTATTTCTCCAGCTCAAGGACAATCAGAAGCAAGCTTGTTCTGATACGGTGGAGAGACGTGGATCCTCTGGGAGCTGTGCGTGAGGATGGTCAGTGGCGGCGAAGGAAAAATAGCGAATTGTTCCAGCTCTACAAAGATATGAGCATCTCCTCTCACATCAGGATACAGAGGCTAAAATGGCTTGGCCACGTGATGAGGATGAGTGATAATAGAGTGGCGAGTAGGGTGTACAAAAATGTACCAGATGGCCAGCCTCCACGTGGTGGGCCAAAGGTTCGATGGAATGGCGTAGGACAGGATCTCCGGCAGCTAGGGATCTCTGCCATGGAAGCGACTGTTCGAGGAAGATAGTTGGCTATTGTTGAGCAGTCCAAGGGTAGCATCAGAGCCTGTTGAGCCGATAGAAGAAGAATAAGACACGGCATGGTTCAGACAAGACATTAAGATATTTCTCAAAAAGAATATTTTGTCGGAGCCGGACCGTGTCTTATAAATTACTTTCCGACTCCGACAGTGCGATGCTGCATTGACTTTGCCCCTTTCCACTTTTTCTGCATTAAAATTTGATTCTATTATTTTTTTTGCAAAATTGGATGTTAAAAATTTATTGAGTGCGTAAGGAGTAATAAATTGAACATTTTATATTAATATAAGAATATAAAAACTGAAATTTAACATATGCCATTATAAAAAAAAATCAAAACAATTTGTACAAATTTCTACTCGATGTTCAGAACATATAGGTTTTCCACATTTAGTGCATGCTTTCTTGACTTTTTTATCGTCTTGTCTTGGACAAATAACACACCTGGACTGCTTCAGTAATTTGCATTGAAATTTCTTCCTTCCTTCTTAGTTTAGTGGTCGTTTTTTTCGAGAGCTTCCATAATAGCTTTATTTAGGTGAGCTTTCGAGGCAATTTTTTTTTCTAGACGTCGCTCTATATGATCTTTGAAAAGTAGTCAAGTTTTCAAAAAATTCTTCTTTTTACGTTGGCTATTTTCTCAAACGTATCCACTCCTCCTTTTGTGGCATTATAAATTCAATTATATTGGCTTCTTGTTGGTCGGATTTATATCTTTTTGATCATGCATTATTGAGATACAAATCAGTGATGCATTCTTCTTAGTTGTTAACGAGACAATCGTTTTCTCGTGAAAAGCAAACTGTGAAGAGAGGACTGTTTTCTTTTCGTTTGGTAGGGAGCTAGCGGGAACATCTGGTTTATTTTTACACATTGTTCCAACCAGTGCCAGTCAATAATCCTTCAGCAATTCCTCTGCTAAAGGTACAGAAGTAAACCAATTATCAAATGTGATATTTCGGTTACTTCCGCGCATAGTTTCGCATAGTATGAATTCGCGCACATAGTATGAAGGGAGGACGTCCGATGTAGTATGTTGCTCCTTCACCTCATACGGAATCGCATCAACCACATAAAATGTATTTGCTTCGCATGATGTTACAATTTTTAACCTTTATTTGTCGGGTTTAGAGGGAATATACACCCTAAAGGGGCATTTTCCTCGAAACGCAAGAAGTTGTTCATCTATTGTTATATACATGTGATGGATGTATCGTTCGCAGCAATTTGTTTTGAAAACACACTACAGGACACCTGCCGTGTGCCCTCAGGACATTTATTCTTATTAAAAAACGGGTAAAACCACAATTTTAATTGGAATTCTAATACTTTTTACAGTTACTGTATAATTAAATTCTATTTTTATGTGTCTCTGGTATCCCGTCCATTTACTAACAAATGAATATAACATACGTATATTAATCAACAATAAACGAGAGTTTAAAGAAATAAAAATAATCTAGTTTCAAATTTATTACTATACAATTTAAAATTATTTGTCTGCAAAAATAATGGTATTTTTAAACTCGCCTAGTTTTCTTAAAGAGTTTCTTATACCGCGGCTCAATAGCCATTGTCTTATCAAGGCAAGAATGTGGCTTGTTCGGGGTCAAAAGCTTTTAAGTGCGACCACCATTAACTAAGTTAGGTGCAGAAAGGTAAATTTGGTTCCGCAGCCCCCTCCTACCAACCTACCCCTCTCCTATCCCCTCTCCTGCCTTCCTAACCCCACTCACTTCCATTAACCCAGCCCTGCCTGAGGAAATACCCTATGACATTAACGCCATGGTTTCCTAATTTAGGTATTCACTAATCCTTCATTTACGTCAAAATTAATAAATTTACTCTTAGAAATCTCTAAAGCAGTATGTTGTTATTCTCTCTCTCTCTCTCTCTCTCTCTCTCTCTCTCTCTCTCTCTCTCTCTCTCTCTCTCTCTCTCTCTCTCTCTCTCTCTCTCTCTCTCTCTCTCTCTCTCTCTCTCTCTCTCTCTCTCTCTCTCTCTCTCTCTCTCTCTCTCTCTCTCTCTCTCTCTCTCTCTCTCTCTCTCTCTCTCTCTCTCTCTCTCTCTCTCTCTCTCTCTCTCTCTCTCTCTCTCTCTCTCTCTCTCTCTCCTCTCTCTCACTCACTCTCTCTCTCTCTCTCTCTCTCTCTCTCTCTCTCTCTCCTCTGCAGTGTTTGAACTTATATTGGGGGAGATATGAACGGCTTATCGCCCACAAACGAACAGACTTAATTGCCAATGTAATATTGAAACCATTGTTCACCGTAACATGATATATATGTATTAGGTAGATTAGAAGATCAAAGAACTCACTAAATGCACAAGAATATGCTTCAACTTCTTAAAACAAGGTTTAGTTGAAAAGAGAGATATATCAAAGCAAACCAAGAAATCGTATACAAATACGCTTTTCTCTAAACGTATTTATAAATCATTGACCCTTTGCAAGTTTACATAAAAGTTAGCTCCAGTTCATGGAGTTGGGATACCTAAGACTAATAGAGGACAAATCCACAAAGGGTTGGGTGAGAAACCAAATTGAATAATTGGGCATACACAAGGGATGAAATGTTTAGGACATATCTACCGTATGGAAATGAACCGCGTGGTAAAATAAAAATATGAGACCAACATAGTGGGCAGAACACCTCGGGGTAGACCCAGAAGAACCTGGAAGAATGGTAATAATGAGGCATTTGACAAGAAAGGCATTGACTGAACAAAAAGAAAGATATTGTTTAGGAAAAATTTACAAAAAGTATATAAATAAGCTTTTTTTTTTCCTTCACGAAACGGCCTTGGAGACCACGCGAATATCAATTTTTGGTTCCTCTCGTGTTTTTTTTTTCTTCCATTTCTCTTTCATTATTTCTACGTGTCTTTTTTTTTCTTTCTTCTGTCCACTCCACTCCCTTTTTTGAACTTCTTCTGCCCACAACAACCTTCAATTCCTTAAGTCTGTTTCTATATCTTTCTCTGTCCTGACAGTCCTGGTCCGTTATACCTAATCTTTCCGTTTCTTCTTTCATCTGTTTTATATATCCTCCTGAGCTTTTATATCTACGGATTTTCTGAAATATTTGTTTATTTAGTCTTTCCGGGACCAATCTTATCATATGTCCATAGAATTTAGGTTTTCGGACCCGGATTTCCGTAGCATGTATCCTTCTTGAGTCTTTTTGGGGCCATAGATCCTTCTTAGAATTCTCCGTTCAATCCTTAGTATCCTTAGTGTCTTATTTTTGCTTTAGTGGACAGGGTTTTTTTGTTGTAATCGTTAGAGGTTGCAAAAGGTAGTTTCTGTAGTTTAGTTATTCATTAATTTATACTTTCTTTTTTCGAACCGTTGCTATGTATAGTCTCACCTAGGTACTTAAATTTGTTTGTTGCTTTTATTGTTCTGTATTTGGTTTCCACTGATTTTTTTTTTTTTTTAAATCTGGGTCGGTAGTCATTAGTTCTGTTTTTTCGTAAGAGATTTGTAGACCTGTTATTTCTAAATAAGCTTTTAATATACACAATATTTTTTCTGTTTGAATTTTTTAATTCACAGCAGTTATATTAATACAAAATATAAAAATAAAAAATAACTCACATAAATGAAGAAAATAAAAATAAAAAATAACTATTTATAGAAACAAATCTATAAAATTAACAATAAATGTAAAAACACTATTTACGATATTCCTATTTGTTGCTGGGATCTAGGCTCGGACGGATGAATTTTTAAGTCTAATTACTGCCTAAGAAATGAAATTCTTCCGAAGAATAGTGAAAAAAAAGAAGGTTGGATTAGTATTAATAAATCAGACACTGAAAAACGAATATATGAATACCCCAGCTTCAAAGGAAGAAGAATTATTCTTTATATATATGATTCGGGACACAAGCATACTGCGTTTAATCATATTGATTAATTCTCACATCTTTTTTTTTTAAATATTATTTCAAAGATAAAATTTTAGTTTCAATATTTAAAAGAAATCGTACTACTTGATACAGACAGCATAAATGAAAGCAGGCCGAACATAAATAACTGGTAATCAATAAAAAAATATTAACATTTTTGCATATATAAATATCTTTTCTTTACAGAACAGAATGTGGAAGGACCATCTTTCAACATCAGCAAGGTGACCCGGTATCACATGGGTGCCTACCTCTGCATAGCTTCCAACGGTGTCCCTCCCACTGTCAGCAAGAGGATATCCCTTTCTGTACAATGTGAGTATTAATCTTTACTTTAATTAGATTGGACAGTTAAATTATAATATTGAAGAAAAATAAGTATAATTGTTCGGTTTGGGCGGTTGTGCAGTTTACTTTAAGTAGGTTTTTAGTTTGTGGAATATGAAATGAAGCTTTAAGATCTTTGTAAATAAGTTCATTTGTTATAAAGTAGCTTTGACAATTTTTCAATAAATTTAAGATTGCGAGGATTGGATACGTGATAAATTGGCGAAACTGCAAATATGTAGATAAAAAATGATCTGTTTACCTGTTTTCCAAATATGAGTTAGATTAGTTAGGGGTATTTATTAAAATTATGGCCTTTCTCTACACACCATAAACTCCCAGACACAGATCCAGGGCTTTTGACAGAATAATATGGAGGAAGGTCACCATTCACTTAGATTAAGTTGCATTCACTGCATTGTAGAACCCCAAAAAAAACAAAAAAAAAAAAAAAAAAAAACAAAAATAACGGGGTTTTTGGCGGTTTGTTTGCCGATTTGAATATGAAGGCGATGGTTGGACGTGTGAGCAAACATATAAATTTTATAGTTGTCTTAAATAATGTATGAACGGAGTCCTAGAAAGCGTAACTGAACCGGGATCAGTGAAATAATATCATAGCAAGATATTGTTAGAGAATTAAAAATGCAACAAAAAACTTATATTTCAGATGCTTATATGTTGATTATATAGTATTGTTAAAAGTATTTTTTTTTCAAGGATACTTTAATAATAATACAATTATATATATATTTTTTAAATTAATTAAATTAAAAACGGATTGTATATAATAGATAAATACTGCTTTCTTTATAAACTTATATTTTCTTCTTTATGTATTGTTTGGAACATTAGAACAGATATAAATGGATCATATAGAGCTGTTTCAGGAGAGGAACACGCGTGTGACTTTTAGAGACTTTGAATGAGTAAAGTTGCTGGTGTACGGTACGACGAGGTTCAGTGTCAAACTTATTACTAGAAGTAATTTGCACGCCTTCCCACTACAATATTTAGGTTTAGTCACTTCTTGTCTTTTGTTACTTAACTTTTAGTAATCTTGCTTCTACACAGATCTACACAGACCAAAAAAAAAAAAAAATTAAAGATCCCTTTATCTTTTAATTCTCAAATTCTTTTTATTTAGTATTAAAGTTTCTTATTATTATTATTATACATTACTGCCCATTGAATAAATTTATTTTTTTTATTATTTATTGATATTAACAACTGTATAAAATTTATATATCAAGTAAGTTTGTAAATAGTGATTACAATGACATATCAATACTCGATACGAACTACTGATGATACATCAGTAGCATTTTAATAAAAGTTTTACAAGGTATTTAGGCCATCTTCTTTTCAGAATCCTTAGAGCATATTCGGAAATAAATTTAGTTCAAGGGTGTAGATCGTGATTAAAAATGCTCGATGTTCAGAGACTAGATTTGAAAAAGGTTTGAGACTAGTGGATCACCAATTAACATAACGAACATTAAGATCTTTATGGAAAAGTTTATTGGTGACAAAGTAAGGTGCATTGAGGATCATCTGAAGGATTTTGGCTTTAAGGATTAGATGCGAGATTAATTGGATGGTTTGGTAGAGCCCCAAACAGTTCCCACATCCAAATAGGTCTAATCAGAGCGATTTAAATGAGATGAAAAGATTTATTTAATTGATTATAGACATTTATTTATTTATTTTTTTTTTAATACTTATAAGAACATATTTATTTCACAGCTTTGGTAAAGTTTTTTAGTATATTAAATTAGTAAATAGTATTAGCATCACAAGAATCAGCGGACATTTAGCTTTGTATCCATACAAATCAAATGTTAGGGGTCAGATCTGACCGCTTTAACTTTATAATGTACTAAGCTTGTAATCTGGATTAGCCTTTAATGAAGAATTTCCTTTTAATAATTTATACGATATCTTTTTTATTTTTCATTTATAATTATATATATATATATATATATATATATATATATATATATATATATATACATATACATACAAAGAGTCATGGATTTTAATACCTTAAATTAATTTTTTTTATTTCTAATCGTTTAACATTTTTTTTTATTCATAATAACTTCTAATATTATCCTGGAGCAATTGTTTTATTTTGGGATGATACGTTATCTAAAAAAACATTATATCAATTACAGTAGGCAGTTTGGATTGAGCTCACCTTTATTCCTTTTTCTCTCTTGAAGCTTTTTTATTGCGTCCAATCTTTTTTTATCACAGCAATATCAGAAATTTTATTATTTCTTTCCTTCTCCAAATCTTTTGAGAGACGCTTTTAAGCCATTCGCACCCAATCTTGTCAAGTCTTCACATTAAACCTTATAAGCTAAGGTTTTCGTTTTATTGCTAGAAGTACTGCAGGCAGATTGAATGTTCTTTATAATTTTTTTTTTTTTTTGAGTGGATTTTTGAAAAATGGCAGTTATTATTATTATTCATTCTGACCTTTGTCCTAAAATCCCATAGCGAGTATAGTCTCTTGTTATTGTTGAAATGTTTTGTTTTCTTTCATTACATAAGTGTTTTCAGACTTTTTATGCTATAAGGGTATATTTTTTTTTACTTCAACGTTTTCTGTTGACTGCTGATGATATGCATGCAATGATATATGTTAAAATTAAAGAATAATGTTTGTTGTGTAAAATAAGAGTAGTTTCATTATGGAAAATTGCCTATTTTAGACAGGAGGAGCGTAATCGTAAGATTTTGACAAGTGTTTCCAGACTTTTTACCCAGGGTACATCATACATTTCAACCGTACAGCTATAAGACAACTTACAGTTCTTTTTTCTTTCTTTTTTTTTAATAACAGCATATTCCCTTTATCTTTCTGTACCTCCTGCTTATTTCGCACCGCCACGGGCTCTGCACAAGGACCTAGGTGGAAAAAAGGCAAGCTTTACAATGTTGGGAGAGAACAAAAGAAAATATTCCGACATAATCAAGTTTATCTCCTCGAGGCAATATAGCATTCCCCGGCGGCGGAGTGGCCCCATCTGTCTCTGCTGGGAACAGGTAACCTCCTAAAACGGGCCATAACGCTCCTTTCATCTTTGTCTTGAGAATAGCGTCCTTAGACGAAGATAAAGACGAAGCGTCCTTTCCATGACATCGGGGATTCTTTGCTATTGGGGCTATAAGCGAAACAACTATCTATTGTAGAAACTATATAGATTTAGACCGTAGAACTTAAGAGATACTATCAATAATTCATTGCTATTTACCAAGTTTATTGATTAAAAATAAAAATTTACCTTTTTTTCTTATATATTTTTTCCCCCATTCCCATTGCTGATTTTAGCTATAAACCGGGTGGGCAGGCTGCTTTTGTCAACCAGTCGGATATTTTTCTCTCCAGTTTTCCAAACGAAAAAGAAGCTAGGACATGCACTACCAACAGATATCAAATCTAATTCTTCTGACTGCGGAGATGGAATTATAAATATAATTCTGACCAGAAACATAATAATAAAACCAAGCCAGAAGCCGATTCTGAAAATGTTTGAAGAGGTATGTTGGTTGACTGGATGAAATAAAAAGTAGGATGTTATTAGAGATCAGCAAAAGAAAGAAAAAAAAACAATAGTTGATATATACAAAGATATTTATTTGCTAATGTTTTGGCCAATTTTGATGGCCATCATCAGAGCTAATATAAAACTAAGTCAAATACATAAATAAAAAAAAATAAAAAAGAGAAAATAAAAAATGTTGGGGAGAGGACTTTTCTCTTTCGAAAAACAATCACTGCCCTAAGTGAGCGCTGGTAACAAAAATAATATCAACAGGGCGATGCCCAATCATAAAATAGAGAAGAAAAGAATTTTTACTGTATTGGAAAATTGGAAAACCTGAAATAAAGTCAATGAAAAAAAAAAAAAAAAAAAAAAAAGTTATAGAGGAACACAACTTGTAAAATAAATATATTATTAAAACTGAGTATATAAATATGTACTTAAAAAAAAAAAATTAAAATAAAGGTGGTGAGAAAAAAAAAGAAGAAATATGAAACCAGTAACAAAAAAAGATCTCCTATAGTGAGTAAAATTTACATATATACATAAAAATAAAAGAAATTATAGTGAGAAAAGTGATATAAATTTGAAACAAAAAAATCTCTTATAATTTTTAGCAGAAAATAAAATTAAACAAAAATAATTAAAACTAATGTTATAACGTTTTAGATAATTAAACGGATTTAGAAAATAACAAATTGAATTGAACTTTTTAACTGGAATCTGGTTCAAGTTAAGTACGAAAAAATAAGGTTTAAATACTTGTTAGCCTTTTTCGTTGGTGGAAGTCTTCTCAGAATTCGGTGGGTTCTCAAAAAAGGCAGTGGTGAGAGACGATGAAGCAGAGTTGAGAGAGGATACCGCAGAGGTGAGAGAAGATCATGATCATAATTTCTTTCTTACAATGGAAGATGGTGTAAAGAAAAATGAATATATATATATATATATATATATATATATATATATATATATATATATATATATATATATATATATTTTAATAACAATTTATTGAAATTTACAACTTTACTATATTTATACATCAAGTAAATGTGATGTTACCTATTACAATAGCGTGACAAAACTTGTAGAGAACTACTCATCAGTAGCACTTTAATAAAAATTCTACACTAGAAGGTCTCTGGGCCATCTTCTTTTCAGACGCCTCGGAGGATTATCAGGAATGGTGTGGGAAGCAAGTTGAGAAATTAGAGGATTTGAGTGGTTATAGAGCTTACTATGAAAGGATTGATATTTAGTTTGGGCTAAATCTGCAACATATGGAACATTAAGATCTTTATGGATAAGTTTATTGGTGACAAAGTAAGGTGCATTGAGGATTTTTCGAAGGACTTTGGATTGTTAGGATTGGATAGGAGATGAATTGGATGGTTTAGTGGAGCCCCAAAGCTCAACTCCGTACGTCCAGATAGGACATACGGGATTTAGGATATACTCCTAATCACAGTCATGTATATTAGTCTTTTGTAATTAATTGGGAGCTTTGAACGTTTGTCTAGTAAATGTTGAAGCAGTCTGTAAGAAAAATGAATATGAAAAAAAAAAATATTATTGGGCTCTAACAATAAGGTTAATAAACAATTTTGAAAATATCTAAAAAAATAGAATAAATATATATACTATGATCTCATATTGAAAAATTATACTAATATGTGAATCCAGTTGGCGCGCTCGTTCTTCGGTTGAGACTTTCGAATTTTCAACCAAGTTTATAGAGAGAAACAGATGTTTCGATGGTGAAAATACAGATAACTGCGTCATGGTCATTCGTGAAGCCATGGCCTATCATGTTTCCAAATGACCTGTTGTTAGCTACTTCAAATATTCGAACTCTTTCACTTCAAAGATTAACATTTCAATTTTAAGAACCTTTCTTAATTTATGTAAAAATATTTTTATTTTAATCCTGAAATGCTACACTGGAGTGCAGGTGTTTTCCAGGTCGCGAATTGTTTCTATGAATCCACAGGCGTTGTGCATAGGGGGTTAGAGTTTCTGTATTTTACATTCCCTAATAGTTGCTTGTTGCCGCCAGTTTGTTGTAGCTAATTTCTGAAAGGGTTATTGAAAACTCGGGTTTGGGGTACACATGTACTCTAGTTTCTGTGTAACTGCCTTTTTTTATTAACATTATATTTTTATATGTAAACATCTATTACACATGGATTGTTGTATTATAAAATTCTTAACTATCTGTTCGAATTATAAAAGGTTTTTCGATATATGTATGGTAAATAACATTTTGTGATATGGCATTATAAAAAAAAAAAAAAAGAATTCTATTGAGAAAATTCATAGACTTTTACTTGTAGAAGGCCCGCCTACTACGCTTCCATTCCAGTCCAACTTTTGCAGCCTCTACTCCGGTTTCTTATTAGTAAAATACTTAAAATTGACCCGGCAGTGAAACCAACAACTAATATTGAATCTTCATGTAAAAGTTTCTTTACTTCTGCTAACAAATTAAACACCGGAAAAGCCGAGTCGCGAAGTGCGAAAAATTTAAATGACTAGAACACCAATTTTGTATATAACACATAAACTTTATAGAGGTAATTAAGTTTTCATAAAAGTTCTTGTTATTAATTAAAATAATTTTTTGCTTAGGGTATACCTGAACCTTAGCGTAGCCTTTGAGTGATTATTTTTAAGTATACTCTTCCAGGGTTAATATGCTTACGTTAAAATAAAAACCAGCATTCACCTAACGTTATTAATTATTATCTTACTGCGTAGTAAGATAATAATTAGTAATTTGTTTTGATTGATATACTGTAACTTCTTATTGGCCTTAGAACCGGTGACATGATAATATTGTTTTTGTCCTGAAACTGACTCTTATTTAAATAAGGTTCGATTGGCATTTTGGACAATAGACTATTGTGCACAAGAGAACTACGTAACGTACGCCTAGAACGTTCCATTTACGTGACAACAGGAACTACTCATCTACATGTATTGATTGTCTGTCTAATGGCGGTGTTTACCATTAAGATTAGCAGCTGACAGCTTCGGTAATGAGAAATATTATATTTTATGTATCATATAGATAAATAAATCGATTGTCGTTCTCGAAATGCAAGGATCTGCACTAACGTTATTGAATATTATAAAACATTAAAAATCAAGAAAATTAATTCAAAAAATTTCATTTTAATGAAAATAAATTTAAACCATGAACATTAAATAAGAATAACATTTTATAAGTTAACATCAATGATTCAAACATAATCACATAATTAAAGAGGATTTTTTAATGTTGCAGCAAAATCTTAAGGTATCAGTCAATAAGAAAAAAAAAAGTAGGTGATATTATCATAAACGAAAAATACAAAATAAATAAAAACAAAAATGAATTATAATATTGCGTTATTAATAATATGAAAATTATTAAAAGAATATTGATGAAAATAGTACATATCACAAAAAAAGAAATATATATATCAAAATTATATTTTGTCGACCCTTAGAAATTATATAATTAACTACTTTACAATAATCGGGTTTTTGGTCCTTTATATTTAACAATATTTTGTTCAAACAATATTATTATTTATCCATATACAAATTTTCTTTCTTCCTTCTCCTCTCTCCTCTCTTTTTGACGTTTCGACCCCTTATTTAATGGGATCCTCTTCAGAACAAAAACTGGGTACCCTGAAACTCCAGGCCAGTAAGCCCACCGACTCCTGCAGCAAGTGCTTGCCAGCTCAGACACCAGGGTACCCAGTCGGTGGGCTTACTGGCCTGGAGTTTCGGGGTGCCCAGTTTTTGTTCTGAAGAGGATCCCATTAAATAAGGGGTCGAAACGTCAAAAAGAGAGGAGAGAGGAGAAGGAAGAAAGAAAATGTGTATATGGATAAATAATAATTTTGTTTGAACAAAATATTGTTAAATATAAAGGACCTAAAACCCCATTATTGTAAAGTAGTTAATTATATATATATATATATATATATATATATATATATATATATATATATATATATATATATATATATATAAATATATATATATTTATATATATGTAAAAAAAAATTGGGTAATACTGCATGCTAAAAGGGGTAGAATGACGCAAAAACGAGTTTCCTATCTCAATCTGTTGATAAGATAGAATTTTTTTTGTTTTTATTTTTAAAATCTTACTTTTTTCTGAAAAGTGGCAGTTTTCTCCGTTTTGTTTTACCGTAGAAACAAGAACTATGATATTTTCTTAATCAGCATTAAATTTTCTAAAAGATGAAATACGTCTAGTTATTTTAAATCAACTATAAGGGGTCCTTTTAACGCGCGAAACACAAAACATTTATTGAAACTTAAATTTTTAATAGTTTTTAAAAATTCCTCACTCCCCACTGGAGCACCCTAAAAGCCGTCAAATTTTCCCAAAACTGAGGAATTTAGTTAGCCTTTTAGTGGTGTAACCCATGATACAATTGCATTTCACTTTTTGAGTCTAAATGAAGTTTTTCTGATGAAAAACACGCTAGAGAATAAATACTTTCTTTAAACTTAAATAAATTCTTTGGACTGATGAGTACTTTTGTGAGGGAAGGAATTTATATTACACACAATTTCCATTACTGGACTACTTAGAACCCTCACGTCTGCCAATCGAGCTCATTCCAGCATCGGTTTTCCTGCAAAGTACGGGTCGGTGTTGGAGACATTATGCTGGAGCCTCATTTTTTTTAAGGGAATTTAAATGGAGAAGCCTAGCTAAATTTCCTGCAAACTGATCTGCGTACTCAATTGTGGTGAAGTCCATGGCTGAAGACTGAATGGCAATTGATGCAGTCATGAAATGAGAGGATAACTCCTTCTGACCTTTGCAAACAGTGGGATTATAATTGTTTACAAAGCTTACCTAAATAAATCCGGAGCTTTATAACACTAATTACAATCAGAACGTGATATCATAGTCTGGTCTAATGAGTAACAGGGCACATTATGAAATGTCATTTTTCTGTTGATGTATTTAATTTCTTCAAATAATCCTAAATTGTTATTTTTTATTTTTTTTTTAAAAGTACGTTTATGTAACATTAGGTAATCAGCAAGAATTTGGGTCACCCTTTGGATAACTCCCAATAAATAACATTTTTTTTGGGGGGGGGGGGGAAAGTGGGAGGGAGAGAATGCCACCTTTACAACTCTTTACCCCTCATGCATATGGACAAGAGATAAAATAACTAATACTTTTATTCAATCAAGTAGTTTTTCTAGTACGTACGTGAAGCAATCAAGTATTTATTCTCTAGCGTGATTTTCATCAGAAAAACTTCTTTTAGACTCAAAAACTGAAGTGCAATTGTATCATGGGTTACACCATTAAAAAGCTAACTAAATTCCGCAGTTTTGGGAAAATTTGACGGCTTTTAGGGTGCTCCAGTGGGGAGTGAGGAATTTTTAAAAACTATTAAAAATTTAAGTTTCAATAAATGTTTTGTGTTTCGCGCGTTAAAAGGACCCCTTATAGTTGATTTAAAATAACTAGACGTATTTATTAAGAAAATATCTTAGTTTTTGTTTCTATGGTAAAAAAAAAAAAGTAGAGAAAACTGCCATTTTTCAGAAAAAAGTAAGATTATAAAAATAAAAACAAAAAAAATTCTATCTCATCAACAGATTGAGATAAGAAACTCGTTTCTGCGCCATTCTACCCTGTTTAGCATGCAGTATTACCCAATTTTTTTTACACTATGTCTGGGACACCCTGTGTGTATATATATATATGTATATAATAAAAAATAAATTCTTTTCAGGTTATAGTCTGCTCTCCAACCTTCTGCTATAGATACCCACTTAATGACAGAATCTTAGCCTCGATATCTCAGCATATTGGGGAGTTAGAGCCTGATGAAGTGACACGTGGTACGGTCAGATAATACTGTGTTGTTTTAGTATGGCCCACACCGTTCCAATGCTTAACTGGGTATTTGATTTTCTATCGAAATCCATCGTAACGAATACCACATCCCATTGGGAATTCCTGGAGAAGGTTGGAGAGCAGAGTATAATCTGAAAAGAAACTACAGACTTTTGTTTTATGAAATATTTTCAATTTAATAATCAAAATTAAATTATAGCATGTGGCACATAAAAAAAAGTACGAGTGACTGATGTGCAGTTCTTTTTCTTCTCCTCTAAATAACTAGTCAGATATAAACAAAGACGCTGAAGGGTTGAATAGGAATGTTTAGCGTAAACATACTTGGTTTTCCTCACTGCTTCATAAAATATTTATGATACTAAGACTCTGAATGCTTGAAATAATAACCTTGTGTGCTGCAGCATTTGGATTACAAATATAGGTGAAACAATACTGAAAAGAACACAACACTGAAAATGTTTTAGAGCTTGGCGAAACATTCGTCATTTTCTGTTTTATTTACTGATAAAAATGGTAGCAATAGTATACACAACAATGTACAAAACGTTTACATGTCTATTTATCTTAATACTGTCATAACAGAAATATAAACGTACTAGTGTTTAGCATCAGATACAATACGTGGCAGAAGAGACTCCCTAGAGGAAACCGAATATTGTAAAACTAAAGTGCTCAGCATTAAATTTTACAAACTTAGCTAAACAGAGACACGGTTGGAAACAGTATAATTCACTCGTTACATGCTTGTACAGTAGATTTTTCGGAAACTCCAACTTTATTGGAGTTGATACAATTTACTGTAATTTTTTACACAACTGAGCAGTTGCATCGGATATTCAGAAGTGGTGAGAGCTAATTAGATAATTTAATAATTACTAAATCTGATAATATTTAAAGATATCATTTTTTCTGTACGCTGTGGTGCCTACGTGTTATAATAAAGGCTAATACTTTATACATACGTGATATGTCGTTTTATGTATTCAATATATCTTAGTACAACAGTTTACTTGTTCTGTTTCAGTTGCACCAACAATCCAAGTCCAGAAACAAGTGGTCGGGGTTATGGAAGGTGACGAAGTTACTTTGGAGTGCCAGTCCGAAGCCTTCCCCAAACCCGTCTCCTATTGGACTTCGCCCAGGAGGGAAATCCTCCCCAAAGGTAAGTCATGAGTTACAAAAATATTTCTTAATTATTCATTAATAATTAATAGTTCTTTGTGAATTATCCTCACCTTTATCAACATAATGTCATTTCGATCGAAAAGTAAGTTGTACTTCAACTTCGCCAGAAACAGATCCCAAGACATGCTATGTGCCCATCACAGGTCGTTAAGGTATCGTGTTACTCAGTCATCTTTGTTTCAAGTGTTGGGGCTCCATTTTGATTGATTGTCTTTTGTTTCTGTGCAACAACTGAAATATTCAAAAGTGTTTATGGCAAAAGGAAAGTATTATTATTATTCTCTTATTTAACTAAAGTCCATTCAGTTTTTTTCTTTTTGACAATTGATTGTAGCCCTTAAGGATGTTTTACAGCTATTAATATTACTATAAATGTAGAATTTTGGAAAAAAGCGTATCTGTGTTGGGTATAGTAAATTACAAAGAATAAAATAGATTAAATAGACCCCTTAAATATTTCTTATTATTCAAATAAACAATAATAATACGAAATTCCGTTCTAGTTGATGAAAAGCTGATCATACTATAATCTAAAAAGTTTTAATACAAATTTTATTGATTTTATTATAAATTATTTGTTTGTCCTTAACGTCCTTATGAACTCCAACAAGGGCAGGAAGTTATTCGCAGGCTATTCTAAAGGTTATCAAC
The DNA here is from genome assembly GCA_003667255.2 of Euschistus heros. NCBI lineage: Eukaryota > Metazoa > Arthropoda > Insecta > Hemiptera > Pentatomidae > Euschistus > Euschistus heros. The sequence continues at coordinate 618,193 of RCWM02000328.1, read as the reverse complement.
TTATTCTAGAATCGAAAGGTCAATATACATTCCGTGTGTTCGTCACGAAATAAATTTGAACCCGCCCACAGGTGGGTTTTGAACCCTCGTACCGGGCGCACACAACCTCGCTTTAATGGGTTAGGCTACTTAATTACTTGTGTATCACCAGGTGTTTTAACTAATAGCGATGTGACAGTACCAACAATTGTTGATTCTTGGTAATATTACGGAAAGTTTAAGAATAGAATGTAATAAAATAAAATAATGTGAATTATAAAACAATAATAATTCAAGCAATAAATTGACAAACATACAGAATCATTTATTACCTCAATATATTTGTAATAATTTACATTCCAGACAATGAGCACAAAAACAGGTGGGGTCACCTGTGGTGTAGTGGTTAGCATAGCAACCTACTAAACCCAAGATCGCGGGTTCGCAGCCCGGCAGATGACCTTAGGATTTTTTAAAGGGAGTAAAAAATCCTTAGCTATGCCGTCCTTCGGAAGGGACGTAAAATGGGGGTCCCGAGCCTGTGCGATGTCAGGTACTCGTTAAAGATCCCTATCCTAATTATACCTGGATAGGCAAAATTTAGGACTCCCACCGTAGCATCGTCCGATTAGCCATAGCAGCATAAAGTGACGTTAAACGAAATAAACAAACAAACAAACAAACAAAAACAGGTCGTTTTACGAGTTCTTATTTATTGTAAAAATTTTGATATTTCTTGTTCTTAATTATTTCCTTGTTCTATTTATTCTCATTGCCACCGAGTTGTAGATGTAGTTCTGAACTATTAATTCAATTTTAATTAGATTTACGAAATGTTACTTCATTGAAAATTTCTTACTGTTTTTCTTGAATTTCTTGTTTGAATATTACTAATACGAATAAGGGTGTCAACTGATTGGTTTAGTTTCTATTTAGGTAGACTCATTGTTGGGAAGTTAGGAGTAAACTAGTCTACTTTACCATATACAGGGTGAGTATCTCTTAGTGTGAAAAAAAATTGGGTTAAACTAGAATAAAAGTGTAGCTAAATGCCGCAGATCTCACCTTTCTATTCCAATCCGTTGCAGATATACGATAAATCAAAGACTTTATTGAGGAAATCACGTTTTTCCCCATAAAAAACTGTAATATTTCCATTTTGTCTAAATATTTTTCAAATTTTGGCCACATTTTCGGATTTAGCGTTAAATTTCCTATAACAACGGAGTATAGGTAACCTTGAAAATTGGTGTCTAAAGAACAGCTTGATCTTCACCTTGTTTGGGGAAGTCACAATATACTTCAACGCTCACCGTTTTTCGAAAAAAACTATCCACAAAACGTCAAATTTCACAAAAACTTGAAAATTTAATCAGCTTTCGAATGATATGTTAAACGTAATGATTTTGTTTCAATTTTATGGAGATATTTACTTTTGAAACCGAAAAAAACATGGTGTTCTCATTTGGCATACAAATCGGTTACTTGTGTAAATAAAACATTATGACGATCCCTTAATGGAAATATGCATTTTAAACATAATAAACTCTTCATTGGAATAAAAAGCAAAGAAAAAAATGATTGTTTAATAGAAAATAAAGGAAAACTGTCAATAAAGCGACACTAGATCAGATGATCTCATGTTATTACATTTATTTATTTATTATTATTATTTAATGCTAAATCCGAAAATGTGGTCAAAATTTGAAAAATATTTAGACAAAATGGAGATATTACAGTTTTAATGGGAAAAAACGTGATTTCCTCAAAAACGTCTTTGATTCATCGTATATCTGCCACGGATTGGAATAGAAAGGTGAGATCTGCGGCATTTAGCTACATTTTTTATCTAGTTTAACCCAATTTTTTTTTACACTAAGAAATACTCACCCTGTATATAACTCTAACCAACGTTACATTTTTAAACATTGATATGTTTTCTGGCTGGGGATCTTTACTTCATTTTTGAAAAAAATTTTCATCCTAAAATATGTATCATTTTGACACTGTTTTGTCTAACAGCTGTTGCTCGGATCGAAAATTTGCTGACAGTATCCTCATTAGAAATTTGAACTTTTCTAATCCTTATTAGAAATGAAGAACGTTTTTGTTATATAGTCGTTACTATGTAAAACCAACGAATGTGAAAAAAACGCTTTTTTTATTTCGTTTTTTTGCCGTTATATGCAACAAGGCCAACCTAGAGGTAAAATGCTACAAATTCGTGAAAATGATTTCGGTCTTCTAATTGCCGATCAGATTCGAAATATTATCATAAGGCCTTGTAGAACATAACAGTAAACGAACGTAAACGTTACAAAAAAAAAAAAAAAAAAATAAAAATAAATAAATAAATAAATAAAATAAAATAAATAAATAAAAATAAACCATTGTTCATATCCATCAGCTTTACATAGTGTCCGATATTACCTTTGTCGCCAGGCCTTGCTGTTTTTGTACTGCATAGGTTTGAATGAAAAAAGTCACGTATTGCTAAATTTATCGATTATTATTATTATTATAGTGTTGAAGCTTTTTTGAGAAGCTCTAGCCTTTGTCGCTCAGATCAAAAATATACCGACAGAGTCCTTATCAGAAATTTAATGCAATTGAAAATATTTTTTGTTATATAACATTTATCACGAGAATCTACTCTTAAGATACGGTATTGGTTTCGATGAGAAAAATAATGCTTAAAACCCCAATCTTATTTTAACTTTAATTTCGAATAATCATTAAGTTTTAACTTAATTTAATCAGCAATTTAAGTTTTTAAATTTTAGATCTTCCTGAATTCTGAAATGAAAATTTGGAAAAGCAGTAGACTTACCCATAATCTATTGTTTTTTTCCCTTTCAGGGCGATTTTTTTTTGTTTACCCATTTTTATGCTTATCTATTTTGATAATGTAACTTGGAGAAGCTTCCAAGCGATAGTTATCCTAAGGTTATTACCGATTCCCGAGGGACAGTGAAATCCCTCAAAGGAGGGTATGATCCTTTAAGCGTGAAATTAAATTGTGGCAAATCGCTTCAGGTCGTAGAACACGCCATCTGAGTAGAGCACGTGGCTGAAATACACATGAGTGTGCCTAGTGTACGGACGTGAGGAATGGGAAATAGACTTAGCCAACAGATGCTCTTCATGTTTGAATATTTTCTCATTTTATGTAAGTTTTCCTCTTACCATTCACGACGGCTTTTGAAACAATAATTAATTCGTTAAGTAAATATGTAATTTAAACCATCAATAAAATTAATATTAATTTCATAATAGAATTCTGGTTTCAACGCAAATTTAATGTTTAGTCAACATTGGGTTTTAAATAACACAATTAAGACTAAAATGACAAGAAGCTGCCCGTCGTTACAGACTACTTCAACATTTACTAGACAAGCGTTCAAAGCTCCCAACTAATTACAAAAGACTAATATACATGACTGTGATTAGACCTATCTGGACGTACGGAGTTGAGCTTTAGGGCTCCACTAAACCATCCAATTCATCTCGTATCCAATCCTTGCAATCCAAAATCCTTCGAAAAATCCTCAATGCACCTTACTTTGTCAGCAATAAACTTATCCATAAAGATCTTAATGTTCCATGTGTTGCAGATTTATCTATCTATCCTTTCATAGTAAGCTCCATAACCACTCAAATCCTCTAATTTCTCAACTTGCTTCCCACACCATTCCTGATAATCCTCCGAGGCGTCTGAAAAGAAGATGGCCCAGAGACCTTCTAGTGTAGAATTTTTATTAAAGAGCTACTGATGAGTAGCTCTTTTCAACTTTTGTCATGTTATTGTAATAGTTAACAGAAAATTTACTTGCTGTATAAATTTTATACAGTTGTAAATATCAATAAATTGTTATTAAAAAAAAAAAAAAATAACACAATTACTTATTTTAACTGCCGTTATAGGCAAATATTACAATTGTACAAATAAATATAATGGTAATATGAAACTGAGATATTGCTTATATAATACTTAATTCTCCATAAATTAGGAAAAAACAATTTAAGTAATATAATTACTTAATAAAGAAATTTTTATGTAATTTCTTTTTCTTGAAATATTGTAACCAGTTCCCTTCTTCCATTCTCTACTTGTGAGGAGTAACAAGACTGAAAGGTCCAGTAACCATGAAGGTTGCATGCGCATTGGGATGCATGCGTTGGGACATTGCAACAAAAAAAGACATCATCTAAACGCATCTTTCAGAAGTAATAGGAATAAATTTACTTTTCTTAACTTTGCAAATAGTACCTTTATACTTTTCTAGAATTTTCGCCAATAGCAACTGCCTGCAATATGTATCGATTTTATAACCGATCGCAGGGACATAGCAATTAACTTACTGAGAGAATGACCACAACCAGAACGCCAGAGAACATTAGAAGGCTGAAAAGGTGGACAAGAGATCTGAGGTAATCTCTTTAACAAGATTGATGAAGCGGAAGAGATACTGGTGGCTATTGTTCTTCTTCCTCACCAAGCTTCCTATTGTTATATTGATCATTTCCACGTGCAATCCACTCATTCTTTTGGCATCAGTTTAATAATAAAGTAAAATAAAATTTAAACACTAAACATATATTTTAGCATGAAATACTGACTTCATCAATACTTGTTTCAAATAAAATTACATATTTTTAAAAATTATTAATCACAAACATATAAAAAGATAGTTCTAATGTAGATATTTCAGCGGCCACTCACTTAATCAATAGTGTCTATTAAACCATTTTGCATGGGGGAGGGGAGAAACCCTCTCTAAATATTTACAAAATATGATTGTAAAAAAAATGTCGAGTGCATTATGTTGAAAATTACCTTTGTTGAATTTTACATGGTTTCACCATTGTTTAATAAACATTTTTATTAATAACGTATTTGTTTTTGTTGTTGTTTTGGTTTTAAGGAAGAAAAACTACTGGTTGGTTATTATTGCCCTTATAGTTAAACTTGAAATTGACCATATTAACTGTTTAAACCGTAGAAGTAAACTATTATGACGTTTAAATTACGTTATTTTTATATTAAAATTATAAAAATATCCACCAAATTTAAAATAAAAAAAAATGATAAATTATGAAAAAAAGTTATTTCATTATAAAGTGAATTCAGATTTAAAAATTAGCTAAAACGTATATGAGTCAATCGATAAATTATCGATAAATCGAGAAGCAATTGATAAATTAAATCAGAAATGTGTTTTTCACATTCGATTCTTTCCAGTTTTAGGGACGATATCAGCAACTTAATGCAGAATTTAGCCTTGAGGAACATGCCTAAGAATCTAAATAGACAGATAAAAAGGAGTTGGTTGAGGGATCTACTTGGTTAAAATTAATTTAATATCATGTTAGGAGTAAGTACCGCTGGGATTTGACCTTACTGATGGATTGACATGGAAATTATCTTGCATCATGATCACATCTGCTTACCACGGGATAAGTAAGTGTGGAGATTAAAAATTATAAGGAAAAAAAGGTTGAAAAAAAATAATAAAAATAAAAATGCTTTCCTTGAATGTTATTTGTTACATGCCATTTTACATTTACTTATGTCTTTTTTAAATCCTACATTTTTATTTATTTAAACTTATGCCATCTATATTCTCTCTTTTTTTTCGACTACAGTAATTCTTTTCTACCCCTTATCTTCTCAAACTCGATCTTTTAATTTTACTGAGCATTTATGAGCGTCCAGTTTTCTGTTCTATAAGGCAGCACTGATGTGATGAGAATCTTATACATGCAGAGCTTGGTTACGCAGGACATCGTACTCTTCATGGATTCATCAACCTAAATAACATTTGTTCGTGGCAACCATTATTATTTAGACTTCAACATATAAATAAAAAAATAATATTTAGAAAAAAAAAAAAGACTTCTAGATTAAACCTACATGTTGAAACGAACTAAAAAGTAAAAAATAATTTTTTAATTACTTCGAGATAAAGAGAATTAAATGGCAGTCAACGAAATTATCGATACTTATTTACCTACTTACAATTTATGATCAGTTATTTTTGGAGTCGGTGCCGGATATTGGCCAGTCATGAAGGGCAGTTTAATCCTACCTTTCCAAAAAACTTACGAATGGCACGAGACAGCTATGTGGCGGGGATGAAATAGTGGGGGATCTTTCCTATTACCATTTTTTTCGCATTGTGTTTGTTTTCGCTGGCACCGACTCCAAATATAACTGATTATAAATTGTAAATATGTACTATATAACTTTCGATAATTTCGTTGATTGTCATTTAATTTTCTTTGTTTCGAAGTAATTAAAATATTATTTTTTACTTTTTAGTTTGATCAGTTAATTAATTAAACGTAGGTTTAATTTTGAAGTCAGTTTTTGTTTTTGTTTTTCCCTGGAAAAAAAAAGCAAAAATTGACAACCTTCTCTTTTTTTAAGTCGGTTGAAAACAGAGTAAAGAAAAATATTACTCTATACGAATATTTAAATACAACTATCGCCTTAAACAAATACAAACTTTATTATATGTATAATCTAATGAATGTATCTCCGCTCTTCCTCTCTGGCTGAATGGTAACCTGTAGGATAACTTGTCCTTTTTGCTCTTGTTGAAGAACATTAGGACATTAAACCTCAACAAACAAACAATATTTGAGGGCTTTTGTAAGTAAATCATCGTTTTTGTTAACTTTCCTCTCTGAGCAACTATTTCCTTTCAATATGGTTTACACATTCTGCCACCATAGTTTCGTGAATCGCAATCACTTATTTCATACATGAATGATTTTACATAGTAGATAATCCTTGAGGGCTAAAGCGGGTAAAATATTAAAAAATTTATCACGAGGAAGTAAAAATTAGCTAGCATCTCTACTAACTAATATTTCGCTGATCCAACTTTCCATGCTCGTTTCCCCCTCAGCACTCCCGGCCCCCTCGGACTAGGCAGCCTCTTGCCCTAACTTTCATAATTAAAACTACTTTACTATAGAACTTTATTATTTAATAAAGAGCTTCTTGAGAGAAGACAATGCACTTTTAATTACAAACTCCGGCGCTACTATTTGAGTGTTCTATCCGTGAAACGTCATCGACTTTCGTTAGATCTTTGTACTTCTGTTGTTGAAACTTTTCGTAATCACATTATCATAGCTAAGTGTATTTTGTCTAAGCGGTCGATTCGAGCTCAGATCTTAAACAGTAAGTCCCAGTCTGTTTCAGAAGTGTGGTAAACATTGCTTAAAATATTTTTATTTTTAGATACAATTTCCTTCAATGTTTGAAACCTGATTGTTTCCTTTTCCGTTCTCGAATCAAAAATTTGTTGAATCAATCTTTTGCAGAATGATTAATGTTTGCAAATGTTCTCTTACAATATCTATACTATTATATAAAAGGACAAGGCATTTTTATTTTTTGATCACTAACCACGAGAACTACTCAACCAATCAGTAACAAATCGTAACTAAATAGTCTTCATAGCTTAACAAAGATTAAGCAATAACCAAATTTTCTTATTTTTATTTTTTTTTAAATAACAATTTATTGAAATTTACAAATGTACAAAATTTATACATCAAGTAAATGTGCTGTTAACTATTACAATAACGTGACAACACATGAAAAGTACTACCCATCAGTAGCACTTTAATAAAAATTCTACACTAGAAGGTCTCTGGGCCATCTTCTTTTCAGACGCCTCGGAGGATTATCAGGAATAGTGTGGAAAGCAAGATGAAAAATAAGGGGATTTGAGTGATTATGGAGCTGACTGTGAAAGGATAGATTTCTGGTTTGGGCTAAATCTGCAACATATGGAACATTAAGATCTTTATGGATAAGTTTATTGGTGACAAAGTAAGGTGCATTGAGGATTTTTCGAAGGATTCTGGATTGTAAGGATTGGATACGTGATGAATTGGATGGTTTAGTGGAGCCCCAAAGCTCAACTCCGTACGTCCAGATATGTCTAATCACAGTCATGTATATTAGTCTTTTGTAATTAATTGGGAGCTTTGAACGTTTGTCTAATAAATGTTGAAGTAATCTGTAATGACGGGCAGTTTCTTGTCTTTTTAGTCTTGTATGTGGATTCCAAGTAAGACGTTTGTCCAAGTGGAGTCCAAGGTAGTGGATTTGTTCAACAGGGATTAGTGGAATATCATTAAAAGATACTGTAGGACAGGAAGTCCTGGGCTTACGACGAAGGGTAAAGGTTATTGGTGAGATTTTTTTGGATTTATTTTGATTCTCCATTTTTAACACCATTCTTGAAGGGTTAGGTTATGGGATTGGAGTGTTTGGGAGGCAATGAAGGGATCATCATTTACTGATAACACACATGTGCCATCAGCTTAAGTGGTGAGGACAGTGGTAGGATGAGTTGGAATGTCAGATTTTTATATTTTAATTAAATTGTTGTTAAAAAATGGATAAATAGGTGGTGCGCAGTGAAGTTTTAAAATTGACCAATAGGTGACGGTCGCTATTCAAGAGAGGTTACAAAGGTATGGTGTTTTATAGAAATAAAAATTGATAACAAACTATTCTTAATTCAATTTAAAAGCTATAAATATGCTCTGTGACATATGGAATTCAGTGAAGTTTAAAACTTGAGCGATGTATGGCTAGCGCCATATAGTCACGGAATTGTAAAACTATTGAACCCAACTCTACTACGAGGGTGAATCAAATATAAACGGTAATTTTCAAAATTATATTTATTGAATACTTGGAGGAAAACGATTTGAAAACAATGAAGACGTCGAAAAGCACGTGCGCGAATGGTTAAAAACTCGCCCTCAGTCTTTTTATGAACAGGGAATATTCAAGCTTCCAAATCGGTGGCAGAAGTGTGTAGATAATGCAGGAGACTACATTGAAAAATGTTGAAGGTATAGTTTCTGTATAATATTATTCAATAAATATAATTTTGAAAATTACCGTTTATATTTGATTCACCCTCGTACATTTTAACTACATTATTTTCATAGTTTTATGAAGCTATTCAATAGTAAAGTTTACAATAATAGAAAAATTATATGTGCAATGGTGAGTGGCAGAAACGAGGTTTGACACACCGTCATAAACTTTTATGGCTAGAATTTAAAATCCAACCAGATGAATAAAATTACGAATAAAAATGATTAGGAAATAAAAATGTCGATCCTTCGCTTTTTGATATTTTCTATAAAAATATGAATTATGGGCCTTTTATTGTAAAGTATCTTAGTATTCTCTGTCCATCTGGATTAGTAACTCATACATTTAGATTAAAAAATTGGATATGTAATTATGCTTTTACGTAATCTTCAACCTTCAACCAATCAGTGCAATTTTAACCAGGTTAACACTTACTGCTAGGCAGTGATAATTTCATTGAGGAGATAAGGCTTATTGATTGCATGTATTTAACAATACATACATACCTGCTATTTTATTTAGAGCATAATTGGTTCGTCGACGCCACTCTTGTCCCTGCATAATTCTACTATAGATAGATCGCAGGATCTTCCTCTCGTGGATAATTAATGCGGACTCATCTTTCTTCGTGAGTGTCCAGGTCTCAGAACCGTAGCTCAGGACTGGGCGGACCAAGGTTTTATACAGCTGTACCTAGGTTGCTCTCGGAAGCAGGGAGCTTCGGAAATGGTTACGTAGGCCATAGAAATATCTGCTTGATTTGCCGATCCGTGACCTAATTTCCCCAGATATGTTGTTATCCACATCTACTTGACAGCCGGGGTACAAAAATTCGTTAACTTTCTCAAATTTGTAATCCCCAATTCTGACTTCTTCGCCCTGTACTGCCCGTTCTCCTGATACCATGTACTGCGTTTTCGCGTCGTTTATTACCAAACCCATTCTCCTGGCGTTCTCAGCAAGGAAAAGGAACGCATTTGAGACAGCCTGAAACGATTATCCTATAATATCAATACCATCGGCATACCCAAGCAGCTGAACCGTTTTATTAAATATAGTGCTACCCAGTTGGATTTGGGAACTTCTAATGGATTTTTCAAGGCCGATGTTAAAAAGAAGGCAGGCCAATGCATCACCCTGATGGACACCCCTAATTGAAAAGATTGGCTCGGTCATCCCGCCTTGGACCCTTACGTAGCATTCTACACCCTCCATCGTAACCTGACACATTCTTAAGAGTTTTTGGGGTATTCCAAGTTCTTCTAGAGCGATATAAAGTTCTTTACGTCCAATACTGTCGTAGGTACTTTCAAAGTCTACGAATAAGTGGTGGGCTCGGATATTGTATTCCCTACCCCTCTCCAGCATTTGTCGGAGGGTGAAGACCTGGTCCACGGTTGATTTGCCCTTCCGAAAACCGCACTGGTAGGGACCTACAATTCTTTCAGCCCATGGAAGGAGGCGCTCAAAGAGGACAAGAAAGAGGATCTTATATGCAGTAATATGCCACGATAATTACGACAGTCTAGCTGGTCTCCCATCTTGTGAATAGGGCAAATTATCGTTTTGTTCCAGCTCCGTGGCATAGTTTCCTTCACCCAGATAGAGGTGAGGAGATCCTGGAGTGTCTTGGTCAGTTCCATTCCGCCCTGCCTGAGGAGCTCCGCTCCAAGGCAGTCGTAGCCTGGCTCCTTATTATTTTTAAGCCTAGATATGACATTACCGAATATAGTAAAGTTTGTTCGGCTTGGAAGGCTAAGGTGGGCTGGACACCTTGCAAGGGTGGATGAGGGTTCCATTCCAACGAGGACATTGATGGAGGAACTTCATGGAACCAGGCGAAAAGGAAGACCCAAACTGCGTTGGCGAGACGGTGTTGCGCATGATGCCCGGACATTGCTTGGGGTGCGTAACTGGATGGTGGCTGCGCAGAACCGGGACATATGGCGTGGGCTGATTAAGGAGGCCTTGACTCAGTAATGAGTTGTTGCGCCGCTGATGATGATGATGAAATACCGGCTATAAGGACACTGTTTTAAAGATCTGCCAGGATCTGACGATTTTTAGAGCCCGAAGGATATCCTTAGCCACTCTCTCCTCCCACATATTATTAGTTTTTTCCTTAAGGATGCTGTTTTAAGATGGCGAAATTTTATTTTATTTTTTTTTTAATCCTTAAGGATAATATTTTTTAAACGGTTTTTTAAGTTATCCGAAGCATAACTTCCGCCATTGTTTTCCTCCAGGATACTGTTTTAAAATATTTGACGATTTTACGATGGCGGACTTTCACCATTGTTGTCCTTAAAAACAAACTGTTTTTAAATATTTAGCGGTTTAACTTTTTTTAAGATGGCGGAAGGATATTCCGACTTTTTTAACCCATCCTATGTGAGGCTATTGTTGTTCTCCAGGATACTCTTTCAAAATATTTAACAATTTTAAGATGCCGGACTTCCGCATAGTTATTATAAAAAAGCATAAATAATGTATTTAACAATACATGATTTTTATCGATAAATAAATAAAACTCAATTATTAGTTACAATGGTCTAATCTTTAATTATAAGAGCGGGCGTAACCGTGACAAGGGATGCTAGTAGATATATATATAATAATTTGTATAAAAGTAGTAAATTTGAGAAAAATTATTACAATGGCATGTCATTAACATGCCAAACAACTACTCACTAGTAGCACTTCAATAGTTCTACATTAGAATGTTTCTTAACCATTCTTCTTTTCAGACGCCTTGAAGGATTATCGGGAATGGAATGAGAGGCAAGTTGGGAGACTTGGGAGTGGATTAGAGCAGGTTAGCTGCATACCTGCTCCAATACACTAGTCTGAATATGAAATATATAAATATGAAAATAGAGGTGTTTGGTTTGGCCCAAATCATCTACATACATAACATTAAGATCCTTATGGATAAATTCGTTTGTGATATAATGAGGAGCAGAATTGTTTCATGAATTTCGGATTGAAAGGATTGGATAAGAGAAGAATAGAAAGATTTAGTGTAGCCCTAAAGCTCAACTCCGCCAATCCAAATGGGCCTGATTACTGTCTTAATATAAAGTTTTTGTAATTTTTTGGAAGCTTTTTCTAGTAAATGTTGGAATAGTTGGAAAATACGAGTAGTTGCTTGTCTTTTTAGTCTGGTTTGTGGACACTTATATTTCAAGTGAGATACATAAGTTGTAGAAACAAGCTAGTATTTTAACTTGAAACCGTATCACGGATTCTGAATGAGATTCTTCTGTTAATTATTCTTATAGCTTTAACTTAAAAAAAAAAAAAAAAAAAAAAAAAAAGAAAGTAAAATACTGACTATTTAAAAACAATACCCTACTATTTAATATTTTTGAACAAACTATGCACTATAGAAGACTCTCTTCCCTACTGATCACGAGTACCATTGTATAGCCGATTATCAGGAGTTTGCGGCTGGTAGAGTAATCCTCGGAGGAGTAAAGACCTCGAGAACATCCGAGACCGCAGGATCCATTCTGCCCGGCCGCAGCCGGTGGGAGGGGGTGGGCCTCAGATTGTAAGCTGATAATTTATCGTTTAATGGCCTTGTTTCCACTTGGGTTCAACGCTTAATTTAAGTGTCCTATGATAATATCTCATTTTGTATAATTTGAAGTAAACGGCATGGTTGACAGGGTGGCAGATTTTTAATCGAGCTCAGTATTATTAACCATTTAAAGGATTCCCTTTTAAAGATTCAAGATGTCAGTTCTTATCATGTGAAAGCCTATAAAGTATAGTTTATAGGTATAAAAACACATATATATGAAGGATACTAGTAATTAATTATATTGTGCTAGTTTCCTGGAATCGATTTTGGATCAGCAAATCTTTTTCCAAAGAATCGGTAGAATCAAAAATCTTGGCCTATTTGTTCATTGGGTAACATTTGCATTCCTTGTTCAAACGAGAACGATATGCATGGGCACTATCTTGGTGCATAATGGCTAGGTTCTTGTTGACAAAAGCTGAATACTTTGCCCACAAAATTGCATAAACTCTTGCAGTCCACTGCCCAACCGTCAGGAACAAGCTTAAAATGCTGAACGTCTTCTATCTTTGTCTGTTTGTCTGTTTTTTTAATCTCCTAAATCCTGTGTTTAACTACTCTAAAACCACCAACGTTTTTCCTACGTTTTAAGTATCTTTAGAAAATTGTAATTCTTTCCAAATTCGCATTCCAGCCGTAAAGAGTTCTTTTCCTCTTAACATTCTTCTTTCCAATTAAAAAGAAACAAACAATTAAAATTCCCTTGTTTAAGAATTTAGGAATCCTTGGGAACGTACCGTATCTCGCTGATGCTACTGATGATATTTTATGCTATCTTCAGGTAGTTTAGACATTATTCGCCATTGATGGTATCACAGCTAAAATTACACATTTTATATCCAGTATGAATATGTGGTGCGCAGTGAAGTTTCATAATCGACCGATAGTTGGCGAGCACCATTCGAGAGAGGTTACAAATGTTCGGTGTTATATAGAGCTAGAATTTTTTAAATTAAATTTACTTATTTGCAATTCAATTTTTATTAAAAAAGCAATAAATATATGAAGTGACATGTGGATTCCAGTGCAGTTTAAAAATGTACCGATGTATAGCCATTCTGCAACAGAGTTTGCAATGGTAAAACTATTAATCCCCACTTTACGAAATTTTAACTACAACATCTTTATAGCTCTAAGAAGGTTTGTAATAACAAATTTTACTATAATAATAATAAAAATGTATAGTCGTACGTAATAAAGAAATGAGGTTTGCGAAACTGTCCTAAACTTTTATGAATTGAAAATAAAATCCAACCAGAGGGATCTGTAAAATTATTTCTGTATTATATCTGTAAATATTATGTCTAATTATAGTTTTACGTACTCTTCAACTCATGTAATTTCAACCAGTTTAAAAATTATTGCGTTGCGTAAAAATATCCTTAAAAAAATAATGCTAAATTCAATACTTTAATACCATATTTTTATCGATGAGCAAATCACAATTCATTTTTTAGATAAAATAAATAAAATAAAATAAAAGTTCTTTATTTATTAGAGCGGGCGAAGCCACAACGGGGTATGCTAGTATAAATATAATTTTGTAAACAGCCATATTTTTAATTATTCAATGAAATGCATAGTTCAAAAGTTATATATGAATATTTTATGTCAATATCCTCATTTAAGAATAAATCTGATTATCCGGATTTCCGGGGGTCTGGATCAATTTCGCCCCCCCCCCCCCCCCCATTAATCTGTATAATCAGAGTTTTGCTGTATTCCCTTACAGCACTTTAGAATTGCAGACTTTAAATAAAGCTTTCTAACTGTAAATTGATTAGTAAAATCGGTTCAGCAGATTCAGGCGTTTAAACAAAAAAAATAATCATTTTGGATTTATAATATTAGTATAAATTATAATTGAGGGTCATTTTTATTGTATTGATAACCTTTCCTATTCTATTCGTATCGTTTAATATTTACAACACGGGCGATTGTATCCTTTGATCCTCTCGTAGGTCGAGGTGTGAGGTTTGTATTGATGGCACAGATATTTAGCTGCAGAGGTCGGTCGGGGCAATAGGCGACTGAAAGGAGAGGAAGGAGATGATGAATAATGGAGGCGGTTTGAGAGAAGAGATTTAGCGAAGGTGAGATGTAGGTCGTCCTGTCTGCGGGGGCCATCAAAGAGCCAGCACGGACCTGTTTATTATTTGGAAGGCGGTGGCTGGAATAATGAGGGCGAAAATTGTCGTAGTAGAAGATCAAGGTCTCTACCTCGAAAGTAATGACGTTATTAAGATGGCCGTATCGGAAGAGGAACCCATCGACAATGCTTATTATTTTCTGTCTTTTCTTTTTTTTTTTTTTTTTTTTTTTTTTTTTTTTTTTTCAAAATAAATAACTGACTTTGATCTCCTTTGAACCTTATTAATTTCAAAAACATCGTTTGTTCCTGCTTGTATAAGTCTGTATCCTTGAAAAGCTCCTTTTGAAACGCCTTTATCCCATCCTTGATTCCAATCACATTATTCCTGATCACTAGTTTGGATTTCGCCAGTCTCATTCCACTATCCAACAATGCCATCGTGTGGTGGACGTTATCTCATCTGCATTGGAGCGCAAGATGTACTGCACGGGTGTCTTTTTTGACGTTGAACAGGCTTTTGACCGAGTATGGCACCCAAATCTGCTTTATAAACTTCGCCAATTCCTTCCTTCTACATATTTCCTCATCCTCCGATTTTACCTTTCTGATAGAGTATTTCAAATTAATCATAATTCTACATACTCACCAACCTTTCCCCAGACCGCTGGTATTCCTCAAGGTAGTATCCTGGGTCCCATCCTTTATACAGTGTATACAGCTGATATCACAACCCATCCTAATACTATTCTCGTGTTATCAGTCAATGATGATAAATTTGCTGCATCCCAGACACTCCAGTCACATATCATTTCCCTTGAAGAATGGTGTCATAACTGGAGAGTTAAGATAAATCCCAGCAAATAACCTTTAGCATCCGTCGAAAGCCTACCTCATTCTGTCCTCCTGTATCCTTTTATGGAGTACCATTAAATAATGTAGAACAGATAAGATACCTTGGTTTTTATCTGGACAAGAGAACCTGGAACCCTCATACAAGATTGAAAAGACAAGAAGCAGCACGTCGATTTCGGCTACTACAACACCTACTTGACAAACGTTCAAATCTCCCGATACACTACAAAAAAACGCATCTACAAGACGATTATCAGACCTATTTGGACTTACGGTAAAGAGTTATCGGGATCCACCAAACCATCGAATTCTTCCCGCATCCAATTACTTCAATCCAAAATCCTAGATGCTCCTTACTTTGTTACAAATAATTGATTCACAACGACCTTAATATCCCATATGCTGAATTGGCACGAACCAGATACATTTCCTTTTATAATAAACTCACTGCTCATCCAAATCCACTTGTTGCACAACTTCCTTCCTATTCCATTCCTGGCAATCCTCGGAGGCGTCTGAAAAGAAGATGGCCCCGTGATCTTCTTTTGTAAATATTCATTAGAGTACTACAAATGGGTAGTTCCTCTACAAGTTTTATTCATGTCATTATGTCTCATATATACCACATATTTACTTGATATGTTTTTTAAAATACAGTTGTAAATTTCTATTAATAAAAGAATTAAAAAAAATATATATCTATATAAGTCTGTGTGACATAAAATTTTGAAATACAAATAATCAAGAAAGAGCCATATCTTCCGGATTCCGAAGTTGGCACTTATTTTAACATATCTTCTGCTTGGAGATAAAATTTACTAATTGCCATCTTTTCAAATTCGATAAAAAATAATTGTGTGTTGATATTATCGTTTCCCATAAGTATAAAAAGTCACCAAGTGAATATTACTGCTATTTCGCCTACTTAGAGGTAGGTATAAGTAATTAAGTACCAAATCAGATAGTTATACATTGAAATTTCTCATTCTGTACAGTGCATATATAGCAGTTATATTCACTTGCTGACTTTTTAAACTAATGGGAAATTATAATATCAACACACAATAACTTCTTGTCGAATTAGGAAAGAATTTCACTTACAAGGGGAGGACACACTCAGTCTCTCACGGATCTTGTTGGCAATTTTTTTGGAGGTTCCTAGTCAAAAAATATTAGACACGTATTTTGCCGTTCCGACCAATGGGCCCTAGAAGCCGAGAAAAAAAATAAAATAGCATTAAAATAATTTATTTTATATCTCGAGTTTAAAAAGTGATATAGACATGATTCTTGCACCAAGGTATTTATTTTGGATTGCGGATTTAAGAAAAAATACAGCCGCTTCATAGATTTTGGTTTAGGTTAATTAATTTCTAAAAAAAAACGATTAGATTTTCAAGCAAACTACCTCTATAGATTTTTTCACACAAAAATTAACATCAGATTCTAATTCAGCACTCTCAAAAACATTGAAAAACGTTTATTCAATAAAAACAAAAAATATCATTTTTTTACCCTTTTCTAGGGGATGAATTTTTAAAACCGATTATTGGCTTCTTTCCTTTAAATGGCCATTACTTTGTTACACTCCAAGCAAATTCAACTGGTTGCTGGAAAGAAGAGAGTCTCAGCTTTCATTTGGTGTATATAAATGCATAATTCAATGAACAAAAGAGATAGAAAAACCTTTTGGAAAAGTTGGAAAATCCGAAATACATTTTTATTTTTAACTTGAGTTTGAAACCAGATAAAAAGATAAAACCAAAGACATTTCGAGCGTATTAGCACCCTATATTTTGGGTAAAAATATGATATCGATACGTTTAATCGTCTAACCGTAATTCAAGTTTTTGTCAATAAAAAAAAAAAATGCATACACTTGGTCAGGCTAATTTTGAAGCTTACAAATTTTTATTGTTCTATTTAGATAAAATTTCGTATTTAAGGATTCTTTTGAATGCTGAATTCGAATTGAGTCGGTTCTTGTGAAAAAAATATATTTAACGCACTTCACTGGAACAATTTTAGCTTTTACACCGTAAATGGTGATAAATACTTTTTTTTAGCCCAAGAATTCCATTTCAGTACCCTCAAAAACTTAAGAAACGTGTGTCTATATATATATAAATATCAATAAAACAAATATATAAAAATACTAATTAGGAGAAAAAATAATTTATTACAAATTAATATTTACATAATATAAAAAACAGAACCACATATTAGATTTGATTGTTATATATTTACAATTTTGGATTTATTCTTCAAACCAACTTAAATACGAAATTTTATCTAAATAGAAAAATAAAAATTTGTAAGCTTCAAAATTACACCTTAGCATTTGTTTTAATATATAAAAATTAATATAAATATTATTTGTAATTTTAACCATCCTTAACAGTAGGTACCATTCAAACAGTAATTGAAGATCTTTTTATTATAGAAAAATAGCTATATCATTTAAATGAAATTTAAATGAAGCCAAGGCTAATGGGGTCGCTTATGGAAAAATAGCTACCATAGAAGATAACAGGATCAATTAAATGCTTATGCAATTAATTCCCTAATCTTTCCTTCCCTGCAAGTCGTTTCCATAACGACAATCAAAGGAAGTATAAAACGAAGTAGAGGAGAAGAAGAAAATAAAGTATATTCAGAGACAACTTACATAAAAGTACAATTCATTCGGCGATGGCCTGGCTACAAAAATCAGTTTATATAAATATAACATACATAGACATACACATAATGTATTGATTTTAGACTGTATAGGTGTTGTTTCTTTAGGCTTACCGTCCTTAAGTATTAGGAGGAAGTATAAGCTAGGAAAGGAAGGACGTGTTATTGGTTGCCAACCTACTCTAGTCGAAACGAGAAGGCTGAGATTCATTTCGTGGGACCGCTGGAAGTAAATGTCAACCGAACCAGGCAGGAATCTCTTACACCCTAATTTGCTCAGCCATCCTGGTTCCCAAAAAATATTGTTCAAAGGGAAATTGTTTAGAGCATTTCAGGTGATGGAAAAATGTGAAAACAAAAAAATTTAACAAGAAAGCAAAAAGATGGAGTAGGAATATAAAAAAAAGATGTTTTCCAAAAAAACAATTCAATTCGGAAATAATGAACACATGTTTATTTTTTTTTTCGGTATAGGCCAGCAAAGGACCAAGCTTAAGCAACCAAGTTAACTTTACGCTTTCTCCAATACTCCTTCATCTGTACATTTTTATCTTTCCTCCCTTCTGCCGTCCATTTTCTTCCTTGTCTTTTTGGAGCTGCTTTGCCTTGGAAACCTTCCCACTCTTTAATTTTGTTTATATAGTTTGTTCTGTCTTCAATTTTTTCTTTATTTAAGCCAATTTCTTTTAAATCTCCATGTACCTTCTGAAGCCAATTGGGTTTGCCTTTTAGTCTTTCAAAATGTTGCACAATTTTTCTAGTCAATCTGCTTAGACTCATTCTTTGTATGTGCCCATAGAACATCAGTCTCCTTTTCGTAAATTTCATCAGTTATCTTTTCTATATGTTTGTATACTTCTGTGTTATTTATCAATTTGGAAGTTTCTCCCACTATTCTGTTTCTCAATATCTTCCTCACGATCTTTCTTTCCTGTTCCTAAAACTAGTGTCTTAGCTGCATATAAACATCCTGGCCGAATTCCTGTCTTGTGATGACGAATTTTTGAGTTTATTTATTTCTTTATTCTTTATTTTATTTTATATTTTTTTTTTAAGGATTGGGATATATATATGTACATACAAATTGTATGTCACCTAAAGCATTAATTCTAAATACCAGCAAGATATGTATGAAATCATTTTATTAGTATTATTATTATCTAAGGATTCTAAAAATAAAACTGTTAAAGCAATTCATTAATCTCTTATACCTCATATAATGAAGGCGTAGGGACCTAGTTAGGACCAAAGGAGCAATATAGACAAATATGACCATAATGAAGTTGATTCGTTACATATCTACAATAAACAATGAGTCATCAGTGGGCCCTTTCTGGTGAGGACTGGGCTTAGACAGGGGGATTGTCCGCTCCCGGTACTGTTCAATGTAGTTTTGGATAAAGTAATGAAGGAATTGTGGGTCAAAAATAGCGCGGGGGCAAAATTAGGTACCAAAAATAATAATGTCAGAGTAAGTTGTCTGGCATATGCTGATGATCTTGCCCTCCTGGCGGAATCTGCAGATGAGGCAATAGGGCAGCTGGACGCCCTAAAAGAAGGCTGAAAGAGTGGGTTTATAAATATCATTCGAAAGAACGGAGTTCATGACTACGGATCGAAATTTTCGGGGAAATTAGTGTCACAAATAGCTTCAAGTATTTGGGAGAGATCATTTGTAGTAATGGTTCCGAGAAAAGAGAAATAGAGGAGAGGTTGGTCAAGATGGGATCCAGTTATTCTGTATGGAGTGGAGACCGCTTCTCTTCCTAGCTTAAGGAAACTTTTGGGAGTAGAGAGGAAGATTTTGAGGAAACTTTATGGGCCAATAAAATTACCGGAAGACATATGCTGAGGCCTAACAGAGAATTATACTGAGAAATGGATGACCTGGAAACGGACATTAGGTTATGAAGGCTACGTTTCTACGGTCATATGGTCAGGATGAACCAGAGCAGAATAAATAGGAAGATCTTTGGGTATAAAGGGGTTGGGGGGGGTACATCGGACAGATGAAGAAAGAAACGGAGAAAGTGGGAATTTCAAGTCAGGACTGTTTCGATAGGGATAGATATAGGGAAAAATTATGGGAAATAAAGGACCTTGTGGGTACCAAGCAGGTGAGGGGGAGGGGAGTATGGAGTGAGGAAGAAAGAAGAATACAGTCTGAGAGAATGAAGAAGAGGTGGGAGGAGACAAAGAAGGAGGGATGTGTGGGGAGAGTTGGGAGGAAATGATATTCATGTGGTCTATGTGGCCGTTTAGTGTAAAAAAAAACAACAATGCTAATCATTCTCTATTGCTTGGTCAATGATCGTGATATTTTCTGATGCGACTCCTCAGAAATCGCATCAGCCTTTGGATAATGGACTGTATGTAAAGCTATAAAAACGAGTGTTCACAATTTTGGGGAAACCTTACTCAGAAGATAACTGAACCAAATATTACAGAGAAAATCACTCACCTCGGTGGAGCCGCCGCTGTACCTCCGCTACTTCCCAGGGCGGATGAATGATTCCTGCAGGCTGAAACACTTGGTCAAGATATCTTCCTCTCAAATCACCACTCATTAGCATGGGGCACTATGTCTTTATTAAATAACATTAAAAAAAACACTATGAGAACAAACTTTTGGAAGGCTCATCTTAGCCTTGGGCATAAATAGACAGGAAGACCATAGGACCTTGGGCAAAGGGTTAGGCGCTCGTACTGGTGAGAAGACAGCGACAGAGTGAGAGATATTCCTGTACTGATTAGTGCATGCGATAAGAAGCCACATCTTTTAGTTTCCGAGAGTCAAAGTCAACTGCCCTCTGGGTAGCTATGGTAAAACTAAAGGGCCGATTAATCAAGGAATTCGGTAGTGGGCGTGACTATGAACGATATATTTTACTTTTCTCCCCCCCCCCCCACAAGAGCGCCGATTGGCGCGAACATCTATCTATTAATATAAAAAATGTTTATTTATTTGATATTTTTCTTGGTTTAAAAATAACGCTCTGGAACAAACAGTTGGATATAAATATACCGTTGAGCTCTTAGTGATTGCACAAGAATTAGTTAGGGCAGTTGTTATCTCTCGGTTTCAACAGGGAAGCACGTACAATATTTAGATTCTTATCGTGTCGTTTAAAACTTATTTTATTATCAGTTTTCCCGCTATTTTTCTGTATGATTTCTTTTGATTACATCACTCGAGGATATATGCTATCTTCCTCTCTCGTCATCAGCAACCTCTTCCGCTACTCAATCTCACGAATTAGAATTGCAGATATTTTTCACTTAGCATAATTATTCGTCTCTAAGGTTTCCCTGAATAGCTCGTATATAATTTAGCATATTCTCTCCCAGTTGTAGTGTGTATAATGTTAAGAAAGGAAACATCTTATATTTACCAAGATAGCAAAACGAGGGATTAAACGTAAGAAAGGGCGTGTAAAATATACGGATGAAGGATGAGGCGAGATTACAGCCGAGCGCAATGAATCACGAATCACGAAGACTGAACACGCTTCTCTTGGCAGCGCCATCTTTCGGCTCTCTGCGCCTTTAATAAATATTTACCAGCCAATCCGGATCTTATGAATCATTAAGCTGCCGCGATTAAAATGAAAAATATATTTTACTAATATCTTTTCAGTAAAATCCTGTTATTTACGTATTTTGTTCTCAGGAGAACGTAATATGAAATGCTTTGTCCGTTATTTTTTAATTATTATTAATGTGATAAATAAATATAACAGTTATGATTAATGTTTTTTATAGCTTTTTATAATAGGTTATATATTATAAAGACTTAGGTTATATATGAGGTGTTATTATTGATCACAATCGAAGTCTGAAATTAATTAGTCTTGAAAAAATCTCAGGTTTCATAATAAATTATAAAACGAAATTAACATTTAGTTTCCTGACTCATCCTAGCACAATTTTCCCCACGTGTGTGTTATCGGTAAATCAGTGTGATCCCTCCATTGTCTCCCAAATACGCCAATCTCATATCATAAACCTTCGAAAATGGTGTTGAAATTAGAGAATTAAAAAAAGTCCAAACAAATCTCATCAAATAAGCTGTACCCTTTGTCGTAAACCTACTAATTATTGTCCGAAAGTATTCTCAATGATATTCCATTAATCCCCTGGACAAAAGTCTCCCTTGGAAACCACATACAGGACTAAAACGACAAAAAACTATTCGTCCTTTCCGACCCTCCAGAACAGGACTGGATAAGTCCAAATTTTGATATTTTCTGATTGGTTATTTATTTTAAGCGAATTTTCGAAAAAAAATTAGCTACTTTAATTAACTAATTAGAATTTCTTTAATTAGTGATGAAAAGAAACTTAGATGTGAATAACAGATGTGCCTTGCTATTCGCACAAATCTGAATCAGGAGCTTAGGCGAGTGTGTACTGGGTCGGTTCGCCTCGTCGCTCGTTTCCTCTCGGTCTTTTGACTCGTGCCCAGAGACCGGCATTTTTTGGAGTGCTGCCGAGCCGATCCAAGCTAAGGTGAGCTAACACTGGGCGACCCAGTACACACTCGTGTTCGCCTGCATTTTTCTTGCCTCGACGAGTGTGTACCGGCATTAGGGTTATTGCACCCTGAATTTGACTGAAGATTTAATCATTATTAAATTAGGTGATTGATTCCAGGAAAGTAGTTGTCATTTCATTGTATTTTATCCATGATTAAATTTTGCCCAACTCTTGATATAGCAAGAATAATGGAAAACTAACTGTCTTTGTTATATAAACCAAAAAAAAAATTCAAATTATATATATTCCAGATTTGGGATTTCTTTCTTTTCTCGTATAATTCGTTTCTACCTATCCAGTAATATCTAGAAATGATGTGGAGGAGCACCATCGTGTTGGAATATTATGTTTTGCTAATAAGTAGTTTGAGTCGGTCCCCTATTATCCCAATTTGTAAAACGATAAATGCTTCTTGAACCAATGTGGGTTTTCAGCTGCCCAGTAGTGCCGGTTGTGGACGTGAACGTTGCCATCTTCGCAGGTGTATTGCCAAACAGAAAAAAAAAATCCCAATAAATAAAATGGGCCCTCAAGCTAAGGATAAGCAATATTAGCAAGGGTCTTTCTAATGATAGTGACACTTTTATCTCTGTAGCTTCTTAATTTCCAAATCAAACTTTCAATCATTATATCAAAATAAAAATAAAAAAATAAACAATAATCCCCTCCCATTTCAAAATAAACAGGAAAATAACTATGAAATAGCGATAATGTGCTTAGTACTGAGAGAGGTCAAAGTCGCTGTTGTTATTATGAATACCTGAACTGGCCTAAAATTTATGTCAATAAATATTATATTTTTTCTTTGTTTTTTATTCTAATGAAGTGTTTCTTTTTTATTTAAAATACATCAAGCGATTATCATAATGTCTTATTTACCAAAGTACCTGATTGTATGCTAAATGAGAACACCATGTTTTTTCGGTTTGCACAAAGAGGTAAAAAAAGCAATCAACCCCTAAATTAGAAGATAAAGATTTTTTTTATTTTTTTTATTTTCTCCTCTTAATTTTTTATTCTTTTTTAAATATTTATGTAGCTATATACTTTAAAAGAATGGTTCCAGCTTCTCTATGTTCTAGAATATTAAAATTTTGAAATGTTTGTTTTATAAAATTTACTACTTTCTTATATTGCAAAAGTTGCTCCATCAGCAAAATCCTCGCCGCCAGTCTTCAGTATCTTCCATTGCCAATAGGGAGGGGTGCCCATATTTACACCTGTGCCCTTTTTTTATACCTTTTCCTCTGCCTATAAAATAATTTTTATAATGCAATACTAATAAATAATCTTCTTTTAAAGATTTTTGATTTCTGAGACAATCGTGAGAACGTCCCACCAATTTCTTCTATCCATAAACTTGCTATATATCAAACCTACAGGGTTTAGTTTGATAGACATGATATTCACGTCTTGCCAAAAGGGTGGCCCCTCGCGGGTGGTCCGGGGGTTCCACACCTTTTGTTGGTGTGAGGAATATTTCTCTACCTGCCTATCCCTTACCGGGTAATATTTGGGGTAAACGCTGTATTTTGAGTTTTTCTAAATTTCATGAAACTGGAAAGTCGGTGGGCGTGCCTATACTTTGAAATAGGCCGGAAAAATATTTTTGGAATCAGTCTTGGAGATGGATCGGTCTTGAGTCAGTCTGTCTTTGGTCCGGCTGGTTCCTCCGGAGCTGGTTCCTTGAGGTCTTCGGAGCTTGAGAGCATTCGGCTTACCACCACGAAGTCACTTCCACCCACAGCATAGCATCGCCCTTAAGATAAGTCTAGCTTATGATATTTGTTACCATATAAGTTTTAAACCTAAGTTATGATTCTTATTCTGACTGTAATTTTATGTGTCAACCCTTAATTAACAACATATAATTTGTTTTTTAGTTTAACCTTCGTTCATTTACCATTTGCATGCCACTCATTTAATTAATATATTTTGATTACTCATATTTATAATTAACACATATTAATTATCGACCCCACGATTACCTTGTGGAGAAGACTTAATTAAATTTATTAATTATTTAAAATACTTATTTATCATTTGTCAGGAGATTAAGTCCTGACTGGCATCCCTATATTTAGATTAATGCTGGTCCGGACTGACTCAGAGACGGACATAGCAAACTGATACTACAAAGTTCTACTTACTCTCTTTCCATACTAGTTGTGAAAACTACTTTCCCGTAAGGACATGTAGTCCCACTTTTTCTTTAAAAATTGACCCTCAGTCAATTGAATTCTCAGATAATCCATGAATATTCATTGAATGAATATTTCATAATAAATAGCTTTACAATCTTCATAACCAATTATAAATTATTATTTATTTTTTTATTCATAAACTAACGAAGTGTAATAAATTTTAAATAATCAAGGTCCTTATTAAAAAAAAAAATGATGAAGAGGAATTTTTTTGTGGTAGACAACTTAGACAAGGAAATGACATTTGACTTACTTCTGAACTGAACTCTTTAAAAAAATTCAACTTATTTAAATGTTCTTTAACTATGGAATAAAGTTTAAAGAGACAAACAAAAAACTTATTAAAATACTGTCAAGCATCTGTGCCAATTATGAGAGCGTATTGCATTATTCAAGTTTCTTATACCTTGTTTAATGAAAGTGCTCAAACAATTATATTTAGTCTTTTTTTTTAGTATTTGAAACTAAAATTAGTTTTATTAATCCCTCTAAAAATAGAAGGAACAGGGAGACTGAAAGTTTTAAATAATTTTACAACCTTTCACCCCCCTCCCCTCAAGATGAGGTTGAAACTTTTTTTTTTTTTTCCAAAGAAAAACTTCATCAAGACAAAGCTCATTCCAGAAGAGACAAAAGTTATATTAACCTCGGTTATCAACTCGTACAGTTATCTAACTATCCTGAGGAAAACCTCTGGTTATTTCTGAAAAATGTTCAATAGACATTCTACGATATTAAAAGATGAATTAGCTTGAAAAATATAATTTTAAAAAAATTACAAGAATCAAATGAAATTCCGGAATTCCTTATTACAGATGAATCATAAAAAAATTCTGGTCCCTTGAAAAAATCTAGTTAATTAATATAAAACAGTGCATTTTAGTTCCCTGGGTATAACGTATTTTTTTCTCTCTCTCTAAGGTCGGCAAAACGTCTTATAGCTGGTATTTTACTATTGAATTAGAATTTGTTTTTTCCAGGATTTCGTTTGTTTATACTTGATATTGCCGACTCATGAAATGAAAAAAAGTAATCTTTATTCTCGGACGTATTGTACCCTAAGAATAACAAAATTGAATCACAAGGTAGTACAATGGTCTGGCTTATATAATTCCATACCAAGCTATATATACCATATATATGAAGAACATGACACATGTAAATACAGTTAATAGTAAATAAAATTATATTGAAAATTGCTTGATTTAATCTTTATCGTAATCCTAAAAAAAAAAAAACATCTGTATGTTAAAATAAAAAATGGAAATTATATCAGCAATAAAAAGTGGTCAAAACAAATAATTGTTCAAAATTCATACTAGTGTACTTAAATACACAGCGTTGTTCATGTATACAAATAATAGTAAAAGTAAATTGAATTTATAAAATAACTTGAAATGAAACAAAAAATACACAATATATACATGTTATCCCAGAATTATGTTGTGCTATATTTCTTAATTTTTATTTCTTATAGTTATTTGATTTGATTTTTATTTCTTAAAGTACTTTTTTTATTTTGGGATAATATGTAAATGCATTTGCAGTTAAATATTCCTAGTATATTAGATAATATTTAACTATACCAAACTTACATCCTGATTGCATTGATTTAAAACTAAAACAATTTTATTCATTTGGATATAGAACAAAAATGGCTATATTTGCTTAACCTTTAAAGAAATAATCCCGTATTTTTAGAACATTTTTAGATCAATAAATTTTTCTATATCC
This sequence comes from Euschistus heros, assembly GCA_003667255.2. Classification (NCBI taxonomy): domain Eukaryota; kingdom Metazoa; phylum Arthropoda; class Insecta; order Hemiptera; family Pentatomidae; genus Euschistus; species Euschistus heros. The sequence continues at coordinate 591,617 of RCWM02000328.1, read as the reverse complement.
CTTTGGAATAATTTCTTTTTAATAATTGGTACAGTGTATTGTAATAAAAGCTCTTTTATTTTATATAAATTTTATTATTACAAAAAAAGTAATAAAGAAGTAAAAAAAAATAAGCAAATGTAAATAAAGTGTAAGTATATAATTTATTTTATCTCTTTCGGTTTTGCCTTTCTTGACTTTAAAGTTGTTTGGATATAGAACAAAATGAACGGTCTATAGAACAGAACAAGATAATTCTTTAAGCTAGACACAAAACTAGGGTTATAGAACATTTATCTACTGAATACTCGACTATGGGCTAAGATAATACTGTTATTTAAATTGATATAGAACAAGAATTGTTTTTCTAAATGTTTGGTGTATATAACTCTATATACCCTAAAACTGGACTTAGAACAAGAACAATTCTGGGATGACGATGTGTAAGTTATAAAAAAAAAATTAAAAAACTTAAAACTTAAAAAAATTAAAACTTTCGGTATATCGTATTTTCAATTTGTACATCCGATCTATCATAATCTCTTTACTGTGAAAATCTTGATTTATTGTACTTATTATTTGTCCTCTCGAAGATACTATTTATCGGAATTCTACTGTATATAATTTTTTCCTAATCCTTTCCCCTTTATAGTTGCCGATTCCATATGTTATCGCATATTAGCTGTAATTAACTGGAACTACTATTTGTTGATAACGAAAAGAATGTTTACAATAAAAAAAAAATGATCAATAGAAATCAAAATTAACTAGAAGTAACTTAAATACACAGACCTTAATATCTCTGGCAGCATCAGAATTCTGAGGTTGAAATGGTTTGGTCACCTAAGAAGAATGGAGTACAATAAGATGCCAAGGAAAATCTATGAAGGCACATCAGGTGGAAAGAGAAGTAGGGGGAGACCCAAGGGCCGCTGGAGGGACAGTGTACTCCAAGACAAACGGCAGATGAAAATGAATGGGTTGTATGCGATGGATAGGGATAAATGGAAGGCAGAAGTTGAGCTTAAAGAAGAAGGAGAAGAAGCAAAATACAAGTAAAATGCATCGTGTTGCAATGTGTTAGATGTCGGTAATTGTTGTTTGTTGAGGATGCACGATGGTTTTGTTTCTATTATCCAATTAATTATTCAATAAATACAATTATCTACAATCCAATACATTGATGATGAAATTTCCTAATAAATAGTCTCTGGAATTCTTGAAACGATTTGTTTCCCGTGTATCTCTAAATGCATATGTGATTGTTACGAATATATCTCCTTTGTTGTTACTAATTTGATTAGTTAGAATTTTGTAAATCGTATGTTATTGGCAAATGTTTGTGAAATGAGGGTACGGGTCATTTTAAAATTTTGTCGGAATTTCGACATTGTGATTACATTAGAAAAAAGTTTTTCTCCATAAACATCTTTATGTTTGTATACTGATGGTACTAGCGAAAAATCCCATCATAGAGTGCAGTCTATATGCACGTTTAGAAATCATGAAAGTGAGGAAAACTGAGAGGGATTGAGGGAGAAATAGAAATTAATAAAATATTTACTGTACAAAAAGAATTGTTAACAAGTATAAGATCAAGTAGTCGATTAAAAGATATTAGCTAAAAATAATTAAACATTTAAATATAAAACTTGAAAGAAAAAAAATAAAATGGTAAGACATTATAATATAAATTTATTCTTTGAAATTGAACATTAGATTAATATAATAAAAATTAGATTAGATTAATATAAATAGTGAAAATATATATAAAAGGTATTTCTTTTTTAATCCTATTTCACTTTTCACAGTTTTTCCTATTCTAATCTATTTCCCTCACTAGGGATATAAAGTTAATTAGGATTATTATAAAATAAATAAATTAAGGCTTAGCGAACCCGAAGGTTCGATGCCTACATCACCAACCGTCGACCGCACACTTCCCTCCAATCCACTCCTCCAAAACCGAAATCCCCCAGGCCCGGACGCAATCCTCCCTTCTTCATCTCGGTCTACCCCTCGTCTCGGTCGTTTACCTGAATGAGGAGGAGGATCTCTGGATAGAAGGAGCAAAATGTAAACTTGTAGGAGAATTTATATTTAGACTCCATTCTGGATATAGTAGGAGGATTTAAAAGAGAACACAGAGCAGATGTGGAATGGGTAGGAAGGCAATCCGCATTTTGCATCCGGTTTTATGGAGCAGGACCTTATCCAAAAAGAAACGGATTTTTCCATCATTGGTAGAAAGCACCCTCACATATGGCGCTGTAACATGGTCCCTCATCAAGATTATCAGGGATAAGTTAAATGTAGTTGAGATGGACTACTAGAGGAGGTGTATCCCGAATACCAGGGTAGATCGCGTAAGAAATGAAGATATAAGGAGGAAAATGGAAATTACGGAGAGCGTGACGGAAAATATCATGAAGAAGAAGTTAATATGGTATGGATATGTATGTCAAATGCCTCCTGAAAGTTTGCCTGAAATGGTTAGAAAATGGCACCCTCCGAGAACTAGAAGGATAGGACGACGAACAAGGAGATGGGAGGATGAGATAGGGGAAGAAATGGCAGGAAGGGGTTTGAGGGATGGTGATTGGTGGGACAGAGAACTGTGGAAGGATAGTTTGACCTGACGTAAACCCAACGAAGTAAAACACCGTTTCAAAGAAAAAGAAGAAGAATTAAATTGCTAAGTAATATTTTTAAATACTGCTGTATTTAAAAATTTTACTAAGCAATTTTAAATTTTGGAAATTTATATGAGGGTTTTGCATTAAGTGGAGCATATCCCTCAAGAATTCATTCAAAATCACATTAGACCTATACCGCATTTCCTCAATTTATATGATTATTTCTTCTTTATTTTATTATTTTTTATTTTTATTTTTATTTTTTCATCTTATTTATTCATCTTGTCTCTGACCAGATGTAACTAATTTTATTTCTTTCTGTACTAATTTGTTATTCTTAAGGGACTTGGTCCCAGAATAAAATTATTTTTCTATTTCAATTTAAAATTGTTTTGTAATATTTTTAAATGCTGCTACTTGATTAATATTTAATCCCAACACTTTTCATAGTGTTTAGTAAAAGTATATAAGGACGTGAACATTTAATAAAGCACAAAACACTAAGACAAAAAAAAAAAGTCATTCCGTTTGAATTTTTTACTTCTTTGTGGAAACAATGTAAGGAGTAGTAAATTTCATAAAATAAGTAAATTTTATAAAACAAACATTTCAAACCTTGTTTTATTTTATTAAATTGTAATAAACTATATTCTAGTACACGAATAATACGAGAACACAAATAAATCCCAAATCCGTATATATGTAAACACACACATTAAATTTATAAATTGCGATTTATAGAGTAATTTTCCCCATAACCATGCGCATTAGCCTATTGCCAAATCTGTTGCACTTGTGAATAGTCGGTCATCTGCATTTTTTTTCAACTGTGTTTGTGAATTTAGGGTTAAAGATGTTACCAGAAACCTATGTTTTATCTCTTTATTGGTGTCCAATGGACTTCGTTATGGGGCTATTACAAAGATTAATACTAATTTGTGAATCATAGTGGAAAAAATGCGTTTTTTCTAAAATATGATTTTTGCTGTTAACCGACTATTCACAAGTGCCACAAATATGTGCCAGATTATCAGAACCACACTAGATATCGATGCGCGTTCTAGTTTTTCTATAGCCCTACTCAATCTGATTGACCGCTCATGATACCCGTGATAAGAGCTACCCCTGCGGGAGTTGACCTCGGGATCTCCAGATATTTCCTCCAGCATGACCCTTCCTGAAAAACCACTTGGTGTCCTTTGTTCGGTTTAAAACTATTCTGACCTGACAATAGGGAGAGACCCCACTCCGCTATCTGGGTAGTTTCCCAACTTTTGCAATCCAAATGCTGAATAGGGTTAGCTGTTGTATGGTGAGGAAGATAGGGGGCTATATCGGTCGGGAAAACATTTATGGGTTCTCATCCAATTACTTTTATCTTTCTATTTATAGTTTAGTTATTTCAATCTCAACGTCAGTATATTTTGATTTACGATATAGTTATGTAAAAAGTATATTTTTGATTTATTTTAATAAAAATCTTTAATTTATTTTTATAAGAATCTTATTTTTATTTTTTATTATTTTATTTTTTTACATACTGTACATATAATCTGATTATATTGTTGAACCTTATACAATACTAACTTTGCAAATTCAAATTATATATATTTCATCTGGTAAGATACATATAAAAATAAAAACATTGAAAAAAATATGATAATAATGAGAAAGATAATATAGTGGCTCAGTGGGTTAGTGCGTCACCAAGCTCACTCGTTTGAACATGTCCGAAGGCCGAAAATTTAGTTTCTCTTATTTCGGCCATGGATAGACTTAGGGGTCGGAAGACACTCCAGAAGCACACCCAGCCTATAAAGTGGATATCCTTAAATGGGGTAAAGCCTGTCGGTTAAGCCTCCTTTCACAACCGTTGGCCCAGTAACAGTACATCTTTATATATAATGGGGCTTATAAAAAAAAATGACCATTTTATCAAATTCCAGAGTTTAAAAGTCTGTAAATATCTTAGTGCTATTTATTATTTACCAATACTTAATAATCCCTTTAGAGCATTCTCTAAGCTTGTTTAATAACACTGGACTTCTTAAAAAAAAAAAAAAAAAAAAAAAAAAGAACCTGTGGACTGGTCCCTCACGAATTTACTCCTCAAAATCAGCTAAGAGGCTAGAAATTTGTGAAAGTTTGAAATCCTGCCCCATCCACCATATAGTCCAGACCTCGCACATTTGGATTACTACTTGTTTCGATCCATTTTCCATTTTCTTCAAGGGAAAATATTTGATAATTTTGAGGAAGTTGAAAATGCTGTCCATGAGTTCTTTGACAGCCATCCTAAGGAATGGTATCAGCGTGGCATCGAGCAATTGCCTAGCAGATGGGTAATGACGGTAGATAACAATGGACTATACTTTAAGTATAATTTGTATTTTATATCAAAGAAATAATAATACAAATATTTGTTTTAAAAAACGGTCATTTTTGTTTTATAAGCCATATTATATTGGTAAGCATGGTTATATAGAAGGATCAATACAATTGAGTGATAAATTAATTGTCACTTCTGCTGGTGTTACGTTGTTTTTTTTTTTTTTTTTTTTTTTTTTTTTTTTTTTTTTTTTTTTTTTTGTTCAAAGGCTGGTTTCGAAAGTAAACATTCATGATGAGTTTAAAAAAAAAACAACTAAAATTCAAAATATTAATAATTTGATACACAGATTACATTAATTTATTTTATAGATGTTTGACAAGAAATAAAACATCTTGATATTTACCTAAGAAAAGAATAGTCGTGTATTAGAATGGGGGAGCCTAAGGAAATGTATTAGACAATTCCCTTAGGCCCCTGCTTTCCCATCCTTCTGAAATTTAAACAGTACGAATTAAGAAACATTTCATATTTTTAGAAAATTTGAAAAAACAAAAACAAACCTTTTTATCAAGTTTTATGGCTAAAAATAATAAATAAATGTGTATTAATTATTTAATTTATTTTTTTAAAGTCTTTCAAAAATAAATTTATCTTTATAACCCTTGATAAGACGAATTAATGTAACTAGTCCACACTTTTTTTTTTCTTTTTTTTTTTTTTTTTTTTTTTGGTAGCGAGGGTAAATAGAAGTTTGAAGGACCTAGTTTAAAATACAAGTTTAAAAAAGCTCTGACTCCTAGAAAAGAATTTTTAAAAAACTTTCTTTGTTAATGTCCCTGATTTGTTAGACCCCTCATAGTTCTAAACTTATGAACAGTTTTTCATTAAACTTTAGTGCTATGTCGCTATTAGTTTGGAGCCGTAAAGAAGGAAAAAAAAAATAAAAAAGGTCTTACTGCCTTTAACTCAGTCCATGCATTTTTTAAGGGTTCTACCTCTCTAAGGACGACAAAGACGTTGAAGGTTGAATAAAATGTGTTTTCTCTTGTCTCCTTCATCAAACTATACTTTGTTAACTTTTCACACGTCAGATTTTTCATTTTTTCCTCTGATTAATATATATAATTATCCATTTTTGAAATTTACAACTGTAGTTATAAAAAAATACAGGTAATAAATATGATTAGCAACCACCCAATAGTAATAGGGCGTATAAAATAAAATGACCGTTTTATCAAATTCCAGAGTTCAAAAGTCTGTAAATATCTTAATGCTATTTATTATTTACCAATACTTAATAGTCCCTTAAGAGCATTCTCTAAACTTGTTTCTAACACTGGACGTCTTAAAAAAAAAGCCTCAGTTCAGTTATTTATTTCATAGAAGAAACATGACAGTGTCCTACCAAATTCTCGTAATTTTAACACATTACTGGAAAAAATAAATTTCACAGCCGCTGAAGCAACTCGTGAAATTATTAAATATGAAGGGAAAGGTGTCCTTGAAGACCGCACTGCAGTTGGTTTGAAAAATTTAGAAGTGGAGATACGACGTTGGAAAGGAAGAAGGGCTCCGGGCGCCTATTAATGGATATTGATGAGGTTCTGAAGGAAGCTGTTGGGTCCACAAGTACTCGTGAACTTGCCAGGGAGTGTGGTGTGTCGAAAGATACTGTTAGTTGCCATCTTCTCTCCATGCGGAAGGTGAAAAAACCCTGTAGACTGGTCCCTCACGAACTTACTCCTCAACAATCAGCAGAAAAGTTTTACAGAACTTCATGGGATTGAACTCCTGCCTCATCCACCATATAGTCCAGACCTCGCACCTTCGGATTACTACTTGTTTCGATCCATTTTTCATTTTCTTCAAGGGAAAAAATTTGAAAATTTTGCGGAAGTTAAACATACTGTCCAACAGTTCTTTGACAGCCATACCAAGGAATGGTATCAGCGTGGCATCGAGCAATTGGCCAGCAGATGGGTAGTGCTGGTAGATAACAATGGACTATACTTTGAGTATTAATTGTATTTTATATCAAAGAAATAATAATATAAATATTTGTTTAAGAAATGGTCATTTTTTTCTATACACCCCATTAGTATTCTATTAAAGTTCTATATGAAAAGGTCCCGAAGCCATCTCTTTTTAAGGCACCTCAAAGGGTTATCTAGATTAGAATGGAGAAAAAAAGTTGAGAGGCTAGTGGATTTAAATGGTTATGTGCTTTCTTATTATAAAAGGATAAAGGATGCTGCAGCGTTTGTGTGGGTCGGCACACAGAGCCTTCCCTTCGTTCACAACAAAGAAGCACAATTCTCACAACTTTGCTTTATCCCTCAACTGGGGTGAGGAGAGAACCCTTGTATTCAGATGTCCCTAACCTTAAAACAAGCATTGGTCACTGATAATACGTTTTTGTAAATTTAGGCCTACATAATATACTAGATTAAAACGAAAAATGCCGGACGTTTTCTGCTTCTTTAACATTTACTAGACAAACGTTTAAACCTTCCGATTAATTACAAGAGGCTCATTTACATGACAGTAATTAGACCTATTTGGAACTACGGAGTTGAGCTTTGGGGCTCTACTAAACTGTCCAATTTGTATCCATTCAGTCCATACTATCCAAAATTCTGATTAATTTCCAATACTCGTTATTACTGTTACGGTGTAACAGACAAACTTATCCATATTGATAAAAGTACAGTTGACCGTTATGGTGAATGGAGAAGAAGATGATCAATGATGCAGTGAAAGAGGAACGCCACGTCTAAGAAGAAATCCTTTTGTATTGTTATTACTTACTTATTATCTTTTTATACATTACCCTTACATTAATTTTTATTTTATTGTTATTTTTTTAAATTTAATTTAATTTTTTACGTTTTTATTTTTTTCCCCTTATCATTCCTGTCTTGTCCTTAATCTTACCTTGCTGCTTTATATTATTACTGATTTATATCTCTGATCTTTCCTATGCGGTTTTTTTTATATTGTTTTTTATCCATGTCATTCTGTATTCCATTTTTCATCTGTTTATCGTTCTGTTATTTTTTGTCACATTTAGTATTTTATTCATTATAACCCTGATGACCTACTTTATTGTGTATTTATCTTTTTTATTGTTAATTTATTATCTTTTTATACATTACCCTTACATTAATTTTTATTTTATTGTTATTTTTTTTAATTTAATTTAATTTTTTACGTTTTTATTTTTTTCCCCTTATCATTCCTGTCTTGTCCTTAATCTTACCTTGCTGCTTTATATTATAACTGATTTATGTATCTGATCTTTTCTAGACCTGCATGGCAGTTCGTTGGCACGTATTAAAGAATTTCTTCTTAGACGTGGCGTTCCTCTTTGACTGCATCTCTGATCATCTTCTTCTCCATACTCCATATAGACCTTAATGCTCCATATGTTGCTGATTTAGCCACAACCAGATACCTGTACTTTCATAGTAACCTCTTTAACCATTCAAATCACCTAGTCTTCCAACTTCCTTCACACTCTCTAAGGCGTATGAAAATAAAATGGCCTCGGCACCTTCTAATATAAAACTTTTATTGAAGGGCTTGAAGTTAGCATTAACTTCACATTTACTACATATATTTTTATTTTATTGTGTACATTTTTTAATTTCAATAAGTATCTAAATATTTTTTTTTTTTAATTTCTCAATTTTTTTGAATACGTAAATTGGAATACTATCAATGAGTAGTTCCTTTTAAGCACATAGTCATACCATTGAATTATTATTAATACCTAATAATTTACTTGATATATCTTATTTTATGCAGTATCAAATTTCAGTAAAAGTTATCTTTGCAAGTATATACTTATATCTGAAACAACAGTTTTAATTCCAGATGACTCCATAAAAATACCTAACAATTGAATTCATGAAGATATTAGTGAAGCTTGGGAGTATCAAATTACTCTTAATTTATTAATTCTTTTTCTACTGGGTTGAAAGCCGAGGAGAGAGGGTGGGAGGAGGGAAGCCAAACATGAGCGGATCCATATAAGATGTTTGCCGGTGACTGAGCAAATGTTTGCTTTGGGAATGAGAATCGGCAGTGCAAAGAGCCCTTCAATTAGCAAAAGCCGTTTGTCTCGGGCAAAACAATATCCCATGTGGTCGGCGGATCAAAAGCTCTTGTCGCCTCCTGTACCTGGATAAAAATCTAATTAGGCCTTATGAAAGAGAAAAGAAGTTGGGCGGAGAGCGAAGGGAAGGAAGCGAACAATAGGAGCAGGAGAGTGGCGCAGGAAAAAACCCCGCTGAGACAAACAATTTCTCCTGATTATAAGCTTCCCGGACTCCTCAAAGGCCGTTTAGAGAACCGCATCGAGCCTACAATCCGCTGTGTATGACTCCAGCTAAATAGCCTTCCACCTAGCCCCATTGTCCCCTTAGCCGCTATAAATCTCTTATTTCGCTTTTATCCTTTGTGCCAGTTTTTTAGAGCAAGAAGTCCTTTTTGATTTACCGCTTAAATTTAATGTCATTTTCTTTCAACTTAACACCTCATACAACGGCAATTAAAAACTCTCCTTATTGAAGTGCCAAACCATTATATTAGAAGACAAGGCAGATCTTTTAGGATCATAATCAGTTTCGAGTTGTTTTTTTTTTGTGGGTTTACCAATCATGCAAACTTTTTCAGTTTCTCAATTATGGTTCTATCTTCACGGTGTATATTATGGATACAATACAGTAGCACCTCACTAATCCGACACTTAAGGGACCAAGGTGTAGGGCGGAACGGCCAAAAGGTCGGATTAACCGAAGATTTCAATGAGGCACTTTTTTTTGTTGTTTTTTTCTTAACAGTTAAAGTGTATACATGTTTATTATATTAAAAGTTACGTATATATTAACATTTTAAAAAAGTAAAGGAAATATAAAATGTAAAATCTTACTTAATATACACCAATAGGCTGTTTCCATATAAATGTTTTAGCTAGTTATTTATAAATAGAAGCATTGAGCATAATAACACTGTATTGTGTTTATTATTATTTCCAGGGTTTGAAATCAATAATTATTTTTTTCCAAAAAATCATATAATAATTATTATATTTGATTTTTAATTTAAAAATCATTCTTGATTTATAAATAAAAATTTCAATTGATCTTTGATGTTTATTGATTTGATTAAAAATTATGATCAATCACTGAGTGATATGGTATTGCATAAATAATAATGATTAAATTGTGATAAAAAAAAAAGTTGATCAGAAAATAAAAATCACCTTTTACACACAAATTGATTAATATGTTTGTATACAAAATACTCAAAATACATCTTGGAGATAATTCAAAAAATTTAACTTTCTCATTTAGAAAGGAACTACTCAAAAATTATTATTATGGTTAATTGTACAAATTTTGTTTAAAAATAATGATCAGAATTTTATTTTTATCACTTATGATCAAAAATAAAAATCGATCTTAATAAAAATCATCAAATGATTTTAAAAATTCCAGATAAAAATCTTGATCGGATTTGATTTTTATTTATTATCGATTTCAAACCCTGATTATTTCGTTACAGGCCAGTTAGGGACCAGGTTTAAACCAGCAAGTCAGCTTTACTCTTTCTCCAATACTCCTTCATCTGTTAACTTTTATCTTTCCTCTCTTCTGCCGTCCATATTCTTCCCTGTATTTTTAGAGCTGTATTATATTGGAAACCTTCCCACTCTTTAATTTTGTTTCTATAGTTTGTTCTGTCTTCAATTTCTTCTTTATTTAAGCATTAATTCATAATGAAGGATGCTATAAACCTCATTGTTAAGGGAGAAAGTATCGTAATAAAAAAAAATAATAATAATTCGGCCACTTTTTGAGAGAATTTCAATAATCTGAAAATCTTTATCTTTGTACTTATGTAAGCTAGAAAGCATATTTTCTTCTCCCATGACAGAAAATTTAGTTTAGTTCAATTCTGAATATAATAACAATTTCTTTAGTACCAACCGTGCAGCTGATATTTTGGGGAAACGTAGAAAACTTCGAAATATTTAAGACTAGCGAAATATTATTTAGCTCTGGCGCTTCAAGTTCCAAAATTTGGATTTTCATGCACATGCGCAATACTAACAAAATATAAAAAATCCCTACCTTTTGCATATCAAAATGTACAATTTTACTGGACTATTAGGACGGTCAGACCTTACCCAGAGAATAGGACTAGCGAAAGTCGGATTGGTGTGGTTCTACAGTATATAATAATGGTGGTGGCCAACACGTGTGTTTTAGTTTAACTATGCACAAGGGATCAATTATATTTAAAATGATATAATTGTCTACCCCATGTTCGTAACAAACATTATAAAAATTTATAATAAACTAATTACTTTGTTACTCTTTCTGTTCAACCATGTTTTACATGATTGTAAAAATAGCATTTTAACGATTAAAAACAGTCATCTGTTTTTGTTTTTTTTCACATCAAGCTCTGTTTTAAGATGAACATCCAATTACTTGACCAATTAGCCGACACCCAGTTTGGAGTGCATTTTGCCTCCATTGACTCAAAGCCACTGCAATCAACTACATTGGATCATTTGTGCCTTCAAAAGGCATACAATTCCACCTGGCATACCACGCCATCTGGGGGGACTTTAGGTGCCAACACCTTCCTCTCCAGCCAAATAAAGGGGTTAGGACTTTGATTATTACTTTTGTCTTGGCTTCCTCATGATGTAAGACACATATAAACATTTCTATAAGATCGATATAAAAAAATATATATAGTTCATAAATAAGGTAATTGTTAATATTATCGGAAAGTAATCTTTATTAAAGTTTGTATCGTCTTAATTGTTTATCTCTACAATATTCCTTTAATTATTCCTTGTTTCTTTCGAATAACTTACGCCAAAGGTACACTATGATGGTATAGAAAGTTCAATACAATCGAATTAATTGCCACTCCTATTGCAGTTATTTTATTTGAAAACTTTTTTTTTTTTTTTTTTTTTTTTTATCGTTTATTGATATTTACAACTGTACAAAAACATATACATCAAGTAAATGTATTGATAGTGAATACAACGGCATATATATAACTTGTGAAGAACTACTCAGTAGTAGCACTTCAATAAAAATCTACGCTAAAAGGTTTCTAGGCCATCTTCTTTTCAGACGCCTCGGAGGATTATCGGGAATGGATTGGGAAGCAAGTTGGGAGACTAGTGGATTGGAGTGGTTATGGAGCTTACTATGGAAGGATAGGTATCTCCTCTGGGTTATATCAGCAACATAAGGAACATTAAGATGTTTATGGATAAGTTTATTGGTCACAAAGTAAGGAGCATTGAGGATTTTTCGAAGGATTTTGGATTGTAAGGATTGGATACGTGATGAATTAGATGGTTTATTTGAGCCCCGAAGCACAACTCCGTACGTCTAAATAGGTCTAATCACAGTCATGTAAATGAGTCTTTTGTAATTTTCTTATTTCATTCTCCACACCTGTATTGCATTACTTATCTTATTTTTATTGATATCTTTTATATCGAATTATATTTTATTGCCTATTTATCTTCTGTGTCAAACCTCCGTTAACAAGCCATTTAATTTCAGAAACTTGAACACCAATTTTATTTTTTCACTGTTGTCTCCCAAGATTGTTGGAAGGTCCGAGTTCATTCCTAAGCTACTTAGGCGCGATGTAAAAAAAGGACATTCCTGAAAAATGTGTTTCACCGTTAGTATACCATTACAGTATTTGCACCTGGGCGGAGCCCCCCTTGTGAAAAGATAGGAGTGTGTTAATCTGGTGTGGCCTATCCTGAGTCTCGTCAGTACGACTTCCTCTCTACGGCTTTGGCGACTGGATGTATTCCAGGGTTTTACATTTTTTTAAATCATTTTCAGTTTATTCGGAGGGCTTTCGTCCCACATAGACTGCCATCCATCATCGATTTCTTTCTCTAGGGCTTTTCGTAGATCAGATGGAGTTAGTGCGATCTTGCCTCGCCCCGGTAGTTCGAGAGCCTCCTTTGCAGCTAGATCGGCCAGCTCGTTGCCCACAATACCCACGTGGCTGGGGATCCATATAAACTTTACTGTTTTGCCTAAACCTTCCAGTGTAGATAAGTAGGAGTGTATAACCGGGATTTTGGGATGTTTCGGATACATGCAGTCTAGGCCCTTCAGAGAACTCAGCGAATCAGTGACTATCACTATAATATTGTGAGTAAGGGTCATGCAAAAGTGGAGAGCTGCTGCTATTGCGTTAAGTTCGGCGGTGTAAATGTTGGATAATTTGTGAAGCTTTATTTTGTGAGTGGAATCTTTTGTAACGAAAGAAGAAGCTGCTGATTGATCAGATTTTGAACCGTCTGTGTAGATTATAAATGATTCTGGCATGCTATTTATAATGCTGGAAAAGAGGTCTTTGAATTTAGATCTTTCGGTATTATTTTTTAAGTATTTTGTCAGATCAAGCATAGTTTGAGGACGCTGGTGGGTCCAGGGTGGGGTATCATTGACAGATGGGGTAATTTTTATCGTTTTAAGGAAAGATATAGCTGAGGAGATTCTTTCTGATAACGGGAGAGTTGAATTTTGTTTTTGTCTGAAGGAGTTAGAAAATTTAGAGTTAAAAATGTATTTGTAAGTCGGATGTCCTGTCTGTGGGTATATTTTAGAAACATAAGTTATTGCCAATTTTAGTCTTCTAAATAAGAGTGGTGATAGTCCTGATTCGGAACACAAACTAAGAGTTGGACTTGTTCGAAATGCCCCTGTAGCGATTCGAATTCCGGCGTGGTGAACGGTATCGAGTTTGGAAAGAACACGGGAGCAAGCAGAGCTGTAAACGAAGGAACCGTAGTCCATTTTGGAACAAATTAATGCTTGATATATTCTGAGTAGGCTCACTCTATCGGCACCCCATTTTGTATTGCTCAGAACCCGAATAATATTTAGCTTTTTTATTGCAATTATTTTTAAGGAGGATATATGATATTCCCAACTTAGTCTTTTGTCAAAATTAAGACCCAAAAATCTGTGATGATTAGTATAGGTTATCGGATAGTTTCCTAAGAACAGTTCTGGTGAGGAAGGTGTATTGCGTTTTCGGCTGAAATGGATACTTTTTGTTTTCTCTGTTGAGAATTGGATACCTAAAGTAGTCGACCAGTGATGGATTCGGTTCAGTGCCTCTTGCAATTTTAGTCGAATATCCAGAATGCTTTCTGATCGGTAAAATATTGAGAAGTCGTCGGCAAATAGAAGAGGCTTAACCCCTCTAGGTAGGTTGAGCCCTAAATCATTTACAGCCAGTGAAAAAAGTGTTGGGCTGAGCACACACCCTTGAGGAACTCCTTTGTTCTGTCTATGTATCAGCAACATAAGGAACATTAAGATTTGAGGATTGGAATAATTATTTATGGATAAGTTTATTGGTCACAAAGTAAGGAGCATTGAGGATTTTTCGAAGGATTTTGAAACTTTTAATGGATTGTAAGGATTGGATACGTGATGAATTAGATGGTTTATTTGAGCCCCGGTTTTGAGGGCTTGTTTGCAGCACAACTCCGTACGTCTAAATAGGTCTAATCACAGTCATGTAAATGAGTCTTTTGTAATTAATTGGGAGCTTTGATCGTTTGTTTAGTAAATATTAAAGTAGTCTGTAACGACGGGCAGTTTCTTGTTGTTTTAATCTTGTATGTGGAATATTTGAAAACTAAAACGAATGTTAAACAGTCATTATCAGTTCTAAAACATACCAAATTTCCAAAAAAAAAAAAAAAAAAGATTATATATGTTAAAATTTCTAAAAATTTAGGACTAAAAAAATCAGGGAAAAGGACGTTTGATACATGTCAACAAGAGTGGAAAGCGTCCGGTAGAATGGCTCCTTTTAATGCATCTACTTGATGTATTAGTTTCACTCCTGAGTCTTTATTGAATTTATGATTATTTTCATTTAAATGTATAGTCAAGTTGGAATTCTGGATCTTATTTTAGCATGTCCTTATATGTTCTTTTAATCTTTGATTTACTGATCGTCCAGTAAATTTTCCCTGTGTATCTTGCTTCACAGTAATTGCATTTTAGTACATACACACCGCATTTTCATCAACGCATTGTATTACTTATCTATTTGATATTTTTGTTTATTAAACTACATGCATGCTCATTATGTTACGTAAGAATAAATAGACATTTTAAAACAGTGATGTTCAAAAGTAACATCTTAAATCGGATGAAACCTTAGGCGTCAAATGTATTATAAATAAATTTATATTGTATAATTAGAAATTAACTAATCTCCTTCAACAATAAACATTATTATGAATAATATGAATGAAAGCTGGCCTGGCATCAAGAAGTTTGAAAGCCGAATACAAGCCACACAAATGAATTTCCTGAGGAAGGCTCTTGGCAAGACAAGGTTGGACCGAATCCGAAACCAAAGAATAAGACAGAATACGGAGCGGGAACTGCTGATAGAATATATTCACAGAAAAGAATTAAAGTGGTTTGGCCATGTACTAAGAATGCCAATCAATAGGTTGCCAAAAAATGTATGGGAAGCAAAAGCAGTGGGAAAACGACCTAGAGGACGACCGAGAAGTAAATGGGAGGACCTCATATCGGATCTAGGGAGGAGGAGGGGACTCACTATGGGAGAGATTAGGAGGTTGACTGCGGATAGAGAGGTGTTTAGAGCATGGTTGCTGGCTGCCCCGACACCGTGATGTATAAGGGTAAGATGAAGAAGAAGAAGATGAATAATATGAACAGCATAAAGATAAACCACAATTCAGCTGTTGGAAAAAAATCTTATTATCGTATCATCTAAAATAATTGTAACTAAGGATGGTCCAGAAGATGGAAGTATTGTACTCTTGAAACATGTTTAATGTTATTTACTCAATATATCAATAAATGGATAATATGTGCCAAGTGTAATACGATGATTTATATTTTGATTATAAAGAATCTTGTAAGTACTAAAAAAATAAATCTTAATGCTCAGCTATACAACGCTCATTTTTTATCCGATTTTTATCCTGAATGATCCCCTTATAAATATTAAAAATCACGTCTGGCTCCTTAATGAAATTTATTTTTGGAAAAAGAACAAACATCATCATAAAAGGACTTGTCGTTAATGATTATAATGTATTGTTTAGCTTGAAATCCTAAGGAGGCTGAATATTGTGCTATATCTACATATATGATGGAACACGAGACATAGGTTTGAAGCTGATTCAAAGCCTATGTATCTCATTATCCAAGTTCAATGGAGCATTGTCTGGTTGTATATTTACCTTCCGATATCCAAGGTACAATCAAGATAGTGACAGCAGCTTACGATAATTATAAATTATGATATTCTATGCATTGAATTCAATAATAATATGTTTGTACTACAAAATATATAAATAGTCTACCGTCTATATCAATATTGTAAAGGTTATCAAAATATTTTAATCAGATTTTATCAAATCGACTCCCAGAAAACTGATTGCAACATAAACTTTTAGCAGTATGAATACATCTATAAATATGGCCGATTCAGAGAACAATGGAATGAACTTGGGCTATTAAATAAATATATTTGCATATTTCTATATAGTTATATTGATAGTAAAATAAAACACCTATTTTCAAATAAATCTAAATGTTTTGAGATATTTGGAATCAATTTTTGTTTATATTTTGGCATAAATACATATTTTTCCATAAGTGAATTGTAATTGCAAATTTATACATATCCTTCGTATCAGCATTTGACATTTATAATATTTTGATATTTCTGAGCAGATAAAATATAAAGAAAAAAAGAAAAACAGTTATGGGAACCCCTCTGCTTCTTTTTCTTGCGAACGTTCAATCGCATTTGCTTAGCTTAGAAATGTTTATTTGGATGAAGTTGTAACTACTACTATAAGGTTTTTTGTAAAATAGTGCATAAAAACAGCAAAGGTAAGAAGTCAAATTTAAACAAGCTTTTGTAACACAAAATGCCATTGGATTATAAAAGTCTGGTTTCAATATCTATTTATGTTGTACCTTAGTTCGCGCTGACATAACTTTCCATAAATTAACCCTCCAGTAGTCGCAAACCCTAGAACTAACACCAATTGTCGCAACGATCTGACAGATCACCTCTTGAAATTCAATCGTTTCACTGATGATTTCATCACTTTTATTTTTCTCATTTACTTTATTTGATTTTTAAAGGAATGCAAATAATAATACACATTAATAAAATAAGTAATACAAATATTATTTATCTATTATAACAACTTTAAACTATTTTTCTGTTATTACAACCTTTTAACTATTATTTACTTCACTAATTTTATTTATACAGCTTTGACAGACAATTTTTGAATTTTCTAAACATAAATACATTTTATATTTTTCACAAAAGAATTTAGTCAGCCTTCGTTTTTCACATAATTCACAACGTCGTCTTATAGAGCCGCGTCCTTCATGACTTGCTTCAGTTGGAGCATCCTCTTTTCTATAATATATGAAACATAAACAAACTCTTACCTATAAATGAATTATCGGTAATGCATTCTTCATCACTAGATACATCATCTTTGGGTTCAGTATCTCAATGCTCAATTCTTTATCCAACAACGTCTGTTTCACTTTCAGAATCTGTCTCACTTTCATCAAAATTTTCTATATCACTATTCTCCGTATTACATAGAAGGATTTTACGTATAATTTCAATATGGTTTGGGTTTTCTAAATCGAACGTGCACTTACGATTCATAATATAATAATGATAGAATAAAATCTGTTGCGTCAGTAGTCGGAATGAGCCTAATAGATCTTGTCCCGGTAACAGCGGAATAGAAACTAAATAACTAAAAATCTAGAGAGAATATTGAGGATTTTACGTTACTAATGCATTCGAGGAATGTTAGTTGAAAGGTACTGAGTCGCTTATCTCATTATAAATATCCTACTCGGAATACTGCGCAAAAAATACCTTGGGTGGTCTCTCAGATTGGTTGCAACTACTGGAGGGTTAAACCACTTTTATTAAGTTCTATAATATCTTTTCTTTTTTAATATTAGCCTTGTTTTTTGTTTTTTAATATCCGTTTTCCTATTTACTCATTTTTCAATACAATTAGTTACTTGACTTGATTTAGTACTTATGTATATGTATTGCGATTTTTTGTTTTTCTAAATAATTTAGATAGTTGCATATTTTCGGTATCTGATTGCATATTTTACCTAATATATTTGCATATATATGTGCATATATTTCAACTCTTATTGTATATAATTCACAGCCCAACTAATTACCTAGCCTTCTTAATGTTGGTTAATATATGAGTGAAATAAAAATAAAACCTTATTCTAATAAACCCCCCCCATAGTTTTTAAATCTACACTTTGCTGATAACTCCAATAGCACAGGTCTCTCTTAGCATGTACGTCATTAAATGTCAATAAAAGCCTTTTACTGCCAGAGACGGTAGCTATCGAGGATATAACACGAGAGGGAAATCGAACAACACGAAAAAAGTTTTAGCAGAATAGCTTATAAAATATTATGTAGATAAAAGCGGATTTGGTATTCTATATTCCATTAGCCAAGAAAGCACTCTATATTTTACCTGGATTTTTGTTTTTATATACTCCTGGTTAACATTGACAATGTACATTTCGTACGACTTCATGATTTACGTATTGTTAGAGAGATTTGGTCAACAGCTTTTGAATACTGACGCTAAAGAGTATTTCCTGTCATGTTTTTTGTG
This sequence comes from Euschistus heros, assembly GCA_003667255.2. Lineage (NCBI taxonomy): Eukaryota > Metazoa > Arthropoda > Insecta > Hemiptera > Pentatomidae > Euschistus > Euschistus heros. The sequence continues at coordinate 572,896 of RCWM02000328.1, read as the reverse complement.
ACCATATTGAATATTCAACAGAACATTAATCAAACCTTTTGTTTCGATAAAAAAACATAATTTTACACTTTTCGTGAATAAAAAAAGTTTTTAACACTCATCAAATGATAGAGCAATCTACTCAATATGTACTTATTAAAATAGTTAAAACAAGTGTTTTTTTATTAATATTTCTTTATTGATATTAAAAACTGGATAAAGCACATACGTTAAGTAAATGTGTGAAAGCCTCTCTACAATGTGACGTGTCAATATCTCGTGAAGCTGCTACCGATTGCTAGCACTTCAATTAAAGTTCCGTATAAGTAAGACCAGAGGCCATCAATGCATTATTCAGGTAATAATGATCCAGTAGACAGGTGAGTAGAGTTATAGCTCCAAAACTGTTTGATAAAAAAAAAATTTGGCAAAGAGCAATAGGAAACTAAAAATGTTTTAAGGTTCTGCTTAAAAAATTTAGTAGATTATTCTGATATAAATTTTACTGAATCTGATGTTTATCAATTATATTTTTGATAGGTGTAAAAAGATTTTTTTTTTTAATCCATATTTAATATTTTATCTGTACACAAAATAAATAATTTAAAAAAACTTTCAGTAAATATAAGATAATTGTTTTAACAACGTACAATGGCTTGTAAAGAAACCCATTGGTATAACATTCTGATATGAAACTTCATTCAGTTTCATATCAGAAGGTCCCGAAGCCTTGGAAGATTTTCGTGGGTTGCGTAGAAAGCAAGTTGATAGACTAATGGATTTATTTGGTTTTGAAGTTTATTAAGAATGGATGTGTATCTGGTTTCAGCCGAAGAAGCAACATTTGTCAGTTATGATCATTGTGAATAAGTTTATTAAACATAATAGCTTTAGTTTTTATTAAAGAATCGCTGGAATAATTCTTCACCTAACAAACTATTATAACTTTGCATATCTAAGATCTCTCGGAAAATAATATCAAATTTTTTTTACTACAAATTACTGCATCTATCTGGTTGACTCGACAACTTTTATTGGGTCCTGGCCCCCACAATAAGCTTCTGCCAGTTATTCCTGATCCGCTTTCCATTTCCAGATACCCAACAGGTCTCTTGCGTCTGCTGTTGCACCGTCTATCTTTTTTAATTTCTGTCTGCCAACTCCTCTGGTACGGTGCAATGGTTCTTCAAGAACTTTAATCGAGATCTCATATCTCTCCATCCGGGCTACGTGTACAGTTCAGTCTTCCAAAATTTATTATCCTACCAAGGCCAAAAAGCATCGATTCAAATTCTGCTATTTTTCGAATCTAGACCAGTCCTTCATTCAAAGGTCCAACAATTCTTTGTAGAATTTGACTTGTGTAAGTACGAACCTGAAAAATAAGCGTTTTATAGAGTTAGGCACTGTGCACACTGGAGAAGCCGGTTTCTAGAAACGATTTTTTGAAAAACGGTTTTTGAAACCCTGTTTCATGGAACGCTGTGTGCACCAACCTACCTTCTAATCCCATCTTTCAGTTTCAAGCAACTTCGTTTCCATGTTTCTAGAAACGCGTTTCTTGAAATCGGTTTCTTCAGTGTGCACCGCTCCTTAGAGTTTGGTTTGTTAACTAGTCAAGAAGCTTCTAATATATTTAAGCCGGCCAAAGTAGCATCGATTCAAGCTGCTATTTTTCTCTAATTTAATTTTTGCTTCATTATTGACGGTAACATGAGATCCTAGATGTGTGAATTGCTTGAGGCACAAAAACGTGTAAGGAACGATAGATATGGTTTGGTTTTGGGAATCCACTTTCTCACCTGTATAAATATATTTCGTTTTGGTTTCATTTATATAGAGTCTTATCTTTGCTCTATTTAGTTTTAGAGGAGCAATATAGACAAGTTAATCAGTTTTCATACGACATAAAACACATTATTGAAAAGAAAAGAAAAAAAAATTTAACGATTAATGGATGAAGTTAAGAAACTCTTATTTTTATACACATATAACTCAGAGTAATCGAACAACTTAAGTTATAATAAATTGTCATTTTAGGAATTTGAATATCTTCGAAGCTGTCATTTGATTTTGAGCTGCAATACAAAAGATGTTATTTCACGTAGATCCACATTTTAGACATGGTTAACAATCTTTAGACATTTCTTCTCACTCAATCAGTTCAGTTATATTCCATTCATCTAACCCCACATCTTTCTCAGAGTTCATACCGAAAACCAAAAATCTAAATAAATGAAACACAATACATAGAATGAACTAATATTCCTAATAATGTATGTTAGGTAACCTGATACTGTGTTTTGGTTTTTCTTTAAAGTACCCTTCCATTTACCTATTTTACTTGGTAGGTTATTGAAATGCAGGTTAGCAGCTGGGTAACTGTTTATCCGTTAGGTTGATCCCATGGTTCGGAGCTATTCGCCCTTTGAGTTCAAGGCAGCCAACTGATCAAACGCAATTGAACGTTCACCCGGTTGGTTAACTCAGGCTTTGATGATTATAGATTGATAAATGATGAAGGGTGAACTTGCCCATTACCGAAATTATCTGATGTGAATAATACAATTTGTCCAAGAACATCTTCAGCAAATGAAAATTCATTAATAAATGTTTGCTTCTTTTTATTAATATACAGGGTGATTCTATTTTAGGGAGAAAACAATTGAGTTAAACATACCACAAGTTTAGAAAAATGCCACTGACCACATCTTTCTATTTCAAAATCCTTTTCAGATATATGCTAATTCATATATGTTTTTTTTAGGAAACCAAGATTTTGCCAAACAGTTGTAATACCTATTGTGTAAAAAATGTTGCACAATGAGTCATCCCCTTCGTATTCATTCGAATTCGAAACGACGGAGGACATTTTGAAAAACTAATGACGCAACGGACTCCTGTGATCTGTCGGCGCTTTATTGACAGTTTCCATTTTTTTTTCTACCTAGGATATTCCGTTGTGAATTCGCCCGCTGTCATAATTAAAGAATTTTAATATAGATAATTTTAAATAATTATTTTCTATCGATAAATTATTTTTTCAATGCATATTTTCAAGCATAGCAGTAATTTTTAACCTGGTTAAAATTGCACTGAGTAGATGTTTTAGGGTAACGTAAAAGCATAATCTTTTAATTTCATCTAATTTTTAATTTTAATGTATGACTATTCCAGAAGCACTGAGACTTCACGTTTTTCGCTTTTTATTTATAATTAAAATGGAAATCAGTTAATTTTATTACTGCAAAAGCTTCCTTGAATCATCAAGATGGTGTGGTTAAAATTTGGTACAGTTTGGTTCAGTAGTTTTCGCGGTTAGTGATCACAAAATATAATTGGCTTGACATTTTATATAATTGTAAGATATAGATAAACAATATATATATATATATATATCTATATATATATATATATATATATATATATATATATATATATATATATATATATCCAATGAATAGTTTCTTTTATTTAAAATACATATCTTCATTAGCCGATCATCATAATGTTTTATATACTCAAGTACCTTGTTTGGATGCCCAAAGAAAATAACATATATTCTCGTTTTAAAAGTAAATTTTCCCATGAAATATGCACGGAATTTATAATTTAACTATCCCATTCAAAAGCTGATAAATGATCATCCAAAATTTTCAAGTTTCTGTAAAAAAAATTTTTTTGAATAGTTTTTTCGAAAAACGTTGAGCGTTGAAGTATTATAAGAAATCGTAACTTTCTTAAATAAGTCTAAGATAAAGCTGTCCTTAAGGTCCCAATTTTTTTTTTATTTTCAGGTTATATGTGCTGTTAGGAAATTTAAGTCCGATTCCGAAAATGTGGTCAAAATTTTAATAAGTGGAGTTATTACAGCTTTTATGACAAAAAACGTGATTCCCTTTCAAAAATCTTTTAATTATATATTATATATTTAATATAGGATTGAAATAGAAGGGTTCGGTTTGCGGTATTTTTCTTCATATTTGGTATGTTTTTATTCAATTTTAATTTCACATTAAGAGGAAATCACTCTGTGAACTCAGATAAGATTGAAAAATACGTCACGATTATTATAATTTGTAGTGTTTTTATAGCTTTTATGTACTTTTCAACGAACCTTACAATTTACAAATGTTGTATTAGCGTTGTACCTATTTGTTTCAGGAAGCAAGTTCGAACCAGCGATAGAAGAATCTTCATACAAGAGCAAGATGAAGCTGACAATCAAGTCGGTGTCTGTAGAGGACTTCGGTATCTACACCTGTGTCTCTAAAAACACTCTTGGAGAGGCGGAAGGGACTGTGAAACTCTACCGTAAGTCAATTATAATTATTAATAATGTTGTCATTCATTTCTTGAGGAATTTCAATCCATAGATGCTGCAATGTTGCACAACTGCCTGCAGAAGGTGATTCAAGAGCTTTCTCTGAAATGCATCTCACAGGAGCTAAATGGGATTCAGGTATGGAAACAATCTGGAAAGGGGTAGATGGGTAATTCTCAGGTTTTTTTTAAATTTTGATAAACAACTCTTCTCCTCGACTTGAATAGCCGGGTATTGTCCTCCTAAAATCGGAAATCTCTGCCAATGAGATTCCTGGTTTCAAGCCGGGCTTAAAAGACGCTCTGAGAACTAGACCCTACTTACTATGGTTACCTTAGTTTATGCACAAAAGTTTTGGCTTTATTATACAAGGTAATAATTGTTTTTAGAAACTACTGAGTTAAAAAAACCTTTTATTTTGTTACTTTTCAGTAACAAACAATTTTTAATAAATATTAATGCTTCAGTTCACCAAGATCACCAAAAATAGTTGTTTTTTTTTTTTTTTTTTTCTATTCCTACTTCATAACTATCCCATCGAGGGCAGTCCTTTAGGGTCTGTTTAATTGTTAATTGTTTGTTACTGCACGTTAAGCACTTCGGTAGACAGTCTTAGTCATAAGATAACATTGCATAAGTCGTGTATGTCGTATTCAAAATCTTGTTATAACAACTTCTCTTCTTTTGTTGCAATTACAGCTTTTCCATATTTTATTTATTTTTTCATAGTAATTAATTTGTTTTGATTATATATGTCTTCTCAAAGTGGCGATGTCATTTTGACTCGATGTTTTAAAATGTGACAGATGTCTGTAAATGTTTAAATATTTGTAGTATCTGTTGTCAATAATAATGCTTCTTTGGCTGCCCGATCTGCTGCTTCATTGCCTTTGATACTCACATGAGATTGAATCCAAACTAGCTATACAATCTTATGCAGATAAAAACTAACATCGTTTCTAAGAAAGTGAAATGAAAAGGACTTTTGAGATACATGAGGACCTAGAGTAAGAAAGTGAAATGAAAAGGACTTTTGAGATACATGAGGACCTAGAGTGGACTATAGTCCAATATATTCATCAGTCCTAATTGTATTAATTCTTCTATACCATCATCCCTACCCGAAGATAATCGGTTGCATTTTTTTTTTTTTTTTTTTTTTTTTTATTTATGAGGCCTTTTTTTAAATTTTTTTTTTTGTTTAAATATAGAAAAAATAAATCCTATTTAGTCATAACGCCATTACTGATGTACGCCGTTCCCATATGGAGCTACTAAACATGTGACTCCAAAAAATTGAAAAGGTGCAAAACCTAGGCATGAGAATAATAACCGACTACCACAAATATACAAAAATAACCGACATACAACTCTAATTAGGTTTTCAAACAATTAAAAAATTTATTTACACAAAGACCTGCAACTTTTTCAACTCTTTAAGCGATTCAGGAAATCCACTAATTCAAACAATAGGCAGTTATAACAAGCAATCCTTAAGAAGATACAATATACACAAACGTACAAACCGCATACTACTAGAATAATATTTAGCTAATAAGACATTCAAAATGTTATTGTTGTTGTTATATTCAGCTTGAAATTAAATTTATTCCAAGTTAATAATCCGAAAAGTTAATTACTTTAAAGTACAAGAAGTTAATCAATTATGTCTTTCAGGAGGTAACATTCAAAACATGTTTTGTCGCAAAAAATATTTTTTTGAGTTTTTGGTATCATTATATTTGTTTTTCAGAACCCTGAAATATGTGATGAGTATTAGCCATCAAAGCAAGCTTTGTCCCATCCAAAATTAGTAAACAAAATCAGGATTTTAAGCAAAGATTGTTTTGTCCATAGCCTGATTTTAGTTAAAAACATGCTTCGTCCACTAAGCCAATGGGAACTCTGCATTATTGACAATAAAAACAACATTGACAATAATCGCTTACACTGGTACAAGGTTGTACTTTTTAACTGTCTAAGTGTTGAAAATGTTGTGGAAGAGGATGAAACTTGTGACTGTTTAGAAAATGAAAGATGTGAACTGCTTTTTTAAAAACAGGTGACTGATAAGAAAATGAAAATATTCTCCGAAATTTATGAGTGTCATTAACATACATCATCTATTATGTAAATATAATTTTTATTTTGTGTAAACAGTAACTTCTGTAAAATAAAACATAGTCACTTCAAACAGTGTTTTGTCCCTTTGTTATTTCATCAAACCGTGTTTTGTCCACTTTGTTCCTTCAAAACGTGTTTTGTCCATATTTAAAATTAAAAATGCTAATTCATTAGTAAAGAATATTTCTGATCCTTGTTGTAATGTTTTTTTTTTTGTTTTTTTTTTCTTTTTTTTTTGTATGATATAAGTTTAATTAGGGATTTTTATTTCTGAAGAGTAATTACTTCTCATAATACACGCTTTTTTTTATTGCTGAAAAGTGGGATTACTGTGAAAAAACACGTTTTGAAAGCTACCCCTTCATTTTAGATTGGTAATTTTTATTATGTATTTGTTTTTATCATTTTTTCTCTTATTTCACCTACTGTTAAAAAATGCATTCCAAATTATATCCATTTTGGCTAAGCTATGTAGTGTAAATTATTATATTACCAAAACATGTAGTAATATCTAATATGTGCAATAGTAAACTGCTAAATTTCATTTGAATAAATACTTGTATTATTAATGTATTTTAAATATAGTGACAATTATACTGAGTAGCAAAACTTTGAATCACAATAGCTTTATACAGTTGGATACATGTAACACTTTTTTAACTATCTCTTGAATGCAGATAGTACGTTTTGCAAAATTTTTAATCTAATATGTATTGTTTTGGTGTGATTCAGTTGAATTGAATAAGAATGCATTATTAGAGTAGTATGATTTTGCTGTATTAGATCACAATTAGTATAGAATTAATTTGTTCAAAATTATCGGCTATATCATAAGCTGCCGCTGGCATCTGAATAAAAAGTCTGTTTACTGTATTGTTCCTCAAGGTATCTTGTTAAATAAACTATGCTCGATTAATTATAATTTGGTATCTAAAAATGTTGTAGAGAAATCTGCTAAAGCAATCAGTGGAAAAATGTAGGGAAGCTGGTGGCCTTTTAATTCAAAGCGAACCGCGGTCCTGATGAGCTTAGGCAAATAGCATTGGGAAAGGAATTTCCTCATTTACTCAAACTCAAAGCCTTCTCTTATATTTCCCTGCTTAATCCAACTCAATCTAAAAACAGTTTAATAGAAAGCAACTTTTTTTTTTTTTAAATCTCTTCTTTTTGTTTAGTAAGTGAGGGGATGATTGGAAAACCGTCACCTGGAGAAGAGATGAGGGTGAGGGCCCACCTTAGCGGTCGGAATACTCTCTGATCTAATTTGATCAAACCTGGTGTAAATTAATTTTTTCTAGTCGATAAAACCTAAATAATGGAATTTGTTTCTTCTTTGAATTTATATTAGGTGACTCGATGGCCAAGCGACATGTGGTGAAGGCCTCAGCCCTCACAGTACAGAAGATCATGGGTTCAAATCCCTGGGCTGGTTGAAATTGATTTCATGCCGGACCACCGAAATGATTCATGAATTTTCCACAATGGCTAGAATAGGTTGGTAACCAGTAGGATAACACACTCTTGCTGCTCCAGCCAGAATACATAAGAACATTAAGTTCCAAATAAAAACAATACCAAAAAAATATATTAACGCATTGATTAAAAATAATAATAATAATAAACTAAACTAAGGTTCAAACGGTTAAAGTTACACGAAGTTGGTGATTTTCAATATGTCGATCCTACATTAAAAGGAGTTTATAATATTTTTATGGATTTTTAAAAATCATAGCAACATATTTTAAAGTTTTAGAGTTGGATGCGCCATACAAGTTAATACGAACATCAAAATTATTTTACAACTTTAGTTATGTACATCAAACAAGCGCATTCACCTCATCTTGTTTATATAACAGATAAGGATTAACAGATGAAAACACTGATCTAATAACGAACTTAAAAGGCATTATTAGAGGCATCTAAATGGCATTAAAAAAGGCATACCGTTTTTGATTTAAAAAAATTTTCTTTTTTCCTAAATTGCATTGTTTGGTTTTTTTGTTATCTTACTGGCAAGAATTTATGAAAAATGCTGCTTTTATATTTTATGATGTGCATATATAACAGTTATGTTCACTTGGTGAATTTTAATACTTATGGAAAATGATAATATTAACACACAATACAAAGTTTTAAAAACTTGAAAACGATTGTATCATACAAATTTAATAGATTTCCATCCTCTCATCACTTTACTTGAAAATTCCTTAGTTATTTTGTAATGCTACATATTTCCCACGTAACGGCCTTAGAGACCACGCGAATATCATTCACTTCTTACTACTTCTCTCCTTCCTTCTCTCATCCCACCTTTTCTTCATTCTTTCCGATTGCTCCTTCCTTCTTTCTTCGGTCCACGCTATTCCTTTTCTCGCATCCTTCCTTCCCACAAATCGCACGTTTATATACAAAGCTACACAAAAAAAAAAAAAAAAAAAAAAAAAAAAAAAAAAAAAAAAAAAAAAAAAAACATTTGAGTTATTTACATTGCAATATTGCATATTATTCTATTTAGTGTCAAAATCGTACCGCATTATTTTTTAATCCTATCCGAAGAAAGTGTGTGGCCGAACATGTCAGTTATTGTAGGCAAGGCGGTTTGAAATTTATATCTTAGTGGACACACGGATTAAATTTAGACCTTTATTTGTATCAGAGGTCATGGGAATACATACCCGAATACGAAACTCTTTACTTAAATGAGTATGAAGAGAAATACGAAATTTCCTTTTATTTAATACAGCTCCATATTATTAAACCGCAGTGAATATGATTCTTTTAAAGAAAATTTTATCTAAATGTTATTTGAGCATTTATAATTTATTCTTGATGTAATTTTTAAACATATTTATAAGATTTATCATTATTAGATTCTGTCAGTTAATTCTTCAGTCCTGAGCAATTAATACCACTCTACTGTCGACGGGAATTCCAAATTTTCAAGTTTTCTGGTTGTCGCGGTGTGACCCTTTTTTCTTTAACAAGTGCATTGCCAATAAGCTACATCCCACCATTTTCTACTTCTTCAACATTTACTAGACAAGCGTTCAAACCTTAAAAATTACAGAATACATATTTATTTACAATTTATGACCGTAATTAGACCTATTAAGACATGCGAAGTAAAGCTTAAGGGCTCAACTAAACCTTCTGATTTTTTCTAGTCTCCAAATCTTGGAATACAAAATGTATTGTATAATCCTTAAAGCGCCTATCTTTTTCACAAATAAACTTATCTATAATGATTTTAATGTACCAAATGTTGCTTATTTACCCAGATACCAATCTTTTGATAATAAATAATGTATCCACACAAATCTATTCTCTAAACTTGGTTCACAGTCGATTCCCGATAACCCTATGAAGCGTCTGAAAAGAAAATGGATTAGAGACCTGAAAATGTGGAAGTATTATTGAAATGCTACTGATGAGTAGTTTTTTTTACTAGTTATTGTCTTATAATTTTAATATATTTTCACACATTTATTTGTTCCATGTATTGTATAGAGCTGTAAATATCAGAAAATAATGAAAAAAAAAATCCATATCAATGTGAATTGGCGATAGGCTTTACCTGAATGTAAAATCGCTGTTCTCAGCACGTTCCTAAATAATTAATCATCTCTCGTTTCAGCTTAATGATTGGATAAAGGCAATTTGAACCGGCCACCAATTAGAGGTTTGTTTGCCTTTTTTTTTTCTTCCCTCCACTTCCCATTCCCCCACCCCTTCGACCAGGCTCACCACGGTGGAAGTTTTAATTGCTCCGGCCTATGTCGGACTTTTTAAATAAGCCAGGAAGCATCTTTACTGGTTTTGGCACAAACCCAACTCTGAAGAGAAACTGTTAAGTTTCATTTGTTTTCTTGTTTTCCCGCTCAGTATAATATTTATGTTTATTTATCCTAAAAATAGAAAAATAGATGAAATATAAAGATCCTTGTTAAATATACAAAAAAAAAAAAAAAAAAAAAAAAAAAAAAATATTGGTCATTTTCAAATCCATGATTGCCTAAATTCTAACCTTACAGGGAAAAAAATTCAAATGTATTACAAAAAAAAATGTAAGTATATATATATATATATATAAATATATATATATATAGTATATATATATATATATGTATTAAACCAACCAACCGAAAATGACTAAGTTTAAACTAAGTACAACATTCAAACAAAAATAGGCCATCTACGATTTCAGAGATTAACCAAGCTTTACATAACTTAAAATGCAAGTCAAACTGCCAACCATCCAACCATCAATCAAGCCACATGTCACTTTTATTCTACTTAGTTTTAGCAGAAAGCATCCAACCAACGTTATGAGCTATTTGCCACCAAAGAGTTGATAAAATAATTGATAATAGAATAAACGAAAATCACCTTTTGCACTTCGGACATAATATTCCATTTTATCAGTGTAAACAGAAAACTGGCCATAACAATTTGTTCTTTCTAGAAAAAAGTGAATGTTCTTTGCGTTGCGATTGCATTGAAATTATTAATATTAATTAAAAAATGATTTCTGATGCGAAATATAATGATATTCTGGATCTTATGCTTCAGGATCGCCATTCTTTTTAAATAGTTTTATAAGTAGCTTAAAAATTCAGGAAAATATAGATGGCTGCAATGTGAATCAGTTAGATATCCATATTGATATAGAAGGATAAATTTCGGGTTTCAAACAGTGTTATTATTATATATTTGTTTTTTGTTTTTTCGAGACTTAGCGTTCTTATGTACTCCAACTAGGGCAGGAAGGACGGGTTATCCTACAGGTTACCAACCCATTCTGGCCAGGGTGGGAAGGTCAATATTCATACTTGTCTATAATATAAATCTTTTTGAAAATCAACGTATCTACCATACACAATACATGACCTAATCAACATATCTGTCCATCTTCTTGACTTTTTTATATTTGAAGATTTGTATACCTGTTATGATATTAGGTAACACTGATTGCTGTAAAAACCTCCCAGCAGTGTTATATTAGTCATACTGTAATATTCCTGTGATTTATATCAATTAATATATGTTCTTATCTCATAACCTGTTTATTAAATGTGCTGCATTAGTTTACACCTTATTCAAAATATACAACAGTATTTTGGCGACGAGGTAAAAACGTTAAAATGGATCAGAAACAATTTAGCTCGCTTCTTAATGCCTTTAACGAGGCCCAAAAAAACTTGGTTGAACAAGTTATCTCCAAGTTGAACAAGCCAGCAGATTCGGTAAGTCAAAATTTACCTTTTTCTATACCGCTATTTGAAAGTTTTGACAGCAAACAAGAGATTTTCAAAAAACTACATCGAACGGTTTGAAACTTACCTAGGGGCACGGAATGTCGTCGATGAAACAAAAAAGGCCCAACTATTGTCAGTATCAATAGGGCTTGCTCATTACAATAATTTGTCATCATTCTTAGGACAAGACAACCCTATCAACGAATTATAATATGAAGACCTAAAAAAACATTTCACTCAAATGTTAACACCCCCACGTAACGTTGTAATCTCTCAACACTATTTTTTCAACACCTACCAGAAAGAAAACCAATCTATAGCAGAGTATGTAGCATCACTAAAATGAGATCTTCCAGACTGTCAGTTTTCTGTTACATGTGAATGTAATGTGAGAAGTAGCCTTGACTACAAATACCTAGGAATCGACAAGTTATGCATTCGCTGTTCAAGTAAATCTCATAAAGCCAGTCAGTGCCCAGTGGAATATTCAAAACTATTCTGCTCAGCTTGCAGCAAACCTGGCCATGTAAGTAAAGTTTGCATCACCACTATCATGCAACAGAAGCGAACTAAAGCAGTCCATCATACAGATCTCAGCGATCCTGAAACTGAACCGTACGAGTGCCCAACCAATTGCATCTCACAAGATGATTCCTTCTTCAACTCTGTTGTTGATATCTACTTAGGGGGAACGCCACATTCAAAGGACTCTCAAAAGTATTTTGTGACTGATGAGGTACGACGTTTTTTGGGTATGATTGCTTATTACTCCCGATTTATACCCAACTCATCAACAAAAACTGCTCCACTTAGAGAACTTCTTACGAAAAACCAAAAGTTTCATTGGACGCCAAGCTGTGAATCATCATTTCGACAATTGAAACATGAAATTGCCAGTGAAAGAGTACTCGTACCTTTCGATCCTACCTTACCGCTTGTGCTCGCCTGTGACGCTGGGCCTGTGGGTATCGCTGCAGCCCTCTCACATCTTAAAGACGGTGTAGAACAGCCGATCAGCTTTATACCTCGTTCATTGACATCTGCTGAGCAACATTACAGCCAACTAGACCGTGAAGCCTTATCAATATTTTGGAGTTTTCAAAAAATTGTTATGTACTTGTATGGCCGCAAATTTACATTAATCACTGACAATAAACCCATCATGCACAATTTTAATCAAACTTCAAAACTTCCCCCCATAACATCAGCACGGTTGCTTAGATATGCCACCTACCTAAGTGGGTTCGATTACAATATCATACACAGATCGGCAGATAAACATCTTAACGTTGACTATTTCTTTCTCTCGAGCACCTCTTGCCAACACACCTGACCACCCTGATGAAGAAGACGTCATTCAAGAATACGTCATCAACCAAATATCATCAACGACGATCAATAGCAAAACCATCGCCACTGAGACTTCAAAAGATTCAGAACTCTCGAAACTTAGGGCTGCATTACACTCCGGTGCAAACACGGATCCAATGTACTGCTTACACTCTGGAATAGTGTTCCGTGGCCTTCTCGTTTATATTCCCATATCATTAAGACCAGAGATTCTAAATGAATTACATTTTACACACTTGGGAATGTCTAAAATGAAATCCCTGGCTCGCTGATATTGCTACTGGCAAAATATTGACCAGGATATCGAAAGACATGTTAGATCGTGTGCAGCATGTTCCCAGATCAAAAACAATCCACCCAAAGAAGTTGTCCATCCATGGGAAGAGCCAGATAAGAACTTCCAACGCATCCACATTGACTATACCGGTGTTTTTCTAAACCATTATTTCCTTATAGTAGTCGATGCAAAATGTAAATGGCCAGAAGTTAGAATCACAAAAGAAGCTCCTACCTCTTCCAAGACAATTGAATTTTTTAATGACATATTCAGTTATCACGGTCTGCCAGACATATTGGTTTCAGACAACGCGAGTATCTTCACTAGCACGGAATTCTCCAATTTTTGTGCTTCAAATGGAATCTATCAAAAAATTATCCCCCCCGGACACCCCGCTACAAATGGATTGGCAGAGCGCTATGTACAAATTCTCAAAAACAAGTTAAAATGCATGAGCGACAGCAAGATTCCAGTTTAACATCTAGTGCGTGACATCTTAGCTCGTTTTCGGGCGACCCCGCTCCAGTCTGGGAAGTCACCTGCTGAAAACTATTTAAATAGACAACTCAAAATTAAATTAGACTTACTCCGACCACCCACTCCACATATCCGCACTTCAACTCAAGTTGCAAAGCGAAATTTCGGTGTGGGAGACCGAGTGTTGTCGAAAAGTTATATGGGAAGCAATCCATGGGAGTTCGGCACTATCACACGGGTCCTAGGAAAGCTGACGTACCTTGTCAAGCTTGACAAGGGACCCAACATCAAACGTCACACGAATCAACTACGAAAATCGGAGGTGGAGATACCACATGGTAGGAGTGACATAACATCTGATGTCCGCCAACCGCCATTTGTTACAGTGTCTGGAGGACCTGCTTTATCACCCAGTACCACTGAACAGACAGATTTTCCTGCTTCAAGACCTACACCACCACCTTCAAGATCTACTAATGGACCTGGTTTATGGTGCAGTGCCACAGAAACCACAGAACAGGAGGATCCTCCTGCTTCAATACCTTCGCCACCTTATTCAAGAGCTACCCGAGTGAGAAGGCCGCCTGCATACTTAAAGGACTTCGTTCGAAATTAAAACTCTTACTTTTCTTCAAATTAAGTGTGGGAGAATGTTATGATATTAGGTAACACTGATTGCTGTAAAAACCTCCCAGCAGTGTTATATTAGTCATACTGTAATATTCCTGTGATTTATATCAATTAATATATGTTCTTATCTCATAACCTGTTTATTAAATGTGCTGCATTAGTTTACACCTTATTCAAAATATACAACAATACCAAAGATAGTTCCCTGTTATTGCGTCGTACTCATTCCTTTCTAAAATTTACTAGTTCAAAGATTTTTGTAATGATCGTTCTAATGCAAACAGTTTTTCTCATCTGTCTTATATGAAGTCCTCGCCTCAGAGCAATAAGTTATACAGACTGAACAAATGTTTTTTTTTTTTTAATTATATAATTAATATTATTAGAATAGATGAACTAATTTCCACTTATATTGAGATTATTTTATTAGAAATTTTATTAGTATTGATCCTTGTTAAGGCAATTATAAGTGATTTTATTTTATTTTCTCAGTATTGTTTATTTTCGATTCAAACGCAAAGACTTTCCTGCTCCGTTTATTTCCGTTATTCCGTCTCTATTATTTTAAATTTAGTTATTTAGACCTCTTGGCGCCCTCTATCATTATCAGCGTTAATCTTTATTTTATTATTGTTTCCGGTAGATCCCAGTCCAATGCACTTTACTATTATATTACGTAGCTATTGTACCAACGGACTTTACAACTTAATAATGCTGTTTAGTTCAGGCTTCCGAGTAGAGCACACTTATCGATATTGTCTCCAAAGCACATGTGTACCGTTTCCTTTATGTTTCTGCTTTCTTTGTTTTTACTTGTCTTATCTTGTGGTTTTAAGCGTTTGAAATTTCAGTTCTTTCTTGTACCGCAAACCAGCTTAAAGTTTTTTTTGTTTTTTTTGTAGAGTCCACATTTGTCGATTATCATTTTAGTTTTTATTTTAGCCAAGCTTTCAGAAAGCCCCCTACAATCCTTCTATACAATTATGCATATAAGTGATAATTAATATTTTTTTTCTTCAAGAGGTACTTACTGTTGAGGTGTTTTCCTAGGTTATAATAAAACCTAAAGAAATTAAGGTACTGAAACAACAAATATCATTATTATTAATTTGTACTTCACTACATTTTACGTATGAACGAATGTTTCGAGAGTTATAAGTAAGTACAAACAAAAAAAAAAAAAAAAAAAAAAAGTAAAAAAAGTACCACTCTAAGATCACTGCTCTAAGCAGCTCCAAATTTCACGAAATTTAAAACCTAGACTACTTTTCATACAATTTTCTATCTACAGTACATTTTTTTATTTTATAGCCCCCTCGCGTGTGATTTTTTACTTGAAAGTTTACAACAACAAAAATTCAACTCCATACTAAAATTTAACATTTCTCATCTAAGTATTCTTAATTCTTCCTAGATTACTGTTTTAAAGCTGTTGCAAGTACGAAATATAAATCTTTTTAAAGTACTAGAACTAGGATTTAGAGCAATCAGGGCTAACCACCGCATTCTACAGCGGGACAAACTCCATTTACGACGGCATTCAATCCAACAGCCCTTGACATCACTAGGAAAATCAAGTTTAAGTTTGTTAGTTAGTGAGTACAGTAAAGTCCCAGAATTATTGCAGATAGATATAGATCGATATGTAATAAACCATATCAATGTTATAGTCTTGTTTTTATATTAATTTTATTAATGAAAATACATAATATCAAAATTTTCATAATTTTTAAAGATTTATTTAAGAAAAAATAAGTTTCCGTTTTCTAATACAAAATTAGGTTATCCAGTAAGGAATCTCATGTTCAAAAATCCAATATGGCGGCATTGTATAACTGAAAAATCATTAATTATCGGATTATCAAGGAAATTAATATTTTATTGAATCTTTTATTAACATGAAAGCAATAATAAAAGATAAATTAAAAACTCATCGCAGAGATCCCCCAGCAAGACCCGTACCTTGACTTATGGAGGGACAATCCAGGCACAGAGATGTCCCAGCTCTTCTCTCTCAGATGCTTCACTGGACTTATATTATATACATATACATAAATATATGAGGGTGTGAGTATTTGTGTGTGTCCATCTATATTTGTTAGCAACTTTCAGAGTTGATGTGGATCAGAGAAATGATGATGTGGAAAAAACGTTGTGAAAGAAAATTGTTTTAAAAGTCAACTTTCCATTACAATGGCAGAGTTTATTTTAACGTGAATACGTCTTTAAATTTGCTATCATATGGGGGCAATCCGAAAAACCTAATGATAAAATCGAGGGATACAGTTTGGTGTTGTAGTTTCATCTAACTACTCTACTCTACATCCAATATTAAATTATACCACTGGCTAGCTAAAGGATCAAAGAATTCATTACAATAAGCGAGAACAGTGAGGCATCGCCTGTGGTGGAGGGGGGAAGCACCGCAATTTTGAGGTTATTTTGCTGCGTATCGAGATTTGCAATTAGTATAACTTTTGACTCGGAAAAGCTATGATGTTCGTTTAAGTTTTAATCACCAGATGTAGTCAAAACTATCGATTAGATATAAAACATTAGTTTTAAGTAGTGACAGCAAATATAATACGGTGTTAGAACAAACGAATATTTTCAAAAATAAATAAAGTTGGCCTATACGTGTCGAAAAGCCAAAACCCAATACAGAGATCGTATACAGTTGGGAAGGCCTTCTCAAGAACAATCGAATGATAATAATAAAACACCATATGACCGAGTCAAGTAGTGCCGGGAACATAAAACTTCCTGATCAGCATTGTTTTATATTACCTCCATTAATGCACAAAGCTTGTTCGCGCTCTCAGAAGACATCTCTACCGATCTGATTATTTGACAATCAGCGAAACTTGGATGAAAAATTCCATGCCAGTGCATGTGCCTAGCTTTGATCTGATATCATATTGTAATACCACTAAGAACAGACAAATTGCAACTACATCATCGGCAACGGTACCATCATCATCAAGTCCCAAATCCGGTGGAGTCACGATACAATAATTATTTGTTTCCTTGCTTTCATCCTAAATACATAAATAAAAATATTTTATTTTAAAAGTATAACCTTTTACATAAATGTATTTATGTACAACGCACGGCCGTGTCCTTGACACAGCCCCCCTCCTTTTTTCTCTTTTTTTTTTTTTTTTTTTTTTTTTTTTTTTTTTTTACACTCTTTTAGTGTAAAAGAGTGTTAAATTAAATTAATTTAATTTCAGAGTTGATTGTACACTTGTAATTTCAGCTATAGTTTTATAGTTGGATTCTGATTTTCAATTAGGTCTACTGAACTTGTTATTGAGACAATTAAGTAAATTGTTGAATTTAGAATATGTCAAAAGGTTTAATTATTCTCGGTCACGCTCCATAGCAGGGTTAAATAAATATTTCAAATCGGCTATTACACCTTCGAATGAAAATGTAACTTGGTGGCATGAAACCGGGGCCATGAAAGTAATCCGCTAAGAGTTGTAAAACGAATTTCCCTAATTAGGTTGCCCCGAGGTCCCAATTGCTATTTTATCCGCATTAAATTGGAAATTGTTAATTTGGAGTGTTGGTTCGATGGCAGCCGTTGTTTCACATCAGTGGTTGTTATACTGGAAAATAATTGTGCCTGATTAAAATTCATGGAATGATCTCTATCTCCAAGGTTTGTCGCAATGTTTAAACGCTTGTTTCTTCAATATTAAACTGCGAGGTCACATTAAAGACTTTCAATAAGTTATTTCTCATTATGAAACTATTATATTTCAAAATATGTTTCATTTTAATAAGTAATTACTTTTAACATTTTAGATTATAATTTGTGTAAAAAATATTTCTCCTTCAATTTCATATTACAATTTACATTCCATATTAAATAAATATGTATATTTACAGAGTGAATATATAACTTTACAGGTAATTGGGAACATTGTGAAAAAATATTCAAATTAGTGAAACAGAACAAAAAATGAGAAAAAAATACCTCTGACCGCAACTTTCTATTCCAATTCGTTGCATATATATGATAATTAAAATTTATTTTTTGTAATAAAATAAACCTCGATTTTTGTAATAAAAGCAGTAAGATCTCCACTTTTTATCACATTTTGGGATTTAGTATTTAATTTCCTTTAAGACCTGAGTAACCTTACAAGTTATGTAACATTGAGTTTTACTAACTCAGGACCTAACAGCTCAATCTTTGGCTTATTAAGAAAAGTTTTAATAATATTTGAACGCTCACAATTATTGAGGGAAAAAACAACACAAAACTTGCATTAAAAATATTACTAGCATTATTTTCCCTATTAGACCAATTTCTTATAATTCTTCAACGCTCAACGTATTTTCGAAAAGCTTTTATGGCGAAAAAACAACAAAAAAAACCTTGTTTCCTAAAAAAGAAATCTTGGAATAATCATATAACTGAAACGGATTGGCATAGAAAGGTAATTTCAGCGGCATTTTTAGTCTGGTTTCATTATTTTTTTTTTTGATTTTTTTACTGATCAAAAACGAGAAAAAATCGACCAAAAAAGTTTGAGGACTTCGAATTGCAATCTTTATTAGACGAAACTAAGAGGGAATCACTTTGTCTACACTATTATATAAGAGGACATTTTTCGTTTGTGATCACTAAGCACGAAAATAACTGAACCAATCTGTACTACATTTTCACCACATCATCGTCATAGTTCCACGAAGGTTCACCATTAATAAAATTTACTGATTCTTAATTTATAATTTTTTTAAAAAGTGATGAATGTGTGGTGCACTGTAAAGTTTGAAAATTGACCGGTAGATAGCGAGCGCCATTCAAAAAACATTACAAATGTAAAGTGTTAAACAGAGCTAGAAATTTATAGAATAATTTACTTATTTAAACAGCTGTAAATATGAGTGTGACATTTTGATCCCTGGGAAGTTTACAAATTTACGATTAAGTGACATATTGACCTATTGCGCCATTTAGCATCAGAATTTGCAAAGCTAAAACTACTGAACCTGTCCATAGCAATTTTTTACTATATCACCTTTTTAGTTATAGGAAGGTTTACAATTGTAATTTTTTCTCTAATAATAATTTAAAGATATATTATTAAGTAGCAGAAACGAGATTTACCGCACTGTTACATATTTTTATGTTTAGAAATGATAACGACAAAATTATTTCTTTCGCCCTAAAATTGAATGGCTCCGCCGAAAAACGTTCTAAGGGACAAACAAAATTTGGAGTAATCAGTGAAAGAAAATCATAATTTAAAGTTCTTATTAGTTTTGTAAGTTAGATTTTTTTTTCACCTTGTAATTTGTTATATTTACATGTATAATGACATAATGGATTACTATATCATACTATGACGTACTTGTTTGTTTGTTTATTTCGTTTAACGTCACTTTATGCTGCTTGGCTAATCGGACGATGCTACGGTGGGAGTCCTAAATTTTGCCTATCCAGGTATAATTAGGATAGGGATCTTTAACGAGTACCTGACATCGCACAGGCTCGGGACCCCCATTTTACGTCCCTTCCGAAGGACGGCATAGCTAAGGATTTTTTACTCCCTTTAAAAAATCCTAAGGTCATCTGCCGGGCTCCGAACCCGCGATCTTGGGTTTAATAGGTTGCTATGCTAACCACTACACCACAGGTGACCCCCTTCTATGACGTACTATTATACATTTTAAAAACTTTAAAATAGCCACTTCGGGAATTTTGTCGCTTAGAACGTTTTTCGGCGGACCCTATAATTTGATTAATTCACAAACATTTAAACCAATTGAAAAATAATAATAGTATACAAAAAAAAAATTATAAAAATTACAAATAGTTATCCCTTAGGAAATAGGTTCAAATAGATTAGTCCCTGAGGTTTTGTTTGACTACTACAGTTTTATTCAGCCTTATTTCTATTTATTTGGTTTTTAAAAACAAACATATGCCATATTTTCCAACAAATGGACAATTTCTGTACTAAAGCAAATGAGATTTTTTTTTTTTTGGGGGGGGGAGGGATGTTTTACTCAAACCTGACTCAGAAAAAGACCTTAGGCACTTGACCACCGAGTCGGCATGAAATAACGAAGCAGACTCCCATTACAGCGGCAGGTGCCGGAGGAGATGACCAAGAGGTTGAGGACTCATTAGTGAAGTACTAATGACGGTTCGGCCCGTCTTGCACTAATGGCCGTCACTCACTGACTACCTCAATTTGCGGTTGCTCAGGCACACTACTACCTCTTGTTATTCTTTATGTTAAGGTGGAAACTTGATGCTTGACCAGAAAATTTTTATTATAACTACGGTGTTGGCGCTGTCCGACCTGTATGTTATACCCACAACAAAAATACATATTGTAAACATCACATAAGATATACAAGTCATCTAGGATCTGATAGAACATCAGTACTCTGTTTTCGAAATTTGTTTGAAAATATGTATATTTTTAAGAATCTTTTTATTGATATTTACAACTGTTTATAAAACATATACATCTAGTAATTTTTTGGGGAAATGAATACAATTAAAATCAACCACTCAATGGTTGCACTTTGTTAAAAGTTCTAAAATAAAAGGTCTCGAGGCCATCTTCTATTCAGACGCCTCGGAGTATCGCCAGGAATAGAATAGGAAGCAAGTTAAGATACCAGAGAATTTTATTATGAAAGGAAAGGTATTTGGTTTTTGTCAAATCACCGACATGGGGGATTTCGGATTGCAGAGATTGGATACGCGAAAATTTCGATGGTATGGTCGAACCCGTTTGCCAAGTCCAAATAGTTCTGAAAATGGCCTTATAGATGTGTTTGGTTGTGAGAACATTTGTCAAGCAATTGTCGAAGCAGTCGGAATCGACTGAGGTATGAGGTTTTTATGTGAGTTTCTTGTCTAGATAATGTTCAAGTCATTGTTTCTGTTCAACATCATCTAACAGTGCTCAATAAAAGTATAAAGAAGGAAAGGATGAGGCAGGATTTTGACGCAGGGTAAAGATTATTTGCTGAGAGTTGCTGGAGTGTATCTTAGCTTTCCAGTCGTGACTCTATTCTTCATATCAAACAGGGGGACGGACTGTCCCCTAAAAATAATTAAAGTGCACATTAAAAAGATATAATTGTCTGGCTGAGATTAGTTAAAAATCAGCACATCATTATAACAAATTAAATTAAATTATGCGGGAAAAAAAAGAAGAAGATGAGAGAAGAAACAAAGAAAAAATAAATTAAAAATAAAATTAAGTAAAACAAAATAATAATAATAATAAATAAAATTCAATCAACAGTAAAAAATTCAACACACTTATTTACATATATTATGTATTATTTACATTTTTGAGGAAGGTTGAAGATCGACGAGATGGATAGATAAAAGTTGTTTAAAAGAAGTTAAGGAAGAGGCTTTGCGAATATGGATAGGTAAGGAATTCCAAAAAGAGGTAGCACGGATGACGAAGGATTTTTCAAAAGAGGCAGCTCTATGTGAGGGGGTATATAGGTTGGAAGGTAGGGATCTTGTGTTCAGGTGGTGAATGGAGGAACGCATAGTAAGTAGGTCTAGAATATAGGAAGGTTTATTGGTTTTTAATGATTGAAATAGGAAAACGCCGTGTGACTGGATATGTGTGGATATATGTGACTGGAATGCCTGGGATCATCAGGAAATGGATCATAATTGACTGATAACACATTGGTATCATCAATATAGGTTGGGAGGAGAGTATTAGGGTGAGTTAGGATATTTTGGCATGAGTTTTAACGCAACCGTTACGGAAGGTCGTGGGTTCGAATCCCACTTGTGTTACTCACGGAATAAATCATGACCTTCCTATACTGGCTGGAATAGGTTTTTAACTTGTAGAGTTACAACTTCACTTGATGATGAGAAATTCTCCATTTTCTCATTAACAAGTAAAGCTTGTTCCTATAAAATATTGCTTCTCTGTTCTCAATACCTTTATACATTTATAAAGAATATTCATTCTTTTTCTTGATCCTCATAGTTCAGATATTTAATAAGATTTCTAAATTTATTATGTTGTGATTTTTTTAATGGTTTCCCTTTCAGCAGTAACCCTGTTGGACGGGATTTTATTTATCCCTGTACACACCATACTTAAATATATATAATGTGCATGCAATTACTTACAAAATTAAATAATTTAAATTTTAACAGCTTGAGTATAATTGCAATAATAAAAATATTACTTTTAAAATAAAAAATAACTTTTTGTTTTCATCTATAAATGTAAATATAATTAAATATTTTTTACGCTTTAAAAAATTAAATATACAGGGTATCCCGAATTTAAATAGTAAAACTTCAGGAACTTATAGGGGACCGAAAAACTAAGAAAAAAAGTCCTTTAGAGATTTGCTCGTTTTTGCTTAGTTTTAGAGAAAGTCTCAAAAAAAAAAGAAACAAAACAAAAATGTTACAGGTAGCGATTATCACCTTTCAAAGTTCGTCAGGCTAGGCAGTGAGATATGTAAACACTTAATGTTATCCTTTACATTATTTTATTTGTTTACATTTTGGCTTCCTTCTAGGATTATAATTCCTAAATCAGTCTTCAGTCAGTTACTCAGATATTTTTGTGTGAATAGCATCAGCCACAATGCCGCATACATATTCTAATGTTGATTACGCTGATATGATTTTTGTGTACGGTTTCTGTAACGGTAATGCTTTAGAAGCGGTGCGGGAGTATGCGCGCCGATTTCCAAATAGAAGAGTGCCTAATCGACGAGTCTTTTTGTTAACTTTAATAGACTACGAGAGACTGGGTCATTCTTAATACGTAATGAAGGCGACCAATTCCAGGCAGCAATAAGAGCAGATTATCGGAGAAGAAATTGTGTCCAACGCCACTTCGATAACAATCCTGAGACTAGAATCCGAAGAGCATCTGCTGCATTAGCAATATCGCGGCTAGCAATATGGCGAACTTTGAAAGGTGATAATCGCTACCCATACCATCTTTAAAAAGCTTAGAATTTATCACCTCAAGATTATGTCAAGAGATTGAATTTTAGTTGAATTTTAGTCAAGAGATAGTAACTGGTTTCTTGACAAAATTCGCGATGATAATTTATTTCCATTAAAAATTATATGGACCGATAAAGCTACCTTTACAAGAAGGGGAATTGTTAATCAAAGAAATTATCATGTATGGGCTCTTCAAAATCCCAGAGCTATTAGAGAGAATAGGTTTCAGCATGAATTTGCTATTAACGTTTGGCTTGGAATTGGAACGGATTACTGGTGAGACCATATTTTTTACCTGGAAGATTGAATAGTATCACATTTACACATTTTTTGGAGAACGACTTTTCTAATTATTTAGATGACATTCCCTTACAGCAGCGGATTGAAATGTGGTTCCGACTCGATGGATGTCCAGCTCATTGTAGCAGAGTTGCTCGAGCTTGGCTGGATATAAATTATCCACAACGATGGATTGGACGTGGAGGAATAGTACCTTGGCCACCCAAATCATCTCATATAACAGCCATGGATTTTTTCGTTTGGGGAACCTTGAAGCAGAAAGTTTATTCGGTGTCAATCAACTCAAGAGGGCAATTAAGAGGCCGAATCATAGATGCAGTGCAACAAATATCATCAGAACAATGTTTAGCTGCAATTTATCAAGTGAGATGTAATGCTTGCATTGGTACAAGAGGACAACATTTTCAGCAATATTTACATTAAAAAGAACACAACATAAATATAAATGTAAATAAGTATAAAAATTAAAACTTGTTTTGTTTCTTTTTTAGCGATTTTCTCTAAAGCTAAGCAAAAACGAGCAAATCTCTAAAAAACTTTTTGTCTTAGTTTTTTTACCCCTATAAGTTCCTGAAGTTTTGCCATTTAAATTCGGGACACCCTGTATATATATATATATATATATATCTATATATATATATATATATATATATATATATATATATATATATATATATACGTAATATTTATCAGGTATTAAGTAATAAAAATGGAGGGAATTGGATTTAAATAGACTTTTTTTATTTTTTTTGTTATTATTTTCTTAAGTTATTATATTCATTTATTTCAAAAATGAAATAAGCGTCTATTTAACCAACAAGCTAGGCACACTACAATAAAGATATTTCACATTGCTGGAAGTGTTTATTTACAAACATCTGCTGAAGGTTATATTTCAAAAGTAATAATAATAAAATTATAGATAATGCATAAATACGTGGAAAAAGTAAAGACCCCAAGTGAAAGGGCAAAGTTATGTAAAGTAGCTATTTTCAGAGGAGTCGCGCCACTTTCATTCGATGATATATTCACCGCCTTCTCTGTCTTTATAGCCAAGTTTAAAGCTCACTTTAAAGGAACTAAAAAGGGAAAATTAAAGTTTTCATTCCTAGGATTGCTTCCTTCTATTCTATATTATTTAATAAAAAATAATAACGACAAAAAAGAAAAGTGATAACAATCGATTATTATTATTTTTTTTATTTATTTGTCCTAAACAATGTGGGCCATTATCGCTCCATTGAGACAGGTTTGCCAGAGAAAATAATAAAGTAAATTAAAAAAACAAAACAAAATATTTATATAGAACCAAGTTAAAAAATAAATAGTGACTAATAATATAAGTAAAGCTGCTGAAAGTGGAAAGAAAGATCCTAAGAAGGATCTATGGTCCTAGGAAGACACAAGAAGGTTACAGGTTTAGAGCAAACAAGGAAATATACAAAGAAATCAAAGGCACGGAAACTGAGATAAGGATCAGGAGGTTGAAATTCTTCGGGCACAATGCTAGAATGCCTCCGGAAAGGCTGAATGAAGCTATATTGCAGAAACTCTTGGGCCACCAGAGCTCACAAGGATACACCAAGCAGTTGAAAGAGGAAACAAGAAAAATGGGGATAAACGACCAAGATTGTTTGGACAAAGAGGAATACAGGAAGAGGTTGCATGAGGTCACAGTTCTTGTGGACAGGAGGAAGCCTATGAAAGGGATTGCCTGGACGGATGAAAGGAAACAAAGGCAATCAAAAATAATGAAGGAGAAATGGATAGAAAGAAAGAACAGAAGGAACAATTCATAGTCATGATATTCACGTGCTCTTTATTTAAGGCCGTTTCGTGATAAAAAAAAAAAGAAATAAAAAAAAAGTATAGTAATCCACGAGAAAAATATCATTAAATTTAAAAGAAACCAAAATAAAATAAATGAGCCGAATACTTAAACTGTATATAAAATGAATGCTAATAAATTTCACAATTAATGATAGTATAATAGTATAGTTGACTGGATGATGGTTGGAGAAGAAGATAGTCAGGGATGCAGTCAAAGTAACACGACGTTAAAGAAGGAATTCTTTAATACGTGCCAACGTTTCGACCTGCATCGCAGGTCTACTTTTTAAACAACTCCAAGAATTCCTTCTTTAACGTGGTGTTACTTTGACTGCATACCAGACTATCTTCTTCTCCTTTTCACAATTATTGTATTAGAAAGAGAATGCAAAAAAGAAAAAGACAACATTTTGGAAAACGACATTTTTCAATAAAATAAGTACAACATAATAAGTACAAATAAGTATTTCATTTAACTTGAGGTACGCATGATGATATAGAAGGATCAATACAATTAGGATTGATGAATTAAATGCCACTTCTATTGAGATTATTTTATTTGAAAACTAGTTTCGAATGCTAAACATTCATCTTCAGGAATTCCAATTTCGCTATCCATCTAAATGAAAATAACCACAAATTTAATAAAGACTCGGGAGTAAAAATATTACATCAAGTAGAAAATAGCCTAAAATTAAATACTTTTGAATCACTAGAAATAATAAAATCGTTTAAACCGATCCAGATTTTTGTTTAAATGATCAGATTAACATATCCAATAGCCCCATTTTAAATTTATTTCCCATAGGAACAAAAAAAATGAGTCATAAGGGAAACCCCGTTGTAAATCTAAAACTTAACCTACCTGCCCCCCCCCCCTTTTACTTCTCACAAATTCAGTGTTTTAGTTACCTCGAAGGTGAGTGCCTATGCTTGATTTCTTGTCTTATCTTTTTAAAAACCTTAGTATATTTAATCTATGTAACATAGTACTGATGTGTTGAAAAAAAATTGTATGTTTTAGAACTGAAGATGAATGTTTAGCATTCGAAACTAGTTTTCAAATAAAATAATCTCAATAGAAGTGGCATTTAATTCATCAATCCTAATTGTATTTCATTTAAGAATCGAAAATTTATGTTTTAATAAAAATAAAATATCTTCGTATTTTATAGTTGAGGGGTATTAGAAAATTTAAAAGGAATTTTTCACAGTGTGTTGATAGTCTTATGCCTTTGTCAGCTAGAATTTCAGCCGACTAGAGAGCTATTCTCTCGTTTTAAGACCTTTTTATACGTATTTTCACGTTTTAGTAATATTTTTTATTAGTTTATTTTATCGTAACGACCCATTTTAGAGTCTATATTGACGGATATAAATTAGGAGTTATTCCTAACACACAATATTAAACTTGAATTGATTTTTTTATTTTAGATTTTTAATTAAATGACATTTAGTTGTTTAAAATGTTATGAAAAATAAAAGTTTTAAATATTACTTCCACTTCACGTGATTTTCATAAATTGATTATATGATAAATATTAAATATAAAAAAGAATATAAAAGTTATTTGTATATAAAATTGTTAAACACTTTATTTCAGAGCCGAGAATGTTGTGGAAGAACAAGCATTTCTTGTTCAACGAACTGTATTAACTTTCAGTAACCTCTCAGGAATACAAAAGTCAACATGGATAAGGATCAGATAACTCTATTGGCACCTCCATTTTGTTGATTCAACAAAGTAATAAGGAAAGTCCACTGAATGTAATGAAAATTCGAGCAGATATTAAGAAAACAAATGAAATAGAAATGTGAGTAGTGCCACATTGAGGCAGATTATGACACCCATTTTTGTTTAGGTTAACATGAGAACCTCCAAAACTCCAATCATTATTTATTTTAAATAAGAGAACATTGTACATACCAAGCGCTAAGCTAATTACATTTTACCCAAAATACCAAATCCCGAGAAGGACTATTTTAATTTGCATTCTATAATTAAGGAAGCGGTGTTCTTATTAACTATAATTTTTCGTGTTGTCGATAAAAATATTTAGGTCACTAAGTAATAATGCTATAAACTAGTGAATCATGGGTACCAATATTTTTCTTGAAATCGATTAAGAATAGTCGATACTGGAATTGATCGATACCTCTGATATTGGCGATACTTTAGTAATAACTTATTATGTAATTATTATACATTACTCCTGCTCTCAAACAATAAAAAAATATTAATTTTACATTTTCAAGAGAGCAATTTTTAATATTCTAGGCCTACATAAAAAAGTACAGAATAAGAAAAAAACTTTAAAAATTTGGATCGTCAATTGTTGAAAACATTTATTTGTATTACTAAAAGGAAGAAGTATTATTATAATTTCAAACTGGTGAAGCTAAAGCAGTTACGAAATAAATGTAGCCAGAGAATTTTACACTAAGGTGTTTAAGAAATAACAAAGGTAAATTAGTTAAAAAAGAAATTAAAATACCGAAAAATAATTCGTATGGAAGATAAAAGCCAAAACATATAGATTAACTAATCAACAGCAAATAAATTTTATTTTCTACGGAATTCTAAAACCAGCTAAGTTCAATTTCCAGATTTTTGTTGATTTTTTTATTGAATATTTTTTTCTACTGTACTATTTTTATGTCAAATATTTTCTCAAAAAAATTCTTAAATCACATTGAAAACATGATACTAAAATTATTTTTCTTCCTAATCCGGTCTGATTTTTACCTTTAGGTTTTGGAATTCTACGATTCATATAATAGATATGTGATTATAGTTACTTACAATAAAAATTTATTTATTTCAAAAATCCTTATTTAAGAAGGTAAATATTCTAAAGTTTCTTGGTTTTGTTTACTACTTAAGCTATCAGAAAATAAAAACTAAAAACCTTTCACTAAACACTGTAGATAGGATAATGCACATGATATTTCTCTGGGTATGGATTTATTTATATTTCATAATTAGCTAATTTTTATGTTTTATCCAGTATCGAGGATACTCCAAAAAATTATTAGTTTTTGTGAAAGGAGTATTTATTTTTAGTATAAAATCAGAGATATACTGCAACGTTTAACCCAGAGGCGTGTGGTAGCCACTATCTCCGCTGTTATACCCTTGAATATGAGACCCAACTACTGAGGTTAGTTGACTTTAAACCGTTGAATTATTTATATTTCGCTTTGTTATAAGATGGCATTTAAAAGAAATAATGCTATTGCCAGGCTAACTGTCTTTGTTCTGAAGACCCGATGTTGGACTTGATGAACTAACTGTGACGAATGTTAAACATTATTCATCAGTTCTGAAAACATTAAAAAATTTTAAAGCATTAAGGACAATCACAAAAGCAGCCGAGTAAGTAAGCGTCATTACTCAACATACTGAACTTTGCTTCTCAGCTGTTTTATATAACTGGACAATTATAGACCCGATATTAACACGTCCATTAAAAATTACATGGACATATCACACATTCGCGTACGATAGAGGGACTAGAGAAGGCTGAAAAAGAAATAGGTGTGGGACCTCCTAAATAATTAAAAAATCGTGAAAAGAGGAGGTACCGTACTGCTGTCCCTCATGCCTCTTACGCTATTTATCTTAATTTTCATCAAATTCTCCGATGACAATCAGTGATAGAATTGACCGGTTTCAACCCCAATCCCATTTTGCTGCCGGGCCTAGGGAATTGTTTTGGAAGTATACAGTCCCGCATCTCCTAACCGCCTTTCATAAGTGTATATATACAAGACGCGTCGGCTTTCAATATGGGATAGATCCACTATTTGACAAAATTTTCTCTTAATTTTCTCATTTGTTTCTCCTGTACCACTTGCTAAAATTATTTCCATTTAAAACGTACAAAACGCCATTATATTTTAAGGTGAAAATTTAGGTTTCCTTATTATCCGGATATGTCTTTAAAAACATATATTTATTTAACAGGTGAATATATGAAACAACGATTAAACAATTGTTATTTTTAATTTTTTTTTTTTATATTAGAAATTAGGTATATAAATATACCCATTATATTATTTATCTTTTGATATTTCCCTAATTCCTTCAAGAGAGAATAAATCCATTTTATTTCTCAGGTATTCATACAGCAAACATTTTTTTTTTTTTTTTTTTTTTGAGGGGGGAGGGAGAATTCATAGAAACTTCAAAGTATTAACTAATGAAAGAATTTTAGGATTGTCATTGTTATATATTTTTAAAACTTTTACAATTTGCACTTATCCCATTTTTAAAGTCAACAACTTATATAGATCGCGAATTTTTTGTGTTGGATCATTATCATTGTTAATTCTCCCTTACCAACTAAATATAAATTGAAAATCAATGGATTGTAAAAAAATAATTAACGTAAGGAGCACGAGGAAGATAATGCTATGCTTTAGGTTCTCTTTATTTTCTTACGCAACGTTTTTTAAATATATCGTCTTACTTGAAATCGTTTGACTTTTTTTTTTAAATAAGATAATATTTTCCGATTTATAATAATTATGTTATAAAAAATTGGTTAAGATGCGCTTTTTAGTAAGGTTTCAAGTGACTATTTCGTGACAAATGGTATTTTTAGAGTAATTACAGGATTTAGGAAAATGATCAAAAATGCCATACTAAAAACTGTACAATTATGATTAATTCACATTATTCGCATTACAGGATATAATGTCCTATCTTGTTTGACATATGCAACATAAAAAAACTTATAGAAAGAAATTGAAATATATGTAAATCCGTTATAAGCATGAAAAAATCAGACATTTTTTAATAATTATAATAGTTAATGACATTAGAAAAAAAATACTTCAATACATCTTTATTTAAAAAAAAAAAATACATTAATACAGTTTTTATTAAAATATAATGTATCTAATTTTAGTTTTACAAAGTATCATCCTTTTGAATGTTTTTATTTGACTGAGGGTTTGTAAAATATAGTGTTAAATATTACAGAGCGATATTCATTGGCCATGATACACTGATATTATGAGAGTTATGTAGCAATGCTTGTACCAACTTTTCCTCCTTGGATACTATGCCCAACTAAGGTTAATTGAAGGAAATTCATTTTATTTGTTTTTTTTAAGGAAAAGGAAATAAAGGATGATAAATAATAAACAAGGAAAAAATAATAAATAAATAATGAAACATAAATTAAAAGAGAGTTTTGATACGGGAATTCGTTCATCCATTCCTATTGGTTGCCTTGAAAGGAGGATTCAAGGAAAAAAAAATAAGTTTGGACTTGGTAGGAAGCAAAATTTGATCTTAAAGCGATATCAGTTAGTTTTTCTGTACGCCAAAGAAAAAATAATATAGTATAAAATTATTGTACGCCAACAATTAAAAAAATATATACAGTGCAGCGTCAATTATCAGAACGCTAATTATCCAAATGTTCAATTAACGGAACTGTTTTTTTTGTTTTTTGTTTGTTTTTTTAATGTAACTTTCTTTAAATTGATCATCTAATTACATTTTTTTCTCTTTCAAATTTTGATTCTCAACTGTTATTAGGGTAACAATAAGTGAATTTGATAAGATTGTAATAATACAGGCCTTGTAGGCTAGCACTCAACAGTATCTCCCCCCCCCCCCCCCTGGCATGGGTTAAAGAGATTCATTTGAGCAAATCTCTCATCCAGCTTCTTTTAAGCCTTCTGAGAGTACTTCCAGGTATGTCATTCGTGGCCGTGTCATTAATGTGCATGTTTTATGTCCATAGAGTCTAACGTGAAATCGTCTATAAAGATTATGTATATGTTCCTTTACTGTGGGTACTTCTAAATCAGTGTGAAGTGTGTGGTTTGAAATGTACCAAGCCGATTTCGTGATTAATCTATGTTTGATTGGAATATTTGTATTTTTAAGGTGTGTATTGTTTTTAGTTCCGTATATTTGTGTGGCGTAAAAGTAAGTAAGTGTATGTATTCAGTCGTTGTCTTAGTTTTAATGTCGATCGTTTATGAAGCATTGGATACAGAAGTTTTAATCTCTTGGTTAGACTGAGACGTTTTTGTTTATATGTGGGCCCCAGGTTATTCTTCTATCAAATGTAAGTCCTAAGTAATGAATTTCGTTTGTTTGTGGTATGGGTTGATTATCGATGAAGGCAGGTTTGTTTTCTTAGAGCTGTACACCTAATTAGATTTCATAAATGAATTCATAAATTTGTTTCTCTGAATCCCTTTCCATTCATTCGGTATGCAATTGATAGCTCAACTTCAGTTGTAAATCGTTCTTTGTGAGGACCCTAGTGAGCCCCATCACTAGATAGTGACTCATAATACTATTTTCTCCAAACCACTGCTCTCTTCAGAACCTTCTTAAAATGCACCTTGGTGCAGTAAAAGAAGCAGAATCATCATAATGAAGAATGAATCAAAACTTTTGTTAGCCATAGGGGCTTGGGGAAAAAAAAAATATCTTTGTGAGGGATAAATCGCATTTGTGATCACTTGTTGTTTTCAAATTACAGCATGACTACAAAAAGAAAACGAATGATTCTTTCATTAAAAGATAAAATTTAAATCATTACATGACAAAAAAAAAAAAAAAAAAAAAAAAAAAAAAAAGTGTATCCGATCAGATTAGCTATCTATCTCGGGGTTGGTAAATCAACAATAACGGGTATGAAAAATATGTACATATATATTTTTTTGAGTGAATTTCGATTATCCGAATATTTGGTTATTCGAACCACCCTTGACAACATTAGTTCGGATAATCGACGCTCTACTGTATATATGTATTTACAAAATAAAAATTATTTTTAATTAGGCATTATCCTGAGAATAAATGTTTGAATAGCACTGATTCGAATGTTGATAAAAATCCTTGCTTTTTCGTAGGCCTTCAAATAGACGTAGAGAGATTTGTGTTGTAAGCGAGTGGGAGCCGGGAAGCGCCTAGTAATCCGGAATCTGCTAGATCGGGGCCGGCCTTATAGAGCCGCTGCCGTTAGGGCTCTACGTGTCCTGTCTGCGATGGAGCTCCTGCCATGTAGCCATTTAATGGGCTTCTAAATAAAACATGGCGTGTGACAAGGCCTTAGGTAAGCTATATATTACCGTAAATGGTCCTTCTAGCACATGCCCGCACGTCCTTTAGAAGAGTATCGAAGGATACCGCATACCGTCCGCGTCAGGAGATTGCTGCAATGGAGGAATCAATATTAGGACTTCAAGTAGGAGAAAAGGATTTTGTACAACTTGAATGATTTGAAAGAATTACTAGAAATTTTTTAACAAAGATTAATAAAACAAAATTACCTATCCTATCACTTAACAGTCAAGTTCGAAAATTGACCGATAGGTGGCGAGCGCCATTCTACATGAGAGGATACAAATGTACGGTGTTATATGGAGGTTGAAATCGATAATAAAATTTACTTATATTCAATTAAATTATTAAAAAGGATTTAAATATGTGGTGTGGCATATGGATCCCAGTGAAGTTTGTAAATCAACTGGTATATGTTCAGTATTCCGAAATTTAGTTTACAGTGCTATTACTACTGAATCCTATCAGTAATAAATTTTATACACACCATTTGTATAGTTCTAGAAAAGTTTAATAATAAAATAAAACCTGTACCACTAACAATCAATGAAGGATCTTGGGTTCAGGATGTACTGTTACTAGGCCAGCGGCTGTGAAAGGAGGTGATTTGACCTAAATCCCGCTCAACCGCCAGGTTTTTCCCCATTTAATGGTACCCACTTTGTAGAGGCCGGGTGCACCCTAGGAGGGTTTCCCGACCTCGAAGTCAAGCCACAATCGAAATGACTAAAAATAATTGTTCTGCCTTCAGTCAGACTCGAGCTAGGGCCCGGGAGTTTGGTAGTCAAGTGTCTTCCCCACTAAGCTAGTGCGCCTATAGCAAAGTTTACCAATAATAAACACTACATAGAAAATATAGAAAATATTACAATCTAGAATAATAAAAATTTAAATGTACAATGTTGAGAGACAGAAACGAGGTTTGCCACTCTGTCATAGACTTTTATGGTTATAAATTAAAATCCAACCAGATGAAACAAATAAAATAACTTCCTCATAATGAAAATTATTACCAGATTTGTTGATTTGATGATTCAAAATGTCGTACCTTTCCTTTTAATATAGTGTGTATAAATATGATTCATCGGCCTTCAGTAGTAAGTACTAATAATGTTGTTCATTATCCACAAGAGAGTTTGCATTTGATATTAAAAATTAGATGTCTAATTATGATTTTGCGTAATCATTAAACATCTAATCAACGTAATTTTAAAAAGGATACTTTACTTGAAAATAAAATAATGGTCAATTGCTTACTCCAATACAAGATTTTTATCGATAAATAAATAAAACTTCAATTATTAGTTAAAATTATCTGTCCTTTACTTTTTGGGCGAAGCCGTGACGGGAAATTGTAAAATAAATTGTGGCTTAGTAAAAATAAATAATATATGACTGACCTTATTTTCCTGCTTTTTCCTTTTATAGTGAAACTTCAAAAGAAACTATTAAAGAAACACCCTCTAACAATACACCTCCCTCCAACCCACTCCATCGAAACCCAAATCCTCAAGACCAGATTTTATGTAATCCTCCCATCTTTCCATGTATGGGATATACACTTACAATTAGTGAAAGTCATTTTCATAAAATAGATGTCTTTTCGTTGTACTTTTTGTTTTTTCCTTTTCTATAAACATATATTTAATATATATAATACCATACCTTTGTATCTTTCATGTAGCTCACCACCTATTGGCCAATTTTCACACTTCAATGATAACTACATATTATCGCTTTTGTAATAACAAAGAAATTAAAAATCAGTGCATGTTATTTTTTTTTAACTTTCCCTAGAACTATAAAGATATAGTGGTTTAAATTTGGTACTGATCGGTTCAGCAGTTCTAGTAGTTAGGGATCACAAACTAAAAAATAAAAATAAAAAATAAAAATTATTCTTTTATGTAATAGAATAGAATTTCGTGCAACAAATTCTTTATAGTAGCATATTTACAAATACTGGTAAAACTACATTTTCTGCTATTATGTATAGATTTAAAAACAATAATATTAAATTGGTTTAAATAACATATGAAGGATTTAGTGGATGAAGGGACCATGTAACAATACACAATTTAGAGTAATATAGGTTAAAAGTTTTTTTTTGTTTTTTTACATCTTCCTTTAGCAGGAAAATGTTACACAGCCCCTTCTTCTACATATCTCATTTTCTAGTTATTTTGAAATATTCAGATATTGCTTCCTAACAATTATGTACATAAATCCTTCATCTTTTTTCATTTTTTTTTTTGGACACGAAACGGCCTTATAGACCACGTGAATATCATTTCCTCCCAACTCTCCCCACACATCCCTTCCTCTTCTTCTCCTCCCACCTCTTCTTCATTCTTTCAGACTGCATTCTTCTTTCTTCCTCGCTCCATACTCTCCCCCCCCTCACCTCCTTGGTACCAACAAGGACCTTTATTTCCCTTACTTTTTCCCTATATATATCCCTATCGAAGCAGTCCTGACTTGAAATTCCCAATTTCCCCGTTTCTTTCTTCATCTGTCCAATGTACCCTCCAACCCGTTTATATCCCCACATTTTCCCAAAGATCTTCCTATTTATTCTGTTCTGGTTCATCCTGACCATATGACCGCAGAAACGTAGCCTCCTTAGCCTAATGTCCGTTTCCAGGTCATCCATTTCTCTGTATAATTCTCTGTTAGACCTCAGCCTATATTCTTCCGGTAATTTTATTGGCCCATAAATTTTCCTCAAGATCTTCTTCTCTACTCCCAAAAGTTTCCTTAAGCTAGGAAGAGAAGCGGTCTCCATTCCATACAGAATTACTGGCTTGACAACCGTGTTATAGTGTCAAATCTTCGTTCTTATTGAATGACCTTTTTTACAGGACAGGCTACTGGTGGTAAAGTTTCATCCGCAGATTCCGCCAGGAGGGCAAGATCATCAGCATATGCTAGACAACTTACTCTGGCATTATTATTTTTAAATCCTTCATCTTATTAACTAGATTGTATTTTTTTTTTTTTTTTTTTTAAATATGACATAACTCCTTCATTCACAAAACCTTCATTTAGAAAACTATATTTATGTGCTGCAGTATTTTTTAAATTATAATTTAACATTAAATTTATTAATACCTATAATTTTAAAGTATAATTCATTTTAAGAAAGATGCATTAAGTAGGAACGCAATTACATTAGTACCCTGGAAATGACTACGAAATAAAACTTCCCAGTATCAATATCTCATCACAAAGGCGATGTGAAGTAGGACATTATCATCAGGGGATGGACTCTAGTTGGGGCAAGCACACGTGTCTCGAATGGGAAAAGTTGTAATGGAAGGCGGAATATAGAAAAAATGACCAGGAATAATTCAAGGGAACCCCCTCCTCTTTCCATTTTCCCTCCGGGTCTCTCTTAACTTGCTCCGAAATTTCCTAGTAATAAATTTATTTTTTAATGTAATTTCTTTCTGGGGCATATTTTTCAGTAATCGATTCGGAATAACATAACCTTATTCAAAATGTATTACTTTTTTTTTTTAATTGCATCTTGATGTATCTTGAAATTTATAAATCGGAGCTAAGCAATATGTAAATTATTTGCTTGAAGTATGCATAACTGTGTAGAAAGATCAATACAATTAGGAATTAACCATACAACTAGGAATTCAACTACTTTTAGGAATTATTTTTAGTGGAAATCTGTTGAGGGGAATTCATTCATCATGGGTTTTAATGATTTAAAACTTATAAATATATACACAGCTTCCTCCGGTCTCATAAATAAAGAACTTATTGTTAGATTATTCTAACTATTAATTGAATTTCATTTATTTATCGATAAAAATCATGTATTTGTAAGTATGGAATTCAGCATTATTTCTTATATTTTCACGCATAGCAGTAATTTTTAACCTGGTTAAAATTGCATTGAATAGTCAACTATACAAAACTAGAAACCTTCAAGAATCAAATTATTTTCAATAATGGGCAGAAAAAACTCAAAATGTAATTTTTTTAGATGTCTTATGAATTATTTTTTTCCTTTTTTATCGTTTCTACAATAGATTTTTATCCATGGATAAATATAACTTCAGTTACTAGTTAAAATTATTAATTTTTTTATTTATGAGAGCATGCGAAGCTAGTTAAATATGATATGCTATTTTAAGAACTATTACTTTAATATTATAATGAAATAATGTTATATATGCCTGTTTTATTTATTTGTTTAAAATAAATACTCAATTTTCTCACGAAGCATAAAATATTTCAACACCTTTTATTCATTTATTAAAATTGTATACCTTTAATGTTTGAATTTGTTATTTGTTTCCGACGAAGGGTCAGATGGATGAGTGCCTTTTTAATTGTAAATTTCCGTAAAAAATAAATTTTCCCCTGCGAGGAATATAATGAGATATGTAATTTATATTGTTTGTTCACTTCAGTGTCATATTTTTAATTCCATTTTTTATGAAGCGTTTTGTCCTAAATTATGAGCTCGGAAATTATCTTTTGTTTTTTTTAATTATATCTTTTATAAATGAAAAAAATTAAAAATAAATTTAGGCTCTTTCTTACCCAATGTTGATTTTTCACATTATATTTTTTATACGACAAGAGGCTGCCCGTCGTTACAGACTACTTCAACATTTACTAGACAAACGTTCAAAGCTCCCAATTAATTACAAAAGACTCATATACATAACTGTGATTAGACCTATCTGGACGTACGGAGTTGAGATTTGGGGCTCCACTAAACCACCCAATTCATCTTGTATACAATTCTTACAAACCAATATCCTTCGAAAATTCGTAAACGCTCCTTACTTTTTTACCAATAAACTTATTCACTAAGATCCTAATGATCCATATGTTGCTGAGTTAGCCCAAACCAGATATCAATCCTTTCATAGTAAGCTCTATAACCACTCAAATCCCCTAATTTCTCAACATGCTTCCCACACCATTCCTGATAATCCTCCGAGGCGTCTGAAAAGAAGATGGCCCACAGACCTTTAGAATTTTTATTAAAGTGCTACTGATGAGTAGTACTTTTCAAGTTTTGTCACGTTATTGTAATAGTTAACAGCACATTTACTTGATGTATAAATATTGTACAGTTGTAAATTTTAATAAATTGTTATTAAAAAAAAATATATATATATTTTTCATGATATAATTTCATATCAATAGAGGTTGTACTGCTACAACCCATGAAGGGCCTTGGGTTTAAAACTTGGTTATTAGGAAGAGACTTGGTCCAAATCACGCTCAATTGCCAGTCCTTCCCCCAATTAAGGGTACCCACTCTACGGAGGCTGGGTGTGCCCCAGAAGGGTCTGCCGACCTCAAGATCGAACTATGGCTGAATTAACTGAAAATAAATTTTCTACTTACTGTCGGACTCTAGCTTGGGCTCGGGACCTTGGTAGCAAAGCTCCTTACCTACTGAGCTACCTTGCCTCCTAAATTGCCATTAAAAAATAATCTATATGGATATAAAAAAGCAAACTTAGTCTTTTAAAGTATTGATGGCAGTGTTACCAAAACCTTTCATTGAATACTTATAATGGGTAGGTTGCACTGATATTTCTCCTTTTGTTGTTTTAATAATGTATTAGAGCTCGAAAGCCAATTATGGACTTACGAAATATAAAACAATCTTTTTTTTTGAGTAAAATTTTTTTTTTTTTTTAACATAATAACTTTATTCACAACTGTACACAATGGACAACCAGTGAATGTGAAATTTACATTGATACAACAGACATGATCAGGCATGAGGGAGTCAGCACCCAGTGGTACAATCTCCAGGCGTGAAACTAAATTATTAGCGATTAGACTAGGAGATCCCTCATCCACTTCCTTTTCAGCCTCCGTCGAGTTATGTCTGGTATCTGTATTGTTGCCATATTATGTATCTGTTTGTTAGTGTGTCCACGTAGTTTCTCATGAAATTGTCGATAAAGTTTATGAATATGGCTCTTAACTGTCGGAATACATAAGTCTGTATGTAGTATATCGTTTGACACATAAGGAGGGGAGTCTGTTATCAGTCTTAGGAATTTAGATTGAAATGTCTGTATTTTCTGAATATGTGTTCTTTTGGCCGGTCCATAAATTTGCGATGCATACGTCCAGATGGGTTTAATCAAGTAACTGTAAATGTTAAGTTTTTGTTTTAAAGGTAGTTTTGAGCGTCTGTGAAGTACTGAGTATAGAAGTCGCAGTCTTAACTGTAACGTCTGTTTTTTTGTCTTGACGTGTGGGCCCCATGTCAGTCTTCTATCAAGCGTAAGTCCTAAGTATGTCACTTTTTCAGTTTGGTGTAAAGGTTGGTTGTCAATGTAAACAGGCGGGCAGGTCTTGCGTCGCAGTGTAAATGTAATATGAAGGGATTTG
This sequence comes from Euschistus heros, assembly GCA_003667255.2. Classification (NCBI taxonomy): domain Eukaryota; kingdom Metazoa; phylum Arthropoda; class Insecta; order Hemiptera; family Pentatomidae; genus Euschistus; species Euschistus heros. Next base: position 533,878 of record RCWM02000328.1, on the reverse strand, counting down.
TCATAATTAAGTTTTATTTTCCATTTCTTACACCAAGTTTGAATCTCGTTGAGGTTGTGTTGAAGTGTTAAGGTGGCTTGTGTAGGGTCCGCGTCTCTAGTCATGATTGCAGTGTCATCTGCGTAAGTAGCAGTTAAGACGTTATTGTTCGTCGGTATGTCATAGGTATATACTAAGTATAGAAAAGGTGCTAAAATTGAGCCTTGAGGGACTCCTGCTAAAATAGGTTTGATGGAGGAGATATCTGAGCCCTGGCGAACAGAGAAAAAGCGGTCTGAAAGAAAAGATTTTAAGATAAGGTAGTAAGTGTGTGGTAGTAACGGTTTCAATTTTACTAGTAACCCCTGGTGCCATACTCTATCAAAAGCCTGGGAAACGTCCAAAAACGCCCCAGAAACGTAAAGTTTTAGTTCTAAAGCAGCGGATATGTAATCTGTGACTCTATGTAACTGTTGTGTTGTTGAATGATATGAGCGAAATCCAAATTGGTGATCAGGTATTGTATTTAATTCAGTCAGTAATTTAGTAATACGGTCCAGTAGTAATTTTTCAAGTATTTTAGAACAGAGCGGTAAAAGACTAATAGGTCTGTAGGAAGAAGGTGTGTATTTGCCTTTGTTCGGCTTATTAATCATTAATATCAAGGAATATTTCCATTGTAAGGGAAATTTTGTTGTTCTGAGAATAGCGTTATAAAGGGTTGTAAGAAAAACTAATGATTTTCTGGGTAGTTTTTGGAGTACCTCAGCTGTGATGAGATCATAACCAGGAGCTTTATTTTTTGGTAATTGCTTGATATGGTTTTGCACTTCAGTAGGAGTGAAAGGTTTGGGAGGAAGTGACATTGGTAGGGGTGAGTCTAAGATTGTCTCTAAATGCTCCTCATGGAGTGCGTCAGTTAAGTCATCATGTGGTCTAAATACAGTTGAAAGATAATCGGCAAAAATTTCTGACTTTTCTCTGTCCGAGACAGCCCAGGAACCATCATATTTTCTCAGTGGGACCGATGGTTCACGGTGCTTTAAGAGGCGTTTGGTATGATTCCATAGACTGTTATCATCGGTTGTCAAGTTTGAAAAATAATTGTCATAGTTATTTTGTTTAAATTTTCGTATTTGGTGTTCAAGGTCATTATTGAGTTTATTATACGTCTGTCTGTCAGAAGGGAATCGGTCTTTTTGCCATTTTTTGCGCGCTTGTCTCTTGGCTCTAATAAGATCCCTAATATGTTGAGGGTAGTTAGGTAAATGGATAGTTTCTTTATACCTTGGTGTTTGCGAAGACCATGCAGCTTCTTGTACTGATGTTGTAAAGAGTTCAACTGCCGCTTCCAATTCTTTTTCTGTTTTGAGAGCAGTTGGGATGGACAGTTTAGAATTTAGTTGCTCTCTAAATTGGTCCCAATCCATAATACCACCTGTTAATGAAGGCCTCTTTTCCTTAAGAAATGTTTCGACGCCCATTATCAGGTTTACAGGGGAATGATCAGAGCCAAGATCCGCTTCGGTTCTCACTGAACAGGGTACGGTCCTTAATCCTTTCGTCACAAATATGTCTAATATGTCAGGCTTCTTGTGTCTAGAATTTGGTAAGTAAGTTGGTTGGTTTGGACCAAGCACGTCTAATGACAGTCGATGAATAACAGATCTAAGGTTCCTACCTCTTGGAGTGCACAGTCGCGAACCCCCAGTACTGATGTTTTGCATTATAGTCCCCTCCAGCTAAAAACGAACTACCAAGAGCTTCAAAGATTTTTGTAAACATTTGCTCTGTAATTATGTACTTTGGGGGGCAATAAATTGCAGCTATCGTCACGTTCTTGTGTTTGGTCTGTAAGTGTATTCCTGTGATTTGTATCTGAGGAGTAGAGTCAAGATGAATGGAAAAATGTTTCAGTGTCGATTTGATTGCAATGGCAGTACCGCCGTGTGCAGTGTTGTCAGGATGGTCTGTTCTGTATAAAGTATAACCAGAGATGCTAAGTTTATTTCGAGGTGTCAGATGTGTTTCCGTCAGTAAGGCTATGTCTATGCGTTTGTGATGGAGGTGTATTTCTAATTCAGTCTTTCGTTGTATAAGTCCGTTAACATTCCATAGTAGGATTGATAAGGAGCCCACAGTCAGAGAATTAGGGGCCATATTGGGGGCATACTGTCTGTGTTATTTGGTTTAATTTAGTAATGAGGCTGATAAGAGGTCGGACAAGGTTGTTAAGATTATTTAGGGCAGAAATAAGTTCTGATGGATCAAAATTAGTAGGCGGTGCTTGAACTGTACTTACATGATTCATGCCTGACCAAGTCTGTTGTGGCTGTACCATAATATTTGAATGAACATGATCTTGATAGTTCGGTTCTGGAACACTGGGCTGCTGTTGTAGAGGACGATTTTGCAAAGCTGGAAACTGCCTTGGCTCAGGAGGCTCTACAACCACCGGCTGAGGACGATTTCTGTTGCTGCGTTGAGCTCGTAATTCTCTGAAGGTCTGACATCCTCTGTAGTTAGCTGGATGAGCTCCTTCGCAATTTGCACATTTCGCGGGTGTTTCTCTGGTTTTTTGGCATACTGATGTCTCATGGGCTTGGCCACATCGCACGCACCGAGCCTGATTGTTACAATAGCTTTTCGTGTGACCAAAGCCCTGACATCTTGTACATTGTGGAATATCTCGTTTTTTTCTTGGTTCTTCTATCTTTACATGAGTATAATATAGAAATTCAATTTCATAAATTTTTTCATTGTATGAATTTTTTGATATATCAACGAAAAACATTTGTAGTGGGGTTTTTGTTCTTGTTGAAATAGCATTTGTGATATTTATTGCTTCGTATCCATTTCTCAACAACTCATCTTTTATAATGGAAGGAGGAGTAGAGTGGTGTAAACCTTTTATAACTATTCGGGCATTTTTTTTTCTTCAGCCAGCTGAAATGTGTGAAAGTCTGCGTTCACATGTCTTAGGCTTCTGACTGCACTCCTGTAGCTGTCAGCTGTTTTCGGAAGTAATGTTACTATGGCCTTATTTGTTGTTTTTAAAGTTAAATTATTAATGCCTACCTCTTTTTCTAGAAATGAGACAAAGGCTGGATAGTTTTCAATACCACGTACATATATTGGAGGTGGCTTCTTACTAACAGGAGTTATATTAGTTTGCTGTACTTGATTATTTTGTATTTGTATTTGTATTTTGTTTTTCTGATGGGAACAAAACTTCGAACTGATTTGATAATTTTATATCACTGACCTTTTTAGCCTGTTTTCTGGGGTCTGCTGTAGCTGCTGGTCTTTTTTTTTTTTTTTTTTCCGATGACAACTTCCCATGAATCATGGTTAAGGGCACCAGTAGGCGTATCATCAATTGGCATCTCCGTATCTCGGGATGCTTCAGCCATACCCGAAATTTTAACTAACTTCTTCGCTACGGTACACTACAGTATTAGATTAACACTTTTTGCCTAAAAATTACCTGTTTTTACCACTGAAAACTGTTATATTAGGCGGACACAATTTAAAAACAATCACCTTTCACTCTTTTTTTGAGTAAAATTAGTTCGATATATTTGAAAGAGAGTATGACTGAAAGATATGAGCGTCGTCCTCAACATCTCCCTGACAGGAATGGATGTGTCTTTCCAGAATCTACTTTATAACCCAATATACATTTAAGAATTTAAAAAAGATCACATTACTTAAATTAAATTAATAATTAGTGATTACTATAAATACACCAAGTTGAGAGAAATTATTGGTTTCAAAAGTGATTTTTTTCAATCAGCTGTCGGTAGATAAAAAAAATAATAATAATATAAAATAATAAATAATAAAATAAAAATAAGCCCGAACACATAAAAAATGTTGGGAAAACGTGACTTTTTCATTCAAACCAATATAGCTCCTAAACGGTAGCTCCTAGCGACAAGTGTTAAAGAACAAAAATATTTCAATTAAATTTTTTATTCGTTACATACTACTTCAACATTTCCTAGACAAACGTTCAAAGCTCCCACTTAATTACAAAAGACTCATATACATGAATGTGATTAGACTTATGTGGACGTACGGAGTTGAGCTTAGGGGCTCCACTAAACCCAATTCATCTAGTATAAAATTCTTACAATCCAATATCCATCGAAAATTCCTAAACGCTCCTTACTTTTTTACCAATAAACTTATTCACTAAGATCTTGATGATCCATATGTTGCTTTCTTTTTATAGTAAGCTCTATAACCACTCAAATCCACTAGGTTCTCAACTTGCTTCCCACTCCATTTCCGTTAATCCTCCAAGGTGTCTGAAAAGAAGATGGCCTAGAGATATTTTTTTTTTTTTTTTTTTTGACATGTTAATATAATCGTTATCAACACATTTACTTGATGTAATAAAACAAAAAATAATTTTTTTGTTTGGAAATTTTCGGCATATTTTCGATCCGAGTTAGAGCCACAAATGTAGGCCAAACATTAATTTTTTTCATTTAAACCAACCAATAACTTTTATATAAATCATCTATATAAAAGCTAATTACTAATTCTTAAGCGGTAGGTCTTAGCTACTAATGTTGAATTACAGAAAATATGTTCCATTAAACTTTCCATCCCGACAATAGCAACAGAACTTACTTAATAAACCTTTTCAAAAATATTAAATTTTTTAAATGTTTGTTATTGTATTTTAAATCAATAAAAATAAAAGGGGATTAGAAGAAAAAAAAAAAAAAAAAAAAAAAAAAAAAAAAAAAAAAAAAAAAATTTGAAAAAACAAAAATTATATACGCTTAAGAATAGACCTATCCATGCCAAAAGTATAATGCACTTGCCCATTTTCATTCATTTCATTAAAGCTTTAACTTTAGCAATTTTAAATTGTGGTCCAATTTCTTCATTTATACTAACGAATACGTGTCTTCAAAGATATGAAGTTTAGCTGATAGTAAAAAAGCTTGATTTTTGAAGATTAATGTTTTAAATTCTATCATTATTTTTTTTATCTACTATATATTTGTCAAATACCACTCACTCATTTAACACGAAATCTCATAAACCACCGAACGGATTGGAATGAAATTCGATATGTAGATTCCTTTAGGGCCCTAGGTGCTCGCTAATAAAGGAATTTTAAAAAATCGGCCAGGATCGCGGCTAATTCGCGAAAAATGCGATTACAATTTATATTAGGTGAATAATAATAGATTAACTGTCATATGGTATTTGGAGATAAGCTAAGTTAAAAAATAGGTTAGATGTTTAAGCCGAACACTTTGAACACAAATTAAGTTCCTTATAGTTGTAAACAAACAAAAATAAGATCGATGTCGAAATCTTATAATATGGTACTTTCTGTAAACTCATGGTGGTAAGAGTTGGACCCTTAAAAGTATGAGTTGTTTCGTGACGAAAAGCTATTAAAAGCCTTATATTAAAGAGGAGGTTAAAAGACTTATGTTCTCTGGTGTTGTTATGTAAGGCCAGTTCGATGTACATATTCCTTACAAGCAACCCACCAACATTACCTTAACAGTAGCTTCGTCCCCTACTCATCCTTTAGTTTTCCGGTCACAAGATAATCGGCTTTTCTCAACCAGGCCCAAGTTATATTTTACAAGTTGTACTTAAAATTTCTGAATTTCATTCCTTGAACCTAGAATATACCTTTTTCTCAGTTGACAGATCCCAAAGATCTACAAGATTTCCAGGTAGTTATCAGTGCTGACAAAAAGCCTACCGTTAACGAAGTTGCTGTCTTGTGTTGGCCAGGTGTTTGAAAAGCGAGTCATTGTCCTATACAGCAGGGACAAAAACTGATTAGAATGAGTGAGTTCTATCAAGTGTATGATTCTCTTCAGTATCGTCTCATGTTCTACCATGGAGAGGATGGGTACATTATTAACATCCCTCAGCGTAACCCAAACAACAATACACCACTTAAGGAAACTGTGTCTGCAACTGATTTTTACGCCTAAATGTTGTAGCGAGGAGGTAAAGAACCTTATTTACTTTAATTTCGTAATCTCCTCAACCAATTTTTGCTTGACATGTACGCAAAAAAACAAACAGAATATCTAAACTTTATTCGAAAAAATCAAAATGTTGAAAAATTGAGACTATATTCACTTAAAGTATGCCATAAGAGAAGCTGATGGTCAGGTATCAGAGCTGGGTAAGATGGTAGTGCTGCTTTGCAGCTACACTGGAGGACTATCAAAATAATATAAAATTGTCAAATTTACTTATTAAAATTATTCTAAGAATGGAATTCTTCAGGTTTATTTAAGTAATAATAATTATCAACGTTAAGCTTAACTTTTACTAATTTAAGTTGTCCTTAATCCTAATGATATTAAACCGTAGCGGAGCAGGGTACTTTCAGCTAGTTTATTATAAGAGAGAAGAATCAGTAAAGAATAATTAAATATATTAATATATTGCGATCAAAAAAATATTATACTGCAATAAAAATATTACAATAATTCCTTTAGGGATAGCGAAACCGTTTAGTATTTTTTCTTTCCTATAATGCACTGTTCTCTTTATATTTTTATCACGATATAAATAAATGTACCTTTTAGACAATGTAATCAATTACCCGTTGTCGATAATTAAAATATACTTAAAACCAATAAAACAATATTGTTATAATTGGTCAATGCCAGCAGGTTCTTTACTTCGAATTGATTTACTTTTTGGACCAAAATATATAAATCACTTACATAAAAGCTAATTACTACTTAATTAATTAGCTAATTACTTGCATAGCGCTAGGGTTCCAAGTTCTCCACATTGCATGCTGGCGGTGGCTTTTGACGTAACGGACCACAGTTTTGTTTCCATTATAATTTTAGTTCTACCAATGGCTAGACGATTCATTGACATTTTACATTACATAAATTATCCCTTATATTTACTTAATTTATTTATTTTATACAGTTGTAAACATAAATAAATAACAAACGGCTATTTTTGAAATAGGATTTTTTGCTAGAGGTGTCCATTTTTTTTTTTTTTTTTTTTTTTTTTTTTTTACGTGAATACGTCTTTAAATTTTCTACCACATGGGGGCACTCCAAAAAACCTAATAATAAGAAAATCGGGGGATACAGTTCGGCGTTGTAGTTTCGAATCTAGCCTCTACATCCAATATTAAATTATACCTCTGGATAGCTAAAGGATCGAAGAATTCATTACGATAAGCGAGAATAGTGACGCATCGCGCGTGGTGGAGGGGGAAGCGCCGCAATTTTTTAGGTTATTTGGCTGCGTTTAGAGATTTGAAATTAGTATAACTTTTGACTCGGAGAAGCTACGATATTCGTTTCAGTTTTAATCGTCAGCTGTCATCAACATCTATCGATTGTATATAAAACATTAGTTTAAAGTAGTGACAGTGAATATGATAAGGTGTTAGAATAAAAAAATATTATCATAAATATTTTAAATCGGCCTAAACGCGGCGAAAAGCCAAAAACAAATACAGAGATCGTATACGATTGCAAAGGGGTTCTCAAGAGCAATCGAATGGTAATAATATAACACCAGATGACCGAGTCAAGCAGTGCCGGGAACGTAAAAGTTCCTGATCAGCATTGTTTTATACTTGTTACCGCCATTAATGAACTAATCTTTGCCGCGCACACAGAAGACATCTCTACCAATATAATCATCCACCAATCTGATTATTACTATTATATATATATATATATATATATATATATATATATATATATATATATATATATATATATAAATCTTTCTCAGGAATATGAACCTAATCATACAAATAAAACTTAATTAAATCAAAACATAAGTAAGTGAAGTTAGGTTTTTGTTAGTATACGAGTGTAATAAATAGCTATAGTGGGAATTTTTCAAGATGAAAGAATTTCGGATGGTGGAGGAACAGCCGAGAAAGGAACTTAAGTTTGCAGATGTTGATGAAAGTAGAAGATATTGTACTTCGAGGCTAAGCCAGGTCTTGAAGACATATAAGGCTGCTTGTTGATAGTGTGCTAAAGGAATGGAAAGTCAAAAAGGTGAAAACACAGAAACGTGATTTTATTGAAATATATGTTTTTCACTTATTGATATTTACAACTGTTAAAATACAGTGGAACCTCGATATATATTTGAGATATGAACATTCAGAATATAATATTGATTTTGTACAGTATTAGTCTAGTACTATTGCACTGAATTGGTTATGGCAAATTTATATTATTTGTCAGATAAGACACATTATCTTTCCAGATAATTTATATTTCTCAGCTTTGATTATTGTATTTCATTCCATTGAGTTTTTGTTTAATTTTCTCTATTTTTGTTTTCGTAACTTATCTTAGATTCTAACCTCAAGATATAATTTTTTTTTTTTTTTTTTTTTTTTATTTTAAAATATGTAACAATACTTTTATATTGTAATTTGAATTTCGTTTAAATTCCTAATTTAATTTTAATTATGTTTTCCTTGGTTTTATCATATTTCTTAATTATAAATACGGTATGCTAGGTAGCCATTAATTGTTCATTGTAATTATTCTTAAGAGGCAAAGGCCCCAGAATAAAATTTATTTTCATTCATTCATCCATTCATATATCGAACCTCAAGGCGAACGAGAAAACTTCGAATTATTGAGGAGTTCGATACATCGAGGTTCAATTTATTGAGGTGATTTCTGACTAACTTCGATATATAGAGGTTAGAGGTTTATAATAAATACTCAATGCAACTATAGAAAATGTACATATTTTATTGAAATAATAATAGAATATGTATACTAATAATAATAAAGGAATAATTATGAAATTTGCGACAAGTTTAAGCTGACCCTTGGAAAGTAGTTTGTCTGCCTGAAAACGACACTTTTTCTAATTCATCACTCAAAGCAATAGGTTTGATTGCCCGATCACTCATCACAGTTTTCTTTTCAAAATATTGAATAAGATGTTCGTTGTTATTCCAAACTTTTTTGCAATATCGCACTATCTGCCATTTACGGCTTGAATAATTTTCAAATTTTCTTTATGCATAAGGGTATTACGCTTTACCATTTTCGAGAAAAGAAAAATATTAAGGAACAACAGAAAACGAACTGTACCTTTTTAACGAATTTCTGTTAAAAAGGAATAATTATGAAATTTGCGACAAGTTTAAGCTGACCCTTGGAAAGTAGTTTGTCTGCCTGAAAACGACACTTTTTCTAATTCATCACTCAAAGCAATAGGTTTGATTGCCCGATCACTCATCACAGTTTTCTTTTCAAAATATTAAATAAGGTGTTCGCTGTTATTCCAAACTTTTTTTCTATATCGCACTATCTGTCAACCCCAGTATTTACGGCTTGAATAATTTTCAAATTTTCTTTATGCATAAGGGTATTACGCTTTACCATTTTCGAGAAAAGAAAAATATTAAGGAACAACAGAAAACGAACTGTACCTTTTTAACGAATTTACTTCGATATATAGAGGTTTTCTGATAAAAACTTCGTTTTGTAGAGATGTGGTGTAAGCTTAGGAATCATCGAAAATTCGATATATCGAGGTCTTCTTAACCAATTCTTCGAGGTAAAAATAACATGGGAATGATAGGCAGATTCAAGGGGAATAGAAAAACTTCGATTTATCAAGGAATTGGCTATATCGAGGTTCCACTGTATATACAATAAGTATGGAAAAGTGATCACAATAACTTGAAATGCAACTTCCAATCATTAGCTCTCCAATGAACGTTTTATATTAGAATACCTTTTTTATTTTATTTTGATTATTTATTAAAATGAAGAAAAAACGTTGTGATATAGTTTCGTTGTCGTTTTAGTTTTGTCATGTCCAAAAAGAATTTTATAACATTGACACCTAACTTAAAACTATCAGTTAATTTATCATTCTTTTTTAATGTAATTAACAATTTAAATATAATTAACAATTAATTTCTATCCTACAGAAATACCGAGACCAACAACTACTGTCGCTACTACGCTACCAACCACAACCACAACCAAGCCAACCACCACAACAGAACCCACTACAAGAGGTATGTGTCCCAAATTAGTGGGGTGTGTAAGTATACTTTATGTTTAAACATATAAATATTTTAATTTTTTTAAAATATTTTTATCCCTGTTGTAAATATTATTTTTCTTTCAAAGAAATGATAGTACAAATGCGTTTATAATTTAGATAATGTATAGCAAGTTTATTGAGAGGAGGATCCTGGCAGCTAATAGATGCTACTTTGCCCTCAGGAAGCAGCTGATCAGTAGGCAAGTGTCCAGGAAAACCAAGTTCACTCTATATAAGACCTTGATCAGGCCCATCTTCACATATGGCTCTGAGACATGGACAACAACAAGGTCTGATGATATGACATTAAGGATTTTTGAAAGGAAAGTTCTTCGTCGAATCCTTGGAGCGGTATGTGTCGGGAATGAATGGAGATGACGCACAAATGCGGAGGTGAACGGACTCTATGGTGATCTTAATGTGGTCTCAGTCATTAAGGTCGGAAGACTCCGGTGGGCTGGACATGTGACACGTATGTCTGAAGGAGACATTCCCAAGAGTGTCCTAACCGAACCAATACATGGAAAGAGAAGAGTTGGAAGGCCCAGACTGCGGTGGACGGACTGCGTGGCTGGCGATGCAGGAACCCTCGGCGTCAGGAACTGGATGGTCTTAGCACAGGACAGGGATGCATGGCGCTTGTTTTTGGAGGAAATCAGGACTCGTGCGCGGGTTGTAGAATTCGGTTAGATAGAAGTAGAATAGCAAGTTTATATTTAATATGGTACTAAAAATGATTATAAGGGCAACGCAAAGAAGGAACGAGGCAGTGTGGTTCAGGATAGCTAAGTTAAATAATATAGCACGTGCTGAGCTCTTTAAACACCTACAAAGCGTCTCTTGATTTCCTATACAGAAAGATGAAGGTACCTAGGATTTTTATAAAAATGGGTATGATTTATTAAAAATCGGTGAATGAAAAGTAAGTCGCAAATAATGGTTGGTGGATGACTAAGATGTCACAGACTACCATTCATTCATAAATGGCTCTACATCCCGCGTGGTGACGAGTCCTCCTGCAATTCCAACGGCCAGTCATCTGGTCTATTTGTATATGTTCCACAATTCTGGATGTGTAAGATGGTCCGAAGATCTGTCGTCACACCGTCTTCCGGAGCCTCGTTCTACCAACCATTCTCGGCTATAATTGCGCATCGAGGGGTTTTCTTACTATTTCATTGGTCTCCATACGTCGCCGACCATCTCCTACGGAATTCAGTCGACCTCAAAAAAAAATATTAAAGCATTTAGAAAAATACAAAATAATGTAAACCATTTATATATATATATATATATATATATATATATATATATATATATATATATATATATATATATATATATATATATAATTTAATTAATTCATGTAACTTTATTTACAGCACCCAAAGTGGCGGTAGTGGAATACGGTAGGCCGAACGGTAGAATACACTTGGACTACAACGAGATCCCGCACATCCCAGACCACAGGGAAGAGGCGGCCAGGGCAGGTCTGAATTTATTCATAAACTGTTTCATATTCATTCTGACAACTATTTTAGAGACGTTTCGAGACTACTTGTTCTCATAATCATGCCCTACAGAGAAAAACAGGTGATAATAAAATATATAAGTTACACGGCTTATTTCAAAACATAAAGTTAGCTACAATATGAATATATAAAAACATGCATTAGTATATATACTACATATAATTACAAAATATGGAAGAGTATGAAACTACTTACAATGTTACTGGTGGATATGTTATTGGTATCTACTACTACATATAACAATTCTAGTATACAACTGAACTGGGGAATTCCTGAAAAAAAGGGATGGGTATATCCAAAAGGTTTTCCCAGGTGCAAGTAGAGATATGCTGTATATTGTTGTAAATGTATATTATTAGTCTGCATGTATTAAATTGGAATAACAGGTGTTGAGGTTTAGGACTTCTGATTTTTTATTTATTGCTTGATTTTTAATTGTTTCTATGGTTGTCATATCTTTAATATTTAGTTTAAAATGTTTTTGTTGATGGTGAATAATTTTGAGGGAATCAAATTTAAAAGAATGTTTTGTTTTAACCCTACCTCCCCCCCCTTTTTTTTTTTTTAAATTTCCCAGTTCAGTTGTATACTAGAATTTTTATATGTAGTAGTAGATACCAATAGCATATCAACCAGTAACATTGTATGTAGTTTTATACTCCTCCATATTTTGTAATTATATGCTGTATATATTCTAACGCATGTCCTCATATATTTATATTTTAGCTAGCTTTATCTCTTGAAATAACCCTGTGTTACTTATAAATTTTATTGTAATCTGTTTTTCACTGTAGGACATAATTATGAAAACAATATAGTCTCGTAACGTCGCAAGTAGTTTTTATTTATTGCTTGCACCTCAAGAACCTTATTAAACGTTTAATAGCAGCGTTTATTTAGACATAACCATGACCCATGCCTTAAAGATTAACCATACAATATCAGTTTCTTTTAAAAAAAATTATATATGTATAAGGCGTTGACTTTCAAAATGGGATAAATGCAAATCATAAAACTTTTAGGAGGTACCAAAACGACATAACTAGAATGCTTCCAATTGTTAAAAAATACTTTGCTGACAAAAAATGGAAAAATAATTTTTTTTTTTTTTTTTTAAATGGTTTACTGTGTAGAAACCTTATCTTTTAAGGTGCAACTGGGACCTAGGGTATTTTAGTGTAATTTTTGATATAAAGTTCAAAAATTTCAAACTTTTTTTTGTCACAGTTAAGAAGCTAACCTTGTCTATTCCTTTTATTCTTTCAATTATAAATTTAAGTCTTTTAAAATGGCGTTAGTGCAAATCATAAAACTTTTAAGGAGATACAAAAAAAAAAAAACCAGAATGCTTTCAATTGTTAAACAATACTTTGCAGACCATAATACAAATAATTTCTTAGTCGTTCAAGAGTTTCCATAAATTTGCATAAAAAAACGTACACTTTGTGAAAATATTATCGTCAAAGGGGCAACTAGGACCCCTGGATTTATTGATGTAAATTTTGAAGTACAAAATTGTGGAATTATCTTTGTATAAGAAGCTACCTATGTCTATGATATGGTTTTTGTAACTATGTACCCTTAACTTAAATGGTATAATTTATTTTTATTAATAAATATTTTAGTTTTATAAATTTAAAATGCCACTGGCTAGGAGTTTTCAATACCTTCAATTATAATGGTATTTACTACTTTTTGAATAGAATCAATTTTACCCAGCAATAGAGTGAAATTATTTTTTTAGACACATTTATCCTATTTTTAAAGTCGGCGCCTTATATAAGAGGTGTATTCTAATGTTTTAAAATAATTAAAATTAATTATGAAAGAAGATTGAGATCTGAAACATGTCATTTTAGTTTATAACGTAAGAAAAAATAGGAGATAATTTGACATACATTGTTTTTATATAAAAATATTTATCTTGCTATGTTCAGAATTTAAGATGGACAAGGATAATATATCACATTAATATTTTCTTTATGCTTATATATTATAAAATTTTAGATAATTATAATGCTTTTTAAAATTTCAATTTGAAAACGTTTAATGCTATTAATGTTTCGTAGTAGAAATATTAACTGAAGTCAATTTCAAATTTAAGCTTATATTAGCATACAAGGCGTCAAGCTGTAACCTACATCTGAGGTTACTTCTTGGTATCGTTAACCCAAGACCATAAAGTTAGGCCAAGGAACAATTTCTAGATGACGGAGTTTTCAAACGGAATTTGTTAAGCAAACTCAGTGGCACACACTCCAGGCTCGGGGATATTCCCATTGGAGGGGGTCCTTAGGAGTTAGGTAAAGAATCAAGGAGAGAATTTTAAATAAGACATACGAAAAAGGATAGTGAGGCTCGCCGACCAGTTAAATACTTACTTAGCTATAACTTAATCAAAAAGAATAATATATTAAAATAAATAAAATAAAATAAACCTGTACCACTAACAACCCATGAAGGGTGTGGGTTTCAGTACTTTGGTAAGGACGTACTGTTACGAGGTCGTTGTAAAGAAGAAAATTTGGCTTAAATCATGCTCAACCGCCAGGTTTTTCCCCAATTAAGGGCACCCTTTTTATAGAGGCTAGGTGTGCCCTAGAGGTCTCGAATCACTGAATAAAAATATTCAGCCTTCAATCGGGTTCGAACCCGGACACGGGAACATGGCAGTCAAGTGGTTTACGCGCTGAGCTATCGCGCCTACCTCTCGTTTATAAATTGCAATAATAATTGATAAAACTTTACCTACAACCCTTTAGAGGTAGATTTAGTTGTTAAATAAATTTAAATTTAACATTCAGGCTTTCAACTGGACAAACTTGGAATCCTCATACAAAACTTAAACGACAGGAAACTGCTCGTCATTTTCGACTTCTTCAACATTTACTAGACAGACGTTCGAAACTCCCGATTTTCTACAAAAGTCTCATTTACATGACAGTTGTCAGACCTATTTGGACATACGGAGTTGAGCTCTGGGGCTCAACTACACCTTCTAATTCTTCTTGCATCCAATCCTTACAATCAAAAATCCTTAATGCTCCTTACTTTGTTACAAATAAACTTATCCATAAAGATCTTAATGTCCCATATGTTGCTCATTTAGCCCAAACCAGATACCTATCCTTCCATAGTAAGCTCCATAACCACTCCAATCCACTAGTCGCCCAACTTGCTTCCTAATCCATTCCTGATAATCCTCCGAGGCGTCTGAAAACAAGATGGCATAGAGACCTTTTAGTATAGAATTTATTGAAGTGCTATTTGTGAATAGTTCTTCACATGTTATTTACATGCTATTGAATTCACTTTTAACACATTTACTTGTTGTATATATTTTATACAGTCGTAAATTTTAATAAATTTATTTAAAAAAAAATAACATTCAATTAAAATTAAAATAATAATTTTTGATTTCCTAAATCACATACGTTAGAGTATATAGAGTATAGGGGAGGGCGAATCGTTTTCCAGAACTTTATTTTTACATTTATGGATCCAGCTAAACTAAAATTTAGTATGTATTTTGAAAATCCATTTAAATCTGCTATTAGGCGATCTCTACAAAAACGCCTTATAGTTTCTAATATTAATTATCAGGCACGGTAGATATTCGGAAATAGTCAAAGATTTGAAGGGTTCGTTTGTTTATTGGGTCTTAACGTCCTCACGTACTCCGACTTGAGCAGGAAGGACGAGTTATCCTAAAGGTTTCCATCCTAATCTAGGGAAGGATGGGATGATCAAGGTTTATATCGTGGGTCCTCCACGAAATACATTTTAACCCAACCCAGGTAGGATTCGCACCCGTAACCTTCAGAGTTGAAAGAAAATCATGTATATATAATATTCATATCGATCATGCATATAATAGGTAAATTATGTAGCTCCAAATTTTTCCTAAATTTGTTGGGAAGATTACCTAAACATTGCCTAGTCCCATCGATTCCAGGTGTCTCTGGGGGTGAATGGGAGGCAAAACTCCCAGTTTTCATTTCTTTTTATTCATTTACTCAGAAATATGAATTAAACACTAAAGGTTATTGTTTTCCATATGAATTGAATATTTAAATTTATCTCTAGTTTTATTGTCTTAAAAATATGAGTCGGAGGTAATACATACATCCGTCACATAATTTTCAACTTTAATTTTAGCTATGTTTACTTCAATCATCATGTCGCCATTAACGTTTCTACGCGAGCAGGACCAGTTTAGGATTAGCGACCTGGGCGGTTATGAACACTCATCACAAAAAAGTAACTGGTACTCAAAAATAGTAGACTGGAAGGAAATAACAAGTACCTTATGCCTGATATACAGAAAATGGTTATATTGAATAAATATTACAAGTTGCCTCTTAAAGGACAAAGAAATAATATGGATAACAAAGAATCCATTCATACAATATGTACAATTACATTAAATAAAAATAAAAATAAAACGCCTCTAACTATACAGGATATCAATAATAAATACATCACAAAATAAAAATATAAACTTTATAAACGAAGAGAAAAAAAAAAATAAGAAAACTCCACCCTGATTGGGAAAAACAATTGATCATGGATATGTCTTCCTATAATCTACTGTTTTTCCCAACTTATAATTTAGAATTAAAAGGATTCAAATAATTCACTTCGTAATTAAATAAAATTTAGTAGAAATAATTATTCGAAATAAACAATGTTTAGAAAAAGTTAGGGTTTCTAACGTGCCTTTTTCTCATTCAAAACAATATAGCTCCTAAACAGTAGATCATAGCGACAAATGCTATATGACAAAACATATTTGCATTTAATTTCTGGTATGGAAATTATCGTTAAATTTTCAATTCGAGCAACATTCACAAAGCTTGAACATGTCAAAATGTTACATTTTTGAATGTGAAAAAAAAAAAATTACACCAAAAAAGTATAAACACCCAGCAAAAAGACAACCAAGCCAAAAATTTGAATTTATTTGTTAAACAAACCTGAACAATTATATAAATAGTAGTGATAGCTGGATGAACCCTAGCATGTTAATGCAGGGATTATTGTGAGATAACAAAAGTAAGAATAAAAATGATGGAACGATTCCGCCTTAAGCCAACCCTAAACCTGGATCTAAGCTGACAGGGAACAAGAGCAGGCGAGGGGTTATTTTCTATTTTAACTTAAATCTGCATAAAGCGTGGTATGTTCTCATCAGCCTTCATGTTTAGAAATACAAAGCCAATCCATACAGAAGAACTCAACGTCTGCTATAAACAACATTTTGGGAACCTTCTCTTTAAAACTTTATTCTGAAATAAATTGCTTCTTATTAAGAATTTTATTAGGAATAATGATTAAGAAAATATTTATGTCGCAATTTCAAATTATAATCATATATGCATTCTAAATTGTCAAAAAGCCAGCGAAGGATATTGCTTTCAGATAAGCCAGGATCTGACGATTTTTGAGGACCGAAAGATATCCTTTGCCATTCTTCTTCCCGACAAATTATTTTTAGTCTTTAAGGATACTATTTTCAGATCTAATTATTTATAAAATGGTGGTAGGAACATCTGCTATTGTTGTTCTTCTTGAAAATTAAATTAATTATTACGTTAACCATTATTTTTACAAAGAACACTCTTCCCGTTTAATTCTTTGGATTTCCGTACTTTTGGTCCTTGTATAACACATTTGTCGGGAAGTTGGAGATAACTCCCGACCCTAACTACCCCTTCCCGTTAAAAGTTTTGCTAAATTGGTACAATATAGAAGCCAAAAACAACTGAAGAATTATACTGCTATAAGGATACTGTTTTACAGATCTGCCAGGATCTGACGATTTTTCGAGGCCGAAGAACATCCTAGGTCACTCTCCTTCCACAATTAAAATAAGTTTTCGTCCTTAAGGAAACTGTTTTAAGATGGCCGAAGAACATCTTTTGGGAGACAAATATCTATTAGTTTTCGTCCTTAAGGATTCTATTTTTTTTTTTTGTTCAAGATTTAACGATTTTAAGATGAGGGAAGGATATTCCGCCATTGTTGTCCTAAAGGGCACTGTTTTAAAATATTCGATGATTAAATGTTTTTAAGATGGCAGAAGTATTTTCCTGCTATAAGGATACTGTTTTACAGATCTGCCAGGATCTGACATTTTTTGAGGCCGAAGGACATCCTTGGCCACTCTCCTTCTACAATTTGAATTATTTTTCGTCCTTAAGGATACTGTATTAGAAAAAAAAAAAAAACTGAAGGGGCCTTGGGACCATTCTAGAGAGGGCCAAAAATACTCACATCCTCGTATATATCCTCATACCAACTGAGGATGCCTTCCATAACCAACTTCATTGGACGTCTTTGACGGGCTGAATCATTGCTCCAATCCTCTCTTCAGGGACATAGCTCTGCTTCCCAAACCTGGGAGATGGCAAGGCTTAACTCCCTTAGCGGACGTACTCGCCAAGGGAGGGGGTTCAGACTCTACAGACGGACCCCACTAGTACCACCACCACCAGCACTGTGACTCCTCTTCGCTCATCAAGAAGAAGATGACCATCCGTCTCCGTAGAAGACCCATCAGCAGCGAAGAGCCCCCTCACAATGCTGAAAGGCAAAACAGGTTCACCATTTACCAAAATTTCTATTTTCTTTGTAAATAAAATAAATAAATTAAAAAAAAAACTGAAGGATACTGGTTTCGGTTTTCTCTCCATAAAATAGAAATACGAAAAGTAGGACCTTGAAAAACCTCTACTTGAAGATTGGTTGATAGGCTGTTCTAGTCCCCTAGTTTCTCAGTTTTTCCTGTCATTGTGAAATTTTGTTTATACAAAGTCACAAATCGTTATAGATCAAAAACATCCTTTTACGATTCGAAAACTATGATGTTATATGGCTTATATTGAGAAGATAACAATGCATGCTTATAGAAATACTTCTTTTTGATAACATCAAGTTTATACACTACACAAAAATAAAAAAAAATTAAAATAAATCTTCTTTTTTTTTTTTTTTTTTTTTTTAACATTGAAGCAAACTTAAAAAGATATAAAAAGAACTGAGACTATTATTTTAATTTACTCTGGAATATTAATTGATATCTGTAATTATTAACATATTAATCTATACTATTATATATAAGAACTAGCCATTTTTTTTTTTTTTTTTTTTTTTTTTTTTTTTTTTTTTTTTTTTTTTTTTTTTTTTTTTTTTTTTTTTTTTTTAATATAACGGAAGAATTTCAGGCATTGATGACCCTGGCGGTTTTATGCCTTAAAACCCAAATAAACGAACAAACTAGCCATTTTTCATTTGTGTTCACAAACCACGAAAGCTACTGAAGAAATCTCTACCAAATTTTTACTACGACATTTCCAAAGATCAAGGAAGGTTTAGATAAAATTGTCTGGTTTCTAATTAGTTTGTGGTGTGGCACATGGATCCCACTGTATTTTGAAAATCAACCGATATGTTTATTAATATAAATAGTAAAAACTACTGAGCCCATCTGTACCAAATTTTAACTCTAATATTTTCTTAGTTCTAGGAAGGTTTAGCAATATTAAAATTTTAAATAATTAACTGATATTCCACCAATCCCTGTTGAACAGATACGCTACCTAGGGCTCCACTTGGACAAACGACTAACTTGGAATCCACATACAAGACTAAAACGACAAGAAACTGGCCGTCGTTTCAGACTTCTTCAACATTTACTAGAAAAACGTTCAAAGATCCTAATTAATTACAAAAAAACATCATATACATGACTGTGATTTGACCTATTTGGACATACGGAGTTGAGCTTCGTAAAATCCTCAATGCTCCTCACTTTGTCACCAATAAACTTATCCATAAAGATCCTAATGTTCCATATGTTGCTGATATAGCCCACACCAGATACCTATCCTTTCATAGTAAGTTCCATAACCACTCAAATCCGTTAGTTTCTAAACTTGCTTGTAGAAGTTTTAAGAAAATACTACTGATGATAAAACTTTTCAAGTTTTAACATGTCATTATAATCGTTGTCAATACATTTACTTGATGTATATATTCTGTACAGTTGTAAATTTCAATAAATGTTTATAAAAAAAAAATAATGAACACTTAAATGTACAATGTTGAATAGATGAAGGGAGGTTTGCTACAATGTTATATACTTTTATGATTAGAAATTAAAATCATATAAAACTCTAACCATATAAATCAATATAATTATTTCGAATAAAACGTATTACATATTATAAAAATATGATCGATCGTATGCTTTTTGATATTGAGTGTAAAATATGACTCATGGACCTTCAGTTGTAATCACTGATAACGATGCCTATTATCCGCAATTAAGGTCTTAAAATCTCTGTCTATCTGGATTACCAACTCATACATTAAAATTAAAAACTAGATGTCTTATGTCGAGTATGCTTTTCCGTAATTTAATTTTTCAGTTTAACACCTAATCAGTGAAATTTTAACCAGGTTAAATATTACTGCTAACCGTGATAATATCATTGAAGAAACAATGAATGCTAAATCGCACACATCAATACAAGATTATCGATAAACAAATGAAACTTCAATTATTAGTTAAACTTAGCTAAGTTCTTTAATTATTAGAGCAGGCGTAGCCATGGCGGGTCATGCTAGTCATATATAAAAGGAAACAGGTAAGGGTATGCTTCGGGTAGATATTTTTTCATTAAAATAAGGGAAAACCTTTTCGCATATCGACTATTTAAAACATTTTATTATATCACATGCACTTATCACATAGACAATTCTGTTAATTATTAGCGAACGGTTCTAGAAGCTGTAAGTGAAGTGATTGCGATAAAGCACAAGGTGGCTCCACTAAAGAAGTCTCTTCTATGTATTTTATTAATTAATTTTACACCCGCCCTTCCTTTGTCGCTATTCAAATAAAATATAATGAATCTTAAAAACTTCTCCCATTTATAATTTTCCCGGGTTCCCGATCCCACTACCAAATACTCCTGCATTCTTTTCAGTTTCAAACTCGAGCCATTAGACATTTTTTTTCAGTTGAAATTCCCAGGACTTAATATTTTTATTCACTAAATACTTTCTTTATATATATATGTGTGTGTGTGTGTGTGTGTGTGTGTGTGTTGTGTGTGTGTGTGTGTGTGTGTGTGTGTGTGTGTGTGTGTGTGTGTGTGTGTGTGTGTGTGTGTGTGTGTGTGTGTGTGTGTGTGTGTGTGTGTGTGTGTGTGTGTGTGTGTGTGTGTGTGTGTGTGTGTGTGTGTGTGTGTGTGTGTGTGTGTGTGTGTGTGTGAGGAGATGATATGCAAAACTCGTTCGTTCCATTTTTTTGAAAAGCTGGATATTAATTATATTTTAGAAAGATAACATATATAAAGATATTTATAGATAAAGATATATTTATTATTAGATTAGAAAGATAATATATATAAAGATATTTATTGATAAATATATAAAGATAGTTAATATCTTTTAGAATCCACTGACATCTCAATCTAAAAAAAAAAAAAAAAAAAAAAAAATGGAACAAACGAGTTTTACATCTCACCTCCTCATATATATATATATATACTGTTACTATTAAATGTTTAGTTAGGTTCTTGAGGTTCAGTCAATAAATAAAAACAACTATTTTGCGACGTTTCGAGACTATATTGTTATCATAATTATGCCCTAAAGTAAAGAAACAGGTTACAATAAAATTATATAAGTTTTACAAGTGATTTCAAAACATATAGTTACAGTTAAAGTTAGAATAATAAAAATATATATCACTATCTTGAGAAATACACTACAGGAATAATGTTTGGTGTGAACTTTCTTGCTTAGCTGAAACCATCGTAATTAAGGAAAAATTACTGCTAATTTCAACTTTATTAAACAATTTTTTCTATAATTATAGTGTGAATGTCTCCGAATATTTCCTTAGAGGTGTCAATAACTGTCTGGTTTACCCTATGTGGAAAACATTAAATTCAGTAGTTAAATAATTCCGTTGTTTTTTTTGTTGTTCAGATGAATAATGAATAAAAAATGACTGTATAATAAAACCATAACATAATCTTATCTTATCAATTTTATTCCTCATTTCATAAATTTATAGGTATTTGAAAAAATATATATAATTACAGAATATAGAGGAGTATGAAGCTACTTACAATGTTACTAGTGGATATGGAATAGACTAACAATTCTAGTACACAACTAACCTATGGGAATTTTGAACAGACAGTTACAA
Organism: Euschistus heros; assembly: GCA_003667255.2. NCBI lineage: Eukaryota > Metazoa > Arthropoda > Insecta > Hemiptera > Pentatomidae > Euschistus > Euschistus heros. The sequence continues at coordinate 512,065 of RCWM02000328.1, read as the reverse complement.
AGGTTGTGGGGAAATCCCAAAGAAAAATTAAGTTGAAAGAACTGGGTGGTATTCCCAAGATGCAGGTACAAAAATATTTTTAGTATATTACATATTTTAGTATATTAGTATATTACACTGAAATATTTTTTTCCCAGTCCTTTCAACTTAATTTTTCTTTGGGATTTCCCCACAACCTTTGTAACTGTCTGTTCAAAATTCCCATAGGTTAGTTGTGTACTAGAATTGTTAGTCTATTCCATATCCACTAGTAACATTGTAAGTAGCTTCATACTCCTCTATATTCTGTAATTATATACATTTTTATTATTCTAACACATGTTGTTATATACTTGTACTGTAGCTAACTTTATGTTCTGAAATAACTTGTATAACTTATATAAATTTATTGTAACCTGTTTTTTCACTGTAGGGCATGATTATAAGATCAATATAATCTCGAAACGTCGCCAAAGTAGGTTTTTATTTATTGACTGAACCTCAAGAACCTTACTAAACAATATGTATATAAAAGTTTTAATAGTTTTTTGTTTTAAACATATGTAGCAGAAATGAATTTGGTTTACATATCTATAATAGTAATGTATTACTTTTTATATAATAGTACAGATGTTCTAAAGATATTAGTGAGGAGAAAAAAATGCTGCTAGGCGACCATAGATTCACCTAGATCATTTTGGTTCTCGTTGCTATAAAATCTTTATTAACATCAATCTAGTGCGACACTTCCATAATTTAATTAAACTAAGTGGCACGTGAAATATTTGAAATAGATAGTCAGTTCTAATATTAGCTATATAATAGTGCTGACAATGTTTACGCCAATATTATTCTTTGTAATTAAAATTATTATTTAAAACCAGTGATGTTACAATATACGTTTATTTTGATTATTTATGAATGTATAGAAATAAACAAAAGCCGATACAATTAGTTCAACTAGATTCCTTCCTTTGTTGTCCTGGTACAAGATCCAGTCTTCTTTACACCATATTGCTACTGAACGTGGACCATATTCGTTATGTATGTGCACCTGCAAAGAGATAAATTATATTCTTAGAATGATTCGCCTTCAAATATTGATAAATATATCCTGAAAATGTATGCATATAGTAATGTGCCTTCAATAGATTAGAGATTGGCTCAATTTCTTCCTGACTTGAGGAAACAATAAATCTGTTTCTATATTGATTATTATTAAAGGGTAGGTCCTAGCGACAAAGGTTACATTACAAAAAATATTCTTCGTAATATTGGTATTGAATTATTGAATCAAAAAGCTTTGGCAAAACTAACAATATTATCTTTCTTCCTCTTAAGATCGGACAATAAAAAAGAATTAAACCTTGGGCTATTGACAGGAGCTAAAGCCAATGATATACGTTTCCATTTGGGAACAGTATCTCCCTCCCCGAGATATCTCCTATGTACTCGAGGGCTATATAAAACATCTTTTTAACTGACCTGTCCTGTAAGAGGCTTTTCTTGGTATTGGCATCCCAATCCTCAGAGGTCATCGATGTTGGTCGAATGCTTTATCAATATTTTATATATATATATATGATTATTTTTTTTTATAATATCAATAAACTGTATTGTATGCATTCTCTGAGCACCTGCACATCGTCGTCGCGTCTCTCCTTCAATCGGAAGATGTCCTCCTACATTGTGCAATAGTCGTGCTCGTTTTGAGGGCCTCTCTCGACTGGACCGACGTTTGACAGTGCAATGTTGTTACCCATATTCAATATTAAAAAATATCAATTTGTGACATATGAATTTGATAATGCAATGATTTTAACTTACCGCAATACTAAATCAGCAGAAAAACACGAAAGACGTTGTCCAGAATTTTTTCGTCTTTATTTTTCGTCAATGCCAAACACATAAAACACAACAAAAAAAACATTGTCTTATAACAAATTAGAAGAAGCAACTCTTGAAGTGAGTAGGTGCTGTCATCTGGTGGTTTTTGCCGGTACTAGAACAACAAAAACCAATGGGACAATCGCATGTTTGTTTATAATGGAAATAAAACTGTATGGTAGTTTTTGGACACCCAGTGCGACATATGTAATCTATTGGTAGTCAAAGCGATAAAGAGTTTGTTATGGTGAACGTTTTGTGTCATTAGCATTGTAGCATGTGTCCATTTAACTATCATAATTTAAAATAGGTTAACTATTGTTCATGTTAGAACAATAGCATGTTAGATTAGTTTCAATTAAAAAACCACAATCAAAATTGGTGTAAATTCATTACCATCAGATCAAATATTTAATTTCATTCGCCCCTTTTCACTGATTTCATGACGTGGCCTCTTTTGCAATTTTCTTCCTTCAACTAAATATTTCTAGACTCTAAGACTACTTTGACCTATCACACAGTTCATCCATATTAACAGGGTATACCAAAAAGCTGTACAGAAAATGCGAACTATTAGCATCAAAGATTAAAGATATGGTACATATACTGTCATATTATAACCTAAATATGAATCATGTGTTAAACCGTGATATTAACTCAATATAAAATTAATAAAAATTATAGTTTAAAAAACTAAAAAGACACGCTTACTAAACACATCTTAGACAAAATCTAATGATCTACTACTATCAGTATATAACATTTTTTAGTTGGATTAGCCATTTTTGTGTTATACGACTCTTAAACATGACCAAAACTAAACTTTTGAGAGAGTTAGGCAAATTAGTCGATTTTGACAATCGATTGTGGCTAAGCGCCTAAATCAAATTCAGCTTAAGGGATGTCTTTCCACGCACAATCTAATAAGCTTTGTAGATATAACATTTTTCGATTTAAAGCATTATATATATTTTGTTTGCACAAATCTGAAGAAAAGTGCAAAAATGTTGGGGTTTTTGCTCCCCAAAATTTTTTCCCTTATCAAATGTAATAAATTTTTTATTCTCAGAACCCATCTGGACCATACTGAATCATAAAACGTACTGCTCCATCTTTTGAAAGGCAGACCCCCTTTTTGGGGTTACTTTGACTGGACTAAGTAAGAATATTAAAACAAAGTTGTGCAATTACTGCATTGTCATTGGTCCTTGACACGTATGCTAATTTTAAAGATAATCTGATTGCTGGAAATTGGTGAAAATTATGATGAAAGATTCTGTTACATGCAGATGAGGTTAATAAAAGCGTATTAAAATTATAGGTGTTCAACACTAAAACTTTTTTTTTTTTTAATAACAATTTATTGAAATTTACAACTGTACAATATTTATACAACAAGTAAATGTGCTGTTAACTATTACAATAACGTGACAAAACTTGAAAAGTACTACTCATCAGTAGCACTTTAATAAAAATTCTACACTAGAAGGTCTCTGGGCCATCTTCATTTCAGACGCCTCGGAGGGTTATCAGGAATGGTGTGGGGAGCAAGTTGAGAAATTAGGGGATTTGAGTGGTTATAGAGCTTACTATGAAAGGATTGATATCTGGTTTGGGCTAAATCTGCAACTTATGGAACATTAAGATCTTTATGGATAAGTTTATTGGTTACAAAGTAAGATGCATTAAAGATTATTCGAAGGATTTTGGATTTTAAAGATTGATTACGAGATGAATTGGATGGTTTACTGGCGCCCCAAAGCTCAACTAGGTACGTCTAGATAGGTCTAATCACAGTCATGTATATTAGTGTTTTGTATTAATTGGGAGCTTTGAACGTTTGTCTAGTAAATGTTGAAGTAGTCTGTTACGACGGGCAGCTTCTTGTCGTTTTAGTCTCACTAAAACTTAAACACAAAATGAACACTTATAGATACTTACTGAAACCTATTTGGACATATCGTCGCCTCTATATACAACTACCGAAAAAGACGAACTTTTACTTGTTCGTTTAACGTTGTATTCTACATGGCCTACCTTGTGGTAAAATGCTAGAAATTCGTAAAAATGACATTACTGATTTCGGTCTTCTACTTGCCGATCAGATTAGAAAATTTAAAAAAAAGACCTGTTTTCCACAACAACGGCAAAAAAAACGGAACAAAAAAAAAAGCGATTTTTCACACGCAACCTTTTTCTGCCAAAAAAAAATGTAAAAAAAAAAAAAAAAAAAAAAAAACTTTAAACATAAATAACTCAAAATTGAGTTTTGTAACCCCTTCATTTACCAAACTTTTCAATGGACAAATATGAATAAAGTAAAAAAGAAGTGGTGCTGGGCAGCTAACAGATCGATATTGAGGCTCTCAACCACATCACTAAATTTGATTGATCATCTGAGGCAAATTTAAACAGTTTTTTTTTTTTTTTTTTGAACATAAAGGTAGAGAATATTTTTTATCCTTATTTCCTAAAAAAAAAAATAGCGTAGCAATTCAAATATGTACATTTTAGATCTATCGTGAAATAGCCGGGGAGAAGAAACACACTGTAATTAGCACCACTGGCAGACAAGTGACATCTGGAATAAAAAAAAACTCGAGATTTATTTTAGAAGGTGGGTCGTTGGAATGGCAATCAGACTGTCGCTCCACCTGCTGGTGAATTAGTGTTCTGTTCATCCGCCACGCGTTACTCTCTTCTTTCCTTTCTATTTATATATATTACCTATCGAACCAAATAATATTACTGTATTATATATACAGATATATAGAGATAGCGTAAATTATTTAAATTTTTTTCAGAAATTGACAGCATCTTGCCTTCTAAAATCAAATACGTAGAAACTAAATTTTGTCGAAATACAATTAATTTTTTTGTACCTTTAAAATTTTGTTTGGTTTTAGAAGGCAAGATGCTGTCAATTTCTGAAAAAATGTAAATAATTTACGCTATCTCACACATTTCGCCACCGATTAAAACCAAATTTTAAGGTCATCTAGAAGTCTTAAAACTGCATAGTTATTGAGACTTATTGAGATATATCAAGTTTTAGGTGACCTAAGATTTTTTCATTCACATCAGTTTTTGTCCACTAAAATCTGGAGTAATCCCAATGTTATATGCATGGACAAAAACAGAATGCATGTTGATTCTAGTGATGCTATTACTATTGTAATCGGTTGAACGGAGCAGTTGTTATGGCCGTTAGAAATTGTTGATGAAATCTCAACTTCAAAGTTTTAACCTCCTCGAAAGGAGTAAAAAATCAATATTTTTTTATTATCATAAAATTTCACATATAAGGGTTTTGTGGCGCGTTATATCGAGATTTGAGGTCAGTTGTTCATGAAAAAAAATTTCCACTGATTAACAGCGGACTACCTTGGAATTTTGTTATTTACGTATTTAGAGTTTTTTGGGCACCCTAAAGCCCAACAGAAGTACCCTGGGGTGGCATAACAGAAGTATTTTTATATCAAATAGCATATATATAACTGCAATTAAGCGTGAAAGAATAATTTCTCTATCTTGACTGAGAGCTGAGAAAAAAAATAAAACCTGATTTTCATTTTTTTTTTTTTTTTTCTCGGCTCCTAATGCTCATTGGCGGCTATAACTCTAGTTTTGCACTATTATAGGTCCCTACTACCCACACACAAATCCGCATTCAAATCTGTGAGTTACAACTCCAAACGTCCCCTTGGTAGATAAAGATAATTCTAACTGATAATTTAAGTTTTATTTGTTTATCGTTAAAAATCTTGTATTGAAGAATGCGATTGAGCATTATTTCTTCAATAATATTTTCAGGCATAGCAGCAATTTTTAGCCTTGTTAAAATTGCACTTTAAATGTTTTGAAGATAACCTAAAAAAATAATTGAAAATCAAATTTTTATTTTAATGTAAGAGTTAAGTCATCCAGATGGACAGAGACTATACAAAAAAACTGATATGGATAATGGACTGCATTATCAGTGCTTACAACTAAAGGCCCATGAATCACAATTTTTACTCACAACATCAAAAAGCAAAGGATCGACGACATTTTGTTTTAGTAATAAATTTGTATTCAGCAAGAATAATTTAATTGTTTTTATCTGGTTTGATTATAACTTCTAACCATAAAAGTGTGGCTAACCTCGTTTCTGACACTTGAGATTGTACATTCAGATAATTTTACTATTGCTAAACTTTCCTATAGGAACATCGCATAAGATTCTGTAGTTAAAAATTGGTAAAGATGGGATCAGTAGTTTTATCAGTCTAAACTGTCTTACTGGATGGTTTCAACCAGATACCAGTAAATTTTCAAACTTCACCGGGATCCACATGTTTTACCCCGTATTTAAATCTCTTTTTAATAATTTAATTGAAGGTAAGTAAATTTTATTATCAATTTAAAGCTTTATATAACACCGTACCTTTGTAACCTTTCATATAGAATGGTGCTCGCCACCTACCGGTCTATTTTCAAATTTCACTGTTATTTACATATTATCGCCTTTTTAATGGCAAATTAATTGAAATTGGTAGAGATTGGTTTAGTAGTTTTTGTGGTTAGTGATCACAAACAAAAAAATGGCTTGTCCTTTAATATAATAGTATAGATAAGAGATTATAAAGATTATATTTTTTAAACTAAAAGACTTTGAACATTTTCTTCTATATAGCTTATATACTGTCATATTACTGCCAGTACATAATTATTAATAACCGTTAAACTTACAAAAAATAAACAAAACAGAATTTCAGTGTTTATACAGAGTTTACAGTCAAAAATATTTAGAACAATACTACATTTGAAGGGTGTTAGACTAAAATGGGAAATGTTCGGTAACCGTAGTTCTAAAAAAAATCGAAAATGTAAATTATAAAATTATAAGCCTGGATTTTTATTATTGGTAACAAGTTCCTCAAACTTCAAAATATGTGACAATCCTATTTCTAGCCTCCATGAAATTACCTTAAATAACAGTACATGGGACAAGCTAACATGTGGCGATGAAATCTGTTTCGATTTTTTCCGAATTACCCTCTTCTAGCCTCACACTCTTTATTTGTAGAATTACATAAATTTGTGTCATTTCTTCAAAAGTGCATAAATATCAATACAATCTTCATTTTGCAATATATAAACCAATTGTAAATAAAATTTCCTTTATACAATTACCTGGTATTCCTGTACTCACCTCAAACGCATCCAGCCCAGTAATTTAATATAAATTATAAATTTTATTGTTATATATTGTATACTACTTTGTTTAATCCAGCAAGTAAACAATTTCATGAAATTAGAGAGAAAAAAAATTAAAACTCATCACATTCTCTAGATACGATTATAACCAACCTTAATGAATTCCATTAAATAAATAAATTTTAAAAAAATATATACAAATATGGATGTGATATTCGTTATTGTTGTGACATTTGATATTGTTCTACATAGGATTTGTAGTTTCGACTAAGAGCGTAAAGCGAAAAATATTAAGTTTCTCTTCAAAAATATTGTTCCGCATTCGATTTCTCTGCTGTCCCTTGGCGAGGATTATTCCAACAAAAATATTTGTTTAAAATATCACGCCGAGTATTTAGTCCCCTCCCACGCCGTTGGTATTCCCACTCACGGAACACTGAATTAAATTTAAAATAAAAAATAATAAAATAAAATATTTTATATGGGCTGTTTGTAATTGTATCACAATGTTTACAAGCTCTCAGCTATATAAAAATACCAAGTTAAATAAAACATGTTTATTTTTCCAAGTCTCCAATTCGGAGTTTGTTATTATTTTTTTTTTTTTTTTCAATTTACACTTTATTAATATTCACAACTGTACACAATGTATACAATGATGTAATGTGCGGTATAATGATTACAATAACTTGTGAAGAACCCATTAGTAGCACAATCAAAAAATATTTTACAATTTATTTGAAAATGAGTAAATTTTATTTTCAATTTCATTTACTATTCAATATACTATATAACACTGTACTTTTGTAACTTCTCCTAAATAATGGCGGTCACCTCTTGGCCATCTTCTTTTTATACGCCTCGGAGAAATATCTGGAATCTAGTGAAAAGCTTCGAAAGATTCGAGTGAAAATGGAGTCTATTATGAAATTACCTGTTTTGGTCCAAATCTGCAACACATGAGACATTTAGAACATTAGGGATCAGTTTGTTTGTGAAATGGTAAGGAGTAATGAGGATTTTTACAAAGGATTTCTAATTATTAGGATTAGATACAAAAAGAATTGGGAGGATCCCAAGATCTTAACTCCGTATGACCGAAAAGGTCGAATGCCTGTCATGTATATATGTATTTTGTAATTCATTGGAAGGTTTAGCCGTTTGTCTAGTTGATGTTGGAAGTAGCCTATAACGAGGAGCAGTTTTTGTCGTTTTAGTCTTGAATGTGGACCCCAAAAAAGTTGTTTGCTAAAACATTATTAATGGAAACAGTAATCGTGTATTCTGTACCTGAGAACCAGAAGAGCTAAGTCCAAATTTTACAATTTTCAGATTATTGCACCATTGTATGTAGAATTTTATATTATATTAAGCAATAACTAATCAAGTCCCCTGAAAAAAAAAAAAGCCTTTTCTGTTTTTTAAGGGTTGTAAGAACGTAAGTCCTTAGCTACGATTGAGCCAGACAAACTTAAGTCCACTTACGTTATTCTCATGAAAAGTTTACGCTCTTCTGGTTCTGAGGTACAGTACTTATAACGAATTTTTTTTTTTTTTTTTTTAACAATTTATTGAAATTTATAACTGTGAAAAATTTATACATCAAGTAAATGTGCTGTTAACTATTACAATAACGTGACAAAACATGAAAAGTACTACCCATCAGTAGCACTTTAATGAAAATTCTACACTAGAAGGTCTCTGGGCCATCTTCTTTTCAGACGCCTCGGAGGATTATCAGGAATAGTGTGGGAAGCAAGTTGAGAAATTAGGGGATTTGAGTGGTTATGGAGCTTACTATGAAAGGATAGATATCTGGTTTGGGCTAAATCTGCAACATATGGAACATTAAGATCTTTATGGATAAGTTTATTGGTGACAAAGTAAGGTGCATTGAGGATTTTTCGAAGGATTTTGGATTGTAAGGATTGGATACGAGATGAATCGGATGGTTTAGTGGAACCCCAAAGCTCAACTCCGTACGTCCAGATAGGTCTAATCACAGTCATGTATATTAGTATTTTGTAATTAATTGGGAGCTTTGAACGTTTTTCTAATAAATGTTGAAGTAATCTGTAACGAAGAACGAATATTAAAAAAAAATCAATTTGGAAAACGATCTGACGTAATAATAAGTTTGTTTGTGACATAATATGGAGCATTGATGATTTTACGAAGGATTTTGAATTGTAAGGATTAGATACTGGAAGAATTGGTAGGTTGAGGGAGTCCCAAAGCTCAACTCCGTATGCCCAAATGGGTCTAATTACTGTCATGTAAATAAGTCTATTGTATTTAATTGGGAACATTGAACGCCAATTTGTAAGCAATTCTTACTGTCCCCCATTTGAAATATTAAATAAATAATTGAGGCATGTAAATGGAAAAGGCTGTAAGTGCTAAAAATAAAATATAAAAAAAAATTTAATTGAAAAATGAATAAGTTCCATCACAAATATAATGGAATCAGTGGTAGGTAGCTATCATAAAGGGCTTGGTACAAAGAAAGATACGTACCACTGTTTCCATTACATTGGCGATGAAACTTATTCATTTTCCAATTAAAAATCTTATTATTTTATTTTTGGCACTTACAGCCTTTTCCATTTACATGCCTCAATTATTTAGTAAATATAACTGATATTATTAAATTAATTAATTCTCTGGCCATAGCATGAACACTTTCAGTATTTTGAACCATACAAACATTAGAAAATAAAAGTTATGTTAATTTACTTATTTTTTTTAATTGGATATGTCTTTTGGAATAGATGTAAAAAAATTCATCAATTCATAGATGTAAAAATTAATTCATCAATCATAATTGTATTAATGTTCTATTTTTTTAATCTAATATAGTTAATATTTTCCTTCACTGCGATTATTCCTTTAGTCATTTATCTATTTTTAGACGAGTGTATATAGGAGTACGTATAGGTTATCCTTCTGCCGTCAAAAATCGTCTTATCCTGGAAAATCTGAAACTAGTATCTTTCAGAGGCTTTGGGCGTAATACAGGGGCCGTTTTTTAATTCTAAACATAACCCCCACGGGTCGCGTTTCTATACTGTACCAATTTCGTAAAAAAAAATTCAATGGACAGGGTTTGTGAGACTTATTATCTCCAACCTCCCGTCGAATGTTAAGACTAAGGCAAAAAGGGCCAAAAACCGAAGGATTAAACGGGAGGAGAGTTTGTCCTTACAAAAAACGTGGTAATTAATTCAATCTTCAAAATCTACGGATTCAGAGATCTTTGAAAATTGTTAGATCCTAGCAAATCTCAAAACAGTTTCATTTAGTGTTTTGTGAATGGGATTAAACGGCAAGAAAGAATCTCTGAAAAAAATATTATCAATTTTAAAATAGACTATGTTGGTAAAAACGTACACCGTTAAAAACTTTCTAAATATCCTGAGGGATCTCAAAATAGTATCATTTAGTATCCTGGAAAGGAGTGGCCAAGGACAACCCCACTATTATCGTCAAAATTCGTTAGATCCTGGCAGATCTGAAACCAGTACCTCACGGTGGCTTTAGGATTAATATATCCTGTATAGAATATATTCTCCATTAAATTTCTGATAAGAAAACTGCAATCAAATTTTTGATCCAAGGAGCATCATCGGAGCTAGAGCGGATAAAAAAAAGCCTACCTCCAAAATGTGACTTTTTTTCATTCAAACCAATATAGCTCCGGAACGGAAGGTCCTAGCGACAAATGTTATGTAAGAAAACATATTTTTCATTGAATTTCTATCCAACAAACTATTGTTAAATTTTTGAACCGAGCAACAGCAACAGAACTAGAGCGTGTCAAAGTGTCACATTTTTGAGTGTGAAAAAACGTTACACATTTGAAGGTGAAAAAAAACCTTGCAATGACTTTTTTCATTGAAACCAATATAGCTTCTAAAGAGTAAGTCCTAGATACAAATAATATATAAAAAGAAATATTCTCCATTAGAGTTCAGATTTGTAAACAGTCGTCAAATTTTTTATCCGAGCAATACAAACAGAGTTAGACCGTGTCGAAGTGTTACAATTTTGACTGTGAACAAAACGTTTTAGCAAAATGTGTAATAACAAAAAAAATAATTTTTAGAGAAAAAAACAAAACTGACTTCAAGATTAAACATACATACACAAACTTAACTAAAAATTAAAAAAATAATATTTTGATTGATTCAAGACAAAAACCATTAAATGAAAATCAATGAAATTATCGATACTTATATACCTATTCACAATTTATGACCAGTTATCTTTGGAGTCGGTGCCAGCCAAGAAGGGCAGTTTAATCCTGCCTTTACAATAAACTTTCGAATGGCCGGAGACAGCTGTGTGGCGGTGATGAAACAGTGGGAGGATCTTTACGATTACAATTTCTTTTCGAATTATGTTTGTTTTGGTTGGCACCGACTCCAAGAATTGACGGAGGTTCTCAACTCATCTCTATTTTTTTTTTTTTTTTTTTTTTTTTTTTTTTTTTTGTATGTTACGCGATTACTCCGTCAATTCTGATGATTCTTTTTTAGATCGGTAGAGCATACTACAGAGATGGTCCTATAAAAATTTTTTTAAAATCAACGCAGCACTTTTTAAAAAAATAAAAAAACAGTTAATAAAATCACTTATTAACTGTTTTTTTATTTTTCTTAAAAAAATCTACGTTGATTTCAAAATATTTTTTATGGAACCACCTCTGAAGTATGCCTTACCGATCAAAAAAAGAATCATTAAAATTGATTCAGAATTGACGGAGTAATCGCGTAACATACACACACAAAAAAAAAATATATACAGAAGAGTTAAGAACCTCCTCTTTTTTGAAGTCGGTTGAAAAATACTGAATCCCAGCGAAAAGACATATCCATTTTAAAAACTAATTTTTGGTTATGAATGTTACTTAAATCTGAAACTGACCATTTTATAAAAGAAAAAAATATAAAGAATGAAATAGAGCTGTAAAAGGTAGAAGCTAAGAAAGATCGAAATATTTCAAAAGGCATTTTTAGAAGAGCACAACATTCCAAGATTTTTCCTTTTCTTCTTTTAAGCACCTCAGGATTCCAGCCGTTCCGGCTCAGAGAATATCTCTCGCTTTTGATGTCTTCAGCAAAAATAACTTTCAAACTGGAATTTTTTTCAAAATAGAAATTAACGTCGACTGGAGTGTTGGTGTTGGTGACACTAGATCACAGCTGTCTGGTGAAAACAGAAATCGATTTACAAAGATTAAAATTTTAATTTTATTTATTTATTTATTTTTTAAACATTTTTCTCTGGAACTGTAGCTAATTAAACTTTCATTCTTAATACTGTCTAAGAGAAACAAGACTACTAAACCGTGTTATTCCGGTTTCGCTCGCAGAAAACACCTTTTCTTTCTTTATACATTTGTAATTTTTTATAATGTCATTATAGGTTCTTCTTGAATATTAATCGTAAACTACATCTATATCTGAAATGTCTGGGCACAAGCCTATTTCACGTTTGACCACCGGTTCCAAACTATATTTTGAGTTAATATGTTCAATTTTTGGCCATTCTTCCCACTAATTATTTTTCGTCCTAAAGGATACTATTTTTTTTTTTAATCTTCCAGGATTTAACGATTTTATTTTATTTAACGTCCTTAAAGATACTATGTATTTTAAGATGGCGAAAGGACATCCTAGTTCACGTATATATATATATATATATATATATATATATATATATATATATATATATATATATATATATATATATATATATATATATATATATATATATATATATATATATATATATATATATAAATATATATATATTTTTACCCGCACCGCTTCTAAAGCATTACCGTTACAGAAACCATACACAAAAATCATATCAGCGTATTCAACATTAGAATATGTAGAATATGTATGCGGCATTGTGGCTGATGCTATTCACACAAAAATATCTGAGTAACTGACTGAAGACTGATTTAGGAATTATAATCCTAGAAGGAAGCCAAAATGTTAACAAATAAAAGAACGCAAACTTTTAACATTAAGTGTTTACATATCTCACAGCCTAGCCTGACGAACTTTGAAAGGTGATAATCGCTACCTGTAACATTTTTGTTTTGTTTCTTTTTTTGCGACTTTCTCTAAAACTAAGCAAAAACGAGCAAATCTCTAAAGGACTTTTTGTCTTAGTTTTTCGGTCCCCTATAAGTTCCTGAAGTTTTGCCATTTAAATTCGGGACACCCTGTATACATATTTATTAGTTTTTGTCCTTAAGGATACTCTTTTGAAGTATTCCAGGAAATAACGATTTTTAAGATAACGGAAGGATATCCTTGGCCACATATATATCCGTTTCCATCCGTAAGAATACTGTTTTGAGTTCCGCTAGGATTTAACGAATTTCAAATTATACGAAGGATATTCTGCCATTGTTATCCTTTTATTTTTTGTCCTTAAGGAAACTATTTTGAAATATTCCAGGATTTAACGATTTTAAGATAGCTAAAGGATATTATACCATTGTTATCCGTTGCAAGAATTAATAGTTCTTCGTCACAATTTTTCATTTTCAACAAAACAGACAGGTTTTTCCTTCACATTTGTGCAAGCAAAACTGAATGTTTAAACATCATTGACTAGTTTGCGCAAATGGCTTGAGCGTGTAAACCAGCCTTTAGCAATTTTTAATACTTTTAAACCCCATTCTGATATCCTTAACCTAAATCATCTTAAAAGTATTGAAAAAAAATTAAATGTTTCACTTCAAATGTCCCTCTCTCCTAAACATTTTATCCTTCAGAGATATCAAGTATCATATACCTTAAAACTCCTTCATCGGAAATCCACCCTATTCCGAAATAAGGAAATCCTATACTATCTGAACAACATACTTTCCTGATCCTTGGAATTATCCATAGTCAAAATGATACTTAAAGCTCCAAAATCTACAGGAACACCCTACTCATTCCTATTTCCCTCTTTCTGGGTACATTCCTATTTCCATTAGGGGTAAAATTCTAGAAAAACCTCATCCTGAAACGCTTGCATCTCATCCTAGATTCCAATTACATAATCCCAGATCATCAGTTTGGTTTTCGAACATCACATATCACAATTTAGTTATGTCATCGTGTGGTGGACGTCATCTCCACGTCTGATGTGGAGCATAGAATGTACTTCAATAAACTTCTCTCGACGTAGAAAAAGCATTTGATCGAGTTTGGCACCCAGTACTGTTTAAAAAACTCGGTAAATTCCTACCTTCTACATATACTTAGTAATGGCATTCAATGTTAATCATAGCTTTTCTTATTCTTCCCTCTGTATCTAATCTACCGGTATTCCTCAAAGAAGTATCCTAGGTTCCATCCTCTACACGGTGTATACAGCTGACATCCCCACTCATCTTAGCACCGTCCCCACCACGTACGCTGATGACACACGTGAGTTCATTTACGCATAGGGTAAACCAGACAGTTATTGACACCTTTAAGACAATATCATATCGTTTAAATTCAAGAAAAAATAGTAAAAATAGTTGAATCCTCTTGAACTTTAATGAGACTATTCTTTAATTACCTTACTTTGTGCTGCATACAAATGTTTTAATCAAAAATATCGGTGGAGAGAGTTTTCAATAAATTGAGAATAATTAGTTTAAATTACAGTTATAGACACCCTACGGTAGGGTTAGGTGATAGTCGATAGTTAGCACTATCGATAGGCCGATACTATTGGTTGAGAACTATCGATTGCTGTATCTTATTATGTTATTTTTTTTTATACTATATCGAGAATCAACTTTTGGAACCGACTCATCCTTAGTACAGAGTATTGTTAAGTACACGAAAACTGAAAAACTATCTCCAGCCTCCCATGGAATGCATTAACAAAGGAAGGAATATCCTTCCGCCGTCAAAGAATAGTTAAATCATCGAATATTTCAAAATAGTGTCCTTGAGGACAACAATGGCGGAAGTTATGCTTCGGACAAGTTAAAAACCGTTAAATATTTCAACCTATTATCCTTAAGGACGAAAAACTAATATAATCGTTAAATTCCGCCATCTTAAAACAGCATCCTTAAGTACGAAAACTAATGCTAATTGTGGAAGGAAGATGATGTCCTTCGGCCTCAAAAAATCGTCAGATCCTGGCAGATTTGTAAAATATCCGATATCATAACAGGAAGGATATTTTTTTTTCTCATTTATTCTTTGAAAGTTTTTTTTTTTTTTTTTTTTTTTGTGTATATTTTCTTTCATTATAAATTATGATCAAATTGTTCAACAGTATTATTATTTTAAGTTGAGTTCGGTCTTCTTGGTACAGCATGTAATGTACAATTGTGTAATGTGGAAGTTATTAAAAAATAAAGATGAAAAAAAAAATGGTTTAATCAATCGGTTCAAATAATCCATGCCTAAACAAAATTATATCGATAATTATTTCATTTATATGTATATTTATATATATATATATTTTTATTTTTTTTCCATAGGAGGGGTAGTGAATTCTGGAAGTTTGCACGAAGGTACGATGGACAGGTCTCGGTACGGCTCTGGAGGCAGTTCCGCACTGCGCTGCCACCTGTTGGTCCTTCTCCTAACTACTGCCTTCATCTAGTTCTCCAATCGCCCTTGGAAAAAACACTTCTAGATGATTGAAGTCTGAAAAATGGAGAAAACCTCGGCCTTGTCAAGCTTCATGATTCTTTATAAATCTAAAATTAATAACTTTATGTAAATACAAGTTTAAGTGTACTGTCCACTGATACATTTTATAATTTCAGGATTTTTTCCTTATGTGTATATATACATAATGATATTCTAAATGAATAAATCTACTTGTAAATATGAACAAAATATTATGTGAATCCTTTTTGTGTGATAATGTTACAATTTTTTGTTACTGTTTTGTATAAGGAAATATGATGGTGATTTTGAGTGAATTAGACAGAATACTGGAAATAAAGATGATGTATAGATGTTTTATGGTATATTCTACTTAAATATAGAAATAATTATACTTTTTTTTCACTTTTAATTCATAACAAATCCTTACAGTTTGGTTTATAATGTTACTCACAAAAATACTATAACAAAAAAAAGAACCCAGCATGTAGTAAATGGAATATTAAATTTTTTTTTCAAAAATAAAATTTCAATAAAAAAATAATATCTTCAATTCAATTATGTTTTATGAAATAAATCTGTTTATTTATTTTATCGATGAATGTTAATATTTATTTAAAATATGTACTTAGTTGTTTGAATAATAATAAAATCAATTGTAAATATTTATCATTGTAAACACTCAAAAAATAAAACAAAATGTACAGTGTATTCTAGATTTTTTATTTTATTTTTTTTAATTTACTTTCTTTTTTCATGATGCCCCAACTTATCTATTTAAACTCATATTCATATTGTATTTCCAGTGGGTTTCTGTGATGTACACTGCATGTAGCAATACATTTTTTAAAATATCAACATACAGTTAATAGACTTAACATAAAAAATTTCAGGAATTAGTAAAATATTAACAATGGAAAAATGTTTAGTAATTGCACAATTTGGTTCAAACACTCAACATTAACATTGAATAACTACCTAATGTAATTTTAAACAAAAATCTGTTTCTATGAATAAGGGAGAGAAAAGGTTTTAGAACTCTATAACACATAGAATAGAATAGAACAGAAAAATAATTTTATTCTGGGACCAAGTCCCTTAAGAATAACAACTTTGTACAGAAAGAAATAAAATTAGTTACATCTGGTCAAAGACATAATGAATAAATAAAATGAAAAATAAAAAATAAAATAAATAAGAAATAATAATACAACAATGATAATGTATACATAGATACTAATTAAATATATAAATAGGAAAATAAAAAACATTCAACAAATTAAATAATAAATAGATTCTTTTGATACAATGCTTATTATATACAATAGAAGGGCCCAAATGATATATTTAGAATGCGAAAAAGTTATGTTAATTGCTATGAAATTTGTAAAAATAGTTATTGAAAGTGTTTCAGATATGATATAATTTAATTGAGAAAGTAGATTGTTAGCAAGCGTCACCTTGGATAAGA
The DNA here is from genome assembly GCA_003667255.2 of Euschistus heros. NCBI lineage: Eukaryota > Metazoa > Arthropoda > Insecta > Hemiptera > Pentatomidae > Euschistus > Euschistus heros. The sequence continues at coordinate 494,899 of RCWM02000328.1, read as the reverse complement.
ATGAGGTACTGGAAATAGAGGAACTTAAATGTTTTCAGAGATTTCACTTGCCTAATATGAGAAGGGATAGAATTCCAGAGAATGGTTGAGCGGAAGAAGAAAGAGCATTGGAATGCAGTAGTTCTGTGGGATGAGGTATTTAGATCAGAAAGACGGGATCTTGTATGCATTGAATTGATTGCAGATCTGAACTGAAGCATATTGTAAATATAGGAAGGATGAAGGGTGCTGATAATTTGGTAAAGGAACGTTCAAAGGAAATATTTTCTACAGAATGTGGGATAAAGCCAATTCAGAATAGAGGAAGGAAACGTATGCGACTCGGTTTATCGAAGACAAATCTGGCAAAGCAGTTCATAATTTGTTTCAATCTTTCTGTGAGAACCGTTGGAGACCACCATAATCAAGAAAAGGGAATAAGAGGGAGGAGACTAATAGCTTATGAGTTGATTGGGGAAGAAGGTGATGGGATCAGTGGAATAATTTAAGTAGAACAATAGAACAGGGCGATATTTGGGCAATCTGAGATTTCCAAGAAATCTCAGAGATCTCCAAGAAATAAGTGGTTAGATCAAAAATAATACCAAGAGTTTTAACAGAAGAGTAGAAAGGGATAGGATAATCATTTAGGATTAAGGGAGGATTATTTTCATTTAATTGTAGTTTATTTATTGTCGCCCAGGCACTGATTCTATTCAGGTCTGCCTGAATTTTAGCGAAAGCTGAAGGTAGGTAATAGTGAGAAGAGTAGATAGGAGATTGGTTAGGTATTTTAACTGCTTTCGTTAAAACGGTGAGAACGGTGAGAAAGCAAAGACTGAAACTAGCGAATGGAACTGAAGGAGAAATTTAAAGATTCTAATTTGGAAAAAAGGATTGAGTTAATGTTTTATGGAACCAAATGTTTTAGAAAAATTCAGAAGTATCAGTACAATTAGTTTTTTTTTCCATCTATGGCAGTAATATGTCATTTGTGATTTTGAGGAGAGCAGATTGTGTGTAGTAGCTGGGCCAAAAACCAGATTGGATGGGATTTAGGAGATTGGATTCTTCAAGGAAATTGGATAACTGAGATTGCATTAATCTTTCTAAGGGTTTAGAATGGTTAGACAGGATAGAGATTGGGTGATAGTTTTTAGGAGATGTGGAGATTCAATGTTTCATTTATAGGATGAATTAGGAATTTTTTCCAGGAGATAGGAATACTGAATTTTGAAGGGGAGAATTTTATATGAATAAGAAGACTGGTGTGATTTTGGGAAGACATAGTTTTATCGATCGTATAGGGATATCATCTATGCCGGTAGAATAGCAATGGGATTTCATTATTGAGGAAATAAGTTCAGAGGGTGAGATTTTAAAAAATAAAAATTAGCTAAAAATAAATAAAAATTCGTAGTATGCAGGAGCTGAGGTAAAATAAGAGGAAGGGTGAAGAGAATCAGAAGAAAAAGAAGAAACAAAATATGAATTTAATTCTTCAGGAGATACAGTATAGGTAGATGAAGATGTGTATGAATCACTAAAAGAAATTTTACAGAGGAGATGCCATTTTCAGAGATCCTCCAGAGAGGAAAGGGCTTCATGGAAATAAGTGAATTTCGCTCGATGCATCGAGGCTTGTGTCAAGTTGCAGAGCATCCTAAATGTTTCTAATATATTAGTCTGATCACCAAATAGTAATATTGATACTTTTAAAATTCCAAAAAATTAAACTTAATAATTTTAATGTGATACATGTTTTTATAGATACTAACTCAGTTTCCATGAATGTAAGCATCCGTCCATTAACTCTCGTAAGAATTATTTTATTGTTACTCATAATTAAAAAAAGTAATATTATTAATTAATATTAATATTTCAAATATTACATTCCCGCTTCAAGGTCTCAGACAGCAATTTTTTCATCTATCTCAAATCAACTTATATTTCTGTAGAATAGAGACTCAAGAGTAAAATAGATCTATTTAGAATTTTCCTCCATTATTTAAAATTTATAGCTTCTAAAAATTAAAAACATTTTAGAATAATTTAAATTTTTAAATAATTTGTAGAGGTCATCAACGCCCTTTGGTTTATATCTGTTTATCATTATTATCAGTGAATTATTATTATTATTATTTTTATTTTATTTATTATTATTTTATGTATATATATATATATATATATAATTTAACGTAAACATTAACATTCAATTAAATGTTGATCCAAGTTTATTTTTCCTTGAGCAATTATGTATAGGCTTGAACGTCTTTTTCTTCAACAGCTGCGGGTGGCAGAACTGCACTGGATATTGCATTATTGTTTAATAAGATATCAATTAAACCATTCTTTTAATACAAGAATTAAGGTCATTTACCAGCATTGCATATACTTTTGTTTAATGCCAGGCAGAAAAAAAAAAAAATCCAGTGTGTCAGGTTCATTGAGAGTGAGCCCAGCCAATCCACTATCCTGCACAGCCACGTCACTAGTCCTGGCACAGCCAGATCCTTTGATTGCGATAATTGAATGGTTCTGCTGCCAAAAAACGTTCAGCTAATGCGACCAACATAAAAAATTTCTCGCGTTAATAAGTGAAAAAAAAATTCAGCTAATCTAACAAGTTTTTGTTCAGTTTTTTGTAGTTTATATATTTTTGTATTCACCTATTAATTTGGTATATTTACATGTTTAATAACATAATGCGAGTCTATAATCATACTTAGATCTGTACTATTATACATTATAAAAACTTTAAAATTGCCACACTTATCGGAAATTTGTCGCTTAGAACTTGTTTTCAAGCGGAGCCAATTCAATACCATTTTAGCCAGTTGTTGTGGACCTCTTCTTTAAGCGCAGACAACCATGTAAATTGAAACCATATGTCTCTTCTTTGTTTTAGGTGGAATATCTTCAACTAAATCATAGTCAAGCATTATTAAGAAATTCCAAAAGTCGATGTGTCTGTCATAGAGTTGGAGATGGTAAGAAATAAGCCCTATTAATACATATTGTCTATTATTCTCAAACACATTGCACTGAAACTCGTGCTGACAATGATTTTTATGAATTACATAGGGGTGGTTTCATGCAACCCCAGATAATGTTTCTCTTCTTTTGAAAGTAGCTTATCTGTCCAAAACATTTCTCCTGAAAAATGTGGATTGGGATCAGCTTGAGTTAAATACCATCCGAAAATTTTCTTCTTCTTGCTGTAAATCTTGCAGTAATAATTTTTGGAACCCGGTTGATAATACATATAATGGTCCCATGCTGCAAATGAGAGTTCTTCCATACTATAGTTTGGCATAACATTTATTCTGCTGCAGCTCTTCGTAGACTGCTGGTGGTATCATTTCAACAATACTGTTATATGGTCCATACTCTTTTTTCTTCATTTCGTAAACGGACCGGCAACAGCTAATACATAATCAACACATGGTTTTTAACAGCAAAGGTACCATAGTTTTGTCTAAGACATGAAATGTGGGAGCTAAATGATAGACTTTTTTGCGTTTAATCTTCTATTCCTCGGAAATCACCTGGAATATTTCATGGCAGGCAACATTACGCATTACCATTGCAGAAACATATTGGCATATTCAGTCATTGCTCAACAAATGGTAAGGCATGATGATCTCTCATAATGAAGCCTCAAACAAACGATAAATGTTATCGAAAGTTCTCCCAATGCTAAACCCATAATGGTATTCAATATTCAGTTGATAGTTTATGGCCACAGTTTAGGGAGGAAGGGTCATATTAAATATTCTGGGTCTGAATCCATCTCCTAAACAGTATTTACAGTGACCATCTAACTTCATAGAAAATATAGTTTTTTTTTAGATTGAGGCCTTGTAGTTCATATTTTGGAGTTTTGGTAACTGCTAGCTGTTAAAGAAAGATACCGAGCCTGTATTAATTCTCATAACTAAATAACTTGAACATTTAATATAAACTGAATTGTTTACATCTATGGATAAAGTAGTTGTAACTAATAAATAAGTTTTATTTTCTGTACTATAACCTTAATAAATCTTCGGAAACAATGAACTTAGTTAGTTATGATTATCACCTAAACAAAGCTGACATACCCTCCATTTGGAAATTTTTTCTTGTTCTGAAATTTCAGTTTGGCTACTTAACCCCTGTAGACATACATAAAACAACTACACTAAGGATATAAAGAGATAAACAAAAGGACATAGCGCAATTCCTATGTTATATACATGCTTAATGTGTTTACAGAATATTAGGAAATGCAACTATAATTCATACTGAAAGGGGCCAGAGATTTCTATCTATGTGAAATCTAGTTTATAGAGACAATTATTGTCTTAATACTCTATGACTGTGGGAACTTATTTTAATTTGGAGCGGTTGATATGTCAGTGAGATCCCACATTGAATAAGAAGAAGACTTAAAGAAGAAGTTTTTGAATGTGTGAAGGGAAATCAGCCTGTATAAGAAAGGTGATATATTCTAAAAAATGCTTGAGGAGGAAGAGAGAAAGAAAAAAAATTTAAAAAAATTAAATTAAATACTATACTGTTTCATTCTTCTTGTAAAATGAATTTTCATAAAATCATATAAAAACATTATATTTTTTTTTTTATTCAGTATATCGCATTATACATGATAAAGAATTGTTTTGTTTTTTTTGTTTTGTTTTTTTTTTTTCTGGCTTTAAGACTTGCTTACACAAGTCCTATATTTGTATATCCTGTTTTGTGTGTGTGTGTGTGTGTGTGTGTGTGTGTGTGCTGGTATGTAAATTTGTAATAAATGCTTAACCATTTGCACTCCAAACCCTTTGTACTTAACCCATTTCCTGGTGCATAGCTGATATGCCGGGTATGAGCTGGCAACTCTTTTCGTGGCTTTCACTGAGGTGGCTGGGAGCAAGATATTCAATATTTTTTTAAAAAGCATAAATAATATTTTTATAATATGTTTAAATTGTTTTTATTATTACGTCAAGTACAATAATACAATACAAACAAACAACAACAAAAAAAACAACAATGGTGCTACAGTCCATGCAGAACCTTGGCCTCTTCCACGATTCCCCTCCATTTATTTCTGTCACCAGCTGCTCTCCTCCAGTACCTCACACGAAGGGTCTTTAGGTCTGCCTCAACATCTTCCCTCCAGCGCAATCTAGCACTTCCTCCTTCTCTCCTCCCTCCTTCGGGACGCCCATTCAGCATGATTTTTGGTATTCTGTTGGGGCTCATTCTATGCACATGGCCCAGCCATCTTAATCTCCTTTGCTTTATTCTAGCAACCAAATCTGGAGCTTTGTACAGTTCTCTTAGTTCCCGGTTGCTTTTTATTCTCAATATATTTCCATCTCAAGTAGGGCCATATATCCTCCTCAAAATTTTTCCCTCCCATCTATTTATAATGCCTTCATTCTTTGCAGTGAGCGTCCAGGTTTCACTCCCATACAATACGACTACAATACAATACAATACGACTGGTTTAAGAATGGTTTGGTAAAAAACCCTTATTTTCAAATTATTAGGGAGCATTTTTTTGCCTATTATTTTGCTGAGGGTCCAATAACACCTATTACCAGCCTTTATTCTTTCTTTTATTTCTTCATCTACTTCATTTCTTGAAGTATGACTTTAGATACCCAGGTACTTGAATTTTTCGACCTTTCGAAGTGGTATCCTGCCCCTTCTAGGTTTTCCACCATATTTTGTTCCTTCGAGGTATTTTCGTATTTTTTTTTATTTCGTTTATCTGGAGGCCAACTTCTCTTGCTTTTCTGCTACACTCTTCAAGAAGCAAGAGTAAATTTTGGTCAAATTCTGAGCTCTCAGGCGAGGGTTTTTATGTTAAAAATTGTTCTAGAGGTGGACTAAGGTTCCTGTAGAGTGAAAATAAAAGATCAATATTCTTCATTCACTAACTTCTAATCTGCCATTCATCGTCGAGTAACAGCCTCAGCCCATCTTCTTCGTTGGTCTTGGTCCTTCACTATCTTTTTCTTCTCTGGCAAGGTGCTCCATCTAGCTCTCTCCAGTCTCTCCATAAATTCATTTTACATAGGTTTGGCCTCAAGGAAAAGGAAGGCTAGGTGGGCGCTTCCTTCAGGAATCACCCATGAGGCACATGTTTCCATACTATTTAACCTACTGTTCTTCAAAAGTATGTTTCATCAGCCTTACACTGAGTTCCTTTCTATTTCTTTCGTTTTTTTAGTTTTGCTGATAATTTTTCAAAGATATTTCATTTCTGTGGCTGTCGCTTTGCTGAATGTTTGTCCAAGACCGTCAAGATCTCTGCACCATATAAGACAACAGGTAGGAACACTGTTTTGAATATTATTATTTTGTATTCTAGCTTATATCCTGCTTGCCTATAATAGTGGAGCATTTGGAGTTGAATAAACCATTGGCTTTCCGGACCATTGAAGCACCTCCTGATTTATCCTACCTTATTTGCTAATAATCGTACCAAGGTACAGAAAGGTACTCATTAAGTGTAATGTGAATGGGCTCCTCTTCTTCATCTCCTCAATTAATAGACATAACTTTGCTTTCTTCTGGATTTATTTTCTTTCTCTATATTTCTTCACCTGATTCACTTACAGCAACATGCAACCTTTCTTGTGTATCAGCGATAAAAACAATGTCGGTCACATATTACAGAGCTTATGCCCGAACAGGAATGAAATTCCAGTAACCAACGATTGCTCTAGGTGTTCTTCTTTTGCACACTTACCATTTTTCGTCCATAACGATTATAAAAAGAAGTGGACATAAAAAAACTATCAACCTGCTTGACATCTTTATAGAGCTTAAATGACTCTGATTCAGTTACATTTAGCCGTATTAATCCTTTTGAGTCATTATAAACTGATTTTATAGCTTTGATTAGGTATTTCATGTCTTTGAATAGCGCCAAACGCAGTTTTCAAGTCAAGGAATGCCAATTATGATTTTCTTCTACTATCCCATGCTTTTCAACTACCAACCTTTGTAAGAAAATATGGTCTTGAGTTTGACCTGTTCGAAAATCGGCCTGCCCTTCCTCCAAGTCGTGTTCCACTAATATCCTGAGCTTTTGCTCCAATAATCTAGCATGTACTTTGTAAACTACAAATGGTAGGCATATCGGTCTATAATTTTCACATTTAGTCTGATTCCCTTTCTTCTAAACTGGGATTACGATGTTATCTCCCCTTTCCCATGGTATTTTCTTTTCTTATCAGGTTAGTCCAGTAAAAATAAAGTTCCAGAAGTCCGTTTTCAAGAAAAAACTGCCGAACTTTTATTCTCAACGGATCTTCATATTTTATGGGGTGCTCGTAAATCCGAATCTGAAGTTTGCAACAAAGTCAGACGTCGGCTTCATACCCAAAATCGGAAAATAAAAAAAAAAAAAAACGGTTTTTTACTTATAACATCCGCCATCTTAAAAACAGTAAAATCATCGAATATTTCAAAAACAGTGTCCTTTTACGGACAGCAATGGCAGAAGTTAACCTTCCGCGATATTAGAATCGTTAAATATATTAAACCAGTATCCTCAAGGACAACAATGGCGGAAGTTATCCTTCGGATAACTTAAAACCGTTTAATATTTCAACATATTACCTTTAAGGACGAAAAACTAATAAAATTCCGTCATCTTAAAACAGCATCCTTAAGGACGAAAACTAATGCTAATTGTGGAAAGAGAGAGTGGCCAAGAATGTCCTTCGGCCTCAAAAAATCGTCAGTTCCTGGCAGATCTGTAAAACAGTGTCCTTATAGCAGGAGCCATCTCCTGGTTTTCTCCAGCATGAGAAATGTGGTCATACTACCGATGAATTTGTTTGGGTGTCCCTTTAATTTTTCATGGGACAGTCGGTAGTGGGTCCGTACTTGTTCAATGACTGTTGGAATGTGCAGGTCAGTGTGTATAGTTTTATTGTTAACGTACCAAGGTGCTTGTGTTATTAGTCTTAATGTCTTGGATTGAAAAGTTTGTAATCTTTTTATGTGTGTCTGTTTAGCAGATCCATAAATTTGTGATGCGTAGGTCCATATAGGTTTTAGTAGATGTGTGTAGGTCATTAATTTTAGTCTTATATGTAGTTTTGATTTTTTTTCCTGAAAAGTGAGTATATCAGTTTCAATCCCATATTTAATGATGTCTGTTTCTTGTTAATATGTTGGCCCAATGTCATTCCCCTATCGACTGTATGTCCTAAATATTGTATTTTGTTCGTTTGTGGAATTGGGATATTGTAAATGTAAACGGGAGGGCAGCTGGCTGTATGGATAATTCCAATGCCATAAAACCAAAAAACTAAACAAAACGGGAGGACATGTTTCGTGTCTTAGAGTAAACGTAATGTGTTGGGACTTATGGTGATTTAGTCGTGTATTCCAAAGTTTACACCAGTCTTGTATATCCTGTAAGTGGTGTTGCAAATTATATGATGCCTGTGTTGAATTTTTGTGTCTAGTAATTACAGCTGTGTCGTCTGCGAATGTGACTGTAAGAGTCTCGGAACCTCGAGGAATGACATGTGTGTATAGTATATATAGTAGTGGTGCTAGTATTGATCCCTGTGGTACACTATCTAGAATTGGGGAAATAGATGAAATCCCTGAACCATATCGAACTGAGAAAAATCTGTCAGAGAGGAAAGACTGAAGAATAAGATAATAGGTAGGTGGTAGAGTAGTCTTAAGCTTGAAGAAAAGCCCCTGGTGCCAGACTTTGTCTAACGCTTGAGTGATATCCAGAAACACTCCGGTTGCATATAATTTGTGTTCTAGTGCCGTCGAAATGTAGTCAATCACTCCGTGTAATTGTTGAGTAGTTGAGTGTAATTATCTAAATCCAAATTGATGGTCGGAAATAATTTTTTTGTCAGTTGGTATGTCTAACAATCTTGGATATAGTAATTTTTCGAATAGTTTGGAACATGTAGTAAGTAAACTTATTGGTCTGTAAGAGAAAGGGCTGCTTATGTCTTTGTCTGGTTTTTTGATCATGGTTATATGAGAATATTTCCACTGTATGGGGAATTTGGTAGTCCTAAGTGTTGAATTGTAGATTGTCGTGAGGAACACTAGAGCCTTTCTAGGCATTTGCCGGAGCACATCAGCATTAATTAAGTCATGTCCAGAGGATTTTCTTCTTCGTAATTTTCTAATTTGTTTTCCAACTTATGATGGTTTGAAGGAAGGCAGTGGTGGAGTGAGTTGTAAAGGTGTATCTAATGTGTTTTGTACAAAAGTCTCGTGCTCCAATATTGTGAAGTCAGTATGTGGTTTAAAAACAAAAGAAAGATAGATAGCGAACAGTTCAGATTTTTTCCTCATCCGATACAGCCCAAGAACCTCATTTCTAAGGGGAGCTGACACCTCACGATGTTTTAGGAGATTTCTTGTATGCCTCCACAAATTTCCATCGTCAGCCGAAAGTTTTTTGATATAACTTTCATAATTTGTGTTTTTGTTTTTAAATTGTTAATTTGCCTTTTAAGCTTATTGTTTAGTTGGTTAAACGTTCTTCTGTCAGATGGAAGTCTGTTAGTCTGCCATATTTTACAGGCACTTCTCTTTTCTTGGATACTCCCTTATATACATTGGATAATTAGGTAAGTTTTCTGGTTTTGAAGGCATAGGTACTGACGAGAACCATGCGACATCTTGTATATTTTGAGTAAATTTTTCCACTGATTTTCTTTTTGGTTTTTGATCGAGACTGTAACACAGAGATTGGGTTCCATTTCTGAACGAATCCTAGTCCATATAACCTCTTATTAGAGTGGGTCTTTTTGTGCTTCAGATGGCTCTTCGCAGAGAACCATATATACAAGAGAATGGTCAGAGCAAAGATCAGGGCTAGTATTGGTGGTATGTCGTACGGTTCTTTGCCCGTTTAGTGTTGAAAAAGTATAGTAAGTCAGGAGTTTTTTTCGTCTAGAAGTAGGCCAATAAGTCGGCAAATTTGGTGTTATAGTGTCAAAGGAAAGCTCGTAGAGAGCATGTGAAAGATTTCTGTCTCTTGGAGTACACACAACCTCGACCCGCAGGTGCTGCTTAGCATTATAATCACCACTTGCGATGAATCATCTTCCTAACCGCTTGAAGAAATCCGAAAACATAGATGTAAGGGTGTACCTAGGGGGACAGTATATTGCAGCGAATGTGATAGTATGATGTTTGGTGTATAATGTGATTCCTGCGGATTGAATATGTGGTGTAATGGGTATGTCTATAGCGGTGTGCTTAAGAGTAGTCCTGATAATTATAGCTGTACCTCCGTGTGAAGTTTATGTCGGGGTGGTCAGTTCTATAAATAGTCTGGAATGTAAATTTTTGATTTTGGTGTAAGGTGAGTTTAATTTATCAGTGCTAAGTCAATTATTTTTTCGTGTAAATAAAAGTCTAGTTCAGTACAGTGTTGCTTAAGTCCGTTAGCGTTCCTTTCCTGAGGAAGCTGAAAAAGTAGTGAAAATCCGCCTCCTTCTGATCGTAGCCTCCTGCTATTTTTTCGATATGTGTCAGGTGTAAGCTGGTACCCAGTCAAGCGGCTTTAGGTGTTGTCCTTTGTGTCGAATGTTTTTAGGACCAGCTACCTCTTTTAAGAATGGATGAAGGCAGGAAGTTTTCAGCCCCGTTTAGTAAAAATTGGTGGGATTTTTGTCATTTTGAGCGTGGCGTTGATATTTACTGAGTCTAGGTTAGGATTTTAAATCGAGATCCAGAAAACTATTGAAAGTGGGACGGGGAATGTTTTATCTAAACGTTTTGTTTTCGTGCTTCACGTCTGCATCAATAGGTCTTTTACAACTTAGCACTAGTTGCCAAGAGCCGTAAATTCCCTGTATCAATGTTTATACCCTCCATATCACTTGGCCTGTGTTTCAAGAGACTCAGCCATTTTCTGGTTCTGGAGCCCAATCGGTTATAATTGTCTGATTTCTAAATATACAGTTAACTATTTGCTTACAAATTAAAAACATGAATTGTCACTAAACAATCATTCTTTTTAAAGAGACAAAAAGTTACACTTTTTAATTAGATTTATCCCCATATTTTTTTAAAATCTATACTTAAAAATTAGTTTTGTGAAAAATTACTACTAAGATAACACACAATCACTCCTGCAAATAGTTTTTGAATGCCGGCAAACATATCAACTGCCCTACCATGTGTTACAATTCAAACAAGTGATTCCCCTTTTTTTTGTTTCTCTAAAAATGACACTATATATATATATATATCTATATATATATATATATATATATGATATATATATATACTGTTTTTACAGAGCTGCTTAGGATCTGAACGATTTTTGATGCCGAAGGACAATCCTTGGCCACACTCTTCCATCCCCAATTCGAATTAACTTGTCGTCCTTATGCTAATAACTTTTTTTAAAGGTTTTTAAAGCCTCTCCGAAGGATAAGCTTCCGATAAGAATGGATCACTCAAGGCTCAATAAGCAAATATTTGAGAAAATAATCAAAATGAAAAGCCTGGGAGGTTATGCTAAACAAATGAAAGAAGAACTCCAGGAACTTCAAATTAGCAATAGAGATTGCATGGACAGAGAAAAATTCAGAAGGCAAATTGATAGTTTGAAGGTCCTTAGTGATAAGAAAAAAGCATACCGGAGGAAGATGGACTGAAGAGAGGAGGGCACTTCACTCGGAGAGAATGAGGGAAGTATGGAGAAGGAAGAAAGGAGTTAGGGACAAATGATATTTGCGTGGTCCATAGCTGGCCTGTTCGCGTGGAAAAAAAAAAAAAGGACACTGTTTCACAGATCTTCCAGGATCTGACGTTTTTTCGAGGCCGAAGGACATCCTTGGTCACTCTCTCCATCCACAATTAGAATGAGCTTTTTCGTCCTTAATGATGCTGTTTTAACGGTTTTTTAAGTTAACTTTCACCACTGTTGTCCTCCAGGATACTGTTTTAAAATATTTAACGGTTTTAAGATGGCGGACATTAAAAGGACACTTTTTAAAAATTATTCGACTATTTATCTGTTTTAAGATGGTTTTAACTTGTAAGTCGGTTAACTTCCGCCATTGTTGTCCTCCAGGATACTGTTTTAAAATATTTAACGGATTTATATATATATATATATATATATATATATATATATATATATATATATATATATATATAAGAAATAAAAAATAAATAGATAAAATGAAACAATCATTAGAGGTCGCGCATATCTAACGCATACAATTCCGTGTAATTTCAATGTTTGTTTGAATCAACTGCAAATTCAAATGGTATCTTACTTAAAATTACCAATAAATACAAATTTAACAACTAATAATTTAAAATAAAATATTTATAAGCCATCCTTGGAAAGGTGCGCGTATTCCTGAAATTCAAAACACATTTTCATACTTCGCTGTTTGCCGTAGGAATCCTCCGAAAAGGCTATGCTAGGGTAAGTTCGAAATAAGAGAGTAGAAAAGATGGGAAACCCATGATGGCATTAGATCAAAGAAAATTAAACAATTCTGCAGCTTCTCTGACAGATAGGCGTGCCTATTTTTATTTTTAATTATAGTTTTTACACTTTTTTTATTTTATTTTTTTATGATTATTCCTAATTCATCTGTACTATTAAATGTGAGTAAAAATTTCTCACTTAACTAATTAAAATCTACATTGTTGAAGGCGGTATCCATAGAATATTGTAAGGGAAAATTAGCTCATTCCACTGTAGAATAGCGAAGGATGAAGCTACTTGGGAAATTTGCAGTTGTTGCATTAGCTGTCGCGGGTGGAGTCGGAGCCTTTTACCTCTTCAAAGAATATTCCAAAAAGAGAAAAGAACAAACCCGAGAAGAAATCCAAACCTACCACAAGGTATTATTTATATTATATTACTTTATATAATTATATTACCTCATAATTCATCATTAAAAATATTAGAAACATTTAGTCGTTGAATACATATGACTAAATGTTCCTGATAATTTTTACCTACATGCATATTAATATATATATTTTTTTTACAGGCTCGGGAGGAGAATTATAAAGCTATAGCATTGAGGGCTGTCCCACTGACCCGCGTCAGGAATCTCGTAAGTATAATCACTTTTTTATGTTTGTAATGCAAGATTCTAGTTCTAAACTTAAACTTATATTTAAATATGAAATAAATTACTTGGGAGAACAGCTGGAACCGAGATAACTAAAATTCACAAAATAAATTGCCGAAAATCTTATTAGAGTTTTCAACGCCTCTAATAGTATTTTTGATTAAATTTGATTTTGTTAACTCAAATAGCAGCGTAGCCGAACTGGACGGTCTATTTTTTTCCAAAGCGGAGGGATTTTTTGCCAAGTGTGCAACTGCACTTGGCAAAAATGATGGAAACTGGGTGCCAAGGCACAATGGAAGGAAGAACCCTTATTAAGAATGACGGACTGAATATTTGTGGTGATACAAGTATGATATCCAAATCTTAAAGTGTAACAAATATTAATGAAACCCAAAATGATCCCAAAAGACCAACATACGCGCAAATGACTGTACACCAACCAGTATCTAAACGTGAGTACGCAATCGTCCTACCTACTATTAAAGGTATCAAACAAATATGTTATATTGAAAGTTTAGCAAAATTAGTAGATCCTCTAAGTATAAAATATGCTTCACGTATTTCTAATAATCGATTCTGTGTGCACCTAAGCAATAAAGATCAAGTCGATCAATTGCTATCCACACACGATAGTTTAATTATTGGAGAGCATTCAATCCCCATAAGCGTTTAGTGAATCCCGCAAAGCGCATTATTATATCGAATGGATGCCCGAGCATCCCCCACTCAGCTATTGAATATGAGATTAAAAAAATGGGAATAAAATTACTGTCACCTGTAACTTCTTTAAGAGGAGGCTATCAAGGCCCCAAAACTAGTCATATTTTGAGCTTCCGGTGTTCATTGCAAGTGTTCATTGCTCAAGAGGACGTATTAAAGTTACCCAAATCGATTGAAATCTCAAATGAAGGTCTTAACTTCCGAATCCTTTTATCTGAAGATATCCTGACATGTTACGTTTGTAAAAAGCCTGGACACTTTGCTATAGACTGTCCAGAATCAGACATTTCTAGTGGGACACATAAAATTGATTCCATTTTACAAACCGGTACAGTTCCAAATCATCAGGTTTTCGAAACAGTGGGAAATATCTCAGAAAATCAGTTCAAAGGTTATATTTACCAATATATTAAAAATTTCCTATACGAAAGAAAGTTTAGGGTAAGAGTAGGAGAATCATTTTCATCAACTTACTTGCTGAACAATGGTACCCCGCAAGGTTTGCCACTTAGTGTAACTCTGTTTTTGATCGCTATAAACGACTTGGCAATAAACATTCCGAAACCGACAAAAATTGTCCTCTATGCTGGTGACATCCTTCTGTTTAGTCGAAACAAATCTATTGATTTCATCGAATGGAAGTTGCAAGAAGCTTTAAACACTGCTGAAGAATGGGCAAAAAAAAGCGGTTTTGTTATATCAACATCCAAAACAAATGCGATGCATATATGCCGTTTAAGAAGCTGCTCGCGTAATCCTGAGCTGTCTTTGGGTACTACTAAGGTTGCTTTTATTGATAGCCGGAAGTATTTGGGTATGTATTTAGATAAACGACTCAGCTGGATCAACCATATTAAGCATATCAAGGATAGTTGCTCAAAAGGCCTGGGACTGCTGAAATGCCTTTCGCATGCTGATAGAAAGTGTCTATTGAAGATATATCAAGCCACTTTACGTAGTAAAATGGACCATGGTTCAGTAATTTATAACTTCGCCCGACCATCGATTCTACGAATGCTTGACGTAGTCCACAATACAGCTCTGAGGATATGTACGGGTGCCTATAGAACATCACCTGTTCTTAGCATATATGCAGAAAGTGCAGAGCCTTCCTTGATATTAAGGAGAAAATATCTTATTGCAAAATATGCAGCTAAATTATCTGCATTAAAAAAACCACCCTTTAAATGTAGTTTCTTCTGAATACATGGCAACAGAATGCAATTACCAACAAAGAGCACTCAACTTGCTCTCTGAATTCCATTTGGGTACTAGCCTCCATAATATTCAGCACTACCCAAGGATTATAAAACCACGTTGGTGCCATTATAAACCATGCAAATTTATATTTATATTTTAAATTTATAGTGAAATTTATATTTCACTGAAGAAAATCAGAAAAAGTAATGCAATCCCTATTGAATCAAACAAAAGTTTTTTACTTCTTTTAGAAAAATTTCAGGACCATAAAATCTTATATACTGACGCTTCAAAATGTGAAAATTCAGTAGTGGGTTGTGCAGTGGTGACAGAAAACGAAGTAAGTCTCTTTAAGTTACCTCAAGTTTGCTCCGTTTTCACTGGAGAAGCAACTGCTATTAAGGAAGCACTCCTACACTGCCTGGAATCCTAACATGAAAAATCAGTAATTGTCACGGATTCAATGAGTGTATTATCAGCAATAAAAAATGATCAGTCTCAACATGTAACAATTTTTAAGAAATTATCGAGCTTATTTGGAAAATTCAAGAGAAAAACAATACGATTATTTTTATTTGGGTCCCTTCCCACTGTGGCATTTCAGGAAATGAAAGAGCTGATTCTGCAGCCCAGTTAGCAAGAATTAGTGATGGTGATATTGTTAAAAACATCAACCTTACACCTAAAGAAGACTGGGTGAGGCATGTAAGATGCTCGATCCAAGCCAAGTGGGAAGAAAACTGGAAAACATATTGGTCTAAATTGTTACAAGTAAAGACGAACTGCTCCGCTAAGTGGCAAACAAGTTGTAGGACGTCTAGAAAGGAAGAAATAATTTTGTGCCGCCTGAGAATCGGCCACTGTGAATTCTCACATGGCTACCTTCTCCGTGGTTTGGAGCCCCCTACCTGCGTCAACTGTCAGGAACCCAGGACAGTACAACACATTTTAGTAGACTGTCCACAGCTTTCATCTATAAGGGAGAGATTTAAAATTTCAAACACACTTCAGGAAATCTTACAAGATGATAACAAATCAGTGAAGTCTCTGTTGGATTTCCTAAAAGCTATCAGGTTTTATGGACGAATATAGGAGATAAATAATCGAAGATGGACTGCCAATGACCCTGAAGGGTAGAGGCAATCAATCAAATAAATAAATATGAAATATAAAATTATAGCAAACAGATGTTTAATAAAGTACATGGCTCCATATCACTCAAGTGCAACAACTCGAAAATCATTTTTTTAAGATAAGTGGGTTTAAAGTTTTCATTGCTAAGGAAAAAGCATAGGAAATGGATTAGTTTGCTTAAACGGAACTACCTTCAAGTAATACCTTCTCTCGTTCAAGCAAACTAAAAATCCTGAAATCTGAAAAATCCTGTCGATCACCCTATGCAACATAACCAAACTACTAACATAGCAGTTGAAAATGATTCTCTTCAAATAGACTCGTTAAATAAAATCAATACTCATATTGAAACCAACAAAAAGGGACTTTTAACTCCTCGCTGTGTTTCTCCAGAAAAAAAATACAAACATTCTATCGGCTTCTGTAGAGCACTCCGCTGGATATTCTCCAAAACCAGGCGATTTGGAAGACCTTAATAGGGAAAGGACAGTACATTTAACAAACTTGACCAACGAATGTATGACTAATTATAACCAGGAGATTCAATTGGTTAAAGATACCTCGAAATTACTCAACAACTCAAAATTAAAAGAAAATGAACGACCAAAAGGAAGAGGGGAAAACAACATTATTTTACAAAAAAAAAAAGGGACAAATAATAAAGAAAAATCAATAAACCGTGTTAATAAGACAGAAACCCGAACTAATACCGGAAAACAAACGGACTGTATTACACGTAGTTTTTTTTCCAAACTAAAGAATTTCCAATGAATTTTCCTTAGAAATGAAAACTTTAAACTCACTTATCTCAAAAAATGATATTTTAAGTTGTGACAAAACATATTATGTTTAATAAAGCATATGGAGCTAAGTCTATAACAAATATAAAAGAATATATTTCTTTTGGTAGTTGTTGTTTATTTCGTTTAACGTCACTTTATGCTGCTATGGCTAATCGGACGATGCTACGGTGGGAGTCCTAAATTTTTCCTATCCAGGTATAATTAGGATAGGGATCTTTAACGAGTACCTGACATCGCACAGGCTCGGGACCCCCATTTTACGTCCCTTCCGAAGGACGGCATAGCTAAGGATTTTTTACTCCCTTTAAAAATTCCTAAGGTCATCTGCCGGGCTGCGAACCCGCGATCTTGGGTTTAGTAGGTTGCTATGCTAACCACTACACCACAGGTGACCCCTCTTTTGGTAGTTCAAAGACAGAAAATAATCAGCAGACAAAGAAGTTAATAGTGAAAACAAATAAGAAAATATTTCTGCCGACAGAAATCCTGCAGTTCTTAAACTTTTTTTTTTTTTTTTTTTTCCATTTGTCAAATTTATCATTCGAAATTATTTCAGTTTGACTTCCTGTTGGTAGATTGAGATAAAAGGATTCCAGAATTGATTTCCAGTATGATCCAATCAAAGCATTAGTTGCGTCTTATTTTTCGTCTCTCGGTGGTTTGAGAAAGACGGACTCCAGCTGTTTCCAGTCGTTCTTCCCGTCCCTAGTCTCCTTTTGATGATAGCACTGCCATTTTCATAAGTGCTTAAGGAGCACAGTATCATAGGTGGCATAATTGCATGAATTTCAGTAAAAAATAAATTCAACGTTATGATACGGATTGTGCCCAAAACCAATGGAATATTTAAAAACTTTAAATTTTGGCGACATTTCAAGACTATGATGTTCTCATAATCATGCCCTACAGTGAAACAACAGATTACGGTTAACTGTTTTTTCACTGTAGGGCATGCTTTATAATGAGAACAATATAGTCTCGAAACGTCGCCAAAATAGTTGTTTTTTATTTATTGACTGAATCTCAAGAACCTTACTAAACATTTAATAGTAACAGTCAAGAAATTTATCCACATATATATATATATATATATATATATATATATATATATATATATATATATATATATATATATATATATAAAACATCTCAATTCCACACCATAGAAACTTGATCGCTATAATAGTAAAAAAAAAAAAAAAAAAAAATTAATATTTATACAAAAAATAAAAAAAAGAGCAAATATCAGTATATTAGAATTTTCGATTATATACCGAAAACGGTGGACTATAGAAAAATATGTTATAAATCAAATTTATAATAAATTCCATATAAAATTGATTAAGTATATTTTGGTCGAACTGCCAACAGTTTTCGATTTATACGTTATTAAAAATCGATTATTTAAAAAATATATATTTTTTTTACCTCACTTTTTGTCAAACATTTGCATCAGAAGCCAAAAAATAAAATTATGAAATCGGATATTTTGTAAATTTAATGAAGGTCCGTTTGGCTACCCAGTTATTAGGTTTCATTTTTTGGTTTTTTGATTATATTATGAAAACGGTGGACTTACTTTTAATTTTTTCACAACTTATTTATATAGCGATTAAGTTTCTATAGAAACGAATGAATAAGATCGTAAAAAAGTTAAATCTTTACAGATCTCAAAATCGTTTTAGTGTCCTGGAAGGATATTTTTTATATTTAAGGTTTGTTCGGCTATCCAGTTTCAAGTTTACGGTTTTTTTATTATATTACGAAAACGGTGGACTAACTACAGTAATATACCCGTAAACAAAAAATCATCGCAGATCTCAAAGTCGTTTTAGTGTCCTGGAAGGATATTTTGTATATTTAATGGAAGGAGGTCCGTTTGGCTATCCAGTTATTTGGCTTATTTTTCGTTTTTTTTTTAAATATATTACGAAAACGGTGGTCTAACTAGAGCGATCACCGTAATCAAAAAATCCTTGCAAATCTCAAAATCGTTTGAGTGTCCTGGAAGGATATTTTGTATATTTAAGGTCCGTTTGGCTGTCCATTGAATAGGTCTCATTTTTCGGTTTTCTGATTATATTACGAAAACGGTGGACTAATAAACTAACTAGATTGATCACCGTAATCAAAAAATCCTTGCAGATCTCAAAATCGTTTTAGTGTCATGGAAGGATATTTTTTATACTTAAAGGAGGTTCGTTCGTCTATCCAGTTATTAAGTCTCAGATTACGGTTTTTTTTATTATATTACGAAAACGGTGGACTAACTAGATGAGTGATCACCGCAATGAAAAAAGCCTTGAAGATCTAAAAATCGTTTTAGTGCCCTGGAAGGAAGGATATTTTGTATATTTAATGGAGGTAAATCCTCGCAGATCTCAAAATCGTTTTAGTGTCCTTAAATGATATTTTGTATATTTCGAGGTCCGTTTGGCTACCCAGTTATTAGGTCTCATTTTTCGGTTTTTTGATTATATTACGAAAACAACTAGAGTAATCGCCGTAATTAAAAAATCCTCGCAGATCTCAAAATCGTTTTAGTGTCCTGGAAGGATATTTTGTATATTTAATGGAATTAAATTTGGCTATCCAGTTATTACGTTTCCTCATTTTTCGGGTTTTTTTATTATATTACGAAAACGGTGGTGGACTAACTAGAGTGATCACCGTAATCAAAAAACCTATCGAAAAAGCCCAAAGTTGTTGGACGTTTCTCTACTTTGGTAGTTTTATTCTTAAGTGCTTATTTTATCCACTTCCTTATTTGTTTGTTCCGGATATCCCTTGAAGTTCTTCGCTATTTAAAATTCTTATTATATATATATATATATATATATATATATATATATATATATATATATATATATATATATATATATATATATTATATATATATATATATTTTTTTTTTTTTTTTTTTTTTTTTTTTTTTTTTTTTTTTTTTTTTTTTTTTTTTTTTTTTTTTTTTTTTTTTTTTTTTTTTTTTTTTGGGCCATTATGAGGATGTTTGTATGAGTTTACACTCTATTGCAAATATTTTCCTCTTTTATGTATTAAATGAGTTTTAGCTTACGTTTTCTTCATTTCCTAATCAAGTTGAGTACGGCAGCTTAATTTTTTTCGTAATGAGCTTAATGTTCTGGAGGATGTTTATAAATAAATAAAACGGCTTAGCGAACCCGAAGATTCGATGCTGACACCACCAACAGACCATACACCTCCCTCCAACTCAATCCTTCAAAACCCATGTCTACCCCCCCTCGTTAAACTGATGGAATCGGTCATTACTAAACCCAACGACTATGCATGCCCATTATTACCCGGATGGCGATTATATCACAATTAAAATTATTTATAATGGCGATGAATATTTAAATTATCTTCAAAGGACCACTAAGTATAAGAGTATAATGATGTCAATTCTGTTAAATCATTATTTTTTTTGTTATCTATAGCTATTATTAATAAATTATCATATATATATATAATATCAAGTAATGATTATAACTTCAGCGTTCCTTGTAATCATGTATTAGGTTTAACTATAGTAGGAAGGATACTGTCCTTTTCTTTTTTCAATGCTATGGCGATCACAATAGCTAAACACGCTCTATCCATTAAAAAATGTAGGTTAGTGCTGAGTGAGAAAAATATAACTACTCTTATTGAACTGAGTTAAATACTGACAGTGATATTGACCGTGTATGCTATAGAAACTTCAGCAATACTGACAGTAGTAATATTGATAGTGTATTGTATAAAAGTACTAAAGGGTGACTCTTCAGTATTTTCGTCATTCGAGTACTGCCAGTAATACTGTAATACAGCGTGGCTGAGGGTTTTGTGTTGTGTTGATTTGTGCAGTATAAAGTAGTTTAATGCCAGTTATCAATACTGTAATGTATGTACCTGTAAATTATGTTCTTTGTAAATAAATCTTTGGCTAAAACCTCTCTTGTTAAAAACTGATGTCAGATGTAAGGTTAGGTTTATTTAAAAAACTGTTTTTTAAAATTAAAGATACCTGTATAGTCAATTCACGAATTGCGAGCTAGAGTTGAACATTAATAACTCGATGCAAATGGTACAAAATCAACTATCTTTGCTTTTTGCCATTTCGCAATGAAGGGTACTGGTTCATATACCGGTATCTGACGATTTTAGGAGGCCGAAGGACATCCTTGGCCGTTCCTTGACGACAAAATAGTTTTCGTCTTTTTGAAATTTTATTAAATAGATTTAATTTTTGAAATAACATCCTTCCAGGATCCAAAATTTCAACGGTCACAGGATAGACCACCATTTTTTTCCTTTTTGAAAATTGAATTAATTTTTAGAAAGTGCACCTTCTCTTCTTGTTTATTCCTTTAAAGTTTCCCCTTTCGTCCTTTGTCTAACAACTTCGTTGGGAGATTGTAGATAGTCTCTCGACCTTATGTGTCCCTTCCTGTCAAAAGTTTTTACTAAATTGGTACAATAAAGAACCGTGGCGGTGGGGGTTTGGGGCTGGATTAAGAGATGGCTCCTGCCATTACGCCCAAATTCCAGTGAAGGATACCGGTTTCAGATCTGCCATTTTTATACGGCCGTAGGACATCTTTGGCCACTCTCATTCCCGATGTATTGTCCTCAAGGACACTATTTTGAAATGTAATTTAAACAGGGAGGGAAGAGTTTCAGGGTATATGGGCAGACAAAGTAGAGATGAACGGCAAAAAGCGTCAAGAATTTAGTCACTTTGGGGATGGAGAGCCCAAGGAAAAGGAAGACCAAGAATGGGAAATTGCCTTGAAGGATGGACAAAGAAAGCACGGGAAGAGTTGAAATGTGAAAACGAAAATAATTTTGTTATTAAAACCAAATTCATAAAGAAATTCCAAAAGAAAATATAATCTGGGAAAGACAACTAAAGAAACGAAAATTCACTTATCACGGACTGATGAAGTTGTTTGATAATGAAATCCAAAATAGAGTAGTTGTAGTAAGATACCTGCCATAGTTTTATCATTATATAAGTTTAGAGTTTAACTCACCTGGAAAAGGAGGTGACAAGTTTTATAAATCAAAAGTGTGTTGAAAAAGAAGTGTCCCTGCTGGAAGCCACAACGTTCCTGGAGGAAGAAGAAGCTTTTCTAGAGGAAGCTGCAGTGATCCTAGAGGAAACTAAGGCGTTTCGGGTGGAAGCCGTAGCAATCCAAGAAGAATGTGCAACTTTCTAGGAGGAAACAGAAGGGTTTCTAGAGGAAACTGTGCAGCAGTCCTGGAAGAATCAGAGGACTTTCGGGTCAAAGCCGTAGCTCCTAATGGAAGTCAACGCTTTCCAGAAGAAACAAAAAGCATTTCAGGAGGAAGCAGAATCTTCCATGAAGTTCTTATGGTTAGAGATCGCAAAGTAGTGAGTAGCAGTAGTATGGATATGCTAGGACAATGTTCTTTATGAAGCATCCATATAATTAGAGAGCATCCGTCTGGAGAGAGAGAAGGTGGTAGAAAAGGGAAGGTGGTTTTGAGTTTTCCAAGGGAAGATGCATTAGGAATAGAAGGAGGGGTAAAATTCCATAGAGTGGAGGAGCGGGTAACAAAAGATCGTTGCAGTTCATTAGTTATATAAAAAACACGTTAGAGGCCTAGTGAATTCGAGTGGGGTTCGTTTAGAGCTTATGATTGAAAGACAGGTTCTTTTTTTGGCCAAATAAGCATCATACTGTACATTTAGATCATTAGAATAAGTGTATCAATAACATAACTAATAACATTCATGGTTTTGTATTTTAAGGATTTGATTAAGTTCTCAAATCCGTATATCCAAAAATGTCTAGTTATTGTTGTTTTATGAAATTCATTAGAAGCTTGAAAATATTGCCTATTAACTTTTGAAGTAGTTGAAAGTAACGGGCAAAACGTTAAATAGTGAAACTTATCCGCCGCTGAGTGGGACAATTGGAGATGCACCAATCTTGATTTACCAATAAAACAATGCCCTATTGCTCTTATCCCATTATAATACATATATCGTCAAACTATTAAATTTCTTATGTTTTGAATGAGTTTTGTTTTGGATGTCTCTAGACACTTAATATGATGAAAATTAAGTTTTCGTTTATAAATCTTTATCTCAAAATAAATTAATAAAATTTAATAATAATTTCTTTGTAGGTGAATCAGTATGAAACAATCTCACCCCTATATTGT
This sequence comes from Euschistus heros, assembly GCA_003667255.2. NCBI lineage: Eukaryota > Metazoa > Arthropoda > Insecta > Hemiptera > Pentatomidae > Euschistus > Euschistus heros. Next base: position 471,762 of record RCWM02000328.1, on the reverse strand, counting down.
TTTTAAAATCATTTATTTATCAAAATTTTTGGTGAACATCTTGGGACAAAATTCTAAATTATATAACCTAATTAATTTCGGTTTAACCATACAAAATTATAAAAAGGTAAGCGAAATTAAATAAAAATGCGATAAACTGTTTTATTATTCTTAAAAAAACAACAATATGGTTAAAAGAATAATAAAGTAGTTTATTTCGTATGTATGCATTACATATATATACTAATACATATAATATATATATTTTTTTTTTTTTTTTTTCCAGGTTAGCATTTGGACTTATTTAAAAATTTTTTGTTGGATTGTTTCAATGCGGACGTTAATGAACCCCCTCAATGATCACGACTCCAGCGAGCTATTCGGCAATTGCAACACAATCTAAACAAGCACAAAAACAATCCTACAAAAGACCACTACTACCTCCTTCCGCCAAAGTACAACCCTCAACCCTCTGTCCACAGACCTTCCAACTTCTTCCCTCGTGCTACCATTTCCTTCCTCTACCGTATATTCTCAACCCTACAACCCCTTCTGCCACCATGCTACCACCACTTTGCCCACACTACCACCTTAGTTGTAGCTTCTTCCTCCGTCCTACAACCACCACGCTTCCACCTACTTTCTCCACTGTACAATCCCTCCTACCACCATTTTCCCCATGCTTCCACCTACTTCCTCCAACGTATAACCCACTGTCCTCAGGCGTACAAACTTCTTCTCTCATGCTACCACCTCAATGGTTTAACAATGTTTAAGCAGCCAAGAGGCCTGAGAAGCTTCAAGTAGAGACCTCGAGAATATTAGACAAGGAGGTCTATAAATATCTCTGGTAGCAGGCAGCAGTGCTACCAGTACTGGCATGGAGCCGAAGACGGATGATATGTTTAACTTGCCAATAGTATTGGCTTAGATTTTGTTAAAGTTCTTCCCAATTAGTACTTCAGCTTATATGTAATTAAGCTGGCCTTCTGTCCACAGACCCTTCAACTTCTTCCCTCGTGCTACCATTTCCTTCCTCTACCGTATATTCTCAACCATACAACCCCTTCTGCCACCATGCTACCACCACTTTGCCCACACTACCACCTTAGTTGTAGCTTCTTCCTCCGTCGTACAACCACCACGTTTCCACCTACTTCCTCCACCGTACAATCCCTTCTACCACCATTTTCCCCACGCTTCCACCTACTTCCTCCACCGTACAATCCCTCCTACCACCATTTTCCCCACATTACCACCGTCTTCCTCCAAATTCGAATGCGTAAGGTAGGAGCTGATGCTATGCTAGGTAAGCTTGCTTTGAGACTGGTACCAAGTAGACAAGAAAGGATCCAGCTGCCTCTGCAAATAGTAAACAGCTAACAATATAAGGGTTCAAGAGAAGAGGCGTAAATAGGGATAGGGATAATACAATGAAATTAGTAGATCATATGGTGACATTACATAAACATTTCGATGTTTTTTAATAGAAAAGGAATTCGCTTGATTTAGGTTAAAGTATTCCGAGTCTTGGAAAGTCTAGTTGAACTGATGGGCGTGAATTATAACTGATTGTATTTAAGGTCTCTTCGTTCGCGATATTAAGCAATTATATTTCAATGGGTACCAGATTTCTGTATGTACCAAAATATTTTGGTTATTACGTCCTTAGAAAATTTGAGAATTTCCAACAAAGGGAAGTTATTTGCATGATGATTTTGTTGAGAGTTATACGGCGTCAACAAAATTTAATATTACTTCATCAGTCGTCAGTTCCGAACATTTTTATAAATCATCAAGGTGGGCACATCGTGTGAATAATGGGGGATTTAAAAAGCTAAAGATCATTATTATAAGCAATGTCATAAATAAATTAAATATAAGCAAAATCACAAATTGGGAACATCATAAACAAAATCTAAACCACTATTATGGTCAAGTTAAAGACATCATACGACTAAATGAATAGTTAGAAACCGGATGAAAATATACAATCGAAACAATTATAGATTTCTATAAACGTTTAGAAAAAATCAAAAACGATTGCATCAGCTCAGGAACAAACGCAAGTAGCGATAAAACTCAATTAATAGAGATCTTCAATTCAGCGTATAGCACTTCGCCGATGTATATTACATCATTTTAAACAAATTCTAATAATTATCAAAGCAAATACAATAATCTGAGAGTCTATAATGATAAATACAATAATCAATTTTCCAATTACTGTAAAAAAAAAACGGTCCCTTAATCACAGTATGCCCTAAAAAAATTTACATCTTTGAAGTAGATAACAAACAAAATTTTGTAGTATCTATTCAATCCGACCGGAATAAAAAATAAAATTTCTCATTGACTCGAGTAAAGTGATCACACATAGATTTCAAAAGCGGAAATATAATTATGAATGAAAATTTGAAGTAACATATCCCGAAAGTATTCACCTAAAATCGGTTCATGGAGAAACTTTTCCGTTTCACTATTTTCAGCTGCTAATTACGGAAAAGATCCGAAAATTAATAGCCTAAGATCTTATAAATCACATGACTAGCCCTCCGAGAATACTAATTTTAAACGGAAATATATGAACACAACATTTATCGCAGGACAAAACAGAACTACAATTAGATATATGCTACGAATTAAATAACATATTTTATCTCCTTCAAGATAAATTATCATTCACTAATACATTGAAACATGTGATTTCAACGACAAATAAAACAAAAATTACATCCAAACTATAATTCAAAATTCAACATCCCCATGGTCTTCAAGAGTATAGGTGGTACCTAAAAAACTAGACACTTCAGGAAAACAGAAATGAAGATTAGTCATCGATTATCGTAATCTTAATTTCGCAACAAGATCGGATCGATATCAGAACCCCAATATTTTTTACGACATATTTGATAAATTAAATGTAGCAAAATTCTTTACAGCATTGGACCTCGTATCGTGATTCCATCACATTTTATTCGATCCTAAAGACATGCCAAAAAAAAACCGTGTTTACAACCACTCACGGACATTTCAAGTTCATCCGAATGTCATTTGCTTTTAAAAATGCCCCTGCAACCATTCTGTGATTAATGTTCGATATTATCGTATTTGGAGAAAGCCTAGAAGACAATAACAAAAATTTAACTGAAGTCTTCAACAAAAAAACTGCACTCAATTTAAAACACCAACTGGACAAATATGAATTTATGACAACTGAACCACAATATTTATAATATTTCAGATAAAAGAATCACTCTGAATCCCGATAAAAATCGAAGCTATTGTCAATATGAAGACCCCTCTCCAAAAAAAAACTATCAAAGAAAATTGGATTGAAAAATGCAAAACTTTCATTCAAAAATCAAAATATTTCCTTACGTTCTACTGTTATTTTCTAACATTGCATATTTACCATATATGAGGATATCAATGACAGTTTGTTCGTTTGGTGCGTCTTGTTCATTTGTTTATCATTTTTAATTTGGAAGATTTTATTAAGTTCCGAATTTTGTAATTGGTTGTGTTAACATGCAAATGATTACTTCAATTAATTACATAATACGAAACTTAAGATGTTATCTTTCAAATTAAAAATGACAAAAAAAAATTATTGTTCATTTATTTTTATATACACTTTCACCAGAATAACTCCTCACATTATTTATTATCAATCAACAATGTGCTACATGTTTCGGGACATAGTGGGATAGGGGTTCTTGTATTATGGGTAATCAGAATAAAATTTACATTTTCGTTATAAAAACTTTTTTATACACTTCAAATAATACGTTCTAAATAAATCAAATTAAGATAGATATATTAAATCAAAGTAATTCAATTCACCTCTTCTATTTCGTAATGTTAACACACCAGGTCAATAACTAAAACTGCTTTATTTTAAACAACCCTGCCTATTAGGGTTTAAAGGTTCTATTTCCTTATTATGTTTGTGTTTATACTATTACTAAAATGGACAATCTACATTTTTAATTTAATTATTATATTGACAATATTTTTATACTAAATTTTATATATATTTCACTTGGTGTACCATATTATCTTTTTAATTATTTTTATTTAGTTTTTTTTAAATTTCTTTTTATGAAAGATACACATTTTATTGCTGTCTGTTTATAATTCTCTATTGTCTTTAATATTTGGTGGAGGGGGTGGTGGCTGAAATAATTTAATAATCTGTTACTTAGATTCTTCCTTTTTTATCCACTAAGTGTAAATTTTTGCTTATTTTTGAATATTAAAAGATTTGAATAGTTTATTTCGTATTTTTCATTGTAAATTCTATTTTCTTGTGCAGCTCATTAAATTTTTTAAACCTTGTATTGATTTATTTTTTATTATTTGTAACAATTAACAAATCATATACCCATATTTAAATTAATATTGTTAGTTTATAATTTTTTTCTTCTTCAAAACATTTTTCTATTTACTAATTCAATATAATAACCGCTAATGTTTACATTTAAACTTGACCCCATTGAAATTTTCGTGTAGTTATCTACAATATTATTTTAATATACAAAATAAAAATTCTTTAGAAAAAATTAAGGTACTTTTATATTTTTTAGGTTTTTTTTTCGATATCCATGTATGGTTGTATTCGATCCCATTTGTCTTATATAATTTTTATTGTACTATCTAAGGGTATGTTTGTATATAAATTTTTTACATCAAAGCTATTAATCACTATATTACTGTTCTACTTTAATTCATTTAGTTTATTGGTGCTATTTTCATTTTTTTATTATTTCTTTTTTATTTTTAGTTATTTTTTATTATGTTGTTTATTATTATTAATCAAAGATTTTCTTCTTTTTTTATAGTTTTATTATATGCACAAGGTTGTTATGTTATTTGGTGCTATTTTTATTTTTTTTTTATTATATTTTTTTTTTTTTTTGAAAATGAATAAAAGAATAATAGTAATTAATATAGTGATTTATAGCTTTAATGTAAAGAAGTTATATACAAATATACCCTTAGATAATACAATAAAAATTATTTAAGAAAAATTGATAAATAAAACCATACACGAATATCAAATGTAAGATAAAAAACAATTTATAAAAAGACTTTGTCTAAAGAATAATTATTTTGTATATAAAAAGGAATAATATAGACCATATTATTGGAATATGGAATTCCAATTGGGTCAAGTTTAGGTGTAAACCTTAGCATTATTACATTATTTTATTAAATGAAAAAATGTATACAAGAAGAAAAAATTAATAAACCATTAATATTAGTTATACATCATATATATATATATATATATATATATATATATATATATATATATATATATATATATATATGTTTTGTTAATAGTAACAAATAATAAAAAGAAATGGATACAGTTTAAAAAATTTATGCTAAAAAAAAATAGAACTTAAGAAAACTAGGTAAAATACACAACAAAAACAAATATTTAAATCTATTATTAATCAAAAATAAGCATAAAATATACAATAAGAGGCTAAAAAAAGAAAAATCTGATTACAAGTTAATTGATTATTTCAGCCATCACACCATCTACCAAAAACTAAACACAATAGAGAACTATAAACAGACAGTAATAAAATTAATGGATAATATATTTAAATCTTAAGAAATAAATAAAAGAAAAAAATATATAAATAATTTAAAAATGATAATATGATGGAACCATGTAAAATAATATATAAACAATGGAATGAAAATATAATAACAAATAGGAACCATGTATGCCAATAAAACAGATAAATTAAAAATATAGATTTTTCAATTTAGTAATAAGAATAAACACAAACATAATAATGAAATAGACCCTTTAAACCCTTATATTTAGGGTAGTTTAAAGTAAAGCAGTTTTAGTTATTGACCTGGTGTGTTAACACCACAAAAAATAATAGGTCAATTAAATTATTTTAATTTAATATATTTTAATTTGGTTTATTTAGAATGTATTGTTTGAAGTGTAATATAAAAAAGTTTTAATAAGAAAAAATATAAATTTCTGACCGATGATGGGATATGTCCCGAAACATGTAACATATTGTTGAATGATAATAACATAATGTTTTGAGGAATTATTCTGGTGAAAGTGCATATAAAAATAAATGATTATATTAAATACTCATTTGCTAAAGAATTCAAATGTTTTTTTCATCTTTATGAAGGAATGTTAACAATACACACCAAACAAACCAACTGTCTTTGATGCCCTCATAAAATTAAAATATGTTAAAAAATAACAGATGAACAGGAATATTTTAATTTTTGAATGGAAGTTTCGCATTTTCAATCCAATTTTATGATAGCAGACAAGCTCAAGATATGATTAAATATATTTTCATTGCTTTTTAACGGCTTTTGTAGGGGGGGAGGTGGTTCATTCATATTGACAATAGCTTCGATTTCATCTGGATTCAGAGTGAATCCTTTATCTGAAATAATATGTCCTAAATATTGTTTTCTGTTTTTATAAATTTACAATTGTCCGGTGGCAGTTTTAAATCGAGTGCAGGTATTTTTTTGAAGACTGTAGTTATTGTCTAGACTTTTGCCAAATACAATAATATCGTCTAGGAAAACGAAAAAATTCATTCCGTAGTTGACCATATTCATTAATCTTTGAAAGGTAGAAGAGGATTTTTTTTTAAACCGTAAGAGGTAGTAAACGCTGTTTACTGCACGCCTTTATCATCAACTAAAATTAGGTAGAAACCAGTTTTCTATTTTTTAAATATGTCGTCAATATTGGGATTCTAATACCGATCCGATCTTGTTGCAAAATTTAGATTACGATAATCGATTATTAATATCCATTTCTATTTTCCTGAAGCGTTAAGTTTTTTAGGGACTACCCATACTCTTAAAGGCCATGAGGATGTTGAATTTTGAATTATAGTTTGGATGTAATTTTTGTTTTATTTGTCGTTGAAATCACATGTTTCAATGTATTAGTGAATGATAATTTATCATGAAGGAGATAAAATATGTTATTTAATTCATAGCATATATCTAATTGTAGATCTGTTTTGTCCTGCGATAAATGTTGTGTTCATATATTTCCGTTTAAAATTAGTATTCTCGCAGAGCTAGTCATGTAATTTATAAGATCTTAGTCTATTAATTTTCGGATCTTTTCCGTAATTAGCAGCTGAAAATAGTGAAACGGAAATGTTTCTCCATGAACCGATTTTAGGTGAATACTTTCGGGATATGTTACTTTAAATTTCCATTCACAATTATATTTTATAATTATACTATAAAGTGTGATCAATTTACTTACTTAATTTTTGTATAACGTGTTTAGAGTGCGTAATGTTTAATTGGAGCAAGAGTCAATGAGAAATTTAATTTTTTATTCCGGTTGGATTGAATAGATACTACAAAATTTATCAATTGTTTGTTATCTACATCAAAGATGTAAATTTTTTTGGGGCATACTGTGATTAAGGGACCGTTTTTTTTATAGTAATTGGAAAATTGATTATAGTTTTTATCATTATAAATTCGCGTTCGTTTCTGAGCTGATGCAATCGTTTTTAATTTTTCTAAACGTTTATAGAAATGTATAATTGTTTCGATTGTATATTTTCTTCTGGTTTCTAACTATTCATATAGTTGTATGATGTCTTTAACTTGCCCATAATATTGTTGTAGATTTTGTTTATGTTGTTCCCAATTTATGTTTTTGCTTATATTTAATTCATTCATGAAATTGCTTATAATAATAATCTTGGTTTGGTTTCAAACATGAAACTTCAATTATTGATTACAATGGAAGTACGTTATAAAAATATTGTCATTTTTCGTTCACATCCTCCACCTTCAGGACCCTAGCCCCTCCTCATCTTTATTCCCCGCACACAATATGCCCCTTGATTTATAAAATGTTCGGAACTGACCACTGAAGAACTAATCTTTAGAATTTGTCAACTATAATTGTCAACACAACCATCATGCGAATAACTTCCCTTTGTTGGAAATTCTCAAATCTTTTAAGGACGTAACAACCAAAATATTTCGGCACATACAGAAATCTGGGACCCATTGAAATATAATGGATCTTTATCGTGAACTGAGAGACCCCAATTACATTCAGTTATATCACCCACCAATTCAACAAGAATCGCCGAGATTCGGAATCCTATAACCTAAATAACCTATAACCTTCCTATCTTGGAAATTCTTTTTCTATTAGAAAACATCGGTATGTTTATGCAATGTCACCATGTTATCTACCCATTGCATTGTATTATCCCTATTTGCGCCTCTTCTCTTGAATCCCTTATATTGTTAGCTGTTTACTATTTGCAGAGGCATCTAGATCCTTATCATGTTCACTTGGTACCAATCTCCAAGCAAGATTACCTAGCATGGCATCAGCTCCTACCTTACGCATTCGGATTACATAAAAGCTCCGAGATTCTGAACCTCCTCAAGTAAACCAGTCAACACACAAGAAGAGTCACGGCATCAACTGCTAGTGTTCACACTACAAGGAACAAGGAATTTGCGACCTGCATCCTGCAAATGGAATTGCATTGACCCAAACCAAGAAAGTACCCGACATTGTCCTCCTCACCCGTCATTTACTCGTAACACACCTTAAATCCACATCGACCGATGAATTCCTTTCAAATAGTCCTCCTCCAACTGCCAAGAGTGTAATTATAATTCAATCAACACTGTTCGTTCCCCTTCCCTACTATTTGAATTTATAAAACCGAATAATGGGAATAGAACTGACTTAGGCACATTTATTGCCAATTATAATAGCGCATTTTTACTAGCCAAAACAAATTAAATTGGATCAACTCTTCCTCTCTGTCATATCTCAATAATAATCAATCAATGTCATAAATGACTTAAATATAAGCAAAATAACTAATTGGGAAGAACTTAAACACAATCTGAAACAATATTATGGCCAAGTTAAATATATCATACGTATAGCCAGTCTGCCCCCCGTGAAGTAATGTCGGACAAAGGTTCCGCGGGGTGGTGAAGAAGAATAGGGAGGAGGTTTTTAGTGAGTAAGAATCTCACACTGTTGTGGTCCCTCACACGGCCCACTTCGTCTTTAGAAGATTTTTACTCCTCGTTAAAAAAAAAAAAAATTGTTCCACTTTATGGAAATATTTCTTAACTTCTTTTTGTTAATTATTGTCACCAATTAACGATTGTGTCAATATGGATTGAAGCTGTGCCCAAATATATACCGTTAGAGTACAGGGCAGCTATTTTGTCAAGATGTTTCATGAAGACTGATAGAAATAGATTAAAAAGTGTTTAGGGTTAGGAATAAATCCTGTGGAAGACTGGAAAGAAGGGTATGTTTAGGAACGAATGAATTCATTCGGGTATAATGTATAATTATACATTATACTATGAATAAAACTTGTATACTAACAAGTTACGAATAAGAAAGGTGTCATCAGGCATCTAAGGATTTCTAAGTCTAACAAATGCATTCCTGCGTGTTTGTTATCTGTAAACCAAGACAGTGAGGAGAGGCGGGTCTACAGTCAACAAAGGAATAGGGTAAGTGTGGACCTTATTAGTTTGAATATATCTTCCATATTTCCATTTAAATTTTGTTGCTGCTTTGTTTTATAAACGGTGGATATATTTTGAGGGAATTTTTCGTTGTGAACGTCTGAAGTTTTTTTTTTATACTTTAACTTTTGATATGGATCCCGTAAATAGTTGTCAAATTTGAAGATAACTTGCTTTTGTTACAGCCCATGTATTACAGGTTGATGTATATTTCTTTTGTTTCTTTATGTTTTAAGAGTGCTGTTAGGAAAAGCAGTAAATTGTAACACCGCAACGAATGTGGTTCCATGTTGTGAAATAGCTCTCAAAGAATATTAAATATTTAAATTTGTTTTATGGTGGTCTTCAGCTCTTTTGAAGTTTTGATTTTGTGCTTAAATGCTTTCATTCCTTCTATATTCTACAATGGAGTCAACTCTCCGACGCTCGCGGTGTGTCTCTGAGTTACCGGTATTGTATTTTCCTCCTTTTCATAGGATAGTCCCTAAAAATTGTAATGGTTTTGTAACTAGTTTATTGTTGTATTTAATTTAAGTACTGAAAACCAAAAAAAATAATATTATTTTTATGATGAAACGAATATATTATAGGCGAGAAAAACATTAATTGTTTTTTTTATTTTACAACCATAATACTTGCATAAAAAAAAAAAAATAATAAATAATAATAATAATAAATCGGTTAAATAATAACGATAATGCACCCGTAACAAAAATAAATATTTAATAGGTTTATTTATTTAAATATTTAATACACAATCATGTGTTTTGGCTTAGCAGTAACTAGATCAGGCATAATCTCCCTTTTTAAATTCCACACGTATTCAAGAGATCCACACAAGCGTCGGAGTGTTAATAATTTAACTGCTTTAATATTCTTAAAAGATTAATAATTTTTTAAAGAATAATAAAGCAGTATATTTTATTTTTAGAATAGAGTAAACCAGACAATTATTGACACCTCAGATAAGTTATTGACACTCTAACATAGAAATTAACCCTTCAGGCTGAACATTTTTATTGCTTGCTTTATGAGGAGCATCCGTCTAGCTGACGGAAATTGAATTTATTTTTTCTCTCACTTTATATTATAAGACGTTCAATATTGCTGATGGCATTTGTCATTATTTAGTTATAAAAGGTATAATTGTTAAATTTTTTTTAATGAAATGGGCATAATTGCAGACTATCGGTCATAAACAAGAAAAATAATATTCTCGTATCTTAAAGTATATTAACAAGGTTTATATACTTTCTATAGTTATAGTATGAATAATTCTTTACGGTGTCAATAGCTGCCAGGTTTACCGTATACTAATATACAGTCAAGAGTCAAAATTATTCGTACGCCAGCTATAAATAATAAGAAATAACAAATATTAGCATTATCTAACAGGATTGAATTGAAAAAATGAGATCATTTAATGTATACGACAACAGTTGTATCAAAAAAATTTTTTTTTTGAACTTACAGAACATTTTACAAAATAGCACGTAAAGCATGAAAAATAGCAATAATAACATGAGTCAAAAGTATTCGTACACTTAATAAAATTTCCATTTAATATCAATTATTACCTAGTAGGGCCGGGCCACCTTTGGCTTTTAATATGCACTCCAAATGCTTTTGCAGTAAATTCACTCATTTTTCAGTTAAAACACTGTAAGTTGGTAATTCTAAAGTACTTTAAATTTTGATTGTTAGAAACACACCTTTTCCCATCTTGATCCTCAAGTTTTTTCCCTTGCTCAATAAGATTAATGTCCGGTGATTTGGGGGGAGGGGGGGGGCGAGTGACCATCTAACTTTCGTTTATTGTATAGGATCCAAATTTTAGAATTCCAAGCTGTAATTTTCTTGAATCCCAAAATGTTCAGCTCTGATAGGAAACTTTCTTTTTAATACGTAGATATATTTTGTATGCTCCATTATGTCATCGATAATTTCAAGACAACCCACTCTAGCAGCACTCAAACTCTCGTAATATGTCTTTGACATTTGGAGTAAATTTTTCTTGGTCGTCCTGTTCTCGTATATATATTTAAAAGCATTTTTATTCCATGCCTCTTAATAGAATCTTCGACTGTTGAATAAGGTCTGTTAACTTCTCGAAGTGACAGTAGGTCATTATGATATTCATAATAATTTGTATTTCCTCTTCAATAATCTCTCCCGTTCCATCTGGTTTTCTCTTTTTTGAACAGCAATAATAATCATTAATTATTCCTACATCTTCACAAGTGACGTCTAGGTTAAAGACCGATTGGAAGCAATCCTTAAACTATCAAGACAAGAAACAAAAGTTTAAACGTAGTGTACGAATACTTTTCCCCCAAAGAATGCATAAGAATGCATTTTACAATTATGTATAAATACATTAAGCTAAATTCAGTCAATTTTCTTATGAAAAAAAATATTCTCTATTCTAAAGTCATGGATGCAATATTATATATCTTTTAATTAAATAAAAATGTAATAAATAGAAAATTTTTAAAAAAATAAATAAATAAAACTAATACTAGTGTACGAATATTTTTTACTCTGACTGTAAATTATTTTAAAAAAAAATACTAATAACATTTCTTTTACAGCAGTAACATTAGCAACTGCCGCGACTAGCGACGAAAATAATAAAAAAAGTATTATTTTGTGTGGTGATATGTGATGCGATAATGAAGATTCAACATATAGAATCACGCCACTTGCCGTCACATCAAATAAAATGAATCAACGAACAATCCTTCAAACGAGCATAAGATACAAGTTATATAATTGTAGGGTCACTAAAACCAATATCGCTCAACCGGTGGAACAAAGGCGCAACTCCGGAAGTAAAAAAGATCACTAAAATTGTTCAAATAAACATTGGTAAAAATATGGAGTGGATCGTTGGGAGCAATCCACAAGCTGCAACAGCGACAAAAGTGTTATAAAAGGCAAAAAGTGTTAAAAAATAAATAAATCTCAAATATGTACACTTTGAAAAGCGTCAGTTATGTCGCTTTGTAGCAAATAGGCGATATCATTACAATGAATTAACTTATATTATTAAGAGTTCGGCCTTCGTTCCACCGTGTGAGCGATATTGGTTCTAGTGACGATGTGTGACGATGAGTGACGTGATGATATTTTTAAAGTAATAATAATTTCGTTGGATATCTGGATGTTCAGGAACACCTTGTTAATTTTTGTCACTAGCCGTGTCGCTGCTAAAATAAATAGTGTGATTAAATAATTCATAATTGAGACTTTTGTCATGGAAAAAGTAGTAAGCCAATTTTATAATAGAGCGAAAGACGATTTTGAACTGCTAAAATAAATTGCATCTATAGACAATAAGCCATCGTTTGGCGTTCATGGGAACGAAACCATACCTAACACTGAAACACTGCCTTTCCATCCCATTGGCATAACTTTTTATTACATTTTCCAATAAAAACCTTATTTTTTTTTTTTTTTACTTACTACCTTTTCCATGTCAGTGCCTCAATTGATAAAATTAGTGGCTCCAGGATTAGTAAGGCAGAAAGATAATCTTTATGTAGAGATATTTACTACGGTTACAATACCGTTAGCTATAAAGAAACCATAAATATAATCTTAAAATATATGATAAAAATATGAATAATTCAAACCAGAATATGTTTTCATTGAAACGTAATGAATGATATTAAATGTCAACAATTAATATCATCATGGTATAATTTTCTGAGATATGTAGGTAATATATTTTGAAGTAAGGATAAATAAAAAAAAATAATAATAAAAAGAAAAAGAAAAAAAAGAATAAAAAAAGAAAAAAAAATTTAAAAAAAAGGGAAAAAGAAAAGAAAAAAAATTAAAGGAAAGAAAAAAGAAAAGATAAAAAAGGAATACTTTTAATATTAGAAATTGACAATAAAACCAATAAAATTATTGCCCCCTAGTAAAAATTATCAAGTCAAAATATCGATTCTTTTGATACTGAATGTAAAAATATGATTCTGAAACATGATAAATGATATTAAATGTCAACAATTAATATCATCATGGTATAATTTTCTGATATAGGGTAAATCACGGGTTCTGGTCATATTTAAGGAAATTGATTGAAGCAAAAGAGGATATCATCTAGAATGTTTCGCAGATTACTATTTTTTTTACATATTTAGATACACTAATTCTTGTTCTATTAAATGGTAAATTTACTAAAGCTCTGTATTTTTCCTTGAAATAGATTTTTCATTTCTTATGCAAATATCCTAAAAATACCAGTTATGGGCACAGTGTTGTGAGTTATGGTCATAGTAAAAACTAGTTATGGTCATATGAACAAAAATTTTGTAAATAATTGTTTTTATTATTTTGAAATTCACTATTTATGCATACCTATCAATCATTTGAGGTTAATAAAAAATTAAGGATTAATTAATCAAAAATAAAACTCCGAAAACACTTTATTATTAGAGTTTTACTGCTGCTTCCGCGATTGAAAAGAAATCCAAACTCATCACCATTAAAAATCCGCGATAGGTGACCCAAAACATCAAAGACGAGTTCTTCCTTCAAAATATTTTCCACTGAGTCAAACCAACCACGGATGTCTTTCTCAGACACGCCAGAGCTGGCTGGTGATACGGCTTCAGTGGTTCTACTGGAGATATTTGGATGGCGACGGAGAAAACCCCTATACCATCTGTCACTGGGCATACCATCTTTAAATTTACATTGTTGGTTCGAAACTATTGCTAGTTCTTTGACGCTCAAGAATAATTTTCGTTTGGAAAACCAATTGTATATAATAATCCATTTCTCTAACAGGTCCTCCTCTTCAGCAGACGAAATGGGGTCTGGACCACACTGAAACCTTCCTGTGCCCTTTAATCTTCGAGTTAACGTCATCCTTGGGATTTTGTACGTGTTATAATAAAACGGAGTAATAACATTGGTACTAGGTATTTTAAGTGAGAAAAACATCCATTTCAAAAACACATACTTCTTCGCTATAGATTTTACAGAAGCCCCTTTAACAATTTCTTATTTTGCCTGTGTGGTATCATATTCAGAGTACGAATATCGTCTCTTAGGCATAGTTACAAATAATTATTTACTGTAAAAAAAGAAGATTCTAAAAAAGCATCTTGAAAAAAAAATAAAATAGTAAAAGCAAGTGACCATTATACATTTATACAGTGATCATAACTAGTTATGGTCACTGATAGACCTAACATTGTCACCCATGACCAAAACTAGTAAACGTTATCGTATTTTACTTTTAAGATAATGCAATTAAACCAGGGAAACTCTACATTTTTTTAGGGGTAAGAACACTTCTTATCCCAAAAAACTTGAAATGGTCATCGGTGACCATAACTAAAATCATAGATATTTATAGACCTGTTATGGTCAGTTGAAAATTTTAATTGATTAAAGTGACATAATGAAAAACAAAGGGGTCTAAAGAAAAGCAGAAATTTAAATGAACAGATACAGATACACACCTTTAAAACCTGAAATTGGCGAAGAATTTCAATGCAATTCCTTAACAATGTTCACTTGTAAAATCACACCTACTACACACAGGAGCTATTGCCCAACACTAATTCGGGAAAACATTAACTAAGCCAAACGGAAATGGATGGGAGACAAGGATTCATTAGCAAGTAAGTCACAAGCCATTCCGTGAAACGTCTCTTAAAAGGATCTAACAAAGAAAAATAGCAAAGGCTTATTTTTGTTAAAAACGTAAAAACCTGCCCATAACTGGTGAGGTGACCATAACTAGTGATTTACCCTATGTAATATATTTTGAAATAAGGATAATTAAAGATGGACCTTGATTAACATAAAAGGTTAAAAAAAAAAAAATTAAAAAAAGGGAAAAAGAAAAAAAATTAAAGAAAAGGAAAGAAAAAATAAAAGGAAAAAAAAAAAAGAAAAAAAGAAAAAAAAGAAGAAAAAAAAAGAAAATTAAGAAATATACCATATATGAACATTTCATATACCTTAAATGTTGAAAATTGAAGATGAAACCAATAAAATTATTGACCCCTAATAAAAATTATTATCAAGTCAAAATATGTATGATCCTATGCCATTTAATACTGAATGTAAAAATATGATTCTGAAGACGGCAATAGTTTCTTAATTGTATCTGTCCTTCTGACTAATTATGAAAAAAAAAAACTTCGATCCCCGCCTTAGACAGGTTTGGCACGATATCATCTCCGCTAGGGTTGGATCATACCGCTACTCGTTACATAATACTAAAGAAAACATTAAAAAAAAGAAAAGAAAAAAAGGAAAAGATAAAAAAAAAAAAAAAATTAAAATAAATTTTAATGAAATGATGAAACATTGAAATTCCGAAACTGATATTAAAATTAAATTCTAATTTGAATTATAGCTAACATTAGCACCTAAAACAGGATTTTGTTGAATACTAAATCTAATAAATGCACTAATGATGCATTTAACACATTTATGCAAAAATTTGCACCTTACCCTTTTCCTGGTCAGCTAATTTTTAAAAGAAAAAACAATATATTTGCCAAGTAGATCCTTTTAAAAGAGATCAAACAAGATATTTATATAAAAACAGGCAAATAAGGATTGTTATCTCAAGCGATACCATACCAAGAAAAGAGTTATCATATCTGTGGCCTAGGCATCGTTAAAATTTTTAATACGAAGATCCCAAATAATAATGTCCGATTTGGGAAATCGTAAATCATTTTACGAAAATATTCTTTTCTTTTAATAAAAATAAAGTTTTTTTTTTCTATAAATAAATTCTTATTATTATTTAATTTTTTTTATTGTTTTATTTTTTATTATTGGTTTTACAAATGGAATAGATTAGTAATTTTACAAACACAAATTTATATAAATATATATATATATATATATATATATATATATATATATATATATATATATATATATATATATATATATATATATATATTAGTGATCCATTGTGATCACTATATAGTATGTAATAAAAGCATTATAAAATGTAGATATTTTCTATTAAATTTCTTCTCATTATTTAATTAATTTTTTATTATTATTATTATTATTTGATTTACAAATGGAATAGATTAGTAATTTTGCACACACACACTTTTTTTAGTATTTGATTTACAAATGCATTAGATAAGTAATTTTACACATACACACACACAAATTTACAAATATATATAAACCTTTTTTCTTTTTTTTTATATCCATTTATTGATATTTACAACTGTACAAAATATATACATTTAGTAAATGTGTTGATTATTACTACAATAACATGCGAAACTTGAAAAGAACTACTCATCAGTTGCCCTCAAAAAAAAAAAATTTACACTAGAAGGTCTCTAGGCCATCTTCTTTTCAGACGCCTCGGAGGGTTATCGGGAATAGAATAGGAAGCATGTTGAAGGACTAGTGGATTAGTGTGGTTATGGAGTTTACTATGAAAGGATAGGTATCTGGTTTGGGCTAAATCAGCAACATATGGGACATTAAGATCTTTATGGATAAGTTTATTTGTAACAAAGTAAGGAGCATGAAGGATTTTCGATTGTAAGGATTGGATACGGGAAGAATTAGAAGGTTTAGTTGAGCCCCAAAGCTCAACTCCATATGTCCAAATAGGTCTAATAACTGTCATGTAAACGAGTCTTTTGTAATAAATCAGAAGATTTGAACGTTTGTCTAGTAGATGTTGAAGAAGTCGAAAACGATGAGCAGTTTCCTGCCGTTTTAGTCTCGTATGTGGATTCCAGGTTGAACGTTTGTCCAACATATCCACATAAGATAGCAGATCTGTTCAACAGGGATCAGTGGGATATTATTAAAGGATACTGTAGGACAAGAAGATGTAGGTTTACGGCGAAGGGTAAAGGTTATTTGGTAGGATTTGCTTGGATTTATTTTAATTTTCCAATTTCGACACCATTCTTGAAGGTTGAGGACATTAGATTGGAGTTTTTGTGAGGCAATGAAGTGATCATTATTTACTGATAACACACGTGTCATTAGCATACGTGGTGAGGACGGTGCTATCAGCACGGC
This sequence comes from Euschistus heros, assembly GCA_003667255.2. Taxonomy (NCBI): domain Eukaryota; kingdom Metazoa; phylum Arthropoda; class Insecta; order Hemiptera; family Pentatomidae; genus Euschistus; species Euschistus heros. The sequence continues at coordinate 454,170 of RCWM02000328.1, read as the reverse complement.
ACCCACAACGGTGGGTCGGGATATCAGCTGTATACACCGTGTAGAGGATGGGACCTAGGATGCTACCTTGAAGAACACCTGATGTTTGGACGAAGAGGGAATAATAAAGAAAAGTTATGATTAACTTTAAAGTTTCTATCTGAGATAGAAGCGGATTATAAGGAAGTATGTGGAAGGAAGAAATTTACGGAGTTTGTAAAGCAGTCCCTGGTGCCAGACTCGGTCAAAAGCTTGTTCTACGTCGAGAAAGGCTCCTGTGCAGTACATTCCGCGTTCTAATGCTGAAGAGACCACGTCCACCACGCGATGACATTGCTGGATAGTGGAGTGTGAGAAACGAAAACCAAACTGGTGATCTGGGATGATATGGTTGGAATCTAGGATGGGATACAAGCGTTTCAGAATGAGTTTTTCCAGAATTTTGCCCATAATGGTCAAGAGTGATATTGGACGATATGAGGATGGGAGTTCAGGTGGCTTTTTGGGCTTAGGAATCATCTTTATTATAGATAATTTCCAAGCATCAGGGAAATATGTGGTGCGGAGTACAGAATTATATATGTATATATGTAAGAAATAGGATTGCTGTTCGAGGAACGAGTTTTAGGATATGGGCTGTAATAAGATCATGTCCAGGAGCTTAGTTGGAAGGTAATCTGAGGATAAGGTTTAGTACTTCTGATGGATGGAATGCTTTAGGAGGAGGAGACATTTGGAGCGGAATGTTTAGTTCTGCTTCAATACATTCAACGTATTGAAAGACGTCAGGATGGGGGTTAAACGTTTTAAAGAGGTGAAGACCGAAACTTTGGGATTTGTCCTCATCCGATCTTGTCCAGGTTTGAGAGTCTGTTAGGAGTGGATGATTAAAATCTTGGTAACCAAGGAGTTTTTTCGTCGTTATCCATAATGACGTATGTGAAGTATTGAGGTTTTGAGTATGGTTATGTGGGGTTTGGGTTTTAAACTGTCTGATTTCTGTCTTTAGTTTGTTCATTAAATTGTTGTAATTGTGTTTGTCTGATGGGTATCTTGTTCGGTGCCATTTCGCCTTCGCTCTGCGTTTAAAGAGCGAATATGCTGTATTAATGTATACTGTTTACTATGAGGATATTTTGGAGCTAAGGTATTTTCAGTTATTCTATTTTGTATTGATGATGTAAATTTTTCAATTGCTGTGTTAATATCTTCTTTGGTTTTAAGGGGAACCATTAGGTCCAATTTATTTTCTAGATCGTATCGAAATCCGTCCCAGTCTTCACGTCCTCTAATCAGTCTGGGAAGGGAGGGTTTAAGAATGGGATTTGAATGAAAGAGAAGCAGAACAGGGCTGTGATCTGAGGAAAGGTCGTCTAGAGATTTGATGATGATTTGAGAGTTGGAAATTTGGGAAGAAATGAAGATATCGAGGATATCAGGACGTTTTTTGAGGGATGTAGGCCAATAAGTAGGATTTAAGGGTGAGGGGACAAAATAACAGTTGGATGTTGTAATGCGGGATAAGATGCTGCTACGGGAGTTGGATGTTCGACAACCCCATCGCTGGTGTTTGGCGTTGTAGTCTCCTCCAGCAATAAAACGCGGTCCGAGGGATCGGAATCAAAATGGTTGTATAAAAGGGAATTGCCAGGAGGGCAGTATACAGCTGAAAATGTTATGTGAAAAGGACGATTTAAACTTAATATAAATAATATGTAATAACTATTTCTTAATAAATTCTCTTTAAAATAATGATTAGGGTAGGGGGTACCCCGCGACGCAGCCCAGGTAAGTAGCCTATCCACCTCACACGGCCAGCCCCGTTGGTGGAGGGCGCGAAGGGGCTGCGTCAGTTGCTGGTACGTCCACGTCGTGCGGGGTGGTAACCATTCCTTCTGCAGGCTCGGTGCGGGAGGCGAGGGCTAAATCCAGCAACTTCTTTTTGTTTTGTTTTTGCCATTTTTAATTATTTCGATTATTTTACTTCCTTTTCTTTTATAATAAAATTTCGATCACATTTGGGCATACATTAAAAAAAAAAAAATAATTCTGTAAATCCACTTCTAATAACTGTTCATCATTGTTTTCTTATTCATTAACTTATATCAGCCTAAATGATGCGTGGAGATGCAAAAGGGGGTAAATCCACTTTTTATCATTTTTAATTTTTTTAATTAGCGTCCTCAATAAGGTGGTATATCGTCCACCCTTTAAAGTTTGGGTTGTGTGTATGTGTATGGGTGTTTCGAAGTAATCATGGGTTCAAACTTTGAAGGGTGGACGATTTACCACCTTATTGAGGACGCTAACTAAAAAAATTAAAAATGATAAAAAGTGGATATATCCCCTTTTGCATGAAGAGTCACCTTGCATAAAACGTAACGATTTATTCAATTTTCAAAAGGGGTATGTGTGTGTGAGTGTGTGTGCGTGCGTGCGTGCGTGCGTGCGTGCGTGCGTGCGTGTGTGTGTGTGTGTGTGTGTGTGTGTGTGTGTGTGTGTGTGTGTGTGTGTGTGTGTGTGTGTGTGTGTGTGTGTGAGTGTTTTTATTTTTTTATTTTATTTTTTTAGGCAATTCATTGCATAGTAGATTTATGCCTAAAAACTAACTACCAACTAGAGATGCCAACAACGGTAGATAGGAGAGGCAGACCCTTAACCATTATTATTCTACCAACCGTTTTTTTTTTCCTTAACAAAACTACCCGGGTCCACCCCAGACGGTCTCTAAAAAACTCAAGGACAGATTCCTTCCCATATTTTTTTTTTTTTTTTTTTTTAGTGACAATAAGTATTTTTGGATTACTGGGATGCTCGAGAGAATAAACAGATATCTTACACGTATAGATTACTTTTAGGTTACAATACTTTATATATCCATTTATGTTTACATATAAATTGCAATATATAAAAGTAGTAATATGTATACTGCCTATTTATAAAAGCTAATTTTATTCTATTTCAGTTTTCACAATTACTGTCAATCTTCCGTAACTTGTTAGCGATACTGCACAAGTCACTGTCTTCTCTAACAAGTTGAAATATTATTATTTATCATCTGCAATCAATTAGCTCCTTGATCTTGTAATATTACGAAAATACATGTATGGCTACAAAATTTGAAATCTGTTTTCTAAATTTCCTGATGTTTAAAATGAATCTGATTACAATTTATTTTGCTCTCCATTATTGCTACTGATCCCAAGAGGACAGCTTACAATGTCCCCAAATTATTTATAAATGCAGATAACTGTGAATAAAGTTATTTAATTTTAAATTTGTATAAACAATTAGTTTGTCGGATAGAAGACGTCGAAATTAAGCCGTCTAAAACCTTTCAGTAGATTGGGCAGATCAGAAACGAATACCCAGCCAGTGGTTATGGTTATAATTTACAGTTTGTCGAATTTTAATTGAATTCAAAAATAAGAATTACAATAATACTGTAATTATAATCCCTGATTAAAATTATATCATATGTTATAATTCAATTACGATGTGAATTACGATTACACTGTAATCCCTTAATGTAATTAAATTACAGATTACCTAATTGAATTACGAATTATGAGTACTGGTAATTCGAAATGCGGTACACAGATTTACACAGTTGCTTCCCAAACTGCACGCAAATTTGAGTCCTCCGCACATTAAAATTTAATGGAGAATAATTAGAGGGAATTTTCGAAACTTCAGAGAATTGTTATTTGTAGTGACAACTCTGTTTCTCGTGGACTCAGTGGAACAGTTCGTAATCTTACAACCATCAACGTCGAAATCTCTTCTTAGTGTAAACACCATCTCGGACTGTAAGTAGTTTATTGTTTACATGGTTATACCCGCTTTGAATCAGATGAACCAAATATTTATTTGTAACGGGAATCATGCGTCCTAATAGTAGGCTCTGGCCCTCATAATATACTCCCGAGAAAATGTGAAATAAATGAATAGGATTTCGGCGGTAATGTTATTAATAATATTTTCACATTGGCATGGCCCTTAACATTAAACATTGTAATGGTATCTTTATATGCCATGCGAATGTTAAGATACCACGGTAATGTTAAGAAATTTATTTTTAAATACTTTTAGAAATTCTGTGGCGAAAATTAAGGAAATAATTACTTGACTGTTTGGCGTACGCATACGTGTATTCATGATGATTTTTGTTTTCTTTTTTAACTGAAAACTTAGTTTTTGATTTTATGAACATTGTCTATGAAGTACTTCGGTCAAGCTTGTAGTAATTTTAATTTAAAACCATTGCGTCATGCAGGTTTTATTTATTTATTTATTTTTTTTTTAGGGTCGAAATGGTGTGTTAATAAAAAAGGTCTGAAGCAGAAAAGTAAATAAAAAAAAACGAGAGGCGGAACAGTCGAGATGACAGAAGCGAAAAGCACACCCAGAAATCCTGAAAGAAGACAAAATGAAAGGGGCGTTTGAGATAGGGCAAACGTTAAAAAAAAAAAAAAAAAATACAAATGATAGGTGACATGATAGAACTAGAGAAACGTCAAATTAAAAAATACCGAGTTTTAATGAAGGCGAGTGAAGGTTTCCCAATCAAGATCTACAGGAGCAACCTAAGACGAAACTGTCGATCTTAAAAATTCGAACGCCAACTCAAATGTGGGGACAAATTCACATTGGTGTGTGGACATTCACATTACCATCGGTTGAAATTTAAAAGAAAAGTGATTCATGTGTTGCTGTACCACCTACAATTTTCACAGGTAGCCTCCAGGAAGTATCAAATATTTGTAGCAAGATTTACCAAGATTTAAATTTGAAGTTCAAGTAGGTAGATATTTTTCTGTAGTTTGAAAATACCCTTAAAAAAAGCGGTACTGTAAACCTTTTTCCTTCACTTTTCTGCTGATAAAAAATAAATGCCGATTTAAAAAGAAAAAATCCAATATACAGGGTGCGCACAGGAATAACGGGTTTTTGATAAAATCATAACCGTTAATTTTGTAAAAAATAATATTTTATTGATATCAGGACATTCGTTAGGATTTGCCAGTTCATAATATTAATTACGGAAAATTACATCAGTCATGTGATGCCCGTTTTCATGGAGAACAGGGAATAAAGAACAGCCATCGTTGAGGTGGAAATGGGCCACGTCACTCATTAGCACCAACATGTTTTCATTTTCAAAATTCAGAGTCTGACAAGCCATTCTGCGAAGTCCAGGCCGATCTGCAAGGAGAGATGCAGCGGAACTCCGAATGAGCGACCGTTTGGTGAGAACTATCTTGCATGATGAGTTAAAATTCCACCCGTACAAGCCAGCTGTGGTTCAAGAATTAAACGAAGGGGATTATCCTAGTTATGATTTTTTCAAAAACACCCTATTCCTCTGTCGCACCCTGTATAATAATATTTTGTAAATAAACATGAGCAAAAGGATTATGAATCTGAATCAAAAAGACAAGAAAGGACAAAGGTGCCCAGTTGCTATCTAACAGAATGTGACGACTCGAGTCAGTGGCCGAAGACTCCTTCCTGATGACGCTATGACGAGCCGATAGCTGTGCACTTAGTATTCCGGCAATAATACCTTGGCTAGCGGTGTCAGGTTCTGGGTGGTCGTCGTACCTTCCGCGTCCATAGCGGGTATCTGCGGGTGGATCGAGTAAAGAAGAGGTTAGCGCCACTCTTCATAAGCATTGAAGGTTCTGCATTCAATAACAATACTGCAAAAAATATTATTTAAACAATATATATTGTTACTTCAAAATTAACTATTTTAAGATTCAGGTAGGTTAAATTAAATTTAAAGATTCACCCAAGAGTGTTTTCGAGTTTTTTTTTTTTTTTTTTTTTTTTTTTTTTAATATACATTTATCCAAATTCACAACTGTACCAAATATATACACCAAGTAAATGTATTGACAACAATCACAACATATCAAAACTTGAAAAGAACTACTCATCAGTAGCAATTCATTAAAAATTCTACACTAAAAGGTCTCTAGGCCAACTTCGTTTCAGACGCCTCGGAGGTTTGTCAGGAATGAAGTGGGAAGCAAGTTGAGAAACTAACGGATTTGAGTGGTTATGGAGCTTACTATGAAAGGATAGGTATCTGTTTCTGGCTAAATCAGAAACATATGGAACATTAAGATCTTTATGGATAAGTTTATTGGTCACATAGTAAGGAGCATTGAGGATTTTTCGAAGGATTTTGGATTGTAAGGATTGGATATGAGATGAATTGGATGGTTTAGTACAGCCCGAAAGCTCAACTCCGTACGTCCAAATAGGTCTAACCACTGTCATGTAAATGAGTCTTTTGTATTAATTGGGAGCTTTGAACGTTTGTCTAGTAAATGTTAAAGTAGTCTGTAACGACGGGCAGTTTCTTGTCGTTTTAGTCTTGTATGTAGATTCCAAGTTAGACGTTTGTCCAAGTGGAGTCCTAGGTAGCGGATCTGTTCAACAGGGATTAGTGGAATATCATTAAAGAATACTGTAGGGTAGGTAACAACTAAAACTTTAATTTAAAGTAGATCAACAACTACTGCTTTGTTAAAGAAGTTAACGTTAATTTCATTATTGTTTTAGTATTTTCTATTTTAAAATTTTCTTATTTCCACTTATTTAATATGAGAGTTTGTGATAAAAAGTAACATTAGTTTCAACAGTGTTTTGAGAGAATAAAGTGATAATTCTCACCTCCCACTTCGAAAATTAGAACATCGACAGAAGGTAGCAATCGATAAAAAAAGTACTTTTTACTTGTAAGGGGTGGAGGAGTATTTCAATGGCGTTAGCGTTTAATTATTTTGTTATCAAATAGTTTCTAGTTCCTCTAAACGTTGTTCTTGATTGTTGGGATACGTAAGATTGTAAGATTTTGTTAGGCAAGTTCACTATTAGTCTTAATAATTAAGATCAAATTTCTGTATTTTATGATTTTCAACCGATTTAAAAAAAAAGGAGGTTCTTAACTCATCTATATTTTTTATTTATTATTTTTTTTTTTTGTATGTTATTATTGTATGACGATTACTCGGTCAATTCTGAATCAATTTTGATGATTCATTTTTAGATCGGTAGGGCATACTTCAGAGGTGGTCCCATAAAAAAATATTTTGAAATCAACGGAGCACTTTAAGAAAAAAAAAAAACAGTTAATAAAAATCACATAATAATCTAAAATCTCCATGGTAACTAAATCTAAAATTGATAATTTAAATACACAGTCAACTCTCAATGTGTCGTACTTCGATAAACTGAATTCTTAAATAATTCGAACAAAATCTACGGTCGGAAATACATTACACTTAGATCTCACCTCAAAGAGATGATTTCAGACAGAAAAAACATTTAAAATTGCGTAAATAAGTCGAACTGAAAATATGAATCAGAAGAAAGAACTTCTAGGACCACCTCTATAAAATGAACTACATATTAGAAGTCATCGCCTCTATAACTCGAACTCAAATTTAAAGAATTTCATGTGTAATTTGTTTTCATGTTTCCCGTCATTGTTTATCTTTCCAGTTCATAGTTACACTAGTCACTTAATATTAGTTATTCACTCGAGTGCTTTTACAGTGGCTATTGAAAATTCCTTCAATTAACGGAAAGTTAAAATTGATTTGTAAAGTGGAGAAATGAGAAAGGAGTTGGGCGTTTGTTGCTAGTGAATTCCAAGTTCTCTTTCAACCATCCTAAAGAAACAAGAAAAGATCGCCGCTGGTGGAAGGCGGTAAGTCTACTTTTAGGCACCCTCAGAAAAAAGCGCAGTTCAGTTGAAAGTTATATGATAAATTGGTACCGGCTATTTAATTTTCTGTATCAATGATTTTATATGTATGTACAAACAACATACACATTAATGAAAAATATACGTAATGATTTTAACTACAATTTTGTGTTCAATTTTCCCATTATATGAAGATAAGTAGAATGATAACTTCGATAATTCTTTGTTCAGTAAGTCGAACTATTGTTCAGGGTAGCTTGAAGATCGAGAATTGACTGTATAAACAAAATTACTCTCACGTTTATAAAAATAAAAAAATAAAAATAATTTTTAGAAAAAAAAAAAAAACCCGACTTCAAGATTAAACCTACATATACAAACTTGAACTAAAAACTAAAAAATAATATTTTAATTGCTTCGAAACAAAAACCATTAAATGACAATCAACGAAATTATCGACACTTATATACCTATTCACAATTTATGATCGTTTATTTTTGGAGTTGGTGCCAACCAAAACAAGCAGAATTTGAAAAGAAATGGTAATTTTAAAGATCCTCCTACTGCTTCATCACCGCCACACAACTGTCTCCGGCCACTCGAAAGTGTATTGCAAAGACAGGATTAAACTGTCCTTCTTGGCTGCCACCGATTAAAAAATAAATTATCATAAATTGTGAATAGGTATATAAGTGTCGATAACTTCGCTGATTGTCATTTAATGGTTTTTGTTTCGAAGCAATTAAAATATTTAAATTTAAATCCTCAACTTGAATTTTTATTTTATTGAGAAAGTATTACAATCTGCCTCAATGTGGGCAATAGGTAATATGGATGACTAAATGGTTCCATTCACACACTATGTACAATAAGAAATAAATACAAAGAATAGATAAAAAAAAAAAAAAAAAAATAAAATAAAATAATAAGAAGAAAATAACAAAGTACCTCAAACTATACAATATATAAAGCTAAGAAAATAAAAAATAAATAATTTATAAAATAAGTAACAAGACATAAAATAAAAAAAAAACAATAATAAGAGTAAAAAAAAAATATATAAAATAGTAATAATAAAAAATTTAAATTAAATTAAATCATAAAATACATTCATACTTTATTTACACTATATTCAAATCTAAGAAATCACCCAATCAGACTTGTCCCTCTACTTATGGATGGACAAGCTAGGCGCTAAGAGATCCCAGCGCTTCTCTCTCAGCTGCGTCATTAGTATAATATAACACCAGTGGAGGCTGTGTGAGAGCGCTAAACTACAGTCACTCAGAGCATGAGCGGAGAAGCTGGCCATTGCCAGGACTCCATGTAGAAATTTATAATAGGTCACGAGGCCACTGCCTTTTTAACCTGCGAGGAGGATTATAGGGGTGAGTGGAGCTGGATAGGGATTGTGCTAGTGGATTAGGATGATGAGAAAGTTTTTGATGAAATTTTGAAAATTTGACAGGTATGGATTCTAGGACAAAAGGTATATTAAGATCGTTATGTAGGGTTTTGTTGGAGACATAGTATGGGGCATTGGTTAAATTAAAATATTATTTTTTATTTTTTAGCTCAAGTTTGTATATGTAGGTTTAATCTTGAAGTCGTTTTGTTTTTTTTTTCTAAAAATTATTTATTTTTATTTTTATTTCTTTAAATGATTTGGGCATCAAAGTTGTTTAAAAAAAAAATAAAAATAAGTAAGTACTTACGTCAATATTATTTCTAAAAATGTTGGTATTCTTTGATATCCTCCGGGAATAGGGCAACAGTTGAAACTCCTACTTCTTTCAACTGGTGCCCCATTTGAATTCTAACAGGTATGATGCTAAATAATCTCTTCTTGTTTCTCTCTCATTCTTATTTTCCCACTTAGCTTAAGAAATGTTTACACATAGAGTTTCACTACACTTTTCACTGTTTCTTTCTTTCGGCTAATAAATCATGAAATGAGTGACGAATTCAAACGTTGATTAATAGCCTTGTTTCTTAACAGGGTTGTTGGTAATATCCATTTCTTTCGTTCGAGTTGAGAATAAAAGTTCCAAGTATAGCATTATTTAAATGAATGATTGTTTTCACTAGTATTAGATTAGAATTAAGTCTTCATTGCAAATCAATCTAATTTTTAAATAGCGTAGCCTCAAAGCACAAACATCTGACTAGTAGCTAGAAGTAAATTGAAACAATAATTAGTCAATTAGCAAGACATCTACGAGATATTATTAATTAGGAGCGTTATAAATAGCAATGTAAATTATCACGATGGATTAAGAATATTTTTGATGGAACAAAGAAACATAATTGAGTAATTATATACCATATGTATATAATGACACATGTTGAATAAATATGTTTAAAAAAAAAACATCACCAGTGAATGGTAAACATAATCTAATAAACATGGATGTCAGTGAAGAGATCAGCGAGCTGTTGGACATCGAATCAGATCTCAGTGTAGAATTTGAAATAAAACCGAAAAGTCGTAAAAAAATTAAGGAACCTAAGCCAGTAAAAGTCATTCTGACTGATTCTACACTCGAAGGTATAGCTCAATACATCAAGGAGAAACCCTGCAAGAGCGTGGTGGTACTCTTCGGCGCTGGAGTATCCACCAGGAGTGGTATTCCAGACGTTAGGACACCCGCTAGTGGGCTTTACTACAAGCTCAGAGCTAGCCAAGTACCGAATCCTCAAGCCGTTTTTGAAATTCGAACTTTCAAGAAAAATCCCAAAATCCTTTATAGGCTGCTCTATCCGTACATCGGTGGCAACTTCAAACCAACTTTTAGCCACTACTTTGTCACCCTCCTCCAGAAGAAGAAAATACTTTTGAGAAACTATACTCAGAACGCGGATGATCTCGAAAAGGTTGCTGGAGTCAAACAGGAAAATCTCGGCCAAATTAACGGAACATTCAATAAGTTTGTTAATTTCATACTGCACTTATATCAGTTGAGATAATTTTATTATAATAGCGTAAACCAGACAGTTATTGACACCCTTAAGGAAAAAATTGAAAATACTCATTCTATAATTGATGAGGTAACTTTCAATACGTGTTTTGGTACGAGTATCAGTAGATTTGTTTTTCAGAGTCCTACTATATGTGATGAATATTAACCATCAAAACATGCTTTTCCCCAGCCCAAATTAGTAAACAAAATAAGGATTTTAAACAAAGAGTGTTTTGTCTATACCCTGTTTTTAGTTCAAACCATGCCCCTGAAGGGCAATTACACCTCATAATATAAGTTTTTTGTTATTGCTGAAAAGTGGGATTACTGTGACAAAACACGTTTTGAAAGTTCCTCCTGAATTATAGGACGAATAGTTCAATAAAATAGAACTTTGCAGTCATTTTTCCTTAATTACTATACTTTAAGCTAAGCAAGAAAGTTTACACCAAACATTATCCCTGGAATGTATTTTACAAGATAGGGACAAAAAATAAGTTACTGACACCCTATGGATATCTTTTAAAATATAGACGGAATTGGAAACACTTTTGAGTTGTAGGATACAAACAGAATTTTATAAGTTTTTTAGTATTTTTTTAAAAAATTTTTATGATACGATGTCAATAACTCTCTGGGGTGACAATTACTGTTTGTTTTGCTCTACCTTAATTTAATTACACTTCTGAAAAACTCGTCCGCGACTTTTAATAAAACATAACTTTTAAATTAATTTCTTTTGGCAAATACACTTTACCTGAAACTGAAATAAATGCCATTGAAAAATAAAATCGTTTGTGATTAAACCTCAATTCCTCCCCAACTGGGCAAAAACAATAGATCATGGATATGTTTGTTTATAATCGACTGCTTTTTCCAATTTATTTCCTAAAATCGATTAATAATTAAATTGAATTAATATTTAATAATTGTTCGAAATAAACAAAGTTGAGAGAAAGTTTAGGTTTCAAACACGACTTTTTTAATTCAAACCAATAAGATCCAATACCTTCCTATCCAATTTCTAGTGACAAATATTAAAAACCAAAAAATATTCTCTGTTGAATTTCTGTGTCAAAATACTTAAAATATGTACTTAAATACCAATATAGCTCCTAAAGGTTAGGTCCTAGCGACAAATGTAAGATAATAATAAATATCCGAGGCAACACCAGCAGCTCTAGAGCGTGTCAAAGCGTTACATTTTTGTTTGTGAAAAAAAAACATTACATCGAAAAGTATAGACAACCAACAAAAAGATATAGTGTTATCAAAACAAAAGCTAGCATTATCAAAAGTTTTTGTTTATTTCGTTTAACGTCACTTAATGCTGCTATGGCTAATCGGACGATGCTACGGTTTTGGATTTTGCCTATCCAGGTATAATTAGGATAGGGATCTTTAACCGTTAAAGGGCTAAAGAAACAGGCTCGGGACCCCATTTTACGTCCCTTCCGTAGGACGGCATAGCTAATGATTTTTTACTCCCTTTAAAAAAACCTAAGGTCATCTGCCGGACTGCGAACCCGCGATGTTGGGTTTAGTAGGTTGCTATGCTAACCACTACACCACAGGTGACCCCTATTGTTAAAAGTAAATGCAATCGTACTATGAATACATAGGATAGTGGAAAAAAATTTTTCAAGAAGAAGGGTAGCATTATTTCCCTGATAAACGTCTGCTAATCTGCTACGTTTTAAATTTATTTTTTCTGGCCAGTTTTCCTTTACACTATTCTTCAACGCTTTCTTCAGTTGTTTAGACCCGTTTATGGCAAAAACTAATTGCACCATTTTGGATTGGTCGCCCAAAAATCTATAAGATCCCCACCATAACACTGTTTTACAGATCTCCCAGGATCTGACGATTTTCTGAGGCCGAAGGACATCCTTGGCCACTACCTCCCACAATTTGAATTAGTTTTCGTACTTAAGGATGCTGTTTTAAAATGGCAGAATTTAACAATTTTATTAGTTTTTCGTCCTTAAGGATAATATGTTGAAATATTTAACGGTTTTTAAGTTATCCGAAGGATAACTTCTGCCATTGTTGTCCTTGAGGATGCTGTTATAGAATATTTAACGATTTAAAGATGGCGGAAGGATAACTTCCACCATTGTTGTCCTTATGATGACACTATTTTGAAATATTGGATGATTTAACTGTTTTTAAGATGACGGAAGGATATTCAGCCTTTGATAATGCATTCTACGGGAGGCTGGAGAGCGTTTTTCAACGCTAACGACCTCTTCCCGTCGAGTGTTTTTACTAAAAAGGTACAGTATAAGGTTTTTACAATATAGAATCGTGTGGGTGGGGATTCGGGGAGGGATTAAGAGGTGGCTTCTGCTATAAGGACACTGTTTTACAGACCTGCCAGGATTTGACGAATTTTTGAGGCCGAAGGACATCATTGGCCACTATTCCGTTTTTCCCCAGTACTCAGAATGTGATTTATATTCTCCCTGATTTTGATACGATTGATTTGAGGTACAAAGTGCCCATGATTCATTAAATCGCAAAACACCACAACGACAGTAATGTCTCTGAAATTAAACTCTTTTCAACCAACCATCATTAGCTGTCTTTTGTTTTTGTTTTTTTACATTAATTTAAGTTTGTAGCTGTCGAATATATTTAGGTAATTTTCTTATTTTAGGTTCCGTTGTGTCCTGTGTGAGGGTGAAACCACGGCCCGCTGGATCAAGGGTAGATTAGACCTCGGCCTGACACCAGAGTGCGAATGCGGCGGTATCATCAAGCCGAAGATGTACTTTTACGGTGAAGCTCTACCGCAGCAGTTGTGCCACAACATGGCCGAAGACATGAAGAAGTGCGACCTCCTCATGGTGATGGGCACCTCCCTCAGCGACCAGCCTGTCGCCTCGATGCCCAACTTCGTCGGCAGAAAGGTCCCGAGACTGGTCATCAACGGAACAGCCCCCAGCAGATCCTTGGGCTTCGACTTCAGCAGCCGCTTTCCAAGGGACGTCTTTTGGGAAGGCGATTGTGAAGACGGCTGTAAGAGGTTGGCTGATCTGTTGGGATGGGCTGATCAGCTCTATGCGATAAAACAGGATTCATTGAACAGCAATATCAGGCGTTCTACAAAATATTCCATATTTAAGCCGTTCCCGTTATAATATATATTTTTTAACAAAACTTTATAAATGCATTGTGTGTATTTATATGTATAATAGCATCTCCCGCAGTGGCTTCACCCGCTATAATAAGTTAAGAACTTAAATAATTTTAATAGGGCGTATAAAAAAAAAATGACCGTTTTATCAATTCCAGAGTTCAAAAGTCTGTAAATATCTTAATGCTATTATTATTTACCAATACTTACTAATCCCTTTAGAGCATTCTCTAAGCTTGTTTACTAACACTGGACTTCTTAAAAAAAAAAAGCCTCAGTTCAGTTATGTATTTCAAAGAAGAAACATGAGTGTCCTACGAAATTCTCGTAATTTTAAAACATTATTGGACAAAAAATTTCACAGCCGCTGAAGCAACTTGTGAAATTATTTAATATGAAGGGGAAGGTGTCCTTGAAGAACGCACTGCGCGGCGTTAGTTTAAAAAATTTAGAAGTGGAGATACGACGTTGGAAAGGAAGAAGGGCTCCTGCCGGCCATTAATGGATATTGATGAGGTTCTGAAGGAAGCTGTTGACTCAAATCCGTCCACAAGTACTCGCGAACTTGCGAGGGAGTGAGGTTTGTCGAAAGATACTGTTACGGTAGGCACACACCTTTCGTCATTGGACGGACGGCTCGCATCGGACGGATTCGGATTTTATATGTTACTTTTTTAGAATGCCGATACGTACGATGCTGAAAGGTGTGCGCACTTCCTATTATTATAATAGGTCGAATCTAAAAATCCGATCCGTCCGATGCGAGCCGTCCGTCTGATGACGAAAGGTGTGCGCCTACTTTTAGTCGCCATGTTCTCTCCATGAGGAAGGTAAAAAAGACCTGCTCATCCACAAACTTCCTGTCGAACCAAAGAAAAGTTTACAGAACTTCTTGGGTTTGAACTCCTGCCTCATCCACCATATAATCCAGACCTCGCACCTTCGGATTACTATTTGTTTCGATCCATCACCCATTTTCATCAAGGGAAAAAAATAGATAATTTTACGTTGAAAATGCTGCCCAAGAGTTCTTTGAAAGCCATCCCAAGGAATGGTATCAGCGTGGTGTAGAGCAATTGGCTTGCAGATGGGTAATGACGGTAGATAACAATGGACTATACTTTGAGTATAATTATATTTTATCTCAAAGAAATAAAATACAAATATTTGTTTAGAAAACGGTCATTTTGTTTTTATACACCCTATGAACTAATAATTTAAGTTTTAGTTTTTTATCGATGAAAATCTTGTATTGAAGTATGTTATTGAACGTTTTTTCCTCAATGATATTTTCACGCACAGCAGTAATTTTTAATCTAGTTACAATTGCATTAACTAGGTGTTTGGAGAGTACGTTAAAATTTGGTACAGATTGGTTCAGTAGTTTTCGCGGTTAGTGATCACAAACAAAAAATGGCTTGTCCTTTTATATAATAGTATAGAAATAGATATACTCGTAGATGTGGCAGCGACTAGGGGATCAGACATCAAAAGAGTAATATACAACAAGGACAATTTGTCCAAAATAACCTTATAAAAATTTATCATTTACCTTTCTAGGGTTAACCATGCAATTATAATAAATATAATCACTTTTCTTCTCACTTCCCTGCATCCTTCAGAAATATCTACGGGCCAATTATACAGTGGCAGGTTTTCGTTGAGTCCAAACTTGTCAATAGCACTTTCCTTTCTTAGCAACTGTTCAACTTAAACATTCCAAATCTCAATTTCTACAGAGCTCTGTAACTTCATACGATGCGTAACCTTCCTACTGGTTTTTAATTGATTTCTTCCAATATTTTTCTTTTAATGCTATAAATTACTTTTAATTAAAGAATTGTAATAAACTAAATTAATGAAGTACAAACAATTATATAATTCTTAAACTTCAAAACCTGTGACAATCCTCTTTCTAGCCTCCATGAGACAACCCATGAGAAGCTAACAAGTGGCGATGAAATCTCAGTTTTAATTTTGTTGGACATTTTTAGACATCACAAAAAAGCAAAAAAAATTATATGAAAAACCCTTAAATTTATAGATAATCTGTTTAAGTATTTGATTCTGCGCAACCAATCCTACCAAAGATGATTTAAACTTTCTTTTAATAACATTCTTTGAAGGCGGCTACAGTTCTTTATTCTATAGACTAAATGGATCAATAGGTGCTTAGATTCGATTTAATCCAAATATATATATAAACATGAGAAATGTTTTAATTTCTTAAAGATAAAAAAAAAAAAATCATTTTGTTTGAGTCAATATAATAGGATTTAGCTTCTTTATGCCCAAAATTTTCTTAGCTACAATGCTTGGTGGATCTTAGCTACATATATAAATATTTAATAAATATAAAGTTTTGATATATCTTTTCATTTTTTTTTCAATATATTCATGAAATATAAGTATTTTGTTTTAAAGAAGCCTGTAAATATTTCCTCTTCTTTACAATCAAATGTTTTATTTGAAAAGATTTTGTTTGAAAAATTACAACCGCTAATGGGAATCAATGAGATGTTCATAACTTGTGTGTAATTATATTACCTAAGGGAGATTTCTACATATCCTCATTAGCCGGTGGCAATCCCATGGGAACCTACAGGCTTAGAAAACCGCAGGCTCTGAGCAATGCCCTACGAACGCAACACGAACAATCCCAGAATATTCCCGTCACAGCAAGGTATCTGTCATTGTCAATGTTGTAATATCCTTAATTGACCTGGTTCTCTTGTAAAATAATATAACTCAATTGCATTTACACTTACTAGATGGAGTTGCAATAAAAAATAAAAAGAACCAACTGCAGACTTAAATTGTTAACCCCTTGTAACAACTTATATTAAGGGCATTAAAAAAAAAAAAAAAAAAAAAAAAAATCAATTTCTCCTTGACTTAAAAAAAACAACATGTGTTCATCGTTATGTCTATCTATAAGTTACTAAATAGAGGCTTGAACCGTGGTTTTTTCTTATCTAAACCAACATAGCTCCTTAACGGTAGATCCTAGCATCAAAGTTACATAACGAAAAATATTCTCCATTAAATTTTAAGACGGGAAATTATTGTCAGATTATCCGAGCAACATCAACTGAGCTAGGGCGTTACATTTTTGAGAGTGAAAAAACTTACAAAAAAATAAAACTATACACCCCTAAAAGATATATCCTATGTTAAAAAAAAATACTACTCTTCGCATTAATACAGCATCAATTATTTGTTGCTCTCTTGTGGAGCAGGAAATGCGGACCATTCTACAGGTTAAAAATATCTTCTTTGTTCAGCCAAAATATATTTGTTTAATCTTCATGTAATAAACACATACCTATATATGTAAAGAAAACCAGTTCATTCATATACGAGTGTTTTCCTAAAGTTACCCATGATGCAATACGACCTTACCCATAATGCCTATTAGAAGTCACAATAAACAGCTGTGAATGATAAAGAGTGGATTGCTATTATTAACCTATAGGACTACATTAATATCAACTCGGATTAATATTAATTAAATATTCTGAATATATAATGATAATCGGAATAAGGGCTTTAAACGTAGTTTCATTTGTTACAGGTGAGTGAATGTCTTGTATTAACAGCTAACAGCTTGTAATTAATGTAAATATGTATTGTAAATAAAATCCGTTGATACAGACATAAACAAAATTAAGTCTTTATAGCACTACCTTAGAGAAACCAGTTATCATTTTATATATATTTATATACGAAGATAAGAAGTTATTGTATATAAGAATCATGAAATGACCTAGGAAAAATGTAAGCATGCAGGAGGTAGACAGGAATGAAACCTTAAACTTTTTTTTTTTATTATTAATTGTTTTCATACTTCCAATTTGATTCATCATGTCATAAGAAATCTTAGAGCATTCCACCTTTTGGTATCTTGCTCAAGCAGGTCTTCTTAAATCTTGTTCACTGCTTCCTACCTCCTATTTCCCTAAAGATGTATTATTTTAGTGGGTTTTTTTTCTAATATCTATCGACCATTTTCTAAAAAAATCATCATTCTTAAATAATTAAATACATAACAAATTATGATAAAATGGAACGAGATATACCACAAACTAGTGTTTTGTGGTATAAGTTCTTAGTATCTTTTATTTCCTTAAGTTTATCATAAGTTCTTAGTATCTTTTTTATTTCTATGCTCCTAAGTTTATCAATGTCAAAAGATCTATCCTAATTTATACCTGGATTTATCGTCCGATTAGCCATAGCAGCATAAAGTGACGTTAAACGAAATAAACAACAACAACAACTATTTATTGGTATTTACAACTGTATACATTCTGTACATTGTGCACTTCTATAGAAGTTCTACATTAAAAGGTCTCTTCGCCTTTTTCTTTTGAGACGCCTCGGAGGATTATTGGGAATTTAGTGTAAGGCAACTTGAGAGACTAGTTGAATTGGACTAGTGGGTTAGCTTTGAATGCTTTTCTTGTAAATGTTGGATAAAAACGTCGTAAACGACGAGCAGTTTCTTGTATTTTTAAGTCTGATATATTTCCTTAAGTGAAACTAATTTTTCAATAAAATGTATTAAGTGATATATTTATGATACATGTACCCCAGACCAGAGTTTCGAGGTTATATCGTGAATATTAAAGCCTTCATATACTAATAGTAAAAAACACAAATCTATTTGATTTGAATCTTCCAAACTCAATCCTAAACACAATGTATCAGATGTGTTCGGACCCCGTACCACTCCACCGCTGGCATCATCCTACCATTTCAGAGCTAATGATGTGGCAGGAGTTGTTGAGTCATCGTGATCCCTGCCTTAGAGAAAAAGATGAGCAATTGTGACGGCCGTGATGGTGATGATGGTGATGATGCCTGATGTCATCCATACGGTGGTTCTTCAGTATCGATATTATCCTGGACGGACGTGCAAAGGCCTCGGATTTATGATTAAAGACATTGAATGTTAGTTCAATATAGACAATTGAGCAGCGTTGTATAATCATAACCCGGAGAAATATCTTCCGTAATAAACTTAATGCAGTCATATATTACAAGGGGGGAAGAAATATTGAATTAAATAAAAATTGGAATAGGCAGAAACTTGTGTCAATTTTCTAAACTCTTTTAAATGCATCAGGCAATGCTAATTGACCAGGCATTGACTAACCCAAAACCAATACTATTATATAAAAGGACAAGCCAATTTTCGTATGTGATCACTAAATACGCAAACTACTGAACCAATCTATACCAAATTTTAACCGCATCATCCTCATAGTTCCAGGAAAGTTTCACAATAATAAAATCTATTCATATTCAATTAATTTGTTATTACAAAAGCAAGACAATCTGTGAATAATAGTGAAGTTCAAAAATTAAACGATAGATGGCGAGCACTATTCCAAATGAGAGGTTATAATGTTAGTGTTATATTGATAAAAAAAAAAAATTACTTATGTTCAATTAAAATATTAAAAAAAGGATTTTAACAAGTGGTGCGAAATGTTGAAATCATTTTCCTATTTATTTACAATGTTGTGGGACAGAAACGAGGTTTTCCTCACGGTCATATTATTAAATGTTCAGAAATTAAAATCAAACCAGATGAAATCAAGAAAGTCATTTCTGCCTAATAACCATTACTCCCAAATCAAATTGCCAATTCTTTGATTTGGATATTGTGTGTACAATTATGATTCATCGACCTTTAGTTGTAAGAACTGATAATGCAGTCCAATATTCGCAAAAGTTTCTTAATATTTTCTGTTCATATTATTTATTATAAACTGCATATTTATTCATTAAACATTATCATGTTTTTGCTAAAATAAAATACAATTAATGGGTTTCAAAAAATAACAAAAATAAAACGTTTTAGTTGCATATTTTTTTTATTGAACAGATTAGTTTTTGGAAACAATTAATATCTTGTATAATGTCCTCTGTTAGCCTAAATCTGTGAGCACCTATTAGGCATACCATAAATAATGTTTTACTGGTTTCTTGAGGAATATCACCCCAGAGATGTTACAATGCTGCACTCAGTCAAAGGTCAATTAGCGACGGGTGATGATTAAAAAGCCTTCTCTGCAACGCGTCCCACATGTGCTCAATAGGATTCAGGTCTGGAGGCAATAGGAGAAGGGGCAAGCGGGAAATTCCCAGGTTTTCTAAAACTTGATGAACAAGTATTCCTCTATGAGGTCGAGCGTTGTCATCCAGAAATAGAAAATCTCTCCCAATTAGATCCCTAGTTTGAGGGAGGTATTCCTCAATAATTTCATGTGCATATCGAGCTGCTGTGAGGTTGGTTTGTCCTCCAGTGTAAATGCCAGCCCAGACCATTACACCACCTCCTCCAAACTGCACTGAAGGCACAATAAACTGGGGCATTGTACGCATTCCTTGTTCTCTGTAGACTCTTCGGTGTCTGCTGTCACTATACAGACAAAAGCGCGACTCGTCGATAAACATCACAGCATTCCAATATGTGTACTCTTCTAGTCGCTCGCTGCACCACATTCTTCTGAGCTGCTGGTGGTGAGCTGTTGCTGCAGGTCGTCTCAAAGGAGCATATGATGAAGGCCAACTTTCCACAAACGACTACGGATCGTTTGTGTTGATAAAATTCTAGGTTAAACACCTTCAACTTCATTGAGGATCAGGCGTGCACTATGAAAAGGGTTTCTCCTGGCAGCGATAAAAATATTTCTATCCTCTCTTTCAGTTGTAATACGTTGCGGTCCACTGCCCGGCCTTCTATTGGCACTCGGAATCGAGCTAAAGCCCGGAAGACGACACTTTGGGAAACGCCAACTGCTTCTGCAATATCAACTTGTCGGTGACCTTGATTACGCATTCTCACTATAATTTCGCTAATTTCGGGTTCAAGATGATGTCTTTCCATGTATATTGAAAGTACAACTGGATTAAAATACGAGAAAAGCTGTTTATTTACAAAATGATAAATCTTCATGTTTACTATTCTTTCTTCTTTCTTAAGAAAACTTGTTATAAATAAAAGGATTAACAATTGTTTTGACTTTGGTTTGTATTTTCAATTTTTTTGTATCCTACTAATATTGAATATATTGGCTTATTTAATTTAAATGACCGGATCAGGGATAAGGCATATCCCTATTCATTTTTGCGCAGTTTACATTATCAACTCATTCATTAAAAGTAAAAATTAAATGTCCAATTATGATTTTATATAATTCTCAATCTCCTAATAAGAGCAATTTTAGTCAGGTTAAAAATTACTGCTATGCGTAAAAATATCACTGAAGAAATAATGCTCAATTGCATATTTTAATACAATATTTTTTATCGATAAAAAAATAAAAATTGAATTATTAGTTAAAATTATCTAACTTCTTTACTAAGGAGAGCGGGCGAAGCCGTGACGGGAGAAGCTAGCAGTATTGACATATAACAGTATTTGTATATAAAGTAAAACATTGCAATCTTTTTTTTTTTTTTCTTCAAATAGGGAAACGATTGGCAATCGATCACTTTTTTGGACGTTTTTACAACCTTCCTAGCTCGAAAGGTTTGCTATCTCTCAGGATCTAACGATTTTTGACATCCGAAGGATTCTCCGCCATCTGGGGTTGCACTTCTCTGAGAGAACACGTTTGTTGGTACTCATTCCGAAACAAATTGTTCGATCCAAAATTTCTATTTTTTATCTGAATGCTCCTTTAATTTACTATAAGAACCTACATATGAAATTTTGATTAAGTCCCATAAAATACTCATACCAGCACTTTAAAAACCACTTACTATTTTGAAATCCAAGTTTTGTTTGGCATAGTTTTCACCATAACTCCAAAACTATTTGTCAAATCTAAAAATTTATTTTTTTAAACTAAAATCTGGTGCAATTTACTATCAGGCTCTATATATTTATAAAATTTTGATTATGTTACGTAATACATCCTAACCTGAACGCTAAATATGTATGTTTTAGCAAAGTATGACGATATTCACAAATTCAGTGGGCTGATTTGAGTGTATAACGTGACATAATCAAAATTTCATATATAGGTTCTTATCGTAAATTTAAGGAGCATTCATATAAAAAATAGAAATTTTGGATCAAAAAATTAGTTTCGGAATGATTACTAATATAACATATACAACAGAGAGTGCGACCTCAGATAAAGAGTGCTGAAATGAGGGGTGTAGAGTGCTTGAAATATGCGACAATTTTTGACTTCACAGCTTGTTTAGGAGTAGTTAGAAGATAAACATACTAAAAGCCCCCGCCCGTGGGAGGTGAGCAAAAGGTGGGGGGGGGGGAATTTTGATTTTTGTTTATATCTCGAAAACGGTGGGCTCTAGAAAAACATGCTGCAGATAAAAATTAAAGCTCATTAAATTTACCTATGGAATTAATTATATACGTATTCGTAGAAATTCCAACAGTTTTCGAGATATAGTTATTAAAAATCGACAATTTTAGAAATTAAAAAAACGTTTACCTCACTTTTTTGTAAATATTTGAAGCAAACACCAGAAAATTATATATAAAATTAAAGTAAATTTAATGCTCCACAATTTTGATTCTTACGTTTTTTCTGAGAAACGATTGTGGAACTCAATAGAAGAAAAAGTTTGACAAAAAATGAGGTGACATTTGTTTTTTCCCGAAAATAACCGATTTTCAATAACGTAAATCTCGTAAACGGTTAGAATTACGACAAATTTATATAAATTGTATAGTAAATGTAATTAGCTTTCATTGATTGGACTAATAATAAAAGCACCATAAAAGGTAACCTGCATACACAGAGTGATAAAAATCCAAGGGGGTGATCAAATACCTAGGTTTGAGTAACTTAGTGATAACATGTAAATATTGGTGGTGTTAAACCTTTTTGTTTTAAGTAAAAATGCCCTATTTTTGTAGATCAGACAGGATGATTACGCAAGACAGTGTACCAATATTTTATGAATACCCTGTAAACTTGTTACAACTATAGTAGTCGCGATATCTAAATGTTAATTAATTTACCATGAACTTGACTCGGCATTTGTTTTTATTCTACAGCGTGCATTTAAATCGTCTTGGACATTCCTCAGTGTCTGTCCGGATGTTTACAAATTCAAAACCACACCTAACTAAAGTATTTGGATTCCTTGCGGTACTTTACCTACATTCTTACGTGTCACCGTTCCAACTCATCATTCGTCAATAATTGCTATTGTATCAGTTTTAAAAATAATAAAGAGTTTTTCTCAATCGAGATGTCCCTCACTTCTGATTTCTCGTATTTTTCTGAAATTGTTGGCGATATTTTCTTTAAGCTTTACATTACAACCATGGTCTCATTTTATTTTTTTTTTTAGCTTTGTAGTGCTATAATTTGTGTTATAAAATTAGCACACACTTAATTATATAAAACCAAAACTATGGGACCTCGACGGCCGAGCGAGTTGGGACGAGTGTCTATGCACGGTCGTTCCTTCTTGACCTTCCCACCTTAGAATGGGTTGGTAACCAACAGGATAACCCGTACTACCCTTGTGGAAGTATATAAAGACGTCAAGCCCCAAAAAACAAACAACAACAAAATCAAACTAAACATATTTTTGTAGTGGCAAATAAATAATTCAACTAAAACTAACCTACACAAGCCACCTTAATACTTCAACACAACCTCAACGAGATTCAAACTTGGTGTAAGAAATGGAAAATAAAACTTAATTAAAAATCGCTTCAAATTACATTTACACTTCGACGTAAGACCTGCCCGCCTGTTTACATTGACAACCAACCTTTACATCAAATTGCAAAAGTCATATATTTAGGACTTGCGCTTGATAGAAGACTGACTTGGGGCCCACACGTCAAGACAAAAAAACAGACGATACAGTTAAGACTGCGACTTCTTTACTCAATACTTCACTGACGCTCAAAACTACCTTTAAAACAGAAACTTAACATTTACAGTTACTTGCTAAAACCCATCTGGACGTATGCATCGCAAATTTATGGACCGGCCAAAAGAACGCATATTCAGAAAATACATACATTTCAATCCAAATTCCTAAGACTGATAACAGACTCCCCTTCTTATGTGTCAAACGATACCCTACATGCAGACTTACGTATTCCGACAGTTAAGACCCATATTCATAAACTTCATCGACAATTTCATGGAAAACTACGTGGAGACATTAACAAACAGATACATAATATGGAAACAGTACAAATTCCTGATATAACTCGATGGAGGCTGAATATGAAGTGGATGAGGGATCTCCTAGTCTAATCCCTAGTAATTGAGTTTCACGCCTACAGATTGTGCCACTGGGTCCTGACTCCCTCATGCCTCATCATGTCTGTTGAAACTTCACATTCACTGGTTGTCCACTGTGTACAGTTGTAAATAAAATTATTATGATATAAAAAAAAAACAAAAAAAAAACTAAAACTAGAACGGATCTGCCTTCCCGATTGAATAGGTTGATAACCTGTAGAATAACCCGCTCTCCCTGCAATAGATGGATATCTGGAAGTTAATTCCCTGGCAAACACACTAGTAAATTGGTAAAATTAGGATTGATGAATTAAGTGCCTCTTCTATTGAGATTATATTATTTGAAAACTAGTTTCGAATACTAAACATTCATCTTCAGTTCTAAAACATACAAAATATTTGTATGTCTTAGAACTGAAGATGAATGTTTAGCATTCGAAACTAGTTTTCAAATAAAATAATCTCAATAGAAGTGGCACTTAATTCATCAATCATAATTGTATTGATCCTTCTATATCATCATGCGTACCTCAAGTAAATTGGTAAAGTTATGGGATGGATTTATCGAAATATCGCATTGAGGAGCCTTTTATCGGGAGGGAGAAGTATTGCGAATCTCTATTGAGATTTGAGGGATAAACCAACACAATATACATTTCCAATGTTGGCACCTACCAAATATACATTTACTTAGTAGTTTTTTAATGATCTAAAATTGATACTTCAGTGTAGAACTATATTTCCTTATGACGAATGAAGTACCTTTCTTTAAACTTCAGAGTTTCCAATAACCATTGGAATGATATATAGAACCAACTCATCTTTACAGCCTTAACATATGCTGGAGACATCTCGTAAGCATCGGGAGAGCATTGATAACATCATTAAGACTAAGTACCATAAATTAAGACTAAGACTAAGTAACATTAAGAATAAGTTACGCCTGAATCCAAAGAAAACTTTGGGAGATGATGTTATCAATGTTCTCCCGATGCTTACGAGATGCCTCAAGCATATGTTAAGGCTGGAAAGATGAGTTGGTTCTATATATCATTCCAATTGTTATTGAAACTCTGAAGTTTAAAGAAAGGTACTTCATTCGTCATAAACTAAGTCTATTCTCATAGGTTCAAAACCCATCCTGAATACCCTTCCTTACTATCAATTGCTTAACCTTTTAATAACCTTCCCATTCATTTTCAAAACTTTATTAAAAACCTAGAAGTTACCTTTGATCAACACCTATCCTGGAACGACCATATCGCCCAAATTTCCAAAAAAAATCCTTCATAATTCTTAAACAACTCAATAGATTTCGAGATTCCTTTCCCCAAAATATCCGTCAACTTCTAGTGTCCTCTCTTATTTTCCCTTGTTTTGATTACGGTTGTTTGGTTTATAGGGGACTGTTTAGTGGTCTCGAGATGAAGCTGGGGAGCCTGATGAACTGAAAAAAAAAAAAAAAAAAAAAAAAAAAAAGGTTACGTGTTACTTGCCGATATTCTGAACTTGGGTGCCTTTGATGAATTCCATCGGTAATACTTTCTGGGTACTTTCCTATTCCAATGTCTAATAACCAAAACACCTTCCTACATTCAATTAACTCTGCGTTCTTCTACCCACCTCCTAAACACTAGATCTCAACCTTTTAACCTATATATCCCCATCACATAAAACCGCTTCCTTTAAAAAATCCTTTATCATTCATCTCCTTCGGGAATTCCCTACCCACTCCTAGCGTAAACATGCTTCCCTTACATCCTTTACAAAATTATTTATTTTCATACCTTTTACATAATCAATCTTCCGCAAATATGTAAATAATTAAGGGGATATTTAGAATGATTTTATCTTTTCATATACGATTGCATTTTATTATTATTTTTTTTTTTTCCTGTCGACTTAAACTTGTAAGTAATATAGCCGGACAGTTGTACCTGTAATTTTGCACTATTGTTATTCTTAGGGGATAGTAAGTCCCAGAATAAAATTTATTTTTCATTTTATTTTATTTAAATGATGACCGTTACAACAACCCTAATAGAATTATGCTCATCGGCTGTGAATCGATATGCAGTTAGGATTGGTATGTGATACGGGCCAAAAACATTACCTAGTTAGCCGAGCCCTTAGATAGACCACAGATCGATAGTCAGTAATAAAAAATTCAATCAATCGATTCAAATCCGACCGCAGGACTAGATTGATAGCCCGACCTGCCCTATCGCCTAGGATCTAGGATGTGGGCTGCTCCTCCTTTCTGGACCGCTTAGCCTCAATTCTACGCTCTGATTTAATTTGGAGCTTCCAACGCTTCTCCATCTCTGCAAGCCTCAACGGGTTCAATGTTTTATTAGCCATATGGTAAATTTCTCACATCTATCTTCTCGACGTTAAATATACAAAAACGTTTTTATAATTTAATATAATCTCCAGAATGCAACATCTCTTACAATATAGCATAAAACAATCTGTTAAATATATAGTAACTCCTTTTTACAAATGAAATAAAATTATGTCTAGAATATTTTTTATTTTTTTTTAAACATGAAACAGTTTCTGATAAAAAATGTTGGTTATTTAGAAGAAAAAAAATGCATGTTTACTATTTATTTCAAATAAGTTTTTCAAACCCTCGGTGTTTTTTCTTATATTTTTAAATAGGTTTTTTTTTTAATAGTTTGTATTATGTTGAAATAGAAATTAACTTAAATTAAGGGTATATATATATATATATATATATATATATATATATATATATATATATATATATATATATATATATATATATATTTTTATATGATTGTTGCCTTATTTTCTATTGTCATTAGGTTGAGATTTATTTTAAACATTATTTTATCCATTTTATTTTTTATTTGTTGAATACGCATCATTCGGTACTTTTTTTTATCTCATTAACAGTATTAACTGGATATAAAATTAATTAATCCATAATTTTTATCACAAATTTGACCCAGACCACAAAATTTAGTACTTAACATACAAGAGCAGAGTGGCGCAGTGGAAGCGTGCTGGGCCCATAACCCAGAGGTCCGTGGATCGAAACCACGCTCTGCTAGTTTCTTTTTTATCTTCAATTTTTTTTTTTTTATTAAGTAATACAATATAAAAACGAGATTAACATTAGGTAAGTATAATTATTCTAATAATATTATAAATGAAAAATAGTATATATTTTTTTTTTCTCTAATGTATTATAAGAAGTTAATAATGAACACCATTGCAGTCATTAAAAATCTGTTTTTTAAAATGGTTATTTAAAACTAGAATGAAATATTAACTTTTTCTTATATATATATATATGCTATATATATATATATATATATATATATACCTTTTTTATACTCGACAAAAATATATATATATATATATATATACAGCAACAACCTTTTTTGTTAAGCAAATATTGTTATAAATCGAAAAAAAAAAGCACTATAGTTTCTTTTTTTTAAATAGTTTGGTAATAAAGTATAGAGGATAGTTAATTAATAATCTTGAAAATCCACCATATACATTGATAAGTACCGCATATCAAAATATAATTCAAGTTATATTTAATTCTGATTATAATTATATGATATAATATTTTTGATAATGATTGGAGAGAAAGTAAACTATAATATAAATATATTTTATATAGGATTGATTTTTTGTGTGTGTGTGTGTGTGTGCCCCAAGCATCGCAAAAATGCATAACTCGAAAGTTGCATTTCTAAGAAAAAGAAAAAGAAAAACATTTTAAAAAATCCTTTAATTGTTTATGCATCTATAATTCCCTTATATGTGGTTCTTCAATATTTAAGACATTTTATTTTTAGAAAAAAAACGTTTATTTATTGATTACTTCACAAAACACTACAATGTTATCGAAAACAATTATTATTTTATTTTTTCAAACGTTGTTAGCTAAGTTATTCCTATCGGTCTTGGCTAATCGTGACATAATAACAATTTATATTTCATTTCAATTAAATCAATATTTTAATATACGTATTTTTTCATTGCTCAAATCATGTTAATTATCTACTTCTTCTATATATATATAAAATATATATATATATATATATATATATATATATATATATATATATATATATATATATATATAGTTTTTTTTTATTTATGATAATAATGAAAATGATTCATTATAAAAAATAAATACAAGAAAATTCATTTTTAATCTTACAACTCAGCAGTGTTAAAGTACTATCAATTCTGTCCTTATTTTAAAAGATGTCCTTAGGGTGTCAATAACTTTGTTTAGCTGAAAGTATAGTTCTTAACGCAAAATAACGGTAAATTTCAACTTTATTGAACTGCTCTTTCTATAATTATAGTATAAATATTACTGAATATTTCCTTAAGGGTTTCAATAGCTGTCTGGTTTACTCTATAATTTGGTTTATTAATGTTGTTTGCTTTATATTGTTTACGAAAAAAAAAAAGTAAGAAATGAAAAATAAACTAGCAGAGCGTGGTTTCGATCCACGGACCTCTGGGTTATGGGCCCAGCACGCTTCCACTGCGCCACTCTGCTCTTGTAAGTTGAGTACTAAATTTTATGGTCTGGGTCGGATTCGTGATAATTGTAATTTATTAATTTTTACAAGATTTTTACTTTGTCTAAAATTAATTCAATATCCAAGGAATTACATTTTATGAATGAAATAAAATAATTAAAGAGAGAAAAGGTAAATTTCCCTCTGACAGGAAAAAAAACAACAGATCATTGATATGTCTATCCATAACCCACTAAATAAATAAGGGATTTCAAACGTGACTTTTATCATTCAACTTAATAGAGCTCCCAATCGGTAGGTCCTGGCGGCGAATGTTAATGTAACAAAAAATATTTTCCATTAAATTTCTAATAAGGAATGCATCGTAAATACAGCTCTTTTTCGACCCTCATAAAATGTATACATCAGGCTATGCTTAATCTCTGGCACTAACTGGGCCTGGTCCTTCTTAGGGTTGGGCGATAGTCGATAGTCAGCACTATCGATAGGCCAATTCCATCGGTTGAGAACTATTGCTATCGATAGTTTCTTCCTTTTTTTTCCAAAGCTATTCAATAAAGAATTTCAACTTATTTAATTAAATTTAATTATCCACTAACTATTTGAAATTTGCAGGATTATAAATTATAAGATTGTATCATAAAGATGAGAGAAAAAAAAATTTATTTGAATTATAAAAAAGGTATTTACAATTTACATGGTTACAATAATAATGAACAAATCAAATCTTCAGAAAAGAAAAATAACGAAATAGTTAATTTCAAGAGTCAAGTATGCTCCTTGAGCCACATATTTCCCGAAAGAAAAACTAGCATTTCTGCTTTTCCTTTGGCTTAGTCTTAGAGAGAACACTTGAGCTCTAGGAATTCAGAACTCAACTTCAAAAGAACTCGACACTGGACAGAGAAAGATCAGCATAATTCCGAGAGTTTCAAAACTTGAAATTAGTATAAAAGATCTATCGATAGTCGGTACTATCGATAGTGACCATCGATAGGTATGACCTATCGATATATCGACTGTCACCCAACCCTAGTCCTTCTACAATTTCAGTTGAATACTTTCCCACTTCCGTCCGGCTACATGAATTGTATCGATGGTCTTCAGGATACTGATAAACCAGTAGACCCAAGTCATAGTTGCACTTCCTACGATGTAACACATACCACAGACGCTAATGGAATGCGAGGAAACGTGAACCCAATTTCACAGGTAGGGCACCTTTCAGTAGATGACCGCTGGTACCGGAACAGGTAACAGGAACCTAATCGATGTTGGGCACATTGTCGTCACAGTACCTTCAATGATACAGGAGGCGTTGGTATGGGCCTGATCCCTTTAGTAACGCTATGGTTCGACATACCTGGTTCCCCTCTTATCAGGTTGGCGATAGGTACCATTGGAATTGGAGTGTGCATATTGTTTATTTGCCTTATATAAAAAAATATTCAGTTTTTTAATCGATATCAATCAAAAAAAATCCTTCCACCCTCCAAAAAAAAATAGCTTTATATATGGAGAAGAATAATTGTTTTCACGTTATCTATAAACCTTTTTTCCATTCTGTCATATTTAAATGAAGTGTGTTAGACTAGAAGGAGGAAGGTCTGATAATTATAGTTCTGAATAAATCGCCGAAGTCTATATCTTTTCTCATTTGGAACAGGTTCTTAAACTCCAAAACATGTGACAACCCTTTTTCTAGCCTTAAAGAGACCACTTTAAGTGATAGTTTTTGGGACACGCTATCAGTTAGCGATAAAATCTGTCCATTTCTTTTTTTTTTTTTTTTTTTTTTTTTTTGACATTCCTCTTTTAGCCTAACATTCTTTAAATTTGTTTTACATTAAAAAAAAAAAATAGTAGTTTTTCTTTCAAATTGTTTTTATTTAGATAAATATTCTAATTTAATTTATAATACACTTAGTTCCCACTTAAGATAAAACGCCAATAAGGGAACATCTCTGACATATCAAAACAATACTAACAAGAGTTCGAAATGGACCGTAATAGCAGATTCAGTAATTCAACAGTAACAGAATCAATATTTTTATAGCTATGGAGACCTTTTCGCTGAATGCTATCGTAAAAGAGATTAGAAACGTTTTTTGGCTCCTTAACAACACGCGTAATGTGTACATATGAGTCTCCTTCATGAACCCTTCTCACAACAAGACATAAAATTAAAACGTTTTAAAATGTAAGAATATTAAGAATTCATTAAAACTGATAAAGACTAAGGACCATTTACTTACTATTAGTAAATTTTTAAAATAAGAAATTAAGAAAGCTAGAATATTGTCTTGTTTTATTTTGTTGTTTTTTTTAAGAATCTGCCGTTATGTATTCTCAAATTTAGCGGTATACAAAGAACTGTAGGACATCTTGTTCTGCCAGAAATCGTTAACAAGAAGTATACAATTAGATCTGAAAATATACTTAATACAATATTCGATTCCTTAAAACCAAATAAGTTCCTAGATATATTCTAAGATAATAGAGTACCTTTGCTAGATAGAAAATCACAAATAAAAATAAATAAATAATTTCTTCTAATTATCTTTTTTTCCCCGAAAAACATCTTTGTTTCTAAACAAATCATTAAAAACTGTATGAATTTTGAACTAAAGGAGATCAGATGAAATATACTGAAAACCACATTTCTAAAACCATCGAATTCATTACAAATATTAGATTGTATAATTTAATTCAATCACTAATTCTAAGTTATCTACTTTTTGCCCATCTCTTTACTTTGTAAATATGTATGTTTATTTTAAATTTTGTTGATATTGTTGTAATGTAAACTGTATAATTGTTGAAATATAAGGGCGATAATAACCATCAGCAGTAATTTTCCCTTTAAGCCAAAAACAATAACAAGATGAAGTTAAAAGAGGATTGCATCAACTCTTACCAAATACAAAGATTCGCTGACGTGTAGGTTTCATCACTCACCACATGGAACATGACGATACAACTGAGTAATCGAACATATCCTCTTAGTAGCTGAACCGGTAGTTTGTATATCAAAATATTCCGTTTGATTTTTTTTATCATCTCAGCTATAAGTTTCATTCTTTTTTTAAAAGGTATTCGTACCGATATCCTATAGCTATGGCATATGAAGTATATGAGGATTAATAAATAAAAGCAAGAAGCATTAAAATAAAAATAATAAAATAACAAGAAGTTTTAAGTTTGCGAATTTTTTTATTATTAAAGTTTATATCCTACCCTTACGTTCATTACATCTTGCATTCGATGGGGTAGGTAGGTCTATTATGATTTTGAATAAATTCTTGAAGGATATTAATGCCATATCCGATGCAAAACTGTTAGAAATCATATTAATATATTTTTTTTTTAATTTTTATTTTCTTTAAAATACTGCTTATAGTCAAAAAGCCTGAGCTCTAGAAATTCTCTAAAATTATCAAGGCTGATTTTTTGATAGTTGATGATTCGCAAACATGCTCAGGTCAGTCAAGCTAACTGGTTAAATGGTTAAACCGAATTTACCGAGATAATGCAATAAACTTATCAAAGCTCCACATTGAATTACTTTACAACTTCTTTATTATGTATCAGAAATGGTTTAAAAAAATAAAAAATAAGAGAGAGAGAGAGATAGAGAGAGGAGTTTGTTGCCTGTCAGTATAATATTCTTTAAAAAAAATGAATAAAATAAAATAATTTTTTTCTTGTAATTTGTTTGCGATAGTTTCGACTACATGAAAAAATATATAGTGATATATTTCATTCATTATCATATAAGTGGATTCAGAATTTATTGATTTTAAACGTACTGATCAAAAAAAATAAGTAAAAGGTACTTATTTTTTTATGATATCTCTTACATGAAATGTAAATGTGTGACTGCAATATTTGAAATATGAATATGGTTTCTAATGTTGGGATAATTTGCTAAGAATTTTAATAACCAGCACAGAGTAATGTCTTCAGAAGAATTCCTCTTAATGTCGTAAGAAACTACTACGTTTCTTACCAGGAACATTTGATCCTAAACAAACAATTGAAAATAACAGTTCAAAAAATTACTATCGCTTGAGTTCAACTTAAATCTTTTTTAATTTATATAACTACCAGGAAGAGTATGTTTCCCGTTTTCCAAGGCTGACTAAATCAATACCGCTAATAATAGGTGTTTTCATACGATGAAGGATGCATCACAACTGTAATTTCGATTTAATTTTATTAATTCCTCTAACAATCTCCCTTTCGAATTGAATAGAATTATGACTTATCATTATCAATTTTTTTATTATTTTACTTATAATGTCCATTTTTTAAAATTTAGTTTTAGTAACCTACAAGTATTTCTAAAAATATTGAAAGTTTGAAAAGTATTTAAAATATATTATGAATGCGGCAGTATCCTCTTTTAATCCATGAAACTCGAAGGGCCACTCACTACCTGAAAGGGTGAGTTTGCACCTGCTCGCGACCCAAACGCACCTAAACCTGAGATTAAATTAACAAATTTAAATATTCTTTTTATTATACAAAACAAGTTTTGCAAAACAAGGCCGCATCATAACTAAAGAACCTAATTAAAATTATATTTCTTTATTTTGTTATTTTTCGAATTTTGTTTTATAAAATTTTTATTAAATAAAACCTACCTATGTTTCTCTAACCCATATCTTTTAATTTATCGCTAGGTTGCTGTTACTAGATAAAATCAGTGGCGGGGCTATTAGAAACAAGGCCCAAGAAATACCCAATGTAAAATCAACTTACTCTCTTTCATATTTCTTTTCAGAAAATTTCGAAAATATCGCTTATGTTTCATCAATTATATCAGGGATTTCACTTTTAGACGGATGACTACTTATTGCAATGAAAAATCATAATTTCTACTTGGAATATCGAATAATACCAAAACAAGCCTAGTCCGATTTCCAGATTTATTTTTGTTTTATTGTTTCCCTACTAGATTATGTTTAAGTGGAATGTGTTTTCCCAAAAGTTGTTGAATCACATTTAAAACGGCAGTACAGAAATAGGGCCTCACTTTTTTACGAGATTTTTTAACGATCTTTATCGCACAGCTATGAAAAATGTTCAAAAATGGACTTGGCTGGATTTAGAATTCAACACCTCATATAAGCCTCATAAAAAGACTTCATTCATTTCAATCGAAAATTCTTAACTTATTATAATAGTACTTTTATTTGTTAGTGACACAACGTAACCTGCCGACTTGGCGAATTCATAGACGGAATACATACATTGAAATGTAAAAATAAATGTATCAACTTGTATTCCTACATACCTACGAAAGAGATTGAAAATGATATTAATGAGATAGCTGTTATTTTAATCCCTTAAGATAATCCAAAGACTTGCATTCGCTTATTGTTCTCACACGTCTTTTATATATTATTTATTGACCATACCATCCTCTGATTTCAGATTTATTCTTTCCCAGGTATGGATGAATCATTTAAATAAATGAAACAATATTTCTAAATATAAATGAAGCAAGATGGTTGCTTTGTTTTTACGAAAATCTAGTTTCTTCCATCAGACAATTTGAAAACAGACCGACAGTTTAACTATTATATTTTTGTATACAAATCTGAAACTGTTTGAAAATCGATCAATGTGACTGGTTTTAACTGAAATCTCAAGAAATTGGCATTACTTACTTTATAAGAGATCTTTATTTTAATACAACAAGTGAGAGTATATTTTTCAACACAATTTTTTAATCTATAAAACGCCAGTAAACTTAACTTTCTTTTATTTGTTCTATTTTTCGAGTGTGAAATATTCAAGGTCAGAACTTTATTACAACTTTGAATTAAGAAAATCAAAACTTTAATCGATTAGAAAAAGGTTTTTTTAATTATTTTACACCGAAAAATACTCTTTTTTCACAAAACAATTTCTAAACATATAACCTCAATTTCTTTCAAAGGCATAACTGCTATTTAATCTTTAATTTTCCTCGACATTTTTCGGAGTACTCTTATCCTGAAGATGTAGCAGTGTACTCCGAAACTTGTCGAGGAAAATTAAAGATTAAATAGCAGTTATGCCTTTGAAAGAAATAAAAATTAAATCTCCTTCAATAAAATAGTTGATTGATAACCTCTATACAAAATGTGTTGTATTCTCTAAGAGGTTGCTAAAGGAAGTTATTATAAATTTGACTTAATAAATTAAAATGGTAACTTACCAATCAGAAAGAATTTGTTAATTTTTGTACACTTAATGACGAACTCTTTTTTTTTCTAATTTACAATTTTGGAAATTGAACTAGTCAAAATATACGATGAAATAATTCGTAACCTTCTCTGAACAATAATCTGTTGTAATCTCTGGAGTTGCTAATGGCAACTGCTGTAATTGTTGAACAATAAAGTTAAAATGTAATATCATAATATACCTACGCTACTCATTTCGATTTTATCCTCAAACATTCAAGGTTAGTTATAGTAAATTTATTTATAACACCATAAATGTTTATAAATGGACAGCATCGATGTTTATAAATTGGCATTCTATTAATTGTGATGATAGCTGGGATTTTGTCTAGAAAACATTTAAATTATCTTTTTTTCAGAAATTCCAATTTAGAAATTGAACTTAACAAAACAAAAAAAAAAGAATGATACATAATCTTCTCTAAATAATAATCTGTTGTAATCTCTGAAGTTGCTAATGGCAACTGCTGTAATTGTTGAACAATGAAGTAAACATTTAAAATTATAATATACATACGTTACGTTTTTGAATTTTATCCTCAAAAGTTCAAGTTTGGTTATTATAAATTTATTTTAAAAAACCCCATTAATGGTTATAAATGGACATTCTATTAATTATGGTAATAGGTCATGGTTTTGTCCAGAAAAAATTTAAATTATTCTTTTTCAGAATTTTATTATAAGAATAAAGTAGATCTAAACTATATAAATAACAAATATAAACGAAAGAAAATCTACAAAAATTAAAATAAAAAAAAAGGAACATGTTTCAACATCGTTATAAGATAGCATCAAAAGAGTTTTGAAATGAAAAGTAGAAAAATTAATTTTACATTTACCAGGCTCAATTCCAAGATAAACTCAGGAAAGATTAGCACAGATAAAAATCGAATTCACACAAATTTTACTTTAATTTTCTTAGTCGAAAAGGCAAAAACGAATGTTTAAGCTTTCTTCCATTTTGTAGCCTTATGATCTAAGGGTTAGTGATTAAAAGATCTATCGAAGTGAAGTTGTTTACTTAATAAAAAAAAAAAAATTAGAAAAAAATTAAAAATCCAATGGATAAGAAAAAAATAATGTAGATTGGAAAATATATTAATATATCAATATAAAAAATATATATAACTTAGGTAGTTAAAGTAAAGAAGAGGTGCTTAGGAATTGGTGAACCTTCATTTCTTTTTAGCTTGCTCCTATAGTTGTCTTTTCTTTTTTCTTTTTTTTTTTTTTTTTCCTTTCTTTCCTAGGCATCTATTTAGGCGCTAGTGCGTGCTAAATGCGAAGATAACAGTTGTTCACTTGTCGTTCACACGATTGCATATCTGATGCTTCAACGCGCACTTTAGGCAAAATGGTTTGACGAAAAAAAAAACTATATAAAATATATTGTAAGAAATTAATTGCACCATTTTTATCTATTTTTTTTTATCTATTTTATAAAAATAAAAATGATTATGATAAAAATGATTTTTTCTCGAAGGGCTTCACATTTTTTAAGTTCCAAAGATAATATTCGGATTTAACAACACAAAATCACATAAAAACCATTTGAGAAAATTCTAATATATTTTGTTCTCCTTCGGCTATTAAGTTACTGAACTATTATCACTTTAAAGCAGAGTTTGAAATCGAAAATTAAAAAAAATAATAATAAAAATCAAATGTTTGGTAAAACAATGAAACAGTTCCTGGATAGGAACAAAATTACAGAAGAACTGTGCGAAGACAGAGAAAAGTTTAAAAAACACATGCAGAAAATAGAGGTCTTTGAATGCCAAAAACCTAAAGGAAGAACGGGGACCAAATGGACCCAAGAAAGAAAAGAACGATTTTCTTCCCAAATGAGAGCGTACTGGCAGCAAAGGAGAATGAAGATTGTCAACAAACCTTCCTAATTAATATTTGCGTAGTCCTTAGAAGGCTGGACCGCAAAAAAAAAAAAAAAAAAAAAAAATCCGATCAAGATTTTTATCTGGAATTTTTAAAATCATTTGATGATTTTTATTGAGATCGTTTTTTATTTTTGATCATAAGTGATAAAAATCAAATTCTGATCATTATTTTTGAACAAAATTTTTACAATTAACAATAATAATAATTTTTGAGTAATTCCTTTCTAAATCAGAAAGTTGTATTTTCTCCATGATAATATCATGGAAATAATTAAAAAAATAATATT
Source organism: Euschistus heros (assembly GCA_003667255.2). Classification (NCBI taxonomy): domain Eukaryota; kingdom Metazoa; phylum Arthropoda; class Insecta; order Hemiptera; family Pentatomidae; genus Euschistus; species Euschistus heros. The sequence continues at coordinate 417,154 of RCWM02000328.1, read as the reverse complement.
GTATACAAACATATTAATCAATTTGTGTGTAAAAGGTGATTTTTATATTCTGATCAACATTTTTTTTTATCCCAATTTAATCATTATTATTTATGCAATACCGTATCACTCAGTGAGTGATCATAATTTTTAATCAAATCGATAAACATAAAAAATCAATTGAAATTTTTATTTATAAATCAGGAATGATTTTTAAATTAAAAATCAAATATAATAATTATTATATGATTTTTTGGAAAAAATAATTATTGATTTCAAACCCTGCTTTAAAGCGTTGTTTATAGATTACATATTATCAACAAATTGTAGAAAAATTAACGTTGAACAAAAAATACAACAAATTGCTCCCTTAAACAAATTATAGAGGATAAACCAGAAAAAAATCCATTTTCCTTCCACTTTTTACAAATTTTACATATATTGCTAGTGGCCGAAACCTTGAAATTTAGGTTATTGACCATTTGTATTGAAACTAAAATTTCATTAAGTGCAAACTTTTTACTTTCTATGTTCATTATTTTCCCTATCTTGATATTTTTTTAAACATTTTTTTTCATTATATTTTTTTACTCATGGCTAATATGAATCCATAGTTCTAAGATTAATTTATTTTCAGAAATTGCAGGTCATTATGGATATAGATTACTTAAAACGATTTGTTTTTTTTATTTTATGGTAATTATAGGTTTATTTTTTGTGTGGAGAAGGAAGAATTTTCTGTCTAATGGAAAATATTTTTTTATTATTTAACTAGCATTCCCTACCGCGACTTCGTCGGCTCTCACAAGTAAAGAAATAATTGTTAGGTAATTTTAACTAATAATTTAAGTTTTATTTATTTATCAATAAAAATCTTGTATTGTAGAAACGATACAAATAGATAGAAATAAATTTACAAGACTTTATTTCGAGATTTGTTCTCCTATATCATGAAGAAGAATGATTTGATTGTTTAGATTTCTAGTTCTGGAAAACCGTACTTATACGGAAGAGAAACAGTCTGTCCTAAAATCCACTTAAACGTTTTTTAAGTCTGGCCTTCCAATTTGTTTATTGTAGCAGTAAAAGAAATTTTAATCGTTTCATTTGAAATGGTAAATTAGTAGGAACCATTGGGATTATTGGAATAAATGCGACTTCCCCAGTCACTGTTCCAGTGAGAATTATAGTCTCTGTAATTTTGATCCTGGTACCATTGCACATATTAGGTGGATGAAGGTCAAATAAAAACATTGTAGGACATCCAAGTTTTACTTTTTCAAATTTAAGCTCGATATAATACCGTACTATTGTAAACCTTTCTTGCAAAATGGCACTCGCCACGTATTTGTCGATTTTGAAACCATTGGAATCCACATATGTATTGCATTATCGGAAATATACTTACTTACTTTTACTTTTGCAGGTTTTATCCCTTAATGGGTTGCCTGGTTAAGTCAGATCGTCCCTCCACTTCTCTCTATCCCAACAGTCCTCCTCCTCAAGTCTCCTGCCAGCCATTTCCTCCCCCAAACAGTCCTTCCACCGGGTTCGGGGTCTTCCTCTCCTCCGTCTTACCGGTTGTTCCCACAGCAGAATCCTCTTCGGCCACCTATGTTCTGACATCCGCTGGCAGTGTGCATACCATCGTAGCCTGCTTCTTCCAATCCTCTCCGGGATCCACTAGGGCACGCCCAACCTGCCTCTGATCTCATCATTCCTGATTTGGTCTAGGCAGGTAATCCTTAGGCATCTCCACAAGAAATCCATCTCTGCCGCTTGTAGTTTAGAGTTGAGCCCTCGGTTAAGTGTCCAGGTTTCTGCGGCGTAACTGAGGGATGGCTCAACAATACTTCTAAAAATGCGCCTTTTGTTGTCCGTTGAGATGATCGTGTTCCAAAGGACTGGGTGTAACATTCTAGTCACGCTAATAAATATTTACTTTAAAATCAGTAAATTTTATTATTACTAAACCTTCCATATACTATGAAGAAGATGCAATTAGAATTCAGTATAGATTGGTTGAGACGTTTTGTTGGTTAGTTATCACAAAAGAAAAATAACTTGTACATTTATATTGTTATATAGATGAACAATTACTGATGTATTCATATTTCGTTTTTATTTAAAAACCTATTACTGAGAAATAATTAAAATGATTACTTATGCTTGCTAATACCTGTAGACAATTATTTCATGGTGTTGTCTGGAGTCCAGAATCCATGGACTACAATTAACGGCTCCACAAAGTCTAAAAATATCTAGAGCGGATCAAATAATTAATGACAGGTTAATTAGCATATCCTAATTGTATTTGGATAATTTAAAAATAATTTTTTTTAAAATTATTTATTAATATTTACAACTGTATACATGACTTATAACAAATAAATTTAAGGAAAATGATTACGATGACATGTCAATAACATGTACAGAGCTACTGACTAGTAGCATTTCAATAAAAGTTCCACATCAGAAGATCTCTTGGCCATCTTCTTTTCAGACGCCTCGGAGGATTAACGGAAATTCATGTGAGGCAAGTTGGGGACTAGTGAATTCGAGTGGTTATGGGGTATACTATAAAAAAATAGGTACCTGGTTTGAGCCAAAACAGAAACATTAAGATCTCCATGGATAAGTTTTTATGCGACAAAATAAGGAGCATTGAGGATTTTATGAAGGCTTTTGTATCGGATACGAAAGGAATTAAAAGGTTTAGTGGAGCTCTAAAGCTTAACACGTTAGGCTCAAATGGATCTAAATAATATTTTGTAAATAAGTCATTTGTAATATGTTTGGAGCTTTAAACGCATTTCTAGCAAATGTTGGCGTAAACGTAGTAAAATTGTCGTTGTTTAGTAAAATTTAATGACATTTAGGACACACCTTTTACTCAAACTCAATCCTCAGCACAATCTATAAGAGGTGTTTGGACCCGTCCTACACCACTAGGATGATCCTACCACTTCAGAGCTAATAATGTGGCAGGAGTTGTTAACCACTTTAATTCAAGTTCTACATTAGGTCTCTTGGCCATCTTCTTTACAGACGTCTCGGAAGACTATTGGAAAACGAGTGTGAGGCGAGTTGGGAGACTAGCGGATTTGAGTGGGTATGGCGTTTCCTATGAAAGGATAGGTATCTAGTTTGGGTCAAATCAGCAACATATAGAGCATTAAGATCTAGAAATATGTTTTTTTTTTGTAACAATATAAGAAGCATTGAGGATTTTACGAAGGATTTTGGATTGTAAGGATTGGATAAGAGAAGATTTAGAAGGTTTAGTGGAACCCCAAAGTTCTACCCACAAACTTCTTATACCCAAATGGATCTATTTATTGCCATGTATATAAGTCTTTTGTAAATGTAAGTAAATGTTAGAGTATTCGGAAACAACGAGCAGTTTCTTGTATTTTAATTCTGGTTGGTTCATAAATACTAATTTTTAAAACCTAATGAAATAACTGAAATTTTTCGCAGAGGTACGCCATAGGCCACACCTCGCGTGCCGCTTCCTCTCCAAAACCTTATGGAAATGATGGTATTTCCTGGATGGTTGCACCCACTCGCATTAAGATCTCCTTGTTATTAATTCATGAGGAAGTGAGCCGAGCATCTACCGTTAGGGTATTCCTCGCTACAGCACGTAGTTGGTTTCTTATTGGGCAAGTCATTTCATAAGAAGAAGGAACGGGATTTTGTGTGTGCGTGTGTATGTCCGAACATATATTTCATCCATGAAATAAAATTGTGAATAGATTTTATGATGAAATGAAAAATAAACTTTATTTTGGAATAGACTGTCCCCTAAAAATATTTAAAATGCACAATAAAAGGTACAATTGTCTGGCTGAGATTAGTTACAAATCAGCACATCGGTATTACAAATTAAATTATGAGAAAAAAAGAAGAGAGAAGAAACAAGAAAAAAAAATATAATTAAGAATGAATCAATACCTTATGGTATTAAAACTTTAATAATTATTAAATAAATCAAACTTCACTTCCTATGATTATTAATCTGAACTTTTATGTACAAAATTTTCATTATTTTAACATTAATGAGACTTTTAAGTTTAATGATTAATTTGACATGAGTTTAAGATTAATGATAATTTTAAGACTTATTACTTGTAACTAAGGCTTTAAGTATTAAAACCCACACCATTTTACAGGAGAGAAAAAAACATTTTTTTTGAATTGAATCACCATTCAATTTTTCCGAAAAAAAATAATTTTTATTTTTACAACCTTTGGTGTGTAATTCGAAATCGTTATTCTTATTTAAATGATTAGTTCTCTCAAATTATTTATAAACAAAAACAATTTGGATTGAGCTGGTTTAAAAAAAACCAAAAAAAAAAACCTTCCTTTCAGATTTCAATTAAACTCATGTTTTCCCTCAATTTTCTGCCATGTATTAGATTGTAAAATAAAAAAGTGAGTCAGTTACGTAGGCCATTGTTCATATTAATGTTGAAAATTTATTGTTAATCGGAATGTACAAACAAATTGAAAATACTTAAATAAATTGACAAAATTTGCAAAAAAAAAATCTTTAAAAAAAATACTACTGGTAGTAGTATGAAAAAAAATTAAACATTAAACTTATTCTAAACAGATTAAAATGTCATTATTACAAACCTGAAGGGATAAAATGGATGATAGTAGAATAATTTGTTTAGATAAATACATTTTTATTACAATTTACCTTGACAACAGATTCTTCTTCTGCATTATTTTCTTGTAGAGTGTCATTTATTTTTGCTGGAGCAACAGGAATTTCAGTAGCAGCAGGAGAAGGAAGAAGTTCCCCAAATAGGTTTGTAATTCTTCGTCACACTCTTTAAAGCACCAATATCTGAATTATAACATACCTCACCTCTTACTTTGATGTCGTTGGTGTAAGGCGGCATTCAACCGATGGCTGGATTGAGCTGGGTTTGAAAAAAGTTCAGTTTTTGACAGCGGTTTCCTAGTGGAATGAGATGGATTCGTTTCAAATCGCTAGTAAGCGTGGTAGTATTTACCAAGAACTATCAAATAATAACATAAAATTGTTTTTCAAATTCATTGATTGAGCTGGTTTTGATACTAAAATTTTCAACTATAAATGTAATGTATATTTACTAAATTAGTATAACCAAGATTATACATGGGTTTTAGTTGCACAAATATTTTATTTATTTTTGTTTGGTTTCGTTAGTTCATTTTTAGATAATCCATAAGCAAAGGGTATAATTTTCCATATTTCCAATGAATATTTATTATAAGGAATGGATTTAACACCTACCGTGGAAGCATGATCTCAATTGGGTTAGGTCCTGTATTGTGGAACCGGCTACCTAACAGTACTCAGCCTTCTATTAACATATTACATCGGCTTGTGACCTTCCTCCACCTATTTCCTCGATTGTGACATACCATATACATTGCTTCTTTAAGAGCTTCGAAAGAATTTATTTCGAATAAAATGGCGTTTTACAAGCTTGTGAATGTTTAAACCTTAAAATGTTAATTTATTAGAATGTAAATTGACATTCAATGTTATGTATCATATCGATATTTGGATTGGGTGAATAGGTTTTTTGCTTTAAAAAATTACCTCAAATTCAGCGTCGCGTCTCTCTAGAAACGCGGCCTCTGACGTAGGCCTATCAGATCTCTGCCCAGCTGAAAATAAATTAATGTCAGTTAAAAAGACCGGAACGTTTCGTTTTCGTTGTAGATTTTTTTTTTTCACAGTTTTAATGTCCTTATGTACACAAACTAGGACAGGGCATACGGGTTATCCATAAAGTCACTAAGATATTTTAGCCAACGTGAGAAAGTCAAAATTTATTTCGTCAGCCTAGAGGAAATTCGTAACTACCGTTCCTTAGAAATATTTGTATTTTTTTTAACCATCCATAACAAGAGTGAAACCCATACTAATCATAACTTTAAACAGCTGTTCCTAGTTTCAATTTCTATCAAAATTAACACAACACGGGTACAAAAACATTATATTGAAAAACATAATCATTACTATTATATAAAAGGACAAGTAATTTTTCGTTTTCGCTTCATATTTTAACCACTTCATAATTATAGTTAAAGGAAGGTTTATCAATAATAAAATCTACCAATTTCTTATTAATTTGTTAATAAAAAAAGGATAATGTTTGGATAAAAGTGTAGTTTGAAAATTGACCGAGAGGGGGCGAGCGCCTTTCTACATGAAATGTTACAAACTTATATAAAGCTTGAAATTGATAATAAAATGTATTGATATTCAATTACATTATTAAAAAAAGTTATAAATATGTTGTGCAGCATGTGGATTCCAATGAAGTTTAAAAAGTGACCGATTTGTGGTTAGAACCATTCCACAATAGGGTTTCCAATAGTAAAAGTATTATCCCACATTTCAACTACATCATTTTCACATTTTAAAGAAGGTTTAGCAGTAATACTTTTATGGTTAGAAATTAAAAACCAACCAGATGTCAATAAAATTATAAAGATGTCAATAATGAATCAATAAAATTATTTCTGCCGAATAAACATTATTGCCAAATCAAACTGTCGATCCTTTGCTTTTACGTAACCTGCAACCATCTAGTCAGTGCAATTTTAAACAGGTTACAAATTACTATTATGTGTGAAAATATATTGAGGAAATGATTATTAATTACATGATATTTGCTACAATACAAGATATTTATCGATAAACTAATAATACTTCAATTAGTAGTTAACATTATCTAAGTTCATTATTTATGAGAACAGACGAAGCCGCGACGAGATATGCTAGTTAAATATACTTATAAAAAAAATTATTTCGAAGGTAGAGTGAACCACAGTTGCAAATAATCAATTAAAAATAAAACAATAGAACTAATAAAATCATAATCATGCAGGAGTTTTTAACTTTGTAGGCCGAAGAACAGGTGTGATGTTCCGAAGGAGCAGGATTCGAGATTACGTAAGATAGAATTCGAACGGTCCTAGCGGGTACACGAACCTTTATTTAGTTAGTAACTATTTTTTTCCTTTGTACTTAGTTTTATTTTAAAATAAAACCACATATGGTAATCTTTTCCTTATTTTCGAGATGATTTTGAATGATAATGAAACCTTAGGGTACAGTTAACTGTCCCCTTTCCTCGCATTCCTTTCTTCTTCTCGGTGTAGATTCTCCTGATAAGTGAAACTCTTTTGTTTTAGCACTATCTGTTTCAGAGGTGCACACTGCGGCGGCACTAACTGTGTCAAACCGACTCGGAGAGCGCCTACTTTCCTGGCGTTGAAGTCACCGGATCTATCCCCATTCCGGGTAGCTCACTGTCACCGGCGTCAACAAGTTTTAATGAGAAATGGTAATTAATAATTAATTAATTAATCTATTTTTAATTATATATAAAAAATGTAAATGCATTGATTTTATATGATCCATAATTGAAAATATAGATCAATATTGGGCCATATTAAAAATAAAATTAACCTAATAAAAAAAAACCCTCAAATCATTAAAATTAACAGTTCAAAATATTTGACACATATAAAGAATGAGAATTCTGGTTAAAAAAAAATAAAAATTAAGGCAAAAAAAAAATGGACGGGTAGTCATAAAATGCAACATAGGTTATAGGACATGAATAAAAGCGTAAAATTCTGAAACCAGTCAATTCCAGTTTTTAGATTTTTTTTTATAGTTTTTCTACTTATTGCCTTTGGGGGGAGGTTTTCTCCCCAAAGTGGTTAAATCATATTGAAAACGGCCTCTTCCTAATCTAGTCAGATCTTTTACTTTTTGATCGAACAGCTGTGAAAAATTTCCAAAAATGGACTTGGCTAGTTTTGGAATACTACTCTTCAATTATCCATATTTAAACTATGACAAAATATAATTGAAAATATCATAAAATGTACCATTTAGATTTAAATTTTGAATAGTTATATCAATATTCATAAATGTTTATAATATAATTGGAAAACAATTTATGAAAATACATCATATGACTGTAATATTTTTTTCTATCCTTATCAATAACATATTTTAATTATAATTAAATTATAAATCATTTAAACAAGAGCAGAGTGGCGCAGTGGAAGCGTGCTGGGCCCATAACCCAGAGGTCCGTGGATCGAAACCACGCTCTGCTAGTTTCTTTTTTTATTTTCTTAAAAAAAAAAAAAAAAAAAAAATAGTTATATCTGTACTTATTATATAAAAGGACAAGCCTTTTTTTGTTTGTGATCACTAACCAAGAAAACTACCGAACCAATCTGTACCAAATTTTAACTACATCATCTTTAAAGTATCAGGAATGTTTAACAATAATAAAATCTACTAATTTACAATTATTTCGATATTAAAACACCGGTAATAAGTGGATAACAGTGGAAAGTTGACCGAAATTGGCCACCATTATACAAGAGAGATATATAGAGCTTGAAATTGATTATAAAATTATGATTGAAGAAGGTTTAAAAATGTGGTGCGACATGTGGATCCCAGTGGTTTGAAAATCGACCGATATATGGTGGCTCGATTCACATGGTCATACTACTGAGCCCATCTGTTCCAAATTTTAACTACATTATCTCCATAGATTTAGAAAGTTTTTTAGCCATATCACAATTTATAAATAATAAAAATTTAAATATACAATGTTGGGTGGCAAAAACGAGTTACGCCTCACTCTTATATACTTTTATAGTAATTTTACATAATCTTCAAACAGCTGATCTGTTAAATGGAAACAGGTTAAAAAATATTGCTATCTCATTGAGGCTATAATGCTCAATTGCATGTTACGATACATGATTTTTGTCGATAAATAAACAAATTTTCAATTCTTAACTAAAAATATTTAAGTTCTTTACTCATAAGGACGGGTGAAACCTCGACAGGTTTTAATAGTTACGTATATGGCTATAAAAAAGTATCATATAAACCTCGACAGGTTTTAATAGTTACGTATATGATATATATAGAAATATATATTCTTATTTGTAGAATATTTGAATGTAATTGTAAATTATATAGATATTATAAAAATTTCTCTGGTTGATGGTCCCGCAGTAACCGCACGAAGCTACTACCAATATTTATAAGGATCTTTTAAACTATTTTGAACCACAAACCGCACAACTTTCACGGAACATAGTATACGATTCGTTTCTCTAATATGCCATAATTTTTTATTACCCTATTACGAAAAATTTATGTTTTTCTTCTTTTTAAATTAAATCAGTTGATCTTTTATTACTTTTGAAAGTGGTTTCCAAATTTATTTTCTGAACTGAGCTAATCCTCATCCTAGTAATTTGAGACTCTAATATATATTTCAGAAAAATTTGTATGATTATATTTTATAAACTAATACAATAATTTATTTTCATACCAATAATATAGTCAATGGAGGCAGGACGACACTAAAAAAACAAGCACTCTGTAGATGTGATGAGAAGGTAGTAAATGTGCTCATTGCCTTCCTAATCTACGAGAAATATGACAGAGATGAGTGAACTGAATAGAAATTAGATTACTGAAAAGTTTCAGATAAAACATTGTTACTTATAAAATAAAAAACATTTATTTGGATGTGATATGGATTAGATGTAATCAACGAGGAGATATACAATAGAGCAGTCTCTAGTGGAGTGGGGATGGGATTCGTTCCCCCTCCACTATACTACCCTAACCTCCGAAGTGTACCACGTATGTGCTGCGTGATTTCCATGAATTTAGAAGTGTTTGCTTATAATTTTTTATTGAAACCAATTCTCTTTGAGTTTTTATTTTGTTTATAAACTCATTCCACATTAAGTATGCCTTTTTGTGCTGCAATTGGAAGTAAGAACAACAACAAGACTAGGACTAAAAATGATAAGCAGCTTAGCTTCTATAGGTATGTACCAACCGCAAAATTCTTTCATTGTACCTAGTCAAATTTAGTTCGCGATGGTGTTAAATGCAATTACTTTTTTATAATAAACTCACAATACTTTGAAATATTTGAATTTTTATTAGTAATTATAACTTTTAAATTCAATAAAAATCCTTTATATTAAAAAAGTTTAAATAAAAAATGATAAACTGTGATTTTATTACCTATACCTGCATCAGCAGCAGTCTAAAATAATGTTGGTGAGTTAGGAACTGGGTTAACTCTGGATAGTATAGTGGTGGGGGAATACTAGCCCCACCTGCCTGTAGTTCCGCCCTATCTCAATAGCTCTATTTATATATTTGGTTGAAATGCACTTGGAAAAAATGTGTGTTACCCATACAACTACGCACTCAGAACATTGCAAGTTCGAATCCGGTCTCGACAAGTTGGTATAAATTATTCAGGAAATTAATTTTTTCGCCATCCTCTTTCCTGTCAAGGAAAACCTCATGTTTACAACAGGGAGGACAGAGAAAAACATTAAATATATTAAAGAATTGTTAAAAACGAATAGTGTGGTGTTAATTGTTTTTAAGAGTTTGCATTTTGTACCTATCAGCTCCAAAAAATTTCCAGTTTAAGGTTGAGAAGTGTACGCTTATACACATATATATATATATATTTTTTTTTTTTTTTTTTTTTTTTTTTTTTTTTTTTTTTTTTAATTTGTAAATCTTTGCTGCCAACATCATTTTTCAACTCCTTCTTTACGTAAGATGAGAAATAACTTTGTCATCAGCGGCAGGGTTTTAGAAGTATGGTTTTTGAAAGGAGAACAAATCAGTTAATTCTGCCATACTTTTTTTAATATATATTTATGGACATTAGGAATGATCTCCAGAATATTGACCATTAGATACGATTTTTCTTATTCACAATTTATCCTGTCAATAAATCTTGACAAGCCTTTCTTTTCACCAAGGTAGGATTAAGTAAGTAGTTGTGATGGAAAAAAAATTCCTCCCGCTGGCACAGTAAACCACCGTAGAATACTGAACCTAATTTCCAGTGACTACTGTCACAGTTCTGTAATCAAGATGAAGTCTTATCATATTCTGTAAACATAAGCCCTCCATGTAACTCAACTACAGGCTGTAACAAGTTAGGAAACTCTTAAGGAACATAAAGGTATAATTACCGCAGGGATGGAAATTATAAGTTTCTTCGGCAGGTTCACATAATATTCATAACACAGCTTCCATTCACTTTTTCTACTATCACGAAAAAACGTTTGATAGTTCTGCAGTTGATTATCCTATTATTTCTTAGCATTAATAAAAATGTATTTTAACTGAGAAAAAAACAGTTACATGTTTATTCTATTTTCTTAGATAGATACATATAGTTTATATAAGTTAAAAAAAATTAAAACTGTTGAGTAAACCAGACAATTATTAACACATTTAAGGAAATATTTGAAAATATTCATACTATAATTATAAAAATAAATGATCAATAAAGTTGAAATTTGCAGTCATTTTTCCTTAATTACTATACTTTAAGCTAAGCAAGAAAGTACCAGACATTATTCCTGGAAGATGTTTTACAAGATAGTAAAAAAAAAGAAAAAAAAATTAGTTATTAACACCCTATGGATATCTATTAGTTATATATATACGAGTATATATATATATATATATATATATATATATATATATATATATATATATATATATATATTAGTTATGACACCAATCCTCTGAAATTCCATCTCTCCTCACATCAGACAAGCTAAATCCCTGAAAACATTCAAATACTTCTATTTTCAACACCTCCTTCTCATCCAAGCTGACGCTTGCTATCTACCTACTTAGTGAACATTTATTATTGCATTGCTGGATTCAGACTCAGATTCAGTTCTTGCATAATTTAAATTCCATTTAATACAAATTTCACTTTCTATGAATATAACATTGGGTACTTCTGTTGTACATACAAATCTGGTCATTGTACCAAAAGATTTTTCTATATTATTTTATTTAATTTGTTTTCTAAATTTTATTTTTTCTTATATAATCTGTAGAATGTTATCTCATTTTCTTTTCTAAATATTTAACTACCATCTATGTACATAGTGTCATTATTGTATTATTGTTTTTCTTTATTTTTTTATCTCATAATGTCTCTGGCCATATTTAATTTTATTTATATCTGTACTTATCTGTTATTCTTAAGGGACTTTGTCCCAGAATAAAATTATTTTTCTATTCTATTCTATTCTATTCTATGGGTATATTTTAAAATACGGGCCGCATTGAAAGTAATTTTACACAGTTGAGTTGTAGGATTTAAACGGATTTTTATAATGATTTTTATTTGGCTAAATATTCTTTTTTTTAATATTTCAGATAGGGTGTTAATAATCGTCTGGTTTGCCCTAGGGGATTTCAGAAATATATGTGATTCCTCCAATCTATTGTAAAACTTGACTTGAATCCACAAGTCGCACCAAATCTTTATAACTTTTCTAATAATAATTTTTATTATCAATCTCATTCTTTAGATAGCACAGTACAATTATTAACTGTCCATTCTGGAAGCTCGCCGCCTTTCGGTCGATTTTCAAACTAACCTCTTAAATAACAATTTAATTATTGCTAATCCTTCCTTAAACAATGAAGATGATGAAGTCGAAATTTAGTACAGATTGGTTCAGTCTTTTTTGTGATTAGTCATTACAAACGAAAAATGGTTTGTCTTTTTAAATAATGGTATGTTATACAAAGTGTAGCTAAAGGAAACACAATATTAAAGAACATCAAATTTACTCTATAAAAGTTATTATTAGTTTCTTCATTAGTTTGGGAGTTAGAAGGGGAGGTTGGAGCGTAATTTGAATATTGGGCTTCTTTCACCTGTGAATCCTCAGATTTACACTGACATGAAAATAAATTCCATCTAATTGAATTTTATTTCAATTTCTTTGCTAAATGTGCAGTTTTGTTAGTGGCTAATGATCATAAGCGAAAAATGGCTCTTTTTAGTATAGATACATGTGGTTTATACATTTTCTTTAATACATAGACTATAGAAGGAAGGAGTTACTTGTTTTGAATACAAACTGTATATTGTTCTCTATATCTTCTTTATCTTTTAGTGAAAGTTACATTTCCATCCTGGAACATTTCGTTTATTCGGCAACAGAACGCTGATTTTTTTAATGGACGTCCTTTTTATAAATGCTATTTATGTAACTTACAAAGCGGCTTTTTGGCACAATATCTCCACAGGAGGTCTTCAAGGATATTTTCCAACACAATGCCCTTATAATCTGCGGCAAAAATAATTATGTAAGAGGGGACGGTACACAATAGAAAAGAGATTCACTCCGCCAAAGAACTAAGAAAGGAAAGCCTTTCCCTTTTAGTTCCTGGCCCGGTCGTTCAAAACTTTTTTGATATTTTTCATATCCGATTCATTAAACCATTGACCCCCCCCCCCCCCCCACGACTGCACCTGCCTTCATATGGTAAGTAAAGAACTTATATAATTTCAACTAATAATTCACGTTTTATTTATTTATAGATAAAAATCTTGTAATCAAGCTCAGAGTTCAGCATTATTTTCTAAATCTATCTTCACCCATTGAAGTAAATTTCACCTGGTTGAAATTCGTAAAAGCATAATTAGACATCCAATATTTAATTTTAATGTAAGAGTTGGTAATCAAGATGGGCAGAGGCTATTTAGAAACTGCCGTGCATAATGGGCTGCATTATCACTGCTTACAACAAGGGGCTCACGAATCACATTTTTACACCAAATATCAGAAAGTAGAGAATTGACATTTGGGTTTGGTAATAATTTTAATTTGGCAGAAATAATTTTATTGGCTTTATCTGGTTTTATTTTAATTTCTAACCGTGTATGGGAGTATTTCTGGTGATCTCGAGGCCAGACTCAAAAGACTGTTTAACTGCTGCATTCGTTTTATTTTTGGGATCCCCGAGGAACGCCCATGCTTCTCAATTATACGTGGAGTTAAAGTGGCTCTTTCCTTCCTACCGTCGCCAGTATTTTCTGGCATCCTTTCTTTACCAAACCGTGAAATCCCAACGCCCACTTTACATTTCTTAACTCCTTCTGCTCTAATCCTCTGTTCTTACCCGCCAAACCCGTTCCCGCCCATCAGATTTGTACATTCTTGCTCATTGCTCCGCTGCTTTCGACAGATCATTCCTAATCCGATCCTCGTCCCTATGAAACTCCGTTCCTTACTCCATTCACCACTCAAACACCCTTTCCACTTTCAAATATCACTTATTTAACCACCTACTGTCCATCCAGATCCATGAAAACTGTCATTAGCCACTTAATAGTTATATAAAATATAAAAGTTTATGTACATGATATTTTATTGTTTTTACACAATTGATTCAAAAAATGAATCAAAATATTTCTGTTCCTTTTTGTCAATATTTTTAAGCTTAATTTGTCATAGTTATCACTATTAATTACTATTTAATAATATTTCATAACCATCTTGAGGCTCTAAAGGCCCCTGATTGTACATTATTTTTTATTCTCAAGTGACTTGAGGTCCCAGAATAAATATAGAACTTTTTTATTTATTTATTTAAAAGTATATGACAATGTGGTAAACCTCGTTTCTGCCACCTAACATTGTACATTTAAATGTTTATTATTGGAAACTTTACAGTTGTAAACCTTTCTAGATCTACGATAATAATTTAGTTAAAATTTGGTAGAGATGGGTTCAGTAGTTTTACCATTGTTAAATCTTTTACTGAATGGTCACACCACATATTTATAGATTTTCTAATAACAATTTAATTTAAAATAAATAATTTTTATACTGAATTTTTTACTCTATACAAGATCATATAGATGGTGCTCGCCACCTATTGGTCGATTTTCAAACTTAACTGCGCACCACATACTTATTGCTTTATTAATAACAATTTATATGAAAAACTGTAAACTTTATTATTGCTAAACCTTCCATGAACTATGATGAAGTTAAAATTTGGTACAGTTTCAATAATTTTACTATTGTATTCTTTATTGCGGAATGGTGCTAACCACGTAATGGTCGACTTTTAAACTTTACTGGGGTCTACTCGTCGAACCACATATTTAAATGTTCTTAAATAATTCAATTGAATGTAAAAAAATGTTATAATAAATTTAAAACTTCGTATTACAAGACAGAGTTAAAATGGCTTTATCCTTCATCCCGCATAAATTACTTCCTAGCCTCCTTCCTCTATCAAACCATCAATTCTCGGAATCCCTCCTACATCTATAACATCTTCCAGTTCAGATCCTCGGTCTCCTCCCGCACTACAAGATCTCGCTCCTCTGACCTGTATACTTCTTCCCATAAGAGTACATCATTTGACCACTCCTTCATTTCCCGTGCTACTTCCTTGTGGAATTCACTACCCTGTAATATCCATAATGCTCCATCTCTGTCCACATTTAAATCCCTTCTCTTTCAATACCTCCTTTCCCTCCAGAATGATACTGACTAGAAAAACTTCACAAAAAAAAAAAAAAAAAAAAAAATGAGCATTCAGTAGATGTAAATAGGTTTTTATTTTTTCTCCTACAGTTATTGGATTTTTGTAATTTTTATTTCTATTTTTGTTCTTTATTTGTAAAATTGTAAATAGTTAACCAGATTGTTAATTTATTTTATTTCATCTTATGAAAGCTAGACTCATTGTATTTATTTATGTACATTATATTATTCTTAGGGGACATCGTCCCAGAATAAAGTTTATTTTCTATTCTATTCTATTCTATTACACCATATAAACTCAACAGCAAAAAAAAAAACCGGAGGCTCAGAGTTGGTCTCATAATTTTGTTAAATACGTTAATCTTTTTAATTTATGGTAAGAAATGGTTTATTTATACGTTATTTACACATAATTTGCCACAAACGAATAAGTTTTATTAATTATTGACAAAAAATTATAAAATAAATAAAAAATAAGAAACAATTTTTAAAACTTTATTCTTCATTTTTATCCGGTTTTCTGACAAGGGATGTTCTTCTAATAGCGAGCATTTATCTATTTCTTCTACGGCGAAGGGTTCTAATCCTATCAGATATAGAAGAAATTAAAACAATCCAACAAATAACAAAGAAGTTGAATATGAATCCAATAAACTTCAGTTATAGGAATTATTTTTTTAAATCTATTCCTTCAAGACGGGAAGGTATGTATTATCAAAAGCATCGTCATAGCATTTTTTTCTGTGCCGTTTCTTAACGCATTTAACAAAATTATGAGGCCAAATCTGAGTGTCCGGTTTTGTTTTGTTTTGTTTTGTATCGGTCAATTTTCAAATTCACTGCGCACCACATATTTATCGATTTTTTAACAATAATTTAATTAAAATGTGTAAACTATATAACCTTCCTTGAACTGAATAAAATATGATAAAGTTAATATTTAGTACAGATTGGGTCAGTAGTTTTAGCAGTTATTGATCACAAACGAATAATGGATGATCCTTTTATATAATAGTATATAGGATATAGATTAGTTTTATGTCGTGTTGAAGGATGATTTCCGTATAACGGTCCACATTTAACGGGCCCCTGAACTGCTTGAAAACTTTTAATGGCTGCTGAGTTCCATACCGTGCTCATCGTTGATTGCATCGCTAATAGCTAACAGGACGTCGGCCCTCGTTCTGGAGGGATATGGAGCGTCTAGTGAAGGAGTCAATTATGAGCCTGCATTCGCCGCAAGCTCGAGTTTAATCACCAACTATAAGATATCATTCATTATTAACGCAACATTAACATTATTAAAGTAACATCATTTGAAGTTTAAAAAATTATTCTCAAAGCCAATCTATAACTGGCTACAGATGGTTTGATACAGCAGATCTCAACGATATATATATATATATATATATATATATATATATATATATATATATATATATATATATATATATTATATTTATTTATTTTTAGGGTAATAATTTTCTAGGACTTTTCTATTATCTAGTTGCAAAGGCATTGAAGGTTACATGTTTTGTAAAGGAAAAATTCTAACAAAATTTGATTAGTTTTAAGTCAAAAAGACGCCGAACATTACTGAAGATTCATGTTCATGGGAGTTTACTTTGGTTTTCAGGTCTTTTGATTAAAAGTTTTTGGTGTGTCGAATAGTTTGCCCCTACAGTCCTAGTCTATAGGCCCAGATATTGGGAAAGGTGCTGTACCTGTGGACAATTTTCACGTATAGATTTTTCTAATTTTCGTTGCTTTATTTATCTGAGTGGTTATTTTACCATTAAATAATAAATTTAAGGGGCTATCGAACCCTGGTGTCTTTATTTAGAAAAAAAAATTATTTTTACAGAAAATAATGTTTTGTAACTTACTGATTAGTGTTCATAGGTACCTTCCCCCTTTGTACCTGTGGACACTAGTGGTTGTACCAATGGACATTCATTTCTTCATAGGTTTCTAGGGATAATAGAAATGATATCTAGAAAATCAGCGATAATTTTTTATAAAATGTACTAAACAAACTAGAATATTTATCCAAGAAAAGTCGACTTGTTTATTAAACTAGAAGGCCAACTATAAAGGTGGCAACAATAAATTTAGCTTATGAAAGTAAATAGAAACTTAACTTATTTTTAAAGCTTTTACTAAAACTAAATCTTTTATGTACCTATAATTATTATTAACAAGTGTCACAGACTTTTTTTATGGAAAAAATCGAATCATTAGAGATTGTATCCATGAAAAGATGTAGGAAAATGTAATTTTTTACATAATCTTCCAGTGCCAGTTATAAAAGATGGCGGTGGTAATTTTCTGTTGTTATCTCTTATTTCAATTTCATAATCAGTAGCGGTGTCCGGAAGAATACATTTTGGGGTTCTATCATTTAATGAAATTTTCTTCAAGTAGCAAATGTTGAAGGTGAAAGAGTCTACTTTTGCTTTGATCAAAGCTATGAAATGCTTTATAACACAAAACATAGCTACCAACATATATTTCTTCAACATATAGCTACCAACATCTTCAATTTCTTTACCTTGTTCATAATCATTCATCAATTCATCCAAAAAAATTACAATCTTCGCTTGATGGATCAAAAAAATCACTATCTTCACTATCTAGTTTTTTTATAAATGGTGAGTGGCGAGTTTTCCTGTTGTGGTATCCAAATTTAGCTATTTTATATCACGCGAATGCCTACAAACTTTTCCGCTCTGTTTTTACAAATAATAAACAAAATGAAAAATCTGTTGTACCCGTAGACACTTCAAGTGAGGTACACTGAACGCCCTGTTGTGCGGAAAGCTCTGTTTTACAAAACCCGTAAGTGATAACTGATATGAAAACATATGAAGTTATGATATATTTATCGGACAACCCAATGAAATATTACTGCCTAGAAAATTTCTAAGTGTAGGTCTTAAAAAATTTAAAATCACCGGTTGGATTGGTCTGGATTTAGAAGAAAAAAACTTCAAAATAATAATTTCTACTAAACTGTTAATCTGACAATCTTGAAAACACACGTGCAACTGCAGGGAGATGCTTGCAGCACTACCAATTCGACAATTTCAATTTCCCTTCTCCCACTCTCTCTTAATTAAAAATGTCCACTGGTACAGCTGTGCTTTAGGTACAGCACCTTCCCTTATATAAATATATAGTTTTTTATATTAAATGTTTAGTTTATTGATTCCTATATAAAACTCCCAAATTACAATATAGGTACAGTTGGCTATCAGATATTATAGCTTCGTTGAAACCTTTTTTTTATTTCATAATAAACCTACCGATATTTCTCATATCCTATTTCTATTTGACCTGTGTTTAAAAAATTACATACTTTAAGATGTTTAGGGAAAAAATATATGTTTGCTTAATTTACGAATAAAACACTTTTCTAAGTAAAAATCCCACCTTGTTTATTTATCAAATTGAAAGAAACCTATAAATTGTAAATTTGAACGTAAATGATATTTGCTTTCATCGGATTTTTATCAAATTATGAGATTTTATGGTTAATATTTTCCACATATTTTATATTATAGTGCATTTAAATCAAATGTTTTTAGTTTTGTTTTTCGTTTCTGTACATTATTTGACAATCTTCACGTGCATATGTATTTTAACCTGAAGTAGCTGGAATTTCCTAGGTATCTGTTTGTTGAACAAATTGAATTGAATAACTACGTATCCGTCGAGATACTCTGTTTTTTTTTTTTGTTTTTTTAACATAATTTCGAAAATATGGAAATAAATTTGTAACATATTTTAAGGTGACATCCGATGCCAACCAGAAACCAAACCTATTTAAATAGCTCGTTTGGCATATCGTAAATCGACATCTAACCTTTTTTTGTTGAAAAAAAATACACATCGATAGTCATATGCGCACCGATATTGAAACAATTTTATCTATTTTGGATAAATATCTAAAATACCAGTTTTTGAAAATTTATCAGTATGCACGCGTTGGCTTTGATGATATTTTTTATCAAATCTAATAAACCGTATAATTTCACTAAAACTACTTCTACGCATGGTTCTGGCAATAAAACTTGGATAAGAATTTTCAGTGATATAAATTTTAAAAAAACAACTGTAACACAAAAGAAATACCGTAACTCACAATATTCAAACAAAATATAATAAATATGAGACTTATATTATTTGTAATACATGACTCACACTTATATATTTGTTTGTAATAAAGTCCATTTTCTTTAGCGAATCATATTCATTGACAAATAATCTGTAATTATACATGCATGGGTAATAAATACTACAGTTATTATTAGGAGTCAAATGATCCGTTGCTGTAAACAAGCCATTACATGTACCTCTCGGTCATTAAAAAAAAAATCAGAAAGGAGCTGCTATTAAAAAAAACCTTTGAAATATGTTTTAAAGTCAAAAACCAAATTATTTAATGCTATTTCCAAGAAGAACTTCTGCCAAAAAGACTCATTTGACCTATTTTGGTAGGTTTACTGTTAATAAATAAGTAAAAAAAAAAAAAATAGTATTTTTTATTTAAAACTGTTTATTGATATTTACAACTTTACACAATATACAACAAGAAAATTTGATCATAATGATAACAATGACATGTAAATAACTTGTGAAGAATTACTGACTTGTAACACTTGAATAAAGAATTTATATTAGACGGTCCCTTGGCCGTCTTCTTTCCTGACGCCTCGGAGGATTATCGGGAATATAGTGGGAAGCAAGTTGATAGACTATTTAATTTGAATGGTTATGGAACTTATTTTGAAAAGATAGATATCTGGTTTGGGCTAAATCAGCAACATATGGAACATTAAAATCTTTATGGATATGTTTAGTGGTCACAAAGTAAGGAGCATTGAGCATTTTTTGAAGCATTTTGGATTGTAAGGATTGAATACGAGATGAACTGGATGGTTTAGTGGAGCCCGAAAGTTCAACTCCATAGGTCCAAATAGGTCTAAATACCGTCATGTAAGTGAGTCTTTTTTAATTAATTAGGAGCTTTGAACGTTTGTCTAGTTGATGTTGAAGTAGTCTGTAACGACAGGCAGTTATTAACAGCATAAAAAAATAAAAATAAAACGAAATAATAATCCCAGAGATATTACAATATTACTTTTTGAATAAATACAGTCTTCGAAGGATCTTTCAAACAGTAGGCTGAAGGAACCTGTACACCTATCGCAACTTATAATCATACGAGGATCTCGGCGCCTTCTTACGGATATAATATCGGATTTTATCCTGTGATTAATTAGTTAATTAATGGATCGTGGGTAATAAAACAAAGTGGGAAGGATTGGGGATGAAGTGGGCGTGGTGGATGCCTCCACGTTCCTTGGCCACTGACCTCGCTAGAATGCTAATCCGGAGGCTAGTTTTGTCAACTAGCTCCTGGAGTTCGGAGTAGCGGTATTTCGGAAACGGATCTCCATATCGAAGGAATGGTCCTATTTACGAGATGAGTGGTTTAGACTAGAAATAGGAGCATTTGATAACTTCAATTAACATTTTTTGAGATTTTTGGATAAAATTCAGAAGCAAATAAAAAAAATAAAAAAGAATCACTTAATGTAAGCGTGATGGAATAGAAGGATCAATAAAGTTAGGATTGATGAATTAATTGCCACTTCTATAGCAATTACGTTAATTAGAATACTAGTTTCGAAAGCTAAACATTCATCTTTAGTTCTAAAAATTTTCAACACTTCAAACCTATGTTAAATGGATTATATAAACTAAAGTTTTCAAAAATGTAAGACAAGAAATCAAATATTTGTACCCACCTGACGAGGTCTAACAGATATCTGAAATATCTCAATCATGGAAGAGAAAAGGGGCAGGTGGGTTAAAGTTTTTGGAGTTTATTATGGGATTTCCTCTGTGACACACTGGATTTTTCCGTTCCTATTAGAAACAAATTTAAAATGGGGCTATTGGAAATGTTTATCTTGTCATTTAAACAAAAATCTTTATCGGTTTTAAACGATTTTATGTTATTGCTAATGATTCATAAATAGTTAATTTTAGGCTTTTCTACTTGATGTATTATCTCTACTCCCGATTCTTTATTGAATCTATGGTTAATTTCATTTAGATGGATAACGAAATTGGAATTTTGGGTCTTGTATTGGAATATTTGGTATTGTATACTCTTATATGTTCTTTTACTCTTTGATATACTGATCATCCCGCTTTACTTTTAAATCAAAGAGTAAAAGAACGTATCAGAACAGACAATAATAAGATCTAAAATTCCAATTTCGCTATCCATCTAAATGAAAATAAACATTAATTCAATAAAGACTCGGGAGTAAAAATAATACATCAAGTAGAAAATAGCCTAAAATTAACTATTCACAAATCACTAGATTTATTCAATCTAAATAATTTTAAAACCTATCTATATTATGTTTAAATGACAAGATAAACATTTCCAATAGGCCCATTTTAAATTTATTTCTAATAGGAACGAAAAAATTCAATGAGTCATACGGGAAATCCCACGGTAAGCCCCAAACATTTAATCTACCTGCCCCCTTCCCCATTCCATGATGGATATATTTCAGATATCAGTTCTTCTCAGGTGAGTACAAACATTTGATTTCTTATCATACATTTTTGAAAACTTTAGTATATATGTAATCCATGTAACATAGTGCTGATGTGTGGAAAATTTTATGTTTTAGAACTTAATATGAATATTTAGCATTCAAATTAGTATTCTAATAAAATAATTCCAATAGAAGTGGCAAATAATCAATCTAAAAAAAAAAAGAAATGAGAACAATTTCACGAACACCTTAGATGTAGAGAATCTTAATTTGAACTAAACAAGCAACCTTTTCCTCACTAGAAGTTTCAAACCTCAACACCTCTCCTCCCCACTGATATCTGTAATTGATTAATGTGTCATGTCATGAACATTAGGATAAAATTATGGGAAGAAACTGAGATATAAAATAAGAAGAAACGTATAAAAATCTACGTCCGTGCAATAAATCACATCGAAACCAAAGAAAAAATAAAATGGTTGTAACCAGCCTGTGCATATTGGTAATAACCGAAGTGCATATTGGCGACGCTTTCAATCAATTACAATTTCTACGAATGTCCGCTATAAGAAACCTATTTTGAGCAGGAACCGAAATATATAAATCTATCTTCAACTCCTAGAGATAGAAAAACAATATAAACAAAATTATTATGTATACAAAAAACACAATATATTAAAAAATATATAGCCAACTATAAAAATAAGAGGTAAAGCATAGTGTGAATAGAACACTAAAAACCATAGATGTAGAGTGTTCATAATTAATCTATATACTTGTTAATTTTATATTGATATTTACAACCTTTCTTATTATTTTTCTTATATGGTATCCCCATATAAGGACTGTTTATTTATATATTTTCATGTTCCATGCCTTATAGGCATACTACATTTATTAATATAAAAGTGAAAAATTTAGCAGGATTAGTTATTGAAATATAATCTAATAAGATAACAAAATATATATAAACAAAAGTAAGAAAATAAAGCAAAATTAAAAAAATAAAATCATGCAGTCAACAAGACACTACCTAGCCCATCATTAGTCAGTTTGTCGAAGTCGATCCTACGTATAAATGTGAATAAGTCAGTCTTAGATTTAGAAAAAATATTTTGTTCTATCTCTGGCCATGTTCCATGTTTGAGTATAATACTTTTTATTAGATCAAATCTTTCTCTTTCAAATTATTTACATTCATCGAGTACATGTCAACAATTTTGAATCTGTCCGTCTTCATTATATATGTTAGATCGTTTTAGATATTGCTTAGAGTTACCGTGCTCTGTCATTATTTGCGTTAGTATGTAGTTGCTACTTTGTATGTGTTTGTAATCGTTGCGTGTAATGTAAGGTATAAATCTGTGTAAGCTTGGTGACTCTGATGAGGTCACCCACAATTGGTCCCATTTTTCAACTATATCTGAGCTTATATCCAGCTCATTTATATATTAACAACCTTATAGTGTATATATAAAGTAGATGTTTAGAAAAAGTATTAAAATGAGAAATCAATAATTGTCATCCATACACACCCATATTTTAGTGCTACAAATATAGAATCAAAAATCTATATATGGGAGCTCAAAGGGCGAAGGTCTTATTTCGTGGATTCGAATCCCTCTTGTTTGAGTTAAAATATATTTCGTGTTAGATTCACGAAATGAATCTTGACCCTTGAATATTTTGGTAACCTGTAGTATAACCCGACCTGCCTGCCCTGTTTGGAGTACATAAGGACTTATGTAAAAAAAAAAAAAAAAAAAAATAGCGCTCTCAAGCCTTTGTTGAATTCATGATTTTTTTTTGTTTTAGATGCGTTGCGAAGTTGGAATTCTGTATATACGCTCTTATTATGTTTATTATTGTTATTATTTAATATTTATTATTTGTTTGGAGTAACAGTCCTTAACACAGGACCTGGACCTCTTCAATTTTTCTTCAGAAAAATGAAATAAAATGATACAACTAAATTCTGAAGTTAATAATAAAAACATTATATTTGACAGGTAGGGTAAGCTTAAATTAGTTACAAGTCTTGTAAATTCCTTATAAGACCTTAAATTAATAGCGAAACCACTGAAATGTAAACAAAACACGCGTGTTTAATTTCCCTGCCAATGTGGATACAACAAAAATTACATTTATTTAATACTATATGCTCATTTTAGGTTTTTACAAGAATCTAAATGAAATCTTCATATAAAAATATATAAATCACTATTCTACAATATTCGGGTTATAGGTCCTCCTTATATTATAAACATATACTGATTATAAACCTATCTTTCTTTTCTTTGATGTAGTTAATCGTTATAAATAGCCCAATGTAACATTATTAAGACGACAATTTAAATTTGAATTAAATACCCTTCTCTATCTTCCATTGACCACATGTGAGTTCCTAGAACTATTCACTTGTTTTCTATGGCATCTGCTGAAGTATTTCTGTAATGACTGTCAGTTTCTAATAGCGTGCACATGTTCTAGCAGCTTTTTACCTTCTGGCGGATGAAATTAAGGATCTTCACAGGACTGGTTGGCCATGGTCGATGAATCCTGAAAGAAATGAAACCCCGTGGGAGTGATTAATTTCACCCCTTTGTCAGGGTATAAGGAACAGGAAAAAAATAATTATGTAATTTATTATTTATCGGATACAACAAAAGGTCAATGCAGGCTAAATATAGACGTGACACTGTGCAGTATAATTTAAATGTGTCTATCTTTTCTTTATTTCTTTATTTTATCAATGGAATAGACATACAACTAAAGTTCCAGTCGAATCTAACATTTTTTTACGTAGATATATCTTTTTTGGTAGGGATTTATAGTTTTTCTGTATAACTTTTTCTAACGCTCAAATATGTTACATTTTGACACACTCCAGCTCTGGTGGTGTTGCTCGGATCGAAAATTTGCCGACTGTTTCATAATAAAAAACGTTATTGGTTTAAATGAAAATAATCATGTTTGAAATGCCTATTTTCTCTCAACTTTGTTTATTTCAAATAATCAGTAATTGATAATTTAATTTCATTACTAATTTAAGTAATTTGATACTTTTAAATCTAAAACGTAAATTGGAAATATCAGTACATTGTATACAGACATACCCACAATCTAATGTTTTTCCCATTCAGGGAGAAATTGAGTTTTTTCTTCCTTTTTTAAATTTTATTTACTTTATTTACACTATCAATGGAATAGACAAACAACTTGAGTTCCTATCCAATCTAATATTTTTTTCTTTTGGGGGGAAAGGAATTTCGAAATAATATACTTTCTAAAGTCGAATGTATGTAATTTTACGAAACGAATTTAGCATTTCTACTATCATAAAATAGTCGCTCAGTTATACCGTCACCATTGTGACGTTGATTGTTAACATTAAGGTTTACATGGCTTAATGAATGATATAGCGTATCTATACTCAAAGACTATACAATCTCTTATCACATTGTTCTCAAGATTTGTTTTGGAAAGTTGTTATCTTTAATAAACTATACACCCATATTGACAATTTTTTAATTAAGTGCCTATATTTTGACTTGTCTTGCAGGTCTTCTTTAGGGCTAAAAATAACAAAAACTGGATGTGACCAAATGATAACAAATCATTAAATTGATTCACAAAAGAATATCAATATTGTTAATTACATTTTTGAATTGAAATAGTATCAAGACCATGTTGAATGATACAATTTTTAATTCACTGGAATAATTGAATGATAAACTAAACATGTTGACGACTTGCAAATATATTTATCCTTTCATCCATCAAATATGCTAGAGGTGACTTGTAAACTACAGAAAGACATAGATAGCATTAACCTTTGGGCAGTAGAGAATGAATTAAGTCTGAATCCAGAAAAAACAAAGGTTATCCTCATTGGGTCAAAACCTCGCCTAAAAGCTCTTCCCTACTATCCACTGCTTTTCCTCAAAAACCGTCCAATTCACTTCCAAAATTCCATTAAAAATCTGGGAATAACTTACGATCAACATCTTGCTTGGAATAACCATATCTCTCAAATCACAAGGAAATCTATTTTTATTCTTAAGCAACTCTCACATTACCGTGATTTATTACCATTAAGTTCTCGAAAACTTTTAGTACCATCACTCATTTTCCCTAACTTTGACTACGGATGCATAGTGTATGGAGGACTGTCTGATAAGCTCGAGATGAGATGTAAAAGAGTAATGAACTGTTTCATTAGATTTATTTTCGGGATCTCAAGACGTTCTCACATATCTCACAGGTATTCTGAAATTGGGTGGCTTTACCCCAGTTTTCGACGTAAATACTTTCTGGGTGCCATCATATTTCAAACCTTGAAAACCAAAAACCCACCTATATCCATGACCTCCTTACTCTGCGCTCCTCCATTCACCTCTTAAATACTAGAACCCAACCCATCAACCTATACACTTCAGCGCATCGAACTGCATCCTTCGAGAAATCCTTTATTATCCGTGCTTCCTCTTTATGGAATTCATTGCCCATCTCAATTCGAAAAAGCTCCACCCTTACTTCCTTTAAACATCATTTATTTCTTTACCTCCTTATTTTCAATCTTCCGAGCTAATGTAAAGCATGAATATTTATGTAATAAACATTATAATAGTATACATAAGATGTATCCTTTTACAAGATGCCTCAGTTATTTTGTAAAACATAATTTAATTATTAATCAATTTTTATTATTATCTATTATTATTATTTATTATAATTAATTATCAAAGCCAGATGATCGTCCTATGTACTGTTATCATATGTTATTTTTGGGGACAAGTAGTCCCAGAATAAAGTTCATTTTCTTCTTCTTCTTCTTCTTAAACACTTTATCATTCAACTTAAAATAATTCAATTAAAAACTGTATCATTCAATTAGATCTTGATAATATTTCATACTCAATTATGTAATTAACTCTTTGGAAATATTTAAAAAAATTAATTTACTTTGTTAAATTTTGTTATCGTTTGGTCACTTTCAAATTTTGTTATTTTTAGCCCTGAAGAAGGCCTTCGAGGCAGATCTGAACCTCAGCGCTCAATTGAAAGTTTTTTGGAAACGTTCATGTGTAGTTTATTAAACCTGACTGCATCTCCAGACCATCTTCTTCAATCATTATACCATACAGTATTATAATAACCATATTGGTTTTAAAATGAAAAATGCACACGATGTGCGTAACTCGTAAAACAATAGGGCAGAAGAATATTCGAATGAAAAGCGAGGCGGTATACATTCTGAATTTGCTTTTACATTATAATTTTCATTACTTTTACATTATGAATTTTCCTGTTCATTTTTAAATGGGAGGAGATTATTATTCATTTTATCGATACACCTACTTGAAGATGGCAACTTTTATGTGTGGACATCATTTACTCAGCTACCGTAGTGATGAGCATTGCAGTTTTAAGAACAAAGAACAAAGATGACCAGTGCCAAATTAAAGCATCGTCTGATGTTAGGAATGACTGTAGAGGCTATGAGAAAGAAAGCACGAAGCTGCGTTCGAAACAACGGAGAACATTTTGAAAATCTAATAAAGTAACAGACTACTTCGATCTGGCGGTGCTTTATTGACAGTTTCCTTTATTCTCTGATAAACAGATTTTTTTTTATTTGCTTTTTAATCCAATGAAGAGTTTATTTTGTTTAGAATACAGATTTCTATCAAGCGATTAACATAATATTTTATTTACCAAATTTCCTGATTTGAATGACTAATTAAAATACAAATGTTTTTTTCTGGTTTCGAATCTGAATTTCTTCATGAAATCAAAAAGCAATCATTAATTTGATCATACTATTCAAAAGATGGTTAAATATTCAAGCTTTTGTAATATTTGTAGTTTTGTTGATTGTTTTTTTTCTAAAAACGGCAAGCAATGAAGTAATATAAGAAATTGTAACTTTTCCAAGCTGTTTTTTAGGTCTCAAGTTTTCAAATCTCATGGTCATTTGTGCCTTAGTCTTATAGGAAATTTAATGCTATATCCATAAATGTGGTCAAAATTTGAAAAATCTTTGAGCCAAGTGGAGATATTACAGCTTTTATGGCAAAAAACGTGGATTACCCCAAAAAAATCTTTGAATTTTCATATATCTGAAAAGGATTGGAATAGAAAGGTACGGTCAGCAGCATTTGTTTTAATTTTTTATCTAGATTCACTCATTTTTTACACTAATTATAAGAGGGAATCACCCAATATATTGAAACCAAAAAAAAAAAAATTAGAAAAAAGGAAATAATTTAACCACTGGGCTTTGCAAAATTGAAGGGGGCAAAATCTATATATTTCAAAGCAACTAGAAAAAGAGACATGAAGAGGATGAAGGGGCTATGTAACATTTAACAAAAAAACAAACTTTAAATATAAGTTACTCCAAATTCTTTTTTGTCACATAACCTCCTCGTACACCACACCTTTCAATCGTCAACGCACTATTTTGGATATCAAACATGCTGTACATTGACATGAACATACTTTCCCTTAAAAATCAGCTACACTACAAATATAGTGTATTCTCCTCTTCCACTTAAACTCACTTCCAATTAGGTCGCAGCATCTCTTTACTGTATCCTAAAAGAAGATATGAGAAGGCAGCAGCCAAGTGATCTAGCTATATATTTATTTTTATTTTTTATTTTTTTTATAATATTTGATATTACACTAGCAGACGTATCTGATAAATATTTTATCTTAACAAGCGAAGTATGCAAGTTGTGAAATTCTTGGTTCCTACGAAAGCTTGAACAAAAGCTGGGTTCAACCGAAAAGTTTCCCTCAGTTATCGACTAATCACATTTTACATAATATTTTTTTTTATAATTATTTATTTTAAACAATTATTTCATAACGGTGATATGTGATGCTGTGAAAGTAGCCGCAGGCGCAATGTGAGTCAGTGGTGGTGGAGGAATGTGGGCCATGGTGGGGGAGTCCTGGCTCAGTCTTCACCCTCAGCGGGTATCGTGCAGTGTCTGTGTGTACTCTCCGAACGGATCTCCTCTGGACTTATGCTTCAACTTAGAGGATTGTAACTATTTCTATAAGGTACGTCATTAGGATAGGTGTTTATACATTTTCCGATTCTTCAGATCCTCAAACCTATTATTAAAAACCCCTAAGGATTCGTTAGGTGTTGAAAGTCATCATGTTTTAATATTGTAACAGAAGCCTATAATAATTATCGAAACACTGATGAATGTATATAGAAAAAAAAAGAAAAGAAAGCGTACCTTTTTAATTCTTATGTTGATATGAATCCGCTTATTATTGTGTTAGGATATTAAGACATCACTATCGAATTGAAAATAGCAAAATTCATTTTTATTGAATCTCCTTGAACTTCTAAGCCTAAAGCTACTTCTAAATCTGTTTTCTTGAGCACAAAAATAGTTTTAAGTAAAAAATATCTAACTTTATTATTAGTGACATTCCTTATATAACTTTAGAATACTGCAATCTATTTCACATATTTTTATCGGTCAGATATATTAAGCAATAATCTAAATAAATAAAGAGCCCTCAATCGGTCCCTCAATGAGACCTCTTACCTTTCGATACGGCCATAAGGAAGGAAACTTCTTATATAGCACTTGACCCACTAAACACATATTCGGTTTACTATGTCGTTAGTTAACTCTTAATATAAATATAAATAAACCATATTAAAATAATAAAACTATCTGAATCATTTTAGAGTTTATACAGAATGTTTCAATGTATTAATGCTGTTTCTTCACGACCTGAAAATCAGACCACTTCCTCCATCTTCACCTCTTTAAGTAAACAGTTTGTTAACAAAACATTTTATCCCAACTAACCTAATTTAAAATCGCAAATGTTTTGTTATTAGAAGAATTATTTTTTTATTTTAAATCCTAAATCCTATTGACTATTTCCTTTTTTAATATCAGTGTTAATTTTAATTGTTATAAACATTTAATGAAACCTTTCGATATATATTTTCAATACCATTTGGCGGTTGATACCTACCTTATTTATTCATAAACATAATTTTTTTTTGTTTGAATTAAGTATCTTATCTAAGCTAATTGATATGCTCTTACATAAATATTTAAAGCATAATGTCTACGCCCATGTTCGATCCGTTACTTTACCACCTATTATAGTGTAGTGGAATAATCAAATACAATATCCATTCTGTTCAATGCAAGAACTCAGATTGCCTGGCCTCGTATATCTTTTGTCGTTGGCGACAATATCTTTGAACTATAGAATATGTCCGTGCAAGACTAATTAGACGGTCTATAAAAAAAAATTTCTCATTAGGACTCGCTGTAAAGCCTAGCCAAGATGTGAGTACCGCTAAACTCCTGCCGAGTCAGCAAGGTGTAACGGCATTTCCAGCGGCCTCAGCCAACGAGGGAATTCCTGGGAACTTTTATTTTGAATAATAATATTAAAAACATCAATTTACGATAATATGATTGACGTCATCATTAATTTTATATATATTTTCGACACCCTGCTTTGTATAGCATCATAAAATACCTTTTCAATATGAACATAATTTAATATTATATTATAAATAGCTACATCTAGAATTTTTACATTTTTCCGTTGATCCTTCTTAACAGCTTTCTTTAAAAACTAATCATTATTTTCTCATTTTCTCCACCGCAAATATGTTACAATATATATTCACATTTATAACAATTAACTGACACAAGCCATAAAACGTTAACATGTAAACTATTTAAATTACATTTAATAATAAGCTCAGTTATTCTCCAACCTTTCTGTAAGGATGTAACTAACCTATTTCATATTTTTTAATGATTGTAATGTATTTTACAGAATTTTCACTTAAAATTAGGGCATTAAAGTCTCCAACCAAAATTTATCAAAATAGGATTTGTCCAAAGTAAATATTCAATTTGGTTTTTACATATTTTATTCCTAATCAGCTGAATAAATTAATTACAAATTTATTATAAAAAAAAAAAAATCGTTACGTGAAGTTTTAAAATGTTTTTTATCATTTCAACTAAATATTAATACTGTGATAATATTTTTTTTTTTAAATAATTAAAACCCTCTACTATTGTATGACCTAAGTTTTAGGATTAAAAAGTGTTCTGTGATACAATACTGACTGCTGTTTAAAAATTGTATAATCAATTTTAAGACTTTCTATACTTTAAGACTTATATATATATATATTTCGAGTATTTTTATTTCATAAACCATAGACAAAAATAATGCATAAATATTGAAGAATAATATAATGGTTTTACTGAAATAAAACAGTTAATAAACGGAATTATAGATCTTATGTCCGTTACGTCATTGCAGGCATTGAAGTCTCCTGGCTCCCTTCTCTCTGTCCTAGCTAGTAATAGTCTTTTGAGTTCAAAATACGAAGAATATTTTTTAACTTTTTTAATTTAATTTAATTCATTTATTAATTTTTATTTATTAAGTTTTCTAGGAGCATGAGTTTTATATAAAAAATATATATATAAGTACATCTCTGGATCTCATAAAGAAGTGGATAAGTCAAAATTGTACAATTTATAGTTGAGCATAGTATTCCTAATTCTTGTAATTAATCTAAAAATACCAAAATAGATACTTAAAGACTTCAATATTAGGCAAAACTTAATTTTTTATGAACAATTTTTTCATAATGCAGATATAAAATATCTTGCTGTAATGGTTAATACTTAGCTCGTTTTCAAGGTAAGATGACTCATCCACTTCTTCACAACAGCCGATAATATGTATTTATTTTATTCTTAGATAATTTATTTTTTAAATGTATAAAAAATATAATTTAAATTTTAGGAACAAAAAAATCATGAAATCATGCACTCATATATCTTATTTTTATCACCATCAAACTACTTAATAACTAATAATGACTATTTAAATCATTGTAATTATAAATATTATAACTAAAAAAAAAATGAAAAACTACTGGAACTGTTCCCTTTATGAATAACAATTACGTATGGTAAAACATAAATCATCTCTGGCCTTGAGACATTTTATTTAGATTAAATGGTTAATAAATTACACATATTAAAAAAATAAATAATTTAGTTAGAATAACAAATCAATATTATTTATACGCTAGTTATAAAATGAAAGAGATAGAGAGATAGAGATAGAGAGATAGAGATAGAGAGAGAGAGAGAGAGAGAGAGAGAGAGAGAGAGAGAGAGAGAGAGAGAGAGAGAGAGAGAGAGAGAGAGAGAGAGAGAGAGAGAGAGAGAGAGAGAGAGAGAGAGAGAGAGAGAGAGAGAGAGAGAGAGAGAGAGAGAGAGAGAGAGAGAGAGAGAGAATAAATTAATAATACTTACAAACTTATAAACAGATAATACATATATAAAACAAAAATCTGTTCCAAAATATAAAAACATAATTATAAAAGTCTAATCTAAAATATTTCTTAGTACAGCTACTATATAAAGATCACCTAGATTTAGTTAGTACATATCATTGCTGTTTGTTAGGTCAATGTTCGAACATAAATAAAAACTAAAAAAACATTTTTAAAAAAATCAATTTCTCCCAGATTATATATACTTTTATAGTAGATAACGTATAATCAGATAGATCCCTGATTATACATACTGCCTTATCTATTGGTTCTGATGAGAAAACTGTCGGAAAAATTTTCAATCCCAGCAACACTAACAGAGGTAGAGCTTGTCTAAAAAGCCCCAAAACATAAAAAAAATTTTTAGGAAAAAGTTATTTTTTTAATTCAACTTAATATATCTCTTAAACGGTAGGTCCTTGCGACAAATGTTATTTACAAAAATATTCTCCATTAAATTTCTGATCAGGAAACTGTCGTCAAATTTCCGATCTGTACAACAGCAGCAGAGCTAGAGCTTGTCAAACTACGCGTAAAACGCCACGGGTAAAACATTTCATGTTAAATAATTATTTCGAAATATTAATCCTTTTGTTAGATGCGTCATATCAACGGGAATAATATTTGTTGGATATTGTTATATCTCTCTCTCTCTCTCTAGATGGTCCATGAAGAAGAACAAGAATTCGACCGATGAACTTTATTCTGGGAAGGTCAGCCTACTCGTCCAGCCACCGCAGTCTAGGTCCCTCTTCCTCTTGATATTCCATATATATACATACAGATATATATAGATATAATTGTTGTTCTTAAAAGTATACCCGATGTAATGAAATATCGATTCCTTTATCTCCTTTCTTGAATATACAGTTAGCCAGGAAGCACGCTAACGCCCCGTGAAGCGAAGGCATCCATCATCCACGCTGGAACATTAAAATCACCTTAGAGTATACGCTCTGCCGTCCTGTTTAACTTCTTCTCTCATTGTTTGATTTTAACCTTTCTTTATTGAGATAGCGAAAGAGAAAATATTCAATTTTTGCGATTAGAAACATCTATCATCGAAATATATATATATATTTTTAATTTAATGTATGCTCAGAAAAAGTCTAAACTTCTGCTTGTTTTTATCTTATGAGTGTTAAAATTTATTTTCAGCTAGTAAAACTTGCCGAATATACGTCACATTATTTTCTTGCTTTACGTCGCGACGTAAACTTGTGTTTGTATATAAGTGTGTGTAAAAATATATTTTCATAAAATTAAATTAAAAACAAATAAAAAAGAAACAACCTAAAATAATGTCATGAGGAGGTAATGGTCTCCCTCATGTTTTATATATCTTATTTTATTTATTGTGATTTTCTTTCTTTTTTTTTGTATGAAATCAAAATTTATATAATCAATGAACAATGTAAAAAAAATATATATATATTAAATTTAAAATTTTCATCTTGTAAGCAAATAATAAATACTTATATTTAATTTTATCATTTTTTTTTTTTTAAATTAGTAGAATAACAAAGTTTTTTCAACACAACAAGCGTCCACACCCTGAAATTGTTTAGGATTAATAGTTGTTGTACAATTAACTTTTGCTTATAATTGATATATGTGTGTTTGTGTGTGTGTGTGTGTGTGTGTGTGTGTTGACATATATTAAAATTCATTGAATAAAAAAAAACAAAAATAACCCAAAGTAAATCAAGAAGCCAATAACCTGAAAAGCCGTAGCCAGGCCGGGCCGATACTCCCGGCTAAATCCTATTTGCATGGTGGCTAATCGATTAGCGAGGAAGAAGAAGAGGCGAGCTTAACAGCCTCTGTATTCCAGAGCGTCCAGTGTTATCTCTAATAGGCTCAGATATTGACCAGATATCTAGGCTCAGTGTAATAGAGTTATATATCATCTAGGATAATACACAACTCATAGCTAATGATGTATTGGAAAATAAAAACAAAACATATGAAACACATTTTAAAACTCGTCCATCAATAACTAAAATTACATGATACAAGCATCCTCAGTCACGTTTTCGCCCGCTCTCAAAAGAAAAAAAAGAATTTCAATAATTTTAACTAATTATTGAAGTTTTATTACAACTAGGATTGATGAATTAATTGCTACTTCTATTGGAATTATTTTATTAGAATACTAGTTTCAAATGCTAAACTTTATCTTCAGTTGCAAAACAAAATTTTCAACACATCAGCAGTATGTTAAAGTTTCAAAAAATAAAAGACAAGAAATCAAATATAGGTAATCATTTGAGGAGATCTTGCAGATATCTGAAATATATCCATCATGGAAGGGGGAAGGGGGCAGGTAGGTTAAAATCTTGGGGTTTACCATTGGAATTCCCCTATGACTCATCGGATTTTTCCGTTCCTATTAGAAAAAAAATTAAAAATGGGGCTATTTGGGAAATGTTTATCTGGTCATTTAAACAAAAATCTGGTTTTTGAAATGATTTTATTATTTGTTATAATTCATAAATATTTAATTTTAGGCTAATTACTACTTGATGTATTACTTTTATTTTATATTCTATTTATATATCGCTATACCTACAAATAACTATATACTGTATATTATATATCTAAGGTGTTAGTTATTAAGAGAGTGTGTTAAAAATTGTAACGTTTCAGGTTCACAATTTTTTGATTTACCATATTTTAAATATTTTACGATTATTTCTCAAGAGTACTGAATATGCCTAGTTGGAAATTAGTACTTGGCAGTATAATAAATTTAAATATGTGGCTTGTAATTTAGAGAACATTGACTTATGCTATTGAGACTCTTTAACTTGAAAATCGTGCATTGACATGCTCTTAGTAACTAACACATTATATATAACACTATATATAAAATCATTGAAACTATTCGATCCCCTACCCACCCCTTCATCACTTGGGATCATAATATACCTGACCAAAAAAATCTAGTCACCAAACCTTCCAAATAAAAAATCTATACCTGCATACCTGCATTAAAAGGCTAGCGTTTCGGTTATAATATCCAAGTACAGATCCTTACCCACGAATTCTTTCAGCCAAAACTTAAAGCCTGGTATCAGATTTAAGTAAGCTACATCCTGCGAATAACCTTGGTCACAAGAAATGCGAAGTTTAGAAGTCATCGGCCATTGCGACCTTCAAACTGAACCGATCAGCTAAATTGAAAGTTTGCCTAATTTTAATATTCCTTAAATCATGTGGAATAACTCTGTATATTTATCATTTTGGTTGCAACTGAAGTTATTCATTAAATAAATATAAGATAAATTAATGTATCGATAAATAAATATAAAAACTTTTAGAATTAATATTTTATTAATTAATCATTTTAAATATCCGCTTCTGGTAATGTTCATTTTTATTTCCTTGTTCTCATAAATAAAGAACTTAGGTTATTTTAATTTATAATTGAATTTCATTTATTTATCGATAAAAATCTTGTATTGAAGTATGGAATTCAGCATTGTTTTTTCAATGATAATTTACGCATGGCAATAATTTTTAATCTAGTTAAAATTGTATTAATTAGGAGTTGAAGAGTACGTAAAAGTATAAATAGACATCCCATTTTGGCAGAAATGATATTATCGATCTGTATGGTTGGATTTTAATTTCTAACCATAAAATTAAGTGATAGTTTGGCAAACCCCGTTCATGGCACTCAGGACTAAACATTTTAATTAGTATTATAGTAAAATTTATTATTATAAACCTTCCTAAAACTATGAAGATGTTGTAGTTAAAATTTGGTACAGTTGGGTTAAATAGTATTACCATCACAAAATCAGAATGGCCACATATCAGTAGATTTTTAAACTCCTGTGAGATTCACATATCGCACCACATATTTATCGCTTTTTTTATGGCAATCAATTGAAAATATTTAAATTTTATTATTGCTAAACCTTCATTGAACTATGAAGATGAATTCAGTAGTTTTTGCGGTTAGTGATCACAAACGAATAAAGCCTTGTCCTTTTAGTAAAAAAATCTGTAGGGGTTGGAAACTTGAATTCAGTTAAGCAGAAGAGTCTG
Organism: Euschistus heros; assembly: GCA_003667255.2. Taxonomy (NCBI): domain Eukaryota; kingdom Metazoa; phylum Arthropoda; class Insecta; order Hemiptera; family Pentatomidae; genus Euschistus; species Euschistus heros. The sequence goes on along the minus strand of RCWM02000328.1, from coordinate 380,740 downwards.
ACTATAATTACACCATTTCGATATAAGAAAGCTTCACAGCTCCAATGAATCTAAAATATTCCTTGTTTTGTAAGAAACAAACTTGTCTATTATGTCCTGAATCAATTATATTTTATTGATTTTGAACCAAATATTTATTATCATTATCAACATAATATCCATTTAATCGAAGAGCTATTTTAAATGAATGGATGAATATTAAATAAAGCAGAATGTTCAGAGGGATTTTCAAAAATAAGGCAATGTTTAAAATTAACAATCATTTTTATCTTTCCAACATTATTACATGATTTTTTTTTGTAATGTTCGAATCTCAATTTTCCATTGAGATTGAAAATAAGATTGATAAAAAATCTTTTAATAAAGAACTTTTATTGCATAACTATACAATAGGCTATTTATATACAGGTATTTACTATGTCGTTAAATTAGTAGCTCCTCTTGACAGATTTTTTTTTGTAGTTTTCAGTTTTAATTAATTAATTATAATGCAATGAAAATCTACAAACTAAACAATACAAATACATTTTTAAAATTGCAATATACAAATGTTGCTACTACAACAAGGCAAATACTGTTTTAAAAAAACGAAAACTATTCATAATGAACTTGTATGCTTATTTAACTTTCATTATATAAGCACCTGAGCATATCGTAGAAGAGCCTATCATTGAAATTTTACATATTATCATGTAATAATAATTAATAACTGGTATTTAAATAAACAATAATTAATAACAGGTTACATAGAAGGATTTGGTAAAATTGTTTATTTATCACGACTAGTTGATAAATTAGCAATCAGTGAAATAGCTTTAAAATCTCACTTCTACTGATATTATTTTGGTAATGGGTTCGAACCCCCTTAATTTAAAACATTTTTTAGTTAGGAGTAAAAAATCGTGGCACAATAGGACTCCAATTAAAATTTGTTGATGATTTACTACTGTTGAGTAATTTATATCTATTGATCCTATTTCATAGAACGTTTCTTTTATAAATTTTATAACATATAAAAGTAATCAAAACTTTATATTATCATACAACTAATGTATAATACTGGCGTTTAAATACAAACAGAAATAATTTAATAATTCCTGCCTCCTTGATATGAATATCTTTATTTTTTTAGCACTTGATAATATAATTATAATATTTAATAAAATATTTGATGTGATATTACTATCTTAGTTAGGTTCCTCAGGTTGGCCCCGTGCTCGCCGGCAGATTAGATCCGGCAACACCGCATTATACACCTGACTCCTAAAATTTCCATGCCTTCGATGACTAAGACTTTAGATGTGTTTCCCGCTCGAATTAATGTTCTAAAATCGATTCATACCAATCGAAATTTATTATGTTATGTTTGCGAATAGAATATTTTAGTATAAAGTAGATGAAGTACAGACTCCGTCTCTATATTGTATAGTTAACGAATGGTAGAACTTACTACTGGTGGGTCGTTTTATATGAAATATTCGTTTTTATTATGTCATAAATTCGAAGTGGATTCAGAGGACTTCTATTTATGTTTACCGATTATAATGAGTCCTCATTACAATTGATCGGACTTTGTTTATCCTGCCATCAAATATGACCATAGAAATTTAGAAAAGAGATTTTAGAGTGTTTTTTTTTTTTTATATTAGTTTAAACTTGGACACTCGGCAGCTGCAAGAAACTAGAAACATGAAGAAAGTTGCATGAAAAAAACTCTAATACATTTACAACATCGCTGCCCTTCGTTCTTCTATTCATGTTATGAATACCAGATCTCGGACTATTTATTGATTTGTATATCCCATCTCTCTTTTCTTTTGATCCTTTTTCATGAACCCTAAACGATACTATCTGCCAGTATCTATAAATTTTTGAGCCGAAGGATATTCCGCCATTGTTGTCCTCTTCAATATTGATGATTTATTCTTTTTTTTTTAAAAGAGGATACCATTTCTTTTGGTTATTGTATAACATATAAGTTGGGACGTTTTCGTAGGTCGAAAGATTTTACAAAATTGGTACAGAATAGAATCGTGGCTACTAAATGACAACGCCATCTGTGTTAAGAAGTCCTTCCATGCTCACTTCATTCACCTAACTTATCTCCTCTGCTGGAATATGTACAGAAAATGGTTGTAAATATTCTGAATATAAATTTTTTGATAAGTATTTTAGTAGTTTAATGTATAACCATTTATGTGGAAACGGACGATTCAGTTTACCAACCAAATAGTTTAAGAATTGATGAACTTATTTTAAAATACATGCTATATAGTTTCAATTTTTCACAATTTTAAAATCTAAGGTATAAGATGTATAGATTTTGTTGAGAAAACTGGATAAAACATCCTGCTGCGTATGATTCATTAAAAAAAACCAAAAAAAAACATAAATTCTCATTGTAAAGTCACGAATTCGCGGTGTTGTGAGTATAAATAGTTGCTTCATCAGCAAAGATTCATGGTGCGGTCACCCAACGATTATATTTTCTAAGTCAAAGGTCTAATGTACTATTAAACAAAACCAACATGCTAAAGCCATGATCACAACAGAAACCTCTAACTGCACTCATCAAAGACTCAAAAAGATCTTTGTGAAAGACTTATTACTTGTAATCTTTTTGTTTTTTAATTATATCTTCAAAAACAGCTAGTTAAAACGATTCTTCAGTATATACTAAACTGTCATTCCTTTCAATGTAAACTTTATCGAAAGTTTCGTATGCCGGTATATCTACTTCTTCAATAGGCACAGAAATAGGATAAAGTAATAAAAGGGTGAAATAAAATTAATTTTTATTTAAATAAGAATCGTTGCGCACTTCTTTCGCAAATATTTAGGATCGCCATACTATGAACTGTTGATTCATGAAAGAGTTCACAATGTGATTTGCTGGTATGGAAGATAGATACTTTGAATTATTAAAAAGTGACAATTAGTGAATTTACTTAAAAAGCAGGAGGAAGTGATCTGAGGGATTTTCCTTTTTAACCAGAAGTTCCATGACCTTGTTCCTTAGAAGTATTGAGAATACGGTTTATGGTTATAAGGTAATATGAAATATGAATATTCTTGAATTTTATAGCAAGTCATAACATTCAGATGATTTTTCGAAACGTATTATATACTTAATTAGTTTCCTTAACAATATTATTTTAAGATCTGCTATGATCTAAAGATTTTTAAGGTTCGCAGGATATTCCACCAGTGTTGTTCTTTTATAAATTGGTCTAATCTGTTCCTTTTTTTAAAAGGACACTCTTTCTTCCCGTTTAATCTCTAGGATTATTGTCATTTTCGTCATTGTCTAAAATACCTGTCGGAAAGTTGGAGGTAATAATTAAAATAATTAATAAATCTTTAAATAACCTGTATTATTCCATTTAGACATGTTATAGATGATAGGAGAACATTTGTCACGCTTTGAAGACTAAACCTTATTATTACAAACCTTGAAAACGTAATTTAGTTTCGAGAGCATAAGTTAAAAGACCTATACTAAGCTTAGTGGAACGTACTCACTGCCGGAATCCCCTCCCACGACTGGAACTCACAGTTCGGAACGACGTACAATTGTCCCAGCGAGAGTGTTCTTGGAGTTTCTCTCACCTTTGGCCCGAAGCTCCCTCCTCATTGTCTGATGCTCCAGGGTGAGGTCATCTTCCTCCTGAGGAAATGTTAATGGGCCGGATACGAAATTATATATTCTGAAAGGCTTCTCTTCGTGTCTTCCTCGTCCTGAGGCTCATCCGAATCACTTGACAATCGAACCGGATGTATTCTTATATTTATTGCTATTCTATAGGATTTTGTTTTACAATATATAAGTTAATATGTAACTATTAGATAACAGGTTTGTATTACATAATTATAATACTGATTCAGCGAACAACTATTTAAACATAAACAGGTTCGAATTCTGAATTAATATCTACTTATGTAAGTAGTAATTTCTTTGAGTCGGTTATTTAACTAAGACTAGATTATTTCACATAACTTGGTTTCTTTTCACGGCATTTAAAATAAACATGAATCAAGTTATAGCTTGTAATTATTTCTTTCAGTGTAGATCAACTAAAGAATTATATTAAATTGTAATAAAATAAATCTAAAAAAATTTGCCTAAATATCCGAGTAGGAGATTTCTCTGTAGTATAAGAACCCAGTAGTTTACAGAAGTAAAAAATGCATGATGTTTATTAATATTAATTTAATGCTATTTTATTGAATCATCAATACCTCAGTTAAAGAATAGCTCTTAATATGAATTTAGAAAAACAACTCTATTTATAATTCTGCAGCGGGCAACACTGTTTGGGGAAGGTTATCGGCTATCAGCTGGCGGAAATGGATTTGCCACTGCCGCAGTTAATATATTTACATTTTATTTGTACCATCGTTTTTATTAAGATGTATTTTTAATTTATAATTATTTTTGTTTAGAAGTTTACCTAATTTTCATTTTCATATAATGCAGTGGCAAATCCATGAGAAACCTCACTCCAGCTGATACCTATAACCACATATACTACTGTTTCTGTTTTCTAGTGTGCGAATATAAGATATTAAGTTGTATAAATTTTTGACTAAGGCTTTTATATGAATATCACGATTGGAATTACGATTTGGTTTGAAATAAAGAGGAAAATAAAATAGTATTTTTCTCAATTGCCACGCACCTTACAATTCTATTGATTTTCCTAAGTTCCATATTCAGCTCTGTATCCCAGCGAAGAGTAGGGATCAAGTTGTTGATCCTCAAGGATGCCAGAAATTAAGAGTTTGATAGAATTCGCATATTGAAGATATAAGGACGTTAATTGAGGTTATTATATAGGGTTTTTGATGAAGAAGAAGAAGAAGAAAATAAAATTTATTCTGGGATAGCTTCTTCCCTTGGAATAACAAATGATCGCAATACATAGAGCAATCGTCTGGCTGTTACAAATTGATTAACAACCACATTTTGAGTCACAAAATAAATTTGAAATCTTGTAAAAAAAAAAAAATACGACTACCTATACATACTATTATAATATATATTACATATTTTACATTTGTTCCGAAGACTGAAAATCCAGGATTTAAAGAAATATATGATGTATAAAGGAAGTTAGAGGGAGCGTTTTCGGATAGAGATGGGCAATGAATTCCATAAACAGGAAGCGCGGAAAATAATGGATTGTTCGAAGGATGCAGTTTATTTTAGCAATATAATGTGAGTAGTTCTCAGAAAATTGTTTTGGGAAGATAAGTTTAAATGTTAATCCAAAGATGATTTAGGATGAAATTCAGAAGAGGTTCTACGAATCGCAACAGTTCGTTCTTGCATCCATCAATGAGGTATATCTAATGGATATCAGTAAAACCAGGTCATTTAATATACAGCCTGATCTATAGCAATAGAATGTCGTAATAGAATTCTCCTTATTCTCCATCCTCCATGCCTGGTTTCGGAAACATCAGGTTTCTCCGAGCAACAGTGAAGGGTAATATCGTCTGAGCAATTGATACAATCCAGTCGCAGCCAGATTCGAACTCGCAGAAGTCGACACCCACTGATCTAGCGATCTGATACCCAAGATAACGGCCCCAGTTTTTGGAACGGAAGCCCCCTCCAGTTTGGAGGGGCATACCAAACCGCTCGGACTAGCGTGCTGATGGCCCTCCATGTCTTAGACCGGTCCTGGCTCAGGACTACCGCTCGTCTTCATGAATAATCTAAAGGCAAGTAGGATGACCACTTAGTGAATGGACCGTTACAATGGAGCTTATCTGCATTGGGTGATGGCTGGTCCGTTGTCTTCGTAAATAGAAACTAATATTCATTTATTTCAAGAGGCCACATTAATGTAAATTAAACTATGTACCCATTTTGAACGTCCGGCTCGATTTATCGATGGATCAGAAAACAAAATACATCTACAGTAAACATCACTACGTTAAATTTTCTACTTCCTTAGAAGACATTTTTTATTTTAATTCTAAAGAATTGAGAATTTATAGTGTTTTGGGATAAAAATATTTCAAATGAAACTAAAAAAGTACAAACACCCCTAAAAATATTAATATTAATTTTATATAATCCCCTAGCGTATTTATAGATCAAATGTGAAGACATTATTTACATATTTAAAAAAAAAAAAAAAATATGTAAACGAAGGACGGCACGCACAATAGTGGGGAAATGGAACTTAAGAACAGTCCTTGCTCAGACACTTCTCTATGCCGATGATATAGTGCTGATAGCGGACTCCGTCCAGAATCTTCAGCAAGCTGTATTGGAATGGGAAGCAGAGCTGGAAAGGATAGGCATGATTATAAATGCAAGCAAAAGTAAAGTCATGCAAATAGGACGCGAACTAGAAGATGTGCAGATCACTTGCAGAGGAGAAATCCTTGAAGCAGCAGAAGACTATACGTACCTAGGCACAGTTATTAGTAGAAATGGCAAAATACAACAAGAAATATCCAATAGGATTAAAAAAGCGAACAACGTATATTACCCGATCTGCAACACTGTTGTTGGGAAACGTGAAGTTGACAAAAAGGTAAAACTGCACATTTTTAATGCAATTTACCTTCCCACCCTACTATACGGAAGTGAGAGCTGAGTCCTTCTCGACCGATTGAAGAGGAGAATCACCGCGTCAGAAATGAAATATCTAAGAAGAGTTGCCGGCTGAACACGGAGGGAACATGTCAGGAATAGCAGAATAAGAGAGGAGCTAGGGGTAAAAGCACTAACAGAACTTATTGAGAAGAGGCAGCTAAAGTGGTTCGGACATGTATGCCGAATAGATGAAGATCGCGGACCATGCAAGTTCTTCGAAGCCAGACCAACTGGCAAAAGACCAAGAGGCAGGCCAAGGATGTCATGGTTGGATAGTATGGCTCAAATAGGAGAGAAAAGAGGAAAGAGGTTGGATCCTATGAAGACATTGGCGAGGGACCGGGACAGTTGGATTTCTTGGATCGAGGCACCTCCACGCTGAGAGGCACTGAGGAGGAAGGAAAAGAAGAAGAGAAGTGAAGACATTATCATCACATGCACCACATTTTATTTCATTTATTTATGTATATTTCATTTTATTTTATTTATTTATTTTATTTTTTTTATTTATTAATTTTTTTAGTAGGTAAAGGGCAGTTAATGTCCATTAATATATTAAAACGAGCATTTAATGTGATTTTTTGTTTATTTTGCGAAAAAGTATATTTGAGGCTTAACATCCTTATGACATCCAAGGGTAGGAAGAATAGGTTATCCTACAGGTTACCAACCGTTTCTTTTCTGAAGTTAATTATGAAAGCATTTGATTTCACGCAAATTAGCATCATATGGATTGTTAAAATTATAATAGATAAGTTACATTATATTTAAATTGACAATCTATGAAGCATTGAGAATTTTTCAATGTATTTTAATGTTAAGGGTTGTACATTTGATTTTATCTGGACAAGAGACTCACCTGGAACCCTCATACAAGATTGAAAAGACAAGAAGTTGCACGTCCATTTCGACTGCTACAACACTTACTTGACAAACGTTAAAATCTCCCGATTCACTACAAGAAACTTATCTATATGACGATTATCAGACTTATTTGGACATAAGGTATAGAATTATGGGGGTCCAACAAACAATCGAATTTTTCCCGCATCCAATCACTCCAATTCAAAATCCTTCGAAAAATCCTTAATGCTACTTACTTTGTTACAAATGAACTGATCCACAATGACCTTAATATCCCACATTTCGCTGATTTGGGTCCAGATGCCTTTCCTTTCATAATAAACTTAACACTCATCCAAATCCACTTGTTACACAGCTTGCTTCCTATTCAATTCCTGGTGATCCTTCGAGGCGTCTGAAAAGAAGACGCCCTCGTAATCTTCTTTTATAATTATTCATTATAGTATTATTTCCAATGGATAGTACCTCTACAAGTTTTAATCATGTCATTATATCTCATGTATACCGCATATTTAATAGATGTGCTTTCTAATACAGTTGTAAATTTTTATTACTAAATGAAAAAAAAAAAAAGAATTGGATACGAGACGAAAGGTTTAGTAATAATGGCTATCAGTTTGATTTTTTAACTATCAATAAATTGTTTTTTAATCGATCAATTGTTAGATATTTTAATATTATATTTAAAATATTGATAATGTACACAAAGTTAAATTATTTTATGTTTTCAGTATATTTAGATTAACATATTATTTGCATTTGGTGCTTCTGATGCATTTGCTAAAATGTGTTCATTGCATATATAGCGATAAACAATGTGACACTAAATGCATAGGCTTATGTCTCTTGTGTTGTGTTATTGATGATAGTGCTGGCGTTAGCAGGTTATTGCTGTGCTAAATCCAATATAAAAATTTTGGAACCGTTATTTTATTAAGTCTTTGACCCATGGAATAATGTAATGAGACCTAATAAAAATTACAAAAAGAAATATGTATTCTTTACTTAACATAAACTTTGCTTCGCTGAAGCTTTACCCGAGATACGATCTGCACATCATTAGCAACGGAAGACAAGTTAATGTCTGTTCTGGCTCCTATCAAGGTTCTGTTATGTCGTCGCGCTCTGGTTGTCCAGCTCCACTTTACGTAAGGCGGAAGAGGCACCTTATATAAAATGGACAGTGGGTTTATGCTTTCTGCCGTTTAGAAGGAGTAAGGATCGGATAAGCGTTGAGAAAAATATCATGGCGGATAACTTTGCTATTTTCATTTTTCATGGAAGTAAATAGTTGAATAAACACTGGGAAGGAACGGTAGTTTTCGTAGAAGTGTTACATTTTTTTCTCGTTTGTTCCCAGTTTACGGTTATTGGGCTGTTGGGTGAAATATATAACACAACTTGGTTTTAATGCACCTCAGAAGTATCATTTGTAAGTTCATTTACTAAACAATACAGCTTCATAAAAAGATTATCATTATAAAAGGTTTTTTTCTTCTTCATCTTAGTCTCCTACCTCTTTCTTATCGTTGAAAGGCGTCAGTTTTTAGAGCCTGGCCCAGACCCACAAAGATGCTTGTCTACTAACACATCGAGCCTCTTTGCTTTTTATGTAACAACCCTTCGTTTTTAATTATTTTTATTTTTTTTTTTAACTAAGCTACCAATACGTTTACTAGTACTATACTGGTTATAATAAAAACGATGGCTAACGAAGAATCAATTCATAGATACTTCCGCATAATATAATAAAATGTTATTTGTGAGCTTACTTTCAGTAACAAAGAAGAGTGTAGCTACTAAACCTATTTTGAAGGAATTAAGGTATATAATTCCAAAAACAGCCAAGTACCACTTTCAGATATTTTTTTTAATAGTTTTTCTATTAAATTATCTTTAGGGGGAAGGTTTTCTCCCGAAAGTAGAAAACTTTGAAAACGGCCACCTTATCGACCTTCTGTGAAAAAGTTTCAAAGATGGACTTCGCATCATATCATTTGAGGATTTTTTAAATAATTAAGGATCATAACGGAGTCGAATGGGATTCGATGACTTAGTGAAGCCCCAAAGCTCAAGTCTACATATAAAACAATTGTTGATAATCATCTTGTCATAGGGTTTTGTTACTGATTCGTAGTTGAAAATTAATTAAGCTAGCGACAAAAAAAAATCCCATCAATCAGAGGATCAAAACAATTAGGATTGATGAATTAATTGCCACTTCTATTGGGATTATTTTATTAGAATACTAGTTTCGAATGCTGAACATTCATCTTCAGTTCTAAAACTTACAAAATTTTCAACACATCAGCTCTATGTTACGTGCATTATATATACTAAAGTTTTCAAAAATAAGACAAGAAATCTAATATTAGAACTCACCTGCGGAGATCTGACAGATATCTGAACTGTGTCCATTGTGGAAAGGTAGGTTAAATTTTTGGAGTTTACTGTGGGATTTCCTCTATGACTCATTGAATTTTTCCGTTCCTATTGGAAACAAATTTAAAAAGAGGAAACAAATTAAAACCTATAGGAAATATTTATAGGTTCATTTAAATAAGAACGATTTTAATTTTAGAACTGAAGATGAATATTTAGCATTCGGAACTATTAGTCTAATAAAATAATTCCAATAGAATTGGCAATAAAGTCATTAATCCAAATAAAATTCCATTTTTATAGTTTTATAATTTGTATAATATCAGTTTTTGGAATTGTTTTTTCAAAATTGCAGAACTGTTCACCAAGATAATAAACAAATTAAATAAATAATTATTTTAATACAATACAATATTTTAATTTTAAATAAATAAATGTTTTAATACATTTAACAAAAGAAAAAATAATAACAACAAAAAGCTATATATATAAAATTTAATAAACCATAATAATAACATACTGTTCATCATAATATTTGATACCTTTTTTGAAAATAAAAAATATACAAAATTGAATGACTTATTTATTTTGAAATTATAAAGTATAACAAAAACACATGCGTGACCTTGTTTTTATTTTATTTTATCATTTTAATTGTAGGTCGGATATTTTAATTTCAATCCTTTTTAAATGCAATAAAACAAATTAATAGTTTAGACAACTAGTTTCGAAAAGTGGCTAAGTGTGCTGAGCGAGGTACAATTAGAGAAAGAGACAAGAATGACCCGGATGTTCACACTTCACACTGAAATGCAAGTACTGTGTCATATTACGCTGAGCTGACTCGTTAAGTCTTAGGGAAAGTCAGTAACCACTACTTGGTTAATTTTTTATTTTTTATTTCAGTCAGTAAAAATTTAATTAGACTTTATTACATGTCATAAACTATTTGGTTCTTTACATCAATGTTGTATTAATACGTTCATGGATACGACTATTTGCCTAAAAAACAGTCTTGACAATCCAGGCATTTGCCGGATTACCGAAAATGGTGAATTACTGGCAGTTTAGAAAATGGCAAATTATTGTCTTTTTAACAAATATTTAAAAATTATTCTAAAGAAAAGACTCCATTTATATACAACTAGTTTACGGCTCTGACATTGACACACGAAATAAAAATCTGGCGATCGTACCTTATTTTTCTGTCGGGAGTCAAATCGTTTCGACAGTTTTGTTCGAAAGGAGACAAGAGGTAATAGTTTTTCTGGTCTTTTTTAATTCTTTTTTCCACCTAAATCTTGAATTTTTGAAGCAAATTTATCTTGGATAGGTTTGCCAGTTGAATGGTCTGATGACCAAATGAAGAAAATTGTCTAAAAAAGCCTTTTAATTTTTTTTCCGGAAATTGCTGTTGACCCACGCCGCTCTTGAATAAATCATTCATACAAGCGGTTCTCGTTAGAGGGCCGAATTACAGGAAGAGTCATACTTTCGAAAGGCCCCGATTATCATCGATATTGTACTGTAGTAAAAATGGTGACTTATACCATCGGAATTATTTTATGTTTAGAGAAAATAATATTGAGTTTAGGTAGGAATTGTAATTTGATATTTTTCCTGAAATTGCCATTCCAAATCTTAATTTTAAATCAAGAGACTGTCCTACCATAGCAATCACAATTACGATAAATTCATTTTTGATTGGCTAATGTAGCTTACATTTAACTAAACTATAACTACAATATAATAATATATTCAGCAAAGACAAAACTCTAAAAATATGGCTAAAGCTAATATAAAACATCTAAAATGCAAAAGAAAGCTTTACCCTTCTAGAAGATTACTTGACAGTTTTATAGTCTTTCTCAACTATAAAAAGCCTGCGAATGTTTAGTACATTCGCATTGTACTTGGCGTATTTAAGGCTTGAAAAAAGTCTGAGAATTGAACTTTCCGATTTGTTATTTTCTTAAAAATTCATCGCTTTTCCTGTGTCTTGTTCTTTAACTTACTAAGGCTGAGATATGTTAATGTCCAGATAAGGCCAATGGTCTAGACCGACCTTTCAATTTATATTCTTGAAATATGTATTTAAATGTCAAGTGAACTTCCTTAATGTTTAGTGACGGAATTATTAGCATTGAATGCGACCATTTTTTCCTTCCTTTCGACAGATATAGAAATTTATGTTTACTCACTGTCTGCAGCTTACGATTAAAACATTCCCGTGTACGGTATTCTATAAGATTCCAGTCATTCCGGATAACCTGGAAACGATGATGCTGATAGATGCTTCAGCATGACTTGTAACCTTTTACCAGAATCTGCACAATAGTTTTCCTTAAAGAACTATAAAGAAGCTGATGACCTAGTAGTTTTTGTCAACTCGCTGCAATGAGATTCTTCTTCTGATTAAGAATAATTCTAAATCCAAAGAACCTTCAAAATGTCTTGGATGTAATTGGAACGTATAAACAAGTAGGCGATGTTTGTATTTTCTTGAAGTATTTCTTTGAAGTTTGAGATCTCGTGACGCTTGGCTTCAAGAAGGATAAATAACTTATACAGCGATTATTAAAAAAAGTCGCTTTTGGCTATTAGCATAAGCAGCAAATTACTTCTGATGTTTTTATATAATAAAAAAAACACAAAGCATTTAATTTAAAAAAATCAATAAATGGGACTGTAAAAGAGTGAATGATAAAAGATGGAATTTATTTTGGAATACAAAATAACGAATGAAGATTCTTGTAAGATCCAATTATTTTAACAGAAAAATTTTGTGTTTTTGAATAAATTAAAACCTCCCTTACTGATATAGCTTATAATATGGCTCATTTTTTAATTGTTGAATGAAATTCTACTCAATTAATTTTTTTTTTATTCCAAAAAAAAAAAAGTTTCTATACGTTTTTGTACTATGCAGACTATTGGTACGAGTTTGGAAGTGATCTTAACTGAATCAAATTCCACAGATGCCATTAAATTCCTTATAGTTCTGAAACTAAGCATACGTCTCAACAAATGATATAATAGTTTGTTTTTTTAAAAATAGATAGATTATTTTTATTGTTTTTATATTATTTAATGATATATATGAGGTGTTGCATTCTGAGCATTTGTCATTCTTATTAACTTTGATCAGTGGTAGGCTTCGATTTGTACGCCCATGGTTAATTCGTAGCCTGGTTAAAATAGATATATCTTTTCGCTTTAATCCCAAAGCAAAGGTGTTAATGTTATGAAGTCTCCCTATGACCGATAAAAAGACTTTTTTTTTTTTTTTTTTTTTTTTTTTTTTTTTTTTTTTTTTTTTTTTTTTTTTTTTTTTTTTTTGTTTGGAATTTTTATATGAGTTAACAGTTCTTCCATAAACGATAAACAAATCTTAGAAACCATTATTAATCAATCAATAATTGTTAATCTTTTATTCCTCTTGAGAGAATAGGTTATAAATAGATTTTTTTCATTGCAAATTGGTACAATCAATGTGTGGTTGGAATCCGGAATGATCTTCGGTGGTTTGAGAAGGCCATCGACCCGAGTTCTTCAGCGTTATCAAAAACCTCAAGATGTTCCTGCTCATATCCTGCTAAGTGTGGTTCTATTCTTGAAGGCGCTGTTGTTGCTAAGGCGCAGCGGATATATAAAATGAATAATTTCATTCAATTAATTGTACCTTCATTAATTGTTTCTGAATTGAATCTAGATTCAAAGCTGGACATTAATCAACAAAGTATAATCAAAATGAACACCAAAAAAAAAAAAAAAAAAAACGAAATATATTTTTTTCGATTTATTCATTTAGAATGGTGTTAAAATAATAAAATATTTGGTCAAATTTTTAAACCCAAAATGTTATTAAAACTTAAATAGTAAATATCTGTGGCACTTGTGTATAGAAGGTTAAATGCATTTAGAGTGTAGTAGAAAAAAAAAATTTTTTTTCTACAATGATTCCGAAATTTATATTCATCTCTGCAATATTCTCATAACCTAGTTAAATAAAGACACAAATAAAGAGAAAAAAGTTTCCAGTTGATACCCATAAACCAAAATCTACAAACACAACACACAAAATGAACTAAACGGACTATTTACTGGAACCACAGATATATCCATAAAATATAATTAAAAACAACTATCGACAATTCGAGTAACTAACTGTGAACAAATATTATAAGTCGAACAAATACATAATTATTAAACTATTTTAATTTTATTAGTTTCCTTTTTAGTCAGATAGATAGCCTCCCAGGATGTACTTTCATTTTTTCAACTCCAAGGTTAGGCAGGATTCTTTTCAAACATAAATCTTTGGCTCTTGAAAGCTATTACTTTCTCTTAACCGTTTCGATAGCATGGCATTTGGAAGATAATTACTCAAAATAAATAAAATCATGAAAGCCGAAAAAAAAATTTAATTTTCTCTTTAAAGATATTAACTAGCGTTCTATAAAAAACATAAAATAAAACTGTTATAACAATCATATACAGTTTTACTTTAAACTAAGATTTACTGCTATCGGTGTATAGTTATTATATTGGTGTGTTTACTACTTATAAATATCATCAAAATTGTCCTTAACATAAAGTAATTTTAAACTAATTTAATTTAAGCATATTGAATTTATTATTTATAGTTTTAAAAAGCATAAATTAGTTTTAAAAAAAGCAATTATTGAAAGAAAAATGAAAAGTTATTATTTTTTTTAATTTAATTTTTAAAATAGCTTCACTCCTCTTAAAAAAATTTAAACTATATTATTGTTGATAGATTGTTAGTTTTAAGTGATTCATTTGCCTGTATTGTTTTTATGAAAGTGAAAGATATTGTTAAACATTGTTTCAGTCTGAAGATGAGACGGACATGGTGGTCCCGAAACATGTAACTATGTAATAAAGGTTTTAAGAGGAGTGAAGCTATTTTAAATGAATTAAAAATTATATAAACAATCCTTTATTGAAGAAATTAATAATTATTTAAATTATGCTAGTGTGAAATTATATTATTACGAAAAGTTTTTTACTAGTCCGACAGTGGGTTGCTAGAAAAAGCTGGCGGTTGCGTGTGGATGTTTACACCATCTCATTTCCCAACCGTTGATCCCGAATCATTACACTTAACTATAACGATCTACTTATTTGGTTTTCATTTTATTTATTACGTAAATAAATTAGAGGTAAAGGAAAAAGATCGTTTTGAACTAATTGCATAACGCAATAAATCCCAGCTCGTTGTTGTCTTAGAGAAAGCAAAATAGAAAGTTTCAGTCACGGTAGAAGTTGTCTAGAATTGTGTGTATATGTGTGTGTGTGTGTGTGTGTGTGTGTGTGTGTATATGTATATATACGTATATATATATATATATATATATATATATATATATATATATATATATATGTATATATACGTATATATACTTCTTTTATTTATATTTATATATTTTTAAGTCTATTCATTGGCGCTGAAATCATTGTAGGCATCAGCTTTCGATACTATCTTAACCGTACACATTGTTTCTTTATTCTTAAAATATAAATTAAGAGAGATGTGAAGTCAAGTTTATGTGGGAAATTTTCTTTGCCGCCAGGCTGCTTCGAATGGTTCATGAAGACTAAATATTGTTTATATTTAAAGTAAACTACGTAAGGTTTGTTTTTGTAATATTATTTAAACATGTTTTGTGTTGGTATAAAACAAAAAGAAATTAATTATTTCGTAAGATCCGTTTTTTGTAGTGCTGAAGCATCATTTAAGAGAAAAAGCACAATTTTAAAAATTTAACAAGCATATATTTTTTACCTAACTTAACGCATCAGAAAATTAAAGAAAAGAAAAATTTATGGAAAGGAAACAATATTCTTTTATTTGAATTTTTCTCTTTCTCGGCAATGGTTGTAGAATGGTGATAGCATCTTCATGGATATTAATTGAATTTAATTCTTAATTTAGATGAATTTTGCGGTCTATACACGTTGTTCTTAACACTTCATGCATTATTTGAAACCTTTTTTTAGGAAGATCTAGTTTCTTGATAGTGTCTACTGTTCAATCGCGCTTAAGGCCCTTGGAAAAATTATCAGCGGTAGAATCCCTACTTGTACAAGTTTTCAATATATTTTTTTTATTATTGTCTATAGCAAAATTATTCACACTTAGGGGAGCAGAAATTAAGAATTGGGAGCACTTTTCAATTTTTATAGTTTTATTGAATTCAAATTAGTTGTTTGTTTTTAAGGGCAAAAAACTGCTATGGTTATTATTGCCCATATACCCGAACTTTACTATACCACCTGCATTGCAACAATGACAATAACAATAATAAATTTCTAATAAAATTATATTAATCTCAACCATAAATACAATTTACAAAAAAAAATAATAATAAT
Organism: Euschistus heros; assembly: GCA_003667255.2. NCBI lineage: Eukaryota > Metazoa > Arthropoda > Insecta > Hemiptera > Pentatomidae > Euschistus > Euschistus heros. The sequence continues at coordinate 364,485 of RCWM02000328.1, read as the reverse complement.
AATAAAAAAATAAATAAAAAAAATTAAAATATAATAAATAAAAATAAAATAAACTAAATAATAAAATTTGTGATCACACGTTAAAGTGATTTTGTGTTTGTATCCTAATTTTTTTTTTTTTTTTTATACCTACAGTCGTTTCCTATATTCCAAAATTTTGTTTAAAGTACGCACGGGGCTTTAACTCTGGACAGTTACACGATCTGTGACAAATCAAGAAGGCGGTTCTCGTTCGATTGAACTAACCGCTGAGTCGATGTATCGAATCGATGCATTGACCGATTTGCCGTTTTCTCAAGGCCAAGAACCTGGTTCTCCTATAAAAAAATCTTCCCATATCATATCGGGCAATCTGCGAGGAGAATATTTCTTTGCGGAAGAGGAAGCGCAAAGACGTCGAAGTAAGGTAATAGAATATCTTCGTGTACATAATACCAATTAATTATTTTAATGGGAGAAATAGATTTTCATAATATTTCATATTAATTAACCAATACTAAACAAAATAAAAATTCATGGCTAAAGTTTACATTATTACAGACTAAATAAAGAACCCACTTCTACATCCCCCGAAAAACGATTCGAATAGAAACGGATACTATCTGTAAACAATTAATGAAGGAATATTTATAAAAGGTTAATGATCACTGGTTAATTCAATTTTACTTAAGTAATTAACGCTGTTAGTATAATGTTAATTATACTTTAATTAAGATATTTAATCACAACCGTTAGTCACACACGGTTTGACATAATCGTATTCAAATAAGCTTTCTATTGATAATGTTAACAACCCATAACTTTATCACATCACATCATACGTAGCGTAATGTTCCATATCAACACGTCAGTTACAGTTTCCTGCTTCATTATCTCGGTTGCTAATTAAGACTTAACGAATTGAGATGAATCGTGATTAATATTGTTTGAAAACGTATGTCTAGACCATTACTTGTTTTATTATGCTGTGATTAATTTGAGTGAAATTAAGTTTACTAAATTAAGAATTTATTTTTTTCAAACATGCCTATCGAAAACCACGAAAATATGATAAGATATAATTAGGAAGAGTCGTTTAGCGTTTTATGTGTACTTTTCCATAATTCGACCTTCTAAGTTGAAAAATCAGCTCCTCAGTTACTGGAAAAGAAGAAACACCAAATCACCATGTTTGTCAGAAGAAAGCAAAGACCTGCAGGAACTTTGGGAACAGGAAATGACTTGAAAGTCCGGATATCTCATGGGAGGATTTTGAAACAAATAAGGTTGCTGGACAAACCATCAAGAAAGAAGACGAGTGAGTCCAATGGGCACAGGAGAGGAAGGAACTACACAGCCAGAGGATGCGTAACTACTGGGCCTTCACTAGAGCCCGACTCAAACCTCAAACGCAATAGTTGAATGTTGTGGTCCTTAACTGGCTGGCCTATACGAAAAAAGAAGAAGAAGAATTCGTTATATGTATGAGGTTACATAGTTTTATGTGAAAATCACATAAGGCATACATCGATTATGCTAATTGTTGGACTTCATAATAGTTACACTTTTATGGAATAACATCCACATTATTCAATTAAATTATTCTTTTTTGCTACACTTATCCAGTTATAATTCCCTCTAAGAGTTCAATCGAATTAAAATAATTATACATATATAGATACATAAAATATCTTCTTTGTCAATAGCTCTTTCTTATATCCATCCAAAGCAACAAAGACAGAACTGTGATGCCTCCAACACACCGTTTCTTTGGCCTCTTCGGACAATACTTCCACCGCTACGTCCGAATATCCTTAAACATCTTAAAATTACTGTTTCCAGCGACCGACGAACAGACCTGTAATTCTTACTAATGAACACTCTGCCTGATTGCCGTTCCGGGGGACTAGTGGGAACAGCTGCGAACCGTTATTTAGATATTTAAAGCGTTACATAAGTCATCTTGACCGTTACTATAACCGCTTGGAATTTCTGACCATCATTCGTTTATGTATGATATGTACATAGTGGGCCTACATGAGCATTCTTAACCTCATAATCTGAAAGTAGGCTGTGCTCTTTATCTGAGCATATTCAATTCAGGATGATTCAACATCCTCTGTGTAAAATACTTTGTAGAATGTATTTGGTCAAATGTCATAAAATATATATATATATATATATATATATATATATATATATATTACTATCTTGCAATTAGTCTCATGAATTAAGATCACATATTGAAAATTCAGAAGCTGGTATTTATTTATTTTAATTCGGAGCATAAGGATCTAGCATAACCTTTCTAACGGCATCATAACATGCACGCCCACTTAGAGAGACGATCCCAAGAGTGACAGACATTGTGGAATGACAGCCCTCCAAGTAAACTCAGGATAATTAAGAAGGACATAAAATCATGGAGCAGTTCCTACCGTAATGAGCGCCGAAAAGAAGTAATCCTAACGTGATTAAGAATCAGGCATACAAGAACTACACACCTTCTCCTTGTAACCAGAGAGGCTCCTTCTAAATGTGAAATGTGTGGCTATGGTTTTTCAATATCCCACATGTTTAACGGATGCCTTTACTATGACAAAAGGTTGACTGAATCGGGAATAACTCGATATATCTCACAGGTACGGGGAAACGATGTAAAATTATAGCCCTCCTTTACTGAGAAAACTATATTATAAAATATAGATAAATGAAATTAACTTTCTATTAAGATCGAACGAGCGTTGATGACTTCTATGTTTTACGCTCGAAAAATCTCAAATAAATAAATAAAAATTCAGATCAGATAACAAAGTCACGGTTCCCTATTCTTTTCAGTAATAGGAATCAAATTAAACCATATATCATGTTGTCTTTTCACATATCTGACTACCCTAGTCTCCAAAAGTCAACACATCATGTATTTTTCTCTCTCGTTTTTAAAGGCCTTGCATTAGAGAGCATAACATGTCAAGAACAACATGTGTCCATCACAATCTTTTTAAATTTTAACCACTTTTAAAACAAAAATGTGTGTTGGTTGCTGGGCATCATGCTCAAGACAACGCAGAAGTGAGATGATTGTTGCACGTCTCAAATTGTTCACTGCCGTTTAACTCATGATCACCTAATGGCAAAGAGATAGATTCCTCTCAGTGTCTAATCTGTAATGTTGTCGTCACTGTGAGACACATCTTTGAGAAGTGTCTTCAGCTCAGAAAAGAAATAGAAAAATCTGATGTACCTCGTCCATACTTTATAATTTATCAGAAATATAGGATTGTATTATTTGATTTGCTTGTTTTAGTTTTATTTTATTTATATTATTTGTTTCAGTATGTTTTATTTTTTCTCCAGTTGTGTCAACAAATCCATGTGCATGTTATTTAACTATGCATCCATAAAAAACAAGTTAGTACCATCAATGGATAGTGACTCATAGTGATTTTTCTTTTTTTTCCAAACCACTGCTTTAGGAGTTATAATTTTCAAAATAAAGATTTAATACAATATATAATTATTTAGCCGTAAGGACTTAAGAAAATAATCTCTATTTCTACAGCTATGATATCGTCTGCTTGGGGGTAAAATCCACAAAATCCATTTTTTTTTTCTTTGTGTGTAAATATTATCATTTCCCATAAGTATAAAAAGTCACCAAGTGAATATAACTGCTCTATATATGCACGTTAGAGAATGAGGAAATTCACTATACAAGTACCTGAGACATTTTTAATGAGCACATTCCCGTTTTAATATTGAAACTGAAAAAAAAAATTATTTTTTTACTTAATGACTTTTACCTCCAAGTAGACAATATAAACAATATAAGGGCAATAATTATCATTATCAGTTTTTTGCCCTTAGGGCCAAATAACAAAAAAAAAATACCAATATGTATATTCTATTTATACAATACATCAAGAACTAAATATTCCATCAGTCTTTACTTGTGTGTCTCACTTCTCAGCCAATATAAAAAAACATAGTGGTTTAGCCTAATTCTAACTAAATCAACTCCTGGTTTAATTATCTCTCTAGAAATTTTTGATTTGGTCGACTGCTTGACGAAATCCCTAAATACCAGACCTCTAATAATCGTGTTGCCACTTTTTAAAATATTGAGTAAAAGTGGCCTGGATCCTTGGGGAAAACACTGAGGAACTAAATAACCTAAAAGCTATCAAAAAAGGAATAGAAAAATAAGTTCCAACCGCAGTAACAGAAGAGAAGTAGTAGTTATAACTAAACTCGGAATAGGCCATACCTGACTTACCCATGGTTCCCTTATAACAAAAGACAGTCCGCCGAAGTGCGAGACATGCAGTAATATACAATTAACAATTAAGAACATACTAAAGGAATGTCCTTGATGGGATAGTTATTTTCAGGAGGCGCATTTAGAAAGATACCTCCCAACTAATCTTGGCGATAATAATAAAAATATAGACACAATTATCCAAGTTCTCTAAATATATAATCTTTTCAATAAAATTTTTAAAAAGATAAAAAATATAAAGAAATGACAGAGATTGAAGGACGGACAGCAAAGATCCTCGATGTTGGGTGTCCATGTGCTATTGAACCTAACCTAACCTCTAATAATTGTCATGTTGGTAACAGTTCATACCACTGTGTTCATGAGATGTAATTATTATTTAGTTTTAATAATGATTAATATATATTATAATATTCGGAAAACCATGCTAATCAGAAATTAATTAAAACAGTTATCAAAAGGAATTCAGAAATGAGAATATCAACTATGGCATTCTTTCTCAATCTAGTCCAAGCATGCGACTTTCTTCCTGTAACTAAATTGCTTGAAACATCTGTTCTTATAGGACTATATTTAATTTACATTGGTATCCTTCCACCTCTATTTCAGGCAGCATTAGCAGAATAGTATGTGAAAGTCTTCTGCTTGGAAACCTGTTCGGCTGTCCATTGCAAGAACCCGATGTTCTCTTGATTCATTTCGTAACGGTAATCAGATTACACTTGGCCTGTTCGGAGGTACTCTGTTCTTCGATATCTCGTTGCTAGCGACCCATTTATTAGCGATAATCGTCGAGGCGGTAACAATGTTGTTGGAATGCAGACCGCACCTCCAATGATATGTGGTATAAATTGAATAACGCAACAGTGGGCGTCCTTGTAAAACACCGCACAGCATTGAAATGTTAATAGTTAACTGTGCAATAATATATATTGTATCGAACTCTAATTATAATAATAACCCCAATCGTATAACATTTTATAGCATAGATTGTATATATATTGTTTAGATAAAGTGCAGATGAATTCAATGTCCACCATATCTTCAACCATTGTCCACCTGAATTAGGATTACCCACATAGTCTTTACAGAAGTAAAAAAAAACAATTATCAACATAATTGATTTGACATTTTTTTATCGTTAGCAGCTGATATTTATAGATTTTTTTTAGCTGAATCCAACTCCAGCCTTAGTTTTTTTTTATTTTATCACTCTCAATTTTTAATCAATCTTCATTCTATGATGTATTGTTGTGAGTGAAATTAGGACCAGTGGTGTTAGGGACATTTGTTAGGTTCTATATTTGTTTACTGTAAGTCATTAGTAACGATGGAATGGAAAGAAAAAGGAATTCTTACTGAATTATAAAAAATATATGTATATATACATATATATAAATATAGAATCGACAATGAGAGCAAAACTTGGTGTGAAATATAAAAATTGTTAAACATAAGTCATGTAATCATTTCAATTATTATAAATAGGCAGGTTTTTTTTTTAACTTATGGGTCCCTTGAATGAGGCTTTACACCATAAAACTTTCTTAAACTGTTTCTGAAACTTTTTTTTTTTTTTTTTTTTTTTTTTTTTTTTTTTTTTTTTTTTTTTTTTTTTTTTTTTTTTTTTTAAATTTTTTTAAATTTACATTTACAATTGTATAAAATATATAAAACAAGTAAATTTGTTGAAAGTGATTACAATGGCATGTAAATAACATGTGAAGAACTATTCACTAGTAGCACTTCAATAAATTCCACACTAATAGGTCTCCAGGCCATCTTCTTTTCAGAAGCCTCGGAGGATTATCAGAAATGGAATAGGAAGCAAGTTGGGAGACTAGTGGATAGGAGTGGTTATGGAGCTCACTATGGAAGGATAGGTATCTGGTTTGGGCTAAATCTAAGATAAGTTTATTTGTAACAAAGTAAAGAGCATTAAGGATTTTTCGAAGGGTTTTGGATTGTAAGGATTGGATACGAGAAGAATTAGAAGGTTTAGTTGAGCCCCAGAGCTCAACTCTGTATGTCCAAATAGGACTGATAACTGTCATGTAAATGAGTCTTTTGTAGAAAATCAGTGACAGACGAGTTTTGAACGTCTGTCTTGACTTAAACTTAATAATTTTTATATTTCACGCCAACTTTGGCACTCATTATTGATTTTAATTATTATTTTTTTTAATTCAGCAGGAATTCCTTTTCCTTTGTGCACCATCATTAAAAATGAACAATAGTTAATATAAATAAGGCTTGATGGGTGTATAACACCCATATACTAAATCATCTTCTTGTTAAAAAAACCTTGTTACACATACATAACTTACAATATGCCTGTAAGTCTGTAATTTTAAAGCTATTCCTCTTACTCAATCGCCTGATGTGAAAAATAAAAAATAATTATCTTTAGATGTTCAACCGTGATGAATGTGAGTAGTCGAAGGTGACACCAAGATTGATGAACCTCTTAAGGATGTATTAGGCAAGCCGATGTCGCACCCTCTTCTTGGCAGGGTAATAAACTGTTGCCTCGTAATCCTTTACATAAATTTTAACCTAAAGGTTAGTATTTGTTTTGTTAATAATTCCACATTAATTATGTAATTCCGAATTTTTCTCTTAATCTTCTTGTATTCCATGCTCTAAATATATTTATATCTTATAACAGCTACATTTATTTGATAAATCGATATTTTGCTAAGTATAGAGAGAACAATAGTTATATTAAATTCTGGTTTACTAAAAAAAACAAAAATCTATAAATGCTATGGACAGGTCTCTTTTCAAAGTATTTTTTAAAAACAAACAAATTCCAAAATCTATACATTCCGCTAGTATTACTTAAATCTTACTTAAATATATCTTCAGGTTTACTCCTTGTTTCCTTGAGAATTCTCATTTCTGCGACTTGAATTTGGAAGCTAAGCGTCTTGATGAGCGGCCATGATTTGAACTTGACGTTAAAAATTTAATGTGAGGAGAAGCTTGTATGTTTGACAAGCTTATATACCTTCAATTAGTATCATTGGATACCTGTTTTATATCGAAAAATGTATTTACAGATTTATATGTCATCACATCTTGATTCGTTTAAGGTCTAGCATACTTATAGCTTTCAGCATCTTCGATGGCTGTTCCTTAATTCTGATTATTCTCATCTAAGAGAGACTTCATTCAGATTCTTTGATTTGTAAGGATTCATTATCGTTTTTAATTTTTTTTTTTTTTATTAATGATGTTTTAAACAATGATTCAAAAATATTTAGACAACATTACTCTCTATTTATTTTCTTATAATTGAATTAAAAATATATTGAATAAAAAATACGTTTTTGGAAACAGAGGTTACAAGGTGTTAATTATATGAAATAAAAAAAAAAAATGGGCGGCATCGTTGAATAATCAACATATATTGTCTTATTTCAATACACAGCTAGATAGACGACGGTATAAGGAAAACATGGTTTAGTTAAAAATGGATTTAGTAACGGAATGCAAACAGTTTGTTTTCAAGCGAACTGTACATTTCCCTTCCACTGCAGAGGATAAACAATCTATTAGCTTGTTAAGAAATATCCACAAAGCAGCCTTGTATAACGGTACACGTAGAACATAAAGCGTTTGAGACCAAGGACACTATGAGACTAGATCACGAGCCATGATCTCACGTGGAGTTCCACTTCTGAGGCACGAAAACATACTTACACTTATCTTATTGATAAAACCTTTTTAAATGTTTTTAATATATATATATATATATATATATATATATATATATATATATATATATATATATATATATATATATATATATATATATATTGTCTATAGTTAGACTAGAATAAGTTAGAGATTAGAATATTTATGAACATATCTAATAAATCCTTGACTTGGCTGACCTATCTGAAGGACAACTCCTTAGGAATCGTTTTAATTATAGTCACAAATATAAGGTTAATTTCCTCGCAGTTAATTTTTTTACAGTACTAACAGCTACTCACTTGTATAGTAGTAATATTGAGTTTATATTGAAAATATATAACTTTACATAATATATGATATCTCGTTTTATTTTACAGTTGTATATTTACCTTTGTGAAGATAATTCTAAGATAAAAAAAAAAGTCTAAGGACAACAATGGTGGAATATCCTTCCACCACCTTAAAAATAGTTAAATTTTCTACAATATAAAATATTATCCTTAAGGACAATAATGGCGGAATATCCTTCGGATAACTTAAAACCCCTTTAAATCCTGGAATATTTCAACATATTCTTAAGGACGTAAACCAATATATATATGTGGCCTAAAGATATCCTTCCGCCATTTAAAACACTATCGTTAAGGACAAAAAGTAATTCTATGTGCGGAAGGAGAGTGGCCTAGGATGTCCTTCGGCCTCAAAAAATCGTCAGATCCTGGCAGATCTGAAAAACAGTATCCTTACATATAGACTAAAATGACACTAAACTGCTTGTCTTTGTAGAATACTAGACTGATGTTCAAAGCTTTCAATAAATTATAAAAGAATCATTTACATGACAGTTATCAGACCTATTTGGACATACGGAGTTAAATTCAGATCCTTCGTAAAATCCTCAATCCTCCTTATAATGTCACGAACAAACTTATCCATAAAGATCCTTATGTTCCGTATGCTGCTGATTTGACCCAAACCAGATACCTAACCTTTCATAGGAAACTCCATACCCACTCGAATCGAGACTAATCTCCCCACCCTCCATCTGAGAAGAAGATGGCTAAGAGACCTTCTAGAATTTTTATTGTTATCAAAAGTGCTACTATTGAGTAGTTTTTTTTACATGTCACGGACGTAATCTAAACATGTAAAATTGTAATCTTCCTCAAATTTTCTGGTTGTATGAAATTATACTCGTACTATTGTAAATATCAATAAATAGTTTTAAAAAAAACAAAAACCGAAGATCTTAGTATTTAACACTAATCTAATTGATTATAAGGCCTGTTTAACATAATATCAGTTTCAGTCTCTGTTTTTCTTGAAGCACTATTATACTATTTTGCCTCAGGATTTTGTATTACTTAGGCGTGAGTCAGCTAAACTTAAAATTTTCAGAATCACAAACACCTTCTGCTGAAATTACAACTTTATATAGCTCGAACGTGATTGTGGTTTAAATTGAAGAAATCGTCGAATTTCTATATTTATTTGCTATACGTGACAATAGAAGAATATTTATATATATTTTTTGTGGCAAGAAAATCATCTATGTTTCTAAATATCTTCATTATAAATGCATAAAAGCTTTATTTCATTTCAGATGTACTTTTGGAATATACTTATAATATCTTACACCATCCACTGGTATCCTTCATAGTGAACGTACTGAAACCTGCGGGACCACCAACAAAACCAGAAGGTCACCGGGAGATATACCTGAGGGCCAGGGAAGATAATTCAGCCCAATTTTCCCATCCTCTGGTCTCTGCCTCCCATTATCCCTACCACAGCTCCGACGTGAGCTCTTCCCTAATTGTAGCACATTCGCTGCTTAGCGTCTGGATTCAAAAGTGATTCCATAACTTGAAACGGATTTTCTAGCTTGGAATATTTTCTGGGGACAATGAGAGTATCCTCGCAAAGTATAAACAGTTAATTTTATTATCCTAACATCGTACATTACTTATTAATAGAGCTGTGAATTATATGCATATAATATAATACAGCATCCTTAAGGACGAAAACTAATTCTAATTGTGGAAGAGAGAGTGGCCAAGGATGTCCTTCGGCCACAAAAAATTGTAAGATCCTGGCAGATCTGTAAAATAGTATTGTGTTGTATACAATGCAACAATATGCAACTATCTACATTATTAGAAAAATAACAAAATCGCAATACATAACTATACTTCATTACAAACTCAAGTTTAAGTAACTAATTGTGCTGAAAAGGAAAACAAAACATTAAAGCGAATATTAAAAAAGAAAACCTGTTCAAAACACATTAAACAAGGAACATTAAAAACGAAAAAAATCATGATATTAATAACCAGAAAACTTAAACAACAATCACAACCAAAATAACTTTTAAAAAATACTTATACTTTAAAGTAGAATTTATAGAACATTATATATTAACAAAACATTATGCAACTACCATAAAGAAACTCTCCCGACTTATTCATACCTCTAATTTACTGTTGCAGATTTGAATTGAATAACAGCCAATTTTTTAGTTTTTCGAACAAAATAGATCGTCTTTTTGGCCTCAAAATATATTTAAAACTATTGGCTAAACAACCCAACCGCTCCTCACCATATAAATATAAAACGTCTATATCGCTCTTGAAAGTATCATTTGAAAACTCAACAATTCGAAAGTCAAATAAAAGTCTACTTCAAAATATTTAAAAGTATGCATTTATGACAAAATATGCACAAATATGCAAAAGAAAAATAGTTCAAATTGATCCCAAATGCGCCAAAACATTTATATTTTAATATATTGATATTAGATTTTTTAGTTAGGAGAAATATGCAAATGCATATATTTCATCATAATAACATTTATTTTTCTTTCCTTTTAAGTCAAATCTAAACTTGATCTTTTTGATACAAAAACATGTGCCTTACCACATACATATACACATACCTCTCATCCAAAGCGGTACAACTCGAAAGAATTATTTTAGTTTGACCTAATATTAGCCACAGAATATGACCCCACACTTTTAGAAGCCCACTGATTTTTTCCTGTTACAACAATTGCTAGATAACAAGACATTTTAATTATTTTTGCTCTATGTTCCTCACGATAACAAGGTTCAAATAAAAACCTACAAACGATAGAGATTTGTGTTTTGGCTAATTTAATCTAGATTAACATACATTCGACAAAACTTTGATAAAATCATCAAAGCATTAAAATCACGTACACAAATTTAATCAGAAATATTGATTACAATTAAAAAAAGAAAAAAAGTTATGATGAATGTAATGAAAAAATAAGAATACACACACATTAGTTCCGCAGTGTGGTGAAGAAGAATGAAATGTTTTTTGTATTAACAGGGATCTCACACTGTTGTGAGCTCCAGCCCATTTCTTCCTATGCAAGATTTTTCCACCTCCTAGAAAAAAATACAATGTGAATATAATAAAAATAAAACAAATACATTTTTATGTATTCTGTTAATGTTTACTATCTATCTAAAGGTTACCAACCTATTCTATTCAAGGATAAAAGGGCTAGATTATCCGATTTTTCTAGTCCCATTTGGATTAAAAGGATTCTGGGCGATCGAAATAAGGATAAGAGGAACTCTGCTGTTATTAAATAGTGTAGAGTGTTATTAATTAATAACTAAACATAATAATAAGGAAATAAGGAAGATACTATTCCATATTTTAACGCAGTATTATGTTGATTGTTTTTATCATCAGCATTACTCAGTGTCTAATAATAAAATAAAGCTGTTGTAATGAATTATGCTAATTCATTATATAATAATTTACATTTATATTATAAAGTTAATAAAATTTGTTTTATATTTATATTTAAAAACATACATCGGAAATGTCTCCAGTCTATGAAAGAATGCAAATTGACCAGTTGTCATTGACTTCTAACTATACCTCTACTATTGTAAAAGCGTAATATTTAAAAGTACACCTATTACCTTGATAAATTCTATAGCTCAAGGCTGTTTCTTTATATTTTATTTTATCTTAATTTAATATTATAATTTTATGATGTAGATAATATGGTTTCTATTGTTGTCCTATAGTGTTCTTTAGCAATATTCCATTAATTCCTGTTAAACAGATCCGCTACCTAAGACTCCGTTATGACAAACGTCCTACTAGGAATCCACATACAAGACTAAAACGACGAAAAACAGCGAGTCGTTACAGACTACTTCAACATTTACTAGACAAACGCTAAAAGCTCCCAAGTAATCACATAAGACGCATTTAGATGACTGTGATTAGACTTATTTGGACGTACGGAGTTAAGCTTAGGGACTCCACTAAACCATCCAGTTCATCTTGTATCCAATCCTTATAATCCAAAATCCTTCGGAAAACTCTCAATGCTACTTACGTTGTCACCAATAAACTTATCCATACAGATCTTATTGTTCCATAAGTTGCTGATTTTGCCCTAACCAGATACCTATCCTTTTATAGTAAGCTCCATAACCACTCAAATCCATTTAATAGTTTCTCAACTTGCTTCTCAGTCCGATAAGCTTCAATAATACTCCGAGGCATCTTCTATTGTAGAATTTTTATTGAAGTGCTTCTGATGAGTAGTTCTTTTCAAGTTTTGAAATATAATTGTGATCATTATCAACACATTTACTTGATGTATATATTTTTTACAGTTGTAAATTTCAATAAATAGATTTTTTAAAATTATATTTCAGTTGCTTATATATTTTTTTTTCTTTTTTCAGGTAAAACATTCTTGCAATCAGTACTGTCATTATGGATAAACTATTAAGTAAGTTTTATTTTTATTATAAAAGCATTTTGAAAAATATTATTTAAAGAATGTGAATAATAGATTATTTATAAATACTCCTTAAATATTCTCAACAGAATAAGTTTTTTGTTTTTGGTTTATTATAAAAAAAGAATATTAAACAAAAAAATTATACACTGGTTAAAATATTTAAAATAATATTTTGATATTAATTTTTATTTATTCACTTTCCTATTCGATTCCCGAACTCGCCCAGATTCGAGATTTTTTTATTTATTTAAGGATTTTGCTTTAAAAGTTCTTGACTTGTTATTGTTATTACTATTCCTTACATTTTTACAACATATTTATTTTATACCAATGTAATAAATAAATATAAATAAATAAATAAAACTAAAAAAAAAAAATACTATCTTAAGAATACCATGAACTAATAAAAAAATAATAATCAGGCCATTATTAATTTTTCCGACTCGTTTTTATTGTATCATTACAAAATATTGATAAAAATCTCTGGAATGGCTCAATGAGGAGAGCGAACACTGCTAGTTAGGATATCACGGGAACTCCTCGACTTCTGGTTCGCACAATTTGCATTAGCATTGAACTGCTAACCCACATACTGTTAAAAAAAAATTATGCATGAAGAATTTATCTTCGCATCGACACTGAAGAAACTGAAACCATCTACCTTATTTAATAGAATTACCTTTCTGGATTACAATGAAAAAGTTCGTTAATTTAAAACTCAATGTAATCATAAGTCTTAAATAAACTACAAATTAGTAATACGGAAAAAAAATGGTATTATTACTAGTTTAATAATAAAAACTACTCTTCATTTATTCCGGGAGAAATCTCTTTCAAATAGTTGTATAATCAACAAAAATTTGACTTGAAAAAAAAGAAACCTAATAAAATACGAATCCAAATGAAACATCGAATTTAATAAAGTGAAATAAACTTGTTAGAATAGAATCTCCTAATTAAGTCTGAATAGAAATATGACCAGAATTATAGTTATTAAAGTAATGAATTAAATAGTGAGGATGGTGCTGAGGCGATTTATTTAGAGAAGAATAGAATTCCAGAGGAATATGGATCAGATAAGGAAAGATCGGTCAAATGCTGTAGTTCGGAAAATTGTTTATAAAGTTGAAGGACGGTGGCGGGTTTTGCGGAAACAGCGTAAGGATTTTAACGTTATTTGACCGGAGTATAATATGTATAACATTACGAAAAAATAGATAATTTTACCGAGAAAAGTATCCAGAAAATAGTTTTGACTGTTAGAAGAGTCTATCCTTCAACTCTTCATAAACTCGTCAGGCGGAGGTATACATTAAAATTTCTGGCATAAAATGTACAAAGCAATTAATCAGTTTTTTTGTCTCAACACATCCTAAAATCTCTTGGGACATGATTTATAAGGTAAAGAATAGGCACACATATTTCTATATATAATGTTGTTAGCAAATAGTAAAGTGTCTTCGCATTTCCTTTGGTAGCGTTCGTTTCTCTCCGTAATCAGGTACAAGGTGGCACATTTGATTTAGGGTGTGAATTTGAACTATATTTGCTTTTTATGTATGAGTTAACGCATAGTATTTTCACAAGGCATTTTAACACTTTTTATACATAAAAAAAAAAGAAAGAAAATATAGTCATTTTTAGAAATGGATTGCTTTCAAAACCGAATTTTCGATTGATAAGTACATGCACCTAATCTTGCTAGTTTAACCACAAACTATCGATTTCTCATACACCTCGATACCCTTTCCCTCCAAGGAATCGAACCGTATTAGCGGCATACTTCAGCGACCACAGGGTTCGCCATAACCATGTTACTCCCACCTTCATGCCGCAGAATGGCCGAACTTTCACACACGGACACGTGAAGAAAACAATGATCCTGGTCCATCGGGTGGCTATCCTTCCTTCAGCAAAGACATGGGGGGAGGGGGGAAGGGACTATATTGACTTTCCCGCGTTGGATAACGCATGGAGCATCCCGAAGTAATTTCTCCCAGCCTCTCTTACGTAAGGCCGATCACGGGCTCTTAACGCTTTCTTATTCATACTTCCAGAGGAACTTGTTTTTTCGCCTTGTAGACAAATTATAAGGCTTTTTAGCGGTTGCGGTAATAGCTTATGTGGAATTATCTGTAAATTACTGCTGAGCTTTGGCACTCCCAAAGGGTAAATTATTTACATTTTTTAGATTAGTTTCCCCCTGACATAAAATGCGTAATTGGTGCAAAAGTATGCTTCATTGTACTGCAAAACAAAGAGGTAATATCTTTATAAAACAAGCGGACAAGAAAAGAATTTCTTCGATAAGTCAACATTCGATAATCAAAACCATGCCTTTTTTGTTTTTATTATATCCTGACAGTTTATATATTCTTAACATCATCCCTAAAAGAAAGATGTCAGTTGTACTACCGTTGATATCATTGAAGTATTAACGACCTAAAAGGGATAAGCATGAACCATCTTTTTATTTGATAATCTACTAAATTTATTTATGTGGACAATTTTACATATTTTGAATATTTTTTATAAACAAGATATTCTAAAATTTCACAGAACTGAACACTCTCTCGACAATACTGTACGGTGTTATATCAAGCCCACCCAGCTATAGATGCTGTAATCGAACCCATTATGCTCAAATATATATCATTTAGAAAAATATATGTGTGAAAACAACAGATAATACAAATATATAGAATATAAATACAGGAAAAAGAGACCCTGCGAAATAATAAATAAAATATGAAATAGCATTAAAATAATGTGCACAAAAGCTATTACCATTAACCTTAAATTGAAAGAAAAATTAAAAAGGTTTTTATTAATTGCATTAATTTGAAGGGAGTGGAGTTAATAGAAATGATGAGTTATGATTTTTTTTTAAAAGTTAGACGAATGTTGAGAGGGAGAGTATTCCAGGATATCATGGAGCATAAGAGCTTTACGTGAAGTTAGCTAAACAGTTTACTGTAAAAAAGAGTTACATCACTAAGAGTTACTGTAAAAAATCCATCATCATTTTTATTGATTGAAACAATTATCTTTGATATTGTTGTAAATAATTGAATCAAAATGCATGAATTATTTCAAACCTTTTAACTTAACTCCAAACTAATAATAATCCTAAATACTTATATATAATATATAATAAATACTAAATATTAATACAAAAAAGTCTGAAAAAAATAAGACAAGAAGAAAAAAAGAAAGTATTATTTTTCTATATAAATAGGTCAGACCCAATGGAGGGGATCACGTTCAACCTTCCCATGGGAACAAAACCACTCACTGCTCAGAAATATATTAATATAAACATTAAATAATAATATAATTAACATATGTTCATGACTTTTCTATTTCAATTATATACTAATACAGACACTATATCCTGAAATATATGAATTTCATTAAGCTTGACATTAAGAAATTGAGAAAAGATATTAGAAACGTTAGAGAAGAGAGAAATTTTCGAAAACTGCAATAAAAAATAATGAATTATTGTAATTCTAAATGAGTTCAATAAAAAAATTCACAAAATATTTCCCTTAAAATTGTCTATGTTCAATTCTCAATTCTCTTGTTATTGGATTTATCTTTACATTTTTTATTATTCTTTGGTAGATGTTTTAAAATTAGAAAAATTGTATTTTCATCTAAAATTAGAAAGAAAGTATAAAGTTAAAGACTTTATAATGTCATAGTTACTTGAGGTGAGGTCTTTTAAAAATAACTGGAAAGCGGCCCATTGTAAAATGGACTATTGAGTATAACAAAAGGCGGGAAAGTATTCATTTGTTTACAGTTTCTCGGTGTTTTTGATTTATTAATTAATTCACTTTTATTTTGATTAAATAATTAATATCCTATAGAATATTATTGCATTTTTTTTCTCTTTAAAATTTATTCACGCCTGTTATTACGCCAACAATAAGTAAATTTGATGATATTGTAATAATGCAGGCCTTGTAGGGGTGTGGGAGACTTGCACTCAACAGTACCTCCTTCTGGCATGGATTAAAGAGATTTATTTGAGCAAATCTCTCATCCAGCTTCTTTTAAGCCTTCTGAGAGTATTTCATCTTTTCATTCATCTTTGTGCATAGAAGGATGGACGATTCCACAAAGTACTGCTTTTAAGTATCTTGGAGTGACAATAGACAGCTTCGGCACAGTCCAAAAGGATATACAGAACAAAATCACTCAAGGTAAAAAAATAATAGGTCTCCTTAACGGTGTATTGTGGAATAAGAAGGTCTCCCTAGAAACCAAAAAGAGGATATACCACTCCTTGATCGGCACAACTTTATATGGCTCAGAATCATGGGCGGTGACAAAACAAAATGCAAATAAATTACTGGCCCTAGAAATGGATTTCTGGAGAAGAAGTTGCGCCATATCCAGGTTACAGAAGGTCCCAAATGAAATTATAAGAAATCAGGTAGGAGCTAAAATCAACATTCTCAATAACATCAGTGAAAGAAGATTGCTATGGTTTGGACATGTCATGAGAATGAATGAGACACGATGGCCCCTTCGAGCACTTAAATACTGTCCTGAGAAGAGAAGAAGACGCGGAAGGCCTCGGAAACAGTGGATAGAAGAGGTCAGAGAAGAAATGGCGGCTAGAGGGCTGACTGAGGAAGACAGTTTTGACAGGAGATATTGGAGGGAAGGCGTATTGGGGACCGGGATGTGATATTTTCGCATAATCCTGAAAAAAAAAAAAAGAGAGTATTTCAGTCGTGGCCATGCCATTAATGAGTATATTGTCATGTTCATGAAATCTGTCGTGAAATCGTCTTTAAAGGTTATGTATATGTTCCTTTACTGTGGAGTGTTAAATCAGAGTGAAGTGTGTGGTTTGAAATGTACCAAGGTGATTTCATGATTATTCTGTGTATTTTTGATTGGAATGTTTGTAATTTTTAAGGAGCATATTTTTTGCAGTCCCGTTTTTTATTATTAATTACGATACTTTCTTCCTCTCACCCTTACTCTCCTCTCTTTTTTATGACAAATTAATAATTATTTATAAAAGGTATTTGTATTTATAATTGTGATTAGTACTTACAATTTTAAGGTTCTATTGAATAAAACCAAGTATTTAAATTTGTTTGAGACATTAACGCTTTAAACGGTAAAAACAATATTGTTTTCCGAACCACAAAATTCTGATTCCTCAAAATTCCACAAATCATTGATTAGACCTAAACTGAGACCTCAGAACGTTCGGATCTGGCGAGGGGAAAATAAGATGATTGTTCAGAATCGTACATGACCAAATATCTCTATAGGTTATGTTGGGAGTGTTAAAAACTTTGGATTTACAGATAGATGGAATAGTGATATCAATCCATCCTTCGATGGCCTCATATGAGCTGGAAATTTTATCGTAATGGACAACAGGGAATATAGGAATTCTTTTAGATTATTTTTAAATGGAACCTTAATATTTTATGACAATATTAACGACTTCTTGTAGTTGTTAAATTGTTTATCACTGATGGAAGAGCAATCTTTGCGGTTGCTGATGATGGAGTATAATTGCATTATTCTTTTGCAGTAATACTGTCCGAGGACTTCCTGTTGCAATGACCAGGTTCACTACCATCTACCATTATAACACATTATAAATACTCAGCAACTGATATGATTAGGACCATCGGCCTTATCATCAAAATAGAAAATCACAGGGGTCCACCGGATATTATTGAATATATCCTAACCGTGAGATCTTGATGTCATCAGAGGATGTTCCATCTCGAGTACATTGACAGATTATGTACTAGAAGGGGCAAACTGTACCAGAAACCTTGCAAAGAAAATGGAGGAGTGGGTATCCTGTCTGAACTCTCCCTTACGCTCTGAGGCACAAAATGGTGATGCAAAAGAAGGTGGAATAACGATTTATTTTTGAAATCCACTAATGGAGCAAACTAGACGACAGCCGCAAATATTTAGGATAGCGAAGTTGAAACAAAATACAGGATACCAGTCAAATACCATGATTCTCCATCAGCTGTAGCTTTTTTCCTTTTTTCTTTTAAGAAATAAATCTTCTTGACCAAACATGAGAACTAAATCTGTTATATAATAACCTAACCCTGGACCAGGGCTCTGTATAGTGATTGTACTCTTAGGCCGATAGTGAAAGGTTAGGGCACCTGTTTTTGTAGGGCCAGGTGAGCCCAGGGGTTTATGGTTGGGTCCGGAATGACTAAACTAAGTGTTAATAGCTTTTAGTATATTTTACATCTTATCGCTTTCGAAGCATCATAAGATTACTATGGTTGATGCTGCTTAAAAACATAAAAATAAAACAAACTATAGTAACTAATATTGATACTAAATTTAAAATAAATGAATAGAAGACAAAATGTCAAAATTACTCACGATCTCAGACAAAATCTGTTCCTTGAAATTTCATATAAATCCATATAAATTTTTTTTATATTGGAAACTTTACAAAGTTTAAAAAATGATGTAGGAAATCATTGAAACATAGTTTGAATTGTACACAAAAATACCTAATCCTCCAGTAGGACATATCGTGTGTTGTAATTTGTTGAAATATTTTGTACAATACTTATGATTTCTCTACAAACATAACCAAACCACAATCCACTTAGCTTCAATACCCAGTTCTGCAAAGGAAGGAATGTGGATAATATTTCACTACGGGTTTTATGTAAGCTGGCAGTGAATGATGGATTCCATGAATATATAAACAGTGAAAGCTGAGGAAGCAATTTAACTATGCTTGGATGAGAGACCCGTGCTGGGGGAAGGACCTCTTGTTACATTAGTGATTTTGGATAATGTATTGCTTTGTAAAATAGGTCCTTTATCTAGTTTAATTTGATTTCATGTTATAATATTTTATATTCTGGCAAGGGTTCACTAAATTGTATTGTTATGTTTCGATGTGGAATGGACCAATATTAATGGCGAATCCTTGAATTGAAGGTAACTCAAATGCGTTTCCATCATTTAAAAATATATTAATAAAAGCCAATGGTTGAACAAAAAAATGTATCGGAGGAAGTTGTAAGATTATGCTATAGCATGCAGTTTGCTTTTTGGATGGAAAAGGTCTCCTTATAACAACGTTTTACTTTAATATCAAACAAATGCATAACAAAAAATGAAGTCCCCACCATAACAAAAAATAAATGAAGTTTAATTTATAGTGCTATAGTGAAGTCTAATCTATACTGCTATATAAAAGGACAAGTCATTTTTCGTTTGTGATCACTAACCGCCAAAACTACTGAACCGAACTGTACCAACTTTTGGCCACATCATCTTTATAGTTCCAGGATAGCTTAGCGATAGTACAATAGTGATTTTCAATTAATTTGTTATTAAAAAAGCGATAGTAAGTAGATATCTGTGAAGTTTGAACATTGACCGATAGGTGGCGATCGCCATTCTGCATGAGAAGTTTTAAAGGTAGTGTTATATAGAGCATGACATTGATAATAAAATGTTCATATTTTCAATTGAATTGTAATTAAAAAAGCTATAAATATTTGGTGTGACATAAAATGATTTCAATGAAGTTTATAAATTGACTGATGTGCAACATAGTTATAGAAAGGCTTACAATAATAAAGATTACAATATTAATAATTTAAATGTACAATGATGACTGCCTGAAACGAGGTTTGACACACTGTCTATCATATAGTTTTATGATTAGAAGTTAAAATCCAACCAGATGAAATCATAAGAATTATTTCCGCCGAATAAAAATTATTACCGAATCAAAATGTCAATTATTTGCTTTTCAATACGGTATTAATTCATGGGCATTTGGTTGTAAGCACTGATAAAGCAGTAAATTATCCGCAAGAGTTTATTGATGGTCTCTTTCCATTTGGATTTGGCCAGAAAAAATAGGTAACTTTTTTTGTGGCTTTGAATGGATCCAGGAAATCTTCTGTCAGACCGCGAATGACTCGACAAAGCCCACTAATATTTAGCTGGAGAAAAAGTATTGAGCCTGGCCAAGGATTTAAGGTCGTGTATCACATAAAGCGCTCTACCTGCTCAGCTACCTTCCTACTACACAGCCTTATTGATAGTGAATAAGGCTAGGTATTCTTCAAGGCTAAGCCATAAGCCATCTTATTTAGCTTATTTAAGTTTGTTTTTTTTATCCAACTTATTTTTTGTGTTGTATATTGTACCTGTTTCTAGAATTTTTATAGTAAAATTTTGACGAAAATATTCACTCGAAATCTGTCTATATCTTATAGAGTAAGATACTACATGGTACAAAACCAGGTATTCGCCCGGGTTTTTCATTATCACAATACGGATGGACCCAGAACCGACATACAGACGGACAAGAAGCACTTCCAAGAAGCGACCACAGGTGCCAGCGACTAGAAAGCCGTGGGAAAGTTGACTTGCTAAATACAGGCAAGCCATCCAGTCTCAGTTACCGGGCTTTCTCTAAGTACGGCGGATAGTAAGGCGGGGCGGCCGTACCTTGGTGACATTTACGAAGCATCTTCACTTCCACGTAAAATATATATAAATAATATTATGTATTAAAATATCCAGTATTTCATGTGGACTTAAGGAGTAAAGATAGAACCAAATTTTTTCCGGTATTATACGATTTTTAACCATATTTCTTTTAATATTTATGTGATGTCACTTTTAACTTCATCTATGATTAATATACATATTAATTCTGTCTATATTGGGCCGGTTGAATATTAGTTCTTTTCAGAGGAGATTAAGTCATTTACAGCGAACCTTAGATATCCTGAACAGCTTTAAAATAAAAGTCTTAGCGAACCCGAATATTTGAGCACTAACCTTTGACCACACACCCTCCATCCTTCTCCATCAAAACCCCAATCCCCAATATCAGCACTGAAGCAATCCTCCCATCAACGCCTTTGTCTACCCAACGGAGGTTTCCCTGACTGCTCAAAACTATTTATCTTTTTTGGAACTCAGTCATTATTAAAAAAACGATTACATTTACAGGATAGATCTTCCGCAATTCCGCATTCCGGTGCCTTCTAAATTCTCCTTAGTAGCTTCATGGTTTAGATATCCTAATTAATCAAATTAATAATATAATTATAAGTTTCACTTAAAAGTAATCTCAATATGCTGTAAAATAGAGTTCACTGAAATATGAAAGTAATCTTCGTTATTTGTAAGAGTAAATTTCTTTGTTCCTATTGCAAACTAAAAAACCTTAGCGACTAAACCCAATGAAGAGTCTTGGATTCTTCACTTTGGTATCGATGTAGTAATGGTAAGGACAGCAGTTGTGAAAGAAGGAGATTGGGCTAGAATCATGCTCAACCGCCAAGTTTTTCACCAATTATAGGCACCCATTTATTATTTATTTTACTTGAACGAAGCCTAAACGTGTTCAAAGTTTAGTGCATTACTCTCTTAACTCCCTCACTTCCTATTAAAAAAGTAGATTTTCAGGATAAGAAAATGTTTAGATAACTGACGATACAGCAGCAAGTAATGCTCAGGCAATAGTTGGTCACAGATAAATTTATATTTCAGAAAGATTGGGAACACTTACACAGATCTTTATGATAACTCGATGTCTACTGAAGAATACATTAGTTAGACAGGTATTCGAGATAAATAATCTATACAATCTAAGGAAACCCTCTTTCTTAGAAATAACGATTATAGAAGAATCTGTATCAAATACCTAAATTAAAAGTTTTGCTAGTGTATCATAAATCTACCCACATTAACAAAACATTTATATCTAGACTCGCAAAATTAAGATATAAAACGATGTTTGTAATATCTCCATATATTTTATAACATACCATGAATAGTATTTGTTTATATCAAATATAATAAAATAAAGCGGTAAATAAAAAAATATTTCGTGCTGTTTCATTCTGCAATTATGTTGAAGGTGTAACCTTGAATCATGAGTGACTTGTTGGACTTTGAAATAATCAGCCTTGCTATTGTTGAGAATTTTTTCTTTTGATATTTTTTTTATTATATTTTTTGCCTAATTATAATCATAAATTATATGCTATAACTGATTTTATTTATTTATGTATTACAATTTTGTTTTCTTTTCCTGCTACATGAAAAGAGGCACCTTTATCTGGAATAGGTTCAAATAAATATGTATGGTTATAATTGATATCATCGTAATTTACGAATCATACATTATTATATTGTAAAAAATATATCTTACTATTGGCGATCAAAAATTAATTTATAAAAATTCAATTTCTCCCTGACTGGAAAAAATAATAGATCATAAACATGTTTATCTATAATCTACTGTTTTTCCCAATTTACATTTTAGAATTAAAAAGATCAAATTACTTAAATTTGGTTAACAACTAGTGATCATTAAAAATAGGGGGTTTCATACTTGACTTTTTCCATTCTAACCAATAAATTTCCTAAACGGTAAGTAACAGCGACAAATGTTGTAGAACAAAACATATTTTCTATTAACTTTCTGATTATAAAACTCTCTTCAAATGTTCAATATAAGCAACCCAAACAGAGCTAGAGCATGTAAAAATGTTTCATTTTTTGAGGGTGAAAAACGTTACAAAGAAATACCTACAGCCTCCCAGCCAAATGACATATTCATGTAAGAACAGCTATTTTTTTAATCAGCTAAAAACCATTTAGTCTATGGACACTTATTTTCGAAAGCATCTCCGAGTTAGTAAAATTATATTTATTCAACTCTTGTTTTACTCTAAAATCTGCAAAAAATCCTATATATTTCAGGTCAAATATTTTGCAAGTTCTGATCCATTATTTAATAATATTTCGCATAATTTGTTAGTTTCCTGGAGAAACCAGACTTTCTTCTCAGGTTCCAAAACAATTTTTGAAAACCCGTTATAGAAATATTTCCGGAGAGTTGGGTAAGAGAACAGACAGCCTAACGAACCCCAAGGCGATGTCCTTAATTAATTTAATAATAGAGTTCGTTCAACCTCTTCGTTCCACTCGATATCCCATATCCCCTGCCTAGCTGTCTAGGTCTCGGTCGTACATCCCATATTCATTCATAATGAATAGAATCATTTTCCGGATTCTCTTATAGTAATGTAGGTATGTTGCTAATGAATGGACATGTTTTTAATCAATTTACATAGCTTTATGCCAATTTTTTTTTCTGAAAAAACTTACATTCCTAGAGAACCTCAAGCAACAGTTCTTATGCTATACCATCTGCTATGGTATTTACAGAGGGTGAGCCAACGATTTTGATTAGTTAACAACTATAGGATTTTTCAAAATACTAAACATTTTTAAAGTTTCACCATTTTTAAACCCACAGTGGTTTTGAATGAAAAAAATAATAATAAAATTGAGTTTTAGCGGAGGGAACAAAACGATCAATGAGTAGCACAATGGAGGACAGTAGCTGCACTGCCCTTGTTGTTGTTGTTGATTGTTTTGAAAGGGCAAAAAACTGCTATGGTTATTACTGCCCATACCCGAACTTTACGCAATAAAAAATTTCTAATCAAATTATATTAACCTCAAAAAAAGAAGAAAAAAAAATTTAACATTAAATTTTATCATATAATCCAATTTTCTCGATAAGGTTGATGGCACTACAAATGTACTGTTTACTACCGCCCAAGAACATACAGAGCTGACGAGGTATTTCTCTCCTGTACTGAGGACACTCATCGAAGATATGCCTCACTGTTAGAGCAACTCTGCAGAGTTGACACTGAGGGGGATGTTTCTTTGCCATCAGGTAGTCATTTGTTAAATGACAGTGTCCAATTCTTAGCCGTGTGATTATCACCTCCTCCCTTCTACATTGTTTTGAGGAAGAGGCCCAGCCACCGATGTTCGGTTTGATTGCTTTCAATTTATTGTTTTCCTTTGCCGATCATGCACTCTGCCAGTCACCCGAAATCATCACGTGGAATGGTCGAAACATCTCTGCCGTGGACAAGAAACTGGGTGTAATGGTTTCTAATTGGTGGGCTTCTCTTGCTGCTCCAGCCACCTCCTCATTTCTGGGTATACTGGAATGGCTGAGGATCCAGAAAAAGGTTAGCTCTTTTGAAGATTTATTGATCTTATTTATAATATCATATATACTATAATATATAATATAATCATATATAATATAATATAATCATCAAATCATATATAATATAATATGATATAATGGATTTCCTGGATTATAGTGTTGTCCGAATAAATTTTAAAAAGGCTTTTAATCGCACTCAAGGAGTCAGAGCAGATAATTATCGACTGTTCTTTAAATGTATGAGCAGCTTGAAGCGCTTGTTTATTCCAGTCTGCTATTGAAGTCATCAGGAGAATTTTAGTGTGCTATTTGAGAATTTTAACCCATGATTCGTTCACAATTTTAAAAAAATGAGGCTTGTCCCTTCAAATGAATGTGGAGCCTTATTCAAGTGAAAACTTCTTTTGGCTCGTTGGACACGCTCTGGGATTAGGTAAAGAAAGCAAACCTGCACCACATACCGTACCGTACCCTATACCACTAAAAAATTGTTTCTCTATCTTTTTTTTTTTTTTTTTTTTTTTTTTTTTTTTTTTTTTTTTTTTTTTTTTTTTTTGCTTTAAAGACTTGCTTACACAAGTCCTATATTGCCAATATAGCACTATCTAATTTTATTTAATTTTGTGCTCAGTTGAATTTTTTTTTTTTTCTTTCTCTATTATATGAGAGCTTTGGTTTCAGACAGAAATTTAATTAAATCTTGGGCCTTTACTTTCGTCAAAGTTCTTAAGAATTCAGAGACGTCTTGAACAGTCAGTGTACCCAGCGTTCTTATCCTCTCATTCACAAACTTTTTGCAATTAAACACGATGTGTCTTGGATCTTCTAGACATTGGCATTTAGAACACATGCCACTTTGAGTTAGGGCCATTAAATTGAGGAATTTGTTGGTTCTGCCATGGTTAATCTTCAGTCTAATAAGTTTTACTAGACTTGGGCGTTCGAGATTTAGCCTTTGAGTTACAAACCATGGAGTCAATGCTACCTTTTCTTGTACTGCGTAGTGGTCCTTTCCTTTCAGTGCACTTTCCCATTCGTAAAACCTTTGCCATTCTTCGATCGCATTATATTTGATTTTTCTTATTAGATCTGTTATTGGGATCTTGATATTTATCCGGTGATGCTGGCGTTGGTTGGCAGTTTTATCTGCCGTTTCATTACCTGACAGCCCTACGTGTCCCGGTACCCATTGGAAGAAAAAATGGTTTTTCGGCATGTACAATAATGAGAGAATTTTAAAAGAAATGTAATTATGTGATTTTGTTTGGTGTAACAAATTTAGATGTTGGCATACAGAGGCTGAATCAGTTAGGATGACTATATTAGTATTTGAGTATGTTCTTTCGCAGTAAATAATGGAATGAAGGATGGCGTAAAGTTCTGCGCTGAAGATACTAAGATTCAATGGCACAGAGAACGAGAATTTCTGGTTGAAACGAGAAATTCTGCTATTCTCTATCTTGACTGAGAGCTGAGTCAAAAAATTTCATATTGGTTTTTATTTTTTCTTGGCTCCCAATGCTAATTGGTAGGTATAACTCTAGTGTTGCACTATTATAGGTCTCTACTACCCACACCAAAATCGGAATTCAAATCTGTGAGTTACAAGTCAAACCTCCTTGTTAGATGAAACGATGATATCACACTGTATCAGGTCTGGGTAATAGGATCTTATTTAATAGAACTTTTGGGCCGAAACTGCGACGTTGAGTAAAAGTAATGTATCAGGTTTTGGATCTGGTAAAGAGACAAATAATCTATATATTTAATAATAATATCAGGTTTTGGTTTTAACATGAAATCCTGCATTAGTTTCCGGTAAACCCAATATTAAACTTTCTTAATACCTTGCCATAAGGTAAGGAGGGAAGCCCTTAGGGCAGGCGTACAGTGAGGAAGTGGCAGCCAAGCACACGTCCGCTCAGCCCCAGAACTCGGCCATTGTCTCCTCCAGATCACGTACAGGAGCGTCTGTTCCATATGCGATCGTCCCGGTGTTCTTTTCTATTTTTGTCGCGGAGGGAACAAAACGATCAAAGAGTAGCACAATGGAGGACAGTAGCTGCACTGCCCTTGTTTATTCCAGTCTGCTATCGAAGTCATCAGGAGAATTTTAGTGTACCATTTGAGAACTTTTATCCAGGGTTCGTCCACAACAAAAAAAAAAATTAGCCTTGTCCCTTCAAAACCTTGTCGAGACTTATTTCAAGTGTACACTTCTTTTGGCCCATTGGGCACTCTCTGGGATGGGGTAAAAAAAGCAAACTCGCGTCACCTACCGTCCAGTGATACCCGTGGATTTATTAGATATACTATCTAGATTTTGTTTACTATCTGCCTGAAGAGCTAGAGACTTGAAACTTGAAACATGACTTAGGAGTGAATGGCATTGCAATAATAACAGGAGTGGGGACCACACGGTGCTGTGCACAGGACACTCTTGGGCGACGACTTTACTTTCGTCCTTTTGTTTCCTTATATGTCTTTGTTGGAACGAGCTAACTTTGTCAAAGTCATACCGTTTTAAAAAGACAGAACCCTGCTACATGTTTTTCGAACACATTATTGGTCAATTAAATAAAGATATTTTAAGATAATATGTAGCACATAAGTAAAAACCGGGCTAAGTGCCAAAATGTTAATTTAAAAAAACGTTGCAAAACATCTTCTTCTTCTTGTAAATTCAACTTGTGGCATTCTTCAAATCTTTTTCAAATAATTTCATTCGATGTCGGAAATTACCTCTGTGGATTATTTTTTTTTTTTTCGAAAAACTGAAACCACTAAATTGTAAAGATGCCGAAATGAGGCCTGGTTTATCCTCTTTAAAATGGTATCCCATTGGATATTGTAGCTCATTCCTTTGGGAAGCTATGACGTGAAGAGGAACGATCGAGCGGGAAAAAATTAATTCTATAATATTTATCCGTTGGCATTGCTTGCGCGACTTGTATTTTTCGAAGTACGACCACTTTAAAACTTAAATGGATTAATGCTTGATCGAATGACACGTCAACCTTCAAAGTCAGATTACTATTTCCTGAGATATTTTAAGCAGCAAGATCTGTCGGGATAACGCACGGACACAGAATTTATTTTTTAAACAATTTTTCTTTTATTCTATTTGATATTTTTCAAATTATTTGTAGCATCAACCTGCTTTTAAGCAAGGCAAATTCATTAAGTCTGATATAAAACAGGACTGTTTAATAGAAGACAGACGCATCTGCAATACATACTTTTCAAATAAATGCCTATTTCATTACCTTATTCTCTTCTTCTTGTATATTTAGATTTATTTGGGATTGTAGATCGGTCAAACAAGTTTAGACTTCTAGCGTGTGATCCTAAGTACGCTTTTTTTTTATTTTATCGACTTATTTGAACTTACAATGAGTCGGATCCAGGTGCCTCAGCGCGGACATAATAGAGACAGGACCTCTTTCATAGCGAGCATATTGCTCTGTCAATTACCTTATTACAAACACGAGGTATAATGGACAAGGGCCTGATGAACTCATAATCCTACAACAATAGTCAGCCTTAATAGCCACTTCTAAATTAGTCTCCTAGTGACCTCCTAGCTGGAGCAGGAAGTGAAATCGTCTTGAGGGGTTTTCTACTCCTGAGGAAACCATAACGCTAATTTCTACTCGGTGAAATGTCGGTCTTAGAGGAAACACTTATGTTGAGAGCTAATTATTTTTAAGATTTTATTTTCGGATGTGGGAAAAATTCTATACGACTACTTATAGTAACCTAAACGATTGTAAAAAAAAAACAAAAAAAAAAAAAAAAAGAAAAAAAAAAAAAAAAAAAAAAAAAAAAAAAAAAAAAAAAAAAAACAAAAAACTTCCCCTTTAACTGAAACTAAATTTTACAATCTTATTTGTAAAAGACTTAATACATATTCAATTTTAATAAGCAGGTTTTTATTAATTTATTTATTTCATGTCAAATGGGATGTTTAATGTTTGAAGACATAACCTTTCTTTCAAAGAAGTTAAGCCCGCATTAAAAAAATAACAAACCTTTTTAATTTTTAATTCCACTCCATTTCCGATAACCCTCAGATGGCGCCTGAAAAGATGGCCTACAGACCTTCTAGTGTAGATTTTTTATTGAAATACTACTAGTGAGCAGTTCTTCACAAGTTATTTACATGTCATTGTATTCTTTATCAACACACTTTAATAACTTGATGTATATTATTTTGTACAGTTGTAAACAATATAAATGAAAAAAATAATCAATATTAATTTTAGTTTATTAATTTTTTATTTTAATAAGTTTTATTTAAATTTAGTCTAATAATGAAATATTTGTTATTTGACGATTTGTGGGAATAACGTTTGAGATTATTAAATAAACATACATTTTTTTATTTGGATGGATATAACAAATAAATATATAGTATAAAAATAAATAAATTGTGCAAATAAACAATTAATTAATTTAATTGATCAATAGATGATATCCTACTTATATGATATTGAGTGTATTTAGAAGAAAATCAATTTAAGTTGAAGTGTATAACAGATATGAAAGATCAGAAAATGCTCACCGTTTCTGACTGGTCCATCATTCACTAGACAAACGTTCAAAGCTCCCAATAAATTTTGAAAAACCTATTTACATGACGGTAATTATACCTATTTGGACGGAGTTGAGCTTTGGGGCTCCACTAAACCTTCCAGTTTTTCTCGTATCCAATCCTTAAGCCTTCGTAAAATCCTCAATGCTGTTGAAGTGTTATGTGGATTGGATAATAGGGGACTAGTAACTCAAGCTTGTTGCCAACACTGGATAAGATCTAAAAAAAAAAAATTATATAATTTAAAATAGATTATGCTGTATGTATAAATTAAAATAAATTTGTATTAATTAAATAGTTGTCTCTGATCTGATATATTCAATATTTATAACAGTACCAATGGGACATTTTTTTTTATTAATACCTGTTTATTGAAATAGGTAACTGAACATTAAAAAAATATCTAGTAAAAGTTACGATTATTACAGAACAATGCCTTGTAAAGCTATTACCCATTGGTAGTAATAACAGTTATATATTTCAGGCCATTTTCTTTTCAGACGCCTCGGAGGGTAATGGGAATAGGAAGCGAGTTGAGAGACCAGTGGGTTAAGGTGGTTATGGCGTTTACTATGAAAACATGAATATAGTTTGGGCTGAATTAGCATACTATGGAACATCTCTCATGTCCAAACAGGTCTGATTAACTTAAATTGTAAATAATTTACCCGTACAATCTGTTGATTATTGATTTATTTTCGATAGATGTTCCTGAAAATACTATAAAAAATATCAATATAATTAATATAATTCAAAAAATTTAAACATTTCCATTCAAGTACTCCAGTTATGAAATCATTTTAAAAATATCTAGCCATTGCTCCACGTCATTCCTTCGACGGATAAGGTGAGACGAGATGGTTTGAAATGCCATCATTCTTTGGCTTGTTTCGATACCGTCTCTTCAACTCCACTTTTTCTTTCAGCCTTGAAATTCTTTCGGAGCGACTTATGGAGAAGTAATGTAGAAATTATAGTAAAATATCTAAGGAATCTTGCCATAAAAAATGTTCTATAGATAGGGCCTTGGAATGAAGTATCAATACCTTGAATTAGATTGAATTCATAAGCACCCGAATACAATAAAAGAAAATTCGAATATTATACGAAATCAAAGGAGGGTGATTTTCACGGTTTCCATATGACGGTATTGTCCTGATTTTATTCCTTTTCCGTTTTTAGAGTTCATAGAACATCCTACAACTATAGAAGGGCGGGCGTATGTTAATTTTTCAAAGTAAGATTTTTTTTTTATTACCTTATTTTAGTTACTGGTTAACTATGTCTTATTTTATTTTTTTTTTTTTTTAATGAGATGCAAGATATTATTATTCCAGAAAAGAAGATATATTTAATCTAGCTAAGTAATCTTTGTTATTTTTTTTTTATAAAAATCAATAGAAGTATAATTAATATCTTTAAGTAATAGGATGCATTTGAACATTATATCTTCAGATTTAGTGCTTGTTATTGATTCTTAACATGAATAGAGTTCGTTCTTAAGCAGCATTCATAGATATAAGTGGAAAAAATCAAGAAATTATCTTTCTTTATTTAATCAACTATTTTATAATATAATGTCTATATTTTTCATTTTGATTTTAGAAATCTTCATAACAGTTCTTCTTCACTAGTAACTTGACATAAATTTGATTAATTTATTTTATTTTTTTTATTTTTAACAGGTTTCTGTGTTGGGCTAGTTGTTTTCCCTGACAGAGAAAAACAATATATCATGGATATGTCTATCTATAATCTTCTGCTTTTCCTCAATTTGCATTTTAGTATTAAAAGGATCAAATTATCCAAATTAATAATTAAATTAAATTAACAATTAATGATTATTCGAAATAAACAAGTTGAGAGAAAATAGAGATATCAAACATGACTTTATCCATTCAAACCAATATAGCTCCTAAACTGTAGGTCCTAGCGACTTATGTTATAGAACCAAACAAAGCTTCATTAGATTTCATATCAGGATATTCTATGCAAATTTTCGATCCGAGCAACTCTAACAAATCAAAGTGTCAAATCAAAAATGATCAAATCAAAAATCCTATTTCTAATTAATTGTCAAGGAGAGTATTTTCTTTTTTAATTTACAAATATGTTTTTAATTAAATTATAAAATGAGAGTGGATTTCGGTATACTTATTTGTAGTTATTTTAATAAATAACGTAATATAAATAAATTATTATATATTTTGATCAATCATAAATATAAAGACATGCTACTTCTATTTAACCATCGACCACACCTACAATTGGTCACATTATTGGTATTGGACACAGTTATTAACAGGTACAGTCTCATGACTAATGGCTATCTGAAGAATATGAGTTTACTATATATGCTTAGTTTCCCGAATTCACCCTAAATCTTTTAAGAATTGGGTACCCAATTTAAATGGGTTATTTGTACCCTAGGAAGTTCTCCCTACTTAACGATCCACGTCTAGCTAAATAGGAAACTAATTTTCTCATTCATCTAGAATGGTTATCATAGCCTTAGAAAGAAATAGTCTAAAAAAATACTTTGAATAAGCACTGGTCTAAGAAAGAATTTTCAAATAACTAGCTTTAAACGAGAAAACTAGTTTATTCTGTGTTGCAAAAAACGGTTTGCCTAACCTTTGAAGTATTATTCATTGATCTAAACTGTCGTTGACAAATGTAAGCAGGACGATGATTCCCAATATAATTCGTGGATTCTGTACCACCTCTCTCCGTCAGGAAATCATTAACAGGTTGGTCTCGCTGAATCCTTTCTAACAAGAAATCCATTAGATCCAACAGGATGCATTCACTGCGGGCAACAATGCTCCAATCAAAGGCAGCTCTCGAAGGTCCCGATCAAAGAGGACGAGGAACCAGAAGACACGTTAGAAAGCCGAACATAAGAGGTGTCAGCTTTTAGCGGGTCTCCCCTAACGGGTTCAAGCGACGACCCAGATCGGGTTCCGGCAGCTACAGGTGTATTCGGGTGCTACTCATCCCGGTTTCGGTCACTGGTTACGGCAGAGGTACGGAAGGGATGGCGACTTTAATATTTCTGCTAGATTGCTCTTCATTATGAAGTTTTCGAGAATGTGGTAAATACAACGAACAGATTCTGTACCTTCTTTATTGTCCACCTCATTATCACAGTACAAAATCGCAAATCTAAGAGTAGTTTCCTTACAAAAGCCTGGATGATTTTTTTTTTTTTTTAAGCCCCTATGGCTAACATCAAGTTTTGATTCATTCTTGACAATGATGATTCTACCTCTTTTAATGCACCAAGGTGCATTTTAAGAGGGCTCTGAAGAGAGCAGTGATTTGGAGAAACAAAGCATTATAATGTTTAATTACTTGAAATATAGTTTTGAGCTTAGGCAAAACCATCCAAATCATCTCGTATTCAATTCTTGCAATCCACAATTCTAAGAAAAATCCTAAATGCTCCTTACTTTGTCCATAAAGATCTTAATTTTCCATATGTTGCTGGTTTAGCCCAAACCAGATACTATCCAAATCCACTAGCATCACAACTTGCTTCCCATTCTATCCCTAACAATCCTCTGAGGCATATGGCAAGTCCTCTGAAAATAAGATGGCCTCGGGACATTCTCATATAGAGCTTTTATTGATGTGCTACCAGAGGTTAGTTGCTTCACAAGCTATTGTCATGTTATTGTGTACGTTATTGTCACATTTACTGGATGTGTGTGTTTTTTTATACAGTTGTAAATTTCAACAATTGGATACATAATAAAACATTGATAATTATCCAGTTATTCATTAACATCTTTGAAACTGTAGTATAATACAGTATATATAGTATCTACAATGATATTAATGTAGCTTATTACGTTTCTTACTTAGCACAAACCAGTCATCTTTCCTTTCATTGTAAACTCAATAACCATTTAAATCCTCTATTATCTCAACTTGCTACCCACTATATTCCCGTTAACCATCCGAGGCGTCTGAAAAGAACTCGGGACCTCCTAATTTAGAACTGTGTTGAAAAGCTACCAAGGGGTAATTGCTTTGCAAGCTATAGGATTACGAGCATTATCATCTCACTTACTATATATATTTGTACTTAATTGTATTTAGTTGTAAATTTCAATAAACAGCTAAAAAATAAGAATAAACAAAAAAGTTTAGGCAGATCATTATAGTTTTGCTGTGGCAAATTGTAATTTCCTGTTATATTGTAGTATGTTTATTATATTGTAATTATAAGTCAATTGTATTTAATTGTACAAACAAATAAATAAATAAAACCCAAATCCCGGATGCCATAAACTACTCACTTATCACCACGAGGCTCAACGAACTACCTTCTAGACCTAATCTGTTAGGAAAAAAACCTTAGGGGCATGGGGTTCCTTTTTTTTTTTCTCTATTGTTTTTTTTTGTGAGGCCACAGCACCACAAAACAAAAAATAAAATTAACAGTAGGTTTCGAAGCCTTTTCATAGCTCCATGTATGTTTTACTGGAGTAGTCAGTATGGCCATAATTGTGTTTTATGTTATATACATATATATATATTATTATCAATTATTTTTCAAAGGTACAACTGGATTTTTTTCCAAGCATTTTTACTACATTATTTTAATTACTGTTATAATGAAAGTCAACTATATTCAATATTTTTATTAGATGCCATATATGGATCTGGTATCTAAAATTTCGTAAAAGGGGATATATTTTATTTTGTTCAATAATCCTTGTTATTTTCTTTTATAAAAATCGATAGAAGTATAATTAACATCTTTAAGTTACAAGATATAATAAAAAATGCATTTGAACATTACATCTTCGGCTTTAGTGCTTGTTGTTGATTCTTAGCATGAAAAAAACTCTATCATGAACAGATTTCACAGTTATAAGTAGAAAAAAAAAAACGATAAATTATCTTTGTTAATTTGATCTAGTGTCTTATATTATAATATAATGTCTATATGTTTCATGTTGATTTTAGAAGTTTTCATGACTTTCTTTTGTTCACAGGTAACTTGAAATACATTTAACGAAGAAATTTAACTCAAAAATATTAGTGTATGAATCTGAAAACACCAACAGAATAATCAAGTAAGGTTCGATATAGTTTTAAATTATACATCATCAAATATTTAACAGTTTTATGAATTCACATCAGTCATATATTATTTGATCTTAATATTATTTTACTTATTGCATTTTTTATTATTATTTTTTAATGACGTATAAATAAAATTAGAAATAAATTCGATTTTTTTTATTTATTTGTCTTTTTTTTTTGTTACCTTTTGTTTTACGTTTCAAAACTCTCATATACCTTCTAATGACTAAATATAATCTTGGTTAAACTATATTAAAATTACAAGATTAAATAAAAAATGTTTTGAAACATTTAAGTTGTTAGATTGACTTGGCTAATCACTTTTTCGACAAACAAAAAAGTTAAACAATGGAGAAAACCAGTGATCAAGTTTATTTTAATAAAAATAGTAATGTGATGTTTTTATTTTTAAATTTTTATTTAGCTTCTTAAATTTATATCAATAAATTAAAAAAATTAATTCATCAAAGTATCAAATTCAAAGTTTCGTATGATGTGTACATGAAACTAAATCCTGTTCATTCTGACAAAATTGAAACAATAAAGCTTAACTTCAAGAAATATTCTCTTTCCGAGTCCGAGATTGTACTAGCATCACTAAATAAAACATAAAACTATATTCTCAATTCAAAATAGAATTAATAAACACTTAGAATAGTCTGAGAGTCACCTAACGATTGTAAAATTACTTTAGACCGCCCAGTTTCTCTACCCTTCAATGGTCCCGATCAGTTTCGCAAAAATTTGGCGAAAATAAATGTTCCTTTAGAAACAACGTAGACCGGAACGGATTTTGTTCTTGAAATTTCGGAGTCGTACATAATCTCGTTTGTCAGTTGATATCTGACAGTCACAACGGTGCTATGGAAATCAGTCGCAAAAACTGGTTTTCATGGTTCTTGGTCGCTATTTGCAAGAAAAATATACAATTGATTCAATTTTTAGTTCATCTGAAGTGATCAGTCACATTTGAGAATATTTTACAGAAATTACATTTACTTTATATAAAATATGCGTTAGTAGATGTGATTAACAATAAATTTGGTAATAACACTGCTCAATTACTATAAATAAGTTATATTTTTATAATTTTAGTTTATTGTTATTATATTAACCAAGAAATTTAAATGAAAGAACCAATAAAAAAAATTCTTTTTTTTATTAATTTTCAAATAAGAAGGAAACTACATAATTCCTCCTCTTCTTTTACTAAGCCAATTCTTTATTGATTTTACTTACTATTAAATTGCTTATACTAATGTAAAAAAATTATGTATGATCTATATTTACCTATTATAGATCTATATTAGACGTTGATTCCCTTATTTTCTAGGACGCCAACTACGAGTTATCTCTTCCTGTGTTTACTTGCCATTTTTGTGCAGCTACGATTAAACTCGAAATATATCAGTGCTAATATCGATAGATGGTTTCTGGGAAAAGAACAAAAAATCAATTCTGGCTTGCGTTTTCTGTTCATTTATTAAAAAACGAACAAAAAATGTAATTATAAAAATTCATTAGACTTTTTACTTAAAAAAAAGAACACATTTTTTATGCATTTTGACGTTATCTAGGCACTAGAATTGGAGTTTTTAATAATATAATGTGATTAAATCAAACTGTCATTTCGGGCCAGATTTCTGAAAATTGCCGTGGTGCCATACAAATGGTTTATGCAGATTAACTACAACACACATATTTTGTACAGTAATTAAACCTATTAGGGCATACGGAGTTGAAATCTAGTTGTCCACAAAACCATCTAATTCATCTCATATCAGATCCTTGCAATCCAAAATCCTTCTAAAAATCCTTAATGCTCCTTACTTTGTCCATAAACTTATCCTTAAAGACCTTGATGTTCCATATTTGCTGGTTTTAGCCCTAAACAGATACTATCCAAATCCACTAGCCTCACAACTTACTTCCCATTCTATTCCCGACAACCCTCTCAGGCTTCTGACAAGGCCTCTGAAAATAAGATGGCCACGGGACTTTCTCATATAGAGCTTTTATTGAAGTACTACCGGTGGGCAATTGTTTCACGAGCAATTGCCATCTTATTATGTAAGTTAGTGTCACATTTTCTGGATGTTTGGGTGTGTTTTTTTTTTTGTTTTTTTCATACATTTGTAAATTTTAATAATTAGATAAATGAAAATCATTGATATAATGACCTATTTATTCATTAACACCTTGATTGAAACTCTCGTATAATACAACTTAATTGTTTTAAAATTAAAATTATCTTCTTATTTAAAACAAAACTAACGCACATCTTTTATAGATAAAATTTAGGAACACTTGTCAATAGACCTAGTATCCAATTTTTCGATACGTTCTGACAATTTATTACTTGCTAATACAACTAATAAATTTGAAGGAACCACAAACCACTAACCACATCTGATCCCTACCGTGAGATGCAGGAAGATCAAGGAGGAGTACGACCTTGTTTGACCCAGGTGGGGCCGGTGTGGGAGTTAGGTCACTCCCCCCAGCCGAGGCGGCCCCGCTGCACCTGGGTATCCTATCGCCCTATCTATGAGGAGAACTAGCAGTGTAACAACAATAACTATTATTATTATGCAGGTGATGTCAATGGGTATTTAAATAGGTGTAAAAATTTTAAAATAAAAATTGACTGGGGGTCTTTATTATTTTTTTTTTCACTCTCAAAAATGTAACTCACTAGCTCTGTTTGAGTTTCTGGAATCGAAAATTTTCCGACAGTTTCCTAGTCCGAAATTCAATAGAGGATATTTTTTTCTTATACATTTGTCGCTAGGACTACAGTTTAGGAGATATATTGGTATAAAAGAACAAAGTCACTTTCTGCCTACATTCTTTTAATGTATGGGTATTTGACACGTTTTAACTCAGATAGTGTTGCTCGGATCAAAAGTTTTTACGACTGTTTCCGTCCATAATTTTAATGGAGGGTATTTTTTGTTATTAACCATTTGTTGCTAAGACCTACCGTTTAGGAGCCTGATTGGTTTAAATCAAATCCAAATCTCTAAAATCCGAAATCCTCCGTAAAATCCTCAGTTCTCCTTATTATGTCCCAAATAAACTTATCCATAACGATGTAGATGTCCTATCTGTTGCAGATTTATTCCAAACAAGATAAGAATAGATATCTTGTTGGGCTAAATCTATCCTAAGATACCTATCCTTCCATGACAAGCACCATACCCATTGGAATCCACTAGTCTTCCAACTTGCTTCTCACTAGATTCCCGATAAACCTCCGAGGCGTCTGAAAAGAAGATGGCCAAGGGATTTTCTAATTTAAAACAGTTATTGGAGTACTATAAATGAGTAGTTCTTCAGTTATTAAAATGCCGTTGTAATCAGTTCACCGCACATTTATACGTTGTATATAGTGTATAAAGTTGTAAATATCAATAAAGTATAAATATAAACGAAAAAAACACTAACCTTTGAATATCTTTCGTTTGCGTGAACCACAATGTCTGTAATTAGCATTTAGTTTTATTTAGAAATGAGTTAAGCTTATCGAATTTCATTTTAGTAAAAACATAATATAGAAAACAAATCAAACAATAAATAACCCTATTTTCGATTAATCAATTTTCCAAAAGTGAAGATGGTTAAGATAAAGATATTATTACGAAATTAGGAAATTTTCTTCGAGCAGTGTAGTGAGAACTCATCATCTTCACAAGTTGATTACTCGCAATTGGCTTCTGATTGTTTAAACTCCGAACATCCAACAATCTACTCCAATCGGGGAATTCGTTTTGTACTATTACAGTAACAAGCTATAGATATTAGCCTTTTGATGTAACTCAGTGAAACCATAACATGTACGCGTAACTTATGGAATTGTGATTACCGCTATAAATCTTCAATTTGCCACAAAAAATATGCCACGCCACGCGATTCGCTCTTTAAGAACACTAGCTACGAGGACAAAATACCGTCGTTTCTTTTTCAATAAAATGTTTTCAACTAAAGTCCTATCAGGGCAGTCCATTGTTGATGAATAGATCTTCACTTCAACTTTCAAACAATATCATGTCATTTAGAAAGAACATATCCAGGTACGTTATCAATCTGTCTAGTATTCGTTTGTAAATTATCCACATGTATTGCTTAACTGTCCGTACTGTTACTGATACTGTGATAGTAAAGTGATAGTATAGTTACTGATAGTTTGATAGTAAACGTTTCTATTTATGTGGTTCTGTCTCTTCTTCCCCTTTATTTATTAGTGCATTACTGTAACCCATATACAGAACGACTATTTCTTGTTAGAAATATTCGATTTTATTGAATAGTTTAATAAAAAAAACAAAAACATTTACACTTTCTGAGATAATTCATTTTTTACAGAAAGGATTAATGGCTCGAAGAAGCTATTATCGTTCCGTAACTCAACGTCAATCGTGAATACGGTTCGTAACGAGACTATTTTGAAATCATATTTAGCATCGCTTAACGATTGTGATCGTTGTGGTGCCGGCAGCTCTGCAATCCACTTCGGGCTGTGTAATCAATTCGATCGGATTCTCAGGTCTGTCTTTTACACTAAGGTAGCTGATGTTTTTATTGTCTTATCTTGTAGCTCATCAAATAAATACACTGATGTCTGTAAATAAACATTTGCCTAAATCGATAAAATTAAAAAACAAAAGCATCATAGAACTGAAATACAAAGAGGAATGTATAAATGTTTTATAAATTTCTTTTAAATAAGAAATAATAATAATTACTGCTTGAACAACTGTCCCTGCAGAATCATTTATTAAAAAAAATTTGTCACTGCCCTCATGACTTGAGCAGTCATTACTCACTACTATGTTTCCTTAATCTTAAATAACAAGGCGATATGTATAAAATAATTTAAAATGGCCTATAAATGTGAAAAACTAAATAAAATAATTTATTGAAACAGCAAAACTAAATATCTTCATTATGTTGATTGGTTTTTGTTTCTGTTTGAGATTGTCCTATATATATTTTATATATTTTTCACGTGTAAAATTATCAATTGAATAAACTACAATGCTTTGCTCTAAAAACAATGAATTCTTTCATTATTTATGTGTTTTAACACAAATTTATCTAAACAAAGGAAGGTTTTATTAACAATATCACATAATTCTTATAAGGGCGGGTATTATTATACCATCACCAATAAACAGACTCTCATAGTTTAATCTTAAGTAGGTATGTGGATTTGATTTGTTATTTTAGTACACAAGGTTATATGGACTGAGCCCCCCAAAAAAAAAAAACTTGGACCACTATTACTTAGAGTGTCCCGCCAGTAGCTATCCTCACAGAAACTCAAATATAGTTTCCTTTTACTAAAAAACCAACCTTAAGGTTAGTAATTGGGAGAAAGAGAAACTTGATTCCCAACCTTATGTTAATCTTACAAACATGTCAGTAGAATGCTATAAGTATATGAATCATCATATAATAATAAGAATTTATGAAATAGTTAACATCTTAATTGGAATCCAAATAAAAAACTAAAATATCAAGAAACTACTTCTCTTCATAGGATACTTCAATATTTACTAGACAAACGTTCTAGGCTTCCAATAAACTTCAAAAGAATCATTTATACAGCAGAAATTAAATCTATTTGAACTTAAAAGAGTTGTTCCTTGTGGCTTAACTAAACCTTCCTATTTTTCTCGTTTCCAATCCTTCGTTAAATCCTCAATTCACCTTAATATGTCACAAATAAACTTTACCTTAATGATCTAAACGCCCCATAGGTTGCTGAATTGGCCCAAACCAGATACCTATCCATCATGATATGCCCTATACGTATTCGAATCCACAAATCTCCCTACTTACTTCCCACTTGATTCCAGATAATCTTATGCACTACACATTTCGAACTTTTCTATAGGGCAACTAAAACATAGTTACGAAGTAATTCGTAGTTCTTATGAACTAAGAGAAAACATTTTTCACTAATTTTTCTCTACTTATTTGTTTTACCTATGTTATAGCTAGTTTCACCCGTTTTATCTTCACAAAAGCAAATTTATTCATAAATCATTTATTCTTTCATTTTCCTGGAAACTTTTAACCAGATGTTTTAGGCCTTCTCAGGCTCCCTAGCTCAGATGGCTGAAGCAGAACAGATAGTAAAAGAAACTACTTTGAGCCGAGCTATAATATTTTACGATCGGTCCAAAACCAACTCCCGTAATTGTAGCAGGAATGGCGTTCGGTAACTGTTGTCCCTCTCACTATTACGTCTACAGATGGAAGAAATAGCTTGCTGCTTCTGCGCAAAACGAATGACACTATCGCACTAAAATATCAAGCTCATTATTGTTTAATAAGTTTTACTCTCGAACTGTAAATGATCGTTTTGTAAAATGAAAAAGGAAATCAAACAAAATAAAAAATGTACTTGTAAAAGTTAAAAGCTGGTAACTTCAGAGAGATATTTTACGATTTAATTACCTGTATAGATAGTAAATAGAATATTATATTTGCAGTGTATATTAAAAAAATATTTCATATTTCAATAATTTTGCTATTAAACTAGTTAATTTAAAATTAATCATTTATACAATGGGATTAAGAATTATTGTTGTTATAATTCAATTTTATTTTTAAAATATACGAAGAGTAATGTAAAGGACCACAATCTACACAATCTGATCTTCCTTTGCAAATAATTACATAATCCTTAATATCCTTTAAATGCAATCTAGTAATTCTATTGTTCATCACGACCGTGTGTAATTGTAAGTGTCCTCACATGAAAACGTTTACGCAATGAAAGTCCTCCGTTTTCAAGAACGTCTCAACAACAATAAGATGTCCTATTCTTCGCAGGAATCAGGTCTTGTCCTGTCATTAGCGATGTTGTCCTTCACTAATCTTCAATATGCTCCTTATCATTTAATATGATTTGTGTGTTATTCTGACGCACACGCTATTAGAAAATTAATAATGTTGTAAAATTAGTATACACAAGTAATAGTTATTATATTTAAACCACTATTAAGAGAAAAAATAAGTTAAAACTAATTTTAAAAATTTGTTTAAAAGACAGAAGATCCCTAGGGCTTTTTACCATCACTACAGAAAACAGAGTTTTAAAGGGATTGGAGCAATGGATTGTGGTTATTTTTAACATAGAAGTTTCTTGTTTGTTAGAAATACTTTTTTTTACCAATAAGTATGCTCATCGACTAGTGTTTGATTTGAAAAATATTTATATGAAGGATTGGAGAGTTAAATTATTTATTTATTTAATGTTCACATATTTCGCCTGATCCTAAAGTTCACCATTTGTTCAGATAGGTTTCTATATTACATTATAGATTTTTCTATGACCCTTCAATGACTCCCTGAATATATCAGCTATATCATCATAAACCTTCAAGAATGGTGTCAAAACTAGGGAATAATTATAAACCCAAATAAATCCCATGAAATAACCTTTACCTTCTTTGTAAACCTACGACTTCCTTTTCTACAGAATCCTTTAATGATATTCCATCTGGACATCTTGGAATCCACATACAAGACTAAAATGACCAGAAACTGTCCGTCGTCTTCGACTACTTCAACAGTTACTTGGCAAACGTTCAAACCTTCCAATTAATTACAAATGACTCATTTAGATAACAGTAATTATAACAATTTGGATATACGGATTTGAGCTTTGGGGCTCCACTAAACCATCCAATTTATGTCGTATCCAATCCTTGCAATCTAAAATCCTTAGAAAAATCCTCCATGCTGCTTACTTCCTCACAATAATAAAAGTGGATAATCTTATCCACAAAGATCTACCTTACGTTTCTGATTTAGGTCAAACCAAATATCAAATCTTCCATAGCAAACTCCACAACCATTCAAATTCATTAGTATCACAACTTGCTTCTCATTCCATTCTAGATAACCCTCTGAGGTGCCTGAAAAGAAGATGGCCTCAGGACGTACTAATATAGTACTTCATTATATAGAACCTTTATAAGTGCTACCAATGGGTAGTTGCTTTAAAAACAAGTACTGTGTCATTTTTATCATTATCATCATATTTACTTGATGTATTATATTTTTATAATACTTATATACAGTTGTAAATTTCAATAAATAACTAAAAATAAAAAATATTATTGTAAATTATGTAAACGATCTGTTGCAGAGATATCTGAGAGTTAATAGTGCTATGCTGCTAATTTAATTTTGCATGTTTATTCAAAGTCAGTATTTTTATTATTATTATTCTTAATGGTAATTTCAAACAATAAAAATTATTCTTTTATTATAATTATAACTCTTGAAATTGGTTATAAATTCTACAATGAGGTATGTGGAACACTGAATGAAGAATTCACA
This sequence comes from Euschistus heros, assembly GCA_003667255.2. Classification (NCBI taxonomy): domain Eukaryota; kingdom Metazoa; phylum Arthropoda; class Insecta; order Hemiptera; family Pentatomidae; genus Euschistus; species Euschistus heros. The sequence goes on along the minus strand of RCWM02000328.1, from coordinate 321,629 downwards.
TGCAGTACCCTACGCCATTCAATATCGTATTCCCGAGGGGGCCGCCCAGGTTGGCAACGCACTCGAAAGCTCGAGATCCGGTGAAACTGTTCGCTCCCTACCGAATCCACAAAAGCCACCGGCCCAAGAAAGCCATTTTGACTTTCGTTCGATGAGGAGTAGACAAAGCCTCCCAAATCGCTCACTTTCTAATTTATATCTCTTTATTATAGCCCTCGCACATAGCAACGCCCCCTGTCCCCACTTTCCCCTCTCGTCTGGGGGCTTAGGTTATAACCATAAGATATTTTTTTTTTAATCATATTAAATGTATTGAATGCGAGTTTTCAAGCAATGTGTTCTGTTAAATAAAGCTTGTAATTTAACCAATTTTTTTTACTTAACATAGTTTCAGCCTTACTAATATTTTAGTTTAGAAGCGCATTATTTTTTTCATTAAGTATTAAATCGATTACTGAAGAAAATCGATTAAACAAATTTTATGGCTCATATGTAATTTTCATAACTTGATACCACTAGTAATACTTGCCTAATTGACTTATTATTTATGGTATATGTTTTTCAATGGTCATTTCCCATGTTTTTATAATTAACTAAAACGTTATTTAAACGCAAATTATTCATTATTAAATGATGAAAATAGTATGGTTGACTGTGATATAATGGTTGAATAATATGGTCAGGGATCTAAGTTTAAAAAAAAAAACTTTTGATAAGGAGTGCCGACGTTTTGACAATTTACAAAAATTAACGTACTTTATACAAAAATTAACTTACCATATTTGTTAATTAATATCATTTCGGTCTCATCCAGTTTTTAGTTATTTTTAGCCCTGAAGATGACTTGCAAGGCAGGTTGAAACGTTGGCACTACTTAATTTTTCTTTTTAACCATATTCTTCAACAGTTATGTTATTAAATGAATAAATATCATTATTAATTTTTTTTTAAAAATTCAGTCGTTTTAAAATATGTTGGGATATATAGCCTGAATTTGTCTCATGAATGATTAAAATGAAAAATAATCCCTTTTTTTGGAAAGATAGTTCCGGAAAAATAACAGGCAAGAGTGATATAATTGTAAGTATGTATGTATATATGTTATTTGCAAGTAAGATTTAATAAATATAATACAATATATTTGGTATATATAATACAAGAGACTTGTAATCATAGAAAGTAGAAATTAAGACCATAATTTTAAGACTTTCAATTATATAACAACGGAAGAAGAATAAAAAAATAATATGCCTAAGTGTGTAAAATAAAAGTCACTAGAAAAACTAAAAAATGTATAATAAGCAAATATTCTCAATTTATATTACAATGAAATATTAAAACAAATAGCCAATGAGCTAATTCACTGGAATCGATCTAACTGTACGACTGCCGAATTCAACAATAATTCTCCTGTTAGCTGAGATTGAACTGAAATGAAAGCAAGTTTTCAATTTTTTATCACAAGATAAAATTAGGGTAATTTACATTTAACTAATAAATTTAAATAAATCTAATAAATGTCGAAGTAGACTTTATGGCCCAAGAATACCACAGAGCAACAGACCGAGATCGAATAAAGAAATACACGAAAGGGCAGAGGACTTGGAAACAACTATGAGGATAAGAAGGTTGAGTTTCTACGGGACATGATCGGGATAGGTCCCAAAAGATTGAATAAGCAAATATTTGATAAAATTACAACCTGAATAGTCAGAGTGGTGATTTAGGAAGATAAAAGAAGAACTTAGGAAAATTCTCAAAATCACTGTTGAGGACTTCCTGGACAGAAACAGATTCAAAAGACGTAGAAAAAAAGACATGGGCATGGGTATGGACGAAAGAGAGGATCAGTCAGAGAAAATAGAGAAGAAAGGATTTACGTGAGGCATAATGTAGAACCTAATAACTGCCGGGTTTTTCTGATTGGTGGACGGACAAAAAAACAAAAAACAATTGAAGTACTAATGTAATGGATAAGGAACAATACAACATGGAATTGACGAATAATTTCAACTTCTAAAATTTAATTTAAATTTAAATGTATAAATCATCTATCTATCTATCATATATGAGTTTTTATAAACAAATGGTTGTTCAAAATGCAGTTATAAGAAATTTATACCAACTCTTATCTCTTAGTGGTGTATTGTTGACTTGGAAACTATTCCAGGACGGTGCTAATGTGTGGCGTGAGAATTCACAAGGAAGTGTTGGTTATTGTCTGTAGGAAAGGAAGGACGTACCATTGGCCGGTCAAGGTTGAGATAATTACAAATTGAACAAAAAAAATCATATTTATTCAACATTACATATGAATTTATTTATTTCTTAAAGATAATTTAAATGGCATTGAACCTGAAATTTATAAATAAGGAAAATCTCGAAAAATTAAGAAAACGTGATGGATGAAAACAATGCAATTGAGTAACTCATTTCTTCCAATTCCTTCTAAAAAACAATTGAACATTTTTTTTATATTTTGAAATTATTTTCATAATTTTAATTTATACAAATTACTCTTCATTTTATTGAAGAATAATGAACGAGACTCTATATGATTAAATAAATCCGAAGCAGGTTGACAAAGTCTGAGGAGAAAGCCTGTCAGGCAGGGAACGAAGGACATGACGGGCCTCTTTGAGTCTAGCCATCATTTTTTTTTTCTTATTCAACCCCTTTATTCATTCCAGTTGAATAGATTTTCTTCTAGATTTTATTTATTTTATTTTTTTCGGCGATGCTGAGGACATAAGGGGGATTCAATAGGTGTCCTACCAGGCTTCTGTTCAATCTAAAATCTCGAATCCTGAAGAAACCTGATCCTGAAGGTTATCTATACAGGAATGTGATTTTTTTTTTATATAAATTTACATACTTTTAACTAGATGCTTGTTAACTAAAATAAAAAACAAATTAATACAACCGAATGTCGAGACACTAGTTAATGTCACTGGCCAATAGTATAATAGTCGAACAGGGAAAAAAAAAAAAGTTTGATTTTAAAGTTGCTGAATTAAAATTTAAATTTCCAGTTTAATGCTGGATGAAATTATTATGCAATAGGTTATTTTTTACATCTATTCAGCTAGGATAAACCAGACAGTTATTGACATCCTATCATCAAAATCAGAAAAAAAATCATAAAATTCCTGTTAAATCCTACAACTCAACTTCAATTCTGTCCGTATTTTAAAAGATATCCATAGGGTTTCAATAACTGATTTTAAATTATTTGATGTCACTCTCTTGTAAAATACATTCCAGGAATAATGTTTGGTGTAAGCTTTCTTGCTAAGCTAAAAGTAAAGTTATTAAGGAAAAAGTACAGCAAATTTCAACTTTATTGGACTATTCTTTCTATAATTTTAGTATAAATACTTCCTTAAGGGTGTCAATAACTATCTGGTTTACCTTATGTAGTAAAAAAAAAAAAATGGAATATCTTTCACTAAATGCTATATCCGATTCCATATATTTATCTTCAATGCGCACAAGCCCATAAATTAACGCTTTTATAAAATACACTTATATGATCTAATTTTTAAGAAATTTAATTTGTTTTATTTTTGAATTATTTATTATTTATATTATTTTACACGTAACTGATCTCATGACAGAAATTAATTAATGATGGTGTAAGATGAGCCATCATAACAGGAAGCTCGTTAGCATAAGAGCTCTCTATGTCATCCATCATTTAGTCAGGTCATCATGGTGGACATAGTTGATGACCAATAGTAAGAGAGTGATGAGTCTCGATGTTTTTTTTATGAAATGAAATTTAGTAACTATAAAAGTCTCCTATAATAGAAAATTTAGCTCGAGAAGTAATCAGCTGATTCATCGTAAACTAACTACAACAATAACAAAGTTATTTATACTGATAACTCATAAATTAATGACTCGAACTAATGTGCAATCTTGTGGTAAAGAAAGACTGGAATGAAGTAACGGCGATGTAAAAGCTACTTTAACCTGAACGTCTGTAGAACAACCAATAATCATCTACTCCTTAAGTGGCATTAAATTCCTTTTAATTTTTTTTTTTTTCTGACCACCGTATAATTTAAGAAATTCACTAATCGTAACACAGATTATAGATTGTTCTAAAGCAATAACTTTTTTTCTTGGAAGGGAGGTTATGTACATTCCTAAAGCAGGTAAAGCAGCAGAAGAAGCCCATAAGCTGGAAATAATATCCACTGATTTTATATTTGTTTATAATAATTTAGGATGAAAATTTTAATTTATTAGTAACGTTCAGGTATCGAGAGACTCTCTTCAACCTCCCGCAAATAGTTTGACACTGATCAAAAGGACCGAAAACCAAGTGATTAAACGTGAGGAAAGAGTTTCATTTTAAAAAGAGAAAATATTTAATTAATTTTAAAAGGACAAAAATGGTGGAGATCCTGGCAAATCTCAAGATAGTATCCTTCAGTGTTCTGTGAAAACGATTCAACTGGAAGAAAGAGTGTCCTTAATAAAAATTGAAATAATTTATATAATTTTCAAAATGATGAAAATTAATTTATTGGGAAGGAGTATCCAAGGAAAACATTCGTCAAAACCTGTCAGATCGGAAACCAGTATTCTTCAGTGAATATGGTGGTCAAGTTATAACTAAAAATTAATTTAAATTTTCCATTATTTGATAAATAGGAGTTTCCCTCGATATCTATTATGTAAAAATACTACCACACAGTAAGAAACTTCATCGAGGAGTGTGAGCTTCGGTTCAGGAAATAATAAAAAATATTGTGTACCATATCATATCTAGGAAGCCCTGGTAGCAGGGAGAATTTGATAAAAAAGTACTATCGAATTCAATAGAAATATCGATAATTTTTTTAATATGGATTTTTTTTTTTTGGCAGGGTTTATAGTGTTATAACTATTTTTTCACTCTCAAAAAAAAAACATTTTTACACGATCATGTCCTGTTGGTGTTGCTCATTTCGAAAATTTGCCCACTTTTTTTCTAAATAATTTAACATTTAATAGAAAATATTTTTAGTTTTACAACATTTGTCACTAGGATCTATTATTTAGGAGCTATATTAGTTTGAACAAAAAAAGGTCACGTTTTTCCAACATTTTTTTTATTATTTCTTTCTTTATCTTGTACTTCATCAATCCTCCCGTCCATCCGCGAACTCCATTTCTCCCTGACTGGGAAAAGAAGTAGGTTATAGATAGACATAACCATGACTAATGTTTTTCTCAGTCAGGCGACATGTTTTTGTTTTTTTTCTTTCTTTTTTTTTCTCATATTTCAATTTTATTTCAGTTTCTATTAGAACATTATAAATAAATTACAAATAAATAAAAAAATATTCATTTCGTTCAGAAAGAAGAGCAATCATAACCAATAGTAATTTCATCTTTTGAAACTAACCAGTAGTCGTTAGAGGTGGAAAACACTTTAATCTTTTCAGTTTTCGAAGAGAAAGCCTGTGTAGTTACTGCTCTGGTTTATTCAACAGGCAGCCGTTCAACAATCTTTACACAGATGAAGTAGAATTCCTAACAGAAATCGTTGGAAACCAGTTAGTTATAGATCCTGAATCGAAAGGTAACGTTACGCAATCCAACGATCCTTAAAGGAATAACAAGAAAATCTAATATTATACAACGTTCCATTTGTCTGTGGTCGAAGCTGTGTATCTTCTGAGTGATGAAACTCGAAATCAATATGCAAAGTATCCTTTTTACAATGGTGGAATCACAAGAATTGCATAAACGTGGTTATTCTCTAAAAGCGTTGTTCAGGAAAACCAAAAAAAAAACAATTCAGTTTCACAACAAATACAGATTCCGGATAGATCAGTGGTTCATAACATGTTTACTGATCGACAACCGTAATCCTTCGGCTTAAAAAAAAGAAGCAAACAATGCTCGCTAATCCATTTATTATAAAAATAAGCTTTTTTATCACATTGAAGAATATCACATCAAAGAAAGATAAAGCTAAAAAGAAGGAGAGAGATTTACGCCTTTATGAAAGATTATACAGTCTACATTAAGATTGTACCTCTTGCTCTTAGACTTACGAAGATAGGAAATCGATTCGTTTTAAGATAAAGGCCTGTTGGAATCCAGGACATTTTCATCGAGAACCATCCTTTACGATAACCAATGAGGTCAACTCCCAATAAGAAATAAAACCCCAGTAAAAAGTAATAGAAAAGCTACTTTCTACTAATAAAATTTCTGGAATCAATTACACCGGGATCCTTGACAATGCATTCCAACGAAATTTTATCAACCTTCTAGTATCTTTTTGCACTGATTATAGGAAACAAATTGTCTATCCAACTTCATAAAGTCAAATAGAAAAAACATCAAAATATTAATGAAGACTTGAATTTTGATGAAGAATTGAATATGATTTCCAGTATATTACAAACGTGTTTTGTACAATAAGCAATTAAAACCACGGATTGAAAAGTACCCAGGAAGTCATATACTCATTAATATCGCCGTTATTTCAATAATTTATTCATTAAAAGACCAAATGTTGTTAATTTACTTTTAATGATCAGTAAATTAGAAAGATGTTTGTAGTACACACATTTTCATCAAATATTTTAGTTTGTTTTTTTTCCAAACTGATTATGTCTTTCTTCAACGTTATTTATTATGTATGATCGTAATTGAGCAGTTTATTACTTACTTTTGAATCATTTCGATCCAAGTGCAAATCAGGCTAAGGCAGATTTGTACTGTCATATGAGTCAAAAATCGATTTGGAAGAAAACTCCTCAATTAATATGTTGAGGGATGATTAGATCATCATCAGAAAAAGTAAAACAGAAAATATGACATCAGTGCAGAACTGAAAAGAATTTCATTAGAATAGTTTAATCCCAACAAGCTCAACCTTTAATTATCTTGAAGTGTGAAAAGATAAAAACTAAAACACTGAATGAGAATATAAATATAAATTATGTAATGTAAACCAGGTTTCCTTGAAGTGGTTTGAAGTGTTCGATTTGTAATAGAAAGTTTTTCTGCAAGTGCTGGAACAATTATGGTGTTTAAAAATGTTGTGATGAACTTATTTGTATGAAATTCAAAAAAAGTAAAGAATAATAGACGTTGGAGAACTGCTGAAAGTAGCTCCTAATGGATTTCTCAGATATAACTATACTAAACTGTATTTAAGTACATCCGAGATGTTTTCCTTACCTAAACATAGCCACCGGTAGTTTTATTATCATTTTCCTGAATGGAAAACAATCAACAGCTTGGAATTTATTTTGATATTATTATTATTATTCTATTTGATGATGAGTTCAAAATTAGTCAATTCTTTGACAATACAGAAAACTGAATCTGCAGCGACAGGACCAGAGAAAGGAAAGAAAGAACCGTCATGTCCTCGGAACCCATAATGACCAGCTTTCTACTTTTGGAAGTTTCAAGATCTGATATGAGGCTCACTTTATGAGACGCTAACAATGACACTTTATGAGACTCTCCCTGCATCTTTTCTGGTATTAGCGCATGTCTTCATCTTGAAAAGTGAAAATAACTTTCTTCGTGGCGAATTAAGGGGGAAGTTTAAAATGAAATAATCATAAAATTAGTCCCTTGATTTTTGACGAGAATCTGTCACGATTGCCAATTTTCTTTCTTTTCCTATAGATGTCACGATCTTAAATAAAAAAAAAGAAAAAAGTTCTTATATATAATGAGAGTGAAACCTAAACATAGACTAGCTCTGCCAGCGATATGGTAAAGGAAGGACCCAGTGCTCTCTTTCCATTCTTCTCCAATCATGGCATACGCTGAAGTTTTTATTAATTTCTCCAGTCCCTACATCCTCAAGCCGCGTCAGTATCCCTCTTCCTCTGTCTTTACTTTGACCTTCTTCGATTAATTGTTTTAGGGGCTCATGACTCAGCAACCTAATTATTTTAAATATGGGATTATCAACTATACTCGTATCTACATGTACGCCTGATGGTATAGTAGGATCAATGTAATTGGCATTGATGAATTAATTTCCCCTTCTATTGAAACTGTTTTATTTGAAAACTAGTTTGTATGTTCAACATTCATTATCAATTCTAAAAAATGCAAACATTTCAATATATCAGCACTCTGTTACATAAATTATATATATATATATATATATATATATATATATATATATATATATATATTTTTATTTTTTTTTTTAATATAAGATAAAAAATCAAATACATTAGTACTCACCTAATGTCATGAAAGACATCAGAACCTATACTTCACTAAATGCGTAGAGGCAGAAAGGGTCACGTAGACTGGGTCCTTTCGGTTTCCCCTCTGTATGGTTGGTTTTTACGTTCCTATTAAAAACAAATATTAAGTGAACGAAAAAAATCAACCAGTAATAGGGAAAACCGAAAGAAACCACTCTACCTGACCCTTTCCGTGGTTTCTATACTTAATTTAGCATGCAGGTTAATGATTAGTGTAAGAAAAATTACTTTTGTATAAAAAAGAAAAATTAAAAAGAGCGTATCAAAGTATCTGTAATTAAGGAATGACATTGTGTTTAAGCTTATTTTTATCTTTAATAACTAAAAGAAAAACTTATCAATCGATCTAGATTTTCTCCTTAAAATCATTAAATTTTTTTTTAAAGGGAAAGTTCTGTCTAGTTCTTAGTTTTTATGATAGGCTTGTCTTTCTTGTTAATAATGACAGAAAAATGCTCAGTGAGGAAGAGATAATTACCCCTTTCAAAGAAGGCACAATAATTATTTTAAAAAATCATCCAGAAACTAAACGAAAACTTTTACAGCTATTTTTCATTTTTTCCATCAGGCCTAGGGCACTATAGGAGGGTGAGCATTGTGATGGGAGGTGAAAGAAATCCTTTATCCGCCGGCGGAGATCGAGGTCCTTTTCACGGGTGTCCTGGAGGAAGGCCCCTTACCGCCGTTTCCAGGTAGGCGGGAGTACGTGATGTTCGCGGTTCCCACCGCAACTAGCGGTACTCCAGTATTGGAAGGCTCCTATAGTCTGCGACTGGCCGCAGGTGAGGTAACCCTGGCGGGCCATCCGATGGTATGTCAGCGCTGGGAATTTGTGACGTATTGGGCTTCTTTTAATTTTACGTATTTATTCAACTCCCAGAAGCCTTCATATTCATAAAATCGAATACGGTATAATTGATTTGTAATTTTGAAATTTTGAAAATCAGAACATGCCCTTTGGAATACGGGTAATTTTTTTTCCTTTTTTTTTTTTTTTTTTTTTTTTTTTTTAATTCATAAAGGGAAGGGGTGTTAGTTCACTTTAGGAGCAATCTTAAGTGATCACATTCGATGGTCCATCAATTCTGTATAAAATATTTTCTAGGTTCCTAGAATTACTCTTTTCTTTCAATATATTCCAGATATGCAGCATATGAATTCTTTCTAATCCTCTATTCAACCCTATGGAAATCTCTCGATCTCAACATTGGTCATGATTACTTTTAAAAAACTCCAAACACACAATTTTCATCATCTTCTGTCTGTTCCGGCTAGTATAAATTAGTCTATAAACTATTATTTTTTTATTGATTCAAGCACTTTTAGGAGCGCTTATGACCAGTTCCTTTGGATGCTTTCATATGTTCCTAATACTTCCTGAGACCAGCCAATAGTTTTTCCTGTTCCTCTTCCGTCATAGGTTTTCGACTGGTATTAATTTTGGGTATTGGGAACCAAGATTTCAACACATCTCTAAAGTTCGACCGATTCAACACATCAAGATCAGAAATTCCTGCAGAATCTATGTCTATTTGCACTTCATAACGCCACCTACTTCGAGTCTTATAGCTTTTAATTATAACTGAGAGGATCTTGGTAAGCCTGTTGTCCATTCTCAGGAGGTGCCCATAGTACTCCAGCCGCCTATGTCGCATACTAGTGTTGGCTGTTTCCAATTGTCGGTACAATTCGTGATTCCCCTTCATTCTATAGGATCTGGGAGAACTCTCGGTCTATGAATCGTTTCCTCTTATTTTTTTCAAAATAAAATACTTTTTATTTTATGTAAGTAGAGAAATGGTCAGGGATGCAGTCAAGTAAATAATCACCTCCAAGTTTTTAAATAAATATACTTTTTATTTTATGTTTCGTATATTCCTTTATGCTCATTAATTCTTTGCTCACAGTATTGTTCCAGTGCTTATTACTTTAAGTGATATATATCACAAGAAAAAGCCAATTTAATTTGTTCCATCTCTGTTACAAGACAGACTCAATAGTAAAATGTTTTCTCATCCATTTATATTTGTTATTAATCGTCTCAACAACGTGAAAGTAGAAAAAAAAAAAAACGAAAAGAGGCCAGCTAAAGGTTCCAGTAATCAAAGATGTCTTAAATTCTTGTTCTGCCCGCGGCATTTAGCTCCTCCACTTTCGACTGGCTCTCACATTGTTCGCTGACTAGATGCTAGGAGGTCGTTTCTTGTTAATTTATCAACATCATTTTTTTGGTTAAGTATTGTATTTTCAAAAAAATAAAGCATGTACAAAAATATTTCTTAAAATATATACACAGTAATTTAAAAAAAAGTATAAATATATTTTATTCCAATCAATCAAATCATGAATATTTTAAATAAAATATTTTCTAAAAATTTGTATTTTTTTCTAACTTTATTGATTAATTCACACCTGTCTTCAAATGAATACAGCCAGAGCAAAATAAAGCATGTACTACACGAGGGAGACCAGTACCCGTCATTACTCACTTAAGGATTTCCCTTGAGGAGTCAGCATGTAATTTTGAAGAGTCAATGAAGCCTGTGTTCAATCAGTGTGGCTTGTATCGTCGGCGTAAGTTGCTGTTAATGAGTTAAAGTCAAGTGGGATGTCATATGTATATATCTTGTATAAGAGTGGTGCAAGTATCGAACCTTGAGGTGCCCCGGCCATTTATGATATATTATTAGATATATTATTTTAAATATTTTATTTAAAATAAATTGCACAATCAAGATGAATAGTTTGTTGTAAGACATTATAATTTTGTTTTTATGCAATGTTAGCTGCGTTGGTATCACAACACCGTGTAAAGAATATAATATGAGTTGATTATATTCTTCTGGCTGGAAAACATTGGTTATAATGCATTATAGAATAGATAAGAAGATAAATAAATACATTTAGAAAGTAGTGACTAATGTTGGAAGGCTTGGTTGATCGGCATGTGGCCCACTTCCTCTTCGGCCCACCTGTCCGTTCCAAAGGTTACGTCTCTGTCTCAATGTTATCTGTCTTGGGGTGGTGGGGAGAGGAAAATGAGAGGGGAGATATCGACAATAACTGAAATCTAGCTAAATTAATATAACTAACAGTTGTTCTTGAGATTATTTATATATTATTAAAAAATATATTTATATATGTACTCGTATATATCATACTAGCTGATGTATTAGAGCGAGAAGCAAATGAGTGGAGGAATCATAACATGAAGAGAGCTCATTAAATAACTAGTAAAGTTTACAAAAAAAAATACCCAGAAACACAAAGATTAGATATTACAACAAACCCGGAAAGTAATTATGCGGCAAAAACATTGACTATGAATTGGAAAGAGAAATAGAAGAAATATGGAAGACTGAGAGATAAAATATGAGAAAGATATTAGGGCCGAATAATACGGAAGAAAGATATAGGCTGAGAAGCAGAAGAGAATGATGTATCAAACATACTTCAAGACATGAAAAAGAGAAGATTGAGATTCTTTGGACACATCAAGAGGATGGACAACTCACGTCTAGCTAAACAGATTATGGAATATTCAGAAAGGATAAAGAATATGGGACGAATATGGGAATGGGGATGGGGGAATATGGGACGGATAACTAAAGTAAAGCGGGATCATAGGTAAGCTGGAATAACAGAAAGATACAACAAACGGAACACAATTCAGGCATAAGCCAGGCAAATGAGAAGTCTGTCAGGTAGAAAGGAAAATTAAAACAGGAACCAAATGGCCGGAAAATCGGAAGAAAGCAAGCAGTGAAGAAATGTGAGAGATATGGAAGATCAAAAAGGCTCAAAAGAAGTCAATGCTTTGCCTAGTCCTGAAAGGCTCAAAAAAGTTTTTAAAAAACATGATCTTTATAAAAATATCACACTTATTTTGGCATAACTCCTCTTTATTATTCCTCAATTAAGTTACATGTTTCGGGACTAACAATAATAAAACAGCCTTAGCAGAACATGCACAAAAACTAAACCACAGATTTAATTTTGAAAAAGTAAAAATACTTCAACATGAAAGCAAAACACATAGTAGAAAAATAAAAGAGGCAATTTACATCAATAAAACAATTAATAATACTGTTAACTACAAAACAGACACAGATAAAATAGGAGCAGTGTATGCAGGAATAATTAATAAATTAACATTATAGATTGACCAACTATGGACTATAAACAATAGTTTGAGATTGACCCTTGTACCCATTAGGTAGAAGTATTGTTATTTTAGATATGTGAAAGGACAGACACGGTGTGATAACACCATGAAGAAATAACTGTTAAAGGTAATATTATAATGATATGTTATGAGCAAATTAATCTAGGAGTGTATTGATTGATATTATTAATAGAGTAGTAGTGTAATTATATGAAATACTGTTTTCAGTCTGAGGATGGGACAAAAGTCCCGAAACATGTAACTTAATTGAGGAATAATAAAGAGGAGTTATGCCAAAATAAGTGTGATATTTCTATAATTGTTGGCTCCTTAATTGAAGAATTGATGATCTTTATAATATTATTTTAAATTTGCCGAGCGGGTTGGGGGGAGGGTCTCAGCGCGATCGGTACTGAAGGTCGAGGGTTCGATTCTCAATGGGGCGGATTAAAATTTATTTCATGAATCTTGACTCCTGCTCTAGTTGGAGTACATAAGAAGTTGAACCCTAAAAAAAAAATAAATAAATAAATATACTTAATCTACAGGAACATTTTTTGTATTAATTTTTGTCAGATAGTTATTGCTGACTATATGATTCAAATCTTCTGATTTTAACACTATAACTTCCGTGATTCATCAGTTAATTAAACGAATATCATTATGTCCGAATATCATTATTCTAATAATGAAAAAGAACAAATAGGTTTCTAAAACCGAAGTGTCAAAAAAGGAAATGGTTGAAGGATCTCAAACTCCCCGTCAAAAGTATTACAACACTCATAATTCTAAAGATTTTTCTGGTTTTTACCTTAATCCATGCTTGTTTTATATTCACATTAATATTATTTATTAAACGTGAGTGATTTTTCAAAGTATGCCAAGACCAGTGGAACCAGTCATTCAAGCCAGAGGAAGCAATATGTCTTATTTTTTTTTTTTCAAACTATTTATTGATATTTACAACTGTACATCAATATACATCAAGTAAATTTGAGGAAATGATTATAATGACATTAAAATCGCTTGTGAAGAACTACTAACTAGTAGCATTTCAAAAAAATGTTCTAAACTAGAAGGTCTCATGGCCATCTTCTTTTCAGATGCCTCGGTATCGAATGAGAAGCAAGTTGGGAGAATAATGGATTCGTGTGGGAGTGCAGTTTACTATGAAAGGATTGGTATCTGGTTTGGGCTAAATCAGCAACATATGGAATATTGAGGTCTTTATGGATAAGTTTGTTCGTGACAAAGTAAGGAGCATTAAGGATTTTTCGAAAGATTTTAGATTGTAAGGATTGTATTCGTGAACAATTGGATGGTTTAGTGGAGCCCCAAAGTTCAACTCCGTATGTCCATATAGGTCTAATAACTGTCAAGTAAATGAGTCTCTTGTAATTTATTGGAAGCTTTGATCGTTTATCTAGTAAATGTTGGAGTAGTCTATAACGACGGGACGTTTCTTGTCGTTTTAGTCTTGTATGTGGATTCCAAGTGAGACGTTTGTCCAAATGGAGTCCCGGGTAGCGGATCTGTTCATATGTCTTATTAAATATAAAGTTAAAAGTTAATAGTAAAAAATGAAAATTTTAAAAAGTAAGTTTTCTACCTTTTTGGTTTATTGGAAGAAATATTGTAATTCATTTTAATAAAAAAAATTTTATGTCTAGTTTAGAAATGTTTTTTATATACTTCAGAACCTTTCTTTATTATAAAAAAAAAAAAAAACCGTTTTTATAATATTCAAATATTTCAAAGTGTTGCGATACGTTTGAAGGGGAGTTTATAAACATAGCATTACATATTATAGCTGAATGGCCATCATGTAATTCTGTTATGTGGGCAGCGGATTTATAAATAAATGGATGATCCAATCTCCAAAAACTCTATATGACGGGTGAAAGGCAAGAAGGAAAAATTTTCGGTGACCATAATTCCGAGTGAATGGGAACGGATTCTTCAAAACACGCGAAAATCCTCTTTCTAGTCTCCGGGAAACCACTTTAAGTAATAGTACGTGGGACAAGCTAACACGTGGCGATGAAATCTTAGTTTAAATTTTTTGGGCATTCCTCCCTTATAGCCTAACAACCTTCATATATGGTTGTATGATTCTGCTTAAATTTTAAAATTTGCTGAACTGAGAATGACGTGGAATGGCATTTGCGGCACAGTTAGAATTTCGCCTACAAACGCGTTTAAACGTTTGTTTTACTTATCCCCTTCTTTGCCATTTCGGCAACAAGGGGTTTTCATGGCCAGGGTATAGGGGGGGGCGGTGAATTATTCACCGCGAGTCTATTCCACCCTGCCACTGACCTGGGATTCGATTTTACGATTTTCTACGTATCAGGTTGCTCTAGGGCAACGCACTTCCGTTTAAGTGCGACACCTCTTAGATATCCACGCCCCTTATTAAGCCAACAAATTCAGACGAGATTGTCATTAAGTTAAGTTAACAACCTTAATAGCTTTTTGTATTTCTTTTTAAATGTAAACTAGTTGCGGCACTTTCCTCCGTGGAAAATGTAATCTCGTAGCGAAATAATTTGAAAGAAAATTTCTTCCATGTCCGTGAAAAGAAATTGGTAATTCCTTTCTTAATAGATATAATGAATAATGAAAGAATTTTTCGTTTCTTTTTTTTTTTTTTTTTTTAATCTTAACTGCTAATTTATATGCATTGCGCTGTTCACAATGTCACCTGCAGAATTAGCTACAGAAAAACTCATTTTTAACCGCTCTTTGGAATAGAATAATTTGGTGAAAGCGTCGTAATTCCTGTCATAATCTCGGGGATAATTTGAGGATATAATTTAAATGGAAATTAAAAGAAAAAAATACTTGCATAATTACTTATTTAAACTATAATATAGTCCATGTAAGTTAAAATTTATTTTTTTCATTTAATTTATGCTCCTATTTTAATTCATGACTTGTAAAAATATTCATACAATAATTTAAAAAGATAAAACAAAATAATACAATAATAATAACATAATTTTATTTTTAAAACAATTGTTGCATCAATTTAATAATGTTTACGATAACATAACACTTTTTTATTTCGGAACAGGTCAATTAATAATAATTTTGCTTTTTTATTTATTTATAGAAATTTTTAACTTTATTAAACAAATAAATCAATTAATAATGGATAATAACTGCTACAACGTTGTGAATCAATTATGCTACATTTAGCAAATGTGGATATTATATCTCTATTTAGATCAAAAATTACATAAAAGACAAAAAACTGCTCGTCGCTACTAACTACTCTAACATTTACTAGACAATTGTTTAGAGATCCCATTAAATTACAAAAGAATTATTTACAAGACAGTAACCAGACCCATTTGACATGGGAGTTGAGCTTTAGGACTCCACTAAACCTTTCAATTCTTCTCGTATCCAATCCTTACAATCAAAAATCCATGAATAAAACTTCAATGGTCCTAATTATGTCACAAACAAACTTATCCACATTTATCTTAATCTGTACTACTATTTAAAAGAACAAGCCATTATTCGTTTGTGATCACTAACCCCGAAAATTACCAAACCAACCTGTACCAAATATTAAATACACCATATTCACAGTTCAAGGAAGTTTTAGCAATAATATGGTAAAATTTGGCGAGTGCGATTTTGCAAGAGCCGTTGCAATGGTACTTTGTTATACAGATGTTGAAATTGATAATAAAATTTACTTATTTATAATTAAATTGTTATTTACAAGAAATAAAAATTTTTAATTGATAAATAAATAAAATTTCAATTATTTGTAACAATCATTTAAGTTTTTTACTAGTAAATGCGAAAGAAGCCACTACAAGGAATGTTAGTGCTCCATCTGTTGCTGATTTAGCTCAAACCAGATTCCTATCCTTTCATTGTAAACTCCATACCCACTAGAATCCACAAGTCTCCCAACTTGCCTCGCACTCAATTCCCTATAATCCTCCGAGGTGTCTGAAAAGAAGATAGTCAAAACACGTTCTAATGTAAAGCTTTTATTGAAGTGCTACTAGTGAGTAGTTCTTTACATATTATTAACATTTCATTGTTTTCATTTTCCTCCAACTTTATGTTCATAATGTATACAGTTGTAAATATCAATAAATAGTTAAAACAATCGATTAAAAAAAATATATTATATAGTTAAAGTATTGCTTGAAACTATAAAATAAAAATGCCGCCTAGATTTATTTTTTAGAAATGAAGTAGGCTTTCTGCCCATTGAAGAGAAGAGGTTCAAAGAACGGAGGAAGACATTAGATAATTAGGGTGCTACTTAGAGATACACTTCCACTCTAGCCTTCCATGGGAAAGTCCTACGGTATTGTCTGCCTCCTCTTGAGTAAGAGTCTAATTACTTTTCAGTGTTTGTTCAGTGGAACGGCTCGGCTTCAGCTAAAGAATTACCTGAGCTACTTAAAATGGCAGTAGTCCATTCAAAAGGAAAATAATTATTTTCATAGAAACAAAGATAAATTATGGGATTTTTCATGAATTGCATCAGTATTAATACAGTATTATAACTGAGGTTCGACTCAGAAGATTCGTATTCAGAGATAAGAACCAGGACATTGGAAAGGTTTATTTGAAAATAATCCAAATATAGTTCAAATAAAAAAAACAATATTTAAAAAACCCTCGTTCATAACATGGCATATTATTTCATTTTCATTTTGATTACCAATTATTTCGTTTTCATCCCCTCCCACACTAGAATCGTGTTATCGAATGTAATTTTTTTTCATTTATTGATATTTACAACTGTACAAAATAATATACAACAAGTAAATGTGTTGACAGTGAATACAATGGCATGTAAATAACTTGTGAACAACTACTTACTAGTAGCACTTCAATAAAATCTACACTAAAAGGTCTCTAGGCCATCTTCTTTTCAGACGTCTCGGTGGATTATCAGGGATGAAGGAGGAAGCAGGTTGGGAGACTAGTGAATTGGAGTTTTGGAGCTTATTATGGAAGGATAGGTATCTGGTTTGGGCTAAATCAGAAACATATGGAACATTAAGATCTTAAGAAGAAGAAGGAATAAGGATTAAGAAGGATTTTGAATTATAAGGATTGGATACGAGATGAATTGGGTGGTTTAGTAGAGCCCCAAAGCTCAACTCCGAACGTCCAAATAGGTCTAATCACTATCATGTAAATGAGTCTTTTGTAATTAATTGGGAGCTTTGAACGTTTGTCTAGTAAATGTTGAAGTAGTCTGTAACGACGAGCAGTTTCTTATCGTTTCAGTCTTGTATGTGGATTCCAAGTCAGAAGTTAGACGTTCAACAGGGATTAGTGGAATATCATTAAAGGATACTCTCTCTCAATTCTCCCTCTCATGTCTACCTTAATTATAAAACCATCCATGTTTCTTCTTGCCAACATTAAGGGCAGATTGTAATAAGTAAAAAAAAAAAAATAATAATAAAAAATGTATATACAATAATGAAATTTTTACCTCGGTCTTTCTTAGGGTTTCAAACAAGTTCAATGTATTTTTCAATGTTTCTGACTTCACTTATACCTCAGATAATCATTAAAACGTACCTACGAAATATATTTGTTTAATATAAATATATACGATATTTAATAAAAAAGCATTTTTCAGGAAAATTTATAATTTTTTTATGGTATACAGTCAGTAAAAAATAAAAATATATAAAAAAAAAAAAACACTAATACTATCAAGAATCTGTCACCTTTTATTTATTTATTTTTTTTTTAAACATATTTTTTGTTTATTCAAAATAATACTTTATTGCACATAGGTATTAAATACAGTTTCCTGATTTTTCAAAACTGTATGTATAGTGATATCGGTCGTTTTGACAAATAGAAAATTCAGAATTGTTTAAAAAAAATACTAATATTTTTATTTTTTTATTTTAGAGGAATGGAAAGTAATTTAAAGAGTAAAGTCCAAACAAATTTTTAATTTTTAGGATCTTCTCAATTTAAAAAACAAAACAAAAAAACTAATAGAACACCTACTATACTAACTTTCCAAATTGTTTTCTTATAAACGTTCACTTAAACAACCTTCAAATTCTCAACAAATTTAATTCGAACAAATTCGAAATTGTTGTTAAAATCCTCAATCCTAGGTAACTGATAAACATAATGACCTTAATGCGCATGCGTATGATTCTAGTTTTGCACGACCTGTGCTATTATGAAGTACATTCTCTTTTAAATCTACTTTTATCAAAACCTTTCTTTTTATTCTATTTCTAATAATCGGATTCTTAAAATAAGATGCTTTCGAGTGTTCGATCTGACATAGGATTTTTATGGGATTACATATTAGCATTATTATCACACGAAGTTTTGGTTGTGCATTTTTCTTCATAGTGAATTTTGCAAAAATAATCAAATAAATTTTTAAAAAATAAATAAATGTGTAATCATAATAGATAATTCTAACCGTCAGCTACATGAACAGATTAAATTTTAAGATAGTTGAAAGAAAAAAAGGAGTTGAAAGTTACTGGAATGACCTAGTGAATATTTAGTATTATGGGCGATTTTTAAGAATTCTAAGTCTAAATGTTGATGATTGGGCCAAGAAACACATAAGAAATATACTATTTTTTAATGAAATTCCCAAGAATTCATGAGACACACCCAAAATTTACCAAACTGGAAGACGCCAAGGAATGGTGGAACCAGAAGGCCGGACCGAGCAGAGGTAAGTAGGTTGTGCCTAACGGAGCGGCATCCTTTTCAGCCGCATTCCTATCACACTTTATCTCATAGAACTTTTCAACATTTACATAGTCAATTAATTGATAATTATAGGTAACTAATTTCAATTTTAATAATAATAAAATCTAATTAACATAAAATCAATCATAAGTTTAAATGAGAATTTGCATATTAAAATAAAAATAAAGCATTAACATTTTATTAAAAACTTTCCATACTGGATCGCGACCTAAAACCATAATGAAATAATGCTTTGATATTAAAAATTTCACTTATAATAACCATAACCTTTTCGATTTTCCACTTAACAAAACTATATCTGCATATTAATCATAATTATACAGATATTTTCTATTATAATTGCTGTCATTTCGAGTATTTAAAAAAATGAAACTGATATTTTAAAATTAAATTTTGGTAATATATTCCAGTAATTCCTGTTGAGGTGAACCGCTAACCTCTATCCAGACAAACGTCTGAATTAAAATCCACACAAAAGAATTATACGAAATGAAAATGCACCTCGTTTTCGACTACTTTAAAATTTACTAGACAAGTGACCAAATTTCAATTCATAAACAATACTCATTTACATGACAATAAATAGACTTATTTGAACATATTGAGTTGAGCTTTGGGGGCTCCATTTGACCTCTCATTTAACCTCCCCCATCTTTACCGTGACAAATCTTTACAATCCTTAGTAAAATTCGCAATTCTGCTTAATATTTTACACAATTTTGTCCCAAACCAGACACCTAAGTTCCATACCCCATTCGATTACTCTCCAAGAAGATTACATCAGAAGAGCCTAAAAAAGGATATTCTAAGGTAGATTGCATTAAAGTGTTTTTAATGGGTAGCTTCTTTACAAATTATTAACATGTTATTGTAATTATGTTTCTACAAATATATACAATGAATTAATGATTGTATATAGTCGTAAATATCAATAAATAAAGTTTATCTTTATAACATCTCAAGGAAATGAAAAAGTTTATCACTGAATGTGATTTAGAACTCCTCAAAGAAGTAAAGAATACGACCATCGACGTGGAGCCGATCTCATTGATGTTTATAGTTTTGTTTTTATTTGTTTTGTGTTTATTCACTTATGTTTTGTGTTAGTTATGAAATTTTCACTTAATTTTGTTTTGTTTCTTTTTTTTACATTGCTTATTGTACCGATTCAAAATTCAACATAAATACTTAAATGTAAATTACTTCTAAATTTAAAATATTTTATAAAATACTAAACATGTTAGATACATGTAATATGCTAATTGCATGGAGCATGTACAGATATCTAAATACACACCCCTCTTACAGGGTTACTGTAAGAGGGAAAACAAGAAAAATAAATAAATAAATAAAGTTTATTAAAAATTGGCTATAATATTGAAAATAGGGGGGGGGGGATACAGTTTGGTTCCAATGCTCTTTAGAAATTAAAATTAAAATTAAAAAGAAAAAAATGTTTTAAATTGTATTAAAATTTTACTTATTATGTGTGATATTCAAATTGTTTATATTCTAAAACAAGAAAAATATTTTTCAAAAATAGAGTTTTTGACTGGAAGTAAGGTTATGGAAAAAAAACAAAAAAAAATTTACATTAATTTTTCTGGATAACCAGTGCTTAATTCTGTATAAGGATTGGAAATATCTCCGTTTAGAAGCTTTACTTATTAATTTGGTTACGGGTTTCGAAACAGCAAAATAAGAAGAGTTACATTTTGGCCATAACACAATTTTAAAGTGACAACTTATTTCCTTTATGCCCAACATTTTTAATCTAACATGTTTTTCACGAACAAAAAATTATCAACCTTTTAATTGACATTTCTCAAATTCAATACTTTTTGATTCAACGTACTAAACCCTGGAGCTACTGAACTGACACATAATGTTTTTATAGCTCTTTCTTCTCATATTGACTAGAACGATAATAATCAGTTGATCAAACCTTTTTTCTTTTAAGTTACTTGATCCAGCTAGATTAAACAGTTAAATGAAGCTGAAATTTGTTATCCCTATTGATCATAAATAATTTATGTAAAAATATATTTCAAAAACATTTCAACAGGGTCATTAGATGAAAATTATCCAATCTTGCCTGCTACAGATTATTTTGAACACTCTGCATTTCTTAAAGGCTGATTTCTGAATTAGTTGCAGCTGTGTCCAATAATGAGATCATAATACCTTGTATAATGCCAGATCAGTTATTGTTTCTTATTCACCGAGCCCTACGTCTAACGAAGTGAACCTGAAATGAACGAGGTTAAAAGAGCATGAGACACTTGGTCCCATAAATGTTACACAACAATCGTTGTGTCTAATGTGTTAGGTAAGGGAGTAAATTAGTCCGTGGGAGACCTGCGAGGAGGAAGTCAAAGAGACATAGGCTTCTCTGGTATCTGTTCTCCATGGCCGCTCTTGGGTATCTGGAGAAATCGATAACGGTAGATCGACTAATCGATATAATGATAATGGCTGCTAATTGCTTTTCACCTACGCCCACCTGCGGGCAGGAATAGGAACAATTGAAATGTCATTTTCTGTGTCGCTGACCTTAGGAACCTTCAGATAACGTTATATGTCATATTTTATTAATGCCAACAATGCACATAAATCAAGTTATTTTCTTATGACTCTTTTTATTACCAACCGCTCATGCACTTTATGATCTTGAAAGCCAAAAGTATGAGACATCACTCATCTGTGATATATATATCGCTGGAATGGGCACAAAATATAAAAGTATGGTTTAGAAAGTTATTTTTTTTATGCGATACCAATCCATACATTGATACATTTTCAGTATTCGAGAAAAAAATTAAGAAGTACTAAATAGAATCCGGAAAGTCAATGGTATATTCTATTCCATATGCTCCTCAATAGTAGCCAAGCAGGAAATAAGTAAGAACACAGAAATAAAAATATTGAGGACAGTGTTCCTACAGTTTGTCTTTCTTCTATAATTGTTCGCTTCTCTGGTAGGGCCATATATTTTTATTAGAATTTCCTCTCCTATGTATTTAGGTACCTCTCCTGTTGCTTTTTGATTGTCCACGCCTTACAACTATACAATACTATACCTACTCCGACTAAACGTCGAAATATTGTCTTGTATATTACACTTTGATCTTTTGGGAAACGTCTCGATTTTGGAAAAGTTTGTCGAGTAACCATTAGCATTTGATGCCATTTTCGATTCTTTCTATTATTTCTTCTTCTATATTGTTCTTTTCCGAGACGCTAGAATTCGGTCACTTTTTCGAAAGTATATCCGAAGATCCGTCCGTGCCTTTTTTTTTTGATTTTATCTTATATTTGTTTTTTTTCTTATCTTATTTCAATAGCTGCGTCTTCCCATTATTTATATACTTCTTTAAGTAAATATGACGCTGTTCATGTTATGGCGTCAGCTTATGACATGGTGTTCTATCACAGATGCATTCATTGGTCTCTGTTCACGTTGCCCTTACAATTATTTCTAATGCCATTTTTTTTTTTTTTTTTTTTTTTTTTTTTTTTTTTTTTTAATAATCTTAAGTGAATTCTATAATTTTTGACACTAACAGGCTGAGAGTTTAAAAAAAAAAAGGATTGGCTTTACGAATTTCACAATTGTCCTCAACCTTTCGACCCTCCTTTGTCTCAAACCTCGAACTTATTCAAATTCTAGTTCCTGGTTTGTCATTGGGATGCTTTGCAAAGAATGCATTTGGGCCAATGGAACTTACATCCTGTTGTTATGCAATTTCTCCTTTATGCAGACGACATAGTGCTTATAGCCGACAGTCCAGAACGACTTCAACAGGCAGTGGCATAGTGGGATGAAGAACTGAAGAGAAAGGGTATGAATATTAATACCAAAAAAAGCAAAGTTCTTTAAGTCGGAAGAACCCCAGAAGATATCCAGATTATCTGTAATGAAGAAGTGATGGAGGTGGTAACTGAATTCACATACCTCGGTACAGTAATCAGTAGATCTGGTAAAGTGGATTCAGAAATATCAAGAAGAATTTCTAAGGCAAATTCTGTATACTACCAGATCTGCAATTCTGTAATTGGGAAAAGAGAGGTAGGAAAAGATACAAAGCTCCACCTATTCAAGTCTGTTTTCTTACCAGTACTTCTCTACGGAGCGGAGAGCTGGGTTGTGAATGAGAGGCTGCAAAGCCGTGTTACTGCACCTGAAATGAAATTTCTTAGGAGAATTACAGGGAAGACACGGAGAGACTGTGTCCGGAACGACAGGATTAGGGAGGACCTGAAAATTTATCCGGTAAGGAAGACTCTGGAGAAAAGACAGTTGAGGTGGTACGGACATGACTGCCGTATGGACAACCACAGAGACCCCATAAAACTATGGAAGTGAAGCCGATGGGAAAAAGACCAAGAGGAAGGCCAAGAACCTCCTATATCCACCATATAGAAGGAATAGGGAGGCGTAAAGGAAAGACTCTGGGAGAAATGAGAAATCTCGCCAGGGACAGGGAGGCATGGCATAGATGGCTGGAAGCACCCCCACGCTGAGAGGCAAATGGGTGGAAGATAAAGAAGAAGAAGAAGGTTTGTCATTGGTTCCCAGTGGACGATTACATTTTTCTTGTCTCTTGCTTATATGGATTTATTGGATTGTTTAAGCTATAGTTCATTACATAATAATAATCTTATCCACCCTGTAATGATTTGATTATAACGTCAGTAATGCCAGAGTTTACTCGAAGTAGGCTACTAATACGCACACATTACCACAATGACCGCTTTCTTCTTAAGTAAGGCTGGCGAATTGTTCTGCTTGATTATTGCTACACTTCTGGGGCCCTAATTTATACTTTATTACATCTTCTAAAATTTGTTTTTAACAATGAGGACTAGCACAGCCTACATTATTCGGCCATTCTTGCTTCCGTCAGTAATATACGCAATAGTCTGTTTGGGGTCAGTAAAGGCATGTCATTAATACAAGGAACTTCTGGCTGGCGTGCTAAACCAAATCCTTGTAGTACGGTAGTATGTTTCAAAGTTGTAATTAGATTTGAAATTTGTCCGTAGGTCATGGTTCATGTATAACAAAGTGGCATTTACTATTAAACTGGTAGCCACAAGTATACTGATGGGGATTCATTTCTGGCCACAGACAAAGGCAGCTTCATCAGAGAGTGTTCGCATCCTTTTGGCAATATTTGAGTGCCATTCACACCTCTGGACCCTTTCCAGCTTTTGCCTTGTTGTATTTGATCTGAAGTTCCTTGCGATGCCATATTTCAAAATGCCCTAAGTAAGAATAGACAATAATTGCGCCTTTATATTATTACAAAACCTCCAGAGCCTGCCGTTACTCAACCCAACCCTGTCCGCTCGCGCTGCTATTGAAAGTGAATTTATAATTTTAAAAAAGTTTGTTTTGTAGTATGTCCAATATGTCTGTTTCAACCTTTACATTTTTCGTCAATGGTTATGCCTAAATATTTCAAAGTACGTATTCGATTCAGCGTTTTTATTTTGTATTTTCACATTTAAGTCCGGAATTAGTCGTTTGTTAGTGATCCCCATATAATAGATTTTTGTGTAGTGAAGTCAGTGTTGTTTAAGTAAGCCCAAGAATTTATTTTGTCCTCAAATAACCTATTTATCGACTTACTGTCCCTGTAAATGTTTAAAAAAAATTTTTGACGTTATTAATTGCTAATATGTCAGCTGCAAAGGCCATCAAATCGTTTCGCGTTTGAGTAGGTATCGTTCTTTTAACACGTGAGTCCCCCCGTAAACAACTTAAGTTGATGGTGGTCCACAGTTTTTGTTTCATTAACAATAAACATTGCTCAGTAGTATGGCTTGCAAAATGGAGAATAGACAATGTGAAAATAATCACAGATTAAGAGAATCCGTGTCTCCGAAACACGTAGCTACAAATGTTAAATAAATAGGAGTTTTGCCAAATAAATACTTAAATATTTTCACATTGTCAAACTATTTAAAACAAAAAAAAAATGTTAAAGAGTTATACTGGACTTGAAGAGTTATAAAACCTGTTAATATTTTAAAATTATTTGAGTATACATCTGGAAACACCTCTCCTCATTTTTTTAGTTACTTGTAAGTCACAATAGGCTGTAATGTGGCTGTAATTATTAATAGTTCACTTTATTAATTGACTTCATAATTTATTAATGAAGACATCCAAGACAGAAGATGCTGTACATAAGTGGGAACTTGCTGTTATTGTGGCAGATAGTATTTTTGAGGTTGGCCGCCTCGGAGGTGGAACAAATTGCGAAACAGTTCTGGTTCCAAACCGCTCAATTACTCCCCGGCATTGTCCACGGCTGGGTGAACCCGGCACTTCGTTCCAGATAGACTTATGGACTCTAGTTTTATCGAACACCTCTCAACATTATACAAGACTCTGGATATAATTCTTACTCGTTCACCATAATCATCCTTTTGTTAACGAGGCTATTACAAAACCGATTAATCTCCAATGGCTTCCTTGGACTGTCGGGCTCCTACGCCCCATGACCTCTTCAGCCTTGTCAGTCTTACTTCATGGACAATGAGGTCAGATTGGGACAACCTCTTGTAAGTGAAGGTTGGACTGTTCTTTTTCTTTGTTTTTCTGCGTGCCCCCTCTGAATACTGCCTAATTTTCTAGCAATACCTGTTCAAAGATTCATGTATATACGTGATAAGTGAAAGTAAAATATGATTCAGAGGCTTCTTTGCTTATTTAAAAATTATTGTATTTTAATTTTGTTTGTTTGTTTTTTGGGGCCTAACGTCCTTATGTATTCCACCTAGGTTACCAACCTATTCAAGCCAGGATGAAAGGGTCAAGATTTATTCGTAGGTTCGCCACGAACTAAATTTTAACCCACCCAGGTGAGATTCGAACCCACGACCTTCTGGTTCGAGCCCGTTGGGACCTACGCCCCAACTCACTAGGCTACCGTGTCCCCAAAAATGTATTTTAATTTTTGTTAAAAACGTTAATGTAATACTTATACTCTTTTTTTAAAATATTACATAATAATCATTTTTAGCAATTTATTGCATTTTATGCGTCAGATAGTATAATGCGGTACTATATTAGAAGGTCTCGAGACAATCTTCTTTTCAGGTGCCTTGGTAGGTTATCTGGAATGGATGAGAAGCAATTTGTGATACTAATGGAAATGAATGGTTGTGGAGTTTGCTATTAAAGGATAGATATCTGGTTTGAGCTAAGTCAGAAACGTAAGGTATATTAAGATCTTTGTGAAGTTTGTTTGTGACGAGGTAAGGAGCATTTAGGATTTTTCTAAGGATTTTGGATTGTAAGGATTGGATACGAGATGAATTGGATGGTTCAGTGGAGCCCCAGAGCTCAAATCTGTATGTCCAAATTGGTCTAATTACTGTTAAGTAAATGAGTCTTTTGTAATTAATTGGAAGGTTTGAACGTTTGTCAAGTAAATGTTGAAGTAGTCGATAGCGACGGGCAGTTTCTTGTGGTTTTAGTCTTGTATGTGGATTCCAAGCAAGACTTCATCTAGACAAACGTCTTACTTAGAATTTTTTTTTTTTTGAATCCTAAAAGTATTTTTTTATATATATTTTTATACGGTTCAGAATCTCTATATTTTCATACAGTGGACATAAAATTTGACCCAGGTTCAAAAACACATTTCAACAGACATTAGAAGTGTTAAGATAGATTTAAAGGGGTTTTAGAATGTGATACGAATGAGAGTTCAACCCCAACCGTGATAAGAGAGGTCAAACTACAGAATACCACTCACTCTGACCTAGTGCTGGTGACAAAACACCAGTAAATGCTACACTGGTCACCGGTAACATGGGCAGTCTGTCAAGTGTAGAAAGCAGTTAAAAATATAAGGATAGCTAAGATAAATGTTGTGTTCATTGTAAATAAATGTTGATCATTGTGTTCATAAAAAATTTAATGCAAAGAGAATTTTGATTTCAAAAAATTTTGACATTTCCAAATAAAAATAAAGCATAATTTTGATAGATATTGAAACCAATTTAAGTTGTTTAATCAACACCAATCATGTAAAATGAAGTTTTCGATCACTTTATTTCAAGTCAAACAAATATAATAAGTTTCATATACTCTCACGTTCTGCCTCAGAATGCCCAACCTCAGGCAAGACACTATTCCTTTTATGCAAATAGGATGACGTAAACCCAACGGTGTTTCATGTAAATTTGCTCTCAATGTATCTTTTTTTCTTTTTGTTTGAGCTTTCTATTGTTAAACAAATTCTTGTTCTCGCTCACCCACATTAGAGTAATTGTGCTACTTTAAGTAAAAAATCTGTGACAGTTCTTAATTAGAGTTCTGCCATTAATCTTTTTTAAGCACTTTAGACGAAATATTGATATAATAGTTCTTTTGTTGTTTAACAGAACTTGTTTTATATAATTAATGAAATATTGTAAATTGTAGTGAACAGGAAGACAACATTTATTGTCTACAGCATATGATGCATATGTTAATTACAATTCAGACAATTAGGGCGTGGAATTCCGAAACCAATATGTCCAATCTACAGATTTTTTTTTTCTAATTGTTTTTCTCCGCGACTATCTTTAGGTGAAATGTTTTCTCAAAAAAAGTAGTTAAATCACATTGAGAACGGCCATACAAAAAATAATCCCCTTTCCTAATCCAATCTGACTTCTAATTTCATAGACCAGCCGAGAAAAATTTTAAAAACTAGACTTATCTGTTTTTGGAATTCTGTTCTTCAATTTATAAAGAAAATAATTAATTTTAAAAATTCTTTTTTAAAAAGAAAAAACATTCAAAGTTTCTGGATTTTACTTATCACTCAAGAAATCGCCAATGTTAATAAAACTTTTCAGTTAATACTGTAGGTGGTAAGATTCATTGATATTTCTCTGGTTCTTGTTTCAATTGTGTATTATGGCTCGAAAACCAGTATGAACATAAAATGAATTTGAAATCTTTATTTTGTAAGACATCACTATCTATGATTAACAAAGATGTTCAATGGAATGGTGCTGATATCTGACTTAATTTAGTTCCTTAGAGCATCAGCTTTGTAAGTATTGTAACTCTGTTTCAACATTTGGCAATAGGAAATACATTTGTTCTACATTTCGAATTTAAACTTGCTGTGGCAATGCTTGATTCTTGGAGAGAATTTTTTTTAATTCTATACTAAGCAGTATAGTAGGTTCATTGTTATCGACTTAAGTTCTTTGATTCCCTGAAACATACATTTAAGTTCAGAAAAATAAATATCATTGAAATATTTATGATTTATTATTAGAATATATACTATGCCGATAGTATCTAGTGTATATAGTATATATACTATATACGAGTCTGGGCTGAAATGTTTCCGACCTCAACGTGATGATGGCAGCACTCGTAAGTCAAAAGTCTAGTGAATTTGTTGTTCATTTGTTGAAAGTTACTCATCAAAGTTTCAGCCATTTTGGATGCGCAGTTGTTATGTAACAGTTATAAAAAAAGAAAATCTGAAAAAAATGTCTTGGATCTTTGATAGGTCGGAAACTTTTCAAACTACCCTCGTATATTATAAAAGTTATAATAATATCTGGAAAATTATTTAAGTACTATTTAAATCTTTACTTTCTCTATTGTTATATAATAATTTGTATCTTATTTTTTTATATTTTATTTTTTGCAGAGGATGCGGCACTTGTGTCTGCTGGCGGTAACTGCCGTCGTCCTGGGATCATCTATAGCTCAGCAAGTGAGTAACAGTTTATTCTTAAACATTAACATAAAATAATTTAATTTTTAATGCAAAAAATTATTTAAAATTTCATGGTACCTATATTCATGCCAAAATGGTGTGTAACATGGTAAGTGGTGGTTTTTAACTTAAAGCTGAATATTTAACTTACATCTGATTTGTAAGTTAACAAAGCACTTGCAAATATCTGATTATCAGATTGACATTCGATTTTTTTAAGAATTGATCCCAAAACTATTGGGTCTTCCAGAAAATAATGCAGGTTTTTTTGTTTTATTAAAATTACCTTTCTCTGTAATAAACTGTTTTTTTGTTTATAACATGAATGTGTCTTTTGACTGGGGTCTATAGTTTTTTGTGTAACTTTTTTTTTAAACTCAAAAATATAACATTTTGACCCGCTCTAACTCGAAAATTCAATCGCAATTTCCTGATCAGAAATTTAATGGAAAATATTTTTTGTTATGTAACATTTGTCGTTAGGACCAACTATTTAGGAGCTATATTGGATTGAATGAAAAATGTTACGCTGTAACGTTTTTTTCACATTAACATGTGTAACTTTTGTTTACCCTCAAAAATGTTTCATTTTGACAAGCTCTAACTCTTTTGGTATTGTCAGATCGAAAATTCACCGACCGTTTTCTTTTCAGAAGCATTAGATTATAGATAGGCATATTGTTATGATTATCCATGATCTATTGTTTTCCATAGTCAGGGAGAAATTGAGTTTTTTTCTACGTATTGTTTTTATGAGTATATGAGTATTAATTTCTAGTAATAAGTTCTCTCCTAAACATAATTTTGTTATTTCACAACTTGGAAATGATTCAGTCTTTCTTCTTCTTCTCGATTTTGCCCGCCTAGGACCGCGTGCAGTAACCATATGCAATAATTTTCGTACTTCATTCCTTGATTTCCAATAGTTCTTCATCCGTTCACTTTGCTGTTTCCTTCTCTCTTCTGTCCAAATGCTAATTCTTTCTCTCTTTTTCTTCTTCTGGAAACCCTTTTAGTTTTGTATCACTCTTCTTAAAGCTGTTCTTGTATTACGTCATCTTGTATACCAATCTCTTACATGTCTTTCTTAGTTCCCTGAATCGATTTGTTACCATTTTTGCTCTTATGAACATGAATGGAAATTTTTTGTTTCGTTCACCTGTTGTTATTCGTGCTCATTCAGGCTTTCAGTATTCATAATTCAGTCTTTACTCACAGCTTTACAAGTTATTTTTATATAATTTCGTTTTACGAATTCAAACTCGATAAACGGAAACTTAAATGAGGTGCTAGGCGATATAAGCGGGAGTGTGTGTATTGTTCAAGAATGGTTTTAAAAAGTTCAAGAGTGAGACTTCAACCTTAAAGACAAGGAGATTCGTGGCATAAATGTTTCCCTGGATGACGATAATCTGCCATCTTTAATAGATAAAAATCCCAGAACTGTTCTGCATTAATTTCCTGATAACCCTATATTAGCAATTGTTATAAAATATTCTATACAAATAAAACATATTTAGCCAATAATTAGGGTACCGTTTAGCATTGATCTTATGCCTTCTAGAATGTTGTTTTCTTCCTCAAACAAACGTCAGATGGTTAATAGGAGACAAAGCCAACAGACATTTTGTTACGTAGCTGTAGAAGGAATGATCCACCTTTCACAACCTTTCCAGTAAAATCAACCACTTTCATCAAGTGCTGACTAGCCTCAGCAGCCTCTTCTGGTCAGCCAGAGATTGCTTCCGGTCAGATCCCTGAACCAAGGAAGACACTAACAGTGCAATAAAACTGTTTACATAAGCACTTCCGCTCCTGTTGTTACTCTCTGTCGACTATACCATCGGAGGATGACAAGTCAGTACCTTACGGAAAACTTACAAAGTATGTTATACTCAATCATTGAAATAACACACAAAAAAACAACACATTTTCATGTATCACGCAAAAAAAGAACTTATGATTGTGCTGAACTGCTATTTTTTAAGCAAATTTATTTCTATGATCGTCTGTTATAAAAAAAATGTTTTTACAATGTATTTATCTCATATATATATATATATATATATATATATATATATATATATATATATATATATATATATATATGTGTGTGTGTGTGTGTGTGTGTGTGTGTGTGTGTGTGTGTTGTGTGTGTGTGTGTGTGTGAGTGTGAGTGTGTGTGTGTGTGTGTGTGTGTGTGTGTGTGTGTGTGTGTGTGTGTGTGTGTGTGTGTGTGTGTGTGTGTGTGTGTGTGTGTGTGTGTGAGTGTGTGTGTGTGTGTGTGTGTGTGTGTGTGTGTGTGTGAGTGTGTGTGTGTGTGTGTGTGTGTGTGTGTGCGCGCGTGTGTGCGTGTGTGTGTGTGTGTGTGTGTGTGTGTGTGTGTGTGTGTGTGTGTGTGTGTGTGTGTGTGTGTGTGTGTGTGTGGTGTGTGTGTGTGTGTGTGTGTGTGTGTGTGTGTGTGCGTGTGTGTGTGTGTTTAATAATGTTCTTAAGGTTCAATCAATAAAATAACAACTTATTTTGGCGTTGTTTTGAGACTATATAGTTCACACAATAATGCCCTACAGTAAAAAAACAGGTTGCAATAAAATTTTTTGAGTTACACAGCTTATTAACAAACATAAATTAAGCTACAATATAAATATATATAAAACATACGTTATAATTTCTAACTACATATAATTACAAAGTATAGAGGAGTGTATTGTAAGTAATAGTTAGTCGATACACACCATATCAACCAGTAACATTGCCATGATTATGAGAACAATATAGTCTCGAAACGTAGCCAAAATAGTTATTTTTATTTATTGACTGAACCTCAAGAACCTGAAATTTATCCATATATATATAAAGTTTATTCATCAAAAGTATAACTGTCAAGAAGTCCCAGAATTGTAATTTAATAATAATAAATATAATGACACCTTCACAGATTTTGGAATACTTATTTATAAAGTTGCCGAATGTATGTTCCTTTCAATCAAAAAAGTAGTTCCAACATTATTTAAGTGTTGGGGCTTTTTTGACTCGCTCTAGCTCTTTTGGTATTTGGTATTTGATCGAACATTTTGTTGGCAGTTACCTCATCAGAAGCAGTAGATATAAAATTATTAGATTATATCTATTATCTATTTTTTTTTTCAATTTGAAAAAACTTGAGTTTCTAAAGTTCTGAATTAAGAATGAAGTGAACCTTAACCAGACTTTATTTAAAATCTTCATATTTATGTAGGTTCGTTCTTCATTACATAAACCGCTAAGCCCCAATAAACAACGAAAACATTCCATATTAGTTAGATACACAGTCCTGGTAAATAGACCAACAAATATGGCTTTGTAGGTCGGTTGGCTGAAAAATATGATGATAATGCGCCGTAGTGGCTTCCATCCAAGGAGTCAATTTTGGAAAACACATTGTAATGAATCTTTTCAATATGAGAGCCTGTTATTTAACCTGTCTTATAGCGGTTCTGGAAAAATTGGGGACCCACTTCTACCGGACTGGTTCTACCAGGTTCAGCTTTTTTATTATTTTTTTTATTTTAAGAAGCATAATGTAGAATCAACCCGGTCGTATCGGGCTCTGAGTTACGGTCCTGGTGCTTGAGACCCACCTGTTCTCACGAAATAACGTTACTTAGGTGCCATAGCTTTTGTAGGAATAGAAATTAATGTGTAATTATTGAAAGGCTCCACCTCAAAAATTCTAAATAACTGTTAATTATTATTCGGTCTACATTTTACCAATTCTTACATCTTCAGATCTGATTTATACAAAATCACATGAAGGCAGACTAAACGCTTCTGCAAAAGTAGAAGTAAATCTAAGGCACTATTTAAATTATTATTGTTAATTTTGTTCATCATTTAGTTGTGGAAATTATCATTGGTTTTTTACTTTAAGCTATTAAAATATGAAACAAACAGAAAAATGATTGATATAATTAAAAAATAAAATAACTTGAAAATGTTACATTTATAAAGATTATTTGTCATATTTTTCCAGTTATAATTATCAGGAATCCATGTTCTAAAAATGTCTTCTAACTTACTCAGAGTATTTATTATGAATTTCGTTTTCCAAATAACCAGTTTTTCTTTTCAAAATAACGGCAATCTTGTAGGATGAATATTTTTATCGTAACTTTACGAAATAACGTTACTTAAGTGATTTAGCTTTGATAGGAATAGAAATTTTAATTGATATATTATTATCGAAAGGCTCCATCTCGAAAATTTTAAATAACTGTTAATTATTATTCAGTTAACATTTTACAAATTCCGACATCTCCAGATCTGAGTTATACAAAATCACATGAAGGTAGACTAGATTACTCTACAAAAGTAGAAGTAAATCTAAGGCCACTAACAATTTACCCAATAATAAAATCGAATAATCGTACAATAGGATACATAATAGAAAATTAACTAATAAAAGAAATGTACATATGTATGTCCATGGAAGAGGGACATATTAGACAAAAAAATTTACATTGTTCTCAATGCATTATATAGAATTTGTAAACAGCTTGTTAATTTTGTTCATAATTTAGTTTCAGCAGTTACCATTGGTTTTTACTTTAAGCTATGAAAATAGGAAACAAAAAAACAAAAACAAACAGAACAATCATTGATATAATTGAGAAATAAAATAATTTGAAAAATTGATATTGTAAATTTTTCATTCATAATGTTTATTTGCCATATTTTTCCAGGTATAATAAACAGGAATCCACATTGCAACAATTTCTTCCAATTTCTCAGAGTATTTGTTATTAATTTCGTCTTCCAAGTAACCATTATTCCTTTTCAAAGTAATGGCAATCTTGTAGGAATTTAATGAATATTTTTATCATAACAAATATTATTTTTAAAGAGTGGAAACCGTTTAATATAATGTTTACTCTGAAATGTTTAGTAAGGAATTATTACTTTGATGTTTATTTTTTGAATTTTTTGTTATATTTCAAGTGCAATGTCGCAGATAAATTTATCTGAATATAAAACATTTATTGTTTGCCTGAAAAAGTAGATCTGAATTATTAATTTATTATCAGAAAATTTAAAACTAAAAATCAAAATCAAACGAAAAACATATGTCATTAATAAGATTCTCTAAATAGCATAAATAATATTGTATTTTTTACTACACCATAATTTCAAATTTAATTTTTTTTTATTTATGTTTTATCATATTAATTAACAATTATTATTGTTTTTGTTAATTTATTTTATTTTATATATAGTACAGTTTTAGGATTTCTTTTTTTTATTGGATTAATCACCATCCATATTAATTATTTCTCTTGAGTAGAGCAGATTATAATAGTTATTCAATAAAAGAAATTTACCTAAACAAAAAAAAAATAAATAAATATATTCAACTTATTTCAACTAGACTTGCCAATTATTTCATGAACTGATTTATTTAGAATTCTTTTTAACACAATTCAATGAGGAATTTATTTACTTATTTAATTTTCTTTCTCATCCTCAGACTTTATTAATAAAGAAAAACAAAACAAATATATAATCATAAAGGAAGGTCTTTGTAAACTGAATGTCTTTCATCTACAAGTCAAGTGAGGAAGAATAAGTTTAGTTTAAAATGTCCTCACCGACAATATCCTATTCTTTGGGATTTAAAACTTGTATTTTATTTTTTTTTTTTTAATATTTATTTATTGATTGAATATACTTTTGGGTTTAATTGGTACGGTTCTATATTTAACCTAAAATAACCGACCCCAAGATTTACTATTCCTAATTTAAAGAAAGAATATCCTGTTCCCTTTTGGCCTTCGAGTTAACTAACGGTAAGTTTAGATTTTATTTTTAATGATATGCCACTAATCTCTGTAGAACAGATCCACTACTAGGACCTCTACTAGGACAAACGTCTTACTTGAAATCTACATACAATAATAAAGCGACATGAAACTGCTCGTCGTTACAGACTACTTCAACATTTACTAGACAAACGTTCAAAGCTTCCAATAAATTACAAAAGACTCATTTACATGATTGTGATAAGACCTATTCGGACGTACGGAGTTGAGCTTTGGGGCTCCACTAAACCATCCAATTCATCTCGTATCCAATCCTTACAATCCAAAATCCTTCGAAAAATCCTCAATGCTCCTTATTTTGCGACCAATAAACTTATCCATAAAGATCTTAATGTTCCATATGTTGCTGATTTAGCCCAAACCAGATACGTATCCTTCAATAGTAAGCTCCATAACCACACCAATCCACCAGTATCTCGACTTGCTTCCCACTCCATTCCCGATAATCCTCGGAGGCGTCTGAAAAAAAGATGGCCTAGAGGCCTTTTAGAGTAGATTTTATTGAAGTACTACTTTTGAGTAGTTCTTCACAAGTTATTTACATGCCATTGAATTCACTATCAACACACCTACTTAATGTATATTATTTTGTTCAGTTGTAAATATTAATAACTGAAAAAAAAAAGATTTTATTTTTCAGTTAACTGTTCTCCGAGACCAATTTATTAAGAGAACGCTGGACAGGGTAGGTTTGGTCCGGAACAAAGCCTGACAAATCACCCTTTAATAGTTACAATGGTTTTAATTTGATTCTTCTACGAATAACGGGTATTTCTAACATGAGGATCTTTAGTACATAAATAAGATGTCCTCTCTAGTTTTGGGAACGAACTTTACCATGACAAACGTATTATATTGTTACACTTTGAAAGAGAAACGCCCCTGAGGACCGGAGCGATTACTCTGAAGATGGTTTATTGCGCCAGGAACTAGAGGACATCCGGTAAAGCTCTTTATGTAATGCATGTCCCGCCCTGTCACCCCAGCAGTTCCGTGGGTCAGTCTAATCACCTCGCTTTCACCTCGTATCCCTCTGGATGGGTGTTCAGGAACGCTTAATTCACTTTACTGTCCGCTCTATTCAGCACCTTTCGGAAGTTGATTTTGGAAAGCACATTGTATCATCGGCTGATTTCGAACTGTCAAGAGGACGGATTGGTATAGATTTCGAATTGAATCTTTCTATGTCGAATAAAGAGTGCAACAAAAGGATTGACAGCTTCCAACAAAACAGTCTAAATGGTTTGTATTATAACATAACCTACTGGTTTTTAAGAAGTGTTTTTTTTTTTTTTATAAAAACGCTCATGCCGTAAATAATCAAGATTAGTCTTATTCCTAGAAGCCGCCTTTCTTGATAACTGTGCTACTAAAGAGGTCTTCGAACTTGATGTGTTCCGAAATAGATATGGCGAGGCACAAAGGGTGGAACTGATGTCTTCTATAGGCGTCGGTTTTCTTTTTAAATTGTGTGCGGGTGGGTGGCTGACCGGTCTTCCGGGACATGATGTGTTTTATGATAGGAAGAATTTCATTGGATCATAACTCGGAACTCTACTCCAAAAAAAAAAAAATTACGAAAAAGCATTCTGTTATATTGAGAATTTAAATTCTTCTTAGATAGAAACAATTTCTTAATTTCCACAAAATATCCATCATCAATTAGTAACCTTCCATGTTGTTCCCCACTTCACTATTGCTTTTTATGATCAATCGGTTTCGCGTATTTTGCTGGTATTCAGATTTAAGTTGGCTTCATCCAAATTGCCTAAAATACAATCTTTTCCAATCTTAAAATCAAAATACTTCATCCCATATTATTACTATCCTCGCCCTCAGATCCTCCATCCATTTCTTGTATTTACATCTCATACTATTGATTTCCATGTTTAAAACATAATACTTCTCCGTTTGGAAAATACATTGTTTTTCAGGCTGCCACCTTATCAGTCGTAATTTCTTTAATCCTGAATATTCATCACTCATTTTTTTCAAAAACATTTACTTCCTCAATTCTCCGTCCGAAAATCGCAGTCGGCACCAATATTTTTCAATTCTCGATACCAATAACATAAAAACAGAAAATCGATTTTCGAGTTCCAATACTTATAACAACACCAATGACCCTACACTAGCATGCAGAACCTTGGCCTCTTCCACGATTCTCTTCCATTTATTCCGGTCACCAGCTACCTCTCTTCCAGTACCTCACACCAAGGGACTTTAGGTCAGCTTCAACGTCTTCCTTCCAGTGCAATCTAGGTCTTCCTCTCTCTCTCTTCCCTCCTTCGAGACGCACATTCAATATGATTTTTGGCATTCTGAGGGAGCTCATTCTATGAACATGGCCTAGCCATCTTAATGGTCTTTGCTTGA
Organism: Euschistus heros; assembly: GCA_003667255.2. Lineage (NCBI taxonomy): Eukaryota > Metazoa > Arthropoda > Insecta > Hemiptera > Pentatomidae > Euschistus > Euschistus heros. The sequence continues at coordinate 284,485 of RCWM02000328.1, read as the reverse complement.
TTGTAGCAACAAAATCTGGAGGTTTGTAAAGATCTCTTAGCTCCTGGTTGCTTTTTATCCCCCATACATCTACATCTTTAGTATGGCTATATATCTTCCTCGCCCATCTATTTAGAATGCCAATACTTGTACCTCACTTTAAAATTTGCATTTAAAAAATTACATTAAAATACATACACTATATGTATGTTATTCAATAATCATTCAAGAAATAAATTTGTAAACAGCAAGTAGCATTTATTATATACCAGATACTGTATGTGAGATGCTTCATACCATCCTGGTGTATGGGAGAATAATCTTAATCTCTTAATCTCTTTACTTACAATATACCTTACATCTTTATCCCAAACTATCACCGATTGTATATAAAGAGGATTGTAAGGCAATAAAGTCAGTCTTTGTCTAGCATTTGTGTGAATCATACAGCTCCCTAATCTCCCCCCCTTTATTTTTTTTTATTTATTTTTTTTTGTGCTTTTCTTCTGGACTAAATTAACTCATACATACATACATATGAGCGTGAATTCGTATATGTGAGCGAGTCTATAAATGCTTGAAGATTTTTAATGTAATCTTAATTTTTAAATTCTAAATTAAAAAGTCTCCTTTTATATAGTTTACAGGCTGCAACGAAGTGATACTTTATTTTTGAAATTTCATTTTGCTATATTTAATATTATATTATTTAATTATTGTTATTTTATCTGTCTTCTTTAGTATTTTAATATTTTATTTTTAGTATAAAGTCCAAATAATATATTCTGTAACTGTGACATATCAGTTTTTTCATTAAAAACAAAACTTCACAGTTGGAAATGGAGTTTATATACAAGGGATTGTATGCCAACTGAAATGTAACTGCTATGCGTTAAATGATCTGATGATACTGAATCACTTATGCTTTAATCACTTTCACCAGAACTGAGACCTGTTTCTTTTTAATAACAGTGATTGCATTATATACAACTTCACATCAAGTCTACGTCAGATTAACTTTTTTGAAGTATTTTTCTCCCTAGACATAATAACCGTATCCAGCATGGCTAATACCTGCCAATTACAGTTGTAATCCTTCCTCATGCATGAGTAATCCATCACATGACAGAAGCATAAAATCGTGTGAGACACTTGGTTGCAAAAACAAGATGATATAACGCACCCAGTCTCTAGACCGTGAAGTTTTTAAGAGACTCGGAAATTATCATTTGCCTGTATTTATCTTGAAACTGTTTGCTTTCTCCTCAAAAAACATACTTATACCCCATCCTTAATCCTTAATGCTGTTCAATGACACAATAGAAGTCGTTATATTTGTCAATTAAAAACATTTATAAACTGATTGTTGATTGTTTATTCACATCACACCTGCTGATAACTAATCAAAGCTATTTTAATTCCTAAAGCATTTATTTATCCCCTATTACAAAATGCCCAATTTATATTAGAATCCTATGCAATTAAGTGAAAGTAGGAAGTTTTTAAATTTTACTGAAAAGCCTATAATTACTATAAATTTCTTATATGAGATATTATATCATATCCCAAAATATTATAATTTTCACGACCAGGCTTAGCTAGTTAGAAATCTTTAGTGTTCACATAAGTTCAGTTCAGTTCAATCTACTGAGTTTTTTATTTTTTTATTTTTTTTAATACGAACTTACAAAAAACGATTCAAGTGCCCTCATTGATTCCTATTAAAACTTTTACAAGAACAATTATAATAATGGTTGAAGTTAAAACTATTTTATGAGATGAGTAGTAATGTTCTAGAATAAAAAATGAATGACTCACTTTTTTTTTTATCGAAAGAATAATCTAAAGAGTAACTTAAAAAAAACTTGTGAAAATAATGAAATAAAAGATCACTTATTAAAAAAAAAAAAATGATACATACACATTAAAGTTCATATATGTATGTGATATGTTTGGACGTACATATTTGGGGCTCCAAGTATATATGTATGTATATGTGTGTACCATATAAGTATATATGTATGTATATGTGTATACATATAGTAAGTATATATGTATGTATCCTCTCTGATTAAGCCGTCAAGGACATTTACCACTAAATAAAAAATTATTCTTTTATGTTATTTTTATTTTTATTTATTTATTTATTTATTTATACGAATTTTTTTTGTTTCTATCAAGAAGTGGTATAAAACTAGTTCTTTGAAAAGTTAGAATTTTTACTTGACGACTTGTTAACCGGTGCTAAGAATATTTTAGCACTTAAAATTAGTTATTGACCTTATAGGTTGGTTTAAAATTCTTTTATTAAAATATTAATGATGGAGCATTCTAGCCAAATAATATGCAGAACATATCGTGGGGTTGCAAGTGAAACTCATTAAGTAAAAAAACTTCTTTATGAGGACACGGCGATAAAAGATTATTTTGCTTTGTCTACTTTGGTATTGACGTTATTTTATTAAATAAGTTAAAGCAGCGTCACTTTCAGGTCTTTAACCTATTTGATAAAATGACGTCAGTACCAAAGTAGACAAAGCAAAAAAATTATCAGCGTTTACTCAAAACCATTGTTTTTGACTTTGTGTTACACTTGTAACCTCACGATATTAGGTTGTGCTTAAGAAATAAAAATGATGAAAATCGGTTATGGCCTTTTTTTTTTTTTCATGATCAGTGAATAGTTTCAAATATTATTGTGAAAATAATCAAATTGATAAACAGATAAACCCCTCCCCAAAAAAAAAATAATAATAATAATAACTCCATTAAAATATTAAAATAGAAATTCTACGAGCTGCTAACAAGTTTGAATCATATTCTATAAATATGTAACAACTTTCATCAAAAAGGAGTTAGCGGCTTTAAAAATGAATGTAGCGTGGTTAATTGTGTTTATCAACGTGTTTGATCGTTTCAGTGTTAAAGAGAGAATATACATGAGCAAAATATGTATCAGATTATACTCTCCAAATAATGATTATATTAATAATTCATGAAATTATGAACAACATATAACTCAAAACATAATTTACTTCAATATTTCTTACTGAATCCCACATTTGAGATGTATCTCCAAAAACAATAAGAAAACATTTCAAACACATCCTTGAACATAAAAATCCTAAGAAATGATCTGTTCATCACAATTTGAAACTTCATTTTATTTTATTTTATTTTTTACTTTTTATAAAAAGTTTTAATGTGTTTTTTTTTTTTAATTTATTAATTTTGTATTAAGAACTACCATACACATATCCTGCAAAATAGCTCTTCTTTTCTTTTTAATCATTAGATTTAAAAAAGTATTCATGATTCAAATAAAATCCTTACAGATAGCAAGAAGTATAAAAGAGAATACTGGAATAATGGATTTAGGTGATTTTGAGTTAAAGAATATTCTCATTATGTATAAATTGTTTAATTTAAAATTGTTAGCATTGTTTTTTTGTTTTTTTTATGTACAAGGTTAGTATTTTGTTTATTTGTACATTTTTTTTCACAACCTATGTTCTCTAGTGTATATATACGTGTATACAGATACATTTCATGATTATTATTAATAAGTCTTCCAGTTCTTTTCTTTTTAATTCTATATCCCTGTAGAATAAAATAGAATAGAATAGAAAAAAAAAAAAATATATATATATATATATATATATATATACATATATATATATACAGGGTGTTCGGATGATCGTTGGCCAAAAAGATATCTCGGGTAGGGAGGTTCATTTGGAACCTATTTAAGTTCACTTACCTATATTCAAAGTCTTACGGGGTTTTTTTTTATGAATTATTTTGTAAAAATGGCCAAATCCAAACATTTATGCCTTATAATTCCGTTGTTTACTGATATATCAACGCCATTTATTTTTCCTGTAATTACTAATACATTGTCTATGTAAAATAAAAAAGATATGGTGCAAAAAACAAATACCAAAAAAACGGGAGATCGTTAAATCTTGCTAAAGGCAAAAATAAAAATGAAAGTTTAGGTTCAATAAAAAAAAAAAGTAAGCACAACAGCCAAATCCAAATTGTTTTAAAAACCTCTCTAGTAATTACTCTTTAAAAAAATACCATTTGCCTGCAAATATATATATATATATATATATATATATATATATATATATATATATATATATATATATATATATATAATATTCTGGGGCAAAGTCCCTTAAGAATAACATTACATAACACAAAGTAAAATCTGAGAGCTTTTAAAAATAAAACAACATAGATAAAAGTGAATACAAATTTGAATGAGAGCAAATAAAGAGAAAAAATAGAAAAAGAAAAAACTATAAATAAAAAAAGGAGAACAAAAAAAAAAGAAATAGACAATATAGCAGTATGTATTTAATTCTATTTTTTTTTCATTGTGTGCTCACACGTGAGTCCTCAAGTATAATAAATTAAATATTTTAATTTTATTAATAGCTAACTTTGATGGTACAATCTTCTAAGGTTATTATTCTATTAGAAAATACTTAATGATTTTATTATTAAAAATAAATAAATAAAATAAAAAACTGACAATGAAATTGCAACAAAATCATTTAGTAATGATTTTTTTTTTCATGTGATTTTTTTAAGTTATGCTTAAGTTACTAACAAAGCTGGAGGAAGAAATGCCATTGTTCTCTGTGTCTTATATAAACAATTGAAAATCGGTTGGCGACTGTAGCTACATATAGGATTAGATTATCAGTTTTAAATCTGAGAACTGAATAATCAATGCTGTACTCCCATAAATATCAGTTGCTTTGCCTCCTCAGACAGACGTTTTCAGTAAAACCTTTATTCTTATTATTAAAAGAAAATTTGACTCATTCATTATTGAATAGAAAAGGCGTTGCTATCATTCAAACATTAGAAAGTGTCCATTAAAAAATAAGCGATATTCCGTAACAGCTTTGAAGAAAAATCTGGAACAAGAAAAAGTTTTAACAATTTGACTTCACTGACCCAGCTAATAGTTTAAGACTTAAGTGGAGGCACGACAATTCAAAGGTTCAGCTAACTTTTCTAAAAGTAAAACCTATTCATTGACATTTTTTTACTTCCCACGTGACATTGGCTCCTTTAGAAACTCTTAATTCAAACTTTCACACGTTTCATGGCAATGGATAGTTTATTGATGGATTATTAATGTTCTGTGGGAAAGCTGTTTTTTTCTTCTTGTTTCGTTATTTTGAAATTGAGTAAAGTAAGCTGAAGATATCAAGTAAACTGCTCACAAATTGAAGATGACCACTTAAGTATTTAAAAGATATTTTATAATTTTGTTTACTTGATTGATAATATGAAACCAATTGAACATGTTTGGGACAAACTCCGACACCAATGACAAATGCGTTTGCCTAGTCCAGATAGCTTGGAAGAACTTCCTGACGCTTTAATTGAGGAATAGGTTTATCTACTTCAACATTACACATTGAGCTTAATAAGGAGTATATTAGTGCCGGTGTGAAGCATTAATTCAAAGTTGAGGGGGTCCAACACCCTACTAAAAAAAGTTTAAGTAAAAAAACATTATTTGTGCATTGAAGTCATCTAGCGCTATTTTTAACCCTTCAACGGCCAGGCCGGGAATTATGAAATACATTTCTTCTTTTTTTTTCCTTTGAATGACTATATCCACGCTATCCCCCACTCATGTATCATGAAAATCAAAGTTAAATAAAGGATGGAGAGGACACTATGAGTTAATGTGTATTTTCTACGAAAGAAATGATTGAATTACCGAAACTGATATTACACGGCCGAAGAATTTAAAAAATTAGGGGCTTCTGTATATTTTAAAGAGAGAAGATTCCAGTTTTTTTTTTTTTTCGTTTGTTATTGTGTTTTTTTTTTCCAAGCCCCTCTAGCTAACTAAAGTTTTGATTCAGTCTTCATTATGATGATTCTGCTTCTTTTACTGCACCAAGGTGCATTTCGTCCGATTAGTCATAGATTCCAGTTTAGAACTTACATTAGTATTTATGTATATATGCAAATTTTTTTTTTTTTACACACTAAACCTTTCATGACGGATCAAAAGAACCTTTTATGACTTTTTAGCATAAAGCCGTGGAAACGACATTCATTACTTTTTGACTTAACTACTTTCATTTAAAATATATTGAAAAGTGTTTGTTTTTATCAAAATCCACTCCTCTCTTATTATTGTTTTCTGCAGATAAATTGTGGTAGAAATGGCTATACATGAAATATCGGTAGGTTAAGTGATAAAATTTGCTTAAATTGATATTGGTAGTCATGAATCGTGTCTCTTTTTATCTCTGAAACCGTTTTGGTAACTCAAGGTAAAGCTATGTGGATTACTTTAAACAAAATAAAAAATCTCCGTTCCTCTATCACAACCATGAATTTTCCTTAACCCAGATTTACAACGCAAGACAAGACATTTACATCCCATGGAATCAGACTGCGTGGGTAGATCACACCCATTGAACTACTCCTACGACCACTCAAAGAAGACAAGACGCGTTATGGAAGTGACATCTTGCCCCAGTGAGATATCTGGGTCAGTAATGTGTAATATAAGCGTACCGTTAGGAAGCCATTGTGAACGAATGATATCAGCATACAGGGTTAGTACACCTACCTGCAGAGGTGATTAGAATGATGTACATGCTCTGGTTCCGCCGATGTTTCGCATCATAACCGTGCTGACGTTTACGGTGTGCGGGGTAGATAATTCCATTAGTTCGGTATCACTGCCTCTCGTCAGGGTCATTATGATCGCCATTAATCTAACTGTTTCTTGTGAATCCTAATTTGCTACCGCTCTTATCGAAGTTATATCAGACATTATCATGTTGTAATTAGTAACAGAGGGTGTTGGTTTCATGTCGGACAAGATGTATTAGAAGAAGAAGAAAAAGAAAAGGAACTTTATTCTGGGACAACTTGTCCCCTAAGAATAACATATGAGTGCAATACATAGGACAATCATCTGGCTATTACTATTGATTAAAGATAAAATTATGAGATACAAAATAAAAGAGAAGTCTTGTAAAAGGATACAACTTACCTATACTATTATAGTGTGTATTACATAAGTATTCATGTTTTACATTTACTCGGAAGATTGAAAATTCAGGAGGTAAAGAAGTAGATGACGTTCAAAGGAAGTAAGAGTTGTGCTTTTTCGAAATGAGATGGGCAATGAATTCTATAAAGAGAGAGAGAGCGGATAATAAAGGATTTTACGATGTAGTTCAATGCACAGAAGTGTACAGGTTGACGGGTTTTAGTATTTAAGAGGTAGATGGAAGAGCGCAGAGTGGGTTTTCAAAGATTGAAATATGAGTGCACCTATGAAGTATTGACGTCGGAAATTTGTGTAAAGCCGCCTAATTTCAAAATACCTGTGAGATATGTGAGTTCCCGAAAATAAATCTAATAAAAAGTATTAAACATGTAGGAAAGAAAAATCCTTCGAAAAATATATGGTCCAACCAAGTATGGACTGAATCTTTTGCGAATGGGAACAAATGAAGAACTGAAAACTCTATATGCAGCTAATTCTATATCAGAAAACTCTATATCCAATATAAAAAGTGGCAGAATAAGATGGTTAGGGCATTTCTCGACTTCGTTGGCTTGAAGATGTAGAGGACGATCTTCGTACTCTGGGTGTGAGAGGATGGAGAAGGGCTGCCGAAGATAGGTCTAAATGGCAGAGAATTGTAGAGGCCAGGGTTCTGCAAAGACCATAAGCGCCAAAAGATAATGATGATGATGAAACAGTTCATTAGTGTTTTACATCTCATTTCAAGCTCACCAGACAGTCCTCCATATACTATGCATCCGTAGTAGTAGTTGGGAAAAACGGGAGATGATAACAAAAGATGTCGAGTACTTAGTGGTAATGAATCGCGGTAATGTAAAAGTTCCTTAAGAATAAAAATAGATTTCCTCGTGATTTGGGAAATATGATTGTTTGGGTTGTTTGGGAAATTGATTGTTCCAAGAATGATGTACTGAGACATAATATTTGATGTCCGGTGATCGAAACATATCATAAATTAAGGTAAGCATTATTAATACAACATAAAAAGAAACACTAAAATGAAATGAATATATAATCTTAAACATTCTACTTTTCTTCTAAGAGCAACTCAATTTCTCTCAACTCGTCAACTTTTATTCATTAAAATTATACGCAAATTGTGGCTTGTTGTTTATTATGGCTTAACATTCTTATGTAGCCCAACTACGGAAGGAAGGAGGATCTATTCTACTGGTTACTAACCTATTTTAGCCAGGGTGGGTAGATCTAGATTCATTACGTGTGTCCTCCAAGAAATATATCTCAACTTGCCCAAGCCGGATTCAAACCAGTGCCGCTGAGATTACGGGAATGCTAATGTACCAAACACTCCAACATGCTTGGCCATAACTGGACTCAAATATGCAAATTTTAGACTACATAGGAAAAAAATGAATAAAAATCATTCCGCGTGAACCTGTAGCTAAATTCTGCTACCGCACTAACAAGTTACATGAAACAAAACCAACCCTTGTTGATTACGCTATTAAATAGAACAATAATGATGTTATTTTAATATTTCATTATTTATCTATCCTAATAACATTTAATTATTAGATGGTATGATATCTACAACATTAAAAAAAAATAATTTTTAGAAAAAAACAAAAACCGACTTCAAGATTAAACATACATGTACAAACTTGAACTAAAAAGTAAAAAAATATTTTAATTACTTCGAAACAAATAGAATTAAATGACAATCAAGGAAATTATCGATACTTATATACCTATTCACAATTTTTGATCAGTTATTTTTGGAGTCGGTTCCCCAGCCAGCTAAGAAGGGCAGTTTAATCTTGCCGTTGCAACAAACTCCCATGAAATGAGGCAGTGTTGTGGCGTACAACATTAAATAAATGTAAAATACAACGATTTCCACATTTCTATACAATTTAATCTGCTTGTATAGATAATTTCTTCATCCCTTTTTCCTGGCAACCTTTCACGTCTGCTTTATTCATTTTTTGGGATCCATCCCATTCATGTGCCCATACTAACTCAGTCGTATTTTCCTCATAACTGTTTATTCCTTCTGTCTTTACGTATATTTCTATATTCAATCTCACTCTGTTGCTTCCTTGTGATATTCTCGGGCTATGTATTCTTCTTAATATTTGTCTTTCGATCTTCAGGAGCTTTCCCAAGCTTGAGAGATTTGTAAATATCATTGGCCCTGCCGCATTATTGTAGTACCTTATTCTTACGTCACAAAAATAATTTGTCGGTGGACAAATTTTGTTTATGATAAGTGTGGAAAAAATTTAGTTTGAGAATCTTGTCTAGTTAGTAGTTAATTAATCAATTACATTAATGGTACTGATTCTCTTCTAACTGTTTCTATGGATTTTACCTATGTTATGATAAAATATGTCTTTAGTAAAAAAGATCTGAAATTTTAAGACAAAGTGCATTTTCTCAAGTTTCCGAACTTCATCTTCATCAGGAACATACTTTCCTTCACAGTTATCACTTTAAGTGACTTCAACCTATAGGTTTCACGTTGAGGAAAGCCTGACCAAGAAAGTGTTGGGTACGAGTATTGTACAACCCCCGTCCCGTTAAGAGGTCGCGGCTTGTCCTGGTACCATAACTCAACCACAGTCAGTGGTCAGGCTCTATAGCGGGCCCACATGCCGGAGCGACCGGCCCAACTTTCAAAGGAAGTCCGCTTATTATTTCACTCGCCGAAGGAGTCGATGAACCTAGACCACGAGACGAATCAAGAGGCTTTTTCAGACCTGGGTGTAGCTAGGAGGCGGCCGCTTCGTCAAGTTTCCAGTCATCGGCTTGGTGCCCAAGTGCATTGACCGAAATTCTAGGAAAAGCAGAAATAACTTTTATTCTTCAAAACCCTATATTCCTTATCTTTACATGTAAACGGTTATTTTTCATATAATATCCAAATCTCAACTTAAAATATAAAATACATCAATCAGAAATGTACAGCTGACTGCTAAGAAATATAAGAAGCAGATGGTCTGGGATCCAGTCAGGAGGAAGAAAAAACCTTTTATGCACGTCCTAGTTAAAAAACTTTTTATGCAGTACCAACAAAAGATGATTTTTAATGTAACTGTTTATTTCAATAGACATTTTTACACTAATATTGTATTTTTTTTTAGCTATATCATGATACTTATGTTATACTTTATTATTTGATTAGTTCTTTTGATATCCAATTGCAATTTAGTTTATCTTGCAGTTTTTAGCAATCGGTCACATCCAGTTTTTTATATAAGGTACTCATGATGGTACAAAAGGATCAATACAATTAGAATTTATGAATTTATTGCCACTCCTATCGGTATATTGTTTCTTTGAAAACTAGTTTGTAATCTTAAACATTCTTCATTAGTTCTAGGTTCTGAAATTTTTCCTAGAAGTCCTTTTCATTTTGCCTTTCATTGTAGAACTAATAATGAATCTCCTGCATTAGCAACTAGTTTTCAAATAAAAAGTATTCCAATAGTAGTGGAAATTAATTCATCAATAATAATCTTTCTTTTTTTTTTTAGAAGCTAAATCGAAACGTCGGCATCCCTGAAAACTTTCTTAAATAAGAGGTGTTTTTTTTTTCTTTTGACAGCATCCCAGGTCACCTTCTTATAAAATCTATTTTTTTTTTTTTGTTTTCTTATGAATTCATCCTAAATAAACTCGGATCCATAGGGGATTAACATTTAACGCATTTGAGGCGTCCGTAATCGGTACTCGGAAGTGGAAAAGATTTTTAAAATAAAACATTAAAATCGGAATAAATAAAGAAAATTGATAGCTAGGTTAAAATATGATCCATTAATCAATAGAACTCCAGACTATCCAAAAATAAATAAACTAATCGAAATCATTTCTATATTAGTTAATTTTTGCTAGCTCAAGGCACTCACATTTTCTTTTCGCGGTCTTCTCTATCCTGCTTTCTTAAAACGACTAAAAGACACTAATACCTATATAGAAACGTTTTATTGTCGAATCGTTCACTTATCCTTAGGATTTCATTGTTTATTGGGAAGAAAATAAAAGTCAAACTTTATGCGAGCTTGATCATCATTTAAGGTTGTTCTTAAGACGAAGAATTTAAGGCTTACAATTATTTCCCAGCTTGCTATTCAATATTTTGTTTTATCGTCATTTATTTTATTTTATTTTACAAGTTTACTCAGTTGTGTTTTCTTACAAATTGTATCAAGTTTAGTAGGATTAATAAATCGCACCCAATATTCTATGTTCTGTTTCGACAAGTGCAAAGATTCCTTTAATCAGTACACGTTACGAAAAAATATGAGATTTGATAATTTGTTCCGCTGATCGTAAATCATTTAACCCACTGTAGAAATATATAAATTCCCATTTTGGCTAAAGAACTTACTTTTAGGATTATTCATGTTACCTGTTATAGCTAGAGTATATGAGGGCAACAGGTGTCCGTCACTCTAGTAACCTTGGGTAAGGTTACAAACAAGTGGTATATAGTTCCACTAGATAACACCGAAGATTTTTTTTTTAATTTAAACATATTATTACCAAGTAAATTACAGTATTTGTCTCTTAAAAACGTAAAATATCAATTATTATGGAAACTAATCAACAAAAATCTTAAATAAAAATAATTGAGAGAATCGAATGTAGTCAAAAAATCCTAAACAGCAGGATTAGTACCAAATTTTGGAATCCGCCAATTTACAATCATTTCTTATTACACTCATTTGCAACAAGAGAACATAAATCTACGTGTGTTCTTATAAAACACACATAGCTCAAAATATTTAATAGAAATTTTCACTGAATGCCTCTGAAAATTCATCATCGTTTTATGGATATCTCCCCTGGAAGATGTGCAGACAATGGGAAGATAGCCTATCCCGTCCGGTTTCACCATAGATTTTCGAATTATCTCTTTCACTGTTGTGTAAAGTAGGAGAGACATCATCTGAAAACGGCACGTCAAGGTTGATGAGACGGGTCTCTAATCACGCGATGATGACAGCGCGAAATGTTTTTAAGATTTCGTTATGTAACTACCATTTGTCGTTATAAAAGGTCGTGTTGAATGCATGAATATTCAATTATAATTTGATATCCATACTGAACTGGAAATACCATTAGTAGTTGATGTACTTTAAATATTCGCAATACTAATTGCAACTCCACTTCAACTCGTAAAGAAAATTTTATTTTTCCATATCACATAGCTTCAAACAGTTTCATTAAAGATTATTTTAATATAGTTATTAGTAAATCAGAACACCCCAAGAGCCATTTTCCGTTTTAGCGTACATTCTGATTGAAATGTAACGCACAGTAATGTTACTCTTAAAAGTAAAGATCACATTTAAAGTCATTGTGTCTTGTGGTCTTTGAAATTAGCCATGGTTCTTCAACAATTTTTTCTTAGGTGTTCTTCTGAAGTACTAAGTTCTGCTCTTTTTTTCTTTGTTTTTTCAACTATTTTGTGAGAAAAAAAAATTATATTGACAAATATTAAAAACTGTTATACTCAAAAGAAATGATGATGAAAGTATAGTTGACTGGTATGATGAATGGAGAAGAAGATAATCAGGGATGCAGTCAAAGTAACACCACGTTTAAGATTCATCGTCCTTCTCCTCACAAGTGTGGTTCGGTGGCCCTGAAGAAGACCTGCAACGCAGGTCGAAACGTTGGCACGTATTAAAGAATTCCTTCTTAAACGTGGTGTTACTTTGACTGCATCCCTGATTATCTTCAAAAGAAATGATCATAAAATCATTTACAAGCAAAATATTCTCAACATATATAAAAACGGAAAACGCAAAAAAAAAAAAAAATTATAGAAAATAATTACGAAGAAATAGAACAATAACCGTTTAGCTAAGGGTGCAAAATGTATATCCTGGTTTATTAGTCAGGGAGAGTTTCCTGAGACACACCCAGCGTTTGTAAATTGAGTCACTGCAAGAAGAAGTTGACATATTTATTTTACGGTTGAATCCTTTTTAATACGCTTTTATTAACTTGGCCTGTATGTAACGGAATCTTCCATCGTAATTTACACCAATTGTGATTAACTTAAAAATTTGCAAACGTGTCAAGGACTAATGTTAAATGTTCACACTTAGTCCAGTCAAAATACCCGCTAAAAGATAGAGTAGTAGGTTTTATGTGTTTGTATGGTCCAGATGGGTCCTGAGAATAAAACATCAAAACATGACTACTAATACTAACGTGAGTAAGGAAAAAAGTTTTTTTTTTGTAGGGGGGGCGAAAAAATCCAACATTGTTGCACTTTTTTCAGATTTTTGTACAAAACATAACACAAATGTTTTAAATTAAATAATGTGTTATTTACAAAACTAAAGTTTATTAAATTGTGCGTATAAAACTTAAATCTCCTAAAGTTATTTTCATTCAGGCGTTTAGCCACAATCGAAGGTCAAAAAGCGACGAATTTTACAAACTTTGTCAAAAAGTTAAGTTTGCTCATGTTTAAGAGTCTATAACACAAAAATGGCTAGTACAATCAAAAAATGTTATGTAATAAAAGTGTGCAAGATAGGATTTTTAAAGATTCCTACTCTGAGATATGTCAATAAAACTAACATTTTTTTTTTTTACATTATATGCTTTCTATGCGGAAAATAAAAAAATAAGAACACTGGTTTTTAATTTTCCGATAAATATAAAACATGCATATCATAAATATTCTCAAACTGCAAAATCGAATCTTCCTCTGAGAACAAAAGTCAAAGTGAAGCTCCAGGTTGGTGAAAGGACATTCAAGGCTAGGCGAAATCAGAATTGTAGATTTCGAAAAGGAACACTCACCGATGTAAAGTGAGCCTATTTGTTTAATTTTATCTTCAAATTTAGAGTTTGTCTTGAACATAAATTTTGAATAACCACATAATATTACACAACTGTCAATATTTCTCAAAATGTGTGCTAGCTTCTGTTATTCTTTAGGAATACTGATATTTTTATCTTCTTTTGGTCAATTTTAATTTCTTAAAATAAAAAAAAAAAAGAAATTTAGATATATCACTTGAGGTACGCCTGATGGCATAAAATGATCAATGCAATGAGGATTCGTTAATGAATCAATAGCCACTTGTATTAGAAATTTTTTATTTGAAAACTAGTTTTGAATGTTAAACATTCATCATCAGTTTTAAAAACATAAAAAATTGTTTTAAAAAATACAGGACATTAATAATTTTTTTATATGCAAGACAAGAAATCAAACATTTTCACGTACACCTAAACTGATAAAATGAAAAAACAGAGTAAAGAGACGAAAGGGTTAGGTAGAGATGGGGAAAGGACCCATCTCCTTTCGGTTTTCCCCATGACTGGTCTGTTTCTTTCAGTTCTTACTGGAAACAAATTTAAAATGATACTATTGGAAATATTTATCCATCGTTAAAATAAAACTTTGTATAAATTTTGAACGATTTTATTATTTGCACTGATTTATAAATAATTTATTTTAGACCATATGCTACATGGTATATTAATATTAGTTTCACTCTTGGGTCTTTGTTGAAAAAAAAGTTATTTTCGTTTAAATGGATAGCGAAGTTGGAATTGTGTCTTATCGATGAATGGTGAAGTATCGAAAATAGTCTTCAAATAAACAAATTCCTATAGAATTGTCAAATAATTCTTCAATCTTAATTTAGAAGTATTGTCCAATTTAACCTTATTTTTTATTAAATTTTGTTTTAATTTTAATATTTTTGTTTGCATCATACTGCAAGAAATTCCCATAAGAATAGGAGATTGGCAACTTTTTAGAAGGGTCGTAATATTTAAGCCCTGGAGTTCGCTCATATTTCCTTGTACATGACAATTATTCCTTATTATGTAAGATGCTTGAAGATAACTAAGCTGTCAAATGGTAACAACGATGTAAAGAATATTACATTGTGTTGTGTTCCGCTAAAAGAAACGATCAGTCATCCACTGTAACATGTTTTCCTAAGCATGTTCCTGACAAAACAGGGTGACTAGCCGCTTCCGATTGAAACATATGTTTTTCATATTAGTTTTCTGCGTGTTTCAGTGAAATAATTGAATAGGGAGTATTTTTTAGGAAAGCTTGTTTTTTTATATTCTTTATAAAAGAGGACGTTGTCAAATGTTCTTCCACTCATACCTGAAATTTACTTTTATCTATTACAATGTTTTTGGTTTTTTAACCTCATTCAATGTTTTCGAATATACAAGTCTTTGTTTTAATTAAACTAGTATAAAATTAAAAAATTGAAAATGAATCAACTACCACACAATATTAAAAGATCACCTAGAAACACAAAAGTGCTGTGCCTCAAAAGGGAAATTATGTATATTAAAAATCTTTTATTTTGTTTTGATTTAGAGTTGGTATTTTTATTATTTTGTAAAAATAACTTCAACTTTTTTTTTCTTTTTTTTTTAATAATATAGTGCAGGCTTTGTAGGAATACATTATCTTCACTATCATTGAGGGGTCTTGCGATCTAGAATAAACTATATTTTTTCAATTCAATAACAAATAATTAAGAAATAACAATATCTCAAGAATCCGGATGCTTGTTAAGACCGGTGTTGAAAAGATCGAGAGAACGGTCACTCATAATTTTTTTTTTAAATTAATCTTAAAAGGAAAAATTAATTTACTACGGAGGAGATTTATGTATGATGGGTGGTTATGGAACGGAACTATGGAAGCCAGTCCTAAAATAGACCAGTTTCTTGATTCCTTTATTTACTAATGGCATTATTTATATAAATAAATATGTTATAATTATATAACTTTCATATTTTTTCTCTGGAAGATATAAATTTGTGAATTGGCGAGAAATCAAGGCCATTGGTTTTAATATTTAAATTGGTTTTAATATTTAAATTTGTTTTCCTTCGTCGTAAACCTACGACATCCTGCCCTACAGTATCCTTTAATGATATTCCACTAATCCCTGTTGAACAGATCCGCTACCTAGGACTCCACTTGGACAAACGTCTTACTTGGAATCCACATACAAGACTAAAACGACAAGAAACTGCTCGTCGTTACAGACTACTTCAACATTTACTAAACAAACGTTCTAAGCTTCCAATAAATTACAAAAGACTCATTTACATGACTGTAATAAGACCTATTTGGACATACGGAGTAGAGCTTTGGGGCTCCACTAAACCATCCAATTCATCTCGTATCCAATCCTTACAATCCAAAATCCTTCGAAAAATCCTCAATGCTCCTTATTTTGTGACCAATAAACTTATCCATAAAGATCTTAATGTTCCTTATGTTGCTGATTTAGCCCAAACCAGATACCTATCCTTCTATAGTAAGCTCCATAACCACTCGAATCCACTAGTCTCCCAACTTGCTTCCTTCTCCATTCCCGATAATCCTCCTAGGCATCTGAAAAGAAGATGGCCTAGAGACCTTTTAGTGTAGATATTATTGAAGTGCTACTAGTGAGTAGTTCTTCACAAGTTATTTACATGCCAATGAATTCACTATCAACACATTTACTTAATGTATATTGTTTTGTACAGTTGTAAATATCAATAAATGAGAAAAAAAAAAAAATTGTTTTAAATATTTTAAAGTTGGACAAGATGGTCAGAGGATGCTACTCCACGATTAACAGCACTCAGGAGATAGTGAGAGAAGAAGAGAAGAATAATACTTTACAAATATAGAAAGTAATATTTTTTCACGATTTTTTATGGAATTATGAATAGATATGATTACTAATCGCGAAATTAGTGTGTTGCAAATTCCTAGCAAGTGATTTTAGGAATAAAAGAATAAAAAATTTATCAATGATCCTTTTAGTTCCGGCTAGTTTCTAGAAAATGTACTCAATACTTTACAGAAAATGAGACAGTTGTTAAATTCAAAGAAGGCTACTTCAAAATAGGTGAGAAAGACAAGGCTCGGTGATCATATTTCATCTTTGGCGAGTTATTTTATTTGAGGAAATAAAATATATAATTCTTGAATATGAATCTTGAAATCATACTTTTATTTATTCTGTTGTCGGGGCTTTAAATCCTACTTTACTGCTCCGTGCTACTTGAGAAGTAGAACCTTCGCAGGTTAGCAGCGAACTAACAGGCCTTACAGGTGGAACAGCTCTGGCCGAATTCCAGAAATAGAAATGTCCCGTTAGGTTCCCTGTTCGATGAATAAATTACAAATCTATTAAGGTTCATGGTCTTCGTCCTTGCGATAACTCCCTCGACCGTCTTCAGCACGTACTTGTTTTAACTGCGTAACTGTTACCTAATTTCCAATAACAGTTCCTCGGCCCAATCACGAAATAACCAACAATCGAGAATTAACCGTGGAAGTGTTGTAGAAGCTGCCTAGGCCGTGCCTTGATTGGTTTCAGGAGATTTAACTCGAATTCCTACTGAAGGTACCGCTATTCGAATCTGATATATCCTAACATTTAGAACAGAAAGGAAACGAATTCAACTATCACGAAACCTTATAGTTGGGTAAAAATGAAATAAAACAAATTTCTAATTATTTAGTAAAGGATTATATAATTTAGTTATAAATGCACTTTTTCGGCATTACTCCTCAAATTTTCATTGTTTATTTACTCACAGTTACATGTTTCGGGATACAATATCTTCAGTCTATTTTTCCTCACATTGTTTACACATTAGGTCATACTCTTAAAATTGGTTATAATTTGAGGAGTAATGCCGAAAAAGTGTATTTATAAAAAAAAAAATCTTTATACCGGAATACGTCAACTCAGTTGTTACAAATTTCCTTGTGCATGAATACAATCCTTAATTCCAATACTCAAACATATTCCTTCAAGAATTTTTTCGCTCCTAATATTTCTATCAATATTTATTTTGAGTGATCCTTTAAGTCCTTGTGATTTAAGTTGTTTTTTTTTTCTTAATTATGGAGTTATTTATATTTTTAAAACCCCCGTGCATTGTCAGAAGAAAAAATGTCTAAGCACTAAGGAAGCCGAAGAAATTTGTGCCATAGACGGAAAGTCAGTTTTCTACCTCAATTTGGTTGGTTTAGATCGGTTTGGGAAGTGATAAAAAGAGAAGGGGTAAAAACGTAAATCGAATATAATTTTTAGGTGTTCTCTATGATTAATCAGTTTTTCTGTTTCTCTTAGAAAAAAAAAAAAAATAACAACATGAACTAAGCCATTTTTGTTCATGACGCCACTGCACATAGTTCTTGTTTGAACAATGAAAAGTTACCGAAACTGTAAGAAGTAAACGTTTTGCCTTATCGGCAAATGAAGTAATTATCTTCAAAATCTATCAGATCTTTGATAATTACAAGAACGGAATAATAATAAAACGGAAATCAACAAAACCTAGGAAATGGTACCTATATAAAATCGAATTGCTGACAAAAAAAATGGTGGAAAGTAGTGAAATCAATGGACTTCACATTGATTTTTTTTTTAAATTAAGTTAACTGGTTTTGGAATTCTACTCTTCGCATTTACAACGTATAAAAATATAAATTCATCTTATCTTATAGCTATCCTACCATCTACTTCTAAGTGATAATCTCATTTGGATATATTTATATATTATTGATATATTACTAAAAACTATACAATTTTTTATTAAAGATTTTTCACTTTCCTCAGTTCTAAATATTTTCGAAACATCTAAACGCTTTTCTTCAATTGAAAAAGCTACCACACTAGTATAAGATCATAATTTTTACTATCAGAAAGCTTTATTTTAAAAGTAATTTAAATTTGCGTTTAATAATATGAAGTTTAAATGATTTTTATCATTTATTTTAAAATGATTACAAACTTGATTTCTAAAAGGGTAGGCTGACTTCATGTTGCGATTGGTATTCCCTATACAAGTGAAGGTTATAGCCTCATTCACACATTCACAATCTTCATTTTCCATTGTTTCCACACAATTTCCACTCTTTCTTTTTTTCTTTTGTTTTCCTCCATGTTATACAGTTTTAAATATCATCGGTTAATATAAACGAGAGTGAAATGATTGTTTTTAAATATTTAATATAAATAACATTTTTATGATAATTAATGGATTTTGAATATCAACTATTTGTTTTTGTTTTTTTCTCTTGCTTTATAATTACGATGTTAAGAAAATCCAGATATAATTAGGAAAACGAGTACCTGACATCGCACAGGCTCGGGACCCCCATTTTACGTCCCTTCCGAAGGACGGCATAGCTTTTTTTAATGGTTTGATATTTGGGTTTATATTTACATACACCACAGGTGACCCCTCTATTTGTTTAGGTTTTTTTCTCTTGCTTTATAATCGTTGTTATTACATTTTTTTTTTCATGTAACTTCCTCTCATTCATAATAGGATAACATATTCTTTGAAATAAAGTGATGATCCTTTTGGTTTAATCTTTTTTTTTCTTCGCTCTTATTTAAATAGTTATCTTGAAATATGATTCAATAGTTTCTAATCATATCAATCATTAACAGAAAAATAGTACTGAAACAAGTTAAAATATTAAACTTTGTATAAGTTGCCCATTATTTAATAAAGCAATACTAACTATAATATATTAATCTTAGTAACTAATCAAGCAAACATTGTTATTTTAATAAGTAAACAAGGTACTCGTATATCTTATCACAAGAGATGCTTCCGCCGATCTTATGCACAACAGAGATGCTTCCGCCAATACAATACAATTTTTTAAAAACCGTTTTAATATTAAAATTAAATTAGCACGATTTCACAGTCCACTACTATAGATATTTTATTTGAAAACTTGTTTCGAATGCTAAACATTCCAAAAACATACAAAAAAAAATTTTTTTTTTCAACACATCAGTACTATATTACTTAGATTATATGTACTAAAGTTTTTTTCGAATCAAGCATAGGCACTCACCTTCGAGGTAACTAAAACACTGAATTTGTGAGAAGTAAAAGGGGGCAGCAGGTAGGTTAAGTTTTAGATTTACAACGGGGTTTCCCTTATGACTCATTGGGTTTTTCCGTTCCTATGGGAAACAAATTTAAAATGGGGCTATTGGATATGTTAATCTGATCATTTAAACAAAAATCTGGATCGGTTTTAAACGATTTTATTATTTCTACCCGATTTTAAATTTGTTTCCCATATATTATATATACTAAAGTTTTAAAAAATCTTAAGATTATATATACAAACTTTTTAAAAAATATAATATATGTAACTTTGTACTGAAAAAAAACGTTGTATAGAACTGAAGATAAATAGCATTCGAAACTAGTTTTCAAATAAAATAATCTCAATAGAAGTGGCATTTAATATAATCCTAATTAAATTAGGATACGTTTATGTAATGAACATAGGATTTGATTGACCGAGTCTCGATCAACCGAGCCTTCTATTATTTGATTTAATGTCATAATACATAATATTTGTTTAAGAAAACACTCGATTGCCGAAAAAAACAATAGGCGATCTTTGTACGAGCATTGTACGGTCTCCTAGGAAGCGTATTGGCGTTAAAAATTTCTCATGAAGAAAGGTTTGCTGTTTTGGAGAAGACACTTCAAAATCTGGAAGGCAGAACTGATGCAACATCATTCGATTCGATGGTTTTTAGACAATGGAGAAATCGTGCAGCGGCAAATGGATTGTCGGTACTTAAAAAAAAAATTAGTGATATTTTCCAAGCTAAAAGCTCTTTTGATTTACATATATGAAAATGTTACTTATGTATGTTATTATTGCATACGTAATAAGATTTAGTTATTAACTAGATATATGAACTACGTCTAAATTGTACTACGTTATCCGAGCCTATTCGCTCCCAACCATGTCTGTCATCTTGTTCTTAGTGTATTTGTTTTTATTCTGTTAATTTATACCCGTAATGTATTAGATTAATTTAATAGTTTTTAGATATCAACCTGTTCCGTTGTTTCTCTTTATTTTTGTATTTAACATTATTGAAGATATTTTAAAGTTTATTTTTGAGGATCAACATTTATTTATTTATTTTCTTTTTGTTTCAGACGAACCCTTCAAGTTTATTCACATGCCCGAACGGTAAGTGTATTATTTTTTTTCTAATGTTCTTTAGTTTAAATAAATTATCCATAAATATTGGGCATCTAGAATGAAAGAGACACAACATAGAATTTGTGTTTTAGTTAGACGTATGGTAAGAAACACGATACGGTCTATGTATTTAGAAGCTTTCTGGATATTGCCTGTCACTATAGTTAGGTTTATGTATATATTATTACAGTCAAGTATTGGAGAGATTTTCGCCTTGGCAAAGGTAAAAAAAACAACTAACAATGAAGTTTTGAGTTAGTTTTTTTAAGAACTTATAAATTTGCCACTTGATGTTTAGTTTATTAAAACATCTAGTTTCAAATGTTAGACTTGTAAGGTGCGTGGCAATTAAGAAAAATACTATTTTATTTTCCTCTTTATTTCAAACCAAATCGTAATTCCAATCGTGATATCCTAATACAAGCCTTAGTCAAAAATCTATACAACAATTAATATCTTATATCCGCACACTAGAAAACAGGTAACAGTGGTATATGTGGTTATAGGTATCAGCTGGAGTGAGGTTTCTCATGGATTTGCCACTGCATTATATGAAAATGAAAATTAGGTAAACTTCTAAACAAAAATAATTATAAATTAAAAATACATCTAAATAAAAACGATGGTACAAATAAAATGTAAATATATTAACTGCTGCAGTGGTAAATCCATTTCACTTAGCCTCTTTGGTTATCACGTCAGCTGATAGCCGATAACCTTCCCCAAACAGTGTTGCCCGCAACAGACTGAAAAATAGAAATGTTTGATGTTCACTTCTATAAATATACAGACATTTTAAACAACAATAATTTTATATAAATTTTATATTTATTTACTATCTGTCACGCTATTTAAGTTTATATTGTATTTTATTTTAAAATTAATAATAGGAAATTAAATTATTTAAGATATTTTTATTACTTTTCGGCCTGGCGGAATACACAAACAAAGTAGGGCAATTTGAGGTGCCCTTTTCCGGTGGGCTGAATCGAGGAATGCGGATTGATGGTTTATTTTAGTTGCTAAGAGAAAAAAAATGGCAACGCCACGCACGGCCTGTAACTAATCTGTTAACCTTCAGTCTTGGGCAATGAAATAAGTATAAAAAGAAATTCCAGACATTCCTAGAGAACCACTCTCAATCGTGAAATTTACTATGTTATCAATGAATCGTAATTATATATCTAATTACAATACAAATTAAAAGAATAATTCTTTTATTTTTAATTAGCCACTGAAAGATACAAGTTTGAGATCTGCCAGGATCTTAAATTTATTTTCGTCCTTTTAAAAATTATATTAAATATTTCCCTTTTCTTAAAGGACATTTGATGTTATTTCCAGGATACTAATTTGAGATCTGCCAGAATCTGACGATTTTTGGCCGTTAAAGGATATTCCTTTAATTTGTTTCCTCTTCTATTTCTGATTACCCTCAGCACTTTCCGTGTTGTTATGAGTATTATCTTTACATTTACTGGATGTATTTTTATTTTATTGTCTACAGTTTTAAATTTAAATAAATAGCTTTTAAAAAAATATATATTTGGCTAGTATAACTGTTATACTTATTTATATTTATAATATATACATTTATAAAAAAAAATAATTATAATACTATATCACTTGAGGTACGCATGATGGTATAGAAGGATCAATACAATTAGGATTGATGAATTAATTGCCACTTCTATTGAGATTATTTTTTAGAAAACTAGTTTCGAATGCAAAACATTTATCTTCAGTTCTAAAACATACAAAATTTTTTTCAACACATCAGTACTATGTTACATATATTATATTTTTTAAAAAGTTTAGTATATATAATCTATAAGATTTTTTAAAAACTTTAGTATATATAATATATGTAACATAGTACTGATGAATTGAAAAAAAATTTGTATGTTTTAGAACTGAAGATAAATTTTTAGCATTCGAAACTAGTTTTCTAATAAAATAATCTCAATAGAAGTGGCAATTAATTCATCAATCCTAATTATAATACTATAAACTAATCACACAACTGTTTTTATAAGTAGTGGTAAACATCGCCATTTCTATGACCCGTTTCTAATTTAATATAATGAATGTCACAAATAAAAAACTAAACAATAAAAATCCGAAAAGAAAAGCTATTTTAGCGAAGTTCCAGCTGGTCGAACTTTTGGCTACGAACTTTACGTCATAGGATAATGAGAGATTAAAATTATTCGTAACGAATCAGAAGGACATTATCCCATCCAGGTAAGAACTAGTTTTTACTGAAATAACAACCGTTCTTAACTGGTGAAAGCAAAAGAAACAGCCGGTGAAGATTAAACGCTGAAGTTATTAAAGTTTAGAGATTAACTCTGGTTGCGTATGTATGTAGGTTAAAAAAAAATAGAGTATAATATCCAATTGAACTAATAGAATATATAAGTGTGTATATTTAAGCATTTAAGAATAATAAATTATTGTTTACATGTATATTTTACTGAAAACGTTATTTAATAACTGGGTACAACAATTTGCCATAAAAATGCAAATAAGAGAAGGATACTTTAATAACAAAAAACATAAATAATAAATAAACTAAACCTAGATTTAGTAAAAAAATGTTACATAGCACCTTCATCTTCTTCATATATATATTTTCTAGCTGTTTTGAAATATTTAGAGTTGCTAGCTAGCATTTTTCCACCTGAATCTTTCATTCAATGAACTAGATTGTATTTGTTTTTAAAATGTGATCTAACCCCTTCACCTACCAAACCCTTCAATTGAAATATGGTGCCTAATATCGTTATGGATAAGTTTGTGTGTGACAAAGTAAGGAGCATCAGAGATTTTTCGAAGGGGTGTGGATTGTAAGGATTAGATACGTGACGAATTGGATGGTTTAGTGAAGCCCCAAAGCTTAACTACGTATGTACAAATAGGTTTAATTACTGCCATGTAAATGAGTATCTAGTAATTAATCGGATAGTGTAATCGCTTGCCGAGTAAATGTTTAAGGAGTCGAAACCGACCAGCCGTTTCTTCAAGTTTTAGTCTTGTATGTGGGTTCCAAGTACGTCGTTTATCCAGATGGAGTCCGTACAGACCTAACAGCAAAATACTAAAATAGAGTACATATTATGTTCAAACCGATGCAATTATACTTAAATTTATGCAGACACTGATATTCATTCAAAAATCTGTTATTCAATGCTTTACGATCAAGCCTAATGAGAATTAGATATTCATCTTTATTTCTTAAAAAATAAAAACATCTGCAATTCGATGTGATGGTAATATTTATTTTCTGTCTCATAGTTTTTCATTATGGCTCCAGAGGTGCGGCAAATTATACAGGTCTGTGTTCCCTTCAAAACCCTGGTCTCCTACATTTTTATATGCATATAAATGATGTAAAATTTATATAAAATTGCTGTAGATTTGTATGAAAATAGATATTTTAATAGAGACAAATAATAACACATATTTGTTATTTAACTACATAATAACATATAATGGGATTCAAGGGCATCATATACAATTATTTCCCTACTATTCGATTTGATAACATTATAATGTCTTAGTACGGTTATAGAAATCTTTCATTCATCTGTATTATTATTTGTATATTAAACAAGAACATATCATATTACTTTTCTGGTAATTTGAATGACAGGTAATTTTGAAAGAAGTCACGGAGTATGCATGGAATTTGCCAGGAATGTGCTAGAATGAAACCGTTAAAAAAAATTAACACTACAGCGAGGAATGAACGGTCATGTTTTAGAAGCATTAGCTATTACGTGACATATTTGTGTCTCTAAGATCTGTTAACTGAAACCTGTTAGATAAAAAAGCATTTAAAAAAAAAAAAAAAAAAAAAAAACCGAAAGCAATCGTTCTTATTTCTTAAATTTAGAGTCATACATTCATGAAATTAAACTATAATTGATACAAGAAAATAGCTGTATTATAAGTATATATATTTTTTTAAATAATTTTTAAAAAGTTTAACATACCCACTAGAATCCACTAGTTATGGGACTTCCTTCTCACTCGATTCCCCATATCCCTCCGGATTGTCTGAAAAGAAGATGGCCTAGAGACTTTCTAATGTTTAACGGTTATTATATATATATATATGTTATACTCGTTATCGTGATCATTTTACCGCAAATTAACTTTTTGTCTATAGTCTATACTGTAATATCAATAAAGAATAAATTTTAAAAAAATAATAATAAAAATGTAAACATATAGAGGGGTTTAAAATTGTTTAATTCTTTATTAAGTCTTAACCCTTTTTTTACTTTCTTAAAAAAATACCCTATACCTCTCACGGATATCGCGAGAAAGTGGCTCGAAATATTTCTACTCAAAAAAAAAACTAACCTTTTAAGGGATCAAACTTTTTCCTTGTATTTTTTATACACCTTTTTTTCATGTGTTCTCGACTGGGTCAGAAGAATTCTGTCGGGGGTATAAGGTTGTAAAAAATGTAACTCTAAAATTCAAAATCTGAATTTTAGAGTTACATTTTTTACAACCTTTGGTGTGGAATGTGTTTTCCTGGAATGAAATATAAAAAAGCGATATTTTCAAAATCAACTCTCTTCGGGCAGTTTCTTCACTTTGTAATTTGCATAGGATTTAGAACATCAGTGTTTAATCTAACGATCTTCCACGTTCAAAAACTAGTGAAAACGGTACACAAATCATTCAACCATCATTTAATTGTATCATTACCATAATAAAATCGTCATCTCTTCCCACCACATAAAAAAATATCAGCCTCCATTCCAAGATTAAAATTAAAATTAGTAGAATTCTTTTGCTGAAAATCAAATCGATACGATTTTCAATTAATCTTAGTTATTTAAATTAAATAATTCTCATATTTATTTATTTACTTTCTGGTGCCATGTACCACCATATTTAGTTAGAGACACCATACTCAGGTTGAGAACTATAAGTCCTGTACAGATTTGTTTGTTTTAAAAATTGAATAATGTTGTTGTGGAGATATGGGTTGTTTTCAAGGATTGTTTAAATGTCTTGATTCATCAGACTATTATCTTTTCTTTGATTTTGGTATTTTTTGCATTCAACAAGAATATGTTCTGTTGTCAGGTTTACCTGACATTCCTTGCATTTTGGAGGTGGCTTATTTTCCAATAAGTAACTATGGATTAATTTTAAATGACTTGGGTTAATTGTATACAGTTGTGAATTTCAATAAATAGCAATAAAAAAGAAGAAAAAAATATATTGTGAAAATTATAGAAGACTAGCCCAGAAACGTAACGCAGAATTTTCTAATAAAAAAATTTTAAGAAGATAAAGTTTGCCCTTCTTTTTATCATATATAATAATGAAAAATAATATTTGATTTTTACGATATTCGATAATGTAATCCAAGTCATGTAATGTTCTATGTTTAAAAGGTATGACGAAAAACTTTAAGAATGTTATTAATTTAAATTTATTTAAATAGATTCCTATTTTTCCCCGACTGTCGAAGCGAATAATAAATGAAACCCACTAAATAAAAGAGAGAGGGAGAGAGAGAGAGAGAGAGAGAGAGAGAGAGAGAGAGAGAGAGAGAGAGAGAGAGAGAGAGAGAGAGAGAGAGAGAGAGAGAGAGGAATAGATAGAGAAAGAGGGTGCGATGATCAGTGGTCGGCCTTGCATGCCGATGCCATGACTCCAACTCGGGGTAGCCTCCGCGCTGTGGCGATCCCTCTACCGGTCCAAGTCTTATCATATGTATTCTTATGGATGTATCAATATATTTCATCTGGAATATATATTAAATCCTCTAAATATTAGAGAAGAAGTGACTGAAAGAAATATGGAGTTCACAGAGAAAGCATTGAAAATCCTAGAACGGCATACTCAAGGGCATTAAGGCAAACGATTAATCACTTAATTAAAAAAATATTTCAAAAAATGTGGGCAAGAACACAACTTGACCCAAACTCACTCAAAGAGGTAATGTAATGCATTAGGTCTCGAAATGAATCAATCAAAACGTAAACCTTCACGATAAGATTAAAACTATCCATTTTCTCAAGATCGGAAGTAATATATCAAGTTAACTAATATAATTATAATTATTAGTATCAATATTTCTTGTTCATTGATTATTGATTAGATAGCGATCCGTTTGGGTAAAAATCCTAAGAATGGTAGGAGAATCCAATTCTTAATGTTACAATCAATAATCTTATTTTTCTTATATTGATATCTTTTAGAAGTCTTTTTCATTATGCCTCCTTAGGTAGGTACCAGCTTATTTCACTTTTAAAAAAGTTTAATTCCTATAATCTATGTAGCAAAGTGCTGATATTTTAAATTTTTTGTATCATTTTACAACTGATAATGAATGAATAACGTTCGAAACTAGTTTTCAAATAATATAATTCCAACAGAAGTGGAAATTGTTTCATCAATTTAAATCTAAATCTCAACAGCTGTTATTCCAATTCAATACATTCAGACCAATAATATACATCATATAAATCATTTATCCATTTATAAGTATATTATACCTAAATACGGAAAGCCTTTTTATACCTGCATCTTTGGGAATACCAGCAGTTGGGAAATCCCCCCCCCCAAACCTTCTAGTTGTGTACTAGAATTATTAGAATTTAGTTAGTATATGCCATATCCACCAGTAACATTGTAAGTAGTTTCATACTCCTCTATATTCTGTAATTATATATATTTTTATTATTCTAACACATGTTGTTATATACTTATATTGTAGCTGACTTTATGTTTTGAAATAACTTCTATGACATATATAATTTTATTGCAACCTGTTTTTTCACTGTAAGGGATGATTATGAGAACAATATAGTCTCGAAACGTCGCCAAAATAGTTGTTTTTTTTTATTGACTGAACCTTAAGAACCTGATTTTAATATATACAAATATATATATATATATATATATATATATGGATAAATTTCTTGACTGTTACTATTAAATGTTTAGTAAGTTCTTGAGGTTCAGTCATATAAAAAAAAAACAACTATTTTGGCGACGTTTCGAGACTATATTGTTCTCATAATCATGCCAATGTTACTAGTGGATATGAATAGACTAACAATTCTAGGTTAGTTGTGTACTAGAATTGTTAGTCTATTCATATCCACTGGTAACATTGGCCTGATCATGAGAAGAATATAGTCTCGAAACGTCGCCAAAATAGTTGTTTTTTTATTTTATGACTGAACCTCAAGAACCTTACTAAACATTATATATATATATATATATATATATATACACACATATAAGACTTGTGAGGAAACAATCGATATCGAGGATCAAATATCCAAATATATAATATTTGCGTTTCAAACAAATGTTAGAAATCTCGACAATCATTACTTTTCGAACTTTATGAACTTACTACAGTTTACCCTCCAGCAACAGTTATATAAACTGTAAATTTAGAATTAATGAACTTGCTAAATAGTAATGAAATAAAAATATTAATAAAATAATGTCAAGAATATTAATCAATTAAAAAAAGTAAGCATAATAAATCTACAAAATATACCTACCCATAATTAATATTTATTGATTAATATATCTGCAGAAGGTTCTAGGCGTCATTAACACCATCAATCAACATCAACATTTTTCGGTTGTCAGTCGGCTCGGATTATAATTTTAACCTAAATATAAGTCGGTGTAGGCTTAGATCTTATGTTTCAGAAGTTAATGAAGAAACGGAAGCTGAAAAGATCCAGATAGAAATAATTAAATAAAGTAATGGCGTGACATACAAAAGTTTTAATATATATTTATTTATTTATTAAAATACAAATATAAACTAAATCACAGCCGACTAAGTCTAAATTATTGTTTGAATTTTAGTATTATTTAAGGTGTGAACAACGTTAGAGCAAGCCCACATTTCAGGTTGCTTCTTGCTCTTATCTCTGAACAAACAGTGCAGACGCACTCTAGGAACCACCTTTCTAGGTACTCCAGTTATGTTTATTCCCAACCATAAACTAGACAAGGGCCATTAGCTGGAAATGAGTAGTGATAAGGCTGGAAGATGATCTCTTCCAAGATGGAAGGAGGTACTTCAGGTTCCTGATAGCAGGGCTCAAGGTTGCTCAGTTATTAACAGTCCTTGTTTACAGGATGTTCATTGTTAGTTTAAAAAAAAAAAAATTCTTTCAAGTACTATTATATGGTATTATACTTCATCGTATCGGTTTCTTCACTTTTCTCTTTTCTTTTTTTTACATCGATTTACCTATTTAAAGTTATTTCAAACAATAACTACATAATTTTTTAATTTGGATATATCACAATAAATTTATTTAATATCAGAAACTATAATGAATTAGAGGCAACGTTTCGGTCATGTTATCTCAACTATCTGAAGAATCCAAATATAATTTTTATATTTATAATTAAATTTATTTATCGATAAAATTCCATAGTATGAAACATAAACAATTTTTATACATAACATGTTGGTACTTCAACTACCATCAACTACATCAACTACCATTTTAATAAAAGTTTTTTATTAAAAGGTTCCTAGGAGAAATTCTATTCAGACGATGATGATGATCCTCGGCTCTACAGCCCTGTGCGGGCCTTGGCCTCCCTTAGAAAATTCGCCCATCCCTCTCTGTTCAGCGCCATGGTCCACCACCTAGTTGCGCCTAATCGTCGGGTCACAGTACCTATCTGGTCCATCCAGCGGGCCTTCGGTCTTCCAACCTTCCTCTTCTCCATAGGCATGTGGTTAGCGACCCTTATCGGTATCCGATCTTGCCTCATTCTTTTTAGGTGTCCTGCCCAGCGAAGTCTGTTGAGATTGGTAAAATCCACCACAGGTGTGTCACGGAATTCTGCGTAAACCTCTCTGTTGTGACGCCTTCTCCAGATACCATTCTCCCATACTGGTCCATAGATCTTCTATTCAGACATCTGGAGGAATTATAAGGAATCTAATTGGGAGAAAGTTGGGAGACTAGTGGATTTGGGTGTGGATGTTGCTTATCTTTTATGATCGGTATCCTGTTCGTACCAAATCCGCAACAAGAAAGACTTTGGAATCAATATGGATAAGTTTACATGTGGCATAATGAAGAGCATCATTTAAAAATAAACCTGAAATATGAATAAATCCTTCTGAATAAATTCAAATAAAAGAGAATCTATAATATTTGTTTCTCTTTTTAATACATCTTCATTTTTTTTTTTTTTTTTTTTTTTTTAATTTTAGGAATACTTGGTTTGTTTATTTGTAGGGACTTAATGACCTTATGTACTCCAACTAGGGCAAAAAGGACGAGTTATCCTGCAGGGTACCAACCTATTGTAGCCAGGGTGGGAAGGTAGAGATTCATTCCTAGGCTCGACACGAAATAAATTTTAACACGCCCAGGTGAGATTCGAACCTAAGACTTTAATACCGAGCGCACTAAGACCCTGACCCCAACTCACTCGGCCATCGAGTCCCCAGAATTGATGATTTTATTATATTCATTTATTCAAAAACCATCCAATTAATTTTCATTTGATTCTATGTTATGGTTTAATAGTACGTGTCCATCATTTTGCTTACCTTCCCCTGAAGCACTAATTTCTGCAATCCAAAATACTTATGATCTTATCCACAATTACCTTAATGTCCAATATATCGCTGATTTGGCGCGAACAAGATACCTTTCCTTTCATAACAAACTAAACACTCACCTCTCCCGAGGCCTCTGAAAACAAGATGGCCCTGATCTTCTTCTAAAGCAGACCTTTCATTAAAATGCTACCAATAGGTAGTTACTTTACAAGGCATTACAAAATTTCAATTAATAAAGCAGGAAAAAAATATTGAAGCAAAATAAATAAAATTTATAAAACGTCAATCGGGATTGAGACATACTTTTCGATATCTTTTTATTCCCTCCACCTCTCCATGATTTCTATTTCAATGATTCTGAACTAGAAACTTCAAAATTTGTTGATATGCCATCGATTTCAACCGATTAGTTTTAATTGGCATATCTGACTTTATATATGACGAAGTTTTTTTGTCACGACTTTAATTTATTCGATTAATTCGCTCTTGTCTGAATGTTTATTAACTGGCTGCCTTTATTAGCAATTTTAAAGGATTCCTTAAATTCCATAACCTCCTTAATCAGAGACGCTGAGTAAAAAATCAACGTGAGAAGATAAAAGTGTGCCGAGCAGTTCTAAGTGGAACGGTTCATTCAATAAGCTTTCTTGTTCACTTCCTAGATCCTTCTCAGCTTTCTATCAACGAGCTCTTGAAAGTTGTCGTATCCTGCTTCGGATAGGTGTCTTCCTCAGCAGTACAGGCGGCAAAGATGTCAGTCTGTATGGAGGAAATGACAACATGCAGTTCCATTCCTTCATTTATATGGGTTTATTTTGTACTAGCATACCTCGTTACGGCATCGCCCGCACTCATGAATAAAGAATATATTTTATTATTTTAACTAATGATTGAATTTCATTTGTTTATCGAAAAAAAATCTTGTATTGAAGTATGGAATATAGCAATGTTTCTTCAGTGATATTTTAACGCAAGGCAGTAATTTTATTCCTGGTTAAAACTGATGATTAGGTGTTTGAACAATACATAAATGCATCATTAGACCTCCAATTTAGTAGAAATAATTTTATCGATCCATCTGGTTGGATTTTACTTTCTAACCATAAAAGTATATGACAGTTTGGCAAACCTCGTTTCTGGCACTTAAGACTATACATTTTTATTATTACTAAAATAAAATTTATTATTATTAACCTTCCTAGAGCTATGAAGACGTAGTTAAAATTTGATAGAGTTGGGTTCAATACGTCTACCATTTCAAACTTAGTTCCAGAATGGCCACATATCGGTCGATTTTTAAACTGCACTGGGATCCACATGTCCTTCCATATATTTATAGCTTTTTTAATAACAAATAAATTGAAGATAATTAAACTTTATCATAAGTTTCTAACTCTATACAACCCCGTATCTTTGTAGCCTTTTTCGAATGGTACGAGCCACTTATCGTTCGATTATTAAACTTAACTGCGCAACACATATTTATCGCTTTTTTTATGGCAAGATAATTAAACATTTTTATAATTTCATTGTATAAACCTTCCTTGAACTATGAAGAAGATGTGGTTAAAATTTGGTACAGATTGGATCTGTAGGTATCGCGGTTAGTGATAACAAACGAAAAATGGCTTGTCATTTTACATAATAGTCTGGATAAAATATAAAACTATATATATGTTAAATAATACTAGAAATTCTGATTTGTAAACAGCTATTAATACCCCATTATATTTATAGGACTTTCTGATGGAAGAATAATGGGAAAATAAATTAGACTTTTCAATATTGGAAACTCTACGTTATCCTTGGACAGGATTGACAAGTGCTGAGGATGGTTTTCCCTCCATGAAAGATGTCTTACGGATCTTTAAAGATGTCTCTACGGCATTGACCTTCTTGGCTCTTGCTTTCTATACTCTCTTTGTTCTTCGAGAAATCTATGAATGGAAATTTAGAAATCCTCGGACATTATAATGAATAAACATTAAATTTAGTGTAGTAACTACGTCCTGTCCTCTAAAATAATCGAGTGAATATAGTAGAAGTTTATAAGTTTTTTTGTTTTTTTTTAATGACAGACAGTCCACTTATTAAATGCAAAAGTGTGAAAAACAGAAAACACATAGTAAGTAACCTTAATCAAGAATATAAAACATACCGAGATACATACACAATCGACTATCGCCCAACCCGACTTCCTCACTAACTTCATTCAAACACAATACATTTTTCGACCTCCTGAACCATCTATCTTCTGCAAATACATAAAGAAAATATGTTTAGTATACATAGCTTTGTTTTTAGTTTTAATACCTAAATTACACACATGTCTTCTTTTATTTTCTACTTGTTTCAGTTGTAAATAAGACTGACCGGATGAGAGTTCCATTTCACAATGTTCTTTTATTTTTCAGTGCACGAAACTTCTCATAGCCCATTAAGATGTATGTTTAAAGTGAATCAACCAATCAACAAGAGGGATTTTCTAGATAAAGTATTTTTGAACAATACAGTTGATATTAATAAAATTTAGATCTGATTCTTTTTTATTTTAAATAAGCTCCACATTGATTAAATTAATGTTGAATGACAAAATTAAACATTTATAATAAATTTTCCCTTACCTAGGTATGTCCCAACATACATATAAAAGGGAATTTTTGGTTATCATAACCTATTTATGCGTTTCGTAATCAACTTAAAATATGGTTAAAATAAAAAAGTTATTATATTAAAAAGGCATACTCCTAGGGAGTATGCCTTTTTAATATAATAACTAATGTTAATCTCCTTAAATGAAACATTTAAAGTCATAAATATTCAGTTATATGACTTTAATCATATAAATAACTATTACAAATTCTTATTATACACAATTCTTATCTTAAAAAAGTGAAAATTATATCTGCACTAGGGTGAGAATATCATGCATGATCTCTGATTATATATAATTCGGGCATGCTCCTAACCGTTGCGCAGAGATATTGTAACGTACCTTTTTAATATAATAACTAATGTTAATCTCCTTAAATGAAACATTTAAAGTAAATAAAAAAGCTAATACAGAACTAGGATCAAAACCGATAGGATTTTTGGAATTATTCCTAGAATATTTGTCTTAGTGTGCAACAGGTTAATACACAGTCATAAATATTCAGTTATATGACTTTAATCATATAAATAACTATTACAAATTCTTATTATACACAATTCTTATCTTAAAAAAGTGAAAATTATATCTGCACTAGGGTGAGAATATCATGATCTCTGATTATATATAATTCGGGCATGCTCCTAACCGTTGCGCAGAGATATTGTAACGTACCTTGAACTCAGATCTTTCTTATATTATGCATTGAGATATAGCGGATTCCTTGAACTACAGCCGAGTGTTTGCGCAACTAGTGCGTTACGTTAAAAAACAGCTCCAGTCCGAAGGAATCACATTAAATAATTTTATAACCGCAACACCATGCATTCTGAATAAGGCTCATGATTATTTTATATGCATTTATGCAACAGATTCATTTCCGTTAAATAAACGCTTGAAATCTGCTTTACAAATGTAAGTAATAATAACAATTTTATGAAAAATATTATCATTTTACTGACATAAACAATATATTATTTTACATTGGACAATACTACTACTAATGTGA
Source organism: Euschistus heros (assembly GCA_003667255.2). Classification (NCBI taxonomy): domain Eukaryota; kingdom Metazoa; phylum Arthropoda; class Insecta; order Hemiptera; family Pentatomidae; genus Euschistus; species Euschistus heros. The sequence continues at coordinate 250,142 of RCWM02000328.1, read as the reverse complement.
ATATCAGTATTCATTGTTTTTTAGAATGCACAATTGTTTTGTAAATTATAAACAATTGTCGATCGATTCTTTTAAAATACATAGCCAAAGCAATCCACAATACAAAAGTTCATTTTTTTTAAATCTCACAATATAAAACTTGGTTATATCTATATCTAGATTATATTTATAATACATTATATCTAGTGTATATCTAAATATCTTGGTTAAACAATGGGTTCTTGTATTTTAACATCCACTTAAAAGACAAAAACGTAGAACATTCTGCCAACTTTACGGTATGCTATGCAAGACCTCAAAACTTTCAATAGACATCAGGTATTTAATTTGCAAGACTATCCTAAAGCCTATCAGGATCTACGGACTTGAACTTTAGGGAAAAGCAAAATATTCGAACATCAAATTTGGAGACAGAAAAATATTCGAACATCAAACGTATCCTATCCATCCAATCCACATTCCTGAGAACCATAACCAACGCCCCTTACTATGTCTTCTACAAAACCTTACACAACCACCTTAATATACTTTTTGTCCTAGAATCCATACCCGACAAATAAATGGAGAGACAAGCCTGGTTGGAGGATTCCTAGTAGAGTGTATATTGTAAATAAAGTACGACTGTATTTTTACGTTTTTATTTTTATATTTATCATTTATTGAAATTTACAACTGTAAAAATATATACATCTAGTAAATGTGATGTTAATAATTACAATAATACCTCAAAACTTGAAAAGAACTACTCACCAGTAGCACTTAAACAAAAATTCTACACTAGAAGGTCTCTTGGCCATCTTCTTTTCAGACGTCTCAGAATGGGAAGCAGGTTGAAAGACTAGTTGATTTGTGTGGTTATGAAGATTACTCTGAAAGGATAGGTATCTGGTTTGGGCTAAATCAGCAAAATATGGGACATTAAGATCTTTATGGATAAGTTTATTTGTAACAAAGTAAGGAGCATTAAGGATTTTTCGAAGGATTTAGGATTGTAAAGATTGAATACGGGAATTAGAATTAGAAGGTTTATTTGAGCCCCAAATCTCAATCTTTTAATTTAATCCTATTTTATTGTATTTTGTTTCAATTTATTTTTTTTTTTACATTATTTTATTGTAGTTATTTGTGATGAGGTTCTTTATTTATGCTTTTTTTTTATTCTTTCTTCTTTTCATTTAGAACTTACTGTACATATTGTGTGATTGGATCCATAAAGCCATCTATATTACTTATTGCCCTCTTTGAGGAAGATTGTAATACTTTCTCTGTAAAAGATTTTAAATAATAAATAACATTAGGAAATCTTTGTTCTTCACCTTCAGAACATACCACCTTAAAACAAAAAAAAATTCCTGTAGCTATACATCTAAGATTAGATCAACTTCTAGACTAGCCACCGAAGCAATCACAGAACAAGCAGTAAAGCGGAATGAACAGGGAACTAAACACTATTAATTACAATTTTCCCCTTAAAAGCCTTCTGGCCACTAGAGTTCTATTTATTAAGTTTTATGGCCTATCATACGAGATGGAATTTTTAAAAATAAAATTAGTTTAAAATTCTAACGATTGTAATTGAAACTGAATGGGTTATTCCTGCGGTCTAATTGCTGGAACAACCGATTTTAATTTTAGAAAACAAAAACATTTGTTGTATGGTATAATAAATACTTATTTGTTTCTGGAACTACTATCGACGAGGCGTTTCACCAGTTCGACCTGCAATACACCTGCGAGATCGATTCCGACAGATCAATTTATCGATCAGTTCCACATTTATCGATAGCTCTTACCTTTAACCTCAGTTGTAAACATCCACATCCTACAATTTCAATTTGATATTTTATATTAATATATTGATATTTCGTGTTCTTAAATGTAAAAAGGTGAAACAGAAGTTCAAGAAACAAGATGAGTTTCAACAAAGATTTAATGTTTAATAGATTGATGTTTTCTCATTTCCTCTTTCCAAATGTGCAAAAGTGTAACACAAGTTAGCAAAATTACTTTTTAAATGGATTTGGTGTTTTCTATGTTTATATTCTGCAATTCTCATATCTCTTATGTGCGAAATTTTCAGTTTACATATTTTGTAAATGGATTCTTTGTCATTAATTATCGCCCTAAGGTTAGAGAGACTGTAATAATAATAATTCAATGAAATACAATAATCTAAAATGAAATATGAGAAAGCATATTAGAATTTTATATTTTCTTATTTCCACTCCCCAATGAGAAAATATATCAGAAATTTATGTATTTATAATTTGGTATTTTAACTTCTCTAACATGAGAAAGTGTATCAGATGTCAACATTGTGATTTAGTATTGCATTAATTCTGATTTACTATAATATTAATTCATCATTCATTTTGATATTTTCTTATTTCCACATAATTATTTTCTTATTTTTCATTTTTATAAGATAAGGTATATCAGATGTTAATATTAGTTTCAACATGGATTTAGAGTTTGTGGATAAACCTTCCCTCCTCAAAAAGTAGTGACCAACGCATCGAAATTAATTGGAATAGGGTTAGAATCGGTAAAAGGTAATCTGGGTGCGTGAAAGCGTTGGAGTGTCTCATCGATAGGAATATTTTTTTTCTCTAAATAACAACGAAATGGTGAAGAAATTTTACATCAGGAATCAAAATTGTTATTTTAGGGTATTATATAACTTTAATTTATAGTATATAGATAATCTAAAGACAAAATTATGCTTAAAACAAATGACAAGCGCTATGTATTCTCATAATTTAGCCTTACAGTTTAATCGCCCATTGTTTTAATGTGAATTAGAATTGCTTGCGCAGGCGCAGATCTGCACATTGCGGAAGCACAATCACACGGCTCATTCTCACACCGTTACGCAAGTGACCAGATCAGAAAACTGTTTAAGATCTGAATCTGCCCGAGTTGCGACATCCCGTGGGTACTAGTCTATTTCCTTCCAATTTTATGGAGAAAATGGCGTAATGCTCATGGGAGCTGTTTAGTTCCAAGCCAATGCCAATGTAAGTGTTTCTAATAAATATGAGCTTCCGGCTGTCAGTGTTCGCTTATTTTCATTTGCAAAACTCGGATAATTAAAATAAAAAATGACCTAAATATTGAGAATGGATAAACGAAAATGTAGATAAAGAGAACTATTCTGCTATCAAATTACTAAAAACAAGACTAAAACGACAAGAAACTGCTTGCCTTCAACTTCGTCATTTACTTGACAAACGTTCGAAGCTCCCTATTAATTGCAAAAGACTTATTTACATGACTGTAAACCTATTAGGTTTACGGAGTTGAGCTTTGGGGCTCCACTAAACCATCCAATTCATCTCGTATTCAATCCTTACAATTCAAAATCCTTCGAAAAATCCTAAATGTATCTTACATTGTCACCAATGAACTTATCCATAAAGATCTTAATGTTCGATATGTTGCTGAGTTAGCCCAAACCAGATACCTATCCCTTCATAGTAAGATCTTTAACCACTCAAATCCACTAGTTCCTCAACTTGCTTCCCACTCCATTCCCCATAATCCTCCGAGGCGTCTAAAAAGAAGATGGCCTAGAGACCTTCTAGTGTAGAATTTTTATTGAAGTGCTTACTAATGAGTAGTTCTTTTCAAGTTTTGAAACGTTATTGTAATCGTTATGAACACATTTACTTGATGTCTATATTTGTACAGTTGTAAATTTCAATAAATTGATATAAAATAAATAATTACTAAAAATAAGTTACAGAAACCTCTTTGGAGAAATCCAAACTGTTCCATCTTGTATTATAATGTTGTAAATTTCTGATTAAACTTCCTATTAGACAAAATAAATATCAGATTAGGTGAAATACAAGAAAAAAATATTTTACTCTAACATAGCAGACCCTAACATAAGTCTCTAACATAAGTGACCCCTCTATTCTTGAAAGGATATGCCCAATTTTAGATAGAGAACACCTGCCATTTTTTCGTAACATCCCCAGTACCTGAGCTGGGGAATTCCCTTTGTGAGACGCTTATTCCGAACACGAAAGCCAACTAATGCCGTGTTCCTGGACGGTTCATCCATATTCTTCAGTAGAATAAGGAAGGATATTGGGAAGAATGAGGGAAAAAAATACATAAAAAAGTTTTCTGCCATGGCCAACCATGCTCATTTATGGCTTCAACAACGATTAAGATATGCATTAACATTAACCATACATTAACCACAAATACCGCATTCTTTAGGAATTGTTTGTATTTTATCCTATCTTCAAATAAGTCCTGTCTAATCCCGAGGCTCTGTTTGAATTTTATAGTCAATCCGCGATAGAATTTGTACCCCATAATTTTACTGAAAATTTTCTTGTTTAAGATCCCCTCGTTCATTCTCTGCATGTGTACAAAAAACCCGAGTTTTCTTACCCTCATTTCTGTTTCTAAGTTAGGGATTTCACTGAATATTTCTCTGTTGGATTTCAGCCTCTACTTATCCTTTAGGTCTTATTTAGGGCCCCTGGATTATATTTACATATATAATTGTTTCTTTTCTTATATTTAATTATATAATAACGAAATGAATATTATAAATATTTTTGTACGGATTATTATAAAGTATCTCAAGCAAAATATTTGCAATATTGTTGCGCGAGGCGCGGTAGAAGGTGAACTAATGGTCTTGGGGCAAATGTCACGGCCGCCCTGTTCCATGATGCGAAATCCCTGAGTTGGGAGACAAAGAAAACTAATGAGTCACCGATTTTGGAAAAAGGAAAATTCCTAAATCGATAAATTACTTTTTTTTATCTGAAAAATAGAAATGTTAGAATATAAATTAAAAAATAAAATTAAATGAATATGATCCCTCTACTGTCATACATTTTTATTAACACTAAACCATTTCATGTGTACATATTTCCACCACAATTTCTCTGTAAAAAACAAAAATAAGAGAAAGCAATTTGATATATTTTTAAATACATAAAGTAGTAGTCTAATCAAAAAGCGAAGTAATGATGTTGTTTCCAAAAAACTCTGCCAAAAAGTGCGAAAAGGGTCATGATAGGTTGAGTGGTAACTGTCAAACTTATTAACTGTCAAAATAATCTTCGTAATTTTCGGTTTTACTAAGAACAAGATATTCTCAATACATTTTGAGAATATGTTAAGAAAACAATGTTTATATTTACATCTTATTTATCGTCATACTTACGATTTTAAGTACATCTTACGATATTTAAGGGACAACTTTTTTTATTGTTCACATGGATATAATTAATTAATTGTACAGTAAATGAAAGACAGGTATAATATTTTCAAATAATTCAATAATAATTCATTTTTTTTATACAGAAAAGAATAATGTCTATTCTATATTGAAAAATATTTTATACAAACAAATTGCACATCCGAAATCAATGAACAACTTGAACTTCATTGTTAATATTTTTTTTTATTATACATTTTGTCTGCGAGGAAAATATTTCTCAAGTATTGAACTAAAATAAACAACACACCTAAACATCTTTGTTAACTTAAAATTTTGTGACCGGAAAAATTCAGAAGGCTTCTATGTATGTAGATCATATCTCTGGCAACTGTAAACAGTGAGTGTGTTAAGTGCAGTTTTGTGAATTTATGGTTATGGGTATCAACATAAAGCTGATTGTTGTTTTCTTTATTTGTGGTTAATGGACTTAGTTATGAGGCTATTACAAGGATGAATATTACTTTGAGAATCATTGTGGAAAATATTCCTAATTTTCAATTACGTTTTTTCTAAAATATTATTTTTGCAAGTGCCACAGAGATATTATGTCTGTAATATTAGGTATAATTTTAGTAGTGCTTCTTTCATCTTGATGTGCGGGATATTGAAAAAAAACTCTATTAGGGCTTTTTACCGAGATCATTAACCTAGGATGTGGTTAACTCCATTTTTAATTATAAGCTATGAAAATGTGTACACAAAAAATTACATCAGAGTTATATTTCTTTTATTTTATTTTTTTTTTGGGCTTATGCCCCAAGTCCTTATGTACTTCAGTCAGGGCCAGGGTTATCCTACAGGTCACCTGTTCTAGCCTATAACCTGTTGAGAAGGTTAGTGAAGGTTAGAAGGTTAGTTTAGTGTGTTGAGTTAGAACTCAAACTTTTTTTATATATAAAATAATGATATGAAAAAATAATGCCGTAGCTATGTAGAGAAATACCGAAGTCCTTTTTGGATATGAGTCATTTTGACAATTATATCTTACAAGGGATGGTCTTGAAGAAATGGTTACTGAGGAAGTGGGAAGTACTTATATGGCCGTCTTGAGTTAATGGACTTGGAAAAGGTCGCCCAGTTCAACCAGATGTTATTGCTATGTCTAAATTTAGAAAATCCAAGAATGCACTGAAAATATGGCAACATAAAAACGTATTTATTTATTTTTTTTACAATTTCTATTATCATAATTATTCAAGATTATTGTGTGTTCATTAAGTAATTACAGCTATTTTTGTTACTTATTAATGTTTACTTAATGATATTGTTAGGATATTACAAACACAGAATAAGGGCATTGTAAATATAATGATTCAATGAATAATAACATACAATAACATTGAATTATAAGAGTAAATTTGCAAAAATAGTTACATATATATATATATATATATATATATATATATATATATATATATAAATTTATAAATTCATCGTTCCTACATTTGAATTGGCATTGTTAATTCTAAGAAATTCTAGCAATAAATAATATTCCCTTGGATTTTAAATTACATAATAAATTGTATACAGATACTCATTCTGTCACAAGTACACGAATTTCAGTTAATGGAGTTCCACAATCCGGCCTAGATTGTCTAGACATCCGGTTAGACAAAAGAAAATCTATTACGAATCACGGATTTTTTTTTTTATTCTAGAAGCATTATTCCTGTTTTCACTATCTAGTGAACATTGTTTTATTTTAAAAAACCGTTCAGAATTTAACATTTATTTTTTGTTCTTCATTTTTTATTTATTACTTTACTGTACTGTGCAATATTATCTACATATTGTACAATAAATACATTTTGAGTTTTAATCACGAACATACTTTGTTTTATTAATCCTATCTCACTTGGAAGATCAAAAACTTATTTTTCTATACATTATGTAATATTGAATATATAATTGAGCTGAAGGAAGAATTTTTACTGGAAATTGAATTGTATAATGGAATTGTAATGGAAAAACAATTGGTAAAATGTTTGTCTTATGCATGTTACTGCTTGAACCTTGAAAAAGGTTCTACCGAAACTCATGTCATCACACGAACACTATAGAAACAGCTTATGGGTCCATTAACTCTAATTTAATATACGTATATTATATTTTATACCGTATATTGATCTTATTTATCTCTTAAAATGATAATATGAAACAGATGAATTGAGACAATCCAAATAAATACGTAAATGAAAGAAGGTATAAACATTATTTTTAAAAATATGATTGTTGGATCTTGCAAATGGGAGATTTTCATTCCTAAAAGAAATTGAGTACGAAATTCCAAAGTAGATAAAAGCCAGCCATTCCAAGACGTGGTTATTGCACCACTCGGGTTTGCCAATCAGCCTAGGTTCGGTTCCAACCTCTCCGCTTCGTATAAATTTCACTTCGGTAAATATTTATTCAACTACCGGAGATAGTGGCCATAGAGATATTTTAGAATGCCGGATAGGCAGCGATAACGTATTCAAGCTACAAGCACCGAGGTCCAGCTTGAATACACAACTCGGGAGAATCGGACGTGCGGCCGTTGAACTCAGTCCATATCAAAATAAACTGAAATCTACGATATTGCCAAGATGAAAAAAAAAAACAAAAAAAAAACATTAAGTAAAATTTACAGAGACCTATCATAATGTTTAGAAAATAAGTTAAAGTTATACAATCCCTTAAGGGCTTGTGACAATTTATTAAAAATTTTAGGAAAAAAAAGTTGAAACGATATAAATTTTTCTAGTGAAATAAAAAGATATATTATTATATATTCTTGTTATGTATTATTTATTACAAAATATTATTATTTTAGCAATATATAGACTTAAGTGTTGAGATACCTTCACACATAGTTTCTATAAAGTAGGTTCGCTAGATAGGGAAAAACCCAGTGGTTGAGCGAATAATGACCACATTCTTCCTAAATTATTCTTGGACCATCACTTTTACGTGAAAAATTTAATATAGATTTTTGAAAACTTCAAAATAGATTTATATAAAAATTAAGTATAATTCATCATTTCTCGAATATAAAAGCATGAAATGATGTTTCGAAAAAAATATATAGAGAGATATTGACTATTAGGATTAATTAATTAATTGCCACTTTTATTGGAATTATTTTATTGGAATACTATTGGGTTGTCATACATGAAATGACAGTTTTTAAAACCAGGAAGAAAATAAAAATTTGAGATCAAATCTAACATATTGTTTATTCAAAGTATTTACCATCATTTTCGATACACTTCTGCCAACGGCTTACCAAATTTTCTATCCCAGATTTGATAAACGTTGACTCACGTGATGAAAGATATTCAGTAAATGCATTTGTAAGCAATTTTCCTCGCAAAAAGTTGTCCAAACTCCGAAAAAATTGGTAGTCTGTAAGGAATAGATCAGGGGAATATGGGGGTGTGATAAGACTTCATAGCCTAACCCCTTTAATTTATCCACTATCTGTATTGAAACATGAGGTCGGGCATTATCATGATAAAGGATAGGTCCTTTCCAGTTTACCAGTACCGGCTGTTGCTTGATCAAATTTTGATGCATTTGGTCAATTTATTGGCAGTATGGTGTTTTTGTTTGTACTCCGAGTTTGTACTCATAAAAAAATCGTTCGGAAAGTACGTGTTTTCATGGGCACGGTTAAAATTATACTAAAATCTGTATGCCTCCTTGGGAAAAAAACAAACACAGTTTGTGAATATAACATTAACAAGTGGTTATTATAGATAGTAAATATTTTGCTAGGAATCAATAGCCAACGCTTTAATCCTCTATAAAGAAAAATCGGACATTTCATGTGTGACAACCCAATAGTTTCGAATGTTAAACATTCATCTTCAGTTCTGAGGAGATCTGCTGGATCTCAGAACTGAAAATGAATGTTTAGCATTCGACTCTAGTTTTCCAATTTAATAATTCCAATAGAAGTAGCAATTAATTCATCAATACTAATTGCATTGATCCTTCTAAACCATCATGGTGTTCCTCAAGAGAAATAGACTAGACCTTTTTTTTTTTTCCTAACTCCGAAAATCGACCAAGAAGTATCAGGAATAAGGAATAAAGGATCATGTTTTGCCATGGTGGTTTTATGAGTTTTTCTATTATTATAAAATAAGCTATACTAAGTATTTCAAGAGGAGAAAAAACATACTTTTTTATATTGGCATATATTTTTTTGTATTGATTGACTCGCTTTTGATAGGATGGCAGGTCTGAAGGAATACGATAAGACGTCAGATGTAACCTCCTTTAAGAAAGCCGGCCGAGGGAGGGAGAGTAATGCCTTGATATGCGACAAATAGGCGTTAAATGCCCGCACAGTTAGAACATTTTCCGGTAATTTTATTAAATAACCAAACACTTCACGGCCAGTGCATGTGAACTGGGGGAAGTGGTTGTCAACAAGGACGGCAAAAAACCGCTCGGAAGTGAAGCTGTAGGTCACCCAGTTTCCTCTACTCTGCCATTACTATCCGCCTTCAGCTAGTTATGTTTACTATTAATAATCACAGTAAATAAACCATTATTAATTTTTACGTAACTTATATCCATTATCCTTGTGCTGATGTATAATGTATGTATTCATCACAGAAATATTTTCTGTACTATCAACTAAATCCAAAAATCAAGTCTCGATAAAGTGACCATCTGTACGCTTCAACTGTTTGGGGATACATCTTAGGAGCTATAACCTGATATTTTAAAAAAAATATGTTAACACCTATTTTCACATTTATTTTCTTAATTATTGTATTTATAAAAATTTTAAAAAATATATTAAAAAAATTTGAATTCAATATTTATCAAAACTCGGATAATTTTATAGATTGGAAATCGGGCGTTCCTTTCTGTAGAGAATCCGAAAATGCATTCTACTATTTCAGACGCTTCACTGAATACGTTTAGCCTTTATCTTTATCCTGATCTTAATGACCTTTCCTCGAGAAGCAGTGCACTCCTTTTCAATTTAACATTTTTTTCCCAACTCATCCTACCACTGTCCTCACTACATATGCTGATTACACATGGCTATTATCAGTAAACAATGATCCCTTAATTGCCTCCCAAACACTCAAATCCCATATCCTAAACATTGAAGAATGTTGTCAAAAACGAAGAATCAAAATAAACCCAAAAAGATCTCACCAAATAACCTTTACCCTTCGTCGTAATCCTACGACTTCCTGTCCTACAGTATCCTTCAATGATATTCCACTAATTACTGTTGAACAGATCCGCTACCTAGGACTCCACTTGGACAGACGTCTTATTTGGAATCAACATACAAGACTAAAGCGACAAGAAACTGCTCGTCGTTACAGACTACTTCAACATTTACTAGACAAACGATCAAAGCTCCCAATTCATTACAAAACACTTATTTACATGACTTTGATTTACATGACCTATTTGTACGTACGGAATTGAGCTTTGGGGCTCTACTAAACTATCCAACTCATCTCGTATCCAAAATCCTTTAAAAAATCCTCAATGCTCCTTACTTTGTCGCCAATAAACTTATCCATAAAGATCTTAATGTTGCATATGTTGCTGATTTAGCCCAAACCAGATATTTATTCTTTCATAGTAAGCTCTATAACTACTCAAATCCCCTAATTTCTCAACTTGCTTCCCACTCCATTCCCGATAATCCTCCGAGGCATCTAAAAAGAAGATTGCCCTGAGACCTGCTAGTGTAGAATTTTTATTGAAGTGCTACTGATGAGTAGTTCTTTTCAAGTTTTTCATGTTGTAATAGTTAACAACGCATTTACTTGATGTATATATTTTGTAAATTTCAATAAATTGATATAATAAAAAATAAATGAAAAACATTTTTCTTTATTACAATATTTCTTAGAGACAGCAAGATAATAAAGATTCTTTTTTTTAAATTTATATATTGAACCATGTTCATAACCTCCTTCAGAAAATGATATATAAACTAGACACTGTACAGCAATGTAGCGGATCAAAGGGGCATGGAAGTCAAGAATTACGTAAGAAGGAACGAGTGGAAATCTCGAAGGTTAAAACGTGATGATGATCACATCACCTCTGAAGAATAATAGCAGTTAGTCAATAAAAGGATCCATATAGAGAACTAAAGAAATTGCGCAATAAAAATAGTTTTATTGAACTTTTGGCTTCTTATGATATCGAAACCGGTGTGGCTGGTAGTCTTGTCTAGTCCATCTTTCTTCACTTACTTTATTAATTATTTTATTAGGATTTTCCAACTCTTGTTTTTCTTTATGGCGTATTTATATGATACCCATTAAAGCACTTATTATGCCTCAATTCCTCTTCTTAAATATTAAAATACCTTGAAAGAAAGCTATTTTTATTTGACACAACAATCTTATTTTATCAATTTTAAAAACGTCCCTCCACAGATCAAACAAAGCTACTGTTAGGAAATGACAGATTACTGAAGATATTTATTCACAGTCGAAAAACAAGAATTATGGCAGTTTCATGCTAGTGAAGTTTAAGCTCTAGTCAATTAGAAATAAAAATATATGTTAAGTAAAAATAAATTATTAAAATCCTTCTCAAATGAGGCCTATAAAAAAAAAAAAAAAAAAAAAAAAATATATATATATATATATATATATATATATATATATATATATATATATATAAACAAGAAAAACTATACAAAATATAATTAATATGAAGTTATATTTTATATTTTATACAATATATAAAGATAAACTATACCATATATACCATGATGAATATAAAAGAAATAATGATAGTAAAAATTAAATTAAAATTTATAAATGCAATCATAGACTCGTCTACGCAATTAAAACAAGTTGGAGAAAACATCTGTGCTACACATCTACAGTAATGGATAAATTGTTTATTTTATAATTGTCATCTTGAGGATGTGTAAAAAAACTTTTTGTACAAGAATTTGTAGAAGATAACTCTTTTTTTTTCTTTTTTTTTGCCTGAATGGTATTTAGCTACATATATTATATGTTATAGACAATAAATGCTAGTACTAAGCAATCTGTTAAATAATTTCTTTATTTTTTTTCTTGGCCTCGGGGACCTTCTAACATAGTACTTCATTATATAGAACCTTTATAAGTGCTACCAATGGGTAGTTGCTTTAAAAACGATTGACGTGTCATTTTTAGCATTTTCATCGCATTTACTTGATGTATTATATATTAAATTGTATACAGTTGCAAATTTCAATGAATTAAAAAAATAAATAAAAAAATAATTTCTTGAATTATTATTATTTTTTGGTAGTTTTTACAACCGTCATTTATACACATTTTTTTAAATTCGAAACCGAGACATCGATATCGAGATTCGATTTTATGGTATCAATACCGGAACTAGTTAAAAAAAAAAAAAAATTAAAACATTTCAGTACTAACTCTACGCTAAATTAAAGTTTCATTCTTTACTTGTCATCAGTTATTTTAATGACAACATGATTTTAAATACAAAATCAAAGACATATGATTATATTATTGTAGCCTACAACAAGGCCTGTTATGAAAGTTGGCAGTTTTTTTTAAGGGCACGGCTCTGCTGCGACCTTTCTTCAATCACGATGTCGAAGGCACGACCACCGATCTCAAAGACCATCCGGATAATTTCCCTCTCAGTCATTCAGGAGACTTTGATTTCTGAATTAGTTATATTTTTTCTGTTTGTTTCGAATATATATTATAAAATTAAAAATATAGAATAGAATAAACAAGACCTATAATAGACCCCATCATTCTTTAATGTAAATCATTATATTATAACTATAAAACATTTCAACACTTCTTATGCATTGAAATATTAATTTATTCCAAGATAAACTATTTTACATATCGTAGATTCGATCGGGTATGTATATCTACACTTGTGGATGTTCTTTTGTTTGAGATATTCGAAATCAAAATGGCGTTATCCTGTCTTCTGATACCAATTCCCCCAATATCTATACTATTATATAAAACGACAAGCCATTTTTCGTTTGTGATCACAAACCGCGAAAACTACTGAACCAATCTGCACCAAATTTTAACCACATTATCTCCATAGTTCAAGGAAGGTTAAGCAATAATAAAATATAAAGATTTTCAATTATATTGCCATAAAAAAGCGATGAATATGTTATGCGCTGTGTTAATGGCAAGCACCGTTCGAGAGAGGTTATATAGATTTTATGTGTTTCATAAAATTTACTTATTTTCAATTCAATTGTTATTTAAAAATCTATAAATATATGGAGCGACATGTGGATCCCAGTGCAGTTGAAAAATCGACCGAAATGTGGCCAATCTGCAACAGAGTTTGTTATGGTAAAACTATTTATCCCAACTGTACCAAATTTTAACTAAAACATCTTCATAGTTCTAGGAAGGTTTATAGCAATAAGTTTTACTATAATTAAAATGTATAGTCTTCAGTGCCAGTAACAAGTTTGGCCAAACTATCATATACTTTTATGGTTAGAAATTAAAATCCAACCAAATGGATCGATAAAATTATTTCTGCCGAATTGGATATCTAATTATGCTTTTATGTACTCTTCATACACCTCTTCAATGCAGTTTTAACCAGGTTAAATATTACTGCCATGCGTAAAAATATCTTAGAAGATATAATGCTAAATTTTATACTTCAATACGAGATTTTTATTAATAAACAAATGAAATCCAATTATTATTTAGAATTTAATATAAAAGTCCTCACTATACACTTTATCATCCAAACCTGCTATCTGTCATCGAACTATTTCAATACAAGATTCTAAGATACCTTCTTAATACATATATGATTTATATCTCATAAACGTCCTATTTTTCTTTTAAACCAACTTATTTTCCTCTCCCTGGGGAATCGATGTATCAGTAAAATCATAACGATTTAAAAGTTTTTGACAATGGCTTTGATCAAGGAGCTAATAGCGTAGGGTCATTACATAAAACACACAGTATTAAAAAAAAAGAAAAATGTTGTCTGTAAAAGGTACATGTTTTATTCATTTTTAAGAAGAAAAAACCTTTAACCCTGAACAACCAAAGTTATTGACCAGACAGTTATTGACACCCTTAAGGAAATATTCATACTAAAATGTTAGAAGGAATAGTTCAATAAAGTTGAAATTTGCAGTGATTTTTCTTTAATTACTATATTTTAACCTAAGCAAGAAATTTCACACCAAACATTATTCCTGGAATGTATTTTATAAGATAGTGACTATAAATAAGGTAAAATCAGTTATTGACGCCCTATGGATATCTTTTAAAATACGGACAAAATTGAAAGTACTTTTACACAGTTGAGTTATAGGATTTAAAAGGAATTTTATGATTTTTTTGGCTAAATATTTTTTTTATTTAATTTTCAAGATAGGGTGTCAATAACTGTCTGGTTTACCACTAAAAATATTTTAATCCTAAATTTTCTAGGAATGCTGTAATAAGATACAAAGAACCGGTTTCGATATTAAGAATAACGGTTTAGAAGACGTAAGCTTATTATTTCGGATTTCACCATGTCTCTCTTTCAATATATTTTTCAATTCAAGAATACTTAAAATAAATTATATTTTAAATTATCAATTATGTAAAAATCGTATTAACGAGACCTTGATAATTATATAAATATAGACCAATGAGTTAAATTCAATAATCCAAACTTCATAACTGTTTTTAATTGAAAGAACACACTACATGTTATTTGAAAATATTTTAATAAACATCTTCTGAAAAACATATGAAGGACGAAGAAGAACGAAAGAACGATCAAAGTCACACAGCTGATATCCAATATCCTCGGCTGATATTTCAGCCAGTAATTGCATTTTTGGAAATATATTATTTCTTGCCCGAATAATATACAAAATAGCCAT
The DNA here is from genome assembly GCA_003667255.2 of Euschistus heros. NCBI lineage: Eukaryota > Metazoa > Arthropoda > Insecta > Hemiptera > Pentatomidae > Euschistus > Euschistus heros. The sequence goes on along the minus strand of RCWM02000328.1, from coordinate 234,999 downwards.
TGTTTAGTTCCTTAGAGGATGTTGAACCAATTTTTTTTCTTTTTCTTTTTTAGCTTTTACTTATACTTACTTATTGACAATTTCTTTTCTCTTTTTTTTAAAACTCTCATTTTTTTTGCTACTGAAGTCCGTTGGCAAAAACTATGCTACGGTGACAAACGGCAAAAGTAGATACGTGCTGCACACAATAATTAGCTGGAGTGCAGTAACAATAGCCAAGACAAACGACCCAATAAGCGTCCGCTGCAGTTATTGGTCACATACGCCCTGGCTTTCCATTGGCTGAGACGTGCCCCAATAGTCTCCTCCGAACCGCTTCTAGGTCAGGTACACCTGGACGCCGCCAGAAGTGAATCCATGAAATAATGGCTGAGGAATGTTTTTCTTCACTAACGGTTTCCTGGACTTTCTACTCGGTTTCTTAGTTTACTTTTTCTATCCTCTCGTCCCCTGTGCCCATCATTTCCCGTTCCTGTCGATATACTTCAGTTTATTTTATAAACGCATGTTGACGGGCGATTACAATACCAATAGTATTTTTTCACTTACTAAATAATGAATAGTGAAGTGAAAAACAGTTTTGGATAATTTTAATTTAATAAATAGGTTATATGAAGCATAGAATTTCAAAACCAGATACAGTGACTCACGATATTGATCAAATGTTTGTAGTAATATAAATAAATTTGTCCTATTCCGATATGGTGTTTGTCAATACCTATTTAATTACTTTGTTTAAATAAAACATTGGTTGCTCTTTTATTGCAATCCTCTTTCCTACTTGCATTGCAAACATTAATCACTCAGTCGTTTTCACAAGTCTCTCAAGACCACTTGATCAATTTCTTGAGTTTCAATGGTACTTTTAAAATCATCTTTTAATAATAATTAAAAATTCCTGCAGCTATAAAAAAGTAAGTGCGAAGCAATTTTACTTCTTTTTTTTTTTCAATTCTAAATGCAATAAAAAAATATAAAATTACAGTTTTTTTTTTTTTTTTTTGTTTGTTTTTTTTCCTACAGTTAAACAAACATCTGAAAATATTGGGAAAGAAATTATAAATCAGCTCCCAAAATGGAGTTTCTCACCGTTCTTTAAGCATTAAATACGGATATTCAGGAGAGACTATAAGTAACATTCGAATAATGAATGCAACCCATTTGAAAAAGATTGAAAAGAATAAAGCAAGTCGTAAGCCTCTCAGGTACTGTAAAGCGCGGTATTATTAGTTCAATTCGGTCAAACGAAGTTGATAATGCCGTTCAAACACAGCGGAAGCTTAGACGGTTTGATAATATCAACATCAACGCTGAAGGAGTGCGCTGTGTCTTAAAACAAACTGGTTTGTAAGGAAGGGGGAAAGTTAAAAAGCCATTGCTAAAGGCATGAAAAACTAAGGTTAGCATTCGCCAAAAACTATGCCCACTATACTGAAAAAGATTGGTCAAATATCATTTGGTCTAATGAGACCAAAATTAATAGATTTGAATCTGAGGGGGAAGAATGGATATGGAAAGGACGAAATGAACAATCTATCTCCAATCATATGCGATTTGATCAATTTCGTGAGTAATTAACTGTAAGTACATTCTTTAAAAATGTTCACAGCTGCTTTAATGTTCATTAACTAGGATAGAAAAGACGGGTTATCCTACAGGTTAAAAGCCTTTTTGAGCCAGAAGGGTATTGAATCCTATGGGTCCGCTGAGAACTACATTTCTCGATTCGAACCGACACTGAAGAGGTTATAAAAATATACTGACACTCCAATATCTTTGGCCAATAATATTAATCGTGATATTCAAGAAATAATTATGGATCTCTTTCACCTTTCCCCCTATATTTTTGCTGTTACATCCACGCCCTTAGTTTCTTGCTGGAAGTCACTCAATATTTGTAACACCCTGACACTTTCCGAAACGTCGGACCTAATAACGAAAGTTTGTTAAATTAAAAAAATTAATTTTACTTATAAAATTCACTGATTACTTAATAATCCATCATTGATCCGCAGTAAAACGTTAATATTGCCTGTAACAGAAAACAGGATGAAACTTAGAATCGATCTTAGTGAAATTATTTTAAATATTCAAACAGCTCCTACTCATGCGTCAAGAGGGACAGTCTAAGTAGAGCAAAACCACAATAGCCCAACATGGACGGCGGAGTGCCAAACAAGTGACAATCATATAAATTGTATGATAAAGCCGTGGGCTACTTTTTTTGTATTCACGCAACAAGCTTCATTAAAATATTTAGCATTTCGAGACCCACTTGTTAAAACCTACGCCTTACCTCCCACAAATAATTTCTTTCCAAACCTAAAAGTTACAAAATATTTTTAAACGATGTTACGAATACCATAAGATGGGTCTTTTTCGGAAAAGGCATGCATAGTAACCTGTTACTTATGCTACTCAATAAAATAATCAGAACATGTGTTTATTTTTTTATAAATAACCAAAATTCAAAACATAATATGAATTAAATGACCGGCGAAAAATCAGCAATGTTTTCTAGGATCTTATTAAACAAACACTCTTTTTCGTGCCTTCTCCTCCACATAAACTCACATAAATAAGAGTCTAACATATTCTACTCGTTCCCACATTCTTTTTTATTTCTACGTTTAACTGAAGCCCAAAGTGATTCCACCCTCTGGGTATGAGCACCTGTGTTTATGTCAACGAAGTTTTTGGAGTGATTGACCAGGTAATGTTTATACCTCATTCCTTCGATTTCCTTTATTCCTTTATAGGCCTTCCAGCAATCAGAATATATCGTCGTTCCTTTTCTTATATTAGCTACGATGCAAGAAGTCAGCATTTCAGCTGTTTTACATGGGACAGCATATAGGAAACATTCCCTAGTTTCTCTGCAAACCCCTCCGAACACCCATTGCTGAGGGTATAACCTCCCCACATTATATTTACTTTTTGAAAAGCATTTTTATTTCAAATTCAACTAATGAAACAATATACGAGGTAATATAGTCAGGTTAGATTTCCTAAACATTTGGTATTACCTAATATGTAAATAAGAGTGATCACCGAATAATAGTAACAGGTTACTATGCATGCCTTTTCCGAAAAAGACCCCATAAGATTTGATGGTTTGATGGTTGGACGGTGGTTGTCAAAATATTATATTGATTTTTTTTTAGCATCGCTTCGAGAATTTCTTTTTAATATTATTAAGTTTTGGAATTAATCTCTACACCTTATAAATTTAATTGTATACAATTTAATGGTACCAATTATAAATTGGCGGACCAAAATTGAGATGAGTAGACATTGTGTGATTCAATGTGATGATACATCATAAGTAGAAGAAAAAGCCAATAATGGAGTCACAAAATCTGTAATTATCTGAAGAAACATACGTACAAATATAAATATATGTTTGTCGAAAACCTGCATATTTTAACTATACAAGGCCACTAGAACCATATACGGGACAACCATTTTTATCGTTTCTACAGCTATTATATTATATAAGCAGCGATACCTCGATATAAGCATCAGATCTTTAGCAAATGGATAATGCAAACCATTGCGTACAGATGTCGTTACTGTTTCTGTTAACTTGGGCTTAATGTGAAATTAGAATGAAAGTGTTATTTTTGTCGTATGTGAGAATTCAAAAATCTAAAAAAAATAGCAACTGAGTCGGAAAAGAAATACTCTGTCATAGCGAAGTGTATATTTTACATAGGTGTGCTATTTTCAATATTTCTACAGTAAAAGTATTAGCAATAATGATTAAAGTAAATGGCAGAAGAACTGACATAATATTTTCCTGCCAAATATTGGATTATAACTTTTCACTAACTACGTCATATACATTTTTTACACCATCAAAAAAAAAAAAAATTGAGCCTTCTACGGTTAAAACTAAACCATCAACATGTCTACAGTATTATTTAGTGAACATATCTTTTAAAAAAAAATAATTATTTAAATTAATAACAATAGGAGCAGCTCAAAGGGTAAGGAGGACGGTGTCTTAGCATCTAGCTTCGAGTTCAAAGCGGGCTGTAAACAGAAAGGTTTATTTCTTTTATTTCATGAAATGACTTCGGGGTAGAGAAACATCCTTGGGAAATACCCAGCCTGTGTAAAGTAGGTACCCTTAATTCGGCGGAAAATATGGCAGTTGAATGTGGATGCTGATCTCATTATCGCCAACAGTAGCTGGTGAAAAAATACTCCCTCACTAAATATCAGGTTTTACATGAGTGTGTGTGTGTGTATTAGTTATTTATATTGTTTTTTATAGTTCTATAAAAAACAAAAGAAAGGATCTCCTGGATCTCTGGAAGGAGATATCCTTGATGGGGAATGTATGTTTGAGGTTTATGATAAATAAAACAAATAGAAAATGTATAGATAATAGTAGCTGGAATTCCAGAGAAAACCGGGTTACTGGTTGTCATTAATTCAAGAGATGTATGGCTGTCCCGTTAGAGTAGAGAGGATTTTCATGTCCTTGTACAGAGTTTAAGTTATTGTTATAGAACTAGATAAAAATCTATTATATTTGTATGTTTTTGGAATTCAATTTTTTTTTTATAAGTATTAGGATTTATTCTATTTTTAGGTTATTACTTTGGAATGTATAATTTGAATACAGTACCTTTGTTACTGCAATAATTACAGCTTGTGTTAGTCATACACGAACCTTGGGCTTGGCATTGACAGCCGTTCGATCGTAGGTGAAGATATATCATTAGGAGACAGAGGTGTGGGCTAATAGCTAAATATATATTGAATTAATCTGAATGAATATTCATATAAGGCGTGGCAGAATTAACAAGAGACTGGGAAGAGACAAATGCAGCACGCATAGATCCTATTCGAATATAAATCATATTAGAAATGAATTTTATATTTTTGACCACATTATTATTATTTATTTCAATTGTTCATTTGAAAAATAAATAAATAAATAAATAAAAGCGAAAACTGAGCAAAGATATGAACAAAGTTGAACATGAAAATAAACCAGGTTAGAATAAGAAATTTCTGTATTAATGGATTGTTAAAAATCATGTTTAGGGTATCTATTTTAATAATATAAACCTAAAGAGATTTTTACTTTTTTTTTTAAATCTCTAATCTTGGTAACTGTAGAACCTATTTTAACAGTTTGTTCAAAGGCAGGACACTACATTGTCCCTTAGTTTTATTAGCTAAATTTTACGTAGTGAAAATACAGGTATGTAAGAAAACTGAGGTATCATAAACGCTTCATAAAAAATAGCGCTAACAATACATAAATACAAGTGACAACTCGTTCCCTTTAAAAAAAGACGAAAAGCGAAAAGCAAGACAAGAACGTTCCTGCACCCATTGCCAAAATCCTTTTTCCTTTCATAAAAAAGAAAACAGCTGCTAGTTGATGGTATTTACATTCTTGTAACCTCAGCGGCGTAGGATCAAATACGGTTTTGGAGGGGGGGGGGGGGGGGGGGGGGGGGGTTTTTTTTTTTTTTTTTTTTGGTAACGGACGCACGGAATAAACATCGACCTTCCCACTCTAGCTAGAGTTGATAAGTGACCTGTAGATTATAACTTCCTTCCTGCCTTGGATGTTATAAGGACAAATGCTTTCTCTTAAGCATTTTTATCTCACAAGTAACAGTTTTTTTATCTTTTATTAACAGCTGGTTAAAATTAAATTCTTATTATGTATATCTATACTATTATATAAAAGGACAAGCCATTTTTGGTTTGTTATCACTAACCGCGAAAACTACTAAACCAATCTGTACCAAATTTTAACTACACCATCTTCATAGTTCAAGAAAGGTTTAGAAATAATAAAATTTACATATTTTATATTAAATTATTGTTAAAAAAAATTGATAAATATGTGGAGTGCAGTGGAATTTGAAAATTGACCGATAGATGGCGAGCGCCATTCAAGAGAGGTTACAAAGATACGGCGTTATATAGAGCTAGAAATTGATAACTAAAATTAGTTTATTTCTATTATATTGCTATCAAAAAAGCACCATACTGCAACAGAATTTTATTAAAACTATTAAACCGATCGGAACCAAATTTTAACTATACCATCTTCATAGTTCTAGGAAGATTTATAATGGTAAAGTTTACTACAACAATCATATAAATGTACATTATTGATTGACAGAAACGAGGTTTGTCACACTGTCATAAACATTTAAGGTTCGAAAATAAAATCCAACCGAATGAAATCGATAAAATTATTTCTGCCGAATAAAAATTATTACAAATCAAAGCGTCGATCCTTTGTTTTTTTATATTGTGTGTAAAAATATGAACCTTGGGCCTTTAGTTGCAAGCACTGTTAAAGCAGTCCATTATCCCCAAGTTTCTAAATAGTCTCTGTCCGGTTGGATTATCGACATGAGTAGTTTTTTTTAATTTAATATATGAATATTAAAATTAAAAATTGGATGTCCATTTATGTTTTTATGTAATCTTCAAACACCTAATCAGTGGAATTTGAACCAGATGAATAATTATTGCTATGTGTGAAAATATCATTGAGGAAATAATGCTTAGTAGCATACTTCAAAACAAGATTTTTATTGAAAAAAAAATAAAACTTCAATTATTAGTTACAATTATCTAAGTTCTTTATTTATAAGAGTGGGCGAAGCCACGGCATGGAATACTAGTACTTAAATAATTTCGATTCAGTATTCCTTCTAAAGGAATATTAAAATGAAAAAATAGATATTATTGTACATCAGATCTATTATAACGGGCTAGGATCTAGCTAAACCTATTAAGTCGGACATAACACAATTCCTCTCACCCATTGGTTAAGCACTGATTACTCTCTTAATGATTCGTTCCTAATCCAGACAAACAGCTTTATACGCTTATTTTACTCGCCGCCATACAATTTCTTCAATTATATTAACTGGTGGCAGTTCACCGGTTTCCATCTTGTGTAATCCTCAAAATTCTCCAATCAGATTACTCTTCTTCGTCACAAATATACTAAAAAATACTGTATTTTTAAAAATCGTATGGTGATGTTCTCATTCAACGGATGTATCTTCATATCACTGAAAAGAACAATTGAAAACTTAATTGTTCTTTAACAGCTGACAACGCTGTTAAACGCCATCAGACGTTTAATTTTTAATAACAGCTGACAACTCATTCTAGTGCCGTCCTCAAAATGTACGCTGATCACACATTTGTGCTCTCAGAAAATAATGATTCCTTCACTGAATCTTAATATCTCCAATCTCATCTCACAAACCATTATGATCGGAATTAGAGGAGTAAAATAAATCTTTTTTTTTTTATATACATTTATTGAAATTTACAACTGCACAAAATATATACATCATGTAAATGTATTGACAGCGATTACAATAACATGTTAAAACTTGAAAAGAACTACTCATCAGTAGCATTTTATTAAAAATTCTACACTAGAAGGTTTCTAAGCCATCTTCGTTTCAGACGCCGTGGTGGATAATCAGGAATGGAGTGGGAAGCAAGTTGAGAAACTAACGGATTTGAGTGGTTATGGAGCTTACTATGAAAGAATAGGTATCGGGTGTGGGCTAAATCAGCAACATATAGAACATTAAGATCTTAATAGATAAGTTTATTAGTGACAAAGTAAGGAGCATTGAGGATTTCTCGAAGGATTTTGGATTGTAAGAATTGAATACGTGATGAATTGGATGGTTTAGTGGACCCCAAGCTCAACTCCCGTACGTCCAAATAGGTCTAATCACAGTCATGTATATGAGTTGTAATTTATTGGGAGCTTTGAACGTTTGTCTAGCAAATGTTAAAAAATAAATCTAAACAAATTTTATAAATAACCTTAAGTCTAAAATATTCCACTTATTCCTGTTAAACAGATCTACTTACTAAGACATCTGGATAACCGCTCGTACATATAATCCTCATACAAAATAAAACAATACGAAGCTCTTCTTTGTTTTCAATTACTTGTTCGTTTTCCATCCTTACAATCTAAAATTCTTCTTAAAATACTCCACGTTTCTAATTAAGTCATAAAATATTATGCTCAGTGAATTTATTGTCCCATTAATTGCTAATCCATTATGATTTTAATGTCTCATTTATTGCTAATTGGAAAATATATGGAACTGGGACTTTGAAATAAAGAATTTTATTGCAGTGCTACTCACAGCTTTATGTCAAGCTTTTGACATGGCTATAAATTCCTAATTTAGCGTATTTATTCGATTTTTTTTTTACAATAGAGATTTAAATTCCAATAAATAATTTATCAGACGTGAACTGTGTAAAAATAACCCAAACTGTAAAATCAGGTTAGGTTAAATTTCTTATGATACTCAACTTTGAGGGTCTTTAGTGTCGTCCTTCAATCTACTCTATATTCTTCTGTTCCGTTCTTCAATTGTTTTCTTTATATTTTTGATGTTTTTTTATTTAAATCCTGATGAAAAGGTTATATATTTTGTGGAACTTGGGAATTTCATCTATATTATTATTATCATTGTCAAGTATAGCAGGGAGGTTCCTTTGTAAACGTACTTCCTGAAAATAACTATCCCACCAGTAGTTCTCAGAAATGTCTAATCGATTATTGTATATTATTACAATAATCGATTAGACATTTAGTATTAGTACTTTGTTATAAGATATCCATGGATAAGTCGGTAATTGCCAATTCTAAGTGTTGTTATAACAAATTCTTCTCTTCTCTTGTTGCGATTATAGCGATTTCATATTTTTATTTCTTTTTTCAACAGTTTTTAATTACAGTTACAAAATCTGGAAAACAATAATCACGCTAAATAAATTGAAGTATCGATGAATCGTAAACATCTTTTTAAGATATTTCTTAGTTACAGTTTTATAGGCTACTTTATTCTATTTTTTTTCTCCGTTTATTGATACAATTACTAACACTTTACCGTTCAGCCGATCGACACTAAATTCAATAAACTGAGTGAAGCATAAAAACGGGGAAAAAAAGCCTCTTGATTGATTAGCAAACAAAGGGATTCCACTGGCGCAAAACATAAGAAGATCAAAGGCGTGGCAGACACCAGCTGAAAGAAAGTGACTTGGAGTATCCGACAAGAAACCGAAACCTACCGCCCCCGGTGGCGGTAACGGTAAGCTAATGAACAGGTCCTAAGAAAGAAGAGTCAGCCGCCCTGGTTTTCTTTCTCGGAAACTGACTGGGTCACTCCTATATAGGGGGAGACTCTCACATCCTCCAAGTGGAAGGTTGGTCAGTAGGCGACGGGGGAAAAGGACACAAACACGCCTTGTCGCATAAGTGTCAACCTCCGCGCCGTGATGAATGGACGCGGATGTGCCGGAGGATGTGAATGAACTTGGGCAACAAAAAAAACAAGATAGAAAAACGTTCTAGAACAAGGTTTTCTTGGGTTTTCTTTTAATGAAAAATAACCTGAGCGGTTCAAGAGAAACGAAATGTTTGAATAAGATTTGAACATTCTTTTCATACAAAGATTAAAACATTGTCTTGCAATATTAAATTATCAGTATCATTGAAAATGATAACAAAAATCTTGTTATCAAACATTCATAATGTAAGAGGTACAACATAAAATGTGTATGATCTTCATGTAGGTTAGTTCGTTCGATTCAAAAGAACTCAAATTAGTATTAAAATAATAAAAGATAATTTTCTATAATTAGCTGATATTTTTTCGTTTACCATCTATTTATTGAAATTTAGAACTGAATTAGATTAGAAAAAAAAATACATCTGGTAAATGTAATAACAACGTTTATAATAAACATGTCAAAGCTTGTGAAGCAACTACCCACTTCAATAAAAGTTCAGATACCATCTTCAGACAGCTAGAATGAGAAGCATGTTGAGAGATTAGTGAATATGAAAGGTTATGCAGTTTACTTTTAAAGGATAGGTATCTGGTTCGGTCTAAATCTGCAAAATTTGGAACATTAATGTCTTTATATATAAGTTTTATTGTGACAAAGCTGGAATAAAATTAATTTTTTTTTCGAAGGATTTTAATAGTAAGGATTGGATACGAGATGAATTGTACGGTTTAGTGGTGCCACAAACCTCTACTCCATATGTCCAAATAGGTCTAATTACTGTCATGTAAATGAGTCTTTTATAATTAATCGGAAGCTTTGAACGTTTTTCTATTAAATGTTGAAGAAGTCGAAAACGGCGAGCAGTTTTTTTCGTTTTAGTATGTGGATTCCAAGTTTGTCCAGTTGGAGCCTAAGGTAGTGGATCTGTTCAACAAGGATCAGTGGAATCTGATATTAATTTTTAAAAAATGAAAATCATCCATAAAAAAATCCTTTAACAGTTCAATTGAAAAGTGATTAAATTGGCTGGCTTGTTACTTGTAACCCTCTCTTTCTTTCAGTATACTATTTTGGCTCAGTTATTACGATAAACAAGGAAGAGTGAGGGGGTCTTGGGTATGATCAACATGAAGCTCCTACTTAATCACTAGTTTCAATTACGTCCACTTCGATGACAAAGTTCTAAATAAAAAACATCTACTAACAATGACATTTCGAGTAGTTTCAAATTCATTACGGATGTGCAATATTTGTACCAGTTTAGAGTGATTTTTTTTTTTTTATATCGTTTAAACCTCTCAAGATAGAACTCATTATACTTCAAATTAAATGAATAGATATTTAGTAATGTTTGTTAAATATCTGCTGAAACAGCTGCTGTTGATTAATGTTCAAGACATATTTACGTCTTACTGCCATCTAAATATAAACCTGAGTCAAGCCAAACGCCACTAGCAGCAATGAACTTTCCCCTTTTCCCAGAAGTAAATATCCGCCGACCGTAAAATCTCTTCCCCGCCAAATCTTAGCGGTTCACCAGTGACTCACAATGAGTCAAAAGAGAAAGTGACACCCAGTGACTCCAGCCCGCATCACCCAGGATGTCTGCCCATGATCGTTCCGGGTTCAAACGGTGTCATATTGTGCTAGTTCTGTTTGGACATCGGTGAATGAATCACTTTCTGTTTAGGATATTTTGGTCTTCACAGACATTAATATACTATCTTATGTTTTATATAAATAACTGCAGCTAATACGCGATAAGAAAAGTTAAAATAGGGTTTTAAATGTCCAGTTATATGTATAGATACCAAATGTAAACATCAGAGGTTTTTTTTATTTAAGTTTACTCACAATAACTTCATGAAATAAAAACATTTAAGTCTTCTTTGGATATGGACTGTCGTTTAGCTGTATGGAGATGAAACCATTTGACGCATGATGGTAAAAAAAAAAAGAATGAATACAATTAGAATATATGAATTAATTGCCACTTCTATTGGAAAGAACCCTAGCGAATAAAAATTTACTAATCATCAGTTTATGAACTAATACAAAAATCCCATTCACTATTAAAGATTATTAATGGATCCTTAATTGATTTACCAACACCATCATCAATCTTATAAAGATGAAACTTTGGTTCATTACTAGGAATATACTCAATAGTTCAAATCATCAGAAGTTTTATTCTTAGTTATATATTATACAGCAAATATCGAAATGGCATTAAGAAGAGTAATCCCTATTTGCGGAGAAGTATAGAAATAATTTATGAATTAATTATGATAATAGCAGATTAATTTGACATTTCATAGAAGACTATTGAGCTTAAACATGATAATAAATCAAAAATACAGATTTTTGAGTCGTGTCACTTTAGAAATACATGTGCGATATATCTTTTGTTTTCCCCCACAGAAACTTTTGAAATAACAGTTCATTTCTCAATACATTAATACGTCCATGTTCCTTTTGTTTTACCTTAAGGAGGTTTAAATTTCTCTCCGAAACGTACATAAACTGAAACGTGAAACTGTCAAGTTGTGAAACAAAAATTTAAAAAAAGTGCTCCTTCTTCGCGTGTTCGTAAATATGAAAACTTCATGGATATATATTTAGAAAAAATATAGCATTGTCAAAGATTTCACAGTTATTTTCGTTACGCAATCTATCCACGCCTACTGTAGACCACTGATAGGCAGGTCAATTTTGTTTGATGTATTCGAAATGCTAGTTGATATGCGTGCCAATCAAATTTTATCGATTCACGGTTCTATTGTGCAAAGATTATAACTAAAAAAAGAAAAAAATGCCACTATCTTTTCGGTTTTATAAAAAAAAAAAAAATATTTCACACTTTTTATTGGTAACTTTAGTTATATATGCTTTGTAACCAATGAATTGGATTATTTCAAGCATAGGATAGGGAGATGAAGAAAATTCCAAAGAAGAGTATGTTCTAGTAATTTATTTACTGCAGCATACTCCTTATCATTAATGCTGCCTAAGACAAACTGTTCGTAATACTTGTGACTTTCACTTTAGGCACGCATGATGGTATAGAAGGATCAATACAATTAGGATTGATGAATTAATTGCCACTTCTATTTAGTCCAGTCAATGAGTGCTGAAATGAGGGGCGTAGAGTGCATGGAATATGCGATAATTTTTGACTTTATAGCTTCGTTAGGAATAGTTGGAAGGTAGACATACTAAATGACCCCACTGCTGGGGGGTGAGCTAACAGTGGGGGGGGGGAGGGAAGAAGTTCCATTTTTTGGTTTTTCCATAATATCTAGAAAACTGTTGACTCTAGAAAAATATGTTTCAAATAAACATAAAAGCTTATTAAATTTACTATAAAATTAATTATAGACGTATTCGTAGAAATTCCGACGGTTTTCGAGATATACGTTATTAAAAATCGACAACCTTAGAAATAAAAAAACGTTTACCTCACTTTTTGTTAAACATTTGAAGCAAATATCAGAAATGTATATATGAAATTAAAGTAAATTTAATGCTCTAAAATTTTGATTCTGACGTTTTTTCTGAGAAACGTAATAGAAGCAAAAGTTTGACAAAAAGTGAGGTGACATTTGTTTTTTCCCGAAAATCACAGTTTTTCAATAACGTATATCTCGTAAACGGTTAGAATTACGACAAATTTATATATAATAAATTTTATAGTAAATTTACTTAGCTTATGTGTTTATTTGAAACATATTAGTCTAGAGTCAACAGTTATCGAGATATTATGGAAAAACCAAAAAAAATTGAACTTCTCCGCTCCCCCCACCGTTAGCTCACCCCCCAAGGGTGGGGACTTTTAGTATGTTTACCTTCTAACTATTCCAAACGAAGCTGTGAAGACAAAAATTATCGCATATTCCATGCATTCTACACTATGTTTATTGACTGGACTAATTTGTAGTTGGAGCTATTAATGTATTAATGGAGGTAACTATTGGTCTTACTGGATTATCTAGTTTACGTATGTTGGCAAAGGGTTCATTTGTATATATAAATTTTATATCCAATAGATCCTAATAGAAGTGGCAATTAATTCATCAATCCTACGTGTGACTTTTATATTATTCAACCATAAGGCATACACAGGAAGCTTCCAATACAGGAGATACACAGTGACTACTTATTCTCATGGACTCAATGCATAGTAGATGCATTAATAACGGTCTCATCGTTGAAGCGATCCCGGAGTGAGACCCTATTTCGTGTAGCCTTGAAGACAACTTAATGACCTAGTACCGGTCCGCCTTCTTCGGTGATTAGTTTTTAATCGTGACAAATTATCGGTTCCCGTTAGGCTGCCCCATCTTGTTGGTCGGGAAAAAAAATAACCAAAACATCCAAGTCTGGTTATTAGTCAAGCCTCAGGCGATTAGAACCCACTCTATAGGCCATTGTGTGCCCCAGTCACCAATAGAGTTGGCCAGTGAACAATACCACACAGTTCGATTATTGGACGCCCGGCATTCTGTAAACTACAGGCCCTGAAATCTTATCTAGGCATTTTGCGAAGGATGACAAAAAGCGCACAAGATTAAAAAGGAGCTTTTAGACACCTCTGAGGCCATTATCGAAGCGTTGATTACATAAAAGAACGACTCCTTGGAGTATGTTTGCACTCCTGAAGCCGCAGCACCTGGACCGTGTCGAAAGGTCCTATAACGGACTCGTTAACGTGGCGTAAGCTCTTTACTAATCCATTGTGCTGCTCTGACTCTGCTCCTTCGCCTCCGCTTTTTTCGTTTTAATTCTGTTCGCATTTCTATTGTCTATGGGGCGATTGTCTGGTGTTTTTGCAAGTGTTTTTATCTACCGGAATAGATGTTCTATGAAAAGCTATTACTGGTGGATCATGATGGCATAATGACTTGGTAGTTCTGAATTTCTCAGTATATGATGCCTATCATAATCTGAAAGTGTTCGAGAATGATAATGTACTCTTGAATCATAAATAATTTTTTTCTGTATCTCCAATATTTTTAAGCTCTTTATAAATGCTTCTATACGTATTCAAGCTAAATGTTCTCTCTGGCCGAAAATACGCATAAAAGCAACCGAAGATTAGCTGACACATTAGCATAAGAGGCAGAAAAAGTGAATTCTCTTTATCGTTTTATAAAACGTTAATTCCTTTTACAAAATATTACTTCATTGAGAAGTTCTTTTATCTCCTGCCGGTAATGAGTTGTCCGAAAATTAACGCTGGATTTCATGTTTTCATTAAATCACCTCTCTTAGACATATGGTTCGCTTTTTAAGTGATAAACAATTTTGTTATCAAAATTTGTTAGATGATTCTTAATACCAACTTAAATTGATTTTTAAAAAAACACCAATTACACTAACTTCAATTCACAGGGAATAGAAAAGTTTTAACTCTTTACGGCAGAAATGTGTTTAGTGTAATGTATTTAAATTAATAAATATTTATGCACGTCACAAGTGTCCATAACCCAACCGTCTTGTACTAATACTTGTTTTCAAGACTTCTCTTCTTTCCTATATTTTTCAGTATTTTTTTCTTCTTTCCTGTCTTTTTTTTTTTTTTTTTAATTATAACTCAATTTCTCCCTGGATGGAAAAAATAATAAATCGTGAATATGTCTATCTGCAATTAACTGTTTTTCCCAATTTACATTTAACAATTAAAAGGGTCGAATTACTTAAATTAATAATTAGTGATTATTTAATAATAAACAATATAGCTCCTAAACGGAAGGTCCTAGCGACAAATGTTATTAAACAAAACATTTCTCTATATAATTCCTAAAAAGGAAAGTGTGGTCAAATTTGTTGTCAGAGCAACAACAGAGATAGATCATTTCAAATTATTACTTTTTTGAGACTGAATAAAAAAACAGCAAAAAGACATATCCATACCAATAAAAGAATCGAAATGATTATATCGATATCGTTTTTGTTTTGTTTTTTTCAAATAGCCATGTACAGTAAATCTTTTTATAATTTTGGAAAAGAAATTTTTTAAATCTTTTTTTTTTTTCATTTATTGATATTTACAACTGTACAAAATAATATACAACAAGTAAATGTGTTGACAGTGAATACAATGGCATGTATATAACTTGTGAAGAACTAATCACTAGTAGCACTTCAATAAAATCTACACTAAAAGGTCTCTAGGCCATCTTCTTTTCAGACGCCTCGGAGAATTATCAGGGATGGAGGAGGAAGCAAGTTGGGAGACTAGTGGATTGGAGTGGTTATGGAGCTTACTATGGAAGGATAGGTATCTGGTTTGGACTAGATCAGAAACATAACGAACATTAAGATCTTTATGGATTAGTTTATTGGTCATAAAGTAAGGAGCATTGAGGATTTTTCGAAGGATTTTGGATTGTAAGGATTGGATACGAGATGAATTGGATGGTTTAGTAGAGCCCCAAAGCTCAACTCCGTACGTCCAAATAGGTTTAATCACAGTCATGTAAATGAGCCTTTTGTAATTAATTAGGAGCTTTGAACGTTTGTCTAGTAAATGTTGAAGTAGTCTGTAACGACGGGCAGTTTCTTGTCGTTTTACTCTTGTATGTGCATTCCAAGTTAGACGTTTGTCCAAGTGGAGTCCTAGGTAGCGGATTTGTTCAACTAATATATATCATTAAGAATATCATTAAAGGATATTTTAAATCTAAGTTCTTTAAATTAATATAATTATTATATGTTTCAAATATTGCCCTAAAAGGGGATGAGCTTTTTCACCGATTGTCTGCCAGGCTGGTCTATCTGAAGCAACAGATTTCCATCGCCTAACTACCAACTGTTTCGTTCCCAGTCTGCTTCAACATCATCCCACCATCTCATTCTTTTTATTCATATAATTCTGACAATTCATTATTTCTCTATTCAACAACACTATTCTTCTTCCTCGATTTTGGCCGTCTAGGACCACGTGAAGTAACCTTATGCAATATTTTTCGTATTTCTTTCCTTGATTTCCAATAGTTCTTCATCCGTTCACTTTGCTGTTTCCTTCTCTCTTCAGTCCAGATGCTTATTTTTCCTCTCTTTTCATTCTTCTGGAAGCCCTTATAGTTTAGTATCATTCTTCTGAAATCAATTCTGTCTTGTATAACGTTATCTGTTATACCAACCTCTGCCATATCTTTCTTAATTCCCTGAATCCTTTAACAACACTATTATTGAATACGTTTAAATTATTATACATCCACTGAGAAGTCATAAGTGTAACAATGAATCTTGGGTTGTTAATTCTTAGGGGAAAGAAGTATTTAACATCTTCATCCTTTGTTATCTATAAACCCCTTCTCTTTGTATTTGTTTCATAAATAAATACAAATCTGTTTATTTGAATAAACCCTTTTGATAATCCAGGTGGCATTGCATATTTTAATAGCGTTACGTAATATTATACGCCCGAGGATTACTAAGTAGAAATGAGTATCCCTATAAACGAAGAGGTGGGATAAGTGACATTTTTTATTGCAGCCGATTAACATATAAATGTGTACCGGAGACGTGTGGGTCCAAGAACCTGTTAGATAAGGTACTTGGTCCTGAGGCTACCGCCCCGCCAGGAGTGGTCCCTCCATCATAGCCTTGGTATGGCAAGGTCGGAATGTGCAGAAATCCTGAGGTGCTGTGATTTTCGAGGAAGTGAAAGCTTATAGAAGCTTTATTAATCATACAGAACAATAAAAGTTTATTGTAAAATACATTTAAAGAGTGGAAATCGTAAAAAAGTCTCATGAAATATCAACTCGAAATATTAATATAAGAAATAACAGTTAATAGTTACAGTTAGGATAAACCAAGTATAGAAAGACAGGTCAAGTATAAGATAAAACATTTTTCATTTCGTTAATTAATTGAAATACAGCAATAAACGTCTATTAAATATACTGCATTCGAATAAAATGACATGACTTTATTTATACTTCATTGATTTGTGTTATTTTTTTTATTACGAATATAATGACTGTATTTAATATAATGGCTTAAACTTGTAGAGAAACTACCCAATGCATTCAATATTAAATTTAAAACCAATTTTTCCCAGCGGCCAACTGTTGTTTCCACTAAAACTCCTTAATTAATTTGTTTTGTTTTTTATCCGTTTTGGGCATGATTTCTGAATATTGGTCGTTCTTTCTGAAGAATTAGAATTTCCGAATAAGTTCCTGTAAATAATTCCATCCCAATTCATCCTTCATTGTATACCAAAGCCTAATATTTAAATATAAAACGAAACATAGGTATGTATTAGGGTTGGGTGATAGTAATATTTGTTTGAAAATTGCCAAATATAAACTAATAATGTTTTGTTTCTAAAAAACAAATAAGATTGAAATAGGGTTACCACCGTTAAATATTTTTATATATTTATAATTTTCTTTTCTCTAATTTTGCCAAACATAATTACTTGTTTTAAAAATATATTTTCTATTAATACTTACTTCATTCCTATTCACAGTGCAGCGAAAACTAACTCGAAGAAAGATGGGTTCCAAATAGGCTCTACCATAGGGACGGAGGGTTAATGGCTAAATTAATCTCACACCTATGGCAAGGTTATTTTAGAATACTAAAGCGGATGGATTTGATTCTTCGACTTGATTTGGTTCATAATCACCTCAATAAACAATCTTAATTAATTACTTCATTACTTAGATGACCTGTAAATCATCTTTAATCTTATTCTGTTGCCCCTTCTACCAAAAAAAAATGAATAAATAAAAACTAGCTTAGTGTTTGATATGTCCCTGACAAGAACGGAATCATAGACTGCTCACGGTCAGCTGTGGTTGGGTATTATTTCTAATACTTATAGTGATGCTGAAGTAGTTGGTTATAACCTTGTACATTAACACAAACTATTTCCTGGATTCATAATGTGTGATTAAGAACTCTTATGTATCACTGCCTGATGTTTATAAAAAATAATAAAACTGTGATTTGCGTTAACCTTCCGGGATCCAGAAAAATACTTTACACTAAGCATTTGAAAATATTTAACATTTTTCCCATGGAAGAACCATAACTCGACCGAAACACAACAGTTACCATCCTCCATAGCACGTAGAGCGCCTCACGGCAACGCATACCGTTAAAGTTCTGTTAGTTCTCGAACACTAACAGTTATTTCTGTTACTGAAAAAACAAGAAAGAAACGAGCGAGAGCGTAAACCGTTCCCGATCGTGCCATCGGTCGATTTGAAGCATTTAGTGTCCACTTTTCTCACCTCCAGAAAGAAGGTGGCTTCAGATCCGCCGAAAAGCGACAAAGCGAGTTGCAGATGTTCTGAGGCTCCCACTGCCAGTTCGATCCCCTTTCGCCTTGGCTCCAAGGGCACTATGCCATTAGCGCTTCCGCAATTCAATTGTGATCTCGGCTTCTTTTTAACTACTTGATTTATCATTGATAATTGTACAATAAAACAAAAGGCGATCATTACACACCATCTTTGTTTTACATTGTTTCCTATTTTGTTTCAGCAATATTTATAAAATCCCCAATATAGAATTTAGTGTTCTATATCCCAAATAATATTCTTAGTTGTTCATACATTGTTACCCTAATTAAAAAAAAAAAAAAGTCTGACGATTGAAGCCAATGGTGGAAGATGTTACCTTAGTTTTTTTTCAAAAATCATTTTTTTTAATGTTAATTCGCGTTTTTTCACCTGCAGTTATCGTTTTAGTTAACAAAAATGTCCATATATAGGGCAAATAAGCTTAAATTGCACATTAAAAGATGGGTTATCTCAAGAGAACGAATTTTCACCATGGATATATCATTTGACTGGTGTCTATACCTTTTTTGGTGTTAAGTTTTTCCAACACCAAAAATGTAACACTGACACGCATCTAGCACTGTTGGTGTTGCGCGGATTGAAAATTTGCCTACAATCTCCTGATCAGAAATTTAATAGAGATTTAGGAATTATATCGGTTTTAATGGAAAAAGTCATGTCTGAAACCCCTATTTTCTCTCCACTACGTTTATTTCGAATAATCATTAATAATCATAAATATAAACAATTTTATAAAGAAAATACTAACATCCGGAAAAGTTCCTAACCTGTTAGAAGAATAAGCTTCTCCTGAACTTTTAATAAGAGTGAGTTAACATCTTCCAACAATAGCTTTCATTAATGAGCACATATTTTCTTTTAGATTTTATCTGAATCTCTTTTATATTCATAGATTTCTGAATTAATGATTTTATTATGTTAGATTTGAAGTTATGTAACGTATATACTTATCATAATCTACATAGTTCCACATAAAAATAATTCTTCGCTTACAAGAAACCGCTTCGATAATGTTTAATCCATTTTAGATCTGCGCTCAGAGAACAGGATAAAACTTTCATTGTGCAATTCCGAACCGGATTCCTATGTCTTGGATTCAAATTGACCTGCAACCACTTCCTCTGGTTACGAAATAAAAATTTCACTTCTTCTAGACTTGGAGCTAGAAGCCTCCCGAAGCCCTAGGCAACCCAGTTCTTGCCTCGAAGGACATCCGAAAGTAGCCCTTCCTTCACCGGCAATAAGGACACAAAGGACTCGCTCTAGCTTTGATCAGGATAAAGGACTCCGTTACGCTCACATACTCAAGAACAAAACCCAAGGCAGCCCAGTGGACGGAAACAAAGGGTTGTTTGACTTTTTGTTCCACCACGGTTGGGATTGGTCATGGGTCATAAACTTTATTTAGGGGCAATAAAATTATATCATCTTCGTCATCATAAAAGGAAAAAAAAGTTATTACCTTCTCATTTCACTTTTCCTTTTAACTTTCTTGTCTATTCAATTTTTATGCTTCTATTGTAATTTCAGTTGCTTAGAGAGGTACTAGCCTAACCTATCAGTCTTGGGTCCTGTACAGGGTCATGAAAATAATTAACACAGAAATAATTCATTAAGAGGACAAACTGAAATTATTTATTTTAACTGGAATAATAAAATTCCTAAGTAGGTTAGAGTGAGATAATGCAACTCTATGACAGCAGCAACTCTCAAAAATATTCAGGGTGGTATGCTGGAAACATACAGAATAACCCTTAATAAGCTTTAAAGTTTGCTATGATACATCTTTTCTGTCGAAATATTAAATTATTCTAATGTATTTATGAGTTTATATTAAAAAAAAAAAAAAAAAAAAATAGTATGTTGTAAAATTATTTTGAACATATTTCAGTGACTCTTCTACTACTAATAATATATTCTAGTACTAAATATGAATCGAAGTCTAGTTATCAATAAATATATTTTCACAAAAGAAAGGATTCTTTTAGACTATTCTGCAATACATGGTACCTTCTCAATGCACCATCAACATAAGAATAGTAGGGAAATAATCATTAAGCTTCTAACATCCTAAAATGAAAACTTAACATTGTCTCTATTCAGTATTAGTATCAAAGAAGGAATCAAAATAGAAGAAATCTATCCAAATAACGCAGTTTCGTTAAGGTTTTTTTTTTTTAAGACTAGTTTCTAATGAAAAATTCCAATTGAAGCAAAATGAATTCTTTAATCCTAGTTTTATTGATCCTTCTATACCTACCATCAGGCGTACTTCAAGGTTTTTTTGTTATACATTTTTTAAATATGCATAATCAATTTATTTTAATTTACTACCTGATAAAACGAATTGCATCAAGCCAATTTTAATAATCACAAGTCTAATTATATAGCATCTAGTAAAAAAAAAACTTTCCATTAGTAGACAATTTTAAAAATAATTGAAGTTTTCGAGACTTTTTTTTCGGACATCTTGAGCATCGGGAATCAGATCAAGATGAGAATCTAGTGAGTTTGAATGGGTACGAAGTTTATCATTGAACGAAATAATCTAAATATACATGTAATACTAAATTTTATTTTATCTGAACTTAAGATGGATTTTAGATGTATGGATTGGAAAAGAGAAAAATGTTTTCTTTGAACAAAAGCTCAACATCTATCAAAATATCTAATATTATAATCGGGTGAAAGAGTATTTTGTACCTGACAGGAAGCTAAGAGCGTTCATAATTTAAATGTTGCATTCTGGAACAGCGACCAGTTTCTTTTCGGTTCAGTCCCTTCTTCAAGAACGGAATTCAGGATTCTTGGACGTTTTGCTGTTGAAATCCTGGCCTTAGTTCGTGGATATGTTTTCAAGAGAGAAATCGTGGATTATGATTGCATTTTTTTTTTTCAAAATTTAAACTAGAATGTAGATTAACGAGAAAAATTATGAGTTTAATCGCTGTCCTACAAATCGTCCATATACAGGTAACCTCTGAAAATAGTCGATAATATCGGATTGTACTTTGGAACGCTCCTTAAGGATTGCTTAAACACACAGTTTTACTTAACTTTTTGTTTCGACCTTTAGCGAAACGACTCGTTGTTAAGATATGCATTAGAAAGCAGGATTTGGACTGAATGGAATAGTAACACAAGAAGACGCTGCCGTCATACACATGAACTTTCTTCCTCTAAATTACAGAGACAAGACGAAATCTCGGTTGAGTCACGAATCGGAACCGATGGAGAAGTTTCAGAATTGTAAATGCTGTGATTGGTTCTCGCGGATTTGTATAGCCTCCCGGGACATCCTTATAAACTGGGATAACGTTGAAAAGGTTAGATCTTTGACTTCTCTTGATGAAACGCTCCTCTAACCTAGATTCTAGTCAAAGGTCGCACGATCCTAATGGATTCATTAGTGAATCTTTTCAATATAACTACTGTGAATCATATTGAATGTCACGGTTATTAATTAGGTATTTCTGTGATTCGACACACCTTTTTGTTATTAAGTATATTCGAATAATATTATACTTCCATTGATACCTTTCTCTTTCTGATTTCAAATTAAAATAATTACATGGCTTTAGTCTGATGTTTAAGAACTTGATAAAAGCCGCACATACACTTAAAGTTATCCACAAACTGAAGGCCCGCCTTAAAATGCTCTCAGCAACAGAAAACCTTCTAGCCAGTGTCATTATAAATTTATAAAATCTAACATATTTATTTCAAAGAAACACAAATGCGAATTCTAAAATTTAAATAAATGTTACATATTTATAGTTTAGTTAAATAAAGACACTATAGAGCGTCTTAGCTGTGGCAAAGGAAAAATTCGAATATTTTGGACTTTACACCAAAAATTATATCAATAGATCCAGGGGTCCCAGATGCCCCTATGAAAATAAGGTTTTCATACAGTAAACATTTTTTTTATTTTAATTCATGGAAACACATGGATGACAAAAAGACATCCATGGTGGGATGGAGACATGGTGGGATAGCACCAGAAGAAAAAAAAAAAGAGTGTGATGATGGGATAACATATCCCGAAACATGTCACATTGTAGTGAAGATAAATTCTGTACCATTTGGGAAAAACTAGATAAGTTGATTTTTGTCCACAGTAAGATAAATATTTTGAGTCCTACTCATCATGTATAATTGGCAATGGTATCCTTTTATTCAATTGACATTACAACTTGCCTACTTTTACAAGATGTGTAGGACTCCAATATGGGTTGCCCAAACTATTTATCTTATTTTGGACAAAAATCAACTTATCTAGTTTTTTCCAAATGGTACAGAATTTATAAATGAGGAGTTTAGCTAAAATAAAGCGTATAAGATAATATATATGACAATTTTTTTTATTTTTTTTTTTTTTGTATTATTGCCTGAAAGTTATACATGAAAAATGCTATTTTTTGCATCTGAAAAATTTCATGATTTTGACTGACACCATTTTGAAAGTCGACGCTTCAAATACAAATAGTCCATGAAAATATTGGGTTGTCCGGAAATTAATGCCGGACTTCATGTTTAAACCAAAACCTGATATTATTATTAAAGAGGATATTTATCTCTTTACCACAACCAAAACCTGATGCATTACTTTTGCTGTAAATCGTTGTTTCGGCCCAAAAATACTATTAAATATGATCCCATTACACAGATCTGATAAAGTGAGATATCTTGGTTTTATCTTACAAGGAGGCGTTTTGACTTGTAACTCACAGATTTGAATGCCGATTTTTGTGTGCGTAGTAGGGACCTATAAAAGTGCAAAACTAGAGTTATCCCCGCCATTGGGAGCCGAGAAAAATAAAATTTGAAAACCACGTTTTATTTATTTTTTTTCTAAGCTCTCCGTCAATATAGTGAAATATTTTTTTCATGTTAAATTGTAGTTTTGTGTGGAATCCTGCATTAATCTCCGGACAACCCAATACTTTACTTTTTTTTTTCTTTTAACTATTTGGATAGAAGTATTGCTTATGTAATAATCTTATGCATTGGGTATTTAATAATCTTTTATTTTTACTTTTTTCCAGGTTGGGAACTCAAGGGCCTACACTGCTACAAATTCTTCAGCATCAGGCACTCATGGGAGAGCGCAGCACAGCTTTGCAACAGGTCAGTTTCTGTCCTTCCACCTCCGATTTGAATACAATGTAACCATCCTCCGGGTGCGGGGTAGAGGAGTTTGCTCAGAAAAAGACCTAAAAGACAATAGCGGGCGTGATTCTTGAGTCATCGGCTTCGACATTGGAGACAGTGACGTGGGTTGGCGTCCTACGCTTCAACGATAAGGTTGAGCTTTCACAATGTCGTTAGGGGTTTAAAGGTCACAAAACAGTTATTACCGAAATTGTGTCTTGGTTTGTGAAGAGTACGCCGATCGAATAAAACTATTAAGAAACTAATTAATTAAGTATTAGGAAATTAATTAGCAAAACAAAATAATTATGTTTTATAAACTATGTCACTGATCTGTCTCTCTATTTCGTTCAGTTTATAAATAATTCAATTATTTGTATTTATATTTCAACGGATAAAATTTTTACCTGGCAATGACCAGTTTTTCGACGTCAGGAGAATGTTCCATAGGATTGATGAATTAATTGCCACTTCCATTGGGATTATTTTATTAGAATACTAGTTTCGAATGCTAAACATTCATCTTCAGTTTTAAAACATGTAAAATTTTCAACACATCAGCACTATGTTACATGGATTATATATACTAAAGTTTTCACAAATGTAAGACAAGAAATCAAACATTGGTACTCACCTGAGGAGATCTAACGGATATCTGAAATATATCCATCGTGGAAAGGGGAAGGGGGCAGGTAGGTTAAATTGTTGGAGTTTACTATAGAATTTCTCATATGACTCATTGGATTTTTCAGTTCCTATTGGAAACGAATTTAAATTAGAGACTAGTGGATACAAGTGGGTATGAAGCTCGTCGTAAAAGGATAGATATCTTGTTTGGGCAAAATTCGCAACATATGGGACATTTGGATAGGTTAGAGATATGCTTATTTGTGACATAGTAAGAAGCATTGAGGATTTTGGATTTTAGGGATTGGATACGAGAAGAATTGGAAGGCTTTGTGGAGCCTCCAAGATCAACTCCTTATGTCCAAATAGGTATGACAGTATAATCACTGTCATGTAAATAAGTCTTTTCATATTAATTGGGAACTCTGAACGTTCCTTTAGTAAATATTGGAGTATTAGAAAACAGTTTCTTGTCGTTTAAATCTCGTATGTGGATTCCTAATAAGACGTGTGTCTTGGAGTCCTAGGCAGCGGATCTGTTCAACAGGGATCAGTGGAATATTATAAAACTTAACATTTAAAAATCCTAATTCGTTTTAGAATTTAATGCTTTCGAAGGGTACATATTTATAAATAATACCTTATTTTTACAATGTTTGATAAATGTCATGTCCATTAAAGTATTACCGTCTTATAAGACTATTACGAATAATGCTTATTTACATAATATAATTACTATTTCCTTATATTTATCTTACATGAATAAATTAATCTATCTGGAACCTTTTTTTTTCTTTCTTCTTTGAAAGGATTTTTCTTCGCTATCGAAGTTTCCTTCAACCAAACTCTTCCCTCAGCCGGTTCCTCCATCCCTCTCTATCTAATGCTTCTTCTTCCGTTAATCCTCGGCCAGCCATACTTTCCGCCACAACATCTCTCCACCTGATGCGAGGTATACCTCTCCTTCTCCTCCCCTCCGCTTCTCATTCAAAAGCAATTTTGGGGATTCTTCTATTCTCCATTCTTTTAATATGGCCGAACCATCTCAGTCTCCTTCCCTCCATTTCCTCCTGAATATTCCTCTTAACTTCCATTATTTCTCTTATGATCTCATTCTGGATTCGTTGAATCCTTGAGATTCCTGCTGATCTCCTCCAAAAATCCATCTCCACAGCCAGAAATCTTTTGCCTTGCATTTTTTCTAGTGGCCATGTTTCTGAGCTGTATAGCATTATACTTTCTACCAGGGCCTTATATATTCTTTTTTTGACATTGGTACATATGTTGGCACTCCAGAGGACTGAATTTAACATTCCGATAGCCTTACGTCCATCTGTTATTCCTTTTTTCACTTCTTCAGTCGCTCTCCCATTGATTTCGAGAATAGTGCCTAGGTAACAGAATTGGTTGACCCTACTTAACTTTGTTAGAACTGGGTCACTTACCTCATCGTTTTCTGTTGACATATATTTTGTCTTTTCATAGTTTATCTTTAGGCCCCACCCCTCATACTGTTCGGTTAATTTTCTAAACATGAATGCAATATCAAATTCATCTTGTGCAATGATTACCTGGTCATCAGCATATAGTAATAGATGTGTACTGAAATAGATGTGTATTTTTCATTGGGATTCCCATTTTGCAGCATCTTTGTGACCTATTCTCTAGACATCTATCAACATACATCTTAAACAGAGTCGGAGACATGCAAAATCCTTGAAAAAGGCCTTTATTGTTTCCAAACTCTCCTGATATCAGTGAGCCAATTTTTACTTTGGATTTGTTTTCCCTATAAATTTCCTTTATCACTCTCACTAAATCAGAGTTAATATTGGATTGTTCAAGTGACTCCCATAGTAATTTTCGTGGGACGCTGTCATAGGCTTTTTCAAGATCTATGAAAATCATATCTAATCTCTTCGATTTTTCCGTCTGCTTTTCTAAAATCTGTCTTAATGTAAATATGTGGTCAATGCAGGATCTCCCTGCTGTAAAACCACATTGCTCTTCGGTTTGAGCAAATTCGTTCTCTAACATGCTCTTGATCGTTCTGACTAGTAGTTTTTTCGTTCTTCGGCACCTTTTTTTTTTAATCTTGCATAAACTCTAGAGATGAAATAGGTGAATTTTATAAAAATAAACGAAAAAAAAAAAATAACAATACAAATTAAAATAGTTTAAATTTCAATTAAGAAACAATCATAAAGCTAATCAATATAAACATGAGCACAAGAAATACAAAAAAGTATAAAGTAAGAAATACATATTTAAAAATATCATAAATACATATTATTAATAATATATTTAATTTAGGAGTTTTTTGTGGCTTTAATTATTCAGTTTTTATTTTATTAATTATGTACGCATCAGAAGCTTTAATATGAAATCCGCTGAAACAGTAGAATAAAAAAAACATGTTTTAATAACATATTTAATTGACTAATTACACTTTTTTATTGTTATTTTTTAATTGATTTATCTGATGGTAATTTATTTTTTATTTGAAGAAAAAAAAAATATTTTCACAGTAGGGCATTCCTAAAGAGCCTCAATGAAAGACTGGACCGACTTAAAGAGGACACTCATGGTAAACTAGGTCTGGTTTAGGAATCCTGCTGACCTCTTTGTAAGATGGCCGTCCCTCTCTGAGATCTTATTCATGATCAACTATTTCTACTTTTAGAAAACAATTTCTCAATACTCATCCGAGAAAAAAAATAATATTCTTTTGTTCTTTAGACTGTACAATCAATGTTACCACCTTGTAATGTCGAAATTAATACGACATTTTTTAAAAATACACAAAAAAAGCCAAATGATATAGTTATGTTTTAATACGATTGTTTTATGATTATTAAACTAAAATTAAGTAAAAATATAAATATTTAAAAAAGAAAAAAAATTATGATCCTATTGAAGAGGAAAATTTAACGATCTGCTCGTATATTCGTGAGTTACTTGTTTATAAAACACTCAATTTCTCCCTAACAGCGAAAACAATAGATCTTTAATCTACTGCTTTTCCCAATTTGCATTTTAGAATTAAAAGGTTCAGATTACTTAAATTAATATCCAAATCAAATTAACAATCAATGATTATTCGAAACAAACAAAATTTAGAGATGATAGGGGTTTCTAACGTGATTTTTTTCATTCAAACCAACATAGCCCATAAACGGTAGCACCTAGTTACAAATGTTATGTGTTAACAAAAAATATTTTCTATTGAATTTCTGATTAAGAAACTGTCTGCAAATTTTCGACCCGAGCAAAACCTACAGAGATAGTGCGTGTTAAATGTTACATTTTTGAGAGTGAAAAAAATTTAGACATCCACAAAAAAAAAAAGAAGTCATATCCATGCCAAAAATTGTTTTCATTTTTTATATCAACAGCTGATTTAAATCATTAATATTTGCTTATGTGTAAGAAATAATCTTTACTCTGTCGGTCAGAACAAGCACTGTCACTTAAAGGTAACATAAATTTGTTTTAAATGTTACCCTTATCCACCTGTATGATACCTTCCTAGGAACTTTTGCTGATGACACTGTTATCCTTTCATCGCATTCAGATAAGAAGATTGGTGCAAATAATCTGTCTCTGTTCGTCAGAACAAGCACTGTCACTTAAAGGTAACATAAATTTGTTTTAAATGTTACCCTTATCCACCTGTATTAGTGAGGGATGCGAGAATCATCGGGATATAAAACAAAGGGCGTATTAATGTAAAATGTGGGTATACAAAATTATAATTTAATCTACAAAATTGATCGTCTTTTTTTTTTTTTTTTTTTTTTTTTTTTTTATTTTGACTTTTGTTTTCGAGGTAAATATCTCTAAAATATTGGGCTAAAATAATTGATACGTTATCTATAAACTGTTATAACAAAAATTTTTTTTTTTTTTTTATATGCATTTATTGATATTTACAACTGTACAAAATAATATACAACAAGTAAATGTGTTGACAGTGAATACAATAGCATGTATATAACTTGTGAAGAACTACTCACTAGTAGCACTTCAATAAAACCTACACTAAAAGGTCTCTAGGCCATCTTCTTTTCAGACACCTCGGAGGATTATCAGGGATGGAGAAGGAAGCAAGTTGAGAGACTAGTGGATTGGAGTGGTTATGGAGCTTACTATGGAAGGATAAGTATCTGGTTTGGACTAGATCAGAAACATATAGAACATTAAGATCTTTATGGATTAGTTTATTGGTCACAAAGTAAGGAGCATTGAGGATTTTTCGAAGGATTTTGGATTGTAAGGATTGGATACGAGATGAATTGGATGGTTTAGTAGAGCCCCAAAGCTAAACTCCGTACGTCCAAATAGGTCTAATCACAGTCATGTATATAAGTCTTTTGTAATAAATTGGGAGCTTTGAACGTTTGTCTAGTAAATGTTGAAGTAGTCTGAAACGACGGGCTGTTTCTTGTCGTTTTAGTCTTGTATGTGGATTCCAAGCTAGTCGTTTGCCCAAGTGGAGTCCTAGGTAGCGTATCTGTTCAACAGGGATTAGTGGAATATCATTAAAGGATACTGTAGGATAGGAGGTAGTAGGTTTACGACGAAGGGTAAAGGTTATTTGGTGGGATTTGTTTGGATTTATTTTTATTCTCCATTTTTTACACCATTCTTGAAGGTTTAGGATATGGGATTGGAGTGTTTGAGAGGCAATGAAGGGAAACAAAATTTAAAACACTTTTTTAAATATGCAGATCATGTTATATCTCCAATATTAAATTTCATTTGTGTTAAATCTCTCTTCAATTCTTAAAGTGCGGTATAATAATAAAACCTTTATTAGGATTTGATTGCTGTCCTGTTAACCTGATATATAAAAAAATTACTTGTCATTTTTTTTTTCGAACTTGTACTATTCCTTACTAACTGTATTAGTTTTGAAAAGGGTCCTTAATATTCTAAGCCATTCGTTGGGCCATAACAAACGTTTTCTGAAGGAGTTGGGTCTCAAAAGAAAAAGGACAAAAGAATGACATAAAACTAAGCGACACAGAGAAGAAAAAATCAGCTCACAGTAAAAATACATTATGCCGAACACGAACATAGATTTACTGACGCCATAAAAATACCAACAGACCACTGAACTCAAAGGTTGTAAAAAGGTTCCGGTATTAAAAGAAGAATACATACTTCTCTAGGCTATAGAAATAAACATTATTTGGAAATATATTGACAGGCAGAAAATTTCAGGCACATTGATTTTTTAATTTTCTCGGCTAAAAATTTCACTATTTTAGATGTTTGTTTTTACAAACTTCAACCAGGGCATATGAAAAGGATTATCAAAAATATTGATTAAATAAAAGTAATCAATTTAAAAAAAAAAAAATTATATTTACAAAATTTTAAAGCGATGCGATTTACTAGTTTTAAATCAGGCATATCTTTCAAGATTTTTTTTTCAAAATCACATTAGACGTATAATCCATCGAATGAAGACGTAGTGAAGGCAAGGCGTGGATAAAAATCTTATTAATTTCAAATTTCATAAATTTAGAATTGCTAGTTAAAATTTTTTAAATATAGCTATACTTTATGTAATATTTTAAATTATCCTAGTACTTTTCATATGCCCTAGTTAAAGTATATAGAGAAGTAAACGCCTAAAAAAGAACGGAACTTTTAATTAAGATTGATGCATTCATCTTCAGTTCTAAAACATACAAAATTTTCAACACATCAGCTCTACGTTACATTGATTACATATTGACTGAAGATGAATGTTAATCATTCGAAACTAGTATTCCAATAGAAGTGGCAATTAATTCATCAATCCTAATTGTATTGAGCCTTCTATACCATCATGCGATGAAACTTTTAGCCGAGAAAATGAAGGAAATCAATTGGATGATTCAATGAGAAACTGTTACATATCACACAATCCACGAAAATGAAACAACTTTATTCTTTGTTAAATACATGCTTCCTCAGCTGTCGATTAACTCTTATGTTATTTTTTTTTACTATTATATTTATTATTAATGTAGTAACTGTTAATGAATTTCTTTATAAAATATAAATAAAAAACCGGGGCTTTGTTACAGTTACATATTAGAGGGTGATCAAAATTTAAAATACCTCAACCAAATTGATAGAATAGACCGATTTATCGGGGAAATCATATTAAAAAGCTATTGTTTTAAATTTTAATCACTCTTAAAATAAATTATGTTTCCATAATTTTTACAGCTTTCAGATTTCTAATTTCCCTATTACGTTTTCGAATTATTGGGGGTGTTATTCTAATCCGAAATTACAATTAACCCATGACCTTTTTTTAAAAAAAAGAAATTGTCGTTATTAAAAAAATATGTAGGTAGGTCCAGATACTACACATTAACATTATTGTAACTATCATAATATTAAACAACGCAGTTATAAATTATGATATATAGCCTATAAACTGATAGCAGAGGTAATTTGCTGATATATGACTTTACTAAACCCACATGCACGATACCAGCCCGCATTTCCTAGAAAGGGTTGCCTCTCGCGCCCTCTCGCAGAGAGAATGAAAGCCTTTGACGAAGCACAAAGATTTTCGTTTCATTTGTTTGAAGAAATATGAATTAGAACATGCGTTCAAAGCTCCCAATAAATTACAAATGACTTATTTACATGACAGTAATTAGACTCATTTAGACTTACGGGGTTGAGGTTTAGTGCTTAACTAAACCTTCCAATTCATCTCATATCCAATCCTCACAATCCAAAATGCTTCGTAAAATCCTCAATGCTCCTTATTATTTCACCAATAAACTTATCCATAAAGACCTTAATGTTCCATATGTTGCAGATTTTCACAAACAAGATACCTATCCTTTTATAGTAAAGCCCATTCCCACTTGAATCCACTAGTCTCCCAACTTGCCTCACACTCCATTGCCGATAATCCTCCGGGGAGTCTGAAAAGAAGATAGCTACTAGTGAGTAGTTATTGAAATGTCACAGTAACCGTTTACCTCATAATTACTTGTATATAATGTATACAGTTGTAAATATCAATAAATAGTTTGTTTTGTTTTTTAATTGTATACCATTATATTAGATTATTTAAGATTGAAATTTTATTTTTGAAAGAAATTTCATTCGGCCTCAATGCACATCTACTCTGTGAGAAATTAGGGATCATGACTCTTCCAGATCATCGATAGGCAACCCCGTCCCGCCGGCGGACCCTGTAGCTCCCGGCGAACAGAAAAAAACTTGGACGAGGGATGATCAGCCGTTGAGACCGACAAAAAGGTAACGGTAAGGAGCAAAAGTGGGTCGTACGGATGAGAGTTTAATCTATTAGTCGTTACCGAGGCTCCGATACCGTATGAACACGTACGCGTAGGTACGGAAACCGCTCTGGGATCTTCGGTTTCTCAGGGAAGACCCTCGCCTAAAAGAAACTGCTGTGTCGATGGAACAGATCGTGTCAAAGCAAACCTAATAATAATGGGGTGACGGTGTTAAAAGTTACGGTACATGCGGTTCTTGAGCAATTAAGCGCTGTTGGGCACACAGATGGATAGGTCACGCCATTTTAGGAAGATCTAGTAATGCTCTGTTAATAACTCTATAGCTACCTATTTACTGGAAGGCTTTACCTTTAGATGGTCTAAAAGCCGATTATGCCACGAAATTAATGCTATCAATATCTCAAAATTACTGAAGACTTTCAAATACTCAAGTCTTATTGCCATCGCATTAAATAAACTAATTCGGCTGTTAAAAATAAGTTTTTTCTACATCACATTAAAAACTATTTTGTATAGTGTTCTGGAAGGTAGATATTTCTACATTTAGTAGCTCTTCATTGGTCACCCTTTAATTACAAACCAGAGTTGATATAATTGTCACTAGATAATGTTTTTCAAATTAACTGTATAAAAATACATTAGTTTTATTTTTATATGTCCGTATGTTAGCCAAATTTTACATAGATAACGAAAAAGAATTTTGTTTATTACTGTTATTAGTCTACTTACTTTAAACTAAAATAAAAGTATTAAAATTTACCAACTCTGAAATTAAAAAATATACATAATCTATAACTGAAATTCCTTCACGTCAAATTTATATATGTTGTTCGAAAATAATTGTTTTGATTTAAGAGGAACCTTCCTCCATTTAAGGAATTCTTGATAAAATTTAGCTATGAATAGTTTAAAGAATTACGAATTCTAAATAAATTTTATTCATTTAGAAACCCAACTCATCCTGATACTATCCTCACAACAAATCCAGATGGCATCAGCGTGTTATCAGTCGGTGATCTATTTGCTACATCTCAGACACTTCAGTCACATATCACTTCCCTTAAATAATGGTTTCGTAACTGGAAAGTTAAGATAAAACAGCGAATCTCAGCAAATAACCTTCACACTGCTTCAAAACCTACCTCTTCATGTGATCCTGTATCCTTCAATGGAGACAGTTAATTAATATTGTACAGATACATACATAATATTTTTGATTTTATCCAGACAAAAGACATCTGGAATCCAGATTCAAGATTGAAAAGACAAGAAGTAGCACATAGATTTCGACTGTTCTAGCACTTACTTGACAAATGTTCTAATCCACCAATTCATTACAAAACCTTATCTAGATGACCATTATCAGACATATTTGAACTTACGGTATAGAGCTATGGCGATCCACCAAACCATCAAATTCTTCCCACTTTCAATCACTGCAATCCAAAATCCTTAATGCTCCTTACTGTACCACAAATGAACTGATCCAGAATGACCTTAATATACCATATGTTGCTGATTTGGAATGATCCAGATACCTTTCCTTTCACAATAAACTAAATATTCAGCCAAATCCACTTGTTTCTCAACTTGCTTCTCATTCCTGGCAATTTTCCGATGCGCCTGAAAATAAGATGGTCTAAGGATCTTTTTCTAATATAAAAATTTCATTGGAGTGCTATGAATGGGTAGTTCCTCTACAGGTTTTTTGTCATGTCAGTATAATCACTTGAGGTATATCTTTTGTACAGTTGTAAATTCCAATAAATAAATTAAAAGATAATTATTTATTTAATTAAGATCATTAGGTTTGTTTTGGAAAACCTGAAGTGTCTTAGCGTTTTTTATCTTTACACTTAGTTAAAATGGCTCTTCTAGCCCATATGTTGACAATATTTGCTAGAGGTGTCCCATTATCATGCTGTTAAAAATCATCAAACTTTCTATACCTACAATCTCCAAAATTTTCTTTCAGCCGGAGGCTAGTTAAACTAGCTAACCGGGAAATTATTTTGTTAAAATTGAAATTAACTATTTTTGTTCAAATTTAATTCATCAATGCCAATTAATCTGATCAGTAATTATTAATATATATGTATATGTTATTTTCTTTCTTCAGCCAAATGTCTTTTATTTATATCCTTATGTACTTTATTCCTCTTTCTTTCTTTTATTATTTTTTTATCAATATTTGTAAGCATACAGACATTTGTTTTCTCTTTTTTACTATTCAAGTGTCATAAACATAACATCCTGCTAGTTATAATCTTTTTTCTGAACTTTTATTATTCTTTGTGAACATTATATTCCAAAAAAAAAATTATTTTATTCTACTGTATCTTTGGCTTTCAGGTACGGAAGTGACCTAGTTCTAGTCGAATCTTATGGAGAAAACAACTTCACTGCTTCTTTGGCCCTGCGGCAGTTGAGTCCTGCCGATAGGAGGGCACAGCACTATTGGCTAGGGCTGGCCTCCCTGGATGACCTCAGGACCAACACGCTTGAGTCTGCAGCTGGTCTTCTTGTATCACAATATGCAGGTAAATACCATACCAAGTAGCCCCTAGATATTCTCAAATTCAAAATTTAAATCACTCACTCTGTCCTCTTTTTTTGTTTTATAGGTTTTTGGTCCATGGACCAACCTGACTCCAGCTATGGAGAGTGTGTTGATGTTACTGTGACAGATGAACAACAATCATGGGAGCTACAGACCTGTGAAACTCTTCTTCCTTTCCTTTGTCGAGCTAATGCCTGTCCTTCTGGTAAAGAATAATTTTTTTTAATCTTGTTAGATCCATAATCTATACTCCATAAATACACTAAAGTTTTATTAAAATAACCATGTGCCTATTTAGAACATATTTATCCAAGGACTAAAGTTTCACAATATTTTTAAAATTATAGATACTGTTGCAATATATAGAAAACTTCTTAAAATAAAATATAACTAATAATAAATATAAATATTTTTTATCAGAAGCATGCCATTGAAATTCAATTTACTATTTTATATAATGCAGGCAGGTTGTTATTTGAGATATTTTTAAATCATGTGGAAGAGTGGGAGGAACTTTTTATTCCAACCAAAACTTATAGAGTTAAATAAAATACATTTTAAATGATATTCCAATTTGAAAAATATGCTTCCATTTTCTTTATTATAACCTCTTGTGGTGGACCTATTTATCCAGTTCTAACCAGTGTTCTGTAATTATAGCAGGCCAAAGAAAAATAAAGGAAGTAATAATATATACTACCATATGCCTTTATAATCAAAATCTAGAAACCATAATTCCTGCTCATGGAAGTAGGAATATTTATGTTCAAGTGTAGAGTTTTAGGAAGATAAAGAAAAGCATATTGTTATCAAACAAATTAAGTAAGCAGGTTCGAAAGAAGTTGAAAAGGCAGTAATGGAGATTAATCTGCAACAAACTGCAAAAGTCAATGTATGCCCTTCCATTTCAATCCAAGCAGAGAGATGGACTGCCTCCTTATATCACTACCACCTAAAGTCATAATGCTGTTGCATGATCATGAGCCTAACTTTAATAATTGCATAGTTTAGTTTAAACAAAGATCAGATCATTGGAAAGTTCTTAACTACTGGAAAAAAAACTTTTAAATAAGAACATTATTTTACAATAATCATAGAATAAGAAATGCAACTATTGCATAAATGAACAACATTAAAAGTAAGAAACAGCTGTTATATCCCGAACAGTTTGGTTTGGAAAGAAACCATCCATCAGCTAGTAAAATAATATTTAATTAAAAAAATAAATAAAATAGAATATAGATAAATTCAAATAATTTATGCTATCAAAACAAAAAATTAATCTAACAATTCATTTGGAGTTTGAACAGTAGAAGTTGTTCAGCTGCATCTGTCAATGTCCAACCCACTTATGGAATCAATTGTTCTCTGATCCACTTTGTAAATGTCATTTGTTACTTGTTGAACAGCTGACTATAATTTCTTTATCAATTCTTAAGAACTTCATCTTTGCCAATCAAGATACCCACTCAGGGTAGTCGAAACACAGCTGTTTTTAATGATGTAATAACATATTTGACAGTAGTAAGGACCCAGATATCTCAAACCCCTTCTCCTGAATCTCTTTGCTACTAGCTATGTTTATGACCTTTTTTTTAATTCCATGACCAATGAAGAAAACATTGCTTTTTCAGGATCGTTTCATTGTTCGAACGGACAGTGTGTGAATGGAGCATTTAAGTGTGACAAGCAAAACGACTGTGGTGATTGGTCTGATGAAATCGACTGCCCTTCAAACTGTAACTACTATATGGCCAGCAGCGGTGATGTTGTCGAGAGCCCTAACTACCCACAGAAATATGAAGCACTGATGAACTGTAAATGGACTCTCGAAGGTCCTCATGGACATAATATTTTACTACAGGTAAAGAAACTTATCTACTAATTTTTTCACATGATAATTTTGGCATCTCTATTTTGTAATTAATTTATATATATATTTATTTCAGTTTCAAGAATTTGAAACCGAAAAGTCTTTTGATACTGTACAAATTCTTGTGGGTGGAAGAACGGAAGAGAAGTCTGTAAACCTGGCGACTCTTTCAGGAAAACCAGAAATTTCCAATACTTCATTTGTATCTGCTTCAAATTTCATGATAATCAAATTCAGTACTGATGCTTCAGTCGAGAAGAAAGGTTTTAGGTAAATTTAAATTTCATGTCAACATTAACAAGGAGTGGCATCTTTACCACTTCTGAATTATTGCTTTAAAAATATTTTAGATAATTTAAATATTTTTTAAAATATTACATTTAATATATCAATTTCACAATATTTTTT
The DNA here is from genome assembly GCA_003667255.2 of Euschistus heros. Taxonomy (NCBI): domain Eukaryota; kingdom Metazoa; phylum Arthropoda; class Insecta; order Hemiptera; family Pentatomidae; genus Euschistus; species Euschistus heros. Next base: position 198,435 of record RCWM02000328.1, on the reverse strand, counting down.
TTTTTTTTCAATACAGAGCTTCTTGGAAAACTGAACCACAGCTTTGTGGTGGAAACTTAAGAGCTACAACCCAACCACAAACCATTACCTCACCTGGCTATCCGAAAAAATATCCTGGTGGTCTTGAATGTCTCTACATAGTTACTGCACAGCCTGGAAGAATTATAACCTTAGAAGTGAGTCACTTGTGGTATTAAAGTAAAATTATTACAGCTTAAATTAATCGTTTTAATTATTTTTGGTACCAGAAGCTTTGTATCTTTTTTTTTTTTTTTAAGATTAAAAACCAAAAATTGTAATTCACTATTTTAAATTACAAAATCACCCGATCAGTATTATTTTTATAGATAATTACCCCATACTATTATCTTCATTCTTTAGTTTAAAAAATACAATTGTTTGCATTTACATATCCCTTTTTTTAAATAACAATTTTATTTTTTTACAGATTGAAGATTTAGATCTTGAATTAGGAAGAGATTACATTTTGATTCGTGATGGTGACACACCAAAAAGCCGTCCTGTTGGCAGGCTCACCGGCCAGAGGGAATCGAACCCAAGACTTGTAATGTCAACTGGAAATCAACTATATCTCTACTTCAAAACAAGTCTTGGCGATTCAAGAAAAGGCTTCAAAATCAGATACTCTCAAGGTACCATAATGATTTTACAATATCATTTGATAATTATATATTTCTAAAATGATGTTTTCTTTATGTAAAATATGGTCACATGATAAAATACTATACAAAACAAGTATTTATAATATTTTAGAATTTGTTTTCATAGATTTCATTCTTTAATATTCCGTGATACTGATAAGGTTTAAACAATTGAAACTTTTCATTTTGGTCTTTGATTCTTTGGAAATAATAAATTTTGATAGTTTAAATAATTTTGGTGTTATAAGATAGTTTGGGAACATCTGAAACTTACTATTCCTGACCATTCTGTATTCTGGACTAACATTTAGATACCAGAGTATATGGAAAGTTTTTTTTGTTTTAACAAAAAAAAAAAAAAAATTAAAAAATGCTAACATAGCAACTTCACTCATGTCAATTTTTTCAATCTTTGTATATTATTCCCTTCTATGTTAATTTCGTTATTTATTATAATATTCTTATAATATGTCAATTCTAATATTTTTTTTTTAATTTTTGAAAAGGTTGTCGTGCCACAATAGTCGCAAGCAATGGAACATTGACCTCTCCAGCCTTTGGTCTGTCCAACTATCCCAGCAATCAAGACTGCCTATTAAGACTACGCAGTCCTTCAAGAGCACCGATTTCTCTACGTTTTGATTCCATGCTTGTTCATCCTTCTGACAGTGTGCAAATCTTTGATGGTGTCACAACATCTGGTTTGAGACTTCACCCAGGAAATGGATTTTCTGGAAACTCTGTACCTCGTATAACATTAACAGCTTCAAGTGGTGATATGCTTGTAAGGTTTACCACAGATGCACTTCATAATTCCAAAGGATGGCATGCCACATTTTCTGCAGGTTCATATAAATATTTATAGTCTAAATAAACCATTTTTTAATTTTATTTTATTATTATTAACATATTCGAAAATATTTTTAAGATTGTCCTGTACTGAGACCTGGAGAAGGTGCTTTAGCTTCAAGTAGAGAAACTGCTTTCGGAACTGTAGTTACATTCACTTGCCCCATTGGTCAAGAGTTTGCTACTGGTAAACCTAGGATTACAACAGAATGTCTGCCAGGTGGCAACTGGTCTGTGTCATATATACCAAGATGTCAAGGTAAAATTAATAATAATATTAGCCTTTATTTAAATATTAAACAATGTTGTAAATTATAGATTTGAAATTTATAATGAATTTTTTTCAATCATTATTAACCTATTTTCAGAGGTATATTGTGGACCAGTGCCTCAAATTGACAATGGTTTTTCGATTGGATCTACCAATGTTACCTTCAAAGGTGAAGCTATGTACCAATGCTATGCAGGTTTCGCATTTCTATCTGGAAGGCCTATTGAAAAAGTTTCTTGTCTAGCTGACGGTCGGTGGGAAAGGTTACCAGCTTGTTTAGGTAATTAAAAAAAAAAAAAAAAGATTGTCCAAAAACGTTTATTCTATCGAAAATTTTATTTACAAAAATTGGAAAGAATTTTAAATATTGATTTGTTTTTATGTAAATTGCAGCATCTCAATGTCCACCTTTGCCAGAAACACCTCATGCCAATGCAACAATTTTAAATGGTGGTGGCAGAAGTTATGGTACTATTGTAAGATTTGAATGTGAGCCAGGTTACACAAGAAATGGTCACCCAGTGATTTTGTGTATGAGTAATGGAACATGGTCCAGTGAAGTTCCTGTTTGTTCAAGTAAATATCCCTATAATTAATATTTATTATATTTAAATAAATACTTGGTTATGGTTTAAAATTAGGACCAATATCTCTAGTAACAGATATTAGAATGAAAATAGGCTATAATGTAATGAGAACAAGATTGTTGTCCCACGATTCTTCATGTTAAGAGTAACCATAGTGACAATAGATTTAGTAACCTTGTCTTTTTGAAGAGATTTTGAATCAAAGACTGATTCCTTTTGTTTTAGGATCGCAATGCCCTATTATACCTGAAATATCAAATGGATTTGTGCTTGATACCACCAGAAGTTACTTTTATGGTGATGAAGGAAGAATCCAATGTCATCGAGGTTTTAAACTGATTGGTTCAAGTGTCATCAGATGTGGTCCGAATCAGGAATTCCTTAATCTTCCCAGATGCGAAGGTAAATTAATTGAATGTCAAAAATAGATTTTAAATTTAGCCATTTCTGACATCACTTAATAATTTGTATTTATTTAAATATAGATATTAATGAATGTGCAAGCAGCCAATGTGATCAAGCTTCGACAGAATGTGTAAACACAGCTGGTAGTTTTCACTGTAAGTGTCGTACTGGTTTTGTCGGTAGCATGGAATGTCGACCAGTCGGTGATCTAGGTTTTACTACAGGAGGTATTCCTGATGAGGCAATAACAGTGTCTGGTTTGGAAGCGGGATATAGTAAAGATGTTAGTGTCATTATTATTATAATTATTGTCACATTGTAAAACAAATCAATTCTTTGATTGTACATATCTATTTTTTTTTAATGTTAGATGGTAAGGCTCAACAGCAGACTAGGATGGTGCGGTAACAGCTTAGAACCAGGTGGCAACTGGGTACTCGTTGATCTACGAGCACCAACTGTCATTCGAGGTTTTAGAACTCAGAGCACTCCAAGACCTGATGGTTCCATTGCTTTCACTTCAGCCATCAGAATACAAGTAAATTATTTATCTTATTGTTTCCTTTTTTTTTTCCTACTGAACGTTGCAATTTATTTATTTGCATCTTATTTATCTTAAAATATCTTATTTTATTTTAGTACACAAATAACTTAACTGATGTAATGAAAGATTATACCAATCCTGATGGGACACCTGTAGAGTTCAGAATTTTAAGCCCAAGCTTATCTGTTTTGAATCTTCCAGTTCCCATTGAAGCACAGTATATTAAATTTAAAATTCAGGTAAGCTAAATTAAATTTTATATTTTTAAAACAAAGGTTTTATGGAAACATTTTTAAACTCATTTAATAATTTAAATTTGTTTTTTTATTATTTTAAAGGACTATGTTGTCGCTCCTTGTATGCGTTTAGAAGTTATGGGATGTACAAGGCTTGAATGTACTGATATCAATGAGTGCGCTGAGAACAATGGTGGTTGTGATCAAAAATGTATTAATAGGTATGAAACAGTCTTTTTAGAATTTTATTTTAATTCAAAATAAATGAAACTTTATGAAATTATTAATTATAATTATTTGTTTTGAACAGCCCAGGAAACTATTCTTGTGTATGCAATGTGGGCTATGAATTATATCTGAAAAATGGCACTGCAGGATTTACTATTGACAAATCAGAATCAGGAGAAAGAGATGGTGATATTTTCCAAAGGAATAAAACTTGTGTTCCTGTTATGTGCCCAGCCTTAGAACCACCAGAAAATGGAATGATTTTATCAACTAAAGTAAGAAACAAGTCCTCATTTGATTTAATTTTAGACTAACATTTACATTCATTAATAATTAAATATCTAAAATTATGATAGATTCTGAATTTAACAATAACTAGATTAAACCATAGTCCATTAATGTATTAATATATCTTTTAGGAAAAATATCACTTCATGGATCTAGTCAGTTTTCAATGCAAATTTGGATACGTCATGGTAGGCTCCGCCTCTCTTCTTTGTACTTCTGGAGGAGCTTGGAACGGAACTGTACCAGAATGTCAACGTATGTATTAAAATTTTCTTTGTATTATGATTTGAGTTTATTATTTTTTAATTCATTTTCTTTGTTAGTTCTTGTTTTCTTCTTCTTTTTTTTTTACATGGATGTGTCTTTTGGCTGGCGGCCTATAGTTTTTTTGTTTTTTTTTTATAATATAAAGTGTCGTCCTGGTAACCTAGAGTTGTAAATTTTTTTCACCCTCAAAAATATAACATTTTGGCCCGCTCATGTTCTGTTGGTGTTGCTTGGATCAAATATTTGATAACTGTTTCCTTATACGAAATTTAATGAAGAATATTTTTAGTTATATAACATTTGCCACTAGGACTAACCATTAAGGAGCTATATTGGTTTGAATGAAAAAAAGACACGTTTTGCCTACATTTTATAAGTGTAGGGGCTTTTATTACATACTCTAATTCTGTTAGTGTTGCTCTGATCGAAAAATTTGCTGTTTCCTTATCAGAAGCAGTAGATTATAGATAGACATATCCATGATCTATTGTTTTTCCCAGTCAGGGAGAAATTGAGTTTATATATATATATATATATATATATATATATATATATATATATATATATATATATATATATTTATAAGGCTTATATTTACAACAATATTAATACCAATTCAGTGAAATCTTGATAATCCTGCTTATATAATTGTTTTTTGTTTCTTTGCCCTTCCTTTATAAATATTATCAAAAACGCACCCCTATAAACTTTTTAGAGCTTAATAATCATGGTCACTATTAGTTTAGTCTTCATAGGTGGAACAAATTTAGCCGATCATTTCTCTCTCAGATGAGAATTGCAAATTTTCCTTGCTTGTGCCTAAAAAACCGATTGTTAATATGCTTATTGATGGGAGTTAAATCCACTTCATAATTGTTTAAAATATGCAAAAATTCAGAAGAAAATTGTTGAGTAAAGTTAGTGAAGTCAGCATTCTTTCAACCAAGGGGCTACTGAATGTACTGGGATAATAAAACACCTTATTATTAAAATTGCACCATATATATCACTAAAAAAAAGAAATTATGTAAATTTTTTTTTTTCCATAGATGCTCAGTGTGTATCATTAGGAGATAACAAAAATGAAGGGTTGGAAATCGTGAGGTTGAATAAAGAATCTAAGCTAGTACCATTCCAGCAGAATGTCACAGTCCAATGTAATAGTCCAGGAAGGCAACTGAGAAGGACAGCAACATCTTCATTTAGACAGTGTGTTTATGACCCTAAAATGGTAAGTGAAATCATTTTATAAATAATTATTGGTTATAATACAAATAATTTTTATTGTATTTTCATATAAACCTGTTCAATTTATATATATTTTCATTTATTTTACTTTTATAGGGAGTACCTGATTATTGGCTCTCCGGAGCCCTTCCTGCATGTCCTCGTGTAGACTGTGGAAAGCCTGTTCCTACTCCAGGAGCCGAATATGGTAATTACCTCGATACAAGATACCAGTCATCATTCTTCTTTGGATGTCAAGATACTTTCAAACTTGCTGGGCAAACTGACAGGCATGATAATGTTGTACGTTGTCAAAGTAATGGTATTTGGGACTTTGGAGATCTACGATGCGAAGGTCCTGTATGTCAAGACCCTGGCAGGCCGATAGATGGCTACCAGGTTGCCAACAGCTATGAACAGGTTAATTTATTTTTATTTTATTTAAGTATTATATTAACTTATTGAGTGATCCTTTTAACTGTAAAAATGAAAGCTGAACTGAAATCAGATAAATGGGTAAGATTATTAAATTAGGCAATGTTTTGAACATAAATTAAAATAAAATATCTCTTTTATAATAATACATATGTTTCTTAAATGTACTTTTTATCAACAACAATTCCTCAGTAGTCCAAAATTATATTTATTTTTTATTTTATCTAAAGTATCTATATACTTTGGTGAATACTTTGTTTGTTTATTTACTAAATTTTACTTTGTCACTCATAAACTCAACATTTTTTAATTCATAAAATAAAATAAATAAAATTTCAGTAAATAACTTTAGATGAACAAATATATTTTTATTTTATTTGTGAGTTTATTTTCTTACATGTTCTTTTAAATTAAAGGGCTCTGAAGTTCAATTTGGTTGCACTAGACCAGGTTATATTTTGATCAATCCTCGCCCCATCACATGCATACGAGAACCCGAGTGCACAGTAGTCAAGCCTCTTGGTTTAACTTCTGGAAAAATTCCTGATTCAGCTATCAATTCAACTTCTGAAAGGTATTAAATTCTTATTCCATGTTAAAAATAAATTATGAACTTTTCATTTTTATCTATTTTTCTATTTTCCGATAATAATTATTGTAATATTTTATTACAGGCCAAACTATGAAGCAAAGAATATTCGGCTGAATTCAGTCACTGGTTGGTGTGGAAAACAAGAAACATTCACATATGTCAGTGTTGATTTAGGGCAGGTTTATCGAGTCAAGGTATGCAATAAATGCTGTATTATTATAACATGTTTATTCATATTTTTATTTAAAATAAATACTATCCTAAATAATTATTTTTAAAAAAATAATCATAATAATTTTAGGCTATCCTTGTAAAAGGAGTCGTTACAAATGATATTGTTGGACGTCCAACCGAGATTAGGTTTTTCTACAAACAAGCTGAAAACGATAACTATGTTGTCTATTTCCCGAACTTCAATCTCACAATGCGTGACCCTGGAAACTATGGTGAACTTGCAATGATCACTCTACCAAAATATGTTTCTGCCAGATTTGTCATTTTAGGTATTGCTAAAAATTCGATTTTATAAAAATTGTTTTATTTATTTATTTTTTGTTTTTTCTTCTAAACATGTTAAATTTTCTAGGTATTGTTAGTTACATGGACAATGCTTGTTTGAAATTTGAGCTCATGGGTTGCGAAGAGCCTAAAAGGGCTCCTCTGCTTGGATTTGATTATGGCTACTCTCCATGTGTTGGTAAGTATATTGTTGTTGGGAAATAAATAATTTAAAATAAATGATATTTGTTAATGATCAGAAGTACAAATAGTTATTAAATTTGTATAGTATTATCATAGAAATCAGCTGTTATTATTTTATAATAATTTATTATATTTATTAAATCATTTTTATAATCTTATTTATAGATAATGAGCCACCAGTATTCCAAAATTGCCCTCCACATCCAATCATTGTTAGGAGAGGCCCACACGGTATAGAACCAGTTAATATAACCGAGCCTGTTGCCGTTGATAACAGTGGCTCTATTGCAAGATTAGAAGTCAAACCTCATGGATTTAAGACTCCAGTAACCACCTTCCAAGACATGGCTGTGAAGTATGTTGCTTATGACTTTGACGGGAATGTCGCCATTTGTGAAATTAATATCACTGTTACAGGTAATAAGTTTATCAATATTATATTGTGTTTTAAAATGTTTGCTATTTGGTGATCATTAATATTTTCTTATGAACTATACCTTTTAGTTAATGTAGAAGCTTATTGCATTTTTTGGAAGGACCTAGCTTGTTAAGTTTATCATTTTTCTTGTTTAAAATTAATTATTTAAAAAAATTACCCATTCATTTCAAATCTTGTATTCTTATTTATTTTTCATATATATATATATATATATATATATATATATATATATATATATATATATATATATATATATATATATATATATATATATTTTTTTTTCCTTTTATTTTTCAATTGATTGTTTTAATAACATACCAATTATTGTAATTATTATAATAAAACAAAGTAAAATATCCATATTTATATATTAATTATATTAATTCACCTGTAATAAGAAATTTTAAGGTTTTAAAATATTCATTGTCTCCATTCAGTAAAAAAGTATTGTCTTCATTGGATTCATTTAAACAAATGAAGGGTATTAGGCAAGAAGGGAGAATGTCCAAAAAATTGAAACTGAGAACTCATGCCACCAATGTTTTATGACTTATGGTGATCATAGAGGCAAGAAAGAGGATTGGCACATGTTTTGAAGTTTAGGAACCCTGTTCCCATTGATAAATAATATAGACTTTGTAATTTCTATTTTCAACTTTTTAAATGACTATGTTACCAGACTTTCTTCCTTCTAACCTAACACTCTTCAAACATATTTTTAATGTAATACGATATTAATCAACCTGTTTCTGTGGGTGATGTAAAACTTATTTTAATTTTTTTTTTTTTTTTTTTTTTTTTTTCATAGATGAAACCCCACCTCTTCTAAGCTGTCCTCAGAGTTATGTTATTGAATTGGTCGACAGACAAGATAGCTATGTTGTCAACTTCAATGAAACTAGAAGAAGAGTAAATGTTTCAGATGCGTCAGGAGAAGTTTCAGTAACATTTGTCCCTGATAAGGCAACAATACCTATTGGATCATTTGAAAATGTCACAGTTGTAGCTACAGACAAATACGGAAACAAAGCCATGTGTCATTTCCAGGTAATCTGAGTTTAAATTGGATTTATTGTAACCATTTATTTATTGATTTTATAAAATGGGAAATAATATTAAACTGATCATATAGCAGAGCATAAATGTTAAGTTAGAATATTGGTCATTTTTTTTTTTTTTTTCCTGATATTATTCATTGCCGTTTTTTAATTAGGATTATTTTTTTTAACATAATCCTGTTAGTATCTATATTTTTTTGTGAATTGCATAATTCACTGAACCAATTTTAATTAAAAAATCAGTCATTTATTAAATCTGAGAGTTACCATCTATTATTAATTATATAATCATTTTAAATTAACAATGAAGGGTCTTGGGTTCAGTACTTAGTTAAGGCTGAACTTTTTCTGAGTCAACTGTTGTGAAAGGAGCAGTTTTGGCCAGAATACTCGCTCAACCCCCAGGTTTTCCCCCAATTAAGGGAATCCACATAAATATAATAAAGATAACATTACTTCTAAAAAAATAAAAAAATAAAGTTTTATATTATTTTCTGAATTTAAATAGCGCCTTATTATCCACAAAGCTATTACTGTACTTATTTAGGTGCAACATTCTGTATTACATTTATTTTTAGTTATAACCTAATTTTTGATCATATAGTTTATTCTGACCAAAAACAATAATACTGTATAATATTTCAATAGGTGGCAGTACAGGCAACATCGTGTGTAGATTGGGAACTGAAGCCACCCGCTAATGGAGCTTTGAATTGTATTCCAGGAGAACGTGAAGCAGGATTACAATGTATTGCTACATGTAATCGAGGGTTCAGGTAAAAATATAGTTTTTAAAATGCCTCATGAGAATCTTATAAAATCATTTTTGTTATTTATTATTTTTAAACAATTAGATTTACCGACGGCGAGCCAGTAAAAACATACAGTTGCTCAAACAAAAGCCCATGGACTCCTAGTTCTGTTGTACCTGATTGCGTTTCTGAAGGTGATTATAAATTGTTTTAAACAATAATGTAGTAAAGTTTTTTTATATTAATAAATCTTTTAATTTATTTTATTTTATTTCTTCAGATACCCAACAAGCCGATTATAATGTCATTGCAACAATGACCTATAGAGCAAATGGAGCTGTCACCTCTGCTTGTCTGCCACAATATACAGATCTGATGTCTCAGTATTATGGTCAGATCAACACAATACTTAGCCAACGATGCTCTGCTGTTAATGTCAACATGAATGTTTCCTTTATCACAGCGGCGCCATCTTTACTTGATGACAATGTAGTCAAGGTATCTTACCCTATAAAACATTAAAATTAACATTAACCTACATTAAAAAAAAAAATTATGATGATATAATAAATAATTTAAATCAGTTATTAAAGCCTTATTTGTGTTTCAGGTTGATTTCACCCTAGTCATTATTCCAGCTGTTAAACAACCCCAACTGTATGACCTTTGTGGTTCAACTTTGAACCTCATTTTTGATCTCTCAGTACCTTATGCAAGTGCCGTTATTGAGCCACTCTTGAACATATCTGCAATTGGTAACCAGTGTCCTCCACTAAAGGCTCTATCTTCAACTATTTCAAGAGGTTTCACTTGTAATGTTGGAGAAGTACTCAACATGGATCCTAACCAAGTTCCCAGATGCTGTAAGTATTACATTCGTTTTAATAATCTGAATGAATAAGTACCATCTTCATACATAAATCAAAATGTTAGGATCTTCAATTAAAAAAATGAAATACCCTATAATAAATCAAATAAAAAAATTAATAATTATTAATCAATTCATTGCTCAAGAATTGAAAACATTTCATTTTTATAGTTGTAGTTTTTAAGAAGCTATAAATTATCATGGACAAATGTGTGAAAAAGAAAAATACACCAGGGTTGGAAGAATGATTGAAACGTTATAAAGATATTTTTCAACCTAGATGTGTTTTTCTTTTTCTCCAGACCACATCCTGGACTAACTTTTCCATAATTTCAATTTATTGTCAACTATATTATCTCTATATTAGAATTATCGTCTAATCATTATTCCTACCAAATACCATTTGAGTTTATGGGCATACTACTATTTCTTTAAACTGATGGTTACTCCCAAACTTAACTGAAAGAAGATATAGTTGCCTGTAGAATTCAACTATAGAAAAATCGTTCAAGGATGCAGTCCAGATGTAATGAAAAATACACCTTTTGCTCTTGTCACTAAACAAAAGCCTAGTGACAAAAACTCTAGATATGTCCGGTGTCCTGATGTAGATGTTGCCTTGCAGGTAAAAAAGTCACAAACCAATAAAGGTTTTTGTTTATTAAACTAGTTTTGTTTTCCTCTTCCTGACTGTATCCATTCCAACCAAACAATAAAATTACTTAGCAATAGAAGAATAATAAAGAAAATCATCAATAAAGGTGAACTAAATTAAAGTTTTGTTTAGGAACATCTTTCGTCTCTCAGTAATCAAAATAAATAAATAAACTCATTTCAAAACAAATAAATAAACTCATTTCAAAACAATCAAATTAGACCAACAGGATTTGAAAATTAATATTTAATAAAAGTTTTTATAAGTATTTAAAAAATATGTCATATATTTCTGTCTTATAAAACATTATTTTTCAGTGCATTGTCCTGCTGGAACTTATGCTGCTGTGAAACAAAAAACATGCACACCTTGTCCAAAAGGCTTTTATCAAGACAGAGATAGGCAAGGAGCCTGCCTCAGGTGCCCTCTGGGAACATACACAAGAGAAGAAGGTAATTGTCAATATAAATTTTATTGTGTATTGAAAAATACTACTATGAAGAAATGTTTGAATTGATGATTGAACTAAAAATGTAATTTTGATACACCAAAAATTAGAAACAATTTGGTAATTTTAATTATACAGGTCACTTAATTTCCAATATTTTAACATTTGTAAAAAAAATACATGGATAACTATTTTTTTTTTTTTGCAATAAAATGAGTTTCTGAATTCATTTAATGTGTAAAAGGTTGATAACCTTATTATTATTATTTTTAAATGCATTGATTGTAATATATTTCGATATTTAAAAAATAGGATCCAAGAACATCAACGACTGTGTTCCTGTCTGTGGTTATGGCACATATTCTCCCACTGGCCTTGTACCTTGTTTGGAATGTCCAAGAAACAGCTACACATCTGAGCCTCCAACTGGAGGATATAAAGACTGTCAAGCATGTCCAGCAAACACATATACATACCAACCTGCAGCACCTGGAAAGAGCTTTTGTCGCTGTAAGCTATTTTTTGTACACCTTACATAGATACTAAACTATGCAAGAGTGTTTTAAAAGTCATTCCGGTTATCAGTAACAGCATATTTGATTTTTAATTTTATAACATCCAAACATCTCTCAATTCTCATATTGAATTAATTTACTAAATTTTGTATACAATTTATGAACATAAATCTATTGTAGTAATGAATTAATTAAATAAATAAATTAAACTTAGCTATATCACACATAATATTGCTTTTAAATTTAAATTTTATGAATTTTTGCTTGTAAAGTTTATTAATAGCAATGTTTACTTTTTTTCTATAGCTAAATGCCCCCCAGGACAGTACTCAGACACTGGTCTTGCCCCATGTGCATTATGCCCAGCCAACTTCTATCAGCCTCGAAGTGGACAGACTGCATGTATTGAATGTGGTACTAGCCTCGTAACGAAAGGTCCAGGCTCATCGGCTCGGGAAGATTGCCATCCACTTCAGTGCTCTGAAACATCTTGTCTTCATGGAGGTCTTTGCGTTCCTATGGGTAAGTTAATTTTATTATTTCAGTAACCGAAACAAGTGAAATGGTAAATATAAGAGAATAACAGAAAAATATGAAGAAACCTAATATACGTATCTACGTACATGAATGTGCACAACACATCTATTCAGTTTTTGTAGTTTTTTTTTTAAATTTTATAATCCTATTATTTTGTAGTTAATTTTCTATTACTTAAACAAGAAAAAAAATAATTAGGATAAAATGATATAAAAATTTTAAAATTATATTTGGGAAAAATTTAATAAAATTAGGCATCATTTCAGGCACTGAAATATTAGATTATACAAAAAAATATTTTTTAGATTAAAATTTCCATATCCTAACCTAAAAGGCTATTGTTAGGGTTATTTTTGTTTGATTTCATATTCATATGCCTACTTTAATATGTGCTTATCTCTTACGATATTTTAATTAACAATTTAATTTCTTACGACTCAGGAATTAATTTATAAAAACTCAACTTATTTAGTTTTGACTGCTGTATGATCAAATTTGAGAAAGAGTTCTGGATTTGTTAATACAATTTTTTCTAATTTATTGAAAATACTTAATGTTCTTTTGGTATTACTTTGTTAGTCAAGGAATTTAGAATAAACATTCCTACCTGTCTATTTTAATTCTTCTAACCAATTTAAAAACAGTAAAAATGAATAAACATTTTAATAATTAAAACATTATTTCAGCTCATAGCATCCAATGTTTCTGCCCGGCTGGATTTTCTGGAAGGAGGTGTGAAATTGATATAGATGAATGTTCATCGCAACCGTGCTATAACGGTGGTACCTGTAAAGATCTTCCTCAAGGATACAGATGTACTTGCAAGCCAGGTAACTTAAATTAAATTATGACTATACCTATAAATATTTTTCCAGTTATCCAGTAAGTTCATGCATAATTGTCATAATTACAGGATATAGTGGAATCAACTGTCAAGAAGAAAGATCAGATTGTAAAAATGATACTTGTCCTGAGCGAGCCATGTGCAAAGATGAACCAGGCATAAATAACTACACCTGTTTGTGCCGTTCGGGATACACTGGTCCCAATTGTGATATTACAGTAAGTTCATTTTAAAATATGCTTATAACTTAAAAAAAAAAAATATGAATAGTTTATCAATTACCTATTTCTTTCATAGATTAATCCCTGTACTGCTAACGGAAATCCATGCAAAAATGAAGCAACTTGCACTGCTTTATTGCAAGGCAGGTACAAGTGTGAATGTCTTCCAGGCTGGGAAGGCCAGCATTGTGAAATCAATACTGGTTAGTATTATTGTAACTACTCAAGTATTAGTATTAAAATAGCACTATTAAAACTCAATAAAGCAAGTTACTAACAGTTATTTTTATTATTTTGTTAGACAACATTTTTTTTATTAATTTTCATATTTTATATTTGAAAGAAAAATAGAGGGGATTATAGCGTTCACTAGCATGAAATACACTTTTTAAGATTCCATATTAATTAAATAAATAAATCCAACAATATAATGTTAAAATTTAGCTTATATATATATATATACATATATATATATATATATATATATATATATATATATATATATATATATAGTAATGATTTTCTTGAATCATTAATTTTTAATAAAATTATATGTCAGTAATTAACTGACTTAAACTAATTATGGGGTTCTATCAATATTCTTTTGAATTTATGACTGGAAATATATTAACAAGGATTTGGGCATTTTAATTTATATTTATTATAAATTACTATGTGAAAAAAAATATTTAATTTTACCTTTAATCTAAATTCTAAAGTCCATTAAGGAGAGAACTTCTAAACACTTTCACATATCTTGGTTCCATAATCTTCTATCACTCCTAACACCTAGCTGCCCCAAGGTCCAAAACTAACTTATTATGTCTTCTTCCTTCTCCGTCCTAAAACCAACTGCCCCTTATTCCTACCTGCCTCAAGGGCTGGTACTGCCTATCCAGATATTGAAGGTTTCCTTAATCCCTGCTCCTACCTGGTTTGGACCCTTACTTCCAATATTTGCTTTCTGAACTTAAATTGCAAATATCATTACAATATATATATTGGTCAATATCTAATCTGAATCCTTTTTTTATTAATAAAAAAAAAAATCTATAAAAAGTATACAACTTCTGTTGAACAAGAAAATGCTTTGTCTTTCATTATGATTGAGCATGTTGAAAAAAAAATTAATGAATGAAAAAAATTTTGGAATTTACAATTTAATCAATTACAGTTTTCAAAAATGCTTTGTTTAATTATTATACTACTTGTCTATTATTACAGATGATTGTGCTGAGAAACCATGCTTGCTAGGCGCTAACTGTACAGATCTAATAGATGATTTTAAATGTGACTGTCCTCCTGGATTTAGTGGTAAACGATGCCAAGACAAGGTTGATCTTTGTACACCAAGCCCTTGTGAAAACGGTGTTTGCATCGATAAACTATTTACTCACGAATGCATATGCTTCCCTGGATGGACAGGTAAGAATTCTAATTGTTAATTAAACTCACAACATCTTTAATAAACAAATTTAACATTTTTTTATTACTATTACAGGTGAAAACTGTGAAATAAATATGAATGACTGTGCTAGTGGTCCTTGTGAAAATGGTGGTGTTTGTACTGATCTTGTTGATGGCTTCTCTTGCTCTTGTGAACCTGGTTACACTGGAAAGAAATGTCAGCATCTTATTGATGACTGTGCATCAAACCCTTGCCAAAATGGAGGTTCCTGCATGGACATGCTTGATACTTTTGTTTGCAAATGTCGACCAGGTTTCTTAGGTAAAGTAATTAAATATAGAAAATATAACAGACATATATTCATATATAAATTTAGTAAACTAAATGTCATTAAATAACTTTTAAAATTATTAAAACAAAAGTTTTTTATTAATACAGTATAACATGATTTTTTACTAATTCATAATGAAGATGATGATTGTTACCATATCATAACATTTTCTGCTATGATTGATAGTATAATAAATAATAATTTAGTAATAAATATTAAATAAATTAGTAATTAATTAACTAAAAAAATCATTAAAATAAAAAAATTTATAAATTATTTTTTATTCTAAATAAAAAAATTTCAAATATTAGAAATAAGTTTGAAATATTACTGTTTCTTGCTCTCAGAAATTAATTGAACAGTTACAAATTTAGATTTTGTATAAAAATCAAATGTTGATATTTATTCATACCATATTTAAAATTCAGTTGTTAAATTTAAGTTACGTTTATCATACACAGTGACGGTAAAATTGTGACGTATCACAAGATATAATTCAAGATACAGCTTTTAATATAAATTGTATTTTTTCAGGAATCTTATGTGAAGCTGAAATTGATGAATGCCAAATTGATCCTTGCAGCTCAGAAGGAACAGAGAAATGTATAGATCTTGATAATAAATTTTTATGTCAATGTAATAAAGGCTATACTGGAGAATTATGCGAGGTAACTAATAAATTTATTCTAAATAAAAAAATATTTTTAATTATATTGCCAAATTTAGGAAAAATATATTTTTAAATTGATCTATCACTCCAATAATTATTTAAATTTTATTTACAGACCAACATAGATGACTGTGCATCTTCACCTTGCCTGAATGGAGGACAATGCAGGGATGGTATCAACGGTTACAGCTGTGAATGTCCAGCAGGATGGACGGGTCAGAGATGCGAACACGACATAGGCTCCTGTACTAACAGACCATGCCAAAACGATGCAACTTGTATCGATCTCTTCCAAGACTTCTTCTGCGTGTATGTTTTTTATTTTATTGTTATTTGTAATTTTAGCATACTTAAAAATTGGCGAGTACTCATTTTTTGTATCAATATTTAATAAGTTTATTTTGTTAGATGAACTACAATATTAGTGGTTTGTTTATAAATTAAATTTTTTTTTAAACTATTAATTAATGCCACATATTTATGAATTCTTTCCTCCTCCTAATACAAATCTATCAAGCTTAAGTAATATCTGCCTTTCTGATAATTATTTGTTTCATTTGACTTCTAATAAAATGCATTTTTCCTTTTAGTTGTCCCTCTGGAACCGATGGAAAACAGTGTGAGACAGCTCCTGAAAGGTGTGTTGGTAGCCCTTGCATGCATGGAGGCAAGTGTCAGGACTTTGGATCAGGATTGAACTGTACATGCCCAGCTGACTACAGAGGTGTTGGTTGCCAATACGAGCTTGATGCTTGTGAAGCAAATGTTTGTGAAAATGGCGCCACGTGTGTGGATACTGGTCCAGGCTACATGTGCATTTGCCCACCAGGCTTCACAGGTCTGATTTTATTGTATTTTTTTAATATTTATTAATTTTGGATTTGTGTATAATCAATAAAATTCTGATCGTAAAAATACAATTTGATTACTGTGACACAAAATTATGATAATTTGATGAGATTATTCAAAGACAACTGCTTTCAAATTCTTGAATAAGTTTTCACAATATTTCATGTCTTAATATTAGAAATTTGACCGCCTAAGCTTGGTTTTGTTATAATCAATTATGGGAGGGTGATCTTGATTATATCTTTTCAATTGAAATTTTTGCTTCCAAACATAAAAATTAGCTATAACAAAATCTCTTCCCGTGCAAATTATTTTTTTCTAAAATATATTTAAGCTATCTGTGCATTACTTCTTTCTTCTTTTGTTATAGGACACAATATAACTGATCGTAATTTTTAAATCATACTTAAAATATTTTTTTAAGAACTGAGTAACTATCAGATTCAGATAAATAAAGAGATTATTTTGACATTTCTAACTGTACTGAAAATTTGAATCAATGAAATTTTTATTCTGTTTAGAATCCAAAAAATATCAAAATTTATTATGACAAAGTATCTTTTATATGATTCTGCAACTCCTTAGCATTTAAAATAAGTGCATTTACACAGTTAACATTGTATCTGATAAGTAAATGAAATTCATTTTGCATGCTACTATTTTAGTTATTTCAGTACTGACCACAGAATTTAAATAAATGGGTTTGTTCAATTTATAACATCTTATAAATAAAAAAAATGCATGTGAAAATTCTCATGAATTTTTTACCATAAAAATATTGAAAAATAATTTATATTTCAGGTAAAAATTGCGATGAAGACATTGTTGACTGTAAAGAGAACTCATGCCCACCAACTGCTACCTGTATTGATCTCACAAACAGATTTTACTGTCAATGCCCATTCAATCTGACTGGAGATGATTGCAGAAAAAGTGAGTGAATTAATTCTTAAATATTAAAAAATAATTATTGGCAATGAGTAATATTTATACCAATGACATTGTTTCAGCAATACAAGTGGATTATGATCTTTCTTTCCCTGAATCATCTGATAGCAGTGCAGCTCTTTCTGTTCCTTTTGTTCTTTCTGGCAAAAGTAGTTTTACGATCGCCATGTGGGTTCAGTTCGCTCACAGGGATGAATCTGGAATATTTTTCACACTATACAGTGTCGAGTAAGTTTGAAGACTTATAAGAAAATTATTGATATATTTTTTTATCATTGTATATGTATGTAATGAGGATATATATGATATCCTCCAGCCAGAAAATACATATTGTAATTTCCACAATATCTCTATAATAATAAGAGTGTTACCCTATTCACATATAATACGTTACCATATCCATATTGTTGCAGCTCTGGCTATATGGCAACCGGCAGGAGAGTACTTGTTCAAGCACACTCTAGTGGTGTCTTAGTTTCTATCTTCCCAGAACTTCAAGATGTATTCTTGGCTTTCCACGAATACGCTACCATAAATGACGGACAGTGGCATCATGTCGCCATCGTATGGTCCGAAGGCACACTCACTCTAGTAACAGAAGGCTTAATCGCTAGCAAAGTTGAAGGCTATGGAACTGGAAAACAGCTTCCAGAATAGTGAGTACTAATGAATAATTCTGAATAACATCGAGAATAATTATTGGATTCAATTTAATAAGTCAGTGTGTTTTTTTTTTTTGTTTAACATGTGAATTCAAATGTTTCAGTGGTTGGGTTGTACTTGGTAAACCCAGGCCCGATACAATTAAAGCATATACAGAAGCAGGATTCCAAGGCCATTTAAGTAAAGTTCAAGTTTGGGGAAGGGCTTTAGATGTTACAAATGATATTCAAAAACAGGTAAATTTAATATTTATTATTTATTCTAGTTGTTTATCTATTGTACTTTTTATTTTATCACCTATAAAATTATAGTTAAATGCCTAGTAGCAACAATAGCTTGAGTATATCAAAGATTAGGGACAGTTTTGGATTATATAATCATTATAAATATTACTTAACAAATAATTTCAAAAATAATGATGATAAAAGTATGGTTGACCGGATGATAAATGGAGAAGAAGATAGTCAGGGATGCAGTCAAAGTAACACCACGTCAAAGAAGAATTCTTTAATACGTGCCAACGTTTCGACCTGCGTTGCAGGTCTTCTTCAGGGCTATAATGAACAAAATACCAGAAGTGACAAAAAACAGATGTGACAAAAATAACAGACCGATAAACAGATGACAAATGGAATACAGAATGGCATAGATAAAAAAAACAATATACAAAACAGTATAGAAACCTAACAGTAAGAACCTACCTTTGCTTTGTATTCTTTGTTATTTATGTATCTGATCTTTTCTATACTGTTTTGTATATTGTTTTTTTGTCTATGCCATTCTGTATTCCATTTGTCATCTGTTTATCGGTCTGTTATTTTTGTCACATCTGTTTTTTGTCACTTCTGGTATTTTGTTCATTATAGCCCTGAAGAAGACCTGCAACGCAGGTCTAAACGTTGGCACGTATTAAAGAATTCTTCTTTGACGTGGTGTTACTTTGACTGCATCCCTGACTATCTTCTTCTCCATTTCAAAAATAAATTCTTATCCATTAATTTCTAAACATCAATAATTTATTACCAGCTGATTTCAGAATCCTAAATAAATTTCTTTATTATCTTTTAGGTTCGAGATTGCAGAACTGAACCAGTTCTATATCAAGGCTTAGTACTCACCTGGTCTGGTTACGATGATATCACTGGAGGAGTCGAAAGAAGGGTTCCATCCCAGTGCAGTCAGCACTCCTGCCCAGCTGGATTTACCGGACCTAACTGTGACCAGTTGCAAGTTGATAAGGTGAAATATCTCAACCGAAATAATTTAGCAAATAATTATAGTAAATTATAAATTTTAAAATTCCTTTTCTCCCCTTAGGTTCCTCCTAAAGTTGAACATTGTCCTGGAGACTTATGGGTGATTGCAAAGAACGGATCAGCTGTTGTGACATGGGATGAACCAAGATTTACTGACAACATCGGCGTAGTTAAAGTTGAAGAGAAGAGTGGCCATCGGCCAGGCCAGAGCTTACTTTGGGGCACATACCTAATTGCATATGTTGCTTTTGATCAAGCAGGAAATTCTGCTACCTGTTCTTTCCGAGTTTATGTATTGTGTAAGTTTTTAAATAATATTATATTTACTTAATTTTACATGGAAATAAATCATATAATATTTAAATTTTTTATGTAATTTCTTTATAACGTACTGTCTTGTTTATTTTGTTGGTATACTGAGTTGAGGAAGCTTTATCCTGATCTTTGATGGCTGTACTTCCTCAAAACTTTCCTCCAAATTCTCAACCTCATTAACTTATCTATATGTATAAGTATTTAACTAAGTCTTTAATGGGTGCTATACTTTATAAAGGATTTGGAACTCTTCTTTCCCTCATAGAGTGTCTGTTACTATAATGATTTTTACATCTTATTCTTCAAGATACTAATTTTTTTTTACTCTGAAGAACCATCTCTCCTCGACATTTGCTCATTCTGCTTTTCTAGGGTAACTTACTATGATTTAATTTAGTAGAGCCCTAATTTTCTTACTTTGTGTTCACACGAGTTTGTTCATTCATATTATTGGATAAAAAAACAAAACAAATAACTTAAACCCTTTTATAATGCAACTCTCATTAGAAGACACTTCATCAATTGTGCCACTCATTTTCAAATTACCTACACATTTCTGCCTTTAATGCTATAAATTTCCTAATAAACATATCTTAATGATTACTCCTGAGAGCAAATTTAAACATTTATACGAGTGTATTTGTGGTCTGAAGTATTTGTTTTTGCATTAGATAAATGTTTCAGTATTTATTCATTTTTAATTCTTCAAATGCAATATATGATAGAATAAAAACTATTTCAAATTCTTTTAGCCGAATTCTGTCCTTTGCTTGCTGATCCAATTGGAGGAAGCCAACAGTGTAAAGATTGGGGTTCCGGAGGCCAGTTCAAAGTTTGTGAAATAAATTGTGGACCAGGATTATCATTCTCACAGCCAGTTCCTAAATTCTATACTTGTGGAGCTGAAGGATTTTGGAGGCCAACTGACAACCCCGAACTACCTTTGATTTATCCAGCTTGTTCTGGTAAGGGAAAATCTAATATTTAATTTTATAAATCTTATTTCATTATAATTGCATAACTTATAGTCGAAATTATTCATTCAAAATTATTGTTGAATTAAAGCGTATTTGTAATCTTCTAATAAAATTTAGACAAACTAAAACCATTTAAGAATTAATTAATATTAAATATGTATAATTTAAAACATTATTTTTGAAATCAGCATTTCGACAAATAACCTTTGTAGAGTATTAAATTAATAAAATAAATAAAACAAAAAAACATTGAGGAGTCATCTCTATACAATTATATGGTATTGTGGTAAAGGATTAGAAGTAATTTTTTTTTTTTTAAGATTCCACTTAACCACCTTTAACAAGTTTTAAAAGTCCTCATTACTTAATCACTATAATGTCATTCATTGACCTATAATATTTTTAACTTGTTTTCAGCATCAAAACAAGCCCAGAGGGTGTTTAAAGTGAACATGATGTTCCCAACATCTGTTCTTTGTAATGAAGCTGGGCAAGGTGTACTAAGGCAGAAGGTGAAAGCAGCAATTAATCTAGTCAACAGGGATTGGAACTTCTGCTCATATTCTGTTGAAGGTATTTATTGTAAAATAATTTTGTTTATAAAAACCTTTTAATAATCTATAATAACACTACTACTACTACATTTATATTACAAATATATAATAAAATCCAAATTATTTTAAATGAAATATAAAAATCTATTTTCTCCTTTATTACATTTTTTTTTTTTTTTTTTTTTTTATGTTTAATTTTAAGGAACCCGTGAATGCAAAGATCTTGTGATTGATGTCAAATGTGATCACCGTAATTCAAGACCATCGAGAGAAGCTGACCTTAACAGGTACATTATACAACATTATATAAACTATTAATTTTTAAAATTATTTCTTTTTCTATATCAATTAACATTTTCAGGACTCCCCGGCAAACAAGCGATACATACAGTGTACATATTTCATTCCCAGCTGTTAAGTGAGTTATATTCCTTACATAATGTTATACTGTTTCATAGATAATAAATCCAATTGTGTTTATATATTTGTTTTTAATATTTTAGTGATCCTGTTGAGAACTTGAACTCTAACCAAAGATCAACTGTACAAAGACTTCTCGAGAAACTTATCCTCGAGGAAGATCAATTAGATGTCCACGATATTCTCCCTAATACAGTACCTGATCCAGCATCTTTATCACTAACTTCCGATTATGCTTGCCCCATGGGACAAGTCGTCATGGCTCCTAACTGTGGTATGTAAAATATCTTCCTCTTTTCATTTAAAAGACTTCATAATGCTCATCTGGTGGAACAAAGATACAACTATAAAAAGTGAAATTTTACAGAAGTGAGAAAATAATGAGACACTTTCAACCAACATTATAGGAATAAGTCATATTCATATAAACTTGTGGATTGGCCAGACTAAAATTCAGTCGATATTTCTGCTGATGTATTAGTAGTTCTAGCTTTTGGAAACACTTCTGATGTATTTATCTTTTCTTACCCAATTTTGCAGTTATGTTGTTGTTCCATCGAATGAGTAATATATCAATAATTAATTAAGATTGCTGTTATAGTCTAGTAAAATTTATGTTTCTAACTTTTTCGATGTATTTCATACTCTTAAATTTATTAATTTAACTGTGAACTAAAATTTCAACAAAATTAATATTTATTAAATTATGCAGTTTTATATTTATGAACACTAAGTCTTGAGTATCCAAAAATATAGTTTACTTGACTGTTTATTAAATCCAGATAAATACTCTTTTGCCTCGAGTAAACAATCACAATTTTCTGTACAGTTGATAATGTTTTTTTTTAAATTTTGCTTTTTTAAAATCTAACTTGATTTGTTTTATCTGGAAAAAATATTTTCTCCTTCTTATTTTATAACAGAAACATAATTAAATCTATTAATTCCAGTTGCTTGCTCCATTGGTACATATTTTGACAAAAATTCTGGAACCTGTAAACCTTGTGCTACTGGAACATACCAGAGTGAAGCGGGTCAGTTACAGTGCTCAGTCTGTCCTGCCATTGCTGGTCGACAGGGTGTGACTATTGCTCCGGGAGCTCGTTCAGCTGCGGACTGTAAAGGTTAGTTTCTTTGCTAACATTTCTTTTTTTTCTCTTTCAGTTGAATGATTTATTTACCACATTTTTTAATTTTTTTTTACAGAGCGATGTCCTGCTGGAAAATACTATGACGAAGAAGCTGGACTTTGCAGGAGCTGCGGGCATGGATTTTTCCAACCCAGTGAAGGCAGCTTCAAGTGCCTACTCTGTGGACTTGGTAAAACAACAAGGACAACAGAAGCTGTTTCTCAAGAAGTATGAAATCTTTAACAATATTTTTCTTTTTTTAGTTAATATTAACCTTCTGGCAGAAATAACAGTCTTATAGTTTTACAGAATATAAAACATTTCCTATTTTTTATATACTGGACAGCATTACAGATGTTCGTATTCAAAAATGTTTTAACTATCAGTCAGAATGGAAAGTACTTTTTTAATCGTTAATTGCTTAATTTATTGTTCACTTTTTTGACCTTATTCGTGTTTTCATGTCCTTCATGTTTTTTTTTTCCTATTCAGCCAGTAAACTTGTGTTTTGTTTTGTAAAGTTTAAGAGTGACATAATATGTTTTCCTCAGTATAAATTAAAAATAATTGGTTAGATGATAATAATATTCAATTTTCATTTTAAATCCCTGAGGAGATTTTTATGTAAAATAATATATTGTTGTGTTAGTTCTACATAATTATAGGATAACTGATAAATAACAAGCAACATAATGACAAAATGTTTTATTCTTATTAAAAAGAAAAAATTGTATTATTTTTTCTTTAGCAAATTTTTTGTTTTTAATTTAACCCTTCTATACAAGTGTATAAAGCAAAAACAAGTCCACTTGTGAATAATAATCACAAAAACAGATTTTTTCTGGTTTTGTGAAGTAATATACATTATGACAGATGTTTCATACAATGGTGTGTTTAAAGATATTTTAGATAGAGGGTTAAGTATGCAACAACCATTCTAAAATACAAATTAATTTATAATGATAAAAGTATAGTTGACTGTTTAGATGAATGGATAAAAAGATAATCAGGGATGCAGTCAAAGAGAAACATGTTTAAGTAGAAATACTTAACTACATAATTACATGCGTTCCAACGTTTCAACCAGCCGACCTGCCTTGCAGGTCGAAATGTTATGCATTTAAGTGTTTCTACTTGGATGTGTTGTTTCTCTTTGACTGCATCCCTGATTATCTTCTTATACAAACTAATTTAAATCACCTTGAAAATTGTTTGTTTCTGTAGAAGTTATGTATTGATTAATCATTGTTTGGTATTATTAGCCTGTAAATATTTGACTTGTTCGAAAACTTTTGAATAAGGTTTAAGTAATAGATGTAATGCATTAATCCATTTATAAATCGAAAATACCTATCAAGTAACAAGGTTTATTAAGTTATTTTTTTAATTAACTAATATTTAATAAAATATCAATTCTTTAGGAATGCAGAGATGAATGTGGATCAGGAATGCAACTTGGACTCGAAGGACAGTGTGAACCTTGCCCTCGTGGAACTTACAGGACACAAGGTCTTGAAGCAGCTTGCCAACCGTGTCCCACTGGTCGAACTACCGCTAGGGTTGGTGCAGCAACAGTTGAAGAATGTTCTCTTCCTGTCTGTCTTGCTGGTAAGACTTTGATCAACTATTGGTTTTATCGATAATTGATTTTTATTTTTTTAAATAATATGTAATTACTAACCCAGATGATTTCTATTCTAGGTACATTCTTGAATACCAGTCTAAATACTTGTGTAACATGCAAAAAAGGTACATATCAACCAGCATCCCAGCAAACCTCGTGCTTACCTTGTCCGATCAATACAAGTACTAAAGGCATTGGTTCTGTAAGTATCATGAACATTTTATTATTTTAAACATTATTACTATCATCATCATTATTATTATTGTAAAAAATTATTTTTAAAGGTTGAGAAATGGTCAGGGATGCATTTCTCAACCATTATATCATACAGTCAATCATAGGATTTTCATCAAAATAATTTTTAACATTTTAGTTTTGTTAAAATTATTTACAACTTCTTTTTTTAATTTATAGACAAGCAAATCTGACTGCTGGAATCCATGTGAGGTGAATGGTCCAGAGATGCTCTGTGATCCAAATGCCTACTGTCTGCTTATCCAAGAAACTAATGATTTCAAGTGCGACTGCAAACCTGGTTATAATGGAACTGGAAAAGTTTGTACAGGTTAGTAATTTACATTTAATCGGTAACTAAAAAAAATATTTTTTTATATTTTATTATTAATGTATATATATTTGTGCCTTTATTTGTTTATTTATTTTTTAGATGTCTGTGAGGGTTATTGTCAAAACAAAGGTACTTGTGTCAAAGATTCAAGGGGAACGCCCTCTTGCAGATGTGTTGGATCATTTATTGGACCGCATTGTGAAGATAAATCAGAATTCGCCTATATTGCCAGTGGCATTGCAGCAACTGTGATATTCCTAATCGTCATTGCACTATTCGTTTGGATGATATGTGCTAGGTAATTATTTATTTATCACAATTTATTATATAATTATAATACATAATATATAATAATACAATCCGATATGAATAACCTTATTATATTATTTTTTTAAATTCTTCCTAATTTCTTTAGAGCTGAAAGGAGAAAAGAACCAAAGAAATTGATTGCTCAAACAAGTCCAGACCATACTGGATCTCAGGTGAATTTCTATTATGGAGCTGCTCCTTATGCTGAGTCTATCGCTCCTTCGCACCATTCGACATATGCTCATTACTATGACGATGAAGAAGATGGTTGGGAGATGCCGAATTTCTACAACGAAACTTATATGAAAGGTATATTTATTCTACCAAATGTATTAATTATTAGTAAGTAGCTTTTTCTTTAAGGCACTGTTTAAGTGCCATCAGGCAGCTTGAGTTTGAAGTAACACTCATCCAAATCTGCCTTCTGGCAATTTTCTAACCCACATAATAAATCTGAACTTTCTCATGGTTCTTAATAGGTTGGTAGGTAACCTGTGGTATATTCTGCCCCTTTTGTCTCTCTTCAACTAAAGACATGTAAATCAATCAACTATTTTATTGAAGGAGATTTAATTTTTATTTCTTTTAAAGGCATAACTCCTATTTAATTTTTAAATTTCTCAGTTGAGGAAGGATTTAAATTTCTCAGAGGAGGAAAGGACAACATAAATGACTAAGTGAAAGAAATCACAGTTTTGTAGATCCTGAAGATGGAGCAGTGTACTCTTAAAATTAGAATAATTCCTAAGTGTCGATAATAATATCTTGAATCAATAAATTCAATAATTTCGAAAAATTTGTGGTTTGATTAGGCTCATTGTAAACCTGAATTATTCAAGAATAGAACATGCCATTATAATTGAAGTAACTACTTTTAATACTAAAAGAATTATTATTTGTTATGTTATTTAATGTGTTTATTGACTATTTATTTATTCTTATATATTTTTCTACATAATTTGGAGTAAAAATAGTTTTAGATTTGGACATCTAATCAATTATTACAATAAAAACAGTGCTCTGTAATAAACATGCAATGTCTTATAGACTGGGATCTATTCATTTCTGAAAATCACCTATGTATGGTTTGCCATAAATAGTTTAGAAAAAATTGGAAAATAAAAATTAAATATAATTTTTTCATTAATAAGTATAAATAAATTCCTATTCCAATGTACATTTAAATAGACAGGTTCGGTGACAAATTGGTCTAAACCATTATACGTTTAGGGTCAGTAGGCCAACTTCGAGCAATATCTCTTATCCTGAAGTAGAATTCCCTTGGACCTAGCTACAAGAAGTTATTTTAGATCTGGAAAACTACATCAAGATACATGATTGATTTTAATCAGTATTTAAAAGGAGTAGGGTCGTCTATATCAGTCAGTATGAGTAGCCTCCACTAGGCTGACAGGCCTCACTTATCCAAGGTCTGGGAGCAGTTGCTTGAGAATCCCAAGGAACATAGGCTTTCCTGGAAAGTGCCCACCTGTTTTACAATTCATCTAATAGTTTACCAAACTTGATTCTGCTGAACTTTGATTACCTGTTGAACTTACAATAACCTGATTAGCTCCAAAAGAATATACAATTATAATTATTATTTAAAATATAGTTACTAATTAATAAAGTATTAAAATCCATATCTTTTATGCTAGGAATGCACAATGGGAAGATGAACAGTTTAGCAAGATCTAATGCCAGTATATACGGAAATAAAGAAGACCTCTATGACAGGCTGAAGAGGCATGCTTATCCAGGAAAAAAAGGTAACACATTTTTTCGAATTTTAAAACATTATTTTTTATATATTTATTTTTTGTATCTGTTGATTACAAAAATATCATTTGAAAACACGAAAGTATACCATCAGCATTACTCTTGCCATTTATGCTAAATTTATACTGATGATTCTATTAATGATATAGATTATATTATTTAATTATTTATTAAACTTTTAATGCCATAATTATGCTTTATCGGAAGGAATTATTTTTGTATGACCAAACTTATTAAATTTATGACCATGTATCAGGCAGTTATTTTTACCCTTAGGAAATTTTACCCTTAGAGATAATCATTTTATTTGAACAGTTTATTTATTGTGACAGTAATTTAGTACTTCTAGCACTATATAATGTTGGCTTAGATATGAAAAATACTGCCAAAAATATGTTTAGATGGATTTAAAGTTAATACTAAATATCAAATTTTTATTTTTAACAATTAATGAAACATAATTTATATTAAATACAATATTCTTTAATTACTAAATCACTTAAAAAATATAACAATTATTAAAAAGAAAAATATTGATGGATACATATCATTAACATATAGATCAGTGGTTCCTAATAAATGGCGTGTTCCATGGTTAGGCAAATAATCACTACTATGATGTTAGAGAAACTTTCTAATTTTGTTAATAGTCCCTCCAATAAGATGCCTTTCTGTATTTTGCTACTTCATTTTGTCGATTTATACCAAAAGTTTGAATAATGAATTTGAATAATGCTATACTGATGATAGTTATCATTTAGATTAAACAATCTTGTCCGTAGGACTTGATTGCAGTAATAGAGCATTTCTTAATTTCAGAGACGGAAGACAGAATTAAAACCTCATGAAAGTCTGGTTAAATTGGTTAAGAAAGGTAAATATTTTCTAACCATTATGTTGTGGGAAAAGGAACTAAAAAAAAAAAAAAATTAAAAAGATCCGCTAGCTCTTAATAGTTGCAGATTATCAATATTTTGTAATTGAGCTAGCGATCTTATATTCGGTAGTGGTATATCATGGTGTTAGTAATATTTGAAATTATATATGTACATAAATTATTCACAAATGAAGAATATTTTAGGAATTATATTTAAGTTTTTAATTAAATTAGAATGGGTCAAAGGGTGACATTGTTAATAACCCATCTACCACACAACATTTGGGTGTAGGTAGTTTGTTTCACAGAGCACAATTACTAACCTTAACATTTTCTTTCCTAAACAAAAAATAAAAATTGTAACAATTAGCCCATGGCCATGAGGATGTGAAATCAATCCGTGCTCCAAATATGTTTCTATGCAATAGGAAATATTAATGTTACATAATATTTTAGTATAAATATTAATTTTGAAATAGTAATTAATTTAATTTAGAAATTTTTATATTTCTTTCCAATAATTTTTCTAGATTAAAATCTGAATAAAATCAAATCATGATTTTAGTGATGTCTGTTTAATTTAAAAGATTAAATGCAAAGTTGTTTTAATTTAGAATAACATACAGTAGAGTCCCATTGATCATTACCTCAGTAGTCTGAACATTTGGTTATTTCGTTGAGGATTTTTAAAAAATTACTAATTTAAATTATTATATTTATTCACAAAGCATAAATTTTAAACTCAGAGATTTTATTAAAAATAATTGTTTGTTTTTTTAATTAATAAAAAACTTCAGACTTTTTTCAATGTTTTTAAAAGTATTATTCTTGTTTTCGTAACAAACTTGACTTCTTTTTTATTTTGTAGTCTTATTTAGAATTTAAGGTGCATTGCATTTTTAAAATTCTTAATTACAAGTAACAAATACATTGTAAGTATTATTCATATGGATGTTTCGTTTCTTTAATTCTTAGTTCTTTGATCAAAGTTTACAATTATATTTACATATATATTATTTAGTATTGAAAATAAAATAAAGCTGAAAAAAAAAGTGAATAAATGGAAAAAAAAAAAATGGCTAAAAATATTAATCACGAGCCTTTTAAAGTGAATTCTGTTTAATCTTGACTTTGAGAGTTTCGGAAGGATTCCAATCTCATACAGTCCGAATTAGTCGAAACCTATAGCAATTAAATTTTATAAACATAAAATATTTATATTTATTTCTAACTTGTTTGTGAAATTTTACGAACAGAAACTTGACTGATTGTTTATTCTTAAAGTTTGAAGTGAAATGCTTCAATAGTTTTATTTTATTTACTCTCAATATAAAAGTGATAAAATATATCAATATAAATAGATCTTTACAGTCCCTGTATTACAAACAAAAAAATCATGAGGAACCCAAAATTAAGTTGACACTACTTAATATTTGACACATACTTAATAATATTATAGAAGTTTTCAGGATTGAATACAACTACATATTTTCGTAAATATAATAAAATTAAGAGATCTTCTGGCTATGTCTAAAGCATTTTGTTCTGAAAGTAAGAATAAATATTGCAATAAATATTGAGAGAAAAATGAAGTATCTGATGAGCAGATGGTTAAAAAAAAGTTGTGTTCTAACGTATAGCCTCACAAAGACAAACAGGCATGGAAATGAAATAAAAACTATTGTGCACTATTATCTGATGGATCCTCCGGCTTGAGTCACTTGTTTTGCAAGTGCTCAGCTGACCTAATACCATAATATAAAGTAGGAATGCAAGGAAATAATGTAATCATTCATCAGTTAGGTTAAGCCACTGCCACTGTGGAAAGAGATAAAGAATAATAGATCACCATTACCAATTGATGAACTCATATAGCATGACTGAGAAGAAATGAAACAGATACAAAAGATTTATGAATTTGGAAAATACGACTCAAATTCAACTACCTAAAAAATCTGTGTTTAATGAGTTTGAAGAGAGTCAGTTGATTTAAAATATTTTCTGTTTCCTATAATTTGCCATTTTTAACTCCCAATATTTGAATAAAAATGTTTATAAGTAATCCAAAACATAATCCAAACCTAATGAAAGGATCCCTCCCTTTCTAAATGTTTGTCTTTACTATTTTTCACTGTATTCATCCTAAACTAGGCTTAACATTGAATTTTGTAAAAAGATAAATACTGACTGTTTACAATGGAAATCTTGCCATTATTATTTCATTAGAAAATTTATTGCTTGTTCTATCATTTCATAAAAAGCATACTCTTATATCTAAGTATTATTGATAATTACATTTTTTTTTTTCAGATAAAAGCGACAGTGAAAGCGAAGGACAATAATCGTAAATATTTATTTTATTTTCAAAAGATGTAATACAACATGAATTAGAAAGACATTTTCAATTGTAAAAAATTGAAATGACAAATGTCTATTTACCATCTGTTAAGATGCTTTAAGATTAATATTTCACTACGAGTACCATGTTTTATATTTATAAATATATATATAGACTGTATATTACTTCAAATAATATTTTTAAACCAAAAGAAACGAGTTAGTAGAAACGAAATGTAAAAGTGTAATTGTATATACGGCATTTGAAACATTGTATCATAGTGCCACTATGTTATACCACTTTGTAAATGCTCAACAATGTAATAGTCATGAGGTTTGTGGGACGGAGGATAACTGTGGTATTAATGTTAATGTTTAGTAAATGAAATCCCTCTTATGTGATTGACAACACGAAACAATTTTAATTCTTTTGTTTTGTCAACCACACATTATTTATTGTAGTTGTACATTCAACGAGCAAACCCTTGTTTATTAATAACATTCATCTTTTTTATTCATATTAAAATGAATAAGCCAGATGGATGAAAAGATTTTAGTTTTTCTTTTATATATAGTAAATTATAGATTTTTATTTGTATTTATGTTTGGTAATTCTATTGAAATTATTAACTCCTCAACGTTAATTTAATTTAATGACTTTTATAAGAATAGTCAATTTATATATGTATAACCTTGAGATTGTTGATAATATTTTATACAAATAATATGTATATACGAGAGATTTTATATATATATATGTGTACACAATAAGAATACTGCAACAGTTGTTGGAATGAATGAGTCAGTACTTGTAAATCTATATAAATAAATACAATAAATGTGTGTTGTGTAACGTTTTACAAGCAGTTTCAAAGATCTTAGTAATGTATTGTAAATTTTTTTTATCATAAAGTATAATTTTGTAACACCTGTTTTGTTTCTTACCCTTCCTTATTGTTTAAGTACACCAAATAAAATATTTTTCATAATTTGTACTATCAATATTCAGATTTAACGGAATAACATTTCCTGCAAAATGTAAATTTATCATTTATCATTTATCACCTAAGAATGGGAAACAGAATGGAGTGAAATTTTAGGGGATCAAATTGCTAATCTTTTGATGTTTTTGGAACTTATGATGAATGCTAAACATTCGGAACTGAGGGGGGGGGGGGGGGGGGCATGATGAGAGACAGTATCAGAGCTCTTGGTACAGAACTTCAAAGGTTACCAACTGGGCAGGATGAAATTTATTTACAGGCAAACCCACTGAATAAATCATGACCATCCCACCCTGGCTAGAATAGGTTGGTAATCTATAGGATAACCCATCCTTTCTGCCTAAATGGAGTACAGAGTACGTCTGTACAGATAAGTTGAATTTCTTGCAGCCTATACTCGTTTCCGATCTCAGGAAACTAGGTAAGTTACTAGTTTGCTGACAGTGAACTTCTGTTAATCCTTTTAGGAGTTTCCGAAAATCAAAAAACTAATATTTGAATGAAAATCATAACTAAACTTGCAAACATGCATTATGTTTCATATCCATGGCTCTTATCAGTAGTATGTAAAACTTATTTAAAGACTTAATCTATAAATTTTGGTTCTAAATTTTTTTCCACTCCAAGCGACGATCCGCAGTGACTGAGCTTATTGAGGAATCATTAAAGTATCCTAGAGACTCAAGGATATTGTAATAATTTAGTCTGGAGTCAGAAGAGGTGGCCTAGGGAAGGTGAAGATAAAATTGTACATCATAGTGGTCCAACGACATAAATCATAAACCCTTTACTCCGGCAATAAATGACTACAAAACTAATTCTCCCTTCTCATCATTGTAGAAGAACATTGTAAAACAGATAATATAGCAAATTTTACAGAAAAACTGTTGCTTAGACAGTTCCCAATTCCTATATTGAAACAAATTTTCAGGAGAGATTAAGAGTTGGTTTAGACTATGGGACTAGATTTAAGTCTCTATCTTAATGCCTCCTCTTCTATCCAATTTCAAAAATCTTTCAGAAATGAAAAATTAAAATTTGGAAAAAAAATATTTGAATCCCAAAAAACCGACAGACCAAAAATTGAGATTGACAGCAAACGCCAACTACTGATTCTTAGTTTATTACGAAACATTGGTACAAAATAAAGTACTTAGTTGAAGGACGCGTGATAGTATAGAAGGGCCAATAAAGGAACAATTATATAATCAAGGATCGATTATTTTGGAGTATATAATATTCAAAAGAAAAGAAATCGTCTGAAGACCAGATACCGTTCTGAATGATCCATTCATTAACCAAGAAAATTAGGGATTCCCACCTATTGAAATAACATGCGTCTTTCGAGAACCTATGTATGTTTGATTATTTGGGCTTAACGTCCTTATTTACTCCAACCAGGGCAGGAAGGACGGGTTATTCTGCATGTTACCACCCTATTCTAGCCATGGTGAGAAGATCAAGATTCATTACGTAGAACCTATGTATGTACATAAGAGTTGTACATAATATTGTACTTAACTGTACATAACCTGAAAATGAGCTGAACATTTATTCAGCTTTGTTACAAACAAATATATTATTGTGAGTTCCAATCAAGTCTCATAGATACTGTATTTTGTTTGAATATTGCAAGTTACAGTATTTATTTTGTGAGACAACAATTATTTATTTTATATATATTTTTAATTTATATAATTAATTTATTTCATGCACTGATAGTTCCAATCCTAGTTAAAATTCTGACTGGCGTCTGATGTCACTTCCAAATGTGTTACAAATGGATTTCCATCTTTGGGAAGTTATAAAAACAGAGTATCTTGAGCTCCACTCCGAAAATATGAAGTTACCCCACTAAATTTGTTGTACAAACAAATCCCTTGGAAACTTTAGCTACTTTAAGTTCGAATAAAAATGAAACGTCCATAGGTTTAGTGTTGATTTCTTCCGAAATAATTCCATTAATTCATATCTATTTATTGTTTTAACAATGTAGCATTTGAAAACACAATTAATCGATTGATTACGAAGTGTTGTATTTAAATATTCAAAAACTTAATAATACAGGTCGAAGTAACATATAAAAGTATCTACACACATCACAAAAAAGTTTTGCATCACCCTATTTTTTTTTATTTCGCTTGAATATTTAGGAGAAATATTTTTAGGGAGTGAAAGTGCAACTAATACTGATAAAAATCATTAAAATTAAAAACAGAAAACATCCTTGTTAAATTACAAAAATTAATAAAATACAGAAAAGAGAAAAATGTGACATGGTTAAAAATTGGCTTATCAAACATTTATCGTTTATCTAGTACTCTGTATTTCCTCCTTGGCTCTAATTAGAGCCTGGACTCGTACTGGCATCCGTAAAATAATGTGGTCTATGTTTTCTTGTTGAAGACTCCCCCATTCTTGAATCGCTACTTCCATCAGTTCTCAGAGTGGTAGGGACGTTCTGGCGACGTTGTACCGCTCGGTGAAGCATGTCTCAGACACCTTCTATGGGATTCATGTCTGGTGAGAACGCAGGTCAGTCCATTCTTCGAATTCCAGGTTTCCTGAGGTACTCAGTGACAATGAAGGCGAGCATTATCATCCACTAATATGAGGCCATCGCCGTGCCTCCTTGCTAGTGGTCTCACGATAAGTTGTAACACCTCGTTCATGTAAGAATTAGCTGTCATGGTCCCTTGGATGTGTATCAGTTCAGTTCTGGACCTGTTAATTACTCCTGCCCTAAACATGATGGAGCCCCCATGCTGCTGGGCTCTATGACATGGGTACCTCCAGCGACTCGGCCTCCCAGGTACCCTCCAGACCCTTAATCGGTTATTGTCAGGGACCAGGGCAAGTCTGGTTTTATCAGAAACAATTCCTCCACTGAGGCAACAGCCACTCTTCGTCAGCCCTTGCCCACTGAAGTCGTAGCCGACGATGGTTCCTACTCAAGAGTGGGCTGTGTATGGGTCTTCTTGCTCGAAAGTCAATTTCGTGGAGGTGATTTCGGACGGTTTGGTCACTAACAGTAGTGCCTGTAGCCCGCTGAAGCTGTCGAAGGTAGTCACCCGCAGTGGAAAAGGGCTGTCTTCTGGCAGTTAGCCCTATATAGCGGTCCTCGTGTCTTGTGGTACAGCGTGGTCTACCACTACGTGGTCTGTCCTCAACACTTCCAGACGCTAACAATGTCCCTACCACTTTTCGAGGACTGAGTGAAGCAGCGATTCAAGAATGGCGGAATCTTTGACAAGAAGACATAGACCACATTATTTTACGGATGCCAGTACGAGTCCAGGCTCTAATTAGAGCCCAGAGAGGAAACACAGAGTACTAGGTAAACGATGAATGTTTGTTAAGAAATTTTATAACAATGTCACATGTGCCTCTTTTCTGTATTTTTCGTATTTTATTAATTTTACAAGGATGTTTTCTGTTTTTAATGATAATGCTTTTTATCAGTATTAGTTGCACTTTCACTCCCTAAAAATATTTCACCTAAATATTCAAGCGAAATAAAAAAATTAGGGTGATGCAAAACTTTTTTTGATGTGTGTACATAATGAATCTAGACTTTCAGAATTTCTCTTTCTGTTTCGTAGTAGTTAATCGATATATGACTATCGATGAATCGTCGTTTATCATAAAATATAGTTGTTGAATTCAATATTCAGATACCTTACTATTATTTAGTAATTGTGTCTTTTTACTCTAAAGCTGAAACTAATTTAAACTTCTTTGAGACCATTTAAAGTATTTGTACAGTGAGGTAAGATTTTTTTTTTAGTCTCTGATTCAGTAACAGATGATAAGCTAACCTTTGGATCTATATGTTTACTGACCTAAGAACTGTCATAGCATTGGGAGTTGCATGGTATTGAACAATAATTAAAAGGTCGTGATCAATAGATTCTTTTCTTTTTTAATATAACATTAAGAACAATTTTTAACGATTATAAATTTGCCCAACAGCTTACCTTTCAGAAATCAAAATTAGCCTTCACTCATATTGTGTTACTGACATTTACAGGCTCTTGATAAGTGAATAGTCATAGTTAGACTATGCCTACTGTTACTCGTAGGTCCAATTCACCTGATGCTGGCCCAGTCACAATGGAGGATGTAGAAAAGGAAGCAAAGACCATTATTGAGAAGATTGTTAAAGATGTTGGTAAAGCTTCGGCTTCTAAACAACTTGTTTTTGGTTGTACCTCAGGATGGTGAGTGTTGATTTTCTATTTGCTTTATCTTATCTTAATAAAAGCAATGTGATTAGTTTCCTAAGTGTTTGTTGTTCTTTTGATTATATTCTTGAAGCTTTAATTTTTTTAGTATAATAAGAATGAACATATAAGAAACCTAAGATAACTGTTTTCTTAGACTTATTGGAGTATTGATAGATCTTTCTGTCTTAGGAAACGATTATTCTTTTCTTGTTTTTAATTCATATTCAATTACTTTATTTTTATAGATAAGCCAAGTTTTATTTTAACTATTTTATTTTATTTTATTATTTATTAAGTTATTTAATGATTTTGTTTCACTTTCAATGTTGTTCTTAATCAAAAGCAAGTAGTTAGTTAAGCTCCTTTAAAGTTTCCATTGTAGATTAATGAAAAAACTCTCTTAATAGTTCATCATATTGAGTACATTTGTACAAAGAAAATTAAGTTGGAAAAAAATTATATTTAACTGGTAGATGATTTTTTACAAAATTATTCTCTAAAAAGTCTATAAATAACTGCCTTGTCCTTTTCACAGTAACTGACCAACTTATTTTCCTCCCATATCAAAATGTTTTTAATATAATCATGAAAATAAAATTATTTTATTACTCCTTATTAGTTCTTTATCATATCTGGACATGCAATATACAATAGACTATCATTACAAACTCATTACATTAACCCGTTAACGGGTGGGCTGGGGATTTTTGAATAAATTCATTTTTATTTTCCTTTGAATGGCTATATCCATGCTAACCCCCAAACATGTATCATGAAATTCAAGGTTAAATAAAGAATATTAGATGATAATGTGAAGGATAATGCATCAGACATTACGTCATTTATTGAGCTAAAGACATTAAATATGAGTATCCTCCAGGATACATCACCTGTTATAGGTTTAATGTTTTATTTATCTAATCTTCTCTCAAAAATGATTCCATGTGGTTTGGTTCTTACTACAATTATGAAAATAATTATAATTCCTTAATCCTTATCAATTGTTGACATGAAATCAAGAAGAAATCATTATTATCTTATTTATGACAAATCACCAAGCTCATTTTCAACAGGATATTAACGTTTAATATGTCCGGTTGTATATAATATATTAAGTTGGTTAATGGTTTGGAAAGTCTTGTTATTTTTTAAATGGGAGTATAAATTTGACCAAAAAACAACATGTAATGAATTGCAATAGGAAGGAAACTCAAATATATATATATTTATCGGGGGTGAATAGCCAAAGGCACTAGTATGCTATCCTAACTATACTCAAACCCTTTCCCTTACATATATTATATATATAATATTTACTTGATAGATTTATCTTCAAATTATTACAAATATTTATTTAGGGGTCACCTGTGGTGTAGTGGTTAGCATAGCAGCCTACTAAACCCAAGATCGTGGGTTCGCAGCCCGGCAGATGACCTTAGGATTTTTTAAAGGGAGTTTAAAATCCTTAGCTATGCCGTCCTTCGGAAGGGACGTAAAATGGGGGTCCCGAGCCTGTGCGATGTCAGGTACTCATTAAAGATCCCTATCCTAATTATACCTGGATAGGCAAAATTTAGGACTCCCACTGTTTACTGTAGTGTAGCATCGTCCGATTAGCCATAGCAGCATAAAGTGACGTTAAACGAAATAAACAAACAAACAAATATTTATTTAATAATACTAGGTATCAACATTCTAAAAGCCGAAATCCCTGATTTTCGTAATCAATAATATTTAAAAAAATGTTCGGGTGATACTTAAGTACTCTTTATTAGCCTAAATTTACCAGGACATCCATATAAAAAGAAAATCACTGGAATGTGAACAGACATTTAGTACGAATTTTCAGCATTTAACTAACAAGGAGATGTTTTATCTTGTAACTTACAAATTTGAATGCTGATTTTTATGTGGGTAGTAGGGACCTATAATAGTCCAAAACTAGAGTTATAGCTGCCAATGAGCATTGGAAGCCGAGAAAAAAAAAAAATATGAAGATCACGTTGTATTTTTTTTTCAACTCTCAGTCAAGATAGAGAAATAATTTTTTCATGTGAAATTGTAGTTATCTATCTCTTTACCACAACCAAAACCTGTTGACCAGAAATTAATGCAGGATTTCATGTTTAAACCAAAACATGATATAATTATTAAAGTGATTATTTATCAGGTTTTTGTTGTGGTAAAGAGATAGATATCTACAATTTTATGTGAAAAAATTATTTCTCTATCTTGACTGAGAGCTGAGAAAAAAAAATAAAACGTGATTTTCATGTTGATCCCCCCCCCCTCAGTTGCCAATGCTCATTAGTGGCTATTACTAGTTTTGCACTATTATAGGTCCCTATCTCCCACACAAAATTCGGCATTTAAATCTGTGAGTTACAAGTCAAAATGTATGTCTCTTTGTAAGTTAAGGTGAGGAAATTCTAGAAAAATATTTATTTCTACATCAAAATAGTTTAGAAATGGTGGCTATTACTAGTTTTGCACTATTATAGGTCCCTATCTCCCACACAAAAATCGCCATTTAAATCTGTGAGTTACAAGTCAAAATGTATGTCTCCTTGTAAGTTAAGGTGAGGAAATTCTAGAAAAATATTTATTTCTACATCAAAATAGTTTAGAAAATCTCTAGAAAAATAAAAGACCACAAGAGGAAAAAGAAAGATATTATTTTTGATGAGGTTGTATAAATAATTATGTTGAATTGCTATCACCTATTATTTTATTTATATTTTAGGTTAACTGGATATTTAATGATGAAAGTTGGTAAAATGGCTGCTGTAGCACTTGGAGGTGGAATAATACTTCTCCAGGTTGCAAACCACAATGGTTTCATCAAAGTAAATTGGGACAGGCTTTACAAAAAGGCGAATGAAGTAGGAGATCAGTTAGAGACAACTGCCACCAGCAAGGGACCAAAAC
Organism: Euschistus heros; assembly: GCA_003667255.2. Taxonomy (NCBI): domain Eukaryota; kingdom Metazoa; phylum Arthropoda; class Insecta; order Hemiptera; family Pentatomidae; genus Euschistus; species Euschistus heros. Next base: position 159,632 of record RCWM02000328.1, on the reverse strand, counting down.
TGATGGACAAGGTTAGTAATATTATTTTTAATCTTAAGTCAGCAAAATGTTTATGTTTGTATCATAATAAATGAAACTGTAACTCATAATATAATATTTCTTAAGCACAACATATATTTTTGGTTATACTCTTTTAACCCTCAAGATGGCAATAGCCTTAAGATCTGTGCTGTTTATTTGTTCTGCCATGGATGAATATGGCCTACCAAGACTGCAAGTTTGGGCTAGGGGGTTAGTTTCATCACCTCTGTCAGTTGCTATTTGATATTCTGTGATTCCCGTTTGTTTTTGTTGGATCCCGCCCTCCATGTGGCCTTTCAATTAAGTATTGAGTATTTTTAGTTAGTTTATTTATTTATTTTTTGTTTACATTAGCACAATGTATACAATTGGAGTTTGTTATGATTACTTTGAATGTCCCTTACTGATATTTTTGCAGTACTGTGCTATTTGAGCGATTTACTTCATTTGTCATTCATGCAACCTTCCCCCTATGTATTATTTCCGAATAAGTATGTGTTTATAGTGATTTATGTTCTTTCTGTATATTTTATTATTTGGAGTTATGTATTTCTCTTATCTATTGTAAAGTATTCGTAAAAAATTGAAGGGATAAAAAAAGATACCTATTGATAAAATACAAGAAAAGTTAGTGGATGACTATTGACCAGGCGATTTTTTTTTGTAACTGGGCTATATGTAACCACTCAAGGATTAAAAGGTAGATCAAAGAAATTTTTTTTTTGTAAGAATCCTCATTCTAACTTTGCAATGCTAACTTGAATAGTTTTTGCATCATATTTTTCTGCTTTTTGGTTTCTGATATTTTGATATTCATTTCCCTTTGTGACTGGTTAAATACTATAGATTTGGCTAGCTGTGTCTGTCATTGTTCCTTTTTACTCTACCTTAACTGCAACCCATTTTAACACTTGTACCGAAAGCCTAATAATAGAATAATATGTGTCATGGCAAAAAAATAATAAAATATATGAGTATTGTATCATTGGTATCTGGTTAAAACAAATAATTGTGTCCTTAGATGCAATCAGTTCCATAGTTTAACAGTTATTATGTATTGTTTAAAAACATATGATCACATATTAAACCCTCTGTCAATAAAAATAGCCTCTGTCGTCTATTAATTTTTTATATATTGTTAGAGCAAATATTATTCTCACCATGGCTAGAATAGGTTGGTATTCTGTTTAACCTGTTGTTCCTCTCCTAGTTGGAGAACTTAAGGAGATCAAGCCCCAATGAACAACAATTCAATTTTAATGCTGTTCCATGAGATGGAAGTATTTAAACACAATACACACTCATTCCTCATCATTAAATACTCACTACCCATTCCTAGATATTTAATCTTATTTTTTTTATGTCTTTACAAATCTTCTTTCTTTGCTTGATTTTCGGTTAGCTTTATTAGGATCTGCGTTGGTTTTTAGAATTTTTTTTTTATTCACTGTTGAATGGTAATTATATATTACTAATTTTATAGTTGACATATGAGAAAGTTTTAGCTTTTGAATTTTTTTTTTTTTTTGTGATCCTGTGAGAATATTAATTATATTATAACATTATGGAGGATTAAATAAAAAAAAAATGTGGGGAAACCAGAAAATGAAATATTTATGATAAAAAAATAATACCAGTACAGGTTGGAGAATAGATTTAAAAGATTGTATTTATGTTAATCTTATGAAATTTTTATTTTATTTTTTTTTTTTTTACATTAGTAGTGTGATATGTGTGCCTGTGTTTAATATATCAGTGTATTTGGGCAGAATTACTAGTCAATAGAGCATTTCTCTCTCTTTGAGAAGATTAATCATTTCAGGATATATTTGTCACAAAACTTTAATACTGAAATCCTACATCCCTGATGTCTTGATCCACTCTACTTTTCTGAGCTTTGTCTTGAAATTATGGGTATTTCTTTAGAGTGAGTTTGTGATTCAGTCCCAGATCCTTGACACGGTTTGGTTCTAATTGAAATTAAAATGTTTTGTTATTCAAGGACGCGAAGATCGTTAGATCACTTAACTATAACCGGATGAATCCCATATTTTAGCCACCTTATTAAAATTAATTGTTTCAGTTGTGGGGAGTAATTCACATGGATGCAACTCAGTTTATAAAACTGTATTTTCTTTACTTCACATTAAAACAATCAAAGAACTAATTTTGATTTCCAAATATAAATGATTATCATATTTCAACAATTTCTGTCTTTACTTTTTTTCCAATAGCTCAGTATATAAACAAATTTATAAATTAGAAATCTTATTGCCAGTCCTTCTATCATTAATTTTTTTTTCTAGCAAATGAGTTTAAAAATAATTTTCTTTCAAGTATTTTATAATTTTTAATTAAAGAATACAGCTATTGCTAGAATTTTATTTTACTTAAAATTAATTTTCTATTTGAAATGTTTATTGATTCATCTGACCAGAATTTTTTTTTTTTTTTTTTTTTTAAACATTCTCATTTCTGAAAATTCATATTCATTCTATTCAAATATTCATATTACCTCCTCCCTCTACTGTTTGCTGTTAACTTTTTACTAATTGCTTTATTATCAATTTTTTTAAGTGTTATAGGATTAAAATTACTTCAATTTTCAAATCCCATATTATTTTATGTGCCAAGGTGAATATTGACTGTCATGTAGTTTTCTTATCAGCTATTGTGTTATTTTAAAGTTTGTCAAGTTGGCTATATTTATATACCTAAAGTTTTCAAGTATTTTTTAAATAATTCTAAATGATAAAATAATGAACTTCACAAATACCTGTTCTGTTTTTTTTTTGTCTGTCCATATTTGTCAGAAAATTTTTTTTTTATAATTAGGCTGTTTTAAAATTCTATTAAATAAATTTTGTAAGGCAGTTAGCTATTAGTATCATAGCACTAACATGGTTAATTCTTAGACTTATGATTTTAATTATTTATGGATGATACATGATACAAGTATGCTAATTGTTTCCTTTGTACCTACTATGTTGCCCATTTTAAAGGAATATTTATATACATGTGGATTTTGTATCTTTTTATTATCTAATGAAGTCCTTTTTTTTTTTTCTTTCATTTATATAGTTTCCTAATCCTACCCCTTTAACGTAAATCAATGCTAAATTCTTAGGAAGAGGAAAAAGAGGCCATATTAAGTTTATACAGATTTACTCCTTCATATTTTTATTTTTTATACTTCTCAGTAAGGAGAAAATATTTATCACTGAAATTAATTTAACTACATATATTATATCAATGATCACAATAAATATTTCAGTGCACTGCTTACAAAAATCTATCCCCCCCTCACCATATCTTGATAAAATTTAAATTACAATATTTAAGCTTATAAAATATTTAAGTGCCATTCTTATAATTTATCAAATATTTCTTTTATATCACTGAAAACTTCTTCTTTAGATTTTCCAGCGTCCATAGTTTTCACCATATTTAGTGTCCTGTAATATTCCACAATTGGCAGTGAGTCATTGTAAAATGTCTGTATTCTCTTTTTTAAAGTTTCTTCATTGTCATCGGAACGACCACTTCCCTGAGCCCCCCTTTGTAAACAACGATTAATACAAACATTTTCGTTGCAATCTAGAAATAAAACGAAAAGCAATTCCACTTTATCTTCCATTTCCCTCTTCCATCCTTCTAAGTTGTCCTTGTTTCGTGGGAAACCGTCGATTAAAAACTTATTAGTCTGTGCATTTTTCATGGCTATTTCGATCAGCTTACACGTAATTTCAACCGGTACGATAGTTCCATTTCTTATATGTGTCTCGATGAGTTCTCCATATTGAGATCCAGCTCTCTGCCTCTCGTCTCTCAACAGATCGCCAGCAGACAGATGCACAAACCCATATTCTTTGACAATGTTAGCGCACTGAGTCCCTTTCCCCGCTCCCGGTCCTCCGAGAACAAAGACAACTTTCGGTTTTACCACTTGAGCCATTTTCGTGAGTAGGGTAACACTACCGTTAATTATACTATTGATCATGCAACACTAAGGTGATAACTAATTTGATTTTCAGAGAGCTACCATCGGTACCACCACTTCGGTGTCGTATGAATTCAGAACCTTCTACATAAGGTTATCGATTTACTTGCAACGGAGCGCTGCCAACCAAACCGCTATGTTTCGTAATACACGCCCCCCTCTCCCCTTTCTTTGTTTTCTTTATGCTCTTCTGTTTTTCTCTCAGCGTTTCACGAAAAATTTTAAATAAAATCTCTAATAATTATTCAGCAACTTAATTCATCTAAACCACCTTTATTTAACTAATATGAGAAAACGTATCTATATTTGTTGTATTGTTTATTCGCTTAAAAAATACTAATATTCGAGAAAAAAAAAATTATCATTAAAATGAAAATCTTAAATCAATTAATTTTAACATGTTATTTAATTAAAATTCGAATTTTTCATCATCTATCAGCTATTCATTTTATCATAGAAATTAACTTTGAAAGTCATTAATGAGAAGGAATTTATCATTGATCTTTTCTTTTTTTTTAATTTACCGAAACACTTGTTGAAGTGAATATTATAAATTTTGAGAGAACATGACTTGTGGATACTGATCATTAGTAACAACCCAATAAAGATAAGCTTGAGATAAATTTTCTTTTGAAGTAACAAATCCAACGTGTTTTATATTTTCTAGATTTTTAAATATGTTACCTACTGAAATGTTATTCATATTTGGATTTATGCCTAAACCAAAAATCTATTTACAGGAATTAGTGTATTAAAAGTAAACTCCATTAACTTCTTTGCGACGGTTATAATTCTAATTTAAGTTGGGTAAATCCTTAATCAGTAATCCTTGTAAACCTCTTTTTATAATGTAAGGTCTTGATACTGACTTCATATTTAAGTTAAAATAATCCAAATGTGAATTTGTAGAAGTGTTCTCTTGTATGACGACTATGTTCTTTCCTTATAATTTTGAAAGTAATCAAAATTTTATATTTAGTATCAATCAATTTTAGGAAATTATTATAATTACATTACTTTTTCATTAAAATACATTCAAATATCCCGATAAATCTGTGTTATATGTTTAATATTAAAAGGATTAAATAATAAATTATATCAACGAAGGTGTCTTTGTATGGTAGGTTAGGTACATTGAAACAAGAACTAACTACATTGATTTATATAGCCAAGTAATAAATCTATATATATATATATATATATATATATATATATATATATATATATATTTTATTTATCATTATTTGTGTGAATGAATATTGACGTACAGAAATATTATATTTCAAGCTGTTGTGTTGATGGTTTTAGTCAGTTTTTTAGTATCTTTTTTTCCGATTATTAAACAAATATGGGATATTATTTATTCAAATGAGTACATCTCATTCATTATGTAAATTAAATAAAGTAAATTGACGCAGTAAAAGGAAATGATAATTTGTTCAGTAATGTGATTCTTTTTGCTGTTTCAAATACATTTATATTTTATATATATACATAAAATGAAATAAAAAATTAACATAGTTTTTTTTTCTACCGTTGAATATAGATACGTGAATTTTTTATTGGCTTGGAGATATTGTCTGTAGTGTAGTTTGAAATGTATTCAAATGCTGAGTAAGACATTGAATCATGTATGAGTCATCCCATGTTTTTCAACGTGACATATTCTCAAGAGGAGATTCTGAAAGGGCACTGCATGTTGTAATACTCATTATGTGTTGATATTAGCATTGAAGAATCTTATTTGACCCTGATTGATGAAAATCTGAGTGATAGAAACAGATTTAAAAAAAAAAAGAAGAAGTGTATTTGTTCGTAACACTGTTTTAATTTTGTTATTTATGAATGAATTAATTTCTCAATTTTTAATATTATAATTGGACCGTTCAATGAGCTTTGTGTGGACTCCAAGATTAGGAGACTCCAGAGACAACACCCAGCTTCTGTTATTATTATTACACCCAGAACCTTTAGTTTCTCTACGTTGAAGAATGGAACTTGCTAACAAAATAGCGGATCCAGACCACATCTCCTTGTATAACCGTTGGGCATTTAGCAGTCCTTTACCATGTACAAAAACTAAGTTTTATGAATGATCTCTCTCTTGAATTTGTTTAAAATCATTTATCAACTTGTTGAGTTGATGAAAAGTCTATTTCAGGTCGTTCTGTAGGTCAATGAAGTGGGTGGGGGTATAACCTTGTATTAATTTTTTGATGTTTTGTCTGATGACTGACTAATGATAAACACACAGACCTTTAAATCATTGCGAAATATCTGATAACACACATGCAGTGAAACAAATTTCCGAGTCTATGCCGAATTTGACCCTGAACATTCAAATTATGATTAGGTTAAGTTTTAAAAGTTAAATTTACCGTAAAATAAAACGTAATTAGCCCAAGTAGACAGAGTAATTTTAAATCTGAGAACACCTTTTTCGACTAAAATAACTTTATTAATTTTAGTTAAAAAAATTAAAATTAAATAAAACCAACTTGCTATCCGTAAACTCAATCGCAAATTTAGTTTACTTATAAATGATATGAAGGCTTACTTCGGTCGAAAACTTGTCTTTATCATTAGCCTAGGTACAGCGTACCAAAAAACCTTTTACCCAACTTTTTTATTTGGTTCAAAGTAAAATTTTATATGTTTCTGGATATTATATATTTTTAATGGGTCAATAAAGTACGCATAATTTATTTGTTTTTGTTTATTGTCTCAAGGTAACACTTTATTTATCGATATCCATTATGATAAATAGAGTGTTGCCAACCCTGCCATATTGAAAGTGATAAGAAAGGCTAATTAATTCTTATGATCAGATTTTCATTAGCGATGTTATTAAGTGGAGGTTATCATTTGCTATGTTTCATTCATGCAGTTCTAATCCTTATTTGAAGCTTATTCTAATTTTTCCTGATTTATTGATTTGATTTTTCATTATACCCACTCCAATCCTCTTGGCTTCCCATTCAATTCCAGATAACCTTTCAAGGTGTCTGAAAAGATGTTGGACATGGGACTTTCTTATATAGAACTTTTATCGAAGTACTGCCAAAGATAAGTTGCTTTACAGACCATTAATTCTGTTCTGCTAATTTACTAATTGTATTATTTTAAAGAGTCAAAAAACATAGTTTTGAGCAAAAAAACGCCGATTTAAAGATTTTTTTTTTTCCTTTGTCTTCTTTTATACTGACATTATTTTATCAATTAATTTGAAGAGCTGAAATTTCCAGTGCTTTAACTATGGCTACATCCTCCTTATCAGGTATTATCGACTTTATGATTAGATTACTTTGTAATCCCTTTTCCGATCCGGAGCCTTTTCAGGAAGTGTATAAGATTGTTTAGGATGTCTGTTGGCCTAATCAGGAATTCTATCGGATATGTGGTTGTTATTCATGGCTGTTAAGTTGTCAAGCCTGTTCGCTAACCTCTACCTGTAGCATGCTAATGTGAATCGTCTTTATGAAAGTTCAGTGTAGAATGATAAGTTGCTAAGAATGATCGGAATTAAAATTGTGCTTGAAAGCCGTCCGTTTTTTAAGGCATTAGTCAAGCAAAATATTTCCGGTTAATAATAATCCTTAAAATGTCGTTATTGCAATTTTTCGCTACAACTCCTGAAGAGTAGCTCTCATCAATTCTTAATCACCAATGGAGTTGGGTTCAGGCCTGCCATCCCTACCGTTTGCATATCAAGGAAATGAATAGTTCCTGAGCTCTAATACTTACTATAAACTGTCTTTTTTGTTTCCTTTGTTTTTTATTCTTCCCAAGACCTTCTTCAGAGAATTTAAATAAGTTCTTTGTCATAAAGATATAAAACCATTTCTATTCGAAGCAATATAAAAATATTAACAAAATTTATTCCCATCATTTTGACGTTCAAAGGTATAATTAGACAAAAAGTAGGGGCAGAAGTACATTTTTCTCTAAATTTAAAATTGAGATTTTGTTAGACAAAAAATGCCTATGATCTGGTCAGTCCACCCTTCCCTTGCACACTTACAATTCTATTATTTTTATTTAAAATTTACTATGTATTCTATAAATTCTATTACATACATACATCGGTGGCTCTACATCCCGTCACCAAGACTGGGCCTCCTCCTAAAGCTTTCGCCAGTCAATCCGTCAGCTGCAGCAGCTCTCCAGTTCCGGACTCCCAGCAGAGTCTGTGCGTCCAATTTCACTGAATCCTCCCTTCTCACATTTGGCCTGCCAACTTTTCTTCGCCCATGCAACCTTCTGGACAGTATCCTCCTGGGTATCACCGAGTCATCCATGCTTGCGACGTGCCCGGCCCATCGAAGTCGTCCTCTCTTGATAAACTTTACCAAGTCTTTATCCCCATACAGGCCAGCCAGTTCGACATTTCTTCTTCTTCTCCAAATTCCACCCTCTTTAACAGGACCAAAAATCTTTCAAAGATCAGAAGCCTATTTTCATTATGTTTTTTAAAGGCCCATGCTTCTGATCCATAAGTTAAAACTGTCCTATTAGACAGGAACCTGATTCTAAAATACTTACGCAATGCCAAAGTAGCACCATCTCGCTGTTGCTATCCTTCTGTTGACTTCTTGAGAGATGTCGTTCCCAGAGTTGATCTCAGACCCGAGGTAGACAAAGCTACTTACATTTTCAAAATTATATGGTCCAGCCACAAATGGACCAATCCCTGGTCCATCTCCTCCAACTCTCATGTACTTGGTCTTAGCTTCATTAATGTGTAGCCCAAGTTTCTTTGCTGCATCTTCTATGGCCAAAAATGCCTCTCTCAGTGCACGTTCCGATCTAGCAGCAATATCAAAGTCGTCAGCGTATCCCAGAAGCTGAACTGTACCGTTAAAAGGGTTGTGTGAAGTTGGATTCTGGACATACGTACCGCTTTCTCTGCAGCAAATTTGAAGAGAATATAGGCAAGAGCATCCCCCTGCCTCACTCTGCAATTTGTGTCGAAATCATCTGAGTAGTCACTTCCTACTCGTACTGCACACCTCGAGCCCGACATCATCATTTTCACAAGCCGTACCAGCTTGACTGGGACGTTCATTTCTAACAGGGCCTGATAGAGCTCTGGCCGAGTTACACTATCGTAAGCGGCTTTAAAATCAATAAAGAGGTGGTGGGTAACTATTCTGTACTCTTTGCATTTCTCTAGCATCAGCCTCAGTGAGAATAGTTGGTCCAATGTGGATCTCCCTCGTCTAAATCCCGCTTGATATTTCCCTATCTCCCTCTTGGCATGAGGTACTAGTCTCTCTAATAGGATGTTAGAGAGAACTTTATATGCACACGAGAGGAGAACTATGCCTCTGTAGTTGTCGCAGTCCGACTGGTCCCCTTTCTTGTGCAGTGGGTAGATAATTCCCCTTTTCCACTCATCAGGCATCTTTTCCTCTTCCCATATCTTCAAAATGAGATTATGGAGCTCCTTTCTCACTTCCATTCCTCCATAGCGTATTAGCTCCGCTTGAATTCCATCCAGTCCTGGAGCCTTGTAATAAATTCTATTAAGTTGGCGTTATCTACCTTCATTTTTTTTTTCTTCAATAAAATTTGACCTATGGTTAACAATAACAAATTATTCTATTTAATTTGTTATTCATCCTAAACGAACAAAATTTGGTACCAAAATAGAAGTATAAAGTTTCTATTTTTTTTTTTTTTTTTTTTTTTTTTTCCATGTTTAAGGGAATCAATATCTCTCATGTATCAATATAAAAAAACATAATTTAATGGCTGTAGCATGACAGTTTGCTACAAGTTTTGATCTGCATTAAATTCTTATTAATGAACTCGAATGATTAGTTTATCTAATTGAAGACTTTGTTATCTTGTAGGCAAATTATAATCAGAAGTGTGAAAGTTATTTAGAAGCAGTTGCTGAGATTGAAATTTGCTGCAAAAGTATTTTTAAAGAAAAAATTCCCCCTTGAATGTATTGATTACCTTATTCGTTATTTATTAAATTGCCTGTCAAAAAGTTTCATTATGTAGTATAATTTTAAATTTGTTCATCTTTATCATATGAGGCATGCTGTAAAAGGTTACATTAGACCTTGTTGGAAGTCAGCCATGTTTGATTTAATATTTTATCCAAGTACAGGATAAATGGCCTTTATGATATGAGGGTAGCAAATCAGATGTAATAGTTTTATTTTATGATGTATGAATAACTATTTCCTCATTATTGTTTCATGTGCTTATTTTAATTGCTTCAATAATATTAATTTTAACATTAACAATCACATTAAAAAAATATTTAACAAATAGATAGTTCAAATATTAATCGTTTACTTTCAGGTGAAACGATTCGCACAAGAAAACACTTACATGGCCGCTGGTTACGCTGGTGGTTTTCTTATTGGAATGGCATCGTCTTAAGATGTTTTTACAATAGTTGACTTTAACATGACTTAACTGTACTTTTTGTCTTAATAGTATTTGTATTTTTCTTCTCTTTTTTTTTAATTTATTTTTTTGAACAATCTATGTTAATTCATAAATAAATAAAAGATTAAAATGTGTCTGAAAACTTATTTCAAGGCTATATAAGTGAGTTCTTGGTCAAAGTTAATGTTAGTATATAGAAATAATACAGGTCATCAAAGTTTATTATTATTTAGGTGGAACGGTACGTTGATAGAAAACTAGAGAAGGTGGAGAAGATCATCAAGAAAAAAGAAGTCAAAGCAAAAAAATGGTATCATACAAGAGTACTTAACGATCCTAATTACTTTGTGTTTGAGGAAATACATATTTTTATGGCATCATTCATTGTTGGTTTGGCCAGCGGAATGGTGTTTGGGCGTCTTCTTTAATTTCACTGGTTTTATAGTTTTGTATGAAATTCCTTGTATTTAATAAAAGCTTTAATATGTTATTAAACTCTTAAATTCGAAGGCCCTTGCTACTAAATGAAGAAAATGAGTATTCCTTTAATATGCTAGTCTTTAAAACTAAATTTTAAAGAAAATTATTTATTTTGTTTAAATTCTATGTTTATGTATTATTGATATGTACTTTTATATTGTTTTATTTAAAAACAAAAATGAAGATACTTTTTTTTTCTATTCATTGTAAAGCAATATGTCTTCTTAAAGTAGGAAATATGTTGATACCTCACGAACTGAGCAATTAAGATTGTTAACAAAATTGAACCATTGTGTAATCATAATTATAGAAATAAACACTGTATTAACCTCTATATAACTTGTTTTGTTTTTTTATATATCCTTTTATTTAAGATTTATTAGTAAATATTTATAATGTAAATGATTGCTTTTACAAACCTTTTGTAGTTTGTATATAATATAACACCTCTTTTGGAGATAGTTTTCTGAATGTCATGTTTCACTTTAGAAAAAAATTATTCATTCATGAATTACGTCTTCAGCATCTCCGAGTCATGGTGTCTGTTCATGTCCTTATTTTATTTGTTTTTAAAACAGCAAGTGGCCTATGATACTTAAATCTTGATAATCTGTGGCATTTTTTTATTTTTAGTGATTTCATCATGAGTAAAAGTATAACTCAGTACTTTAAAAAAATTGTATTCTCTCAACAAGTTAGTTAATAAATAAATATAATTATTTACATAAATATTTATAATGTTTTATTAATACAATTAGAAATCTATTGATAAAAAGAACTTGTAAGAAATACAAATGATTTATTTACATTTCTTAAGACATTATTGACATTTACAATATTTACACCTAATTACAAAATTTTATTTATCAGTATAAAAACTAAAACGAGTTGAGACATTGCATCAATATATTTCTTAATTTGAGTCGTAACTGTGTATCAGCTGCTTCGCAGTAAATATGAGTAGATTTGTCTTCTACTTGAATAAGCGTATCCTCCTCTTGCTAAAAATTTATAAAATAAAATAGAATTTTAAAACTAAAGTTACATAAAATTTAAGTACACTAATAGCTTCCTCATCAAAGGTAACAAGAGAATGAGTTCAAAAATGTGAATGGCCATTTAAAATAATTATTTGAATCTATTTCTGGAAAAATTCATTCACATTGGGATTATTGCTCATGAAGTACAGAAAAAATCAGAATCTGGCTCTGATGAAAAGTAAGAAAATCGATTCTTTAGCATCTACAGATGATATCCTACATCATAAAAATCTAAGCAGAACATATTTTTTTAAAGCTGAATAGTTGGCATCCAATATATGCTATTATATAAAAGGACTAACCATTTTTCGTTTGTGATCACTAACCGCGAAAACTACTGAACCAATATGGACCACATCATTTTCATAGTTAAAGGAAGATTTAGCGATAATAAAATTAAATATTTTCAATTATGTTGCAATAAAAAGTGATAAATATGTGGTGCACAGTGAAGTTTGATAATCGACCGATAGGTGGCGAGCACTGTTCCAGAGAGGTTACAAAGGTACAGTGTTATATAGAGCTAAAAATTTATGATAAAATTTACTTATTTTCAATTCAATTGTTATTAAAAAAGCTATAAATATATAGCGGCATGCAGATCTCAGTGCAGTATAAAATCGACCGATATATGGCCATTTTGAACAGAGTTAGCTATAGTAATACTATTAAACCCAACTGCACCAATTTTTAACTAAAACATTTTCATAGTTCTAGGAAGGTTTATAATGATAAATTTTACTTTAATTAAATAATCATGATAATAATTAAAATGTAGTCTTGAGTGCCAAAAATGAGGTTTCCCAAACTGTTATATACTTTTATGGTTAGAAATTAAAATCCAACCAGATGGATCGATAAAATTATTTCTGCCGAATTGGAGGTATAATTACGTTTTTACGTAATCTGGAAAAACCGAATTAATGCAATTTTAACCAGGCTAAAAATTACTGCCATGCGTGAAAATATCATTAAAGAAATAATGCTAAATTTCATACTTCAATACATGATTTTTATTGATTAACAAATGAAATTCAATTATTAGTTAAAATAATCTAAGTTCTGAATTTATGAGAGCAGGCGATGCCACGATGGGATATGTAAGTTTATAATAATCTCATAGTTATACCGATTCCGTTTTGAACAGGGGCAGAATTAAACTTTAGTTTCGAAACAATAGTGAATAACTGCCTTTAATGATCTAAATAAAAGTCTACTGCCTTTAATGATCTAAATAAAAGTCTATCTTAAAGTTTTTCCAATTACATGTTGCTTCTAATAGTTTAAGTTTTATAAATGTTATTTATTTGTATTTAAACATGAATTTTAATTTTTTTAATGAAAAAATTAAAATAGTGATAACTCCACATTAGGGCAGTACCCCTATGGTTTCATTTCTTATTAGTAAGAGTTTAATGTATTTACAAAAAATAACATCAAACTGATTAGTTGTTGAACCCAGTCTAAAAAATAACGATATTTAGATACGCTCTTACCAAATGTATAATGTATCCATTGTTATTATGCTCAACTTTAGCGTCTGAAATCCCTTCCTGTTTCAGCTTTCTGATAAATAAATCCATATCTAGAGTTCCCCACTCATATTTCATAGAAGAATTACTGGATTCACCATCAGACTTCGAAAGCCTTCTCTTCTTAGGAACAACAGGTGTTTCATCAGGTAATTCCTATTACACAAAATCAATAAAAATGGTCAGGTCAATTAATCTGTAAGCATGAATTTCAGCCATACATCTTTATATAATTCATAAAAATACCAAGATCTTGTGTTGATTGTCCTTAACGTATAGACCTGCAGTAACTGTTGCGAGACATATCCCAGAGCGAACTTCAGAACAGTTAATCCTATCGGCGAGAGTTGGGCAAAGGCTAACTTTAGCCATCTGCCTTTTGACCGCCAGTGATACAACTTCACCACGCTGAATTGAAATCACATAGCGACTCTCCTAAAATGGATAGGGGTAAATAGTTAAAACAGATATCTCACTATTATATTTATGATAGTTTTTTCTAATATAAATTTATTTTACTTAGTTATTAAAAATAACATCTTTCAGAGCGAGTAAAAAGGATTACTTAAATATAACTTTTATCTGATCTAAAAAAAAAATTAAGATGATAAATATATCAATCTTTGTATATCATTATTATACAGCAAAACTTCTTTTAGGTACTTTGAATTTGAACAGGGACCGCACTCCCGTTCCTCTCATTTAAATTTAAGAATACACAGACAATTGAACGGATGATTGGAGAAACAACATAAGTCATAGTATTAACATAATGTTTTATTATGTTTCTTGAATTAGTAATTCAATTGTAAGATAGAACAAATTGTTGTTAACAGGAGCCACGTTTCTTCCCAGCAAAGAAGTTTTCTCCTGAAATATTTTTTTTTTTTTTTAATTAGATCAACACACCAATCCCACTTAAACATTAATAAATAATCTAGAATTCTAGAATAATGTCTTTGTTGCCAACTCCAATCCATGCTAGTGCACAATTTAAAATTCTTACAGTAAATAAAAAAAAAAAAATTAAATTTTTTTAAAACTTTATTTATTCATGCAAAATAGTTAAAAATATACAATTGAGGGGATTAGAAAAATAAATAGAAAATATCATCTGAGGCATGAGGAGGAACGATACTTAACAGTTACTCAAAATTGGAAATCAAAACTTGAAAAATAAATACTTAAGAACAAAAGATGAATAAAAAAAAAATAATAATCCAAGATTATTTAAATAAAAATACCTGGTCTATGACAAGTTCACTTCTGTGTGTATGGCTTGGAGGTGGAATGGTATACGATTGTGGTACAACAAGAGTACTAGGTTTCAGCTCCCTTATTAATTTATTTGCTTGAGTAAAGTTCAAACTTGTATCAATCGGGCAATGTACAGCTTTCATAGTCAAAGGCTGGTAAGGTGCCAATGCTTCAAGATAAGGAAAATCCGGTTCTGAAATAATAATTATAAGGATAAATTAAATAGAACAGTAAGGAATGCAAAAATAAAATAAAATAAAAATTTCAATAATGTCAAAGGAGGTTCTGTATAATGCTTAAGTACAGTATATGCTCATTATATAAATTTATTTCTTTTCACTGCATGTTTCGGGAAAATAACTAATATAATGACTGATTAGTGATGACGTCTATAAAAATATATAGATTTAAGGTCTGACAAAAGAATGGGAAAATTAATTTCTCGAAACACATAGTGAAAAAAAATAACTTTATATAAGGAGTATATCCTGTACTTGATTATAAAGTTTAATAATTTTCCTTGTTATGAAGCAATGAATACAGTCCAAGCTCAATGATTTGTTGCTGTGGTCTGTTGGGAATTAACCTAAATTTACTCTAGAGGCAGGAAGAATGGATTATCCTGTGCTGAGACTCTCACCCCAATACACTTGGCCATCAAGCCCCCATCATTTAATCATCCACAAGAGTGTCTTAATAGTCTCTGTCCATCTGGATTACCATTTCATAGATTAAAATTAAAAATTGAGTGTCTAATTTTGCTTTTACATAATCTTCAAACACCAAACTAGTGCAATTTTAACCAGGTTAAAAATTAATTCTATGAGTGAAAATACCATTGAGAAAATAATGCTTATTCATAGCATGCTGCAATACATGTTTTTTATCAATACAAAAATAAAACCTCAATTAGATAAAATTATCTATATTGTTTACTTATGAGAGCGCATGAAGCCGAAATGGGGGATGCTATTTATAATAAACCAGCAATAGGGATTTTTTTTTTTTTCTTTATATATATTTTTAATTAAATTAAAGAAAAGTTTCAAAATACGAGGGTAAGTCAATAATTATCCGCAATATAGCTATATTTTTGTTTATGTTGGCAGTACTGTTCTTTTGTGTTGATGGCGCATGCTTTGTTTATACGTTGTTATGTTTATGTGCGTATCAAGCTGGTAGGTTAGTTTTGTTATCGCTGTCGTGCTGTTAATAATGGCCGCTCCACTTTCTATTTGCACCAAAGAAGAGCAACTTTCAGTGATCCGTTTTTTGTGGTCGGAAGGTGTATCAGGGGCCGAAATTTTTGGTACAGTACGGGAACAATTGTTTGCCACAACGGAGTGTGTCTATGAATGGATTGAAAAATTCAAAACACAGTGAACAATAAACAGTGAACGTTACAGTGAGATGCTTACTGCTAAGCTGAAGCCTGCAATTCGAAGCAAACGCCGAGGACTGCTGTCAAAAGGCGTTGTGTTGTTGCACGACAATGCCCGTCCGCATACAGCTGCCCACACTGTAGAAACGCTCGCTTCAGAAACTCAATTTTGAAGTATTGAATCATCCTCCATATAGTCCCGATCTCGCTCCATCTGATTTTCACTTGTTTGGTCCACTCAAACAGGCAATTAGGGGCCGTCAATTTGCCTCGGACGAAGCATTGAAAGAAGCGGTGCATTCCTGGCTCGCATCTCAACCCAAAACCTTCTTCCATGAGGGCATCAGGAAACTTGAACAACGTTGGACCAAGTGCGTTGAAAAGCAAGGGGACTATGTCGAAAAATGATGTACTTGTAAGTTCCTATTTCATTTCAATAAAATTTTATAACTATATTGCGGATAATTATTGACTTACCCTCGTACGTTCACCTTATTTCACTAACCTGTAAAAATAACAGTATGAAGAGGATTGTTACCCCACTGCTCAATGAAATGAACAGCATCACCAAAACGAAGACTCGGATGTCCACAAAATACAACACAAGGCTAAAATGAACAAAAAAAGAAATTTGAATGTGTGTTTAGTAATAACTACCTGCACAATAAAAATAATTCATAGATCATACTACAGCTCTACATTGTAAAATTTTATATTTATTAATTATAAACTAAAATTATTATTGACAAAAGCTTGGCTGGCACAATAGTAATTGGGTGTTGTTGTTTTTTTTTTAATTAGATAAGTAAAATTGATCAAACAGCAATATATAAAATTGAGAGACAATATGTGGTTTAGTATTTAATGATTATAATTGTAGAATTAGTTATAAAATAAAATATGTTAATTTTTACCTGTCGAAAATCAGTGCTGAAACCATCTGAATAAATTCTTTTATAATGCTTTAGCCTTCCAGTTTTAACAAGGTAGCCATGTGGAAACGGTTCTTCTGGTAAATATACTTTATTCTGTTTTGTATTTGATAGCCTTGAAAAATTTATAAACTTATTGGTCTTAAAATAAATTTTTAAAATATAAAAGTAATAAATTGCACTAATTCTCAATAGAATTAGGTGAGTTTGAAATCCTGGTCTTAAGCAACTTAAAAATTTAGGAGATATAAGGAAAATTTATAAATATCTCAATGTTTGCTCTATATGTAAAAAAAACCTTCGAGATAAAAGAGAGTTTAATATTGAACTTATTAATTTCATTTAGTTTAATATTAAAGTTTTTTATAGATTAAAAAGTTTAATCCAAAATGAAAAAAAGAAGATATGTACTCAGTCTTAGAGATGACACAATTTTTTAGATTAAAAAAAAAATCATCTAGATAATAAAAATTAAAGGATATACCAACCATTCTGCAAGAATATTAGAATAGCCAAGAGACATGTCAGCTACAGGTGAAATAAAGAACATAGGTATCGTTGATAGGCTCGAGTTGTCAAGATGAGATGACAGGCACTCAAACAAATCATATACCACGCCTGACGGATAACATGGAATCAATACATTACCATTTGCACGAAGAGTCATGGCTAAAAAATTATGATATTAATTATAACACAAAAATTAAAAATCTATATTCAGGCTGTAAAATAAAATGGGTAAAAAAATCTTACCAACAGCCATACACAGTTCCCCCAACATTGTGTCTGGGTTTGCTGTTGGTGTTTGTGTAAGCCCAGTCAATATTAAAACATTGGAGTTTCTAAGCACTGTCTGGTCCATTGGTCTATAAGTAATACAAGTCAGCATCATAAATATATTCTAAATTTATAGAATAGAAATAGAATAGAATAGAAAATAAACTTTATTCTGGGACGATGTCCCCTAAGAATAATATAATGTACATAAATAAATACAATGAGTCTAGCTTTCATAAGATGAAATAAAATAAATTAACAATCTGGTTAACTATTTACAATTTTACAAAAAAAGAACAAAAATAGAAATAAAAATTACAAAAATCCAATAATTGTATGAGAAAAATAAAAACCTATTTACATCTACTGAATGCACTTCTTTTCTTTTTAGTGAAGGTTTGCTAGTTCTGGAGGGAAAGGAGGTATTGAAAGAGAAGGGATTTAAATGTGGACAGAGATGGAGCATTACGGATATTACAGGGTAGTGAATTCCACAAGGAAGTAGCACGGAAAATGAAGGAGTGGTCAAATGATGTACTCTTATGGGAAGAAGTATACAGGTCAGAGGAGCAAGATCTTGTAGTGCGGGAGGAGACTGAGGATCTGAACTGGAAGATGTTATAGATGTAGGAGGGATTCCGAGAATTGATGGTTTGATAGAGGAAGGAGGCTGGGAAGTAATTTATGCGGGATGAAGGATAAAGCCATTTTAACTCTGTATATAGATGTGATGTGTGGGAGGCTTTTGGAACCCTAAAGATAAACCTAACGAAACAGTTCATTAGTCTCCTTAGTTTACTCTCGAGTTCCGCCGTCAACCCACCATATGCAACACAGCTGTAGTCAAAATGGGGTAGGATAAGGGAAGAAACCAAGAGTTGACGAGTAGGTTTTGGAAGGGAGTCCTGGGAAGAATGGAATAGTTTTAGGATGGATATAACCCGTCGAGAAATTTGGGAGATATCAGGTTTCCATGAAAGGGTTTGGTCAAAGGTAATACCAAGGTTTTTGACTGTGGGGTGGAATTGAATAGGTTGGGAGTTCATAGACAGGATCGGGAGGTGGGGAAGGGATCTCAGATGGGTATTAGAACCTATGATAATAGCCTGCGTTTTTTCTACATTTAATTTTAATTTGTTATCAGAGGCCCACTTGCAAATGCTATTAAGGTCTTCTTGGATAAGGGAGAATGATTTAATTAAATCAGAGGGATGGAAGCATAGATATATCTGGAAATCATCCGCGTATAGATGGTAGGAACAATGGTGAATGGAATTTGGTAGATCATTTATGTAGGCACAAAAAAGAGTAGAAGAGACACTGGAACCTTGGGCTACCCCTGATGTCAATGAAAGGGAAGAGGAAAGTGGCTGGTTTGGTATGGATACTATTTGAGTTCTACTATAGAGGAAGGAATGAAACCAGAGGAGAGAGCTAGAGGAAAAAGATAGGGCTTTTAGTTTCGTGAGAATAAAATGGTCTAGGGTGTCAAAGGCTTTAGTAAAATCTAGAAGGATAAGGACAGTTACTTTTCGTTCGTCAAGAGCAGTATGTATGTCATTATTAATTTTTGTTAAGGCTGTCTGAGATGAATAACCAGGTCGGAACCCAGATTGGAACGGATTAAGGAGATGAGAGTTTTCTAGGAAATTGGAGATTTGTGATTGAACTAGTCTTTCAAGGGGTTTGGACAGATTGGAAAGTATTGATATGGGACGGAAATCATTAAGTGAAGATGGGTTAGATTTCTTTTGTAAGGGTTGTATTTTAGCTTTCTTCCAGGATGAAGGAAAGGTGGAATTTTGCAAAGATTTTTTATAAATAAAATATATACATATATGTATTTAATATTCTAAACAAATATCCTCATTTTAGCATAACTATCTTAACAATATTATATTTACCTAGGATGTGTTGTTAATGTCGACGAACCACTGACATAAGCAACTTTTTCATAATCGGAACTTATAACCCAGTTGCTACTACCAAGACAATATCCTGAACTAACAGCAGTAACTTTTAGGGCTCCATAGACATCCTAAAAATGTATTAATTATTGCCCATTAAATAAAGACTAAAAAAATAAATAAATATCAAAGATCTTTGGCTGTAACTTACCAATTTTTCATCATACCCCACAACTTTTATTCTAGACAAACTAGACTGTACTTCACTTAACTTATACAAAAGCCTCCATGTTTTAGGCTTAAAACTATCACAGAGAGGACTTGGAAGTAGATGAAGAATATCTTTCCAAAATTTTGCTTGATTCCGTTTAGGAGTTTGTTCAATGTACTCGACTAGTTCTTCCAGAAATAATCTGTTAAAAATATTTGGATGTAAACAACCTTGTTTTGTGTTAAATTACCTATAATTATCTTCATCAGTGATAACACTTTTTGGACATGATAAATATCAAGAACTACACTTAAAATACAGTATATAATAATGGTAGGAAGTATTAACAAAAAAGGCATAGAACCTTCCAATCTGAAGGGTTGGTTCAGTAGCATAAACAACACCTCTAAAACCAGTATTTTCTGTAATAAATGGGAGCGCTAACATCGATGAATAATTAGAAATTAGGATAACATCTATTTCAGAAAAATCGATCATATTTGTTAATGGTGGACAAAATTCTGGAGCAGAATCAACAAAGACTCTTCCCATGCATTCTTTCAATTCCTGAAACATAAAAAAATTAATATTATCAGCATAATTTCAATAATAAATCCTGTTTTTATCACCAATTATTCCTTTGAATTTTAGTTACCCCTTCTAATTGTATATCCACTGTATCTTGTGGCATCCAAGCTGGTAAGTTTGCAAGTCGAGAGCTAGGCACCAATGGAAGAGGCAAGAAATTCAAAGCAGTTTGTGCTGATAAACCACAATCCAGCATCATAACAATTTCTTTGAAACGTAATACGTAACATGGTTTATTTGGATGGCTACTTAAGCAATACTAAAATCACAAAACATTATTAACACACTTATACAAAAACCAATATTTATGATAATGATTATACTTACAAGTCTCATGTTTATTGTTTAATATCGAACACTATAACTCGTTAACTTTTGTATTTATTTATTTCACCGTAAACTCCTCTTATTATTATTCTTCTCTTATTATTAACCCATAGAATTCCATCATATCAATTCAAAACTTCCATTTCTAATTTTTTCAGAAGCCGCAAACTGCTATTTGTTATTGTGGTAAATTCAACAAAGCTTCGTTCAATTTAGAGGTTAGATAAATGTAACAACGGCAGCTTCTTCGCTGCTCTTTATGATTTAAACTATTCTGTGGACATGTTTAAATAACAAAATTCTAACGAGAATAAACATAAGTTATCAGCTTTACTGATTTTATCATTTTCATCTTTATAAGCCATTTTCTCAGATGAATTCTAAAAATCATAATTATGATAATAATAGTAAATGCGTACTACAATTGAAGGCGCCTCTCCTGCTCCCGCGTATGATGATACGAGATGTTTAAGTTGGTAGCAGGGGAGTTATTTACGCGTTTCTGTGGCGTCCATCATCTTCTTTTCCCCTACCACATGTCAGAGAACACATTTAACATTAATAGAAAAGGAACACCCCTACAATTTTACAAATAATATTGAAAAAAAATAAAACTGTACCACTTACAACCCATGAAGGGTCTCGGGTTCAGTACTTTGATAGGCTGTACTATTTCTAAGCCAACGGTTGGAAAGGAGGTGATTTGGTCTGAATTCACGCTCAACCGCCAGGTTTTCCCCCAATTAAGGTTACCCACTTTTCAAGAGGCTGGGTGGGCCCAGGAGGGTCTCCCGACCTCGAATTCGATCCACAGCTGAAATGACAGAATATAAATTTTCTGCCCTCAGTCGGATTCGAACTCGGGCCCGGAAGCATGGTAGTCAAGCGCCTGCCACTAATGATATTGCGTTGTAACAAATGCAAAGGAAGGATCTAGCGTTCCTCACTTATATCCTTATACTTTCTTCAATCTCTCCTTCCCGACAGAATATACATCATGAGTCTCAACATTCCGAGAGCTACATACATTGACGATTCAACAGTCGTAACTTGACACCAAAATCCTTTCCATTTCTTACTTACAACACTAACTATACAATACACTTTTAATGGAAATTTTCGAAAGACGCGAGTTAGCTATGACTAATTTAAACTGAATGCATTTTATTTTAGACATGATACTTGTCTTCCTTTTATACATCGATAACACACCAAAGGTAGATATAGTTAATTATCTATAAGAATGTTCTTGGGCTCAAGCAAAGAATAATAGCAAATCTTAAAATAATTTAGTTTTCACTACTCGGAAGAAAATTCAAGTTAAAACTTTAACAGAAATTATATAGGTACTTATATTTAGTTACTTTGGACTTCACATTTTGACTTCAAACTTTCCAATCTAGGTTGCTGAACATGTTAATTCTTATTAAACTCTAGCTAGACAATCCAAAGATTTTTCTTATTATTATTTGTCATTAATAATAATATTCTAAACATTATTTTTCGTATGTCATCATTCTGAATTTGGGATCTTGAAAAAAAATACGATGATTGTGTAATTTCAGTTGTATTTACATCTTTTTCTCATTGTGGGTGGAACTTTTGCATGAAAAGTAGATGTTAAATAGAAAGTAGATTATGTAAAGTACCGATGAATCCCGAGATACGTAACCATGTAACAATAGGCCAGGTCAATTGTAGTTAGTTCCAGGCTGCCTTCGGTAGTAGCACGTTGTCATGTTTACCTCTCAGTTAACAACCCTAGATGAGAGTTAACACTTTTATCTCAGGTCGTTTCGTAAATTAGTACCTGAGTAAATTATTGTTCTACTTAATATTTTTATGGATCTGAAAGATTCTTGTATTTTATTTTAAGTTGATATTAATTTCTTCTTAGAACTTTTAAAAGGCAAGGTAAATATACTTTATTGATGTTTCAGCTATTGGAACATAATGGATATTACTAAAGCAGTCTCTTATCAATAAATTTATATTATTAACCAGCGTTTTAAGAATATGATTTTTTTTTTTTTTTTTTTACCAGATTACTGGATAATTAGTTTAATTAATATTTGTATTTAAATCAATATTGTCCAAAATTGATATTAAATAATAATATCTAAATAGTGTGTACTATGAACATTGTTGGGTAAAAGTGTTATATGCTCAATTCTTTTGGCATTATTGGTAAACAAAATGTACTGTGTTCCTTAGGTGTAACGTCATTTTCTCTTGACTATGGAGATTGAAGATAAATGTTTTGCATATCTGCGATCTGTTAATCCAATCGCTCAAAAAATTGCAGAAGATATTGATGCCATTAAAGATAACAATAAAACCCATTGGAATACATTAGATTCCAAAACTAAGGGAACGCTTATTGATGAAGCTCTCATTGACCAAAACTTAGTTGAAAAGTATGAATGTGCATTTGATGAAGTAAGTTGATTGTTGTTTCCTTTTGTGAAAATAAAATAATCAAAACATCTGTATAAATTATTTTATAATTCCACCAGCAATTTATGAATTAATTCTCTATTGGTTTTGCTTTAGCATTTTGAAGACTATGGACCTATCTCGAAGTTCTCATGGTTCTCTCGTAGTCAGTTGAATCTTTTTACTCATATAAATGTTAGACCTGAGAAGAACAAAACTCCTATGAAAAAAACTGATGTTTTAAGCCCTCTAAAGAAAACTAAAAAAATAGCCTCCAAAACACCAGAGAGTACTGGCATTAAACAAGTCAAAAATAAGTGTTCTAAAGATGAAAAACCTGAAAAAATTTGCTCAAAAGGTTTAGCTAAACCTAAAACTCCACCTCCTCCACCACCAGCTAAACTCTCGGTTACAGAACAGAAAGGACTATTAGAACAAGGAGATGATATCCCTAAAACTGGTTTTGATTTTTTGGACAATTGGTAATATTCTGTCTAAGTTAAGGAATATTGAAAATGTTCCTTCTGTTATTTAGTGAATTCTTGAGCCTAAGCACAGTCTAGCAAAGCCTAGACTTGATTCAGAATATATTTTGTGCATATCAATTTATGACTGATTCACCATGACTGCAATTTTGGTGAGCTTTAGTTATTCTGTACACTAATGTTATTAAAATAAGAACTTTTAAACCTTGTTTAGGTCACTACTTGTTTTTCCTGATTTTATGATGTACAAATGTTAATTTAATGTCATTCTATTTATTATTGAAAGTCTGACTTAAGTGATTACTATTTATATGTTATTAATGCCTTAAGAGTTTCTTTTAACATGTGTTTAAATTTTTTATTAAATTCAATTGTCTCTTTGTAATGTTCTGTTTAAAGAAGTCATACTATTGTTTAATAAATCTGCCTGATTATTTATATTTTGTTTATTGATAATAGCATGATTTTTATGATTTCTGAAAAGTGTTTGCTTTAAAATTATCGATGAAGCTGTGATATTTAGCTTAAAAAATATTAAAGTTCAGTCCTGACCAATATGTCATTAATGCTTTCTTTGTTATTTTAAATATAAATCAGGCATGCATAATTAGAAATAACATGATACCAAAGAGTTATAAATTTCAATGCTACAAATAGTAACTTTTTTTAGTTCTTTTATTTTTTGAATTATGTCTATTAATTAGATTTGATGTAACATGTAATGATCATAATGGTAGTGTTAATATTGGTTTATAAAATTCTGAGTAAATTTAAATGTTAAGTCCCTCAAATTTTAACTACCTGTTATGAACAATCAGGTAAATAAAAACAAAGCAGTTGGTTTATATCGGTATTGTAAATGTTTCTTTTCAATTAAGTAAAAATTTCTGTTCTAACAATTTTTTAATTATTGCTGAAATTGGATGAAACTTAATTTATTAGAATTTTATCAGTGGTATGATACCCTTCATTATCTTTTAAAAACTTGTTTATTTCCATAGTGACCTCTAAATCAAGAATTTAGCAAGCATTCATCGCCCGCTTACCATGGAAATAAGCAGTCTATTAACAAATGATATTTCTTAATACAACCAAGGGCTTGCTTTCTTGGAATGGCATGGCAATTCAGTTTTTAAACTCATCTCTTCCTTGTGTTATCACTTTTATTTCTTTGTTGTTGTTTTTTAGATCTGTTAAAAAGTGATATAGTCATTTGTTTCCTTTCAGAAGGATCACCACTTTCATTGCGTACCCTGATTAAAAAAAAGAATCATTCTTATACATTATTTGTGAATGTTTGTGTAGTCTGCCTGTAACAGTGTTATTTATATTTTTTATTTTTATTATAGTCAGCCTAAGAAATCTATCTTTATTGACTATTTTTGTATTTATTGATAAACTTCTTTTAACATGTCATATGTGTACTCTTGCAGGGGCTGAATAGGTAAATTATAGAGTGTCATGTGCAAAAGATAAAAACATATATTATATGAATTTTATAATGTAATGAAATCCCATATTTAATACAATTTGAAATTACTGAATAATTAATTTATTTATTGCAAACTACTGAAGTTTTTTGTATAAATATATTAGTACAATCTATTTAATGATACAATACATTTTGAAATAGTAAGCTATTGTTTAATTTTATTTTATTGGTTATACATTGTTGGGTAATTGTGGTTACTACCAATGTGAGCTTTAAAAACAAAAAATAATGCAGCTATTCTTTTTTTTAATTTGTTTTATTTTTTAGGTACACCTTTTTTAAAATGCTTTTTACTCAAAGTAACTTGTGCATTTATGAATGTTCCACATCTTAATATTTATTTTAATACATTGCATACCAAATAAAGAACCAAAAAAGATATTATATTTATAATTGTTGTATATAATTTATTATTATTGAAAGAAGTGTGAACATTTCTGCTAAATATATCTTTTAAACATTTGTTATCTTTTTTGAACCCATTGTATTTTATCCTTTTATTTTTAATTTCTCTCTCTCACTATACACTTATCTTATAACAGTTACATGCCAGAGTTTGTTGATATCTATTGGATTAAGAGGATCTACTCTGACCTACCAAAACTATGATGTGGTATATACCTATCCTGTGTTAGAGGTTAAGCCTCTGATTTATTTTTTTTTTTTCTTTTTGAACAGGAAGGATTTCTTTTTTTTTCCTTATAACTTAAGAACAGGATGACTTGTTCTGGACAACAATAAGTCAGCATGTGTTGCAGAACGGTGCATGGGGTTGATCCTCCGTGCCTCCTTGATCACCATCTAGAAAATGACCACCTTCTCCTTATGTTCGCCTCCCTTTTCTTTTGATTTTGAAGTGGGGCACTCCCGCCTTCCTATTCTATTTATACACCAATTCTTTGAAGTTAGTGTAATTTTCTTACTTTACAAGCTCAGGGAATTTGTTCTCAATTGAGGTATGTAGATATCTTCTTTAACAACCCTGATCACCAGGATTTGCACCACCTCATGGCATATAGTCCTCTATGCCCTTATAAGGAACACCGGCTGGATGGTCGTTAACTTCCTCTTCTGAAGTTCTGCTAGGTTTTTGTTCTATGCGGGAGATGTGTAGGGTTGATGCAAAACGGTGTACTGCTCATTTCCTATTAAATCTTTTTTAGTAGGAAAAATTCAGCAACTTAACAAAATTTACCTTTCATAAAATGGTAGTAGCATACCGGCTCACAGCCTCGCCTTCTCAAGCTGCGCCTTCTGTACTTTAGTATACCCAGAATTACTTCTTTATAGGTGATCATGTTTGCTTGGTATCTGAAACCATATTGATCTGGGTCACATTAACTGTGAAGTACTCTAAATGAAGAGTCACATTCATTTTACTCGCAATTTTGACTCCTAGATAAGTGACCACCTGTCTTGATCTTATTTTTTCTCCTTGCATTGTGATATTGATAGGCTATCAGTCTTCCCTTTCAAGAGGATGACTTGGTCTGATGCCAGAGGGCACTAAGCCCAATAGGGAGACTTTTAAGGAAGTGTCTGGTATGGTATTTTTCTCTCATAATGAACATAAGTTCTTCTATTATTATTATTATTATTATTATTTATTGGTACTATGTCCCAAGTTAAGACTTGGCCTGCTCCAATATCGACCGCCAGTTTTCCCGATCAAGTGCTGCTGCCTTCCAATTTCGGGTACCAAGCAGAATCTTCCCATCTAAGCTTTGGACGACCAACTCTTCTAGTTCCATACACTTGCTCACTTAACACCTTCTTTGGAATTTCTTCAGAGTTCATCCTTATTACGTGGCCGGCCCATCGTAATCTGGCTAGTTTAATGACCTGCACAATATCAACATCCTTATAAAGGTCCTTAAGCTCATTATTTGTCCTTTCTCGCCAGGTTTGATTAATGCATACTGGTCCGAATATTCTTCGGAGAATTTTCCTCTCAAACCTTAGGAGCGACAATTCGGTTGCTTTTGTCATTGTCCACATTTCTGAGTCATAGTTAAGGACTGGGCGGATCAGCGTCTTATAAATTCTAAGCTTTGCAACCCCAGATAGAGCTCTGCTTCAGAAGAATTTATGCAGTGAGAAATAGCATCGGTTTACTGAGAATATGCATCTGTTTATTTCTTCTTCGATCCTATTTTGGGAATTGACTTGGGCCCCTAGGTGCACAAATTCTCGTACCTTCTGGAATTTGTGAATACCTATTTCAATATTTCCTTCTTGCTCCTGTTGTTGGTTTGATATAGTCATATACTTTGTCTTTTTGTTGTTCACTGTGAGTCCCATTCTTGCAGCCGAAACCTCTAGTGCTTCGAATGATGTAGCTATATCTCTCCATGTTCTACCCATAAGGTCTAAATCGTCGGCATATCCTAGAAGCTGAACAGATCTATTCAACAAGGTTCCTACTACCTGTATTCCTTCATTTCTCACATCCTTTTCTAAGGCTATATTAAAAACAAGGCAAGCCAGGCCATCACCCTGCCTGACACCAGTCTCTGTAGTGAACCCTCTCCTTCTCCATTGCCATTTTAACTTTATTTATTTAACTTTATTAACTTTAAGTTTATGGCGTATATTCATTTCTAGCATGGCTATATAAGCTTCCTGACGATTTATGGATTCATTGGCCTGTTGGAAGTCTATGAAGACATGGTGCATGGGGATCTGGTATTCTGCTGTCTTCTCCAGTACTATCTATCTGGAGGGTAAAGATCTGGTCAGAGGTTGACCTTCCCCTCCAGAATCCAGCTTGGTATGTTCCAATTTCCTTTTCAGCAAGAGGTAGCAGTCTGCGGTATAAGATAGTTGAAAGGATCTTGTAGGCACATGGAAGTAGGGATATGCCTCGGTAGTTGCAACAGTCCAGTACCTTACCTTTTTTATATATAGGGCAAATAATCGTTTTCTTCCATTCCATGGGCAGTCTTTCTTCTTTCCATATTTCAATTAATAGTTCCTGCATGAATTTCATCATAACTAGGCGCTTTATGATTTTTTAATTTATCTATAGCTTCCAGTACTTCTTCTTCATCTGGTGGCTCGATAAAGACCTCATTGCTAGTTGCTTCCTGTGCGCCCCATCTCTCTTGCGGTTTCCCATTTCTATTGAGAAGATGGCTAAAATAATCAGCCCATCTGTCCTTGATCTCCTGCTTGTTGCAGGCTTCCATCTTCTGCTTTACAGGATTGACTATGAGGATTAAAGGGCTTTTGTCCCATGTTTACCTTTTGAAAGAAGTTTCTGCTATTCTTTTCACTAAAAGACTGTTTTACCTCTTCTGGCCAGTCTATAATCATCCACCGATCTACGTGTATGTCTTCTTTGTACCATGGTCCTGTAAGCCTTATTCTTTCTTTCCGTTATTACTTGACATTCCTCATCAAACCATCCTTTCCCCCTTTCAAGTTTCTTGGTTCCCAGAATCTCTTTCGCTGTTACAGACATTGCTTCCTTGCATGCTTCCCACGTATTATCAATACTTTCGTTAACATTAATTTTTCTAATTTTCACATCTAGAGAACGAGTGAAATTTATACATAAGCCCTTCTAAAATTCAATAATTTTAATAAAAGCCGTTAGTAATTAAATCTATGTTGTTTAGAGTGAACTACAAGTATTCACAGTTCTCTCTCTAGGATACAATATGATACTAAAATTTTTAGTTGATACCGAGAGTGCTTCTAATTTATTGGTTAGTTACTATTTTTCTCAGTTTTCCCTTCATAAAAATATATTGAAATGTAGAGATGTATCATTGAAAACGAAGCTAATCCTCATGGTTCAATGCCATCTCAATTTACTTCTCTACTATCTAATGATTTTATTTTAAAAAACCTCCAATTCATTAAAAACTTTGAGTGACTTTTGATCATTATCTTTCTTGGAATTATCATACTTCCCAGATCACCAGAAAATCTATTTTTATTTTTGTGCAACTAATACGTTTTCGTCATTCATTACAGTCTTTGACAACTTACGCTATCTTCTCTCGTTTTCCCCTATTTTGACAACGGGTGCTTGTTATATGCTCTTACATATATGTACGCTTTTAATTCATTGGATGAATAATATTTTGTCTTAGTTTTTCATTTTCAAAACTATATTAGTATGTAAAGATGTATTTAAAGGACGCTTATACAACTATACTTATAGGTAATTTACACTTATAAAATTATTCTTAAATGCCCATTATATATAAGACCTTAGATAAAAAAACAAATAAATATATCTGGGAAGAATTTAGTCATACAATAAGTGTCAATTATTTGTGAGGCCAAGACGTGACTTTGTTTGTGGGCTTGATGCGTTTAGTTATTTAACTGTACATTTAACAATAATAACGGTAACAATCAAAATATACGTGTGGTAAAACCCGCAATTTAATTTAGTTGAGTTTAGAGGGAGACTGTTTTTCGGCATTACTGAAAAGTTATTTTTTTTTATTTGCTACCTTTTTTTTTTTTTTTTTTTTTTTTTTTTTTTTTTCTTCTTTTCCTTATATGGTATCCCCATATAAGGACCGTTTATTTGTATATTAACATGTTCCATGCCTTACAGGCATACTACATGTTTTACAATGTTATTAAAAGTTAACATGATTAGTTTAGCATAACGTACATAACGTAGTAATATAACAAAAATATTTAAACAAAATCACAAAAAAAAAAAAAAGAAAAGAAATAACAAAAACAAAAAAAAACAAAAGCCAACAAGAAACTACCTTCGCTGCCCATCATTTGTCAGTTTGTCAAAGTTAATATTTGTTATTATAATTATAATTATAATTATAAGCAAATAGTTGTTATTTGCTACCTTAGCATGAGTCCAACAAAGCCATAAACATTAATAGATTGTGTTTGAGGATATTTCATTCTTGATTCTTATGATTACAGAGTCTGTCTTCTTTTCCTTTTCTATCTACTGCTACACAAACATTTTCTTCAAATGAAGTTCTAACTCAACTATTTTTCAACAATAACGAGTTCAACGCAGATTAATAGACAAGGTTAGTACGTAATAATAAACTCGATTACTTAGATTTTATCAAATTAAACTCTTTTGTTTGCTTAAGAGGAGTTGTGTAGTGTAAAAACTTCGATGCTATATCTTCCATGTTCGGTGCTCCTATGAGTGAATCGACTTTGAAAGAAAGAAGCCGCCATCAGAGACCGTTCATAGGAAACCAACAATAAACCTTCTAAGGTTTATTCCCCCCCCCCCCTTGTATAATTACATTTTTGCTGTATCTGCGTATCAACCCTTTGTTTGTATTAAAGGTTTAGTGCTAGTCTTAAAAAAGCTTCAGTTATTCTTGTGATCGATTATTAAGGTTGAGAAAATTAGGGTTCTGGTAATTAATGCCTTCTTTTGCTATACAATTTACTTATCAGCTTTCAGTAGTCTTATAACTAAGTACAGCAGAATCTTTACACCTTTGCCATCTGATATAAGACTCTACAAACTGATTGATTATTGAGCCAAAAATAGATGTGTATCGATGTATTTTAGGTACTTGAATAAGTACTGGCATAAACTAGTCATTAATTTGAAAACAAAATTAAAACCATTCCAAATATGCTAAATATTCACTGTGACTGTGTACATTCCAAGGTTTAAATGAGTATTAAAAAAATATTTATAAGAAAATGTAATTCTCTATCTCTATGTATTTACTTAATTTATAAATTCAATATATTATCAATGACCTACTGATCCAGAGTTTATATCAAACTATCAAAGATTTGAGATTAGAGTAGCTTCTTTGATGATTTGTTATTGTTTAGAACTAGAACAGCTTTAAATCTCTGTTTTTAGCTTTCACACTTTCATCTCTCTTTCATACTTAGAAGAGAAATATATTTTCAGTACCCATACTTCAGGAAAATTGATATACAAATATATTTATTATAAAATACAGATTTTTTATTAAATCATAACAAGGAAATCCATAATGACAAAAAAAGTAAATTCAATAAATGTTATGAACAATAAGATGTTCTTATACAATCGAGAGTGATTTAGATATAATTGACCAATTAAATGGCAAGTTCCTCATCCTGATTTACCTCTATAGTTTATTTTCTCCTCAATGAAAGTGATGTGTGATGGAAATCCTTTGAAAATGAGGGATTGATGTGAATACTTTATAATCAGTAAATACTATCATAATCAGTGTAGATGGTAAATGAATAATGAGATAAGTATAGTTGACTGATAAGTAAGAATAAGACAGATGATCAGTCATCGTTCATCTCCTCTTCTGTGTGGTTCAGTGGCTGAAGAAGACTTGCAAGGAAGGCTGAACGTTGGCACACAATTATAGTATTATTACTTGGGCATGTTGTTTCTTTTTGACTGCATCCCTGATCGTTTTCTTCTTTAAATTATATCCATTTCCAAATTAATAATATTATGTATTATATGATGGAAAAGAACTGACTGAGAAAACTAAGTTGATTTACTTCCAAACAGTATTTCTGTTGATCATGTAGTGAGCTGAGCAGAAGGATCGAAATTTATAGAAATGGATTTAACATAAGTTTTAAAGCTATGATTATTCAGCTTGAACCAGGATGAATTTTTAACTCAAGATGAATTTTGCTATATTAACATATATTGACCAGCAAATTATTTTTTCTAATAAGATCTTAAGATAAAAACTCTTGAATAATACAAATAAACTGAGCTAGTATATTATATAGCCCATGAAAGGCTTTTCCAATAAACAGTTGAACCCATAAAGGGTTCAGTAGGTTGATAAGGATGTACTGTTTTTGTGTCAACGGTCATGGATGGAGGTACTTTGGCCAAAATATGGCACAAACACCAAGTTTTTAGCTAACCACACACTTAAAAGAGGCTGGATGTGCCCTATTTGTTAGTTTCTTGCTCATTGAGCAGCAACACTTTAGTAAATGAAAAAGAAAATAAGGATTACTACTATAAATTATTTCATATGCTGAATAGGTTGTGTGTAGAGTGTATTAATCTAATTTAAATATTTTATTGATATTATAAATGACTTGATTATTACAAAAATAAAATAGTGATCAACATACTTTACTCCTGTCTTCTTTTAGGTACACAAATGTCTTATGAAGTCATAGTAATTCATGATGGCTATTCTTATGCCGTTGAGGAGGGAATGAAAGCGAACTGTACTTGCACTTTAATAAAGGGAAAATATAATGTTATTGTTGACACGATGACCCCTTGGGATAAGGAACTGATTTTAAAAGGTTTGAAATTATTATTGTTTTTTAATTTTTTGCATTTGTGATTATTCTGGATATTAGACACACACACACAAAAATTAATAAAAAAGTAATCCTTAATTATTTCTGATTACTAATCAACATAATGTGTCCAAATTCTTTTACAATATATTATTGAGAATCTTTATGAAACCAATTTGTAATATAATCGAAATTATTACTTTAAAAGAGCAATATTCCATGTCAAGGGAGAGAAGGTGCTTTGAAGGAGGATTTCATTGAAACGTTGCTATGTTTCACTGTAGGGTTTTAACAATACTAATATCAGGTCCCTGAAGACACAATAGTCCTCTATTAATGTCTGATCTATTCGATTTATTGGATTCTTATTTTCTTATCATGCAAACCAATTCTATTTAATATAGTAGCAGTTAGGTAAGTTTATGCTGGTCACTATCGCTCCAGTATAAATTTCTTCCTCCTCCAAAAGAGACCCTTTTATTTTTCTGAGCAATTTTTATAGGCCCAACACCACCTATTTAACCTTTTTAGTTTGTAAACTTCTTTCTCTTGGTATGTTGGTAAGAGATTTAATGATAGGGCTTAAAGTCTTGGCAGGCCACAAATCACATATTGTGAATATATTGAAAAGCTGGGGAGGGAATGCAGAAGGACCATGAACCAGATGAAACAGATGGCTATGGATCGAGAGGAATTGAAAAGGTGGGCCGAGGTCCATCAAGCTCTACGCCGAAAGGCATAAAAGATCTAGAGAAAGAAGAAGTCTTTAAAAATTATTAGCATTATTTCCTAATCATGTAGCCATGATACATTGTAACCTATTTGATTGATACACCTCTAAAACCTTTTAATAACATTATGGATAGAAAGACAGTTTTAAGAGTAGGATACTGTGTCAAAGAATGGAGAAATCAAGGAGGTTTAGGATGGTTAATAGTTTAATAATAAAGGTGCATCAAGCAACCATCCATAATAAAGGTCATTGATGATTTTCAGGGGCACCGCTTGAGTTGAAAAACAATAATGGAATCCAGATTTAAGAGGGTTTAGGAATATTTCTTTGCTCAAGATAATTGGTTAATTGTGACTGAGCAAAGTATTATAGAGGCTTTGAGAGTTTCATATGATAAGAATTGGATAGTCTGTAAGAGGATGTAAAAGAGATGATTATGAAACAATTATTCTGAAAGTGAGGAACTGAAGAAATTATGTCATAAGTGATTTACATTAAGTCATGGTTATAAAGATCGCATCAGTCTAGTTTACCAGTAAAGTTGTACATTTCTGGCCGCAGATTCTCATAAACAAGTTCAGATGCCTTCTTCCCAGTTGAGGTAGAAAGTGGAGAAATGTTCTTGGCTTGATTATCTTAATCTAATCAGAGTTGTTGGTTGCTCCATCTCTCCTCACACTGGTTTCGGAGGAAAATTAAATGTTTTATCCATTATTATTCTAGATGCTTTACTTGTTAATTTAAGTACCTCAACATCCTTAACCTTCATTATACTTTGTTCCTTTAGCTACAAACTCTAAGCATACCTGTTAGATTTGTTTATTTAATACTAAATAATTCAAGAATAAACAATGCTTTATGAATCCTATTAGAATATTTTTATTCAAGATCATAATATTAGCGATTAAACATCTGTTAACAGGTTTAGAGGAAAATGGAGTACAGCCAGATGATATAGATTTTGTTGTCAGCACTCATGGGCATTCTGATCATTTTGGAAACAATCATTTATTCTTAAACAGTACTCACATCGTTGGATATTGCATTTCTAAGAAGGATCTTTATTTTGATGATCCATTCGGTTCTGGTAATATAATAGTCTTCTCGTATAGCAAAGGTTTGTTTAGTTGATACAGAAAAATGATGGTAAAACTTTTGTTTTAGGTAAATCTTACGTAATAGATGGGGATGATCTCAAAATAATTGCTACCCCTGGACATACATTAAAAGATATTACAGTTTTGGTGAAAACCAGAAACAAAGGAATTGTTGCTGTTACTGGTAAGGCCTACCCTTTTATAACTAGAATATTTTTTATTTATTTTACCTTATTGGAAAATATATGTCTTTGATACAAGATGTGAATACATTTTGATCTCTTCCATTTCTCATTTATAATAAAGACTTCTTTCCTCACCTCCATGCTCCCTCTTGTTGTTTGATATAGTCTCAGTCTAATAAGTCACAACTAATAAATCTTTAGTTTATATTCATTTTCATCATTTCAGAAATAATGCCAACCCACTCGATTTTATAAGTATGACGTTCTTAAAAGATAACATTGTAATATGTATTGGAAGTGTAAATATTTAATTTATGTTCATTTAAGATTTGAAAATATAGTTCTTGAGTCCCAACCACAGCAATTAATTTTGTAATTTAAACAATAATTTAAAATAACATACCTTAAATTGATCAATTTCATAAATTCACTATATATCTTAATTTAATTATCTAACTTATAATGTTATTATAGTCTGCGCGCTGGCTGATGGCACTTAAGGAAAAGTGGAGGGAGGGAGGCGCTGGTCAGGGCCAGTGAGAGTGGTGCAGGTTTGACGGTTCTCTCCCCACCTAGCTTGAAAAGTTCATTACAGTTCTGTCTCTCTCACAGGTCATATTGATTTTTTGCTTTTTATGTTTAAATTTTAAGTTAGTAATATAAAGTGTCAGGGGAAAGCAGCACATCAAATCGTAAGGTGCTCATATCGCAAGCTCGCGAAATGGTTTTATGAGTCCAAAAATAAATTACGACTGTGTTTCCACAATTTATTTAAAAAGAAACATTGGCACATTTTTTATTTTATTTTTTACTTAGGATAGAATAGAAAAAAAACCCTTTATTTTGGAACTGGGTCCCTTAAGAATAACAATTATGAATAAAAAAAACAAAAATTGTCTCTGGCAATGAGACCTTTTGTATATTATAATTATATACGTATATATATATATATATATATATATATATATATATATATATATATATATATATATATATATATATATATATATATATATATATATATTGTATTACTAATAAACAAATTAAAAATGAGATTCAATAAAAATTAAGAAAAAAAAAATTAGATAAGGCAAAAATATTTAAAATTTAGTTATTAGATGGACAAATGACAAAATAATGCTAACTATTTGAAATGACTAAGCTGTAGTTAAAATTATAAAAACATATTAAAAATAAATAAAACAAACAAAAAATAATAAAGAGAAATATATCAGCAAGGGCAGACCCATGTGAGGGTTAAGGAGCAACGTTGCTTCCCCTCCTCAGCCAGCGCTCAGAACTATAATTAAATAATATTTTTTAATATATGTCGCATGTTTGTAATCTGAGTATCTACAGGTAGTGACAGCCACATCACATCTATGAGGATTTGCATTAATTTATTTTATTAGAATCAATGAATAATTAACATTATTTTTAATCTATACGACCTTCATTTTCATACAGTTCAATAATTTATCATATTAACATGTAAAAATAAAATTCAATATTTTGTTTGGGCATCTTCTAACTCTAATAACCTCATGAAGCTGTTTTGGCATTGCTTTTAATAGTTCTTTGGTTTTATCTGAGTTTGAAAAAAGTTTGCTGTTTTCTTACGATATCCATATTACATATTTTACTATTCCCCCTCAGTAATTAAATTCTTACTCTTACTCAACAATTAGCAATGCATATTAGATCTTTTAATTCATATATAACATTAAATATATGTTTATAGAAATGGAAAAGGCAAAAAGTGTAATGAATAGAGATGTGTATGTAATGATCGCCACTTAGTGTATTGTGTATTTATGTCTTTTGAACTTGCATTGAATTTAAAATACTTAACTTCTTTTGAATTTTAGGTGATTTATTTGAAAAGGAAGAGGATTTGAACAACGAATATATCTGGCTGAGTGCTGGAAGTGAAAGTCCCTGTCTTCAAAGACATAGCAGAAGTATGATATTAAAAATGGCTGACTATATTATTCCAGGGCATGGGAAAATGTTTAAAGTTGCGGAAGAAATGAAAAATTAATTTCTTTTTGTACAGGAATAATTAATATATTATTAATAATATAAGATAAAGCCTTAAATGTATATTTTAAATATAATTTTATTAATATGATTATATTAATCCTTACTTTCTATTATTACCCGTTGATAATTTGGAGTTTTTCCCAATTTCTTGAACTGATATATTGAAAAAGTAAATGTTTTTCAACAATTTGAAGTCGAAGCAATGGCATATTGCTTGCCAACACAAAACTATTCATTTTTAATATTTTCCTTTTTATCCTTATATGTCCTTATAAGTCTCCCACATCTGTGATTGGTTTGAACGTATACAGACCTGAGGTTTATTTAAATCCCCTAATTTAAGCAAGATTCAACAACTTTATTGGACTCGCGTTGCAGATTTCTGTAAAACTGTGGTGTTAACATTTGAAGGTTTTATTATTTTTAAAGATGGTATTGGCAACCACGTTTCCTCAACTAATGTTGAACTGACGGCATATCACGAGAATGATGAAAAAGAACAACTGCAAACATCGGTTGCTTATACTTCCATTTTTATTGTCTTATTATGTAAATACGTAACATATTTGTGTATTATTTTGTTCATTTTAAGATAAAGATCACAATGTATGCATTTTTATTTGATCTCTAGCTACTTTGAACTCTTAATAATTTAAATTTTTTCTCTGAACTCTAGAATTTCAAAATAAGTGTCGACTAAGTTTTTAATCAGACAAAAACATGGAAGAATGAGAAAAACTATTCATGCACCTATCTGAAAGTTTTTTTGTTTTTTTTTTTAAATTAGAACAAGTGATTTATTTAAACTTAATTCTAATTAGTAC
This sequence comes from Euschistus heros, assembly GCA_003667255.2. Taxonomy (NCBI): domain Eukaryota; kingdom Metazoa; phylum Arthropoda; class Insecta; order Hemiptera; family Pentatomidae; genus Euschistus; species Euschistus heros. The sequence continues at coordinate 122,222 of RCWM02000328.1, read as the reverse complement.
TAAACAAATTTATTCAAAAACAAAATTTTTAATGTAAGATCGATCTAAAAAGTAATATAATAATTATCATAAGTATATAAATAACAAAAAAATGTTTTGAAATGAGTTTAATTGATTTCCTAATAGGCAACATATCTTGAGCACCCTAATAAATAAAATTTAGTTATAATTGAGACATTCAATGTTTTTTAGAGTTGATATAACTCATTTACAAGAGGTTTTGAATCTTATTGATGCTAAAAAGACCAGCTGAAGTTCTCTGCAACAGGGCAATGTGAGAGGATAATAACATGATCCAAATCTTTATAGGATGTCCAGGTCTCGGAGACTCTCTGAACAGGAATAAAAAAAAATATATATACATTAATATATAAGTGAGTGAATATATAATTTAAAAAAATATATAAATAAATTAGATCCTATACCTGACATTATTTAATTTATAACATTATCTCTGCTTAAAAAGGAAGCTCTCAATTCATCTGTAACTTCAAACATTTGCCCATTATCATTTCCATGTCCCGGAATAATAAAGTTAGCAAGTTTCATTATCAGATTCCTGCTGTGCCTCCTAGCTATCGGGTTCTCTATTCTTCTCCTGGTAGGGATCTTCTGTCTTATTGTTTCTTCACTTTGAAAAAGCAATTCCTTTGGTTCAAATAATTCACCTTGAATTCAAATAAAATCAATTTGAATTAATTATTCAAAGATAAATACTCAGTGCTTGCACACAATTACCTAATAAATCTCACAAATTCCTTGAGGAATCCTTGGATCAAAAAAATAAATTTTAAATTCTTTAAATTTGTCCACTTCTGATAAATTTACTTTATTTAATTTTTCAGTTATTAAATATTAGTTCATGCAAATGAAATTTTCATTGAACAACCATTACCAAGAAAAATATTTAATAATGGTTTAATTGCAATTATTCTCTGTGATAGGATATAAACTCTTACATGCCAGCTGCCAATAGTATAAATAATTATTAAAGATATTGCATTGTACATATAACAAAAATTGGTTGGGGAAAATTTTTAGGTAGGATTAGTAGCATACAGTGTCATTCAAAGGTTTTCTTGTTCTAGAGGGGTCAACTTCTCTTATGCTCCCATTTTAGGGGTGCAGAATACTTCTCTAGCCCCTAATAAAAATTGGAATTGATATTCTTTGTTAGTAAATCTTAGATAACAATGAATTGACAGTAAAGTAATATTACCACTAGATTTTAACTTCTTTTTTTTTTTTTTTTTAATATATTGCCCTCTTTTTATTCCTTTTCCATAATAATGATAAGCTTTATTGGCATCAATATTTTGACAAAAGCCTCTCCCATAATGAGGAATTTAGAAGTTGACTACAGCATAGAAACAAAAAAGGATATTAGTTCCACACATCACTTCTTTCAAAATAATAACACATTCTAAGTAGAATAATAATTCATGGCACAAACTAAAAAATGAAACTAATTATTGTTCATAACTTTTTTCCACCTGGTACTATTCCTAGCCATAAACCACCAGTTATCGCATCTATACTGTCTCATTTTGTCTCTCCATAAAAGATGTGGGTGTCTCCTTTTCCCGTTGTTTTCTCTCAGGATCCACTCGGTACATGCCTCAGACCATCTCTCATCATTCATCCTTGCCATTTATTCGTCCCAATTTAACCCTAAGCTTTTAATATTCCTTTAATAATCTTTTCTCTCAGACAATTTTTCTCTGTTCGGCGGGGCTCAGATATCTCCTACATCAAACCTAATTTAACAGGAGTCCCTCAAGGTTCAATTCTAGCACCTTTTATTTATTTAATATACACCTATGACATACTGATGGATTGTAACGTATTATCTCCTACTTACGCAGATGACACTGCAATCATGACTAGAGACACGGACCAATGACTTGAGACAAGCCACCTTAACACTTCAACACAACCTCTACGCGATTCAAACTTGGTGTAAGAAATGGAAAATTAAACTGAATTATGACAAATCACTTCATATTACACTTATACTACGACGTAAGACCTGCCTGCCTACTTATATTGACAACCAATCTTTACATCAAACTGAGAAGGTGACATACTTCGGACTCAAGCTGGACAGACGACTGACTGGGGCCCACATGTCAAGACAAAAAAACAGACCTTACAGGTTAGATTGCGACTGCTATACTCTATACTTTAAAGACACTAAAAAATACCTTTAAAACTGAAAGTTAACATTTACAGTATCCATCCCAAATTTATGGACCAGCCAAAAAAAAAAAACACATATTCAAAAAATACAAACATTTCAATCTAAATTCCTAAGACTGATAACAGACTCCCCTCCTTACTGTCAAACACTACGCTACATACAAACGTTCCGACAATTAAGAGCCATATTCATAAAATTTACTGACATTTTCATGAAAACCTATGTGGACACTCTAACAAACAGGTATAGAATATGGCAACGCTACAAATTCCTGGCATAACTCAACAGAGGCTGCAAAGGAGATGGATGAGGGATCTAGTCTAATCCCTAATAATTTAATATCACGCCTGGAGATTGTACCACTGGTATATCATGCCTGATCATGTCTGTTATTTCATTGTAACCTCACATTCACTGGTTATAAACAAATTTTTAAGTACAGTCGTGAATAAAATCGTGTTAAAAAATAAATAAATAAAGTACTTACCAGTAATAGCAAAAGTGATTTCCTGATTGAGTTTCACAACAACTGATATATCAGTAAGGGTATAACCAGGGGTAGGAACTATTTTGAGAAAATCTCCATCAATGTAATGAGTTTTACCTTCAATTTAAATTAAAACATTTTTTTATTTTCTGAACCGCAATGAATATTCACTTTATCAGCTGATTATTGTAATTTATGTTATTACCAATAATAAATGGAATCTTGGCATAAACGTTGTTTTGGTAAATGTTATGCCCAACAATGTGATAACTTTTTTGAAATAAATGATTGTTTCCACAATAATCGAATTGAGCATGTGTGCTCACAACAAAATTTATATCCTCTGGTTTTAGTCCATGTTTATTTAAGCCTGTTAACAGAAGTTTTATATTAATAAATTTATTTGTAACAGTAAATGAACACAGGAATATATATCATTGAGAAATTCAAATCTGCATTGTATAATGTCCATTTTAAAATTCATCACCTCAGCTTCCCTTAGAATAGCTAGTCTTTCTGTTTTACATATTTTCTCACCATGATGGTTGCCATCAATGTTTAGGCTGAAATCTTGGAATCTAATTAAAGTGATGTTTTATTAATATTTATAATATTGACTAATCTCTCTCACTTTAAAAGTCCATTAATTAAATCTACAGCCAAACACCTTTTTAAATTCAATAATTAATTATGAATAAATATGTCTGAAAAATAACATTCCTAAAAGGGAAAAAGGCCTTCTATAGTGGTTACCTAAGCTAACAGTTGACATTGAGAGGTTTCAGGATATCAGCTATACATGATTGTTCACAATCTTAATTGTATTTTCCAGGATCAGACTAGATTTCTTTTCTTAGAAGACAGGGGAATTCTTTCCAGATATGATTACTTTATGAGAAATCTTAGGAAATCATGGTCACCAAACCTGAGTTTTCATGGTGCTGTGTCCCTGGCTCTTGGTCAGATCGGGATCAGCATTAAACTAATGACTGGTATTCAGTCAGGATTTACTTGCATGACAAATTATAAGTATTTTAACTAATTAATTAATTAACATGAACTGTGTGCAATATGCAGAGCCAGATAATCAAGATAATTATAAAGGAACGTAATCTAAAGAATTAATTGGATAAGTAATATGCAAATGTAAAATCAATTTGACTGTTGTTGAACTAAAAGCAATTTGAATTATTTGAACTTAATTGAATATTAAGAGCTGACATATAAAAATAACAATTAGAAGTAAGCCTCATTTTTTATAATAAGGTAAGGTTAGGTGTCTCCGGTGAAAATCATCGGTATGGTGTCATCAGGAGATGATAAAATCTGCTTGGTTGCATGGCTGTAAAAGCGGAAACTACAAGGCAGGCCAGTTCAGAATGACAAGAAAAGACCCTGTGAGGTTTTTTCCGGAAAATATTTTTCCAGCCCTGTTTAAAGCATTGCTCCCACCCTAGGTCTAACACCAACAGGCCTACTGACTTAGTAGTTTGAGGTTGGAACTTACCATACCTGGTACAGTAAAGGTTATTATAAATTATCAATTCCTGTATGGCCTAACTGTTTACCCTGAATTTTATAAATAAGGGATTGGTAAAAAAAAAAAAAAAAAAAAAAAAAAAAAAAAAAAAAAAAAAAAAAAAAAAAAAAAAAAAAAAAAAAAAAAAAAAAAAAAAAAATCCTTTCTGTACGGCTGCATCTACTTCCAAGAAGATCCCCAAATTTCTTGTCAAGGGCTGTTAGGAGTTTGTCTACAGTGTCTCACTACAAATATTCATATTAATTTAAAAATGCACAAGTTTAAATTATAGCAAAGGGTTGACATGGGTATAATTACAATTATGTTCTGATATGATTGTCAGTTTTTCTGACTCAGGGAAAAAAGAAACAACCGGCTCACTACCGAAACACACACATTGAATGTTCAACAACAACTCTGTATTTAACCCAAGCATAACATAGAGGGCAGAGCAGGACATGCCATAGCCATACTTTCTGACATGATCTCCTGCCCTAAATAAAATAGTTTTCTAAATTTTGAAATTAAATATAGTTATTAGGTTGAAAAGTTGGCAATATATTAATTTTTTTTTTTATATCAAAAAATGTTTAAATTTTTTTACTGATCCCTCTTAACATACTCAATATAATATTAATCAGTCATTCAGCACAGCTCTTCAATAAAGATCCTATTGTTCCATGTGTTGCTGATTTGACCCAAACAAGATACCTCTCCTTTCATAGTTAAACTCTATAATCACTCAAACTTACCAATATTTTAACTTACTCACCATTCTATTCCCAATAACACTCAGGTGTCTGATAAGAAGATGGCCTTGTGTTCTAATATAGAACTTTAACTGCAATGATATGTAATAGATAGTTGCTTAACAGGCTATTGAAATATTATTATAATCATTATCTTCATATTTATTTGATTTTTTTTTTTTTTGTGCAGTTGTAAATTTCAATAAATGAATAAAAAAAAAATAAAATTAATCGAAAGTATGCCAAAACTCTGGAACTGTTAAAAAAAAAAAGAAGTGATAACTCATGCATTTATGAATATGACTATTATCTTACATGGCCCTATGTATTTAAATTCAGTTAGGCAACCTTAAATATATCTCTCCCATAATTATTTGAAATTAGGATCTCAGTCAGGTATATGTGAATGTTCAAGTTCTTAGCCCAACACAGGTTTTATAATGTTTTATATTATAGACTCTATACTACAACTTTTGAGTATAATAAAATCGGAAGTTCTACTTAATGTTCCATATTGGTTGCAATTTAAATGAATAGTTATACCTTTGAGCAAATTAATAGCGTCAAGGAACAACCGATGCATGTGGTAGTAACCATCAAACAGATCCTAGTTAAAATAAAATAATATTGGCGAATGGTGAAACTATTATAAAATCATCCAGCAATCGGCTGATAATATTCAATGTCAAAATATATTTTGTGACCAATACTATTGGTCAGAAGGTGTTGCCCACTTCAATCCAAAATCAGTAAATTTAAGATTTAATTATATTTGCGAAAAACAAGTGCACTTAAATTAAAAAAAATCCTACATATGAAATTCATACTTAATTATACACACATCTATATATTTATATATGCTTTACCCATTTAGGATCAAGGCTAGAAATAGTTGAAAGTTTTGATTTTTTTCCAAAGAAATATTTTTAGGGAAGTTTAACTTTAAGAAAAATTTATATAATTTTTTTTGTTGAGCCATAATGGCGGAAGAAAATGTTGCATTTATGCAACATTGGTCTGTATAATATATAATTGTTGTTTTTTTCAGAGGTAAGGTGATATACTGATAAATGCTACAATAATACTGTATCATTAAAACTTTTATTGCAATCATTTGAAAATCCTTCAAAGAAATAAAAAATTACAGTTTTCACACAAAAATCACAACTTTAATTTTTTGTTTGTTGTATGCTTTACATCAATTTAACATTATATTGCTCACATAATTTAATTTTATCTATCAACCTTTGTTTGGCTGAAATTAACATTTAAATCTTACTACTCATTAGCATTAAAAAAATATTTTTAATAATTACGAACTCTGAATAATAAGCTGATGCAATAAGATTGAAAAATATTTGAATTCATAAAAATTTAAAAAAAATTGTTGAATTAATGTTTCAGTTACACAACAGTGGACGTAAATGGGTTAAAGAACCTTTAAAAATAAACATTTCTTTCTTTGATTCTTTTCATTCAAAACCAGACGGATTCAAAAGGTATTGATATGAATTCAAAAAATGCATTTGTTTTACACTATGATTATAATGTTTTAAATTTACTAGTGGGCAATTCCTTCTGACTGGCATTATACATTATTTTGTAAATATACTGAAACAAAAATTTAAAATAAATTATATTTATATACCAGCCATAATAATGTTAGTGTCCAAATGAGTCATTGTGTTGACAATAACATTGAAGTATCCCTTTATCAAGACACAAGTGCAGCTATAAAAAAGTTCTTCTCGGAGTTTTAAAGATTTGCTTGGAGCAAACGTAAAAACTTCATATATCAGTGATTCATCAGGTGTATGCACCATTTTCTGCACCAGAGTACAAATATTCATGAAAATCTAAAGCATTAATATTCCTTACAATCTATAAACTACAACTAAAATTTTAATTTTTTTTAAAAATCATTTAACTTTTTATAATTAGCTTATAGTTAGTTTGCCAATTTTCTAATTCTTGCACAATTTATTTATTTTTAACAGAGATTTCCAAAATATAGCCTTACGTTAGAAAATAAAAAAAAGTATCAATAGCATATTTAGTTAATCTACTTACGGAAAAGAATCTCTAAATGGAAAAAAAAAAAATTATGTGCTGAAGTTCAGTACCAGTTTACTGTTGATATTGTTACAGAATGGATTAGACTTTGACCATCTTATCTCTTTCAGGAAAGGTTGTAGAAAATTCTCAGAACTAAACAAAAAAAGGAAAAATAAATAAATAAAAATAGTTTTGGTTAAGAATTTAGCAGGATCAAAAGGGAATGATCTGAAAAACTTAGTCTCATTGCAGGTCGTTTTGGCTGGGAGTCTATAGTTTTTTGTTTGTTTTTTTTGTAACGTTTTTTCACCTTCGAAAATGTAGCATTTTGACATGCTCTAGCTCTGTTGACATATCTCAGATCGAAAATTTACCATCAGTTTCTCTATAAAAAATTTAATGGAGAATATTAACATTTGTCGCTATGAAACTTTTTGCTATTTTGGTTCGAATGCAAAATGTCACATTTGAAAACCCTGTTTCTTCCAAACTGTTTTTATTTCAAATAATCATTAATTCTTAAATTAATTTAATTATTAATTTTGATATTTTGATCCTTTTAATTCTAATATGTAAATTTGTAAAAGTAGATTATAGATGAACATATTCATGATCTATTGTTTTCCTAAATCAGGAAGAAATTGAGCTTTTTTCTAATAATGACCTAAGTATTTAAAACAATATAGATTTCAGTATAAAAAAAGAGAGAGAAAAAAATGTTTATTTTGCTTTAGAATTACATTTGTTCAATTAAAAAAAAAGAAAAAAAAAAAAAAAAAAAGATGGAAGTAGAAAATTTGTTTGTTCGAAAAAAGAAATTCAATTATAAATTGTGTTATCATTACCGAAGGCTACCCCTGCTTCTGCGCGAATATGCTTATCACCTGATACTAACCTTGCAATGATGTTTTTCCGATTTCCCTTTACCAATCCAACACTGCTTTTCAGTTTTTAAATAAAAGCAACCGCAAAATGTTCATTTATTATTCTTTGTCACTTTTAAACATAATATAAATATCTTACTCTCATATGTCATTTTCCAGCCACCGATATTAACGACTCCTTGTAGTTTTTACAAATATTAGCAACATAATATTATTGCAATATTAATTACATAATGTCATTACTTTTCAATTATATCATTCCCACACCTTGCTAATTATTTATGACTACTCAGGCTTTTTAGTATGATCATTTTATTATAAATTGCTGTTCGTTCCATTTAGGGAATGTTCATAAAAATAATAAATCTTAACATTAAACACTTTTATTTTCTTCTTCTCTCACTATCTCCTGAGTGCTGTTAAGCGTGGAGTAAACACTTTTATTAATTTCTTTAATTATTAATTTTTTACTCTACTATTAGAATACCATAATCATCAAATATTATAACAAATAATATTTTCTGAATAAAATAAAATTTTAAACAAATTGAAGGACAATTTACAAAAACCAAGAATTATGATTTCTTTTTGCATCTAGAATTTCATAAAAAATGAGTTCACTATTTTTTAAGTTAACTCTTATGCGCTGTTTAATTTGTTGATACCATCTAAACCACAAGATCAGCACATTTCGTTCATAGCTACTAAATTGAGAGCTGCAGCTTTATTAAAGAAAACAACATATCATAAAATATCTAAATTCATTGGTATAGTTTAATGTTGTATATAAAGTACGTTTTTCTGAAGTAGATAGTCCCTCTTCTTATGCATCACCCTGTAATACCTTTTAGCGTAAGGGAGCATCTACCATGACTGCCATTGCTTTCTATCACTTGCCAGACTTGGCGAAGATTTCTTCCCTTCTTTCTGCATAAAAGGTAGACATATTCCAGGTACGACATCCTGGGACTGCTTCAGGGTCTTCTCCAGTCAGTGACGTAGTCTATGGTCTTCAATGGATCACGATGCTCCCCCATCCTGACGACATGCCCAAACCACTTCTGCTGGTGAGCCTCGAGAACCTCCTTCACTGGGAAGACCCCAATTGCTTTTCTAATTGCTTCATTGCGGATACAGTCCCTTCACTTTCATTTCTTGTTTTGCTGTGATTCTACTCTCTTGCTTGTCTGTTACTATCCACCTTTCAGCACCATATAGGAGTATTGGTAGGTATATGGACTTAAAGATGTGAAGCTTCACAATTCTATTTACTTCTCGCTTACCAATCACAGTATTTCAAATCTGGTATTGAATTTTCTTTACTAATCCTATGTAGGATTTCTGAGTCCACTTTTCCAGACCCGTCCAGAACGGGAAGAAGTTGATAGTCCCCGAAATATTTTTTTTTTAATTTGTCATTTTAACCATCCATTTTTTGCTCCTATGCTGCTGACTTCCAAAAGTAGCCTCTAAGTTATTTCGGTTTTAAAATGAATTGTTTATACCCCGATAACTTATTAGCTCTGTTTATTTCCTCTCAAATTGCTACTTTTACTAATAACAATATTTAATGGTATTCCATAGAGGTTAGATGAATATATATAAACATAATAATTTTATTCACAACTGTACACATTTGTTTACAACCAGTGAACAAATGAAATAATTCAGGTTACAATGAAATAACAGACATGATCAGGCATGAGGGGGTCAGCACCCAGTGGTACGATATCCTGGCGTGATACAAAATTATTAGAGATTTGACTAGTATATCCCTCATCCACCTCCTTTGCAGTATCCGTTGATGTATGTCAGGAAAATGTAGAGTTGCCACATTCTGTACCCGTTTCTTAGGGTGTCCACGTAGTTTTTTATGAAAAAAGCTGTAAATTTTATGAATATGGCTCTTAACTGTCGGAATACGTAAGTCTGCATGTAATGGATCGTTTGGTACTTAAGGAGGGGAGATTGAGGTTGAAATAATGTTTATTTTTTTTACACAAGTTTGTGAAATTTTGTGTAGAGAGAAACGATTATCTGGGTAAAGAGAATTTTTTTAAGAACATAATTTTTAACTTTTTGGAAATGGATCACAGCGTGTCAAACTTTAAATATGAGGCTATGAGAGCAAAAGTGGCCTAACCCACAAAATATAAAAAAATCTAATTTAGTAATTTTTTGCAACTATAACGCCATCTGGTGGTGTTATAGTTTGCCAAAACCATTACTAAACATCAGATTTTTTTGCCAAAAATTATATTTTGTGGGTTAGGCCACTTTTGCTCTCATAGCCTCATATAATCTTTCTTAAAATTGACTTGGTTGGACTTCCGTGTTTTTTCCTCCTTTTGTAGCTTAAGAACAAAACTACACTGTCAGGTGATTACATTTGTAAATTACATTGTAATAAAAATTTATGAGAAAGCTTCAATTCTTTTACATACAAGAGGGCCGGTAGCAGATACATACCAGCGGTTGGTTACCACTGGAGTAGGTTATAATCTGCACTTCCTGTTAATGCAGTTGTATAAGGGTAATAAGTGAATAAGGGTGATAAACGCATTAAAAAAATATATTCTTTATTTATATATGACACTTTACAATACAAAAGAAGAAATACATATGGAAGATTTATACATCGATATATCGATAGTGTATTTATAGTTTTACTTTTAAATATATTCAGATTATAACTTTAAATAAAAAAAATCTTAAATATCTTATATAGTTTTTATATTTTCGCCTTAAATTTACAATTGTGTCGATTACATATATTTTAATATCAATAAGTAACTAGCAAAAAGTAACTTCAGGTTAGAAAAACATTTTAATATAATGTTTTCTCTCTTTTCTGAGATATTATGATGGCATGGAAATTGTTATTGATCTTCAAAAGATAATTAAGTTTCCTTTGTATCATAAGAGGGCGAGATTACCATACATCGGTCATCATCATGATGCTATCATCTCGGCGGAAAGCTTCCCTGAAATTGGGGGGGGGGATATAATTTTAATATCGTTTGAACCTTAAAAATAGATTTGTACACTCACACTCACACACACACACACACACACACACACACACACACACACACACACACACACACACACACACACACACACAAAAAACAACAAAAAAAAAAAAAAAAAAAAAAAAAAAAAAAAAAAACACACACATTACATTAGGTAGCGAGTTATGTTCTTAAAAGAAAAAAAGATCACCTCCTTCGATGAAACGAAGTTTTTATAGATTTTGTAACTTTAAACATTCCTCCATGTCCTGGAATAATATAGTCGACCATATTCGCTATGATATGTCTGTTGTATCTCTGGACAATGGGGCATTCGCTTCGGTGTGCCAGCCAGATATCATCGTTCTGTGAATCCTCATGCCTTACAAACAAATCACCTTAAATAAAAAATATTAATCCGTCATAAGTTGCACCAAAATTTAAATGAGAATAATAAATTGTACTTAGAAACGAGGATGTACAAGTGATTGAATTGATTGTATCAAGTTACGATGGTATGTGTGTATGTATGTATATATATTTATTTATATTTATATTTATATATTTAATAATAAGAAATATTAAATAAATAATAACCACAGAAAAAATTTAAAAATCGCGCAATTAACTAAACATCAGACGTCCTAAATCTCAGCACATGTTCCAATTTTTAATTCATTCAGACCAATAATATACATTTACATAAATCATTTATCCATTTGCATATTACTCAGAAATACGGAATTCCTTTTTGTACCTGTATCTGCGAAAACCACCAGTTTTGGAAATACCAACCATCTCAACCCTTGCTTTTTTCAAATATTCCCCAGGTCACTTGTGTACTAGAATTGTTATAATTTTTGTAGTAGATACCATTAGCATATCCACCAGTAACATTGCAAGTAGTTCCCTACTCCTCTATATTTTATATATGTAGGTAATTATTCCAACGCATGATTTCATGTGTTTATATTTTAGCTATCTTTATGTTTTGAAATAACTTGTACATATATAATTTCATTGTATAGTTTGAGCAAAACAATGATATTTTATCCATATAAACTGTTCACATTTATTCAACTAAAAAGTGGCTATTGACAGTTTTCGTGAATCTGGATCGGTAATAGGTGGTTATTTAAGTGATATTTGAAAGTGGAACGGGTATTTGAATGGAGAATGGTGAAAAGGATGGAGTTCCATAGAGATGAGGATCGGATTAGGAAAGATCTGTCGAAAGCAGCAGAGTACTAGGCAGAAGTATACAAATCTGATTGGCGGGTAAGAACTGAAGATTTAAACTGAAGGAGTTAAAAAATTTAAGGTTTATATTGGGATTGGACGGTTTGGTAGAGAAAGGATGCCAAAAAATATTGGTGACAATAGGAAGGAAACTATGCCATCATAACTTCGCATAAAATTGTGAAACGTGGGCTTTCCGAAAATAAAACAAATAAAGCAGTTAAACAGTCTTTTGATATAATGCTTGTAACTAATGTTATGCAATAAAAATATTCTTTATTCTAAAACATCCCCTGTGAATAACAAAAGAGTATAATAAAACGGTGCTATTCTTTGGTGCTTCAAAATTTTAATTTTACTTCTTTATTTCCCAATAGCGAATACATATCTTCAACATTTTGCCGTGCGGCATATATATTTTTTTTTTATCCTATATACAGGGTGACTAGAAAATAGACGCAGAGCCGGTAGGGGGAGATAGTATAGGCTAATCTGAGTCGATTTTACTATAAGAACTACTATCCAAAAATCAGCCGTTTTCGAGTTATACTAATTTTTAAGATTTTATAAAATTAACGTCCTTCATACGACAAACAAGTCATAAAGTTTTTAAAAAAAATTTGTGTGGGGTCGCATGAAAACTTATCTGATCAAAATCCTGTACCCACAATAGAAGGCCTCAGAAACAGGATAATGCATGCAGCACAAGAAATTCAAGCCTCTCTTAGGAATTCGGCGGTAATAAAATCAGCTGTAATAAGAAGAGCACGCATGTGCATTAGAAATAGAAGTCGCCACATTGAAAATGCATTATAAAAATAAAGAACGTAGTTTCAAACAAATTATCCTATATTAAAGTATGATTTTGTATTTGTAGTATTTTTATTGCTTTTTCCTTCCTCCTCTTTAATAGTCATATTTTTGCCAATTCTTAACCGATTTGTGATTTTTATACCTCATTTGAAAAGTAATGAAACGTAGATGTTTTCTAATTATTTTGTACGAATAAATTGTAGGTGATTTTTTCTAGTAAATTGAAGTTTTTGAGAGGAACGAAAATATTTTTAAGGTAGGCGCACACCTTTCGTCATGTGACGGACGCACAGTGGGACGAAACGGTGTTTTTTCTAGACATCGCAATTTTAGCCTCTAAAAATCTTTGCATCGACTTCCAATTTCACATGGGTTTGTTTTCAAGGGTGTAGAATTTGAATCTGAAGTCTGTTTTTGCCTGTCATTTCAAGATTTTGCTCTGTTAACCAATAGTGTGTCCAAAAAATCTAATTTTTGTTTTTTCGTGTTTTGATTCGAGGGATATCATTTTCTATGATTTTGATGTGCTCTATCGAATTTAAAAAAAAAAATCTTGAAATCAATCAGTTTACCGTTATGTGAGTTATACGTGTTGTATGCCTTTTTCGTCGATCGGACTTTTTAAATTTTTAAGAAATCAGGGTTTGTCGACATTTAAATGAAAAAAACAAAAAACTAACCTCTTATAATTAATCAACCCCGACTTCCCGCGATAATTGAGTAAGTGATGATTTAAAAAAAAAAAGAAAAGTTGACTTAGGCTTCAAGCTATCATAACATGTACCTGGATACAGACTGATGGGCCAGTTGCTGGCTATATGTTTTTATGGCTATTGTTGTCATTTGTTAACAACAAAATACAATGACTAAGACTATTTGTGGATCAGGTTGAGATCATGGAGCGCAACGAATAAACTGCCTGTATAATTTTTCCTACTCCTAATAATATTTACTTTTTTCTTCTTCTATTTTTTCTTTTTTTTGTTCATTTATATATTTTTTTATTCAATTATTTTTTTTTCTCCAATCTTTATTCTATTCATCAATTAGCGTATAAATTCATTTGATAATTATTGCTTAAATTTCATCTTAACTCAATTATTTTAAATTAAAGTTAAATTATTTTACTATTATTCTAAAAATATTTTATGTATTATTATGACAATAGTTTGTATGAATATTTATTTAAGTATGCGTTATGTCGAGAAATATATGCACCTATTGCTGGGCGCCTATTACCATTACTGCAATGTGGAAAAACGTAAGAAAAGAAAATAACTAAGACTAAACATTTTGAAATTTAAAAAATACAATTCTAAACTAAAAATTACAAATATTGTTTTGTTTTTCATAACTGCGAAAGGTAAAAATAATATAAAGAAAGGTTGATGGTTTAATAAGGTCGAATTACAACATTAGAAATATATACCCTATGCTTAACAACGGGTTAATTCGGCCATATTCAGAAAATAATAGAACGTATTTATCTCATTAAATACCTAAGGTAAAAGAGTATGAAGTCAATTTTTGGACAAATTTGCACGTTCTCTTAAACACGCAATATTGTACTGGAAACACCCTGAAAGTTACTCCACATGTCATTGTCTTATAAAATCTTAATTCTTTCTAATGATAAAACCACCACTACTAATTTTTTTTTAGTTTGAATAGACTATTACGAAATGGAAAGTAATTTTTTATTCGAGATTATGAGGTATAATTATCAGTAAAATTTAAAAAGTTATAAAAACAATAATAATCACCAAATACGATTTCGTGTATTTTTATTACATTTTTATTTTAAAAACAGCATTTTCACAATGTATTTCTGAAAAATTTCCACATTTTCTTATTCCTAAGATGTTAGAAGACGGCGCAAAGTGGTCGGAGATCGCAATAAAATAGTTTCAATTTTTAGTGCATGTCTGGAAATTAGGGCCATTCGTCCCACTGTGGGACGGCTCGCATCGGAGGGATTCGGATTTTAGATGTTACTGCGCACACCAGGCAGCATCGGAGTTTTCGGCATTCCACTCCCCATTTGTCAAAACATAATCTCTCCACCACATGGTCCACTTAAAACTTGTATTAATATTATACGGTTCATCAATTAGTAAGGTTTATTCATTTGGAGTCAATTGTCACATTAATACTAAATCAAACACCCATAAACATATTGAAATACTCAATATACCGCAAACATACCTTTATGAAAATTCGAATATGAAAAAATCACAATAACTAGAAAGCACAATCTTATTGCTAAATTGCATTAACAAAAGACAAATAATTACCTAATAAAACATGTAAGTAACGTTATATTTCATTGTTTCCTTGAATTTCCGGTGATGTCATGGAGCCGTCGGCTTGAATGCCCCTCTCGAGATTCCTTTCGGCATTTCCGAATGCCGATACGTTCGATGCTGAAAGGTGTGCGCACTTCCTAATAAAATAATAGGTGGAATCTAAAAATCCGATCCGTCCGATGCGAGCCGTCTGTCCGATGACGAAAGGTGTGCGCCTACCTTTAAACAATTGAACTATTTTGAAGCTTGCTGAGATAACTACAATAATGTACATTTGAGTATCAATTTTCGTATTTTAGAATATTTTTAATAAGTTTTACGACTTGTTTAACGTATGGAGGAGGCCAGTTTAATAAAATCTTAAAAATTAGTATAACTCGAAAACGGCTAATTTTCGTACTATAGTTCTTATAGTAAAATCGACACAGATTAGCCTGTACTAAATATCTCCCCCTACCGGCTACGCATCTATTTTCTAGTCACCATGTATAAAAAATTACTGCTAGAGATGAAAAAAAAGAAGACTATCGCCTAAATCAGCTGCATCGATCGGTTCCTAGAAATCGATTTTCAATATCGATTGATTGGTGGAATCGAGAATCGAAAAATCCCTATTTATAATCCTTAATAAATGTATTTCTAGTTTTTTTGAAACAATGTCTTGTTTTTTATTGCTAAAATTAAAATTTATCTGCATGTGTCGCACACTGAATCGAGGGAAAGGGCATCGGGGCATACTTGGTGAATATTTACAGGCTGTATCATCATCATCATCATCATCATAACCTAAATCCCCTTGTACTACGCAGTGTGGGTTACCATCCTGCAGAACCAAGACCAGGCTTCTCGTTCCTGGGCCAGCTGTTTTCTCCCACTCCAGTCCATATTTCGTTTATGGAACTCCTCCCGGACACTGTCCTCGCCTAACCTTCCTCTATAGATTATAAACAAATAAACTAATTAATAAAATATTAAATGATCCTACCAGTAATAGCAACTGTTGCTTTATCTCCAGTTTTCACTAAAACCGTTACATCGTCGAGGGTATGGCCAGGTGTAGAAACCACTTTAAGGTCATCTCCATCAATTTTATAAGGTTTACCTAAAATCAAAGTTATCTTTACATTTTAATAGATGCAAAAAACATTTACTTCATATACAGGTAAATTGTATTGTATTATATTACCATCAGCGAATTGGTCTTGATAAAATGTATTCCCATGTGAAATGAATGAATTCCCTACAATCTGCAAAGCGGTCAGAAATAAATGATTGTTTCCTATATTACCAGGTTCTGAATTTGTGCTGACAACGCAAGTTATATCACTCACCAGCATTCCATGTTCTTTTATTACTATAAAATGAGGATCGATTATAAACAGTATACTTTAACGTTGAATAGAGTCATATTAAAAGTAAATATAATATTGAAAAGAATTTGAAAACATATAAAGAAATCTGGTGCTTCCTAACCTAAAATTTTTTATTTCAAAACATCTTTATTCAGAATAAAATAGTACATTGATATATATATTATTAAAATATAATGTATCTAGACAAAGTTTTACAAAATATCATCCTTTTGGATGTTTTAATGTGATGGAGTGTTAGTTAAAAACATAGTGTTACAGTTAAATAGCGACATTCAGTGGCGATGTTACACTGAGATTAAGGTAGCAACAAAGGAAAAAAAGAAAAGGTTAGATAATTAAACTGATAGGGAAAAAATAAAATTTAAATAAATAAATAAACAGAAATTAAAAGAGAGTTTTAAGACGAGAATTCGTCCTTCCATTCCAGTTGGTTGGCTTTGAAGGAGGATTTAAAGAAGAAAAAAGAGGATTAGACAGGGTAGGAAGCATGTCGTAAAATTTGATGTGACAACGTTTTATGTACTGAATAGGGTTTTCTAGATTAAATCGAGATGCAAAATCAGTCAGTCGGTCTGTACGCCTAGGGGACTGTCTTCGTATAGTCATTAGTGTTCTGTTTTGGAGTCTGTTTAATTTATTGATGGTACCTAACCTAAAAGCAGATCGGGAATTGTTTAAATAAAACTCTAAATATCTTTATGTGCGAGGGTCTCAGCGCGCTCGGTACACAATGTCGTGAGTTCGAATCCCATCTGAGCAGATTAAAACTTATTGCAAGACGGACTCACGAAATGAATACCTTCCCACCCTAGAATAGGTCGTGTATGTTAACCCGTCCTTCCCTCCCTGGTTGGAGTATGTAAGCCCCAATAAAAAAAAATAATAATAATAAAAAAAAAAAACCAAAATGTTTTGTGTATTTTAATGAAACATACGCGTAACATCTTGTGAATCATTGTTTTAAAACTCTTCTCCCGTCAAACAGTTATTTAGGATTTTCCGTGTGCAAATGATAAGGGGAAATTCAAAATCAGATGGATTTGAAAGGCCTTGGAATGAAATTTAGAATTGCGTTAGGGTTTTTTAAAAAATCCTCTTTTTTTTTTTTTTTTTTTACATGGATATGTCTTTTAGCTGAGATCTATAATTTTTTGGTTTAACGTTTTTCATACTAAACGCAATAAACAACTGTTGCGTGTGTGAACTACAATAAATCTCATCACATTACTTTTTTACTTCGAAGAGAGACATGTCCTCCGTCTTCATCGAAAACGAACAGATTCCGCAAACCGACAGGGTACGTTACCTTGGTCTAATTATTGACCGTAGGACGACATGGGGCCCACACATATCTTCTAAATGTAAAACATGTTAAAAGAAAAAGTAAGAAAAAAGAAAGAAAAAAGTACGTTTATGTAACATTAGGTAATCACCAAGAATTTGGGCCCCCCCTAACTCCCTATAAATAAGATTTTTTTTGGGGAGGGGAGGGAGGGCTTGCCACCTTCTCAACTCTTTACCCCTCATTCATATGGACAAGAGATAAAATAACTAATACATTTATTCAATCTAGTAGGCATGTGAAGCAATCAAGTATTTATTCTCTAGCGTGTTTTTCATTAGAAAAACTTCTGTCAGACTCAAAAGGTGAAGTGCAATTGTATCATGAGTTACACCGCTAAAAAGCTAACTAAATTCCGCAGTTTTTGGGGAAATTTGACGGCTTCTAGGGTGCTCCAGTGGGGAGTGAGAAATTTTCAAAAAATATTAAAAATTTATGTTTTAATAAACGTTTTGTGTTTTACGCGTTAAAAGGCCCTCTAAAAGTGAATTTAAAATAACTAGACCTATGTCATATTTTATAAAATTTAATGTTGATTAAGAAAATATCATCGTTTTTGTTTCTACGCTAAACCAAAGTAGAGAAAACTGCCGTTTTTCAGAAAAAATAAAGATTTAAAAAATAAAAACAAAAAAAATTCTATCTCCTCAACAGATTGAGATATGAAACTAGTTTCTGCGCCCTTCTACCCCGTTTAGTATGCAGTATTACCCAATTTTTTTTTACACTATGTCTGGGACACCCTGTATAAGTAAGTGACCTTAAATTGGTTCAAAATAAACCTCCCTAACCGAGATACTTCTTTGGCCAACGATCTTCCGAACACCCTGTGTAATGTCAGCTATATTACAGAACAAATATAAAGAAATAAAAAATAAACATAAATTATAGTTACAAACATTTTATAAGCTTTTCTGATTCCATATATCCCATTGTGTTGACAATTACATTTTCTTTCCCCCTGATCAAGGTAGAGGTACATGTTGCCGTTAGGTTCTCATCAGCTGTTTCAGTAAAGCCTTGATGAAGTACTGTAACTGTGTATGGCATTTTCGTTGCTGAAAGAATTCTGTAAAAAAAATATTTTTTCAAAAATTACAACACTAATAATAAATATAATAATTTAAAATCGGCTTTTTGGTAAAATATCTATAAAAGGCTGTAAGGAATACATTACAGTAACAATGTTCATAAAACATGTTCATATATATATATATATAAAATTTATTTTATGACACAAGAAGTGTTTGTAATTCAAATACAAATGAAATAAGTGGTACAGATATCCTAGAAGTAGAGGTTCAAACGACCATCAGTCAGATGAAGGATGGAAAGGCTGTGGGATCAGATCAGGTAGAAGCAGAGTTCTTAAAACTGATGGATGAGAATCATGTAAAATGGTTAACCTAAATTTTCAATCAAATTTATGTATCTGGAAACATTCCATTGGAGTGACTGAAATGAGTTCATTATTCTGTCCAAAAAGCTAAATGCAAGACAATGCGGAGATTATCGCACAATAAGCTTAATGAGCCACATCTTGAAATTGTTTTTGAAGGTGATACATGGAAGAATATATAGACTATGTGAAGAACAGATAGCCCCTAATCAGTTTGGGTTTGTTAATGCTGTGGGTACGAGAGAAGCATTGTTCAGTGTACAAGTATTGTTTCGGAGATGCAGAGATGTAAATAAAAATGTATTTACTTGCCTAATAGACTACCAGAAGGCTTTTGATAGAGTGAAACAAGACACATTGATGGAGATTTTGAAAAATATTGGAATGGAGGAAAGAGATCTGCGAACCATCAAGAACCTATATTGGAATCAAACAGCGGTGTTGCACATTAATGGTGAACACACCGAAGCAGTCAAAATTCTCAGGGGAGTAAGACAGGGATGTATATTGTCACCCATACTATTTAATATATATTCAGAATTCATATTTAGAGAATTTGAAGAAGGAATTTCGATAAATGGAATAAAATTAAACAACATTCGATATGCGGATGATACTATTGTATTTGCTGACACTATTCAAGCGTTGCAATTATTAATGAATACCATTGTAAGAGTCAGCAGTAAGTACGGGCTTGAAATAAACACCGCAAAGACAAAACTCAAATATTACAGGAGTAAACTTAGTCATAAACCAAAGATCTATAGAAAGGGTAAACCAATATACATACCCTGGAACCATAATAAATGGAAATTGGGATAACTCTCAGGAAATCAGGATTCGTATCGGGAAACCAAGAAGTGTTTTTCAGAAAATGAGTTCCGTCTTCAAAAGCCATAATCTAACTCTAAGAACAAAAATCAGACTCTTGCACTGCTATGAGAGAGATGGACCTTAAATAAAAACATAGAGAAGAAGCTGGAGGCCTTTGAATTGTGGCTTTATAGGCGGATCCTGAGAATACCTTGGATCCAGAGGGTGACGAATGTAGAAGTATTGAGAAGTATGAACACAACACCTAACCTAATCAAGATAGTGAAATCCCGAAAACTGCAATATCTAGGACATATCATGCGTAATACAAACAGATATGATTTGCTACAAAAAAATACTTCAAGGGAAAATCGACAGCAAAAGAGGTCCCGGAAGAAGACTAATATCTTGGTTTGACGACCTCAGATGCTGGTTCAGTATGTCTTCAACGGAACTTTTCCGCATTGCTACCGATAAGAGAAGAATAGCCATCATGATCGCCAACATCCGAAGCGGATAGGCACCGAGAGAAGAAGAAGAACAATGTTCATAAAACGAACATAGGAGTTTGCCAACTCAGCATATCTAACACCTCAAACTGCAAACTGAAAAAAAAAACTTAAATTGGTTAATATTTACTTTCAAGGTGTTACTCCTCAAACAACGCATAAGTGTAAATTACTCAAACTTTGCAGTATTTATACGGCTGAAATCAATGCTTTACGATACTCCTTGAACTCGGCCATTGAATATGTTTTCCTGGTGGTGACAGAAATACTCAGCGCTTTAAGGTCCATGAAGAACATGTATTCAGATCACTTAGGACTACATTGAATTCTAGATAAGGTCAAGAAACTTTATGAAGGAGGAAAATCAGTTTACTTTATTTGGTCACCAAGTCATATCGATATAAGAGGTAACGAAATGGCTGATAAAGCAGCAAAAGAAGCTCTATCCCTCCCAGGACCTGGCAAAACCTTTCTAACGGCACCAGAACTTGCACGCCCACTTAGAGAGAAGGTATCCCAAGAGTGACAAGCATTGTGGGATCACAGCCAACCATGTAAATTCAAGATAATTAAGAAAGACATAAAACGATAGAGCAGTTCCTGCCGTAATATTCGCAGAGAAGTGGTCTTAACGTGATTAAGAATTGTCCATTGAAGAACTACACACTTTCACCTTATAAAGAGAGAGAGGCTCCTCCCAAATGTGAAATGTGTGGCAATGATTTTTCAATATACCATATGTTTAACGAGTGCCCCTACTACACCAAAAGGTTGACTGAATCCGGAATACCACGATATATCTCAAAGGCGCTGGGAAACGATGAAAAAATGATTAAAAAAGTGATAGCCCTCCTTACAGAGGAAAGCAATATCATAAAATATAGATAAATTAAATTAACTTTCTATTAAGAACAGACAAGTGTTGATGACCCTCAGGTTTTACGCATAAAATTCTCAAATAAATAAACAAATAACTATCAAGGTAAGGAACACGGTCTCGGATTAGATTGAATCTTAAGAAAAACTATACAAGCTTTGATTTATTTAAATTTTTTTTTTCCATTTTTAGACGCTAAATTTAGCCTTGTTAAATTTTTTCTATTTTTATTAGACAGATTGTTATGAAATTTTACAATTATGATGATACTATCGAATATTATGTTCGATAACAATTTTTGATAATCAACTTACTTCAAGTTACCAAAATTAATTAATAATACAAACAGAGAAATTTTATTTTTAAGGCATTAACTATGCAATGTTTCCCTGGTGTAAAATTTAGTCACCATACGCAGTTTGGAATGTATCAATTTTCCTTCTTGAAAATTGAAAATGTGTGTTTAGATATCCTGCTATAGCAATTCGTTGAGGGGAAAATGCTGATTTTTAGAGTCACTTTTTTCTGGAGTATATCATTATGCTCTACTATGAAAAAAAATATGTATATTTTAAATACGGGGCCAAAATATCAAGAAACATCCAGTTTAATAGCAACCACTATTAAAACCAAAAGCATTATACCCCACAGAGAAAAAAAAGATATGCTGCAGGAAGAAAACTGGCATACATCAAAATGCATTTTTTTTTCATTTAGATAACATCATTTAAAGGTTTATATATATATATATATATATATATATATATATATATATATATATATATATATATATATATATATTTTTTAAGATAACTACTAAATTCTGAATCCTTTGTAATAGTATTGAAAAATAATTGAACCTAATTTTATGTATATCGCAGGTGTATTTCTAAAGTGACACAATTCAAAAATTTGTAATTTTTAATATATTTTCTTATACACTTTATTTTAGCTAAACTCCTCATATATCAATTTATCTTTACTACAATGTGACATGTTTCGGGATATGTTATCCCATCATCAGACTATTTTTTTTTTCTTTTGGTGTTATCCCACCTTGTCTATCTAAAACTGTTACATTTTAAAATTAGATAGACAAAGTGGGTTAACACCAAAAGAAAAAAAAAAGAGCCTGATGATGGGATAACATATCCCGAAACATGTCACATTGTAGTGAAGATAAATTGATATACGAGGAGTTTAGCTAAAATAAAGTGCATAAGATAATATATTTAACATTATATACTCCTTTATTAGAAATAAAACTGTATTTTTTATTTATCTTCATGTTTAGATTCAATAATATTCTATGAAACGTCAAAAATGTATCGAATTATCCTCAAATACCACCTAATACATCTCACTTCGCGTTGGGGATTAAAAGATAATTCAGGTACACTTTCGATATTTCATACAAGAATGAGAATCTTACATATTTTAAAAGCAAGTTTTTGAGTTGTGTCACTTTAAATTACGTGTTTGATTTGGTCAAATGGGAAACGGTGTAACAAAACAGTCATTTTTATTTTTAGCAAACTGAAAACTGTTTATTATAAAGTCTTTTAATTGTTTACCATAACATTAACGATCTTTAACCTTCAAATTAGGCTTGAAATAGTATCAAAATTATACTTAGAAGCTACTTAGTTTGTTAGTTATCTGAAATCACAAATACGTTACAGTACGTTATAGTATATACTCGTAGTTACTGTCTACCCCCGGGTTCGGTGCAGTATAATAACACGAGGAACACTAAACATACATTTACAAAATAAAATATGAAAAATAAAAAATGTTTAACCTCAATTATGTTCCATAACATTTTTTTGGTAATCGCAATTAAATATGAACAAATTTATAATTTAAAAACATTACTATCTTTCCTTTTTTGATGTCAATAGCATTGTGTAAACCAACGTCCGTCTTCCTTATCCTATTCCGAACTATTTTTGATGTAACAAAACTAGAAGAAATAAATACAATCAAAGAAGGCACGCTATAACACGGTACGTTACACTGTAACAAAAATTTATAGTTGTTAGAAATTGGAAGAAACTTTGTTTACTATTCAAACGCCAAATATTTGAAGATTAAAGGGGATATATACCTAATCAACAGAAATTATTAGTTTTCAAACAATAAACAAAACTTCACCAGCCAAATTGAGAAGGTAACTTTAAAAACGTTTTTTGTCACAGTAATCCCACTTTTCAGCAATAACAAAAAACGTATATTATGAGGTGTAATTACCCTTCAGAAACAAAAAATCCCTAATTAAACTTATAGCATCTAAAAAAACACATTACAACAAGGATCAAAAATATTCTTTACTCCTAAAATTAGCATTTTTAATTTTAAATATGGACAAAACACGTTTTCAAGGAACACAGTGGACAAAACACGGTTTGATAAAATTACAAAAGGACAAAACACTGTTTGAAGTGGCTTTTTCATTTTACAGAAGTTACTGTTTGCTCAAAAGTACATAAAATAAAAATTATAATTACATAATAGATGATGTATGTTAATGACACTCATAATTTTCGGGGAATATTTTCATTTTCTTAAAAGTCACCAGTATTTAAATATGCAATTCACATCTTTCATTTTCTAAACAGTCACAAGTTTCATTCTCTTTCAGAATATTTTCAACACTTGGAGAGTCAAAAAGTACAACCTTGTACCAGTGTAAGCGACTATTGTCAATCTCATTAATGTCAATAATGCAGCGTTCCCATTGGCTTAGTGGACAAAGCATGGTTTGAACAAAAACAGGTTATGGACAAAACACTCTTTGTTTAAAACCCTGATTTTGTTTACTAATTTTGGATAGAAAAAAACATGTTTTGATGGCTAACACTCATCACATATGGTAGGTTTCTGAAAAACTGTACCCCTTGTTACACAGTACTCCAACTAACACTATGCTTAAAGGAAACTTATATAAAATGTTTTTTTATCTAAACATAATACATTAATTTTAAGTTCTATCAGTTTTTGTCTAAGGTTTTGACTCTTTGGAAAGAACTAATCGATATCTTTAAAAAAGCATACGGTGAATAAATTTTTCAGCAAGGGGATATTGTCTAATTATGTTTTAAAAACAAAAATTCTTCTAGTTTTATTTCTGATTAATTTTACTGACTTGTTGAAGGTTGATCACTCACTACTAATTTCCAATATAATATTTAAGAGTACTTTCAGTAACAACAAAATTCTAATAGAATTTGTCAACTAGTTAAAAAAAAAAAAATATAACAATAAAAATATCTGTAACCTAAGACAAATTTAAGGACAAGAAATAATTTTTTTTTTTAAATCAATCAAAACAAGTGAAGTAAAATATCCTTAATATATGTGAATCCTATAAACTTGCAACTAAAATTCCTACTTTTTTCTAACTACACAATCAAAAATTATAGTTTACATACATACCAGAAAAAAACTTAAGTACAGTATTCGTTATAACTCATTTTCTGCTTACTGGAGATGTGGTTACAGAATGGAGTGGACTTTGACTGCCTTATCTCAGATAGAACTGTATTGTTTCCTTCTTAAAAGAAACATGTATTACACATTATTTTTGTTTAAAATATCATTTTATTTTTTTGTGATATTAAATATACTACAAATATTACAAAATATTACAAAGAATATTGTATATTTTATTTTGTATTTTTACTAGCCAGTTTCTATTCTGTAAAATTAAAATTATTTTGGATCTAAACTCCATTTTACCTCCTAAGGGAGAGGCTTTTGTCATAAATATGATGTCAATAAAGCTTTATTATTATTATTGTTATTATTATATACTACAAAATAGCATTTATTTTTTTTTTTAAACAATATAATAAAATTAATTTAATTAATTATTATTGCTGATTATTAGAAAGACACTGTGTCAATTTCATCTGATTGATAGTTTAAAGTTGAAAATAGTTTTGTTCTAAAGTTTAATGCATGGGGCGATTTTTTTTTAAATAGTTACGAAAATGGACATTTACGTCGAGTAGGTACCATTTCTACAGAAAGTAAATTAGTAGCATCAAAATACTTTAATAATCAAGGGTGGACATTACTCAAATATCATATATTTGTAAACTGATTACGATCAGTTCAAAATTCAAATTAAAAAAAATCTCAATTTTTTCCCGATTTGGAAAAACAATAGATTGCGGATATGTCTATACATAATCTGCTTTTATATCTACTGTTTCTGATAAGTAAACTGTCGGCTGATTTTCGATCCTAACAAAACCAACAGAACTAGAGCCTGTGAAAAAAGTTTGTTTGTTTATTTCGTTTAACGTCATTTTATGCTGCTATGGCTAATCGGACGATACTACAATGGGAGTCCTAAATTTTACCTATCCAGGTATAATTAGGATAGGGATCTTTAACGAGTACCTCACATCGCACAGGCTCGGGACCCCCATTTTACGTCCCTTCCGAAGGACGGCATAGCTAAGGATTTTTTACTCCCTTAAAAAAATCCTAAGGTCATCTGCCGGGCTGCGAACCCGCGATCTTGGGTTTAGTAGGTTGCTATGCTAACCACTACACCACAGGTGACCCCCTGTGAAAAAAGTTACAGCTGTTAAAAAATGTTGCAAAACGTTACTTTTTTCATCAAAACATTTATAGCTTCCAAACGGTAAGTCTTAGGGACAAATAATACATAACAAAAATATTCTACATTAAACTTCTGATCAGGAAGTTGTGGAGCAACATCAGCAGAGCTCAAGCATGTCAAAATGTAACATTTTGAAGTGTGAACAAGTTAAACGTTTCGAGGTTAAATACAAAAACCTCGTTACTCAAGGAAACTATAGACCCCCATCCAAAAAAATAGCAAGATTTCTAAAATTGGATCTAACAGGGAATCAGAAGTCAGAAACTCTCAACCAGGCACCATTTTTTGTCAAATTTGTGTTTTAGGTCGAAAATGAGGCGTTTTTCGACACCTTTGAAAGCTTTAACGAGAAATTAAAAAACCTGTTTAATTTTAAAAATTTTATATTTCATTACAAAATGAAAAAAAAAAATTGGAGAGCTTAAGTATCAGGCTTTGTTGCATAAATGACATTGTTGAAGAATTGCTTTTATCATATAAGCCCTTGGGTTGCATGTCCTCAAAAATTCTATTTTACTTTCCTATTCGAATTTCTTCCTTCCTAACTTGGGAGCAGTTTTAGATGAACATGGAGAACGGTTTCATCAAGAAATAGCCCAAATGGATAAAACGTATAGCGGTAAATGCAATGAAAAAATGCTTGCCGACTACTGTTGGACACTACAACGTGAAACACGTGATGTAGAGTACAAAATGAAGAAATATACACATTAATTATGTTTAGTATTAAATATTATTATTTTATATATTACTGTTTTTCACCCAAAAAAAGTGCTACTTCAGTTGTTTTTTTTAAACAACTTCCGTCTAAAAAATGGTGCTTGATAGATTTTTATTGATTCGAGTTCAGCAAAATTGTATATAATCTGCTTTTATATCAACTGTTTCTGATTAGTAAACTGTCGGCTTATTTTCGATTCTAGCCACACCAACAGAACTACAGCCTGTCAAAAAAGCCACAACTCTTGGATAGAACCATGTATTTTGCAGGATAAGCTGCCAAATTATGGTTCAGAGATCTTATAGAGCTAGAGCGTGTAAAAAAAAAAAATAATAATAAAAAAATAAATAAATAAATAAAATAAATAAAAATAATGTAAGCAAAACTTTACTTTTTTATTCAAACTAATATAGCTCCTAACTATTAAATCCTAGCGACAAATGTTATATAACATAAAATAGTTTCCATTAAATTTGTTATCAGGAAACTGTCGTCAAATTTTCAATCATAGCAGCACTAACAGAGCTAGAGCGTGACAAAATTTTATATTTTTGAGTATTAAAAGAACGTTACACCTTTTTAAGATCCGCAGTTAAAAGACATATCCATATATACATAAAAAAACACACACAAAAAAAACAACAAAAAACGATCGTTTAGTAACATCCCCGCCCTCAGTGGATTTTAATAGCACATTGTCAAAGTAACCCTCTGTCTAAATCAGAAAAAAATCACAACTATTCAATTTTAATTATTCAATTTCCTATTAGGTGTCTTGACCCTTATTTATTCCCTGGACTAGCTGAAGTTAGTTAACAGTCGTAAGAAAGGCAGTTTTGAGAAGATACTTCTCTCTAGGGGATAACGTAGTCAAAGTCCAGTCCGTTCAATGAATATTAACTCTAGTAACCATTTCACAGCCAGTAGCTTTAGTATTTTCCGTATTTTGTTCCAATTTTAAGTTGCAGCCATGCCAGCTAACAATCCCGATGTGGCAGATCATCCAGGTAATGTCATGAAATAGTTTTTAAAAATTCATTGATTGCACGGGAAGGTTTGTACAGATAAGTCACAGACGCACTATGCCACCTTAGTTGTATTAAATGTTATTGACTAAATATTTTAAGTTTAATTATGAAGAACTTTTTTTCTATCAGTTTTTGTTTAAGTTTTGATTGTGAACGTCCTGCTAGAATTGAATATAATAATGTCAGTCTTAGATTTTTTTTCTTATCTGAATTCGCGGACCTCATTACAAACTATTTGGATTATACAATTTCTGTATATAAAAATACATTTTCTCCTCGAAAAATTTTCACGACGGCCAACTGTTTTATAGATATTCTTCTCCAAATTGACCAAGTAAAAAATTTGAGGAGGGGTTTTTGTTTAATATTTATAACTGAGTATAAAAATACATTTACATAGGAGTTAGCACTGTATATACATATATTTTAGATCATAATTTGTGGTATTTTTTATTTTTGTCGATGATTATATTAATTGTTTTTATTTGTTGGAGTTTGTCAGATTTCATCTGGTCTTTTTACCATCAATCAATGTGCTTAAAATAGCAGTTGTTGAATTAAAAATTTATCTACATTGCTTTTGATAGGCTTTTATTAACTTGACCTGTATGTAACGGAATTTTTCCAATTTTTTCAACGTAATTGTTTCCAATTTCCAGCAACCTGATTAGCTTCAAAATTTGCACACGTGTCAAGGACCAACGACAATACAATAATTGCACAACATTGATCTGATATTCTAACTTAGTCAAGTAAAATTACCCCCCCAAAAGGGGTTCTGCCTAGAAAAGAATGAAATAGTAGGTTTTTTGTTTTTATATAGTCCAGATGGGTCCTGAGAATAAAATATTAAAAATGTGACTTCATTTGATAAGGGAAAAATTTTGGGGAGCAAAAAACACCAAAGTTTTAATTCATGAATCATTAATTAATTGAATGAATTATTTTATGAATACAAACTAATTATGAAATAAAAATTATTTTATACTTTTTAGTTCTGTTTGTTATTAAAGTGTGTTTTTTTGCTATATTTTTAGTTTTATTATACTTAATTTTATCATTGTTATAAGGTACACTAATTTTTGTTGTTAGATTTTTTAAATATTTTGAGCTGTTCAGTAATTGTAGCTAGTGTATTGGAATTTTTTTATGATCATTGGATAAACGATGTGTAGGATTACAAATTCAGCCAAGTCCATTTTTGAAAATCTTTCACAGCTGGTCGATAACGACCGTTTTCAATGTGACTTAACTAATTTTGGACATGGATTTTAGGAGGAAACCTTCCACCTAAAAATAACCTATTAGGAAAAATATTCAAAAAAAAAAATCGGTAAATTAGACTTTGCTGGTTTTGGCATTCTACGACTCAAATAATAGTGTGTTATTAAATTATTACAATAGTCCTATTTTAATATTTATGTTTGTAAACTTCATTGTATGTGATCAGGTGTTTTATATTTAAGACAACTATTATTCTTGACTACATTCGTTATTCATTTATTTTTTTCTTATGGCTGTAAGAGACAACGCGACTTATAAACTTTGCTATATCGAAGGGTTTGATAATCAAAAGTACGACGTTTAAACATAAAAATATTCATAAATATACGTGGACATCACCGGACTCACAAACGCGAAATCAAATCGATCATGTTTTGGTACAACGGTGATGGCAAAACAGCATAACTAACGTGAGAACATACCGTGGGGCAGAATGTGGGTCAGATCATGAACTCGTCATCGCGAAAGTACGTCATAAGCTTTTAATAAACAAGAAAAATAAATTAATATATCGCCCGATAAATTAAATCTAGAGTTATTAAAAGATCCGTTAATAAGAAGCAATTTCTCCTTAGAAGTCAAAAATAGAATCGAGGTTCTAGGAGCTTTAGACAAAGATTGTGAGGATATCGAAAATTTATGGTTAGGTATCAGGGATAACATTAAAGCGGTGGGGGATTCTTATCTAGGCCGTATTGAAAATAAACAAAATAAACCTTGGTTCGATGAGGAATGTTTAAAGGCGTGTGTGAAACGAAAAGCTGCTAAATTAGAAGTCTTCAATAATCCGAGCGAGAACAATATCTCCTACTTCCGAAGCTTAAAAAACGAAACCTCTAGATTCCTCAAAAATAAAAAAAGAGATTATCTTAAAAACAAAATAAACGAAATAGAATCTAATGAAATCGGAAACAACGTAAGGGATATGTACAAGGGTATTAACGGATCGCGTAAACGCTTCGAGCCTATAATGAAAGGAATAAGGGATGAAAATAAACAATATACTAGTGGATCCGGTAGACATAGTAGACAAATTCAGAGAATTCTTTGATAATATTTTAAGTTTGGAAAATAACATAAATTCCCCTCCTATTACTTTTCTCAGCGCGGAACCGTTAATAAAAGAACCGAGTAAGGAGGAAGTTGAAATTGCGATCATAAAATTAAAATCGTATAAAGCAGCCGGAATTGACAATATCCCTGCCGAATTATTCAAAGCGTGTGGAGAAGCTGGAGTTTCCAAGATTCATCAATTAGTAACAAGGATTTGGGAAAAAGAAAAAATACCAGAAGAATGGAAAGAATCTATATTAATTCCGATCCATAAAAAGTGTTCTAGAACAGAATGTAGCAACTATCGTGGTATTTCACTCGTTCCGACGTGTTTTAAAATATTTACATCAATTCTAACGAACCGAATTACTGATTACGCGGAGGAAATAATTGGAGACTATCAATGTGGTTTTAGACGGAGTCGTTCAACTATCGATCAAATATTTTCTCTTCGTCAAATTTTAGAGAAAAAATTAGAATTTAAGGGCGTAGCGCATCAGCTCTATGTTGATTTCCAAAAGGCTTACGATTCGATTAACCGCCAGAAACTGTTTGATATTTTGATCGAACTGGGGATGACAAAGAAATTGATTAATCTCGTAAAGATGTGAATGTCCGAAACATTTAATAGAGTCCGAATCGGGACTTTTTACTCCGAAAAGTTTGAGGTACGTTCGGGTTTAAAACAGGGAGATTCTCTTTCTCCGGTATTATTTAACTTAGCGCTAGGATACATCATTAGGATGCTTACGGGAAAAGGATTAGAGATGGGTGGTAAATGTCCGGTTCTTGGTTATGCCGATGATTTGGTACTTTTGGGTGGAAACAAGGAAACTATAAAACTAAACGCTACTACGCTCATGGAAACCGGTAACGAAATTGGTTTAGTAATTAATACCGATAAAACGGAATATATGGTTAGTAGCAGAAACGGTGAACATTTTAGTAATGTAGATATTTCCGGGATAAAGTTCGCACACATTGAGCAATTCAAATATCTAGGGTCTATTATATCGGGGAAAAATGAAATTCAAGAAGAAATAAAGGCTAGGTTAAAAGCCGGTAATGCTGGTTATTTCTCGGTCGCAAAATCACTCAGTTCGCGCTTACTCTCAAAAATTTAAAAATTAGGATATACAAAACTATTATACTACCAACAGTTCTCTACGGATGTGAAACATGGCCGCTGACGTTAAGGGAGGAACAACGCCTTTAAGTTTTCGAAAATAAAGTACTGCGTAGAATATTTGGCCCAAAAAAGGATGAAGAAACAGGAGAATTTAGAAGGCTTCACAATGCGGAACTGCGGGAATTATATCCGGTAAATATAGTTGAAGTAATAGCAGCGCGGGGCTTAAAATGGGCATGTAAAGTCGTTGGGTTTAATAATGATCGAATTCCGAAAAAAGTAATCAGTTATGAGCCGTCGGGTAAACGACCGAGGGGTAGACCGAGACGAAGATGGGAGGATTGCGTCAGGGCCGACCTGGGGGATTTAGGCTATGGAGGAGTGGATTGGAGGGAAGTGTGCGGTCGACGTTTGGTGGTGTCGGCATCGAACCTTCGGGTTCGCTAAGCCTTAATTTATTATTTTATTATTTATACTTACATGTATAATAACGTTATAAGACGTACTATTATACATTTTAAAAACTTTCGGAATTAACATTTATACATTTATACATTTAAATCACCACTTCGGAAATTTTGTAGCTTAGAACGTTTTTCGGCGGACCCATTCAATTCACAGCTAATAACCCTGCTCGAAACTGTGAAAAAAAAGAAAAAGTTTTATATCAAAATCTGCCATCTTTTTTTTTTTTTTTTTTTTTTTTAATCAAAATCGGAATGTACTGGAGAAAAAACTCATGTCAGATCATTTTTCAAACTCAAAAGTAAAATGAATTGGAATTATTTCACGTTTTCTTTTTTTTCTCTGATCCCAGGGCCAGAAATATGTATATCTCTAATGCAAAAATATGTAACGAGTTTTTTCTTTTGGCTGGAGTCAAACCTAACATTTTGACACGCCCTAGGTCTGTTGGTGTCACTCGGATCAAATATTTAACAGCAGTTTCCTGATCAGAAATTTAATGGGGAATATTTATTGTTATGTAACATTTTTCGTTAGGACCTACCGTTTAGGTGCTATATTAGTTTGAATAAAAAAAGTCGCGCCCTACATTTTTTAAGTGTTGGGGATTTTTTTGACACGCTTTAGATTTGTTGTTGTTTCTCGAATCGAAAAATATGACGACAGTTTCCTCATCAGAATCAGTAGATCATAGATAGACATATCCACCATCTATTGTTTTTCTCTGTCAGATATAAATCGTTTTTTGTTTACTTTAAAATCACCGATCCGAATCAAAATCGGTGACGGACAGTGGAGGAGATCTCCAGGTATGCATACTGACTTATCCACAAAACTATTTTATTACATTATTACGTCGATTATATTATTCAGTAAATTATGATCTACTAAGTTGATTTTGTGACATGATTTCAGGCAAGAAAATCTTCAATGTTTTTGAACTTTACGAAGGTTGTATCCATCACACTGATTTGGGAAAAGTGATGATTAGTACATGTACCTTGATAAAGGGACCAATCAATGTTATCGTTAACACAATGCTGCCAACCAACAGAGAAATTATTTTAAGAGGTTTGTTATTATAATTTTTATTTATTAATTTTTTTTTTTTTTTTATAATAATATAGGTGAGGAAGTATATTTTCATACCATTTGATGATGGCTGAATGAGAATTAGTAAATTATACAACTAACACAATATTATAGTTGATAGTTGTACAAAATTTATATTGTTTTTTTTTGTATCTCTACCCAAAGGTTCACTTACCTGATATGATAAGAAGATATCTACAACACACCCTATGTACCTCACTACAGCGCGGGATATTCAAATCACTTTTTTTCTTTTTCAATTGTAGTCTGTTCATTTTTTGTCTTTTGATATTAATATAAATACTTTTTACATGGTATCAAAAAATTAAACAGCACACAACAGTGGACTTTAAAAATAATGAACTCATTTTTGATAATGATCAAAAACAAAGATGCAAATGGAACACAATTCATGCTTTTGTAAAATGTACTTCAATTTGTTTAATATTGTAAAATATAAAGTAATTATAAAATTGTTGTTATAATATTTGATGCTCATGGTATTCTAAAGGTAATGTAAAAATAGCCAGAAAAGAAATGAATAATATTGTTACAATTTATTATTTTAATGAGCAATCTTTAAATGAAACAAACGTAAATCTATACTATTATATAAAAGGGCAAGCCATTTTTGATTTGTGATCACACCGCGAAAACTACTGAACCTAATTTTAACCATACCATCTTCATAGTTCAAGGAAGGTTTAGCAATAATAATATTTAAAGATTTTCAATTATATTGCCATAAAAAACGATATATATTTGGTACGCAGTGAAGTTTGATAATCTACCAATAGGTGGTGACCACCATTTGAGAGGTTACAAAGGTACGCTGTTATATAGAGCTAGAAATTAATGATAAAAATAACTTATTTTCAATTCAATTGTTATTAAAAAAGCTATAAATATATCGTGCGACATGTGGATCCAAGTGCAGTTTAAAAATCAACCGATATATGGCCATTCTGCAACTAATTATAGAGTGGTAAAAATATTAAATCCAACTAACTGTACCAAATGTTAATTACATCTTCATAGTTCTAGAAAGGTTTATAATAATGAGTTTTACTATAATAATAATTAAAATGTATAGTCTTGAGTGCCAGAAACGAGGTTTGTCAAACTACCAAATACTTTTATGGTTAGAAATTAAAAATCTAACCAGATGAAATCAATAAATTTATTTCAGCAAAATAAAAATTATTACCAAATCAAAATGTCGATCCTTTGATTTTTTATATTGTGTGTAAAATATATCATACTGGCATCCCCGTCGCGGCTTCGCCCGCCGTCATAAGTAAAGATAATTTCAACTAAAAATTAAAGTTTTATTTGTTTATCGATAAGATACTTGTATTTTAGCATGTGGTTCAGCATTATTTCTTCAATGATTTTTTCACGCACAGCAGTAATTATTAATCTAGTTATAATTGCACTGATTAGGTGGTTGAAGATTACGTAAAAGCACTACTAGACATAAATTTTTTTATTTTAATGTATGAATTGGTAATTAAGATGGATAAAGACTATTAAGATACTCTTTCGGAAAATAAACTGCGTTATCAGTGCTTACAACTAAAGGTTCAAAATTCATATTTTTAAACACAATATTAAACAGCTGAGGATCGGCATTTTGATTTGTGATAATTTTGATTCGACAGAAATAATGTTATTGATTTGATCTGGTTGGATTTTAATTCCTAACCATAAAAGTATGGGATAGTGTGGCAAAACCCGTTTCTAACACTCAACATTGTACATTTAAATTTTTATTGTTGCTAAATCTACAATTATAAAAATGATCTAGTTAAAATTCAGGTTTTCATTCCATAAAGCTGTTAATTGAAAAAAGTAAATTTTATTATCAATGTTCAGCTCTATGTAACACTGTACCTTTTAACCTTTCATGTAGATGGCAATTGCCGCCATTTTTGAATTTCACTGTTATTCACTTATTATTCATTTTTCAATAAAAAATTAGTTGAAAATCATTAGATTTTACTATTGCTAAACCATCCTATAAAGATGATGTAGTCAAAATTTGGTAGAGATTGGTTCAGTAGTTTTTGGGGGTTTGTGATCACAAACGAAAAATGGCTTGTCCTTTTATTTAATAGTATAACCTTATACCGCCATATGTTAGAATCGTATAGAGCTAACAGATAATTGTGACTTGCAGATAATATACAAATAATATTGCGACTATAAATTAAGATATAAACTATCCTATCTTTCTTGTTGGATCAAACTGCACACGGTGTGCAAATTTGATTAAAATCGGTTCAGTAGTTTAGGTGTCAGCGTGGCCCAAGAAAGTGATACGTAATTTATATATGTTAAGATTTTATCATGGCTTGAAGATGGATAGATAAAAGAAAAAAACTGGTGTTTTTGTTTTTCAATATATCCTCCTCTAAGCTTTTCACAGTTAATGCAACGCGCCATTTATATTTCATGAAAAGAATACTTTTCTTCTTTTCTTGAAAAATGTTCTTCCACAACTGCTTGGACCTCTTCGTTCTTGTCTAAAGGGTGGATGAGAGATTTATTGGAATCAGCATTCTTTGGCAGCGTCCTTGGAAATAAATGCTGTGTTGACTGAAGGGCGTTGTCATGAAGAAGTAGAACACCTCTGCTCCAATTTCCCCGGCTATTCTTATTGATAACACCTCGCAACCGGTTAAGTAGGGCTGAATAATACTTATCATTAGTGTTCCTTTCTTTAAAATCAATCTGCAGTACTCCTCTACACTTCCTATAGAGGTAAGGGCCCCCAAAAATGAATAGCTCTTTACTATTAAAACCCAAAACTATTCACTTGAAAAGGGCAACGATATGGACATTATTTTATTGTTTATTTGATTGTCATTTATCATTAAGATAGCTTTATTCTCTAACATTGAAATATAATATTAAATATTAAACCTTTGTTAACAGCTCTAAAAAAGGATCATGACTTGGAACCAAAAGACATACATTATGTCGTGAGCACGAATGGAGAGCCTGGTAACATTGGAAACAATAATCTATTTTTAGATAGTGTTCACATCGTTGGTCATTCCATTTCAAAAAAGGATATCTACGGACCCGATCCATTCAATAGTGGTAATATAACGTATTGATAAAGTAAAATATTTCATGTGATTCAGAAAAAAAAAAGTATGTTAACTTTCGATCGTAGGTAATCATTATGAGCTATTTCCGGAATATGTCAAAATAATGCCGACACCTGGCCATACATTAGACGATATATCTGTCATAGTTCACAGTAAGAATCATGGAATCGTTGCTATCACAGGTAAGGATTTATTTTTATAACATTTTATTGATTGATTTGTTTTATATAAGAATTATTAGTTTTTGAATCTATAAAAACACATTATGTACAGTGGAGCATCGATTATCCGAACGTCTGAAATCGGAACGTTCAATTAACGAAATATATATATATTTTTTTGGAATGTAATTTTGATCAAATTGATTATCTAATTACTTTTCTATATTGTTAAAATTATTTGTATTTAAAAATAAAATTAAATGAATAAAAAAATTATTTTTTCCATGAATCTCTATATGAGAAGTCATTTTATTTTACAGAAACTGCAACAAATAAATACCTACAATATTGTATACTAAATTAGACCATTTCATTTGTTTCTCTCTATGACTTCATAATCATTTGGTTGGTAATAGATCTCACCTTAAGTCTAAAATCGTTCTTTGTGAGGTATACTTCGCCTTTGTGATCACTTTCTGTTTTGAAAACTACATGCCATCATTCATGCTAACAAAAAGGAAACGAGAGCTCTTTTCATTTAAAGAAAAAATGGAAATCATTACGTGGCTAAAAAAGAGTGAATCGTGTCAGACATTTCAAGGTTGATAAATCAACAATAACGGGTTTTTCGATTATATCTCGGAAACAGGGGACTCGGGAAAAATATGTATAGGAACAATTTTATATGAAATTTAATTAGCTGTAATTTTTATATAAAATACATTTTTTTATAGTTCTCTTTAACTTTTGATTTCTAACTAGAAATAAAATTTTTATTTTATATTTCAGGTGAATTATTTGCAAAGAAAGAAGATTTGTGTTACAGTTATAACTGGTTAAAAATGTGACCCCGAAACTGTTGAGCATCAATGATGTTGAGCATCAACTCATTCAAATCCATGAAAACCAAAATTAGCTATGTATGTATAGCTCATATGTATCAATTAGTCCGATAATTTTGTACATTTTTGACGTACTCTGGCGTCAAAACAGTTTGTCCTACAAAAAAAACTTTATAATTAAAAAATGAAGGAAATTTTGTCGGCTTTAATTATGTATATAGTAAAAGAATACTTAGTTTTCGAGATATAGTAAAAAAAAAAAACGGATAATGTACCAACATTTTGGCAAAAAGTGCGAAAAAAAAGTAGTGTTCAGCGACCCACAAAACATTTAGGGAGAAAAAATCAAAACTTTCCCATGAAAATGCTAATATGCCTAGCCTGTTACTTCAGGACTATTTCCTGATCACTATCGTGTATTCATTCTTTCATTAATGATATCTCTGTTTGCTCTGCAATATCAAGTTGGCCAAAATGTACTATCGCTCTTTCTCGTGACCCATCATATATTTTCATGACCATAATATTTATTTAGCAAATATGATTCAAATGGTAAAACCATACTGACTCAGAGCTTTATAGGCAATAATAACTCATACACGGTTAACACTAAAACCTACCAACATTTCATGTGTACATACGATTTCTAAGATTTCTTTGCAAAGAAACACAATAAAAAGAGAGGAATGAATATTGAAAAAACACTTTTGATATATTTTTTAATAAAAGTAGTAAAGTCAAAAAGCAAAGTAATGAAAGTTGTTTCCAAAACCTACCGAAAATTCCGAAAAGGGTCATTTCACCTGTCATGGTAGGTTTAGTGTTAATGTAGATCAATAATCAGATAATGATAAAATTACTATATAATTCAATAAAATCTTAAGATTCTATATTTTTATAAATATATTTAATAAATATTAGGTACTAATAAGGGTTGCTAATCACATTCTATGTGGCTGTTATATCCGGGTAAGGCCAGTGCCTCAGTAGTCAAACCGGGCCCGTGCAAATATATAGCGAACAAAATGTGAAGGAACAATTGTTCTAAAATAATGTTCGTAATAAAATTTTCGTAGGAACGTTCGTCAACATGCTACGTCCGCACAAAGGGAACAATCATGTCTAGCAGCGAAGATGATCTCATTTCGTGCAGTGCTCTGGCGACTATTATGGATTCGGAAGCGGCTTCAGTAACAAGAAAAAGTAGATGGTGGGTCAAAACTGACAGCTACATCTGCAGTGTTCATTTGCACAACTTAAGAAGAAATGATGAATCCCGGGCATTTTACACACCACCAGGAACTTTTGACAGTTAGTTATGTAAAATAAATAACAAGCAAAATAAAGTAAATTTTACCTTGCAGTGTCCTCCAATGATGGCTAAAGTAAAACTGAGGGGTTGGAGTTGGAAAGGGGTGGTAGGATCAGCTAGAAACATTTCTTTCTTTTGAAGTTTACCGCCTCCTGATGGAACACCCCTTTTTGTTTGCAAATACATATTGTTATTTAATCATAAATTGCCTACCAACGTTCCTGATAATTAATTTCCAAGGAACAATTCCAGGGAACATTGTTCAGGAACACTGTTCGTGTTGGTGTGGGCCCAGCTTAAGGACATGAAACACTCCAAGATGTCTCTGAGGACATCTTCCAATCATTTACAATTGGAAGAAGTCTGTGAAGTGTCTGTAGGGTCATTAAATAAAGAAGAAGAAAAATACAAATATATATTATACAGCTATTTAAAACTACAAAATTTACCTCTTTACCACCGTCTCCCTCAATGTTTACCTTGTACTACTTATCTTTTATTTCAACATTTTTATCAAATAAAAATGATATTGATCAAAGCAAACCATTTTAAATTTCATTAGAAAACAAAGTATCAACCTTCAGTCTTTTCAACATATTTAATTTTCTTCAACCAAGGAGTGTTTATTAATATATTCAATTCACTTTATTTCACACTTACTCCTCTTTAACAATCATCATATTTTGTTACATGTTTCGGGACCCACGTCCTATCTTCAGACTATTTATTCGTCTGATGTTAACCACCAAGTCTATTTTACAGTCACATTTAAAATCCTCAACCTGTTTAATGTAACTGTAAAACAGACTTGGTGGTTAACACCAGAAGAATAAATAGTCTAAAGATGGGGGGTGGGTCCCGAAACATGTAACAAAATATGATGATTGTTAAAGAGGAGTAAATGTGAAATAAAGTAAATTGAATATATTTAATTTTCATTTTATCTAAATTGATAGACACACTTACTTTACTTTAAATAGAACTAGAGCATTAAGATTTTCATTTCATTATTACGAGGGTAAGTCAATAATTATCCGCAATATAGCTATATTTTTGTTTATGTTGGCAGTACTGTTCTTTTGTGTTGATGGCGCATGCTTTGTTTATTCGTTGTTATGTTTATGTGCGTATCAAGCTGGTAGGTTAGTTTTGTTATCGCTGTCGTGCTGTTAATAATGGCCGCTCCACTTTCTATTTGCACCAAAGAAGAGCAACGTTCAGTGATCCGTTTTTTGTGGTCGGAAGGTGTATCAGGGGCCGAAATTCATCGAAGACTTTTGGTACAGTACGGGAACAATTGTTTGCCACAACGGAGTGTCTATGAATGGATTGAAAAATTCAAAACACAGTGAACAATAAACAGTGAACGTTACAGTGAGATGCTTACTGCTAAGCTGAAGCCTGCAATTCGAAGCAAACGCCGAGGACTGCTGTCAAAAAGCGTTGTGTTGTTGCACGACAATGCCCG
The DNA here is from genome assembly GCA_003667255.2 of Euschistus heros. Lineage (NCBI taxonomy): Eukaryota > Metazoa > Arthropoda > Insecta > Hemiptera > Pentatomidae > Euschistus > Euschistus heros. Next base: position 82,342 of record RCWM02000328.1, on the reverse strand, counting down.
TCCGCATACAGCTGCCCACACTGTAGAAACGCTAGCTTCAGAAACTCAAGTTTGAAGTATTGAATCATCCTCCATATAGTCCCGATCTCGCTACATCTGATTTTCACTTGTTTGGTCCACTCAAACAGGCAATTAGGGGCCGTCGATTTGCCTCGTACCAAGCATTGAAAGAAGCGGTGCATTCCTGGCTCGCATCTCAACCCAAAACCTTCTTCCATGAGGGCATCAGGAAACTTGAACAACGTTGGACCAAGTGCGTTGAAAAGCAAGGGGACTATGTCGAAAAATGATGTACTTGTAAGTTTCCTATTTCATTTCAATAAAATTTTATAACTATATTGCGGATAATTATTGACTTACCCTCGTAATATTACATAAAACATAGAAGGTATATTTGTTTATATGGCATATGCATAAGATATCACATATATTTTTTAAGATGTATTTAAATAATAAAATGAGCTATGCTTTTCCTTTTTTTTCTCCAGCTATGAACAAAATCTTCTAACTCTGAAAGATTATCTCGCAGTGGGATTAATCTGACCTTACATTCACTGGCACAGTTTCAATGAAAAGAAAAGTGATTCCTCTTCTCGACATAAAACCACAGAAAATATGAATTTATTAAAATCTAGATGCAACTTCAGTTCAATTTGTAGCATCGATCAGAAAGAATTATGAAAAATGTAACAAATTAACCATAAACCGTAAGTGATATATAATGAAATTAAAATAAGTAAATATCATTTACTGTAACTCTACCATAACCATATTTTCAAATAATATTATTACCTAACCTAATTAAGAAGAAAATATATATCCAAATGAATTGTAGTTTTAAGAATTATAATTATTTTCTATATTTATATTGTGATAATTAAAATAATGCATATGATGGTTCCTAAAAAAACATATAATGTCTCTGTTAAAAATAAAACTTCCTAAGGTATATATAATGTATGTAACTAAATACGTCATATCTATATTAAGTTATAAAGTAAGATCCAAGGGAAGTTATAAAATATCCAATGTATGTTATTTAAATCTTCCTGTGGAAAATAAAATTTGTTGTCCAATTCCTTTATACAATTTATAAGATACATTGCATAGATAAATAAAGTATATATATTTTTTATTTATTTCCTTTTATGCTAATATAAAATCCTTGAAGGGTGATCCAAAAGATTATCAACCTGTTTAAGACAAAATGAATTTCCAAGTTTAGAATATGAGTCAGCTGTGAAACAAATGACAAATCTTAGAGGAAAAATTCAATTTAACGCTGTTAAATTGTTGTTTCTACATACTGGGCACAAGGGACTCACAATATGCTTATCACTTGAATAATGATTTTCTCAACAAAATTTTAGTACTTGCCTGGAAAGTTTTTAAAAATAATGATGTGTCAATTTGAATGAAGCTGCTACCCAGTTTTAATAGAGTTTCTAATATTATTCACAATTACAAAAAAAATGTTTTAACAGTTAAAAAGCAAAAATTGATATTAAAAAATAATAGTAATTATCCGAGAAATAAATTAATAAACAGCAATAAGAATTTTTTACTTAAACTACTGTTTTAGACTTAATGTTTTAAGAGGAGTGAAGCTATTTTAAATGAAATAAAAAATTATATAAATACTCCATTATTGAAGAAATTAATGTTTTTAATTTAGAAAAACTATATTTTTATTTTGCCTATATAATAATATAGATGAAAGATAAATCTTTGTGTATTCTCAGATAATAACATAATTTATGATAAAGCCAATACAAAAACAAAATTACAGGATATAAAACACAGTTATAAAGTTTACAAGACCTTTCAAATGTGTCTTGTTTTTAATTTAAAAAATATATCAAAATTTAGATTAAATAATTGAGAGCATTTTTTTTTTTTTTTTTTTTTTTTTTTTTTTTTTTTTTTTTTTTTTTTTTTTTTTTTTTTTTTTTTTTTTTTTTTTTTTTTTTTTTTTTTCAATTTTTCTGACTAAGAGAAGATAAACAAAAAATTGATTGAAAGCATATTCTTTTCATCTTTAAAACATTAATAACAGGATGTTTTCCTATCAATCCATTTTGAAATTATAAAGTCTTTTTTAAGTGTGTGTTTTTTTTCACATTGTAGAAAAAAATTAGTGTTTATTTTTCATCTTCTTAGTTCTTCCTCAGATGGCCAAGTTAGAATTCAAAATGAGAAATTGAGTACAGTAATAGCCATGATGGCAAGAAGTGTATGGAGTCCTATTTTTTCAGCTGTCTCATTTGAGCTATGAGACTAGTTGCATCTTGTGGTTGAACTTCTCTTCTGCAGTCTTTGAAAGGTAAGGTCATTTTGATGTTCTCCAGCTTTGCTGTCAGTCACCAGTTCCCGTCTGTATATGTCTGCTCATGGGTCCATCTAACTCTTATAGTTTTTGGTCCCATGTCTGCATTGCCCATCACCAGAGAGGTTTTCTATGACCTCGCAGTCCAGATCCTTCAAGTTTCGTAGAAGCAGGGTATGACTTAAGTCTCAGGAAGAGCATCCTCAGTGAGTTCGGTTACTTTCCTATTACTCCTATTTTTATCCGCCCTGGATGGGGGAGCAAATCAGGTGTCTCCGAAGAGGCAGCACCTCCCTCCACCTGAATCAGGGTTGGTGGATTTATAACCCACTCCCCTTAAATAAATAAATATTAAAAAGAAAATTAAAATTTTATTTCTTTACAAACGAAAAGAAAAGAATCTAAAAACTTCTAAGAATGGAATATTATTGATTTAATTTCATTTCAAGTTTTATATTTTTATCATTAAAATTAATAATGATAAAAACATATAATATGTATTCATCAAACCAAGAAACTACAAATAGGTTACTAAAAAAAATAAATAATAATATATATAGTTTTTGAGAAGAGGATTCCAAGTGCAAGTACTAACTTACATCTTACTCAATCTCGCAATACTGGAATTTAGTACATACATATGATATTTAGTATTGTCAGATTAATTTCGTAATAAATATCGTGCTGATTTTATAAGTATTTTCTAAAAAATTCATTCAATATTATCGGAACATTTATAACAACACTTAAAATCAATAAAAAATTCTCAGAGCTACAATTGGAAACAAGTCTAAATACACTAAAAAAAAAAAAAAAATGATTAGTTTATGTTAAATAATTTTTTTCAATAAACAAAATTATTTCATTCTGATATAGTTTAGAGCTGAGAAAGTGTTACATATATAATATTTTGACAATGTTTATTTTATAGCTGGTTACGAAATAAAACCAAATGACCCTAGGACAAAAGACTACATATACTTGTTAACAATTATATGTACAATTGTATTGATTACAAGTTATCAACTCAAGTTAATTTTTTTGTGAAATGAGTTCGAATCGGAAAGTAATTCACTAACAGAGCGAGAAATTATTATTAAATCCTCAACGAAAGATTTTCTCTGTTTGAAAATGAAAAAAATAAAAATAAAAAACTTTAACAGAAGCCCTTTAAGTTTGCAGACAGTAATGAAAATATTTAATATAACTCCAGTTTAGATTATAAATATAGAACCGGTAGACCTCAAAAACTTACAGATATATATATTATATTCGTGAATAAGCGAATTCTATAAATAAAATTAAGTGTGATCCAGAAAAAAAAACTGGGTAGATTTGGCTCAAAATGTTGAAGAATGAAGAATTAATGTGCACACAAGAATAGTGAGAAGGATGGGACATGTTTTTTTTTTTTCCATCGTAGCAAGGAGTCATAAAAAAAAGCAATTGGAATTTGCTAATTCACAGTATGGTCAAAATTTAAATTATTGGGACCAAGCCCTATTCACTGAAGAATCCAAATTTAACTTGTTTGGAATTGATAATGCCTTCAGAGAATAGAGAAACACAAATGCCAGTTTGTGGCACACATTTGTGAAACAGGAATAGTGTTGGTTTATGGCAAGCATGTCGTTATCTGGAATGGAAAATTTAGAATTCATTGACAGAATCTTGGATAGAATGTATACTATGACATTTTAGGAAACAACAGTACAAAAGTCAGGTTTAGAAAGCGACTGGGTTCTTCACTTTCCAAAAAGATGATACCGTATAAAAGTCAATGAGTGCTGAAATGAGGGGTGTAGAGTGCATGAAATATGCGATTATTTTCGACCTCCTTCCTCTAAGGAGTAGCGAGAAGATAAACACACTAAATGTCTCCATGCCTGGGGGGAAGAACGGTGGAAGAGGGGATCGAAAAAGTCCTATTCTCGGATTTTTCGTTATATCTCGCCGGTCTCTTGAAAAACCGTTACCAAAAACAAAATTGAAGCTAATTAAATTTTCTATAAAATTAATTCTATACATATTTGTTGCACTTCTAACGGTCTTTGGGATTCACGTCATTGAAAATCGATAATTATCGCAAAAAAACGTTTACCTCACTTTTTGTCAAACATTTGCTTCTAGTGCTAAAAGTGTATATATAAAATTAAAGTAAATTTAATACTCTTCAACTTTGATTCTGATTTTTTTTTCTGAGATACGATTGTGGAAGGCACTGGAAGCCATTGTTTGAAAAAAAGTGAAGTAAAAATTATTTTTTTGCGAAAATTATCGATTTTCAATAACGTGTATCTCGAAAATCGTTATAAGTTCGACAAATATGTAAGGGATTAATTTTATGGGAAATTTAATTATCTTTAATTTTTTTGAAACAAATTCTTCTAAACTTATCCAGCATTTATGGAGCGAAATCAAAAGAAATATCGCAAATCACAACATATTGTAAACAAATTATTCGAAAAGAAATAAAATAGCTCCATAAAAATGCAAAAAAAAACTCGTCCACTCTGTACTTAGATGACTTACTGTTTTAATTGAAGCCAAGGAAGGAGCAACTAAGTGATAAGTTTTTCAAATCTTAATAATTTTTATGTATATTTTTCTAATGTGTACCTTGGCTTTTATTTCTATTCTTTTTTGTTTTGTTTTTTCTAATGTTTTTAATTTGTTACTATAAAATAAGAAACTTTATAAATTACATGCATATAATTTAAATTATCAAGTATACTTTAAATAAATATTATCATTTATTTCCGTAATTTTTTCAAACAACCTCAAAACCCCTCGTTCCTTATTGAATTTCTTTTCAGTCGTAAGTAGACTTTTAATCTGATTATATTTCGTACTCCATAGACCTTTACTTTCTAAACTATTATATAAATAAAAATATAAGTTCATTTTGTAGCCAATATTAATTAATTTAATTCAGAAAATTTTTTTCCTAGAACCTATGTTTTATTTTGTTAATGAAATTAAGAGAAAACAGAAATACACTGCTTGAGATTTGCGTAGGACAGATCTTACTCATTTCGTCCAAAATTTCAAATACGAAATTTTTTTTTTGCTTCGTTTCTTGAACCCATAGTGGTGAGGAACTGAAAGGTAGTGATAATATTCCCATTTTGAAGGTAAAACAGTCTAAAGTCTAATCCAGTGTATAACATTAAATCCACTGAATAAGTAAGGGGCATAGGACAACTTTAACAATAGTTTTGGTAAGTGGATAATTTTTTTTTATTTCGGCTTTTACACCAAAATCTAAGACAAAAATGAGAAAATAATTATTTTTTGTCAATATTTTAACGTGTATATTCTTCTTTGTTTTAAAATTTCGTTTCAATAGACCTTGGAAACCATTTTTTAATTTTTATTTATATAGTTTCATGAGAATTCTTAGTGTAATTTTAAATAAACAATATATTGAATATTCTTTTATAAAAAGCATTGTACAGAGTAGGATCAAGTGGAGAACAGAGTAACAAAAAGTTATTTTTATTTTGGAAAAAAAAACCCCGTTCATTATATGGTCTTCTAATTATTTACTTTCAAATCAATGGTCCTTAACCTTCATATTAGACTTGAAATAATATTAAAATGACACTGAGCTATTTATTTTTTAGTTATCTCAAATCACAAATTTGTTAGTGTTCCCCAGGGGTGGTACAGTATAATAACATGAAGTACATTAAACATGCATTTAAAAACAATAAAATATGAAAAATCGAAAACGTTTAACCTACATTGTATACCATAAAAATATTTTTGGTATTCAAAATTAAGCATAAGGAAATTTATAATAAGATAATATTAACTTTTATTCTTTTATGTCATCAGCATTGTGTGGACTAATTCAGTCTTCCTTTTCCTATTCCGAACTATTTTCGATGTAACATCTCTAGAAAAAATATATACATATAATCAAAAGAGGTACAATATAAAAGTAACGTTACACTGTGCCCCACACTCAACTGTATGAAACAAATATTCATTAAAATTACATTGGTTAAAAATTTGCAAGAAACTTTTTTTACTATTAAAATATCATACAATTGAAGATTAAAGGGAACAAGTTATTCACCAGAAATCATTAGTTTTCCAACAAGAACAAAACTTCACTAGCCACATTGTTCAATAATGTTTTAAAACATAAATTCGATTATTCTTCCGTTTATCCTGCAATTTAATGTCCATTGAAAGCTTTTTAAAATGGGAGCACATGAGATTGACAAACAAATAAAGAGACACCATAGTGAAATTCAAACGGGTCAGAGCTAATTGACACTTGATGTTATACAATTCAAAGAAATGATTTATAATGTTGGTGTATCAAATAATTGAACACAATTTTCTAAAAATACAATTGCTAAAAAATAAAAATGGAATTATTGAATAAATTCAATAATTATATTGATGGAGTATTTGTTTACTGAGAAGAATTTAAAGATGTAGGTAGTTGGGGTATGCAGTCATAGATAAACAGCAATTAAAAATAAATTTTAATTTACTATGCCGACGTTTCGACTTGTGTTCATCAGGGTTTCAGCTAGAAAGACACTCAGAAACTGGGTTCAGACATTTCTGAGAGTCTTTCTCGCTGAAACCCTGATGAAGGCTTGCAACACAAGTCGAAACGTTGGCATAATATATTAAAATTCCTGTGTATCTATGAATGCATACCGAGACTACCTACATCCTTCAATAATTACAGTATTAATAAGGAAGTTAACACAAAAATACAGAATTAATTAAACATTCATTTATTTCATTTGCTGATTATTTTTAATTTTCTACACATTTTACAATGAGAATCACAATTGAAATGAATTCACTTTTTTTTTATAGGTGTTTGAAAAGTATTACCATCATGAACGTAAGATTGCATCCTAATTCTTTAATTGCCCCCATGGTTCTTCAAAGAAGGCCATATCAAGTTATTTCAGTCCAAGAAGGTCATTGCAGTCCCCAGATGGATGGAACTGTGGACAAGAAATGCACTTGCACCTTGATAAAGGGAAAATATAATGTTGTCATCAACACGATGACGGCTTGGGATGAAGAACAAATTACAGGCAGTAGGTAATTATTATTCATTTTGATTTTTTTTTTTTTTTTTTTGGTTTAGTTGTGTTTTTTTATGAATTATGGAGAGCAAAATACAGGGTGAGTACCTCTTCGTGTAAACAAAAAAACTGGGTGAAACTAGATCAAAAATGCAGACCTCACCTTTCTAATCCAATCCATTGGAGATATACAATAAATCAAAGACTTTTTTGAGGAAAACACATTTCTTTTCCATAAAAGCTGTAATATGGATTTCATTTAATATGGGATTCTGTTTCACCATATTATATTATATTATTATAATATATTATTATTATATTATATAGTATAATATTTCATATTATGTTTAAAATGCACATTTCCATTAAGGGATTGTCATAATGTTTTATTTACGCAAGTAACTGATTTATATGCCAAATGAGAACACCATGTTTTTTCGGTTTCAAAAGTAAATTTCTCCATGAAATCGAAACAGAATCATTACGTTTAACATATGATTCAAAAGCTAATTAAATTTGCATGTTTTTGTGAGATTTGCAGATTTGTGAATAGTTTTTCAAAAAATGGTGAGCATTTAAGTCATATAAGACATTGTAACTTCCCTAAATAAGGTGAAGATCAAGCTGTTCTTTAGATCCCAAGTTTGTAAAATTCATGGTTAAATGAATTCTGCTCTTATAGGAAATTTAAAGCTAAATACGAAGATGTGGCCAAAATTTGGAAAATATCTAAACAACATGGAGAGAGCTTTTATGGAAAAAAAACGTTGTTTCCTCAAAAGTCTTTGATTTATTGTATATCTACAACGGATTGGATTAGAAAGGTGAGATCTGCGGCATTTTTTTTACATTTTTGATCTAGTTTCACCAATTTTTTTTTTTTACACCAAGAGGTACTCACCATGTATATTTCCGCACTGCAAGTCATTTACTAATTGCTATATAATGTAATAATTATTTCATTCCAGTGAGTAGTAACTTTTTCAAAGTTACCTGAGTTTGTTCTAAATAGGAATTTATAAATTATTGGCCACTTCAATTGGTATTTCGTTTATTTGAAGACCAATTTCCAATCTTGCTGGTCCATTAATGGTTCAAAAAGTGGATTGTGGTGTGATAGGAAGAATGGGGAGGAGGTTACTGATTACTAGAACCTGTTCTTTCTGTCTCCTCATAGTTCCCTCTTTGAACAATTAACTCTAAGAAACACTTCCAATTAGCTTCCTTATGTGAGTATTAACATTTGAAAACTGGACATCAATTACGGGCTAAGTGCCAAAAAAATGTTAAAAATTTTTAAATTTTTTTATATATACATTTATTGAAGTTTACAACTGTATAAAATATATACATCAAGTAAATGTATGACAACTACTCATCAGTAGCACATTATTAAAAATTCTACACTAGGTCTCTTGGCCATCTTCGTTTCAGACGCCTCGGAGGATTATCAGGAATGGAGTGGGAAGCAAGTTGAGAAACTAACGGATTTGAGTGGTTATGGAATTTACTATGAAAGGATAGGAATCTGGTGTGGGCTACATCAGCAACATATGGAACATTAAGATCTTTATGAATAAGTTTATTGATGACAAAGTAAGGAGCATTGACGATTTTGGATTGTAAGGATTGAATAAGAGATGAATTGGATGGTTTAGTGGAGCATCAAAGCTCAACTCTGTACGTCCAAATAGGTCTAAGTACAGTCATGTATATGAGGCTTTTGTAATTAATTGGGAAATTTAAAACTAGTCATAAAAAAAAAGTCAATCCACAGCAATAGAAACAGAAATTTATTTTTTACTGAACTGAAAGTTTTATTGAGTACTATCATATATAATTTAATCTTTATTTATGTTATATACAAAACCAGTTAAGCTTCTGATAATGAGGACAAGATTAATTTATTTTTTGTTTATGGATGTGTCAAGTAAATATATTTTTTTTGAATAATTGAAAATATTTTAATATAAATTAACCCTGGAAATGGAGACTCAAACACACTAAAGCAACCAAGGGTACTACAGTTTGTCAAAAAAACAAAACATATATACTGATTTAAATAAGCTAAAAGGTGTAAACAAGCAATTTAACACTCTGATTGCACTAGATTTATGGGATCGTCGATTTTTTTTTTTTAATTTTGTTGTATTTCAAAAGATGCAAGTTACCTGCAATGCCTAGCTTTGAGCTACCTTCTAAGATTTGAGGTACCTGCAAAAGCATTTTTAATTTCTGAATCACGTTAGCTTTACTTCTCGAAATCTAGTGGAGCTGCTTTCAGCGACTTGAGAAGTTACGATCACACCAGTAATTGAATACTATGAAAGTTAGGCCATATTTAGACATTTGGAAAATATGTGATGTAATCCGATAGTTATTCTGATGATGTAAATATCATTTATGGTAGTTTCTATTTAAAATCTTGACCTTTCCATCATAGCTAAAATAGGTTAGTAACTTGGATAATCTGTCCTTTCTGCCCTAGTTAGAGTACATAAGGACATAAGCACAAAAAAAAAAAAAGTTTCAACTTTTGAAAATCAAACCAATTTACTCAGTAAGTTTAAACTTTCATAAAAAATTAAATTTGCAAATCTTTAATTCTATGTTACTTCTAAAAACGTTTTAATACATCTGAATTATTATATGATCTTTTCCAAAGCAATATAACATACATATTATCATGACAAAAACATATGTAATTATCAGATCCATTTTCAGTCAAGGATCTTACAGGTAATATTGGTGTTATTTTAGAGGTGCCTGTAACTAAGTGTTAAATAAAGAAATTATTTTAATAAATCGGTGGTTGTCGTGAAGAAGTTGATAAGTCCAATTACCTTGGAAATGAGTAAAATGTGCCTTCAAAGCTCAATTTTAGGAGACATCAGCGTTGTGAAAAATTGGTTAAGTTGTGCTTCTTAATAAGGACTTAAAGTATCTAATTTGGCACAAGTGGTGTTCTTAGAGTAATTACAGGATTTTGGAAAACAATAAAAAAGTGCAAAATTTTGACTAATTAAATTCAGACCTTCTATATTCAGTAGCATATGGTTTACTGATTAGTATCTTGACTTATGAAAACAGTTTGAATTGAAATGACCAATAAAAAATTAAATCTGGAATAGCCTAGAAGGAAAAATAACCTAATAAAATAAATAAAGGTCTGGTCTAGAAATATAATTTAAGCTTGAATTAAGATGAGTTCATTCCCTTACACCTCTCAACAGCATTTATCACCTATGGCTTTTCTCTCATTTTGGGGTAGTGACAGCATCTGATTTATTTATTTGTGATTAAATTATTCAAAGCATGGAAATTTTTTCTTAATATCAGCATTTGCCTTAAATATATATTTTTTATTTCTGTACTCATTCAACATTGAATGAATTTTTAATTTCTTTTTACAGAACTAAATTCGAATAACTTAACAATAGAAGATGTACACTATGTTGTCAGCACAAGTGCACGGGCTGGTTTCTTTGGATGCAATTATGTATTTCCTAACAGTATTCATATTATTGGACATTCCATTTCACGAAAGAATCATTATTTCGATCAACCATTTATCCATGGTAATATGAAGTAACATAATGTATACAACAGATAAATATTATATTTGATGTAATACAGAAAAAAAAATTTTTAATGCTTATATTAGGAGCTGATCTTAAAATCGATGATAATAACCTCAGAGTAATTACAACACCTGGCCGAACTCTATATGATGTTACAGTTTTAGTGAGAGAAAATGCAGGACTTGTTGCTATAACTGGTGAGTTTTTGTTTCATTTCAAAATTTTAATAAACTTGTTTTACGTAAAACAATCATTTTTGACTCCTAAAATTTCTGTTACATTCTGAAAAGATTTTTCGAGCTCATTAAAAGGCCTCATTTCTCACCAACCCCTCCTCCCCAGTTCTCTCTTTATTACCCAATGGTTTGATCTCCACAGGAATTTCAGTATATTTAATTTAAGAGGTAAGAAGAACGTTTCTGGAAATTCCCAACTATCTATATTCTAATCCTAAGCAATAATAATCTAAATAATCTAAACAAATAAATTAATGCATATATTTCTACTTTATATATCACAGTTAAACAACTTATATCTTTAATTACACGTTTCTTGTTATCTCAAGTGAAAGAAAGACATTTTATAACTGACTAAATTTGGTAATTAAAATGACGAACGCGTTAGAAGAGCTTTTGCAAATTTGTTATCCTTTGGTTTTTAATTTAATTTCCTTCAACTATTTTCCCTCAACTTCATAGTTCATACTCTTCTTACCAACAAGACGTAGTACCACTTTCCGGTTATCACATTTCAAAGAATTATTATTTAGTCAGATCATTAAGTATTTGTTCAAAATTCATTTATTTTTCAAGTTGGAAACAAATCTATTTGAAAATTGATTAAGCTGTTGAAAGTTAATCAACCATACCATTTAATCATAAAAAAAAAAAAAAAAAAATAATTCTACCAACTAAAATATTTAAAATAATGGAAAAAATAAATCTTTTTAAAAATTATTTGTGATCTAAACATAGATTAAAGTGTTCATTTTTCCAGAAAAATAATTCAATTTTAAGTTTTCCAAAGAAAATATATATCGCTATAACTCAATCTATCATACATATTAGTGGGCTTTTCTATTTAATCAGATTCAATGCTGTTGAAATATTTTGATAGGCTTTAAGGGCTTAGTATAACAGTTCAATGCCCGCTATTTCATTGTTATTTTGTACATATAAAAGGGTCTGAATGAGATTTTAATGCATAAGAAAAAAAAAAAATGAAGAGAGGACTTTAATTATGAAAATTTAATCACAATAGTAAATTTTAGAATTGACTTTTTTTTTCACTTTTGCAAATTTACTGTAAATCCCTGAATTTCCTGAGTGGCAGACACCTTAAGATTTATTTACTTTTACAATTATTTTTAAAATTTTAGCAATATAATTTCTTTAGGGAAATCTGGTATTTAATACAGTACTGTCTATTATATAAAAACATATGGCTCAAGAAGTGGCTGCAAACTTGATGAGAAGTATCTCTCAAAGACTATAGAAGGCTGTGGTTCAAGGCAGAGGACCCATCTAGCACTAAAGCAAATTTATTATGATCGGTAGGGGTATATTCACTTCATCTAACCTTTGGATTCTTCTCTTGAATTAAAAATCCTTAGTCCAAAATCTTCGAGGATGTTCTATTTTAATTTGTCGGCATGCTTACCGCTAAAGGAAAAAGTGGTACAGAATCAAGAGGTATCTAGGCTATATCCTAATTGGGTAATTGTATGTACCTGTGCTAAGGGTACCGCTAATCCTTAAACCTTTTAATGCTCATAGTAGAGATAGGTATACCCTAAGCAGCCCCTTAAGCTTCCAAAATACAATAAATTATTAATGTTATTTAATAATTTGGCATCAATAAACACACTTCACATCCTATGATAAGAAGCTACAATCAAGTAAATTCTATACTCCTTCATCATCTCAACTTATTCAAAATGTGATTAGTACCACTTATGTCCAGATAAAGTGAACTGAAATACTGAACTATACTGACTTTTTCTGAATTCCAGGTGATTTATTTGAAAATGAAGAAGATACGAGAAATGATTACGGCTGGATAAGATATACTAATGGCAGTGAATATCCAATACTTCACCAACTCAGCAGGAAAATCGTAGTAAGATTGGCTGACTATATCATTCCAGGACATGGGAAAAGGTTCAGAGTCACTAAGCAAATCAGAAAACGATTTTTGGACAGAGATTATCCTTTAATATAAATAATATAAGGTACAGCCATACATTTATATTATAATATAATAATCTTCAATAATTATACAATAAATATGCTTTGAAAGGTAGAATTATACAGAAGTGTAATGTGGATTTCACAGCCAAAACTAAACACAAAATAAACCATCAAAATTATTGGAACAATTGTTAACAACAAAAACTTACAATCTATAATGTTCTAAATATTAATAATAAAATCTTAAGACCTATATTTTAATTTACGATTTTTAAAGTTATCAAGATATCATAAACCGTGCTAGTAATACATGAAATTCGCAATGGTGGCATTAAAATAATGCATTAACTGTGATGAACAAAAATCTACACCTAAAACCTTTTCATTACTAAAAAAAAGAAAAAAAAAAAAAGAAGAAAACATCATTCCTCTTATTGTTATAATTATTTTTGAAAACAGAAAATAAAATTTAAGTACAGAACATAGATTCAACCTTCAGTCTTCTTAAGAGTTTCGATTTCCTCTTTTATATAAATTGGTGTATAGGTGACATACATAGTTTTATTAGAAGTAGCGTAAGAGTATTAAGGAAAGTTTTTTTTTTAGATGTTTTGACATCAGATAAATATAGGAAGCATGTATTTATGCCATGCTATAACATTTTTATCATATCTTTTCAACAGATTTTTAAATCTGAGAAAAAAAAAGAAGACATAAAGCACTTTATGCATCATATCGATATTATTAAATAATTAACAAACAGAGTAAATTCATAAATTTACCCTTCCCCCCTCTCCTTCTTAGAGAGGTTTTCCTCCCAAACCAGGAAGGCTTATACGAGTTTGGATCATGCTGACCTCATGCTCTCTTGCACTGTCTTGCTGTAAAGAAAATCATTTTCCTTTTTAAGATCAAAAATACCTCCATTACCTTCATAATATCACAGAAAATATGAGAAACGATTAAGTCAATAAGTTATTTATATTTTAAGAACTACAATTGCTTTTAAAATGTTATATATTCACCATTACTTTAGCACATAATAGACAGAACATATTAAGCTCCATGGACTGTTTTTTTTGTTTATTTATTTATTTTTTTACAGATTAAGGTATTTTATAAATAAGCTCTTTCAAATAAAAAAAAAAACAACTGCTTCTATAAAAATAATTTATAGTCATTTAGACCCTTACGATATTCTGTCTTTTATGTGATAAAATAAAATCATCACATATTTGATTCATTTAGGGAATCAATCTTTTACTTAATATTATTTAAAGGTTTTAGGATAGAATTTGTCTTTAATAAAATGGTATCACAATGAAATTACAATAAATCACAATATAAAAATGCACTGTACTAATATACAAAAAAATGTTTGCAAAATTAAAAACTATGCAATACTATATAGATATACAGTCATTTAATTAAAAAAAAAAAAAAAAAAAAAAAAAAAAAAAAAAAAAAGGGTTTATCTCTTTCAAATAAAATAAGTTTGTAGGATCTATTATCATCGATTACATCAAAACATATTTGATATTAGATGAACAAATTTAACCAAAAAAATGCAGAATTATAATTTTAAGACTTAATTTAGAAGGTCTCTTAACCTAAAAACAAATAAACCGAATTTGTATGCATATTCAGGATAAATACATCAATAAAAAAAAATCAAGTTTTCTTAGTGTGAATCTGTCATACACTTTTATCACTTACATACTTAGTATGTCATATGTACTTTTTATCATATATTGTTGCCTATTGTTGATAAATAAAGCATATATTTTGTTTGTTTGTAGTCTTAAATTTCCTTACATATTCCAATAATCTTCAATACATATGTTCAATCATTACAAATGAAATGTTTGTTTTGAGGTTCCGAATTAGTACATAAGTCAAAATATTTTTTTTTTTTTTCAAAGAAAGTAATAGAACAAGAACCACAAAAGTTTTGAAAGCTACTTTCCAGTTTCTTAATTAAATATTTTTCCCTCATACAAATGTTTCTATGTGAATAAAAAATATGAAATTCGTTGTGACTTGATCTGTCAAATGGCACCACTTTTAATTTGAGGTCTTGCAGTTTTTGTAACATAATTTTTGTTCCAATGCCCAAGAAGACCTTTTTTTGTTGACCAATGCTGAATCTTGTATCATAATATTTCCTTTCCAATCAAAAGCTTGCAAAAATGGTACTACCTCCGGATATACACTTTTCAAACTAATGACATACTGTCCTCTCACTTGTGGCCTCTTTTCTTCCACCACAAGTTGAAATGATATTTTGAATAGCATCAGCAGCAGAACGGCAAAGTTTATCATATGCAAAAAGTTTATTTTCTATGGCTTGGAAATAAATTTATTACTTTTAAGAAAAGTGGTTTCTAAAATAAAAGACCATTCATGAAAGAATAAACAGTGGAAACTCGTTATTTCGTCACTCGATAATTCGTCTTATTCTGTAATTAGTCAGCTTTTTTTTTTTTTTTTAAATTGGCAACTATAAATAACAAAATTAAATACGTGTGTAATTCATTTTTTCCCCTTGCTACTTATTTAATCTTTAAACTGCCTCATTTGGTTTGTCACTATAAAATATGCCTATATTTATATATATACTTTTTGTAAATCATTTCATTGAAAAAAACAAACAGAAAAATCCCGGAGTCGATCCCTCCATTGATTGTAATCAGTTAATACTGGAATGCTGTTCTCACAAAAACATTAGCATCTGGCTCAGCAACTTCTGCTCCAGGTTATAAAATGAGAAAAGATAAGCAAGAGGTAAGCAGCTGGTTAAACATGGATAGTACGGATGTAGAATATGAAATGACAATGTAATTATAGAACAAGTGCTGAGTGCTCAAAATGAAGCTAGTGACGAAAAAGATAATGACAATGACGTTTCTAATTCTTCCACTATTCTATGCAAAGAAGTAGAGAAAATGTTAACCAAGTGCATTGGGTGGTTTGGAACAGCAATGTGAATCAAATATTTCACACCTGATGGGATGTGGCAAGTATTTAGCTTTTTTTGTGTTTTTGTCATTGTCAGTCATGTCCATTTTATATAATGTTTTAATCTAATTATAATCAGTACAATTATTTTCCTCACATACCTGCATCTTCAACTCAAAATGAATAATCAGTCGTGTATTTTTTCTCTCTTATTTTCCCAACAGTAAGTAGATGAGCCCAGAATTATCAAGTCAGTCGTTCACGGTTTTGAATTCTAACTGATTTAAACACTTTAAATCACAATCTGTTCGTACTTACATTCAATAAATTGCTAAAAAAATTACAATTATGTAGTTTAAAATGCTTTTTTGTTACTTTACCAGCAAAATTCTGTAATTCGTCATTTCCGTTATTTCATCACCCTCTCTCCCCCACTCATGACAAATTATCGAGTTTCTACTATACTTTTATATTTATTTCATTAATAATCATTGCAATATAAAAAACAAACAAAAAAAAATAAATAAAGAAACTTCTTCAATATTTTGCAACAAACTTTTAACTAATAAGGCGAGTATGAAAACTACTTGAGTCACAATATAAGTCGAGATTCATCCTGTATATCTATTACAAAATAAACATAAAACTTCATGGCTAAAATCAATCCAGCATGTGCTCTTGACTTAAAAGAGTCCCAAAGGGCTGCCAAAACTTAATATACCATCACTGTGTTATGATAATCATATTTTCTAATATAATGAAATTTACATTATATTTGAAGTACTCTAAATTTTTATTTTTAAATGACATACTAATTTCAAACCATCAACTAAGGGAGGAGGGAGCTAAGCAGGCAATGCTGCTAGGAATTATATTATACAATGTAGAATTATCAGAATATAAGTGTATGCATTTATGTGTTTGTTTCTGTATTTATCACTTTAATGTTCAATTATTAAAGTTTGGTTAAGTATTTACATTTATAAAACTAATATTTTTTTAAAACTTTTGTATCACACAATATACTGTCTTTTTTTTTTTTATCACATATCTCAGTTCCTCAATGGAACCAAGGTGCTGAGAGGAGGTAATTTCTTCATCTAGGAAAGATCTAGAGAATAGTTCTCACTCAAGAGCAGGAGAGTACTTTTGACTAAATTCGGTGGATCTAAACCTGGAGGTGGATAGATATCCCTGGTGGCATGCAGCACTTCTTCACTCTGAAGACAGTAGGGGTCGGCTGGGTCCATGTAAATTAGGGTGAAGTGAAAACGGCAAAAAAAAAAAAAAAAAAAAAAAGTTTGAGAATCTGTAAAACCTTGACCCTGGAATAGTGTTAAAATTAATTGATTAAACATTTTAGGCTGAAATATGACAGTCTTGAAGTCACACAAATCGTTTGTAGTTTTAGTTTTGAACAAAAATGGTAAAATATAAAAAATCCAAGTTTTATTATTTGCAAAGCAATATTTTTCAGTTAGAAGGCTTGCAAAAATAATTAATACAATTTTTGCTCATTTGGATCATTGTCCTGAGGTCCTGTGTCATAAATATTGAGAAATTCCTTATGCGTGTCATATATGGAAGTTGCTTCTTGGAGTTTATTCAAGTATTTATGAATCCGAACCTAATAACATGTCTAACTGGGGTGCTTTTTTGATTTACAGGTAGTGGGGTCTAACAATTCCTATTGCATTTGTATTTTATCAAAAACTAGGAAAACAGTTTTTTTAATTTCGGCTACAGGAAACCTAAACAATCTGTGCGACATATTATCAGAATGAAATTTTTACATAATTTGTTTAAGTCGATTATGCCACTTTTCCCGTATCAGGGATTCTCAAATTATTTTTTTTTGCTCTATCCTAATGTACATACTTCATCAAGCTCAACTGGAGACTAGTGGGAATATTGGTGAACTATGAAGGGACCCACTTCTAAAGAAAAGAAAATAAACACCACTGAAGTCAGAGTCGTCTGACCGAAATCTGTAAGAAGCCTCTTGTATCCAGGTCATCGCAAAGAAAACAAGCCAACACACAATAATTCCTAGTAAGAACAGAGAAGTAACTTTATGATTTTTTAAAATAAGAAATAAAGCAGATTTTATCACCCTCCATTTTCTAATTCTTTTCAAATTTTTTTAAGGCCCTCACTTCAGATAGAATATCGATTTATATGTCTTCTTCCATTTCTCTATAGTTAATTTTTCTATCTATTATCTGATTCCCTAAGCAATTTCACATCAGGCATCTGATATATATCTATATATATAGATATATCTGATAAATAGATATATATCAGATCAGATATATAGATATATATATATCTAATATATCTAAATTAGTTTAGGTATTTTTTACCTATTTACCTCATTTTCTGTTTTTCTTTTCTATCTCTTCTACATATCTTTCCAGCATTTGGTCATATATTTCTTAATGGTCCATATTTTAGCCCCATATATTAGGAATACTTGATGCTATGCTAGTAAGTATATATTTATTTTCTATTCTAGAAATGATAACCCTACTCCAGTATAAATTCTATTTACTATCTAGCTTTTTTTTATCCATGCAATAAATGGATAATGAGATATTAAAATTTACCATTATTAACTTATATACATAAACTTCCATATTTTTTTTTTTATTCACCATACATTTCTTCTTAAAATTGAGATGAATAATGTAACAGGAGATTCCTTTGGTCTCTGTACATAATATTCTAAACCTTAGTAGTCTGTATAAAATTGTAATTCTATTTTAAGTTAAACCGCACACTGCTTCAAGAAAATGATGCACGCAGTATCGTGGTATTCTAAATTTAATGACATATTAAAATATATATATAGAATAAATGACCAGTTATGAGCGTAATTAGAATTCTATTTTAACTCAGAAAGAGATGAGACTATAATATTTTTATTTATTTTTTTCTAAAAGGATTCTTATTATTATACAATTAAAAGGTAGGGGCATAGCTTAATGGTAAAACCACAAAAAAGTGCGTTACACTAGCAAACTAATAAACCGAAGATCTAGGGTTCGAATGGCTAACAGCTGGATGGAATTAATTCTAAGCAAATGAATCCCCTCCTCTACCCTCCTGGCGAAGGAAAACCCCAAGTAGCCGAAATGGCAAGGGAATAGAGAAGCTAAAATAAAATAAAATAAATAACAAAAAATTTACAGCAATCAGCTTTCATTTTATTTTTTAGATTAATTCATGAACTATTCTATCAATCAAGGATATATATAATAGGGTGGTCCTCAAACGATGAGTAATTTTCGGGTCCTCATGAGATCTGCTCCAAAATAAATAATAGAATTGTATGCTTGCTAATGAATATGCTTAGTAATACATTATTTTTTATTAAGTGTAGAATTTTTGGCATATGTATTTAAGTAAAGTGGCAATTGGTAATTACCATGGTTGTTCTAAAATTAAATATTCACAATATAAGGTTGTTCTTCAAAACCTTGCTACCAATTATAAAACAATAAATTATTATTTTTGTAAAGTAGAAGGATGAAATTTAATTAAACGATTATGGTATTGTATATATCATGCCTGGGAGGAGCAGTAGCTCAGTGGGTAAGGCACTTGACAACCAAGCTCCCGGGCCCTAGTTTGAGTCCGACTGAAGGCAGACAATTTATTTTCTGTGTTTTCAGTCATGGCTTGGCTTCGAGGTCAGAACACCCTCCAGGAGTAACCCAGCGTCTACAAAGTGGGTACTCCTAATTGGGGGAAAAACCTGCCGGTTGAGCGTGATTTAGGCCAAATCTCCTCCTTTCACAATTGTTGGCTCAGTAACAGTACATCCTTACCTAAGTACTGAACCCAAGACCCTTCATCGGTTGTTAGTGCTACAGGTTTTATTTAATTTTATATATCATGCCTAATTCTGATTGAGACTACTTAGTACCTTGTCCTTAATTATATTGTAATTACCGTGCTTAGAAGTTAAAACTGGTATATCATGAAAGTTAAGTAAGAGGGGAAGATCTTAGCAGCCCTACCAGTATGATACCAAGTTCTTCAAGATAGCAGCCATTAGTAACAATTGTGTTTTCAACATGTAAGGGCAGTTAACAGGTGAGTACCTTTTAAAATGTGATTATCATGAATGCTTTTATCTTAGGTAATTATCAATCAATCATATTCATATTATCACATCACATAAAGTTTGAATTTTTTATCGATAATATATTGGTTATTATATTAGGAAATTAGTGATCATCGAGATAACTGACTTTGAATAATGAAATTTCATTACCATTGTAGGAAATGTAAAATTACCATGGGCTTTTAAAAGTTCACGAAAATTTAGTTTTTCCTTGGTGATTACTGATTTTGATAATGGTTATTATATAAGGAGATTAGTGATCATCGAGATAATTTACTTTAAATCATGAAAAGTCATTACCATTGTAGGAAACTAATTGTAGGTAATTTTGTTTTTCTTTGGTAATTACTGATTTTGTGCCTAAAAATTAGGATCAAAGTGACCATCAGGAATTTTTACACGAATTTTTAGATAAGGTGATTTTTTGGAAATTCTCTAAAGAGAGTTGCCCTTAGTTTGAGAATCACCCATTTAATAATAGTCGCACTTATACTAAAATTTAAGTATAAGGCATTACATATACAGCACACTAGATAAATCCCACAACCACAATCACCTTTCCCCAGAAGGGAAGACAGCTTCTCCACCTGAATCAAGGACAGAGAGCTGATAACCTGTCCCCTTTAAATAAATAATAATTACAATGAATACAGCTGGATTGATCCACAATACAAATATGAGGTCAAACCTCAAAATGAAGTTAGTAGAAACTAACTCAGAAGGAAATAAATCAAGATGGTTAGGACACCTTCTCAGAATTAATTAAGAAAGAATGCTAAAGACCACAAAGAAAATGAGAGGGATGGGAAAAAGAGCAAGTGGAACGCCTTGGATCATTCTGGAGGATGGTGTGCAGGAAGCGTTCACATGATGTAAGGAGGTATGAGGACAGAGCTCCAAAAGACTAACCTTTATAAATGGCCACCTCACACAGCACAGCAGCAGAAGGAATGAGAGTACAATGACAATGTTGAAAAGAAAGAAACTTGGGTTGAAAAGTAAATAATTGGGAAAAGAAAGAAATGGGGGTATACCTGAATGGCAAATGAGGTAACGAACAATCAGGAGTCATTTTAAGCCATTCCTAAAATTTATTATTTCAATTTAATAAAGTAAATTTCTTGTTAGCCTGTCCATCAGCGGTTAGGTGAACATAACTAGTCATTCATTCTATATATTTATTGGACAACAAAAGTCACTAGAAATTTCTTAAAAAGTTCTGGTTTGCTGTCTTATCACATTTCTCATTTTTAATGATACATTAAATTGTGTTTAACAGTCATCTTAATAAACAGTTGAAGGCAGTAGTTTGGTCATTTGAAAAACCTTCATTTATGTATGATACCATTAAATCAATAAATGATTTAACCTTTGATATTCATTTTAACTTTTAGATCCATATCTGAAACAGCCTATTTTTTTTTTTTTTTTTTTTTTTAAATCAATCAAATGTAAAATCAAACAGTAACTAATATCAATATAAATGTGGTTAAAAGAGCTTCTTAAATGTCTTGTTGAATTCACAACCAACAATAAAAAATAAAATTAATAATACTAAGTTAATTTAGGTAATAACAATAATTGTTTTTAAAACATGGACACATCAATTCATAAAACTCTTTTACAACTCAATCAACAAAACTGTTAAATATTATAACACCTTTTTTTTTTTTTTTTTTTTTTTTTTTTTATTGTTTAACAAGACAATTAAATTGGTGGTATAAGTTCATTCTAGCTACTACTAAAATAACCAAAAAACTTAACAAAATAACAACTATACAGTAACCAAGAGCAGTGCCATGCCAACAGCCATGCAGCCTGTCATGCGTCCAGCCGGCTAATGGGAGTTATCTGACCAGGCGTTATTATAATAGGACTTGTACTCTGAAGAGAAAAAAAAGAAGAAGCTATAATGAAGAAAATTCAAAATAAAAAAAAAAAAGAAAAAGAAAGAAAAACAGAAAAGAAGCAATAATGAAAAATATAATATATATAAAAGCTTATAGTAAAAAAAAAAAATAATAAGCTAGGGTAAAACTTAATTAAAAGCACATTCATTAAGTTTTAATAATTAAAGTTAAAACAATATAACTAAGAAACAAATACATCATAAAAATAAAATTAAAAAAAAATAATAATAATAAGAGTTATGTACTTATATTGCTTACATTTGGAACTTAATCTAACAGGTTATTCATCAATTAATGGATTTGAAAACCTTTTTTAATACCCTTTTAAATAAAGTGACCAAACATAGTTAAAAATTATTGGTAAATTTATCCTGTTTAAAAAAAGGAGTTCTAAAAAATTGCTATTTTATTTTTAAATTAGCTGCAAAAAGGATACTGTTATAATATTAGGGCCAATAGGTTCCCTTGAGGCAAGGTGTAATTTCAGAAGTAGTTTGGTGACAGTTTGAGGTGACTCACTGAGTTTTTATAAACAAAGAAATTAAAATAACAGTGAATTTTGGCATGAGGGCGACTCAATGCAATGTTTAGGTGCCTTAGGACTGGGCTCAAGCCACGTTTTCACAGGTGACTAGGACCTGATTATTGGATATTACTATTTGCTTAAGGAAATCAAGGCTGTTTCAGAGAGAAAAATTCTCTATAACTCACATGGTAATACCTTAAAGTTGAGGATTACTTTTCTCAATTAATTGTTTTTTAAAAGATTTTTATATGATAATGTAGCAATTATTTTTTCAACTGAATCAGATTCTGAACTGAAATATGATTAAATATATTTTGCAGTAATCTTACAAATGTTTAACACAATGTTACAGTAACATAGTAGCAACAGGAAACCTATCTCACCATTTTTCACCTCGCATCATCCTTGGAGGGCAACTAGCGCCCTCAGTATTTACCACTGTCTTCGGTATTTTTTAGGGAGGGGCAACGTTTTGTTGAAAATAAGTTTCAATTCAGTTGCATATGGAGTAAAAATTTATTAAAATATAAATTAAAACATCAGATTTTAAATCAGTTTATTTTGTTTTTCAGGTTTAATCAATTTTTCTTATAGAATAAATATCACGAACTTCTCTTTGAAAAAATTCTCTTAAAATCAATTTAAAACGATACACTGTTATAGCATTTTATAGCATTTAATTTTTTTAATAATTCCTGTCTGGAATCAACCAAGATGTATTGAAAAAACAAAATAACAAGTTGTTCTTGATTCTATTAATATACCAATGTTTCGACCTATCAATACAGGCCATCGGTACTTCAACATAAAGTAAAAATATTCATATATTCTTTAATTTTGTTCTCCACTTTTTTTTTTATATTAACACTCTTTTAGCTAAAATCTCTCTATCCGTACTAAAAAAACAGATTGACGAAAATGGGCTATGATTGATCTTTTCTGTGATCCTTTATTTAAATAATCTTATATACCATTACCATAAGACAACAAAACTACTCAGCATGGAGAGCTGTATTACAAAACAAGATTATATATATAACATTTATATCTTATATACCATTAGATGATTACAAAATTTTATAATATTTAGATGTTTTATTTTTGTTTTTTTGTTTTTTAATATTTT
The DNA here is from genome assembly GCA_003667255.2 of Euschistus heros. Taxonomy (NCBI): domain Eukaryota; kingdom Metazoa; phylum Arthropoda; class Insecta; order Hemiptera; family Pentatomidae; genus Euschistus; species Euschistus heros. The sequence continues at coordinate 58,531 of RCWM02000328.1, read as the reverse complement.
TAAATTCAGGATAAGTAACAATAAAGTTGAAATCTACCTATAGAGATGAGAAAACTGCAATATTGTACACTTTAACACTTCTGATTTAATCTACCATTATTTTTATCCAATTAGTTAATTATAGTCACAGTCACGAAATAAGGCAGATGAGAAAAATTGGAATGGCTCTGCACATAATTCCAGAAAAATAGAGGAAAGTTCCAAAATCTCCTGCATAGTACATGGTTTTACAATGGCCTCACATGGTTTTCATAACAATAACAATGTTGTTTCCAGATATTTCTAGTTGTTTCACCTTAAAAACAATTAAGATGAAACAACTGGAAATATTTGCTTAATTTTTTCTTCAAATTAATTGGGTGGTAGAAAGAATAAAAACTTACAAGTAAAAAGATAGGTATTCATAATTTTAGGTTAGATAGACAAGACCATCAAACCCAAGCGAATGGTTGAGGTGGAAATATCACACTTTGTGATTGCAGCTTAAGTTTCATTATATGATTAAAAGTGCTGGTTTTCTTTTTCAGTTGGAAAATCTTAGTTTCATTCACAGAAATCTCAAGTCCAGTTAAATCAGTTTTCTTTTGAGTTAATGCCCCAGTTACACTATATTTAATATAATATGGATTTTTTTTTCAACACATGTATTGTAAACATGTTGATAATTTTTAAAGCCATAATTAAATTTTGAACTTCACTGAATTATATTAACAAATGGGAGCTGAATGAAGAAAACATTCTCGAAAAATTTAATTAATTTATTCAAAGAGGAATATACAGCCTTAATGAGACTTACTTGAGTAGCTATAAGCAAAATGGAAGTACTGTATACAAATTATTGACGTTTAAATCATATTAAATAACATAAAGTAAAAAGTAATGCACATAAGCTTTTTAGCATATTTTAGTATTTTAGATTGAGTGAATCTGTGTTTAATTTGCAAATGTTTAGTGTTAAGGGCTCAGCAGGTATGTATATAAAAAAGCTTGTCCTCACTCACTATAAATATCATGCAAATACAAAGAATTACGAATAAAAGTTCTATACATATAATGTTCTCAAACTACTGTGTTTCTTAATAATGTCGTACTGTAATAAAAAACAGAAATTTTTTGATCTCTTTGATATTGAGGGAATTGAAAATAATGACTTAAAAAAATATATACATTAAGATTAATTGTTTTTTGTTTTTTTAATCTCATTAACTGTACCCATAAAACTATAGCCACAATCACAAAATAAGATGGATGAGTGAAACTATCATACCACTGCACTTTTGGCTATAGCAAAGTGGTGGAAGGTTGCAGAACTGCTTCTCTAGTGCACAGTTAGCCAAGGACCTTACATTGATGCCATGCACTGAGCAACTTTGCATTAGTTTGAAGTGACTTTTTTTTTTCTTTTTTTTTTTTTACATTTATGAACTACAAATACAATTTTTCTAAATGGAAAACAAAAACTTTGATTCCTGCTATTTTTTTTTCTTTTATTCACATAAATTTACAACATTATTTCAAAAATACATCCAGTAAATGAACTACTCATTGGTATTATAATGAAATATCTACAATAGGAGATTCCGAGGCCATCTACTGCTAAATTAATTATCGAATTAAAAGAGTTATTGAAAGAAAGTAACAGATGGGCATTCATTATAACCTTGGTTAGGTAGGAAAGAAGAGAGAACTGTGGAGGTGGCAACAGTGCAATTTTTCCCAACCAACTAATTTGGTGATTGTGATTCTTATCTATTTATTTTAATAAAAATACTCTTGAAAATAAGTTCATAACAAACCAAAAATCATGTAATTAAAATATTTATTTTCTGTATATTATTATATTTTTTAATTCCCTGTTTATTTTTATTACAATCATTATTGAATTTAATCGGTGTTTCTCTAAATTACTTCTTTTTAGGTTTGAGGAGATGCTGGGGTAAAAAAATAAAATTAAAATTCATCAGAAGACCACAGGGTCGATAACTTGGTTTCTTCATTTTAACAGTTATTAATTTCTCCATCAGTATGCTTAATCTCCTCTCATAAGCCCCATTATATTCCTTGACATTTTATATCCAACTCTATCAAAATTTTGATGGCAGAGACTTAATGCAAGATTTCGGATTCTGAGACATATGTTAGCATGTGTTGAATGATAGTCTTTGATATTGGAATTCTAGAAAATAATTGATTTTTTTACTTCAGCTAAGCATGGCTGTTTCATTTATGAAAAAAACTCATTGTTTTAGCTTCAGTTTTTATCCTTCCAAAGGCATCTTATTTAGCTTTGAGGGACAGTACATTTCTATGATTCAAGTCTAAGAACATTTGTATCATTTTATTAAAAACAGTATTTGCTCGACAAGGCATGGCTGTTTCATTTACCGATAGACTGATTGTTTCAGCTTCAGTTTTCATCCTTCCAAAAGCATCTTATTCAGCTTCGAGGGATAGTCCATTTGTATGATTCAAGTGTAAAACATTTGGATCATTTTATTAAAAACAGTATCTGCTTGACAAGGCTTGGTTGTTTCATTTATGGAAAAACTCATTGTTTCAGCTTCAGTTTTCGCCCTTCCAAAGGCATCTTATTATCTTTGAGGGACAGTCCATTTGTATGATTCAAGTCTAAGAATGTTCGGATCATTTTATTAAAAACCGTACCTACTTCATTAAGTATGGTTCCATAGCTGGATGTGCGATGTTAAATCACAGTGAAGATAGGGAACCACATAATAATATAACTACTGAGTTTATTTCACCATTATTTGCTTTAAGAAAATAATCTGGTCTATAATTTCTGAAAACACTCCGGTAATCGCGCAAACAAAATTCTACAAATTTCATTATATGAGAATATTATATATAAAATATTTCACAAGCAGTATTCTGTAGACAGATTCTTCAGTAAATGGTTTTGATTTAGGAATCCCCAACACAGGATTACCGATTTCTTGTAATCATATTAGATTTCTGGGATGAAATTCAAAAAAGTTCCAACTTCCACAGATCCAATTCTTGTTTCTATTAGTGCTCCAAATCCATAGGATGGAGAACATATACATTATATTTGTCCAAGGTATGTTTCATTTCAGATTTTAAAATTTGAAAGGTGTAAAACGAGTTCCAGATCATTTTGGTGTAAGTGGCAAATACTCCAACTTCAGGTAAGACTGTTGAAAAATTTTAATTGATGATTTCTTACTTTCAAAAATACTCACTTCTAAATCACAGTTGGACTCAACATAATATAATTATGTATTATTTTATTATATTTTTTTGTCAAGCAGAAAAAACATAAAAGAAGTTAAAGTAGAAAAAAAAAGAAGGGAATAAGAACCAGGAAGAATGAAAATGAACAAATCTATTGATGAGCAAATTTTTAATCAACTAAACCAACAACTCAATCATATTTTAAATCTTTATATAACAAATATTATTTAAACGTATAGAGAAAAAATATTTAAAAAGTTTTTAAATGCAATAATGATAATGAGATCTTAAATTTATAATTTCAAACAATGTTTTAATAAAATTCATTTATAATTATATTCCAACTTAATAGGTACTGATAATGAAATTATTTAATTCAATATATTTTATAATTAAGCTAAAATAGATTATTTTCAAATAATTTTTCACACACATTGATACATATAACCATGCTCGCTTTATCAAATTTTTCATGAAAATAACTGAAATATTTTTAACACCTTATGTTATTCTGAAACGATTAATAATTCAAATAATTAAAAGAACGTTTTCTCCCAATGTCAAATAGTTTCGACTAATTCAAGAGTTAATAAATTAATTTACAATCAAGATCATTAATTAATGGACAAAAATCTATGAATTAGATCATTTATCAAATTAATATGGGTTAATTTGTGTTGATAAGTTATTATTATAAGTGAAAATAAATAATTAAATCAGTGAACCGAAAATTTAGTTGATTTGCTCATTTCCGTTGACAAGATAAAATTTTCATTCCTCATTTTGATTAGTAAATAAAAAGCGTGCAAACTGACCAGTCGTGACTACATGAAGTGTTGGTGCTCTGGGCTCACCGCTTCATCCTGTGTCGCCGAAGCATGCGCAAGACAATAAAAATATACTTACTTAATTAAATAATTAATTGAACTATTAATTATTTAACTAAATGATTCAACACACAAAAGAAAAACCACTAATAATCTAAATAGAACATTAGTAGTTCCGACTTGATTTTATTTTATTAATTTTTTTATAAAAGGATATACAATAAAATGGAGCAAAGCAGAAGAGCAGTGTTTTGAAAAATAATCAAAAAGATGAAAGTTAGCAAAATGTGTATATCATTATCAATAAACTCATACATTGACATATAAAACATAAAATAAATAATAAAACTGAAAATAATTGTTTAAAATTCAATGAAAGTATGAAAAAAATAAAATAAATAAATAAAGCTTCAACAGGTAGCATTTTAGCATACTAAAATTTATAAAAAAAAATTCTTTTTTATCATGTACCTGGTCGTATCATATGAAATGTCAGTTATGAAAGCCATATCAATAAAATATGAGTGGAATTAATAACCATTCTAAATTTACTAAACAAAACCTTTAAGCCTTAAAAATGGGAGTTCTTCAATTTTTATAACACCCATTTATATTTTATTAATGGTAATCAGAAAATTAGCATTACAAGTGATATAACAAGATAAATAAATTTTGAAAACTTTGATTAATTCAATTGGACGCCATCATCGGCTTAGAAACAAATATAGAATGAAAATATAAATTTAAAAAATTTCCCCTAAGTTGAGAGGCACTGAAGGGAATGGCAAAAGAAAAGAAAAAAAGAGTATTATCATTGAACAACTAAAAGCAAATTTCAAATTCTCGTTCAGTAGTAAGAAAAATATGTCTGGTTCAAAACAAAATGTCTTCGTGATTCCTTCAATTGGAAATTTCTCTTAACAAAAACAAGACAGCAAAAATTTTACTGGAAATAAAGAAAGGCAGAAATGCATTCACCAACCATTAGTCATTATTAAAAACAACAAAGTTTTATCAATCTGTTTATGAGATTGTCGAAGAGTAATTAATAAACATTAAACCGTCGCACAGAAAATACTTTCCAATATTTCCCTTGAAACCTTGAAAACATAACATTCAAATCTTTAAATAGGCCATCATGTTTCCTCTACTCCTACTCTGAATAAATAAAAAAATAAATAAATAAATAATAAAAAAAAAAACACTGTAAGAGTTGTTAAAATAAACAAATGAATAAAGAGTTGCCTCATTTTAAAAGAAATGTTCTGACAAATAAGGACTACAAATATAATAAGAAAAATCTTTCAAGAATTTTTTAAAGGTAACAACATGTACAGGATCTCATCTTGTCTCATGTCAATGTTTACCGTTTTCTAATTCAATCACATTCACTGATTCCAGTTAGTGTAAGGCAGGAGTAAATCATATATAAAAACTTATAACAAAAAAAAAATGCTTTATGCGGTTCAGACTAATGGGAAACATGAACTATCAAAACTCAACTGTAGCTTGAATGTAAATATTCCAATGATCGATGAAAACTGGTAATTCTGCGAAAACATTTGAACTGAGACTAAATAATAAATAAAACCTGTGAAGAGAACTCAGTGCGAGGGACGTTGGAGTGGGGATGAGCCAAGAGCTAAGGTTTTTGTCAAATGTCTTTATGTATTTTGTGGTTTTGGCCAAAATGTAAGAATATCCTATAAATAATTCCTATAAATATAAATCCATCATTGATCAAACTTTTTACAAAATTACACAACTGATAATAAATTAAAAACAAAGAGAAAAATTTAATTTAGAAAAAAAAAAAAGTTACTGGAACACCATGGAACACTCTAATTTTGAGAGATGAAACTGTAGTACAAATAATGAAATAGTGACACTGATATTTTACTTCAGACCGCTATGATATTTGAAACTCATTAAAATTAATGTCTATTTTTTATTTTTTTTTTTTAATTTCAGATTTTGAAACATGTACCTCGTTTTATCATACAGTAATTCCAAAGGCGCTCAGCCATATGTCTTTTATGCTTGACAAGTTACATTAAAAACTCTAACTGAAACAAAATAATAATTTCAGAGAAATTTTATAAATATATATGAAATTAATAAACTAAAAATAAATTTAAAAAATATGATATTTTTTTTAATTGCTCTAATCGTAATAATACTCTTTGAATAAAAGTAACTTTTGGAGTTAAAACGCCTAACTTCATAAATGTGATTAATAAAAACAACAACAGAAATCTAGATATTTATTGTGATATTTAAAAAGTATCTATATTAATAAAAAAAAACTTTTAATATTTTTTTAATTTGTCAAAATATATTTGAAAAACATTACATATCAAACTCAAATTACATATGAATTTAAACAGTAACTCAAAAGCAAAAATTAACTACAGCAAAATAAAATAAAAACAATTTAACCATTTAATGATAAACTACAGATTAAGCAACAGACAACTCCCAATTCATTGATTCTACAAAGATTCAGTAGCTCACTAATTCATCGAGGAGTAAAATAAATAAATAAAAAATTAAATAAAGATGAACTTAAACTCAAAACAAATTAAAAAATGAATTATATAATAAAGAATAAAATTAGCAATAAAAATGGCTCTTTTTTTTAATCTAGATTAGGCAGCCAGCTACATTTAGAGGAAGATAAACTTACCCGATACATTGATGCTGAGTCCCTACGAGGCTGTCCACTCTCTGAATCTTCCGGGCCAACGTCAGAATCAGAATCATTTCTGCAGGGTTCCTAAGACAAGAGGCCAATTATTTAAAGTACAAGAAAATCCTATCATAAATTTATATAATCTGGAAATGAAAATGCAAGACCAAAAAAAATAGATAATAATAAAAATCTTTGATCCTTACAAAGTCTTATTATACAAATGATATATAATTATTATTCATATAACAATATATGAAATATAATAAATAATAAGCCATATAATGTACAATATTATACAAAATATGTCATCAAAATTATGATCATATGCAGAATGATATTCATCCAAATAGATAAAAAGGACGGAATATTTGATTTGTAAAAAATAACAATATTCATTATTTAGATTTTTCAAATATATAAATTTTATATAATTTACATAAAATATTTTAAATATAGATTTTTAATTCAACCATCAGCAGCACCAAACTCTTTACAATTTTCAACACATGTATTAAAATTGAAACAGGCATTTCAAAATACCGAATGAAACTGAATCTTTTGTCCAATAGCGGAAAAAAAACTTATTGTCACTCATGAGTTAAAAAAATTGCAGAGTATATAAATTCAAAATTATAGAATTTATAAATACATAACTCTAATCAAAATATTCTCAAACAATTAAAATATGTTAAAAAGAATCTCCAATTTGGGTCGCTAAAACACTTCTGTTTTATTTAAATCACTCACCTGCGTTAATTGCTGTGTAGTAGTGAGAACTCGAGCGACTGGATTGCAGAAGACAGGCAATGTCTCGAGTAATGTGGGGCGCGAATGAGTCAATAATGGCTTCATGTAGTTCGAATCAAAATTTCCCCATAATTTGGCTAGCCAAGCCTTCTCACCAACATTAGGACTACTGGGCGTTTCTCCTCCATCCTAAAGCATGAGGTAGCTCATATTTTTGTGTCTGATATAAACTATTTTAATAGTATATAGATATATTCAATAATATTGAAATTGATAACATTAAACAAAACATTTTTTCCATTAGACAGCTGTTTGGAAACTCTGTCCATAAAACAGCTGTTTTTTTTTTTTATGATGAAGATATTAACAACGTTCTGAAACACGAGAGATAATAGAGTGGAAGATTAAAATTTATAGTTAATTAAACTCACTTAAGTTATTCCTACTTTGATGAGAATAGATTAACCGTTCTTCTCTGTAATATTTTGAATACAAAACAGCACTGAACACAATAATGATTAGCAAGTTAGTGATAGGCAAAAACTATCACAAAAGGTCAAAGCTTAATAAGAAGTAATTTTCCTAATCAAGATTAATATCCATCAAATAGAGACAAACATCAATATGGAAACAATTTCTTCTAACTTCAAGAAAAACAGAAAAAAAAAAAAAGTATTTGCAGTGTGAATACACTGGCTGGGTATTCAAAACAATATTATAAGCGAAATTCATTTATTTCTGTTGAATATTATTTATTAAGAAATAATTTAACTAGTATTTATAAATTGTACAGAAAATTATTTATGAATCCATTTGTTTATGCTCAGTCACTATTTTCTTATTTAGCATTTATTTCTTGTCATGGTGTTGATTAAAAAATATAGTTCCAAATTATTCTAAATATTTAAAATATAAAATTGATTCAGAAATAATAGTGTCTTTATTTATTTCTCTTAACGTTTCGGTATTAAAAAATTGAAAGTAAATACCCCAAATAGACATGGTGTTTCCTATCTACACAAAGTATAATATGAAAAAGGAACCTTGAAAAGGATAGAATAACAATATAATTATATAATATTAATGATTTAGTTTCAAAAACCAGACTTAGAAAGGTAAACGACAGAATAAATTTCCCATTATTATACAATCTACTATCATTAAAGTAGTAGTACCTGATTTAGTATAAATTAAAGAATGATTGTAAGGGATCGATCAAGGTGAATAAAATGTATGTACTGAAATAAACTGGGAGGCGCAGTAGTTCAGTTGGTAAGACAATTGACTGCCATGCTCCTGGGCCCACGTTCGGGTCCGACTGAAGGCAGAAAATTTATATTCTGTTTATTTCAGCTATGGATCAACTTCAAGGTTGGGAGACCCTCCTGGGACAAACCCAGCCTCTATATAAAGTAGGTACCCTTGATTGGGGAAAAACCTGGTAAAGTGTGATTTTGGCCAAACCTCCTCCTTTCACAATTGTTGGCCCAGTTACAGTACATCCTAACCTAAGTACTGAACCCAAGACCCAATTTCTTTATATAAGATAAAAGCAATGACAGTAGACACATTTTAGGTATTATTCATTATTTTTTTCTGAGCCAAGGGGGCAAATGGCCAAGATAAGGTTATCAATTAAATTCGAGTTACATTTTTTCTTTCTTATTTCCTAAACATCAAATTTTCACAAATAGTGGATATAAAATTCAATTCACTGTAAAAGAATTCAGTATGTTTTTGACAGCCCTGATCTCCAAAAAAAAATATTGATGTCTGCCTCCTCATCAATTAAGTAAGCAGAATTCAACAAGAACCAAAACCATGCTAACCAAAAGATGATTTTTCTTAAAATACCTCTATTTGTTGGCACCTACATTTAGAGTAGGTTAGATTCTGATTTACAACTTAGCTGCCTAATTTTAACAATTTAAACATCTAAGTGGCCATTACTGCACCAGGGTCCACAAATACATTTATTTAATAGAATAAAATATAATACAATATAATCACAACCATCAAACTCAAAAGGAATTACACAAAATAAGAGTATAGTTAAAAAAAATGGCAAAGCAACTATTAATGTATTAATTAACAAAAATAATAAAGTGCATACAAAAAAAAAAGGTTGTTAATTAAACAGATGTTAGTTATTAATCACAATAGCTACTTACCCTGTGTGAATCCATGGTGGAATGGTACGATGTCTGCAAATCAATGGAAGGAAGGCGTAGAACATTTTGGGATAAACAATAAAAAAAAAAATACATGCATCAGACCACAGGAATAGCAATAGCAAATAAATATATATACCTACATTTATTTTTTGCACTCTACTTAAAGTCTAAAATTGTAAAATTGTTTAAAAACATATTTCTTTTACTTACTTTGCCAAAAAACCTCACAAGGAAAACAAAAAAATTTCATGCTATTAACTAGAATTATAATAGCAAGACAATTTAATACTTAACAAATTAATAATACTAACAAATAATAAAATTAGCTTGTTTATATTATCAATATAGCCCAAAAGGAAAAAAAAAAAAAAAAAAAAAAAAAAAGGATTATTATTCTTTCTGTTATTTAGCAGGTTGCTAAATTAAACAAGTTAAATAAATTTAAAACTTTATTTAACACATTTATGAGAAACCACTGGTATATAGGTGTCGGGATTTCTCGGTACCCTTCTTTGCCTCTTATAATGTTATCATAGAACAATTTGCTAAGTAAACATAATTGGATCAGTTCAAGAGTTGTATCATTAAATATAATAAGAATTCTTCAAATCTGTAACCAAGGAAACAGAAATACCATGAGTTGGTGATGGAACTGTTAACATAATGAGCGATTGTGAAGTGAAATGAACTGAGAACTAAGGCTATGTGCAAATTGAGACACTTAGAGCATGTGTGAGGGGACGCAGCACAGCATGTTCTTTTGTAAACAGCAGAATTGTATGGACTGTCGCTAATTGGTAACACTGCACAGACAATTGTGCAACATGTGTGAGGTAACACAATTTCATGTGCCATGCTGCAAAAACATGTCAGTTATTTTCCTTTTTTATATAATAAAGATGAAGACTTTTTGTTTGATAAGAAGAGAAGTTGATAGGGATGGTAAGAGAACATAATGAGCTTTATGACCCAAATGATTCTAATGGAGAACAAGATGATCAGGGATGCAGCCAAAGAGGAATACCACGTCTAAGTAGAAATACTTTAATACGTGCCAACATCTTCAAGTTAGGAAACTAACGATGACTGTAGTGATGAGTTGTCGTTCGTCTCCTCACCAGTGTGGTTTGGTGGCCCTGAAGTATACCTGCAAGGCAGGTTGAAACATTGGCACGTATTAAAGTATTTCTACTTAGACGTGGAGTTTCTCTTTGACTGCATCCCTGATCATCTTCTTCTCCATTTATCATATCAGTCAATTATTCTATTATTCAAAGATTCTAATTATATTCAATTTTCTTTTTTACAGAACAAAGTTTCCTCTTCAGCATCATCTGATTCTGATTCAGAACTTAAGTTTAATAATAACAATTGTTTTGTTCATGTATTAGATATTTTCCAAAATGGGAGTCAGAAAAAGTGTGTGAGTAAAACTGCATCTCAATATGTGTGGCACGTACATGTCACCTCATAGATGCTATAAGTCACTCAATTTGCACCTAGTCTAAGGGTAGGTTTGGGATGGTCGAACGGGCTAAAACTCATGGAAAAAATAATCAATGCTAAGATTGAAGATATAATCAACAAATACAACATCGGGTTCTGATTCTAGTGGCCTTGGAAGATTAACCAGTATTATCAAGTGTTTTTAAAGGAACCAAAATTATCGAGAGTCGACTGTAGCTCATTTCTTTAAATGTTATTTAGAACATTCAGTGTGACATCAATGAACGACTTATAGAGGGTTCAGTTCTAGGTCAATGTGCTGGTCTAAACATGTTAAATACACAATGAGGTGCATGTTCTAGAGGAGTGATATTTTATTTTTATACTAAAACAAAAAAGTTATACAACCTGGAAAAATATTTACCACCTACAATGACTGCCCTCTTCATTTTAGTTGTCGGTTCCGCATGATATCCAGGGTTAGTATTTTAGTCACAAAAACATTTATTATACTACAAAACTAAAAGATACTAAAAATTATGTAATGATAAAATAATTCTATCTATGCATAAAATTATAGTATTATTCTTTGAAGCTCAACTCTAAAGTGCTTATAGTGCTCAGTGGAACGATGAAATTCCTTGAACTTGTGCACAAAATTTCAATCCAGCCTGTGCAAACTTGTGACATCAACGAAGCCCTTACAGGATATAATGAAAATATAAAATACCACAAATCCTTATTACCTAATAAATTTTTGATACTTCAAAATAATATACTATTTTAGAGTTAATGTCCATGCGAATAATAGAGCATTCCATTACTTGATAACAGATACTTACTGTTCCTCGCCCACTTCCTGGTCCAGAGCCAGAGTAGGGTAACATCTCGACTTCGTCTTCGACACCAACACTGTAAGGAATTTTGATCATTGTAGACATTCACTTTTAGAACGTAGAACCTCACTGATCCAACTAGTTATATTATGTTTTAGTCAGTTATTATATTACATTATATTATGGTTATTATATACACAGAAGAATTGACCCTAGTAACACAATATTGTGTAAGGTTTGTAGCAAACTAACTCACCTTTAAAATTGTTCATAGTAAAGTATGATCTAAATGTTGTTTTTAAGGAGGTATAGAGCAAAATCATAAAAAATCACAATTTTCACCACTTTTGGAGAGAATTATGAAAATTTGAAAGCTTATATCTTAGTCCCCGTTTAAGCTACAGGGCTTATTTTCAAATTGTAGAAAATTTAGTTTAGTTTAATTTTGAATATAAATAGCTTTCTTTCAGAACCAACTGTGCAGCAGATACTTTGGTGAAACATATAAATAGTCAAAAGTTTTGACACTGCCAATTAGTGAGTGGTGGCGCTTAGGTGGCAAGTTCCAAAGCTTAGATTTTAGTACACAAGCATAAAACCATTATATAAATCAATCAAAACTGCTCGATCTTTTGAACACCAAAATGCACTATTTTAGTGGATTGGGATTCCTCGAAAATATTGTTTCCCAGGATAAAACTAACCGCAGATTTGGACAAGCAGGAGGTGGATAAGTGAGGTTCTACCATAATAATCTTAAATAAATTATTGTATTGAATAAAGGTATATTCTCTTTAGTTTTAAGCTTAAGAACTCATTTTTTACTTTTAACTATATGACATTATAAGTTAATGAACATTGATTAATATGTATTCATGCATTTCTAAAAAGCTTTGTTCATTTAATAGATAAGAATGAAATATTTTGGGATCAGGTGAAACAACCCTTATGATTAAATATACAGGTCATAAAATTAAAGATAATGCCTTACGGAATTTTGAAGATAGACAAAAGTTGCATTGTCGCTCCTCCTTGAATTATGACAGTGAAAATAACAAGCAGTGATGTTGTAGTCAGCATAGCTTGACGTGCTTCCGACACTGTATTTCTTATGGCAAGAGCAAAGGACATTGCTCCACGTAGCCCTAAGCATATGATTAATTAGAAAACATATGTAAGAAAATACAAAATGAAACATTTATAAATTTCATATTACATGTTATAATAATATTTTAAATTTTTTTCATAAAATATATTAAACAAATAAAAATAATCTGAATAGACTTAGTTAAAGCTAATGCTACTAACAGTAATTTCTAGCTAATCTTTCTTCACTGAACTCCTGTCAATACTCAAATCTACATCTAGATGTAATCTTTTCACTTTTATCTGTTTAATCAGCATTAGTAAACTTTTTAGGCATACTACTTCTTCGATTAAACACAACAGGTACACTAAAAATTCCTCTTATGCAACCATTTAAATTCTTAAATTGATTAATCTCTCTTAGGGCTGAATCAACATATTCATAACATAACAACATATCAACATAGTCTAAACATGACTTCTTTCATTCAAACTAAAATAGCTCCTAAACAGTAAGTCCTAGGGAAAAATTTTATATAACAAGGAAAAAAATTCAAACCCCAAACCTCCCCCCCCCTCCAAACTAAGAAAATAATATTAGACTACACTTGACATTCAATGTTAATTGAAATAAAAGAAAAAATTATGAAAATCATATTTCATTCATAAAACTTATTCCAAGACATACATACATAAACGGAGCAAGAATTAATTGCTGAATGAGGGCCCTCACCAAAAGTTTTTGCCATTCATTTCTATTCTGCGCAGCAGCCATCCAGTCTGGTGTTCCAAAAATGTTCCTGGCATCTGCACAGATGCTATCCATCCATATCATTTTGGGTCGTCCGACTTTTCTAGTTTGATAAATTGCCTCGATAGTTAATTTTTTTGGAATCTCATTCTTATTCATCCTGGTGATGTGCCCTGCTCATCTGAGCCTCCTCACACTGATCCACCACACCAAAAATTCTTCTCAAGATCATTCTTTTAAATGCCCATGCTTCAGATCCATATGCGAGGACCGGACGTACAAGGACTTTGTATAGCCTCACTTAAGTCTTGTTGGTCAAAAAACTACTTTTAAATTGCTTAGTGAGGCCAAAATAACACCTGCTTGCTGCTGCGATCCGACATATAACATCCTTAGTCACATTGTTTTCTGAATAAATTCCAAGACAGCCAGCCTTATCTTTTAAAAACTAATCATATATTAAAATTTATTTATAATTCAAAACACAGGATACCAAGAAATTCTGGATTCATAGTAATACTGTAATCACATGTAAAGCCTACTTATACTTGGCCATAAAAATAAATGTATCTATGTATAATAATAAATTAAATAAGTTTTAATTTAAGTTTTAAATATATTTTAAATTTATGAAATATAATGCATCAGATTCAGGCCCAAAAACAATTATTAAAACTAAATAAACAGCTGAGACCAAACAAAAGACAACAATATTTGAATTAGACCAATGCCACAGCCCTGTAAATAAAGGCAAAATGGAAGAAGTCAGCACCTTTTCTTATTACAGCAATAGCCAAGACATCGCAGAGTTTTTCATCATAAAATCAAAGGAACTGTCGAAACTAATCCAAACATGCTTAGAGGAGTAATAATATTCAGGTGAGTTCTTTCTATTGTTTTTTAAAAGAAATAAAATATGACTTACCAGCAAAAAACAGCATGTGTTGAAAGTTCATCGCAATTCTTGGATCTCTTCCAAGATTAAGTAGGAAAGTCAATGGATATATATTAGCTGCTCTACTGATAGCTGTACAGACCTATTTAATTTTAAGAAAAACACTGATTTAATTTTTTTTTTTTTTTTTTATATCCAGCTTGATAATGTATAAAACATAATGTAAGTTATAGCAAATAAGAATAGAGGTTTCAAACATTCATTGACAAAGAGAAACATGCACTAAAAATGGTTGGAAATTTAACCATTAGTTTTTCTTTTATAAGGATAATGAGCAATGATATCTCCTAAAAATTATATTTCTGGTATATACATTTATTTTTATGGCCAAGTATATGTAGGCCTTACATGTGATTACAGTGTTGGTACACTATAATCCTGAAGTACAATTTCATATTATGTATGATAAATAACTTTGTATATTGTTTTGCAGAAATGTTTTTTGTAAGGATTGACGATACATTTCAGTAAAAAATATTTGTATTGACTATGAAATATATTTAAGGTAATACAGGATAATAATATTTATTGTATATATTACATAAAAAAGAAAAATGGTTTATATTGTCATAATACAGTTTTTATTTTATTATATGATTATCTATGTTTTTAGGGCTTGATAATATGGCAAAACCATGAAATGTTGCCATATGGTTATAAATATTTTTGATTAATAAACTTAGTTTGGGGGATATCACTGCTCATTATCCTTATAAATATCTTAATCTCCTAATGTAATAAATACATATTTAACCATTACTTATCATTTCATACTGATTTTAATATTTAATTACCAAAACCAAAACAACTCTTTTCAGAAAATTTATGACCATAAATTGTACATCTTGACTCTTAATTCTATAATTCACATGATATTATAAAACAGATTTAGTATTGGCTAAATGAAAATATGTCAGTTTTACACTTGTCCCACTCAAATTACTTCTAAATATCAGCATTAATTTTTATAACCTTGGTCGGGAAGGTTTCATAAACATGAAAAGTGAAAATTGTTTCAGATCATATGAAACTTCATTTTATTAAATTTCTTATGGCAAACAATGAAATAATTTGATTTAAATAAAACATATGGTCTTGAGTCTAGTTTATAATGTGACTTGTTAATGGCCATTTATAAAAGAATAATTTTTTTTGTATATTAGTTTATGAAAAGATTAAGAGAATTGTAATTTTTGAAGAATTAACATTTATCATTCTTTCAATTTTATGATAAAACAATCTTTCCTTTAATATTCAAAAAGTAAATAAGACATCCAAATAATTAAAGGATACAAATCCAGCCAGGATGAATCCAACATTGAACTTATGATTTGGAAAGGTGAACATAGATACACCGATATATGAAAAAATAAAATTTTCAGTAAGAAAATTCAGGAGCTCAAACAATTGCTTGGTCCTTCTCCTAGAACCTCTTGAAAGATTATTGTAGGTATAATGTGCTTGGAAAATACCACAAAACAACACAGATACAACACCTGTAAAAAAAAAAAATAAATAAAAAAAAAATAACATTATAGAATAAAACTGTTTTTATATCTTAAAGAACTTCGTCGTTAATATTGTACCAGTGAGATCTGTAGCTTCAGCAATCAAGAATGTGGCATAAGACATCAGTACAAAGAGTGCAGTTTCAAACAATGGGAAGTCTCTGATCCGAGTAAACTTTGTCAAGTATAAAAGAGTAAAGGATCATATACAACATGACTTGTGAATTGCTGTTTATAAAAAAAAATTATAATTTACAAATATATCTATTTACAATATAACTAATCATGCTCTAGAACAATATTCCATTAGTTATTAAATGTCTGGACTACTATTGCTTAGTTCAAAAACAAATGTTGTAACAGTTTAATTATTGAATCATTGTTCTAAAAAAGGCATGGATATCGATACACAATATATATTGAAATATTGATATTTTTTCCCCAATAATCTGATATCTTTTCTTACAATATATCGCTATTTTTTTTTACAATATAGCAACAACTATATATATTTTTGAAGAAGTGAAGTAGGGAAAAATGTCAAAATGCATATATACAAGGCTATATACCTTCCGATCCTAACATATGGCGGCAAGAGCTGGGTAATGCTTGATAAGCATGTCAGCCGTATCACTGCTGTTGAGATGAAGTTCCAACGTAGAGCAGCAGGAAAAACTAAGAGAGACAGTATAAAGAACAAAAGGATCAGGGAACGGTCAGAGGTTCTTCCATTAAATGCTATCATTGAAAACTGACAACATAAATAGTTTGGACATATCTGCCAAATGGAAGAAGTGAGAGAACCCAGAAAGACCTACAAGTAAAAGACCTCAAGGTCGCCCAAGGATCTCCTATCAGGAATACCTCCAGAGGATTGGGGGCAAAAGGAACAAAACCCTCGCCGAAATGAAGTTGCTGTGTAGAGACCGAGAGGATTGATGGCACTGGATCGAAGGCCCTCTACACCTGTAATGGCTCAAAGAGGGAGAGAAAGAAGAAGAAGAGGATATTCAAAAAAAAAAAAAAAAAAATAGTTGTTAACCAAAATGTCCTTCTCTGGCTTTGACACAAGACTTAAGTCGCTCTGGCCACTCACCAATTACAGTGCACACCTTGTATATAGGAAATTCATCTACTGCTTTGCGGCCCCATTCCATCTGACACCCCACCACACCATCCATCAAACCATGTGGTTTGACAATTTGAGAGGCTTCTCAGGAACTTGTCGCACAGACCCTATCATTTTTTCAGTTGAATTTTTCCTCAATTATAAATATGTCATCAGTTACTTATGTTTACCATTTGCATACCGTGTCAATGGTGTTCTACTCCTTACTCTTCTAATTTGTTTAAGATGTCGATTAAGAGCATGTCCTGGGGCATCAAATGGAGAGGATTTCTTAGAATCCGATTCTTAACAGTTTTAAGCTTTGCTGCTGTCCTTAGACTTCTTGGGTGACCTGAACGAGTCCTGTATTAAATCCCTGATTCTATCAAGAGTCCTATAAATTAACTGCCTACTTATCACTAGGGCCTGAGCAACTTGAAAATCTTGCCAGGAGATTTTCCTGAGTGGAACAGAACTACCACAGAAGCACGATTCTCTTCAACAGAACTTTCCATCTCAAGAAACAGATTGTAATTGAGAAGCTTAGTATTATTTCAATGCTCTATCATGTAAACACAGGAAGGTTAAAGATTTGAGGCCTATGATAACTTTCAACAGTACAAAGGTCAGTTTTTATATGTGTGACAGAACTTTCGGTCAGACTAGGTATTAATGAATCATATATCAATAACTATAAAGTTGTAATTAAAATAATAATAATAATAATTGAATGGCCACAAGAAAGAACCGTCTTAGTCATAAACCTCAGAATTTCAGAAATGCAGCAAGGTGATTGATCATTTCCTCCAATTATAAATACTATTCTTTTCCAAAATAGTGATTTACAGTCATTACGTCAGTTATATCTGTTCACACTGCAATCTCAAGGTAGTAAAAAATGACTAAGATAGTTCTTATGACCTTTCAATAACAAATATAAACATTAAAAGGATATCAATGCAGTGCTACATCCCATTGTTGCACCGATGAGGAGTGAAAGAGAAAATATACCAACAAAGTCACCAACTGATTTGAGACATGCCTCAAATTCAAATTTGCCTGAACCACTTTGGTATTGTTCACCATAATTCTGTAACGAACTAAAATAATAATTCCAATTAATTAAACCATAATAAAATTTGCATCTTTTAAGTTATACACATAGACATATAAATTATATATAAACATATACATATACACCTATACTGAACACTTGCTGGTATTCTGAGTAAAGGTGCCTTTCGATGACAATACTTCCTTAGCACCTTTCTATTCCAATCTTTAAAGCCCAAAAAACCTTCATACATTTACAAAATCCTTCCCCTTCATTCATCTACCCATCTATTGAATACCAGATCTCGGCCTATTGATTTGTATATCCCTTCTCATCGAACTTATTCCTTTGAAAAACCCTTTATTTTTTGTGCAGCCTTATTTTGGAATTCCATACCCATTTCATTTCACAATGCTACTTCTCTCACTTCCTTTAATCATAATTTATCCATCCACCTCCTCAATTACTAATCTTCCAAAATTATGTAATAATATATTAGTGTATTTTTTTTTTTAATATATAAAACCCGAAGAATAGTTTTTAATTTTAAATTTCTACCTTATATATTTATAAGTATCAAACTTATAATCTACAGAAGATGCTGTCTGATAAGTACGCAGCCAGACAATGTGTCCCAGAATAAAGATTACTTTTCTTTCTTTCAAAAACATATCATTCACTAAAAACTCACCTAAATTAAGATTTTTTTTATTACTATTTTATTATAAACACTAAGGCTGAAGTTGACAGGATGTTTTGAGGGCAATGCTAGGTGAATCAGCAATAAAAAAAATGATTCACCATTACAAAGTATACATTGCACTTATTGAACAGTGAGTTACAGACAACAGCATTATTCAGTAACTAGAAATTAAAATTTTACCACAATAAAGTTAAAGTTAAAGAGTGATTTGCCTAAGAATTTCTAAAAACCTTTATTTCTTATAAGTAAATAAGATAGATATTGTGCTATTCAAGAATTGCTAATTTGATTTGATCCATAATTTATTAAAGGATCCAACAAGATTTTATTACAGATACATGAATTGATTCTCAAGGAACAATATTACGATGACTGAGTACACCAGAACTAAGGTCTCAGGGTATCAGATTATTATGCTTTAATCTTAATATGGATTTGCTAATAATTATTTCATTGCCTCTTTTAGGATATGAACTTCACTCACAAGGCCTCATCTCCTTAGACAGTAATTCTTTGTTAGTTTGCTCAGCTCTAGACAGAACGAAATTCCTCAGCCTAAAGTATTATTAATAAGTGCATAGCATATGTTACATAAAATTAAAAGTGGGACCACTGAAATGCAAATTAAAAATTATTAACAGTTGTATAACCTCAAAAACAAGGTCATTTCTGGCTATGACTAAAAATAACGATCTTTGCTAATAATTTGAATATAGCTGGCAAGATTACAAGAGGGACACATCAATATACATAGCTATTAGTGCCAGAGAAATCAATAGCATAAATGCTATCCAGGTACTACTAATGGCTAGAGGATTGGTAATGAACTGATACCTAAAAAAGTTTGGTTTAGAAATGGAAATGTTTGTTTTTGACCTGTTTATAAATAAATACATTATCTTTCAATTAATAAAATTAATCAACAGAAACGTATTTTTTAGAAAGGTAGAAGTAATACTATTTAGATTCAATGGAGTAAAAGAATAATATTAATACTAAGGAGTGTTGATCACAAAAACTGAAAAAGTTAAGTACACTGTCACGGTTAAAATGACATTTTAAATAAACATCAACAAAGGAATACTTGAAATAATATCAATTTGTTGCATGAATATAACATATAAAAAGAAAATTACCTGCTTAGAACAATAGCAACAGCGTCATTAAGAACACTTTCCCCAAAAACTAAGGAATAAAGAGTTACATCCACTTTAAGGTCATTAAATATAGCCAATATTGTAACGGGATCAGTAGGCGAAATTATAGCTCCAAAAGTAAGAGCATCCAAAAAAGTAAAAGAATCCTGGAGGCCGATTGGCATCATCTGTACACAACCATACATCAAA
Organism: Euschistus heros; assembly: GCA_003667255.2. NCBI lineage: Eukaryota > Metazoa > Arthropoda > Insecta > Hemiptera > Pentatomidae > Euschistus > Euschistus heros. Next base: position 38,085 of record RCWM02000328.1, on the reverse strand, counting down.
AAACTGAAATATAACAATGAGATAACAACTGGGCTAATTAAATCCAATAATTAAAAAACTATATTAGCTTCACTACTTACCCCAGAACAAAGGCTGAAATTGTAGTTCCAATAACAGCATAAGTAAGGATTGCACCAAGATTACGAAAAAAATATTTCTACAACAAAGTATATTATATTTATTGAAACTAAGAAATCAATATGGGGAAAAATACTCCATATTTAACATTATTAAAAATTCTTACTCTTTTTAAGGAATAGCCTGCATGAAATATTATTGGAGGTAGAATAATATTAAAGAAGAGCTCAGGATCAAACGTGGCCTAAAAAACAAAACAAATATACTAAAAAAAATAAATGAATTTTTAATAAATTTGCAAGATTATAAAACCAAAATGTTGAACAAAAATGAAACTAATAATGTTGATTACTTAGCTGAATTCTATAGCTTTTGAAGTAAAAGTAGTTGAGTGTCAGTATCAAATACTATACATATGTATTAAAGGGAGCTATGGAATTCTTGAGATCTAGTGGACTGAACAAAAATTGTTCCTATATTATTATGAAAATTCAAACAAAATCTTCTATGGAATAATGAGTGGTGAAAGGTTTTAAGAGTAGTACTTCAAAAGTTAGTATCGGTTCATGACCTACGGTAATAAACATTACACTATAAATACACACTGAACTGCTGGATTTATTCTTCCAGCCCATTGAAAATATCCCCATTAAAGCTTGTTGTGTCCCATGATCTTCAGGCTTTAGATTTAAGCTAGGGTAGATAGAACAGGATAAAAACAGCACAGTGATGCAGGACTTAAACTTGCACCCGGGAGTAAAGAGAGCGATGCTTTCCCCTCACAGTAACCAGATCTCCTTAAAGTTACTTAAATCCTAATTAACTTATTGTAAAAAAGTTAAAAATTACCTTAATATCAATGGCATTTCCTGTAATCTTCTCTAACCCACCTCGAAAGGAATAAGCATAAGTTCTGTTCTGTAAGTCTTTGGAACTGAAAAAAAATCGAAGAGTATCAGGAGGTAGCGAGTCATTATACTCTTCTGATTTAGCTGCTACTACAGATAAATGAGACAAAGGAGTTATATGTGTGGCAAAACGAATAAAGCAGCCAGCAAGCAGCCCTAAAACACATTAGGCACAGATGAATAATAAAGCTTCAAAATACTAAATTAGTAAATAATACTGTGTTATCAATAAGATGCTGTCATAACAAACTAATAATTAGGAACACACATTGTGTAACTGATGACTAAACAATTTCAGCACTTATTTATCTATAACAATTGTTGAAATTACTGCATGATAAGAAAGGTCATACTCTGAGTTCATAACCAATGAGTCAAATTACTCACCATATATAACTGCTAATCCTGTTTCATGGATAAATCTTAATCTTCTATGTTTAAAAAGCCATATTGTTAAAACTGTCAAAGTAAGCAGAAATGTATAAACTAATAAATTAAAACTGTCAATTCGATGAAGGGTTTGAGCTTTGACATCTAACTGAATATCAGTATTTTCTGATCGAACATAACTGCATAAAAATAATAAAAACTGTAACAATAATGAAAATCCCACCCCAACACCCGCCATCTTTGTTATGTTAGGCTTATCAACCGTGAGCTAAAATTTTTATTGATAACGATAAGAAGCCCCGAGTCGGCTTAAACTATTGATAATAGAGTTTAATGTCCTCATATGTTAATATTATCAATATTCGTAAAAAAAAAAAATTATGCTGATTAAATTCGAAAGTGCCAAAGGTTCTGGTTTTGATGAAGTATATGTTTCATGATTATAGTAACTAGTCATAGAAAAAAATTTACCAACTTTTTTCAAACTGTTTTACTACTCAACTAATGGGGTATGAAATAGTCCAAGGCTTTATCTTGTGCTAACGACCCTGAAACATTTTTATCACTGTTGAATACTTAAAAGAATTTGGTCTAATTTGTTTTTCAAATGATGATACTTAGGCTAAAAAATCTTATGTTGACGTAACCATTAAAAAAAATTAATAATATTATTAGGGGATATAGTACTCGAAATTTGATGATTGAAAAGCTTTTATTTTTTATCTACTTTTATTAATAACGAAATTAAATAGAAACGGAAATTCTTCAGGAAATATAATGTAAAAAATAAAAAAAGATTTATTTGAATTTTAATTTTCTTAAACTTTTAATTTTAAAAAGTATTGGCGCTTGAGAAAACGATATGGGAATCTGGAAGGGGAAATATCGCGGTGGTGGGGACTTTTATCGAGCGCAACCCTGAAGGGGGTTATCTAAAAGCCGGTTCCCCCGCCATCAGTACCAGTCCGCGCATATTGAGCTCAGGGTGAGGTTCTTGTGTATCAGTTCTTTGTTAAGTCCAACGCTTCCTCTTACAACATGGGTCTCAGTGATTTCTTTGGCATCAAATACAAGCTTGACAAGAGCGACAAGTTTGATGAGTTCATGAAAGCCCTTGGAGTCAGCATGCTCACCAGGAAGATGGGAAACGCCGTCTCCCCAGTCGTTGAACTGACCGAAAACGACGGTGAGTACACCCTAAGTTCCAGTTCCACCTTCAAGAACTCCGTGATCAAGTTCAAGCTCGGCCAGGAGTTCGATGAGGACACACCCGATGGCAGGAAGGTGAAGTCCATCATTACCCAGGAAGGTGATAACAAACTCATCCATGTCCAGAAGGGAGACAAAGATTCCAAAATCATTCGGGAGTTCACCAAAGACCAGGTCGTCATGACTCTGACCGTGGACGACATCGTCTGCACTAGGACCTACAAGGCTCTTTCTTAGTGGTTCATTTCTTCCTATTACTTTTTGTTCTCTTACAATTTAAATTGTAATTTAATATTTTTAATATACGTATTGTGTTAAATTTTGGTTTTTCTTTACTAATATAACCATTTTCCTTATAAATATCTAAAACTTTAACCATTTAACTTTAAACAGTCTTGATTTTCTTCAATTCCTTAAAAAGTGTTTATTAATATTTCTACATTTGATTTATTGATTAATAAATAATAAATGTGATGTATTTTTCATCAAATGAACCTTCTATCCATCTATATAACTTTACACGCACCCACACTAACACGTACATAAACACATGCATTATTTCTAAACTACAAGTTTAGTATAATTTATTTATAGATTTTATAAAATATTAATTTGACAGAAATTATGGTTTTGTATTGTTCATGCGCTTTTTATTCATAATTTTTTATATACAGGAATGTATACTATATGTTATAATTATTACAATTTGTAGCACTAAAGTATCATCAGATTTTGATTTTGGGTCAGGAAGTTTTTTCGTCTATAAATAGGCCATTTTATCTTCAACTGTGTACAGTTTAAGTCAAGCGTATAATGTTTTCATAATTATAACAATGTTAACACTAATTTTTTTACAGCTTGCGGTAGTTTGTATCAATTTTATCCATTCCAGTTTTACTGGAACAATTTTATTAATTTTTTCTAATAATGAAATCTGATGCCTTTATCTTTGATTCTATCAATTATGTTGTTGTTAAGCGGGGTAATGACCTTTTTGCCTAAATAAAGGAAACTTTATTAAAATTGTAACAGCTTTCAAGTTCAAAAGGGCATAGAAAAAATTGGCGTCAGTCCAACTAGCAGGGAAGCGATCGATTTAGTTAATGATATATCCATGTTTTACTTTTAAAATTAATTTTATAAATATTCATTTTAATATTTTAATATATATTTTCATTAAAAATGTTGAAACAATTAATGAAATTTAAAATGTTAGATCTAGCTTAATTTCTTTAAATATATTTATAGTGTTTCTAAAAAAGGAGTGGAAGTCCGAATTATAAATTTTATTTGTTATCTATCTACAGAGATTGCAAGAAATATTTTTAAGTTGCTTGAGTCATCTTTTTTGCCGTATTTAATATGGATTTAAAAAAAAAAAAAATATTAATTTTAAACTGTGTAATTCTGGTATTTATATAAATAGTATTTATTTCTTGTATTTTATTTTCTTATGTAGTTTTATAAAAGACAGCTTCACATATTCATCAAGCGAGATGTGTTTGGCTCACTCCTGTGGCTTCCGCTGGATTTTGCGGTAGGTCAAGAACGTCACGTTACTCATATATTGAAATCCTCTTTCTTTTGTTTGTTTTTTAGCATTATTATGGCTATAAACTTTCTAAAACTTTTCTGTAATTGTAAATGTTTGAAAAATAATTTATTTAATGCATCAATCAAGGTAAGTTCAGTTTAAAATAGTTGTTAGATACTGTTCTTAAATTAATGGAATGCTTATTGAAGTTAATAATAACTTTTAAAGTGTTACTTACAATATTTATGTATGTTTAAAACTGAAAGATCGGAACCATTCTTAAAAATTAAATAAAAAAATTAATAGGAGATCTGAGTGGATTTCTAATTTGAAAATTAACTTTTTTATTTATTTTGTGTCCCTACTTCCTCTCAAACTAACGAGCAATTGCTAAAATTACAAATTCAACTCATGTTTTAAAATTATTTATCTATATATTTAATTTAAATTATCATTAAAGAATTAAAGGTATAACAGAAATCATAAGTTTGATTGTAAACAAACCTAATACTCAAATGTTACCTCAATTTCAACTTTCGTTTGCTGATTTTAATGATATATAAAAAAAACATTAAAATATAGATAACTTTTAATTAAAAAATATTAATATAATAAAAACTGATGAAGCTACTTCGGATTTTCTACTTATGTACTTTTAAAAGTATTAACATACTTTTAAAAGTATTAACAGATCGATAGAGGTTTTACATTTTAATTAGAATTTTGTAGCAAATTAAGATCTTTGATTTTTTTCCCTATAAGTACTCTTTTGAAAACTGTTTATCAGGTCTTTAGAAATCAGAACTAGAATACAATATTGATTATATTTTGACTTCAGTATTGATTATAACATCTTGTGTATCTTGAGAATATTTCTACAAATATTTATTCGAGTGCAAAAACAACATTTCACCCATAAACAGTAATTTAGTTCGCATTGAATATATTATATAAATAAATGAATCATTGAGCGAACTTTGAACAGATTAAAAATAAACTCCAGTCATAATAAAACTTTAATCCCTGACACAGACAGACACGCGACCTTTGCTTTTATATCCCTCATCCAGTAATTAATGATCAACACAGACGATTTCGGAAAATAATTGCTGTAGTTTTTAGTTTATATTTAAAAGACAAAACATGCATTTTCCCGGATATGATAGTCTAAATATTAAGTAGAGAAAAATCACTAAGCAACTATAATTTTCTAACAAAGCGTTTAAGACACTGGAGTACACTGAATATTAGGTAGATTATACTAAAAAAAAATATGAATATAAAATATGTACAAAACAATGTTCGTAAATCAATAATATTCATGTTTCTATATGTTTTTTGGAATACTAAATCCGAATTACATGTTTTTTTTTGCATTATAGAAGGTTGGCTTCATAACGAAAAGTGCAAAAATACTTTAAATTTTGCAACTATTTTTCACTTATATTTTAAAAACTATACATTTTTATAAATTAAGGTTTAATAATTTATTTGTTATGGTTTCATAACAATATTTTTTTTTTCGATTTCGAACTGTCAATCCAATGCTCAACCCCCCAGACTTGGAGGACCAGGGAAATTTTCTTCCGAGGCCTCCCAATCTTCAGTGAGTGGATGCGAGGTTTAATGAACATTAAAAGTAATAATATTTTCCTATAGACTGCACCAGACGTTTGTGATTCTATAACGAGCTATCCTGATTGCAGTAAGCTCTATATTGAAGAAAGTTTTTTGATCTTCTGAAAAACGTTAAAATAATAATCAGATATAGCAGTTAGAAGTAGAAATTATATATATATATATATATATATATATATATATATATATATATATATATATATATATATATATATACATATATATACATATATATATATATATATATATATATATGTTTAATAAGGTTCTTGAGGTTCAGTCATAAAATAAAAAAAAAAACTATTTTGGCGACGTTTCGAGACTATATTGTTCTCATAATCATGCCCTACAGTGAAAAAACAGGTTACAATAAAATTAAATAAACTATACAAGTTATTTCAAAACATAAAGTTAGCTACAGTACAGGTAGGTATATAACAACATGTGTAGGGTAATAAAAAAATATATATAATTACAGAATATAGAGGAGTATGAAGCTACTTAAAATGGTTTATTTATTAATTTATTTAATTATACTTTTGTCCCCTTCCATCTTATGAGAACATCTTAAATACGTATTTTTTTTAGAAAATTCCTTCCACTTGGTGAGGACTTAATTAAAAATTAAAAAGTTGTCAGGTACATTTTATAGCGCAATTCGATTATCGAAAAAAAACCCATGTAAAATATAGAGTTTTTTCGTTATGAAGCCGACCTCCTATTAGGCACTGAAATTGAAATTTGAATCTAGCATTTAAAAAAATATACGAAACCACTTATAGGTACAATACTTTTTACAAATTTCATATACAGGTTTTAATCCAAAGTAACAGACTACTTCAACATTTACTAGACAAACGTTCAAATCTCCCAATTAATTACAAAATATTCATTTACATGACAGTAATTAGATTTATTTAAACAAATGGAGTTGAGACTTGGGGTTCCATTAAACTATCCAATTTATCTCGTATCCAATCCTTGCAATCCAAAATCCTTTGAAAAATCCTAAATGCTCCTTACTTTGTCACCTATAAACGTATCCATAAATATACAATATGTTATTGATTTAGCACAAACCAGATACCTATCCTTTCATAGTAAGTTCCATAGCCACTGAAATTCTCTAATTTTTCAACTTGCTTCCCATACTATTCCCGGTAATCCTCCGAGGCGTCTGAAAAGAAGATGGGCTAGAGACCTTTTAGATTAGAATTTTTATTGAAGTGCTACTGATGAGTAGTTCTTTTCAAGTTTTGACATGTTATAGTAATAGTTATCAACACATTTACTTGAGATATATATTTTTTACAGTTGTAAATTTCAATAAATTTACATAAAAAAGAAAAGAAAAAAGTCGGAGTAATGTTTTTTATTATGCTCTGGCGTCGGTATAGCTAATTGGAAAATAAAAGTTGTCTAGGGCATTCTGTAGAACATTTTTTCTATATCTACTTTCTACTAATTTTGTATAGAGTCGTCATACTTGGAAAACATGCTGCTTCCAATATATAAGTGTTATACTCTAAAAATTCCGAAAATATAACGATTTCTAAGCTAACCTCTCAGAAGATACCAAAAATATAATTCGGATTCAGCTGAAAAAAACAAAACATGCGTAATCGTTTTCCCCATGGCAACCATTTGACTGAGCTATTCAGTATTTTAATTAAGTAAGAACTCTACAGCCATAGCTGCCCATTAGAGTTAACTAATTCAATTAAAAAAAAAAAAAAAGAAAAGTTCCAAAAGAGTTTTTTTGGTTGATTTGAATATTTATATTTAGTATTACAACTAAAAATTACGCTATATAGCTAATGAGGACAGAAATCAAAACACAATTTAAAAAATATATATATCAGTTCTAAAATTAAAGATTACAATACAGTGTAGTAAGTTATAAGGTGAGGGTTCTAAACTTAGGGGTACAGGCTCGAAATACTTAACTTATTCTAAAGATGTAGGTAGTTGAGGTATGCAGCCATAGATACTCAGTAATTAAAAATATATTTTAGTTTATAATGCCGACGTTTCGACTTGCATTGTTGTTATTGCATTTATGATATTGTTTTTATCCTCATACAGTTATTCTTTTCATACCTTTTTTTTATACTCTCTGCAATTTTGTCTTATTTTATTTTTCTTCTAGCCCTAATGAAGGCTTGCAATTCAAGTAAAAGCGTCGGCATTATAAACTGCATACCCCAACTACCTACATCTTAAATTCTTCTCAGTCAACTAATACCCCATCAATATTAATTTTTTTTTTTTTATCTCATATCAGTAATGACTCCTGGAATAAAGATTTTCCTGGAAGGCACAGACTGCATAAAGTGGAGACTTCAAACATCACAAGGCAGAGGAAAGGCCAAGTTTATGTCAGCTTGTATTGCCATTGTTCCAGAATCACTTTCCCTTTTTGAGTAAGCCACTTAATAAGATTTAGTCGTATATTAGTGGGCATTCTGCTGGAGTGGTAAAAATGCGCGATTACTTAAAAAAAGGCTTATATTTTTCAAGTTAATATTATTTAATATCAGATTATTTGTTGCCATATTCGAATATTTATTTTATTTTTTTTAATGTGTGTTACCTCTGAGCAAGCCCCTTCCCTTAATGTTCTAATATCTATAAACGATTTTTTTTTTTTTTTTTTTTTTTTAAATTATCAATAATAAATCTTAATATCAGTGATGTACCAAAATTTTTATGAGGATTCTCTAGATTCTTGGTACCGATGCTATTTTTTTTTTCCTTATTTTTTTTTTTTTCGTAGCTGATTTTAAATTCTTAACCTTAAAATATAATCTGTTTTTCGTGTAATATTATTTTATATTGTAATTTAATTTTCTTTTAAATTTCTGTATTTAATTTTTATTTTATTTTTCTTGTATGTGTTATGTACTTAATTTATATCAACGGCAGCTAAGTCGCCATTATAATTACTATGAAGGGGCAATGGCCCCAGAATAAAATTTATTTTCATTTCATTTCATGCACCTACACGTGATTTCATTTATTTTTTGGGATCCTGGATTCAGATTTCAAGTTCACTGCCTCGTATAAGGTCGGCTTCATAACGAAAAAACTACATTTTACAACTTTTTTTCGATAGCCAAACTATGCTACAAAATGCACCTGACGACTTTAAATTTCTAATGAGCACTGTTGGTGCCATCAAATGGAAGGGGACAAACGTATAATTAAAAAAAAATATACGAGTATATACTTTCTACTTCTAACTGCTATTTATAATTATTATTCTAAAGTTTTTAAGAAGATCGAAAAACTTTCTTTAATGCGGAGCTTACTACAATCAATATTGCAGTCTATTGGGCACTTTTATTAACTTTAATCTTTATTAAACCTCTGCTTAACTTAATATCATTATAACGCTTATTAGTAATTTTTGTAAATTTGTTCGTAATTTAATCCTTGTAACTCGAGTATATTATTTCGTTTATTACAACATACTTTTGATTTGGTTGCGAGTTTATATTATTATTTTTTTATATTTTATTTATAATTTACCTATTTCTTATTACTAATGATATCCACTTACCTTTTGTTATGGTCATACTATTTTATTCATTTTAACCACTTACTACGTATCATACTTATTGTCTTTATTTTTATTCTTGTTTTAATTCTCTCCATTTAAGGAAATATATTTTTTGTTTTGTTTTTCATGTAGGCCTGATGAAAGCTTACAAAGTCGGGGCAATAAATATATAGAAATTATTTTTTTAAGTGACCGCACATCTCAATCTATTTAAACTTTAATTATTTTTTATGTCATCTATTTATACTTTGGTTTTTTATCCTGATTTTTTTTTTTTTATTTATCCCTTCCCTCACACTCATACAAAATGGTGACCTTCCACACAATTTAATGTAACTGTTAAATTAATATTCATGAATGTAATAAAAAAAAAAAAAAAAAAAAAAAAAGGAAGAAAGTTCGTGTTTTTTATTAAGATTAAAATAAAGCAAAATTAATTATTGAATTTTATTGTTCACATATTTCTATAGCTTCTTGCCTTCATAACACCGCAGTGAACTGCATTCCGATGTGGTACATTAAGATGAATTATAAATGTAATCAAAAGGTTTAGAGTCTCTCATCCGTTATGGTGGTTCTAATTGAATTTTAATTGTATGCATTTAGATAATTATTCTAGCTCAGTATTTTTTTTGTAAATCCAAATCAGTTCAGCACCTGAAAAGGTAAGACAAAAGAGATATAAATGTTGTTTTATTAATCAGACTGTTATTGTTATTAAATTTTATGGAAGATGTTGGATAAAATCTTTGCAAAAGAAGTGCGTTAACAGTCGGATATAACTGAAGATCATGAGTTCCAATCAAGCCGTGACAGGGTGGTATTAATTGCTCTAGATATTAAAACCTCTGTTCCAGCTAGGAAGACCAAACATTTTTAAATAAAAAATTCTTTTTATTGATATTCATATCTTTATAGTACATATAAATCCAGTGAATGTGTAAAAAAATGAATATAACATGACAATAACTCGTAATGCAACCACCCATTGCTGGCACTTTAATAGGAGTTCCATAGTAGAAAGTCTCTAGGCCATCTTCTTTTTAGACGCCTCGGAGGGTTATCAGGAATAAAATTCGAAGCAAGTTAAAAGACTAGTGGATTTGAGTGTTTATGGAGATTACTATGAAAGGATGCATATCTGGATTGGGCTAAACCAGCTGCATAAGGAACATCAAGCTTGTAATAAAGTAAGGATCATTGAGTATTATGGATTGTAAAGATTTGATACGAGAAAAAGTGGAAGGTTTAGTTGAGCCACAGAGCTCAACTCCGTATGTCCAAATAGGTGTGATAACTGTTACGAAATTGAGACTTATGTAGTAAATCGGAAGCTTTGAACTTTTTTTTTTCGAAAACGACGAGCAGTTTCCTGTCGTTTTAGACGCATGAATAAAATTTTAGTTAACGATGTTCCACTAGTCCCCGTTGAACAGAACCGCTACCTAGGACTCCATCTGGACAAACGTCTTACTTGGAATCCACATACAAGACTAAAACGACAAGAAACTTCTCGTCGTTATCGATTACTTCAACATTTACTTGACAAACGTCCCAACCTCCCAATTAATTGCAAAAGACTCATTTACATTACAATAAATTACAATAATTAGACCAATTTGGACATACGGAATTGAGCTGTGGGGCTCCACTAAACCAACCGATTCATCTCGTATCCAATCCTTACAATTCAAAATCCTAAATGCTCCTTACTACGTCACAAACAAACTTATCCACAAAGATCTTAATACCTTATGTTTCTGACTCAGCTCAAACAAGATATCAATCCTTTCATAGCAAACTCCACAACTATTCAAATCCATTAGTATCACAATTTGTTTCTCATTCCATTCCAGATAACTCTCCAAGGTACCTGAATAGAAGATGGCCTCGGGACCTTCTAATATGGTACTTCATTATATAGAACCTTTTTAAGTGCTACCAATAGGTAGTTGCTTTAAAAACAAGTGACGTGTCATTTTTATCTATGTCATCACATTTACTTGTTGTATTATATTTTATATTGTATATGCAGTTGTAATAAATAATTTAAAAAATATTTAATTCAAAAGCACTAACAGAGGCCTTTATAATTTGTATGACAAAGTCTGTAGGTCGGTTTTATTGTTTATAGGTGTAAAACTTGTTGGTCTTCTTCATCGCTTGTCTAAGACCTCCATTAAAAAAAAAAAAGGAGTAATTATTTAATAATAACTATTGTTAATAGTAACTTCTAGTATTAATCGTTGTGTTTGCTCTATTTTTAGTTTAATAGTTGGAACCATTGATTTAATGGCTTGTTCTGAATATTCATTCATTCGATTATCATATTTCCATAATAATTAGTTTCTGTCACCTGCCAGTTAGATCGTTTTATAATTTTTCTAAAAAAATATTTTCTAGCTGTCAATCTGTCGCCACAGTTATTATATTTAATTTCAGTAAAATTATTTAATTTTAGCTTAAGGAGAATGTACCATTTCGATCCATTAGTGACCATCTTGGTACATTTTATTTTATTTATTTATTTTTAGCAATTAATTGAAGTTTACAGTCGTGTACAAAATAAAACTACATCTAGTAAATGTGAAGATAGTGCTCATAATGATATGTCAATTGTTTTTAAAGCAACTTAGCCATCGGTAGCACTTTAATAAAAGTTTTATATTAGAGGGTTGTCGGGAGTAGAATGGGAAGCAACTTGAGAGACTAGTGGATTAGAGTGGTTATGGAGCTGACTATGAAAGGATAGGTATCTGGCTTGGCCTTAATCAGCTGCGTATGGTACATAAGATCTTTATGAATAAGCTTGTTTTTGACAAAGTTGGGAGCATTGAGGATTTTGTATTGTAAGAATTAGATACGAGACGAACTGGATGGATCACCTCAGTGTGCCCAAAAAGGTCTAATTACTGTCATGTAAATGAATCTCGTGTAATTAATTGGAAGGTTTGAACGTTTGTTTAGTAAGTCGAAAACGACGGGCAGTTTCTTGTTGTTTTAACCTAATTCAAATTCGGTACTCAAATACCAAATTTGAATTAGGTTCAAACATATATTAAATGTAGGTGTCACCTTATATAATATAGCTGGTAATACAGCTTTTTTAGTTGGGTAATTTTTTTGGGTACTATAAGAACCGCCATTACGTAGTTGTAATGAAGACTTGTTCTCTTCGAACGTTAAACTTCATTAATATCCAAGTTTTAACTATTAATACAAATTTGATATTTAGGAAGTAACAAATAAAAAATATAACTTACCTTGAATAAACCTTATTAGATATAAACCTTATAAATATTATAAACCTTATAACAAATATGAATTCAAAGAGAAATAATTGGTGCGCAATAGTTAATATTAGAAAAAAGAATGACGATTTTCTGTAATTTGTCCACTGTTAGTGCATAAATAATAATTATATATGAATTTTATAAAAGTGGATACAAATAGTTTTCGATTATCAACACCAGGAAATATATTACAAACTTAGAGTGCACATCAGGAATTTTTAATTTTTTTTTTTTATTTGTACTTTGTTGATATTTATAAAAGCATACGCTATGTTTAATAAGTAAATGTGCAGTAAAATGATGGTAAAGACGTCAATAATTTGTGAATAAAAAGTGAGCAACACGTAACAAAAAATGAGAGGCAAGTTGGGAGACTAGTGGATTCGAGTGGATATGTAGCTTATCATTGAAGGATAGGTATTTCATTTGGGTGAAATCAGCAACATATGGGACATCTAGATCGCATGAATAAGTTTATTTGTGACATAATAAGGAGCATTGAGAATTTTGGATTGTAAGGATTGGATACTAGAAGAATTGGAAGCTTTAGTGGAGCCACAAAGCTCAACTGTTTACACCCAAATGGACCTAATTACTGTCATATAAATAAATCTTTTGTAATTAATTTGGAACTTTGAAATTTCTTGTCAAGTAAATGTTGGAGTAGAAGAAAACGACAAATAGTTTCTTACATCAGAATTAAAATGAAACAATACATATATTAAAAAATCAATAATTAAGAAATATTGAATAATAAACAACACGTAGCATTTGTTACATAAAATATAATCAGTTATATTAGGGATAGGGAGTTATACTATGAGAGACATAGGGAATGTATATAAATTATTGTTTTAGACTTTTAATAAAGAAGTTCAATATTTCCAAGCGTTATAGATATAATTTACTTAATTTGATATCGTTAATCTTACCAGCTGTATTGAACAATCTTCTCTAAATACTCAAACTGACGATGAAAGAGGAATACACAATTGTTTCGTTTGCAGAATAACGTTATATCAGATTATGTTTCAAGGACTTGAAAAACGGTATTAATGAATGTTATCCAAAACTTGCAACCATATTTGGTTCTAAAAATTTACAGAGAAGTTTAAATTAAATATGTAATAACTACATAATTAAGTAACGCAACACTATTGTACGTCTTACATTTTTTTGTAAAGTCTAAAAAGCTATCGTAGACACCTTGAACTGAAAATCAGCGGCATCGACCGAATAGGAATGGAATCGGATAATTGATTTTCGATACCGATATTTTTCTCATGAATCGATTGTGTCGAGAGTCGACTAGGGATTCGATACATTTTACATAGAAAATTATTATCACCACTGATCAGTTTCGCTTTGTTAATGTATTTAATTTTGTAATGCCTCCAAATCGATTTTTAATACTTTCTTTGATTACTTATTTACTCTTTAATCTTATGTTAGATGTGTCATACACTACATACACTATGTTTACCTTCTATTTTTATAAGGAAGAGAAGCATGATCAGATGATTTTGGGTTGAACGAAATAAATCTCGACCTTCTCACTCAGCCTAGAATAGGTTAGCTGCCTGTAGGATAACCTAGTTTACTTAACTCTAGATAATTTAGAACATTTAGTGAAATTACACTTCACGTTACGAAGTTTACAATATTGTTTTAAGCAAATTATTTACCTAAATTTCAATAATTTTATCTCATTGGCTCAGCTTTCAAATTAGTTGCGAATTGTCAAGTATTCTTCGTTCGTTAGCCAATCTGGCAGTAATTGAGAAATTCACACGAAATCGATTAGTATTTTAGATTTTGCTCTCCTCCCTCCAACAAATTTCTGTAGGACGCCCCTGTCTACAAACTGAAGGTATTCTTACAAAAAAAAAAAAATCTTTTTACTATTCTACATAGCCTTGCAAACATACGTGTAACACCGTTGTGCTTATTCATAACTAGTGAATCAGTAAAAAACAAAATGGTCAATGAGCTCATGAAAATCACATAGATCACACCGTAAATATCTATGTTGGAAATGAAAGAATCTGCTTGGTGTGAGATCTGCCTGGAATCTTTATTTTTTAAAGAATGATGTCAGTCAATATTGGAGAGTAAAGAAGGTACGAGTAAATGTCAAAAGATCCCAGCAAGTCGCCTTTACTCCAAAAACTTCTGACCTGAATTCATAAATGCATTGAGTGTCATTAATTAAATATGTTAATAACACTATTATTATTAATACTAGTATTACCTATTAAATACTTAACTAACTTACAACAATCTTAATGTCCTACGTACGGTGGCATCTAATAAGATAGTTAACTTTTATGATAAGCTTCATAGGACTAAAAATTCATTATTTTCTCAACTTGCTTTTCTTTGAATTCCAGGAAACTCCCTAGTGATGTGAAAAAAAATATAGCCTTTGAACACTCATAAATCTTAAGATATGGGCATTTCCTTAGAAGTAGTTGAGTAACAATGCGTATAAATATTAATTATTTATTAATCATAATAATATAATTAATTATATGACTGGTCATCGTTCATCTCCTCTCCAGTATAGTGGTCCTGAAGAAGACCTGGAAGGCAGGTCGAAACGTTGACACGCATTAAAGTATTTCTACTTAGACGTGGTGTTTCTCTTTGACTGCATCCATGATTATCTTTTTCTCCATTCTTCTTAACAGCAAACTATACTTTTATCATAATTAATTATTAAGATAATTAATAAAATTATATTAATATAAATAATAAATATAATTTTTTTTAAGAGTCTGTGTCTATTAAACATATGAATGGTTGAAAAAGAATATACACGATCATTAACTTAATCAGTATTATTTAACGTTCAATTGAACTGATTAATAATAAAATATTTAAAATTATCCTCACCAACTTCTCATAACTTTTTCAACATTTAACGATTGTTTATTATTAAAATTATATCTTTAGTAAATTAAACGAAGTGATTAAATAAGAATTTTAATTTATATTCTTTACTTATAAATATAAATATAGTACAAATATATACCTACAGATTTTCAATTTCATTATCCATAAAAATAATAATAATAAAAACAATAATGTATTCTAATGGTCATTAGCACAAATTAAAAATAATTGACAGTCAGTTGCAAATCTTTTAACCCGCCCAGAGTTCCACGTTTAAATTTAGTCCCAAACGTCAGTGTAACAGCTGCTGCACTGTCTCGTCAACTTCAAGGTGTCTTTTAAAAATGACGGTCGGTTTTCTCATCTCTAATTCAATGAATACCTGAATTTTCGTGCAGTAAAATTACTTGTTCTTTTTATATTCATGTAAAAAAAAAGAAATCTGATTCCATCCACATCTCAAATGAATAATAGGAAGAGGTACCTCAATTGTATCTATCTCAAATACCAGAAATGTTTGTTACCTATTGGTTTACTTTTTCTCTAAATAAAGGCTAGCTAAAAGGTTTATTATAGTCGTGAAAGTTACCTGAGTTTGGGCTTGTTATAATTTTCATAATATTATTTGTATTAATTACTTTTTCTTGCTATAATTTACATTATTTTTATTTGGCTTTTGAATGTTCTCTTATCCCCACCCACTTTTTGGTTTTCGGGTGGGGATATTAGCCTGAGCGTATTTCAGCAGGTTTATTATTTGCTTTTTTATACTTTATTTGCTTCTTTGCCTTTATTGTGTTCATTTCATATAAACACTCACAAATATTTTTATCGAAATAAATTCTGCGGCTGAAAAAAAAGAATACACATATATAATGCTTATCGATCAAAATAATTTTCACTACACTTAACTTAATTTACCTCAGTTTCTATGTCCGTCTAATACAATAAAAAATGATTACTATAAATTCTAGAACTATTTCTTATATTAAAATATTAATAAATTGTATGTATTTTTAAAACATTTCACGTAGTATTTAAAATGCATGGAGTGTTCTGTATTTTTATCAAATACACGCCTCCTCCATGAGGATACTATTAAAGTTAAAATAAGAAAAGAAAAATATATTAAAAAAAAATTAAAACAGTTTTAAATGGTACCATATTTCTTAATATGGTTGGAAGGTTTTTCCACGTAGAATTTGACCCTGAGAAACTATTTAAATAGAGAGTTCAAGGGAAACAGTTATGGCACAGAGAAATTGAAAAATTATCTTATCTTGTTATTTGAATAACTGAAAGTGTACATCTCGTTAACAGTTCAGTGCAAAAATTAAATCAAATTCTAATTACATTACAATTACAATTCATTCTTTTTAAATCAAATTCTCGTTAGAATCGTCCACAAATTCATTGAAAAATATTAGAGTTCATCAAAATTTAGAGGAAAATATAGTTTTGAGACTTTAATAGTAAATTTCTTAGTTTTTTAGTGAAGGAAATTATAAATACATTTTTTTTACAAATATTTAATTTCAAAATATTTCATTAATTATATTATTTAAAATTTCAAACACACTTCAGGAAATCTTACTGATTCAACAAATCAGTGAAGTCTCTGTTGGATTTCTTAAAGGCTATCAGGTTTTATGGACGAATATAGGAGATAAATAATCAAAGATGGACTGCCAATAACCCTGAAGAGTAGAGGCA
Source organism: Euschistus heros (assembly GCA_003667255.2). NCBI lineage: Eukaryota > Metazoa > Arthropoda > Insecta > Hemiptera > Pentatomidae > Euschistus > Euschistus heros. Next base: position 20,865 of record RCWM02000328.1, on the reverse strand, counting down.
ATCAATCAAATAAATAAATAATAAATAATAAATTAATTATATTAACTTGATTTTTTTTTTAGGAATTTTCAAGTATAATATGAAATATATTTATGAACTAAATTTCAAATGTACTAAAAAGTAGAAGGAAAAAATTTAGCTCTATGTTCCATTCTCCTAGAAACTTTCAAAATTGAAAATTAAAACCCGGTTAAATTTCAAGAATTTTAATAAAGTTTATTTTTATTATAGAGACTTAAACAAATTTAAATTAGAATAAAATTGAATATAAGATAAATAAATAATAAGGTTTCAAAAACTGATTTTGCATCATGGCTACCTTTCGATATTAGTTTCACGTAAAATATGCAAAAGTTCAAAGATAATTCACACAATTAATTACATGCTATCTGAATGATTCATGAACATTCCTTTCACAATTGGGTGGTCAACGGTTCTAAAGAACAAATTGAGCATATCTATAGAATTAAGGTTAATTGGCAAATTGGTTAGAGCAATTGCAATTCCAACTCATCACTAACAGAACCTAATGGTCCACAACTAGCATATTAAATGAACCTTTATAAGTTTAACAATAATTAAAAATATATATATATATATATATATATATATATATATATATATATATATATATATACTTTCTTCTATTATACGTTTTTTTATATATATATACTCCCTGTCAAGGAAATGATACATAATAATTTTTAAAATTATAATGTTTTATGAACCAGAACTGAGTAAAAATACACTTTATTATCGTTTTCTGTATTGATCTGTAATCCTTAATAGTAGAATATAAATTCTTATAAATAGAAGAAGGATTATACTCGACTGAACCTGACATTCAGCCGATTGATAAGAGTTAGGAATGGGAAATTACTTCTCGAGAAAAAAACAAAATAATAACGATTAAAATAAAATTAAATAGAAAACAATGTATTATCGTATAATAGTATCTTATCAAGTTCAGCTAATCAATAATAAGGCAATAAAATTAGTTAGAACAAAATTCGCATAGGCATATAGATTTTTATAACTACTTTTTACTAGGAAAGATTTCAATGCTTACCTTGAAATCTGAAGAACGTCACGTTGAAGGGAACATTAGTTTTTGAACATTTTTCGTCGTTATTTGTAAAATATTAGTAAAAGTGTAAATATTTTAGTTTTAGTGCATTACACGAGAATTGTTGAGGAGTTATCTTTTAAAACTGAACATAGCTACTTCAGAATATTGTAAAAAAAGAGCAAAAAACCTACACCGAAATATAAAAAAAAATGATACCTAAAACCTTGATGGTTGTCTACAAACGAAAACAAAGTATAATAACAATTTTTCATAGGCATGCAGATATTGATAAGAGTTTTTTTTACTAATGATTTCAATGCTTACCTTGAAATGTGAAGAACGCCCATTTTGAAAGAAGCATTAGTTTTCTATTTTTCACGTTTGTTTGTTAAATATTAATAAAATCGATAATATTTTGGTTTTATTAAATTATACAAGAACAGCTGAGGAGTTATTTTTAAAAACTGAACATTTCGACTTCAGAATATTGTAAAAGTAAAAAACCTACACCAAAATCCCCCCCCCCCCCCCCAAAAAAAAAAAATATATTATTTAAATTCTTGATAAATGTCTACAAACGACAACAAAGTATAATAGGTTGTGCAGCTAGCAAGGATTTATCAGAAAAAAGAATACACTTTTCGAGAAAAAAAAAAAAAAAAAAAAAAAAAAAAAAAATATATATATATATATATATATATATATATATATATATATACATTCATATACACACATATATAATTGTATAATAATGTTGCATAAATTTCTGTTAGTCAAAATAAGGTAATACAGTCAACTAATATAAAATAATGCATAGGCATAAAGATATTTATAAGATTTTGATGCTTACCTTGAAATATGAAGAACATCCATATTGAAGTATTAGTTTCCTATTTTTCATCTTTGTTTGTTAAATAATAAAATTGTAAATACTTTTGTTTTACTGAATTATACGAGAACGATTGAGGAGTTATCTTTCAAAAACTAAACCTGTCCACTTCAAAATAATGTAAAAAAAAAAAAAAAAAAAAAGAAAAAAAAAACCTACACCAAAATCCCCCCCCCCCCCCAAAAAAATATATATATATTATTTAAATCCTTGATAGATTTCTACTAACGAAAACAAAATATAGTAGTTTGTGCAGTTTTGAAAAAAAAAAAAAAAAAAAAAAAAAAAAAAATTTGACCGAAAGTAGACATGTTCAGTTTTGAAAGATAACTCCTCATTTAAAAGATATTCATTAATGATGCTTGAAAAAAATCTCTAGAACTTAAATTTTTTTCTACAGTATTCTAGTCTAGTCTTTCTATTGAAAAAGTATTACGATCTGCCTTAAAGTGGGTAAAAAGTAATGATTTCTCTAATGTCAAATTTTAAAAGATATATATATATATATATATATATATATATATATATATATATATATATATATTCTCTAAAAAAAAAAATGGGGGCAAAAATAAAGTTAAAGACTTTTCGCAAACATCACTAGAATAATAGAATAAATTATGTTAAAGCTGAGTAGGGTTCTTTACTTTAAGATAAATACCTTTCAGTTCTAAATTTTTATATTATATATTATATAATATATTATATATTTATATATATTAGTTGAATTAAATTACAATAGTAATTGTATAATAATGATATTAATGGCAAGAAAAATAAACCATTATGAGACTGCTTTGTAGGTCCTGGTGCAGACGATGTTGTCCACAGTCAAAGTCATGACGACTTCTTCCTTGCTGAACTCACGAACGATCTTGGACTCCTTGTCGCCCTTGGAGACGTGAATCAGCTTGTTGTCTCCCTCCTGGGTGATGGTAGACTTGACTTTCCTTCCGTCCGCGGTCTCTTCGTCGAACTCCTCACCGAGCTTGAACTTGATGACGGTGTTCTTGAAAGTCGAACTGGAGCTGAGGGTGTACTCACCGTTGGACTCGGTCAGCTCGATGACTGGGGAGACGGCGTTTCCCATCTTCCTGGTGACCAGGCTCACACCCAGGGCTTCCATGAACTCGTCAAACTTTTCGCTCTTATCGAGCTTGTACTTGATACCGAAAAAGTCGCTAAGACCCATTTCTGTGACTGATTGAGAGGGCTGGTTGGAGATCTGAACGCCACGGCACGGCTAGCACGGACTGGAGCTGGCAACGCAAGGAGCGGCTTATAGATAACCCGCTGCAGGGATGCGATTCCCCCACCTCCCTCACGTTCCCCTACCGTAAGCTACATTCTCCCCGTTGATTCAATTTCCTGTGTTTTTCCCAGGCTATTTTACTATTTAAAAAATGGATATCATTCACAGAAAACCTCTGATTCACTGATGGAATATTTTAATCGTCTGCATCCTTCGTTTGGATACCAAAGAGAGCAAGAGGAATCAATGCGGTTGGAGGTGTGGGAATATTATTGAGTAATACAAGTATGCTAACTAGAAAGAGTGCAAACCTGTCTACGGGGATATTCTTGAACCAGGTACCAAAAGCAAACAAATAAGTTATTTTAGAAAAAATACTTCTGTAATCACAATGCTTCAATAATTTTTTTTTTTAAATTCTAATGATAAATATTTATATTGTATTAATTACTTTACTTTTATTTCATTCTAGGCGTTAAAAATATTTTTCGAAAGTTAATATTAGATTAGGAGTGGAATTTTGTTTTTGTACTCCAATGGTAAGTATTAATATTTTGTTGGAGTAGAATAAATATGGTGAATTATTTATTTATTAATTAAGATATATATATCTAAATATAATAATAAGAAACTAATTATTTAAGTATTTATTCGGCATAACTCCTATTTTAATTAATATTCGTAGCTACATGTTTCGGAAACAGTTTTACAAGAAGATACACATATACTTACTGATTACTGAGATGCACATATACATTTTACTGAGCTAAAATGACTAGTAACATGGACATAAAATAGACAGTGTGAAAATAATCACAGATTAATAGAAGCCTGATGATGGAAAATTGTTTCCAAAACATCTAGCTACAAATATTAAACAAAATAGAAGTAGCCAAATAAATACTTAAATAATACTTAAAAACTTCAGCATAAAAGGTTATTAAATAAGAAACTATATAATTCATATTTAGTGTTATACCGTCACCAGAGTTGGGAAAAATTTCATCTTTGCTATTTGGCAACTAATTTATTGGAATTAATCATCTAATTTAATAATGATTAAATCTTTCATTCGATTTGTTCAGAGAATTAATGATTATTTGACTGAGAGAATTAAATATTATAAAAATAGGTGATTGATTCCAGGAAATTAGTTTTAAAATAGCTATGTTTAAATTTTACCCAACTCTGGCCATTACCAATGAGAAATACTAAAAAATAAAATGCAGTTAAATTAGCCTTTAAGAAAAAAAAAAAAATCTGACAATACAAAAAAATAATATTAAAAAACCAATCTTGAACTCAAGAGTATTTTTTATTTTTACAATTACCAAAATCTGTATCCTATGATCCAAGAGGCATTTAATCATTTCACTTATTAACATTCGTAACATACAAAAAAAAATTAAAAAAAAAAAACATAAGAACACATACGGTATTAAATGTACTAATGACACTTACGGATAATTGAAATTAGTTTAGTAACAATTGATTGCTGGTAATATTCAAAGTTTTCTTGTAATACAGTTCTTAATAATGGTATATAATGATTAAAAAATATAATTTCCTATAATATAAATTTTCTGTGTGTAATGCACATTTGATAAAGATATTAAAGAACAATAGCGAAAATAATAAAAGGTTAGTTAGAATAAGCTCTAGTGATAGAAATGATATTCCAAAACACCTTACTAATTAAATAGTTATCAAAAAAAGTACTTCGGAATTATATTTCTTCAAAATTAAGGCGTGTTCAATGAAAATTTTTAAATATATTGAGAAATGAAAAACTCGATTAAGCATTTGTAAACGTAGAGTACTTATACGTTTTAGCAAACAGATAAAAATTGCAGAGTAAACAATCTGAAATTTTCGATTGCTATTAACGTTGATTAGAAGTGAAGATTATCAATCATCGATTTTTTTAATAGGTTTTTTACTTTAGATGACAATAAAATCGATTAATACATACATGAATATAAATGGATTTTTTAAACTTTTATGATCAGCTGTTCTATTCTAATGAATCAGTATCGATTTTTAATTTTAATATCATTTAAAAAAGGAAACTAAGAAACAATATTTTTTACTCGTATAAGTATTTATGGATTTTATAAGTATACTTGGCCCAAATATGTCTTCCTTTATTTTATTTTTTTACTAACAGGGGCATTTAACGAACAGGGTTCATTTTTCAACCGTAAAACAGCTGATAACCACAAAGCGAATGATAATGGCGTAGAATAGAGGTTGAAAAAAACCAAGTTATTACCTTCACAATGCTGCATTCTAAAACGGCTAAATTTACCTTCAACTGCTGTTTCTTTTTAAATTTAAAACCACGTTTGTGACAGAGCCAAGAAAATGTATTTTGTCGAGCCCCTCTGAGGTATTTCTTTACTCATGCGCTAAGGGTACTTCTTTAATTAGTAATGCCAAAAAAACAAACAAAAAAAAAAATAAAAAATATATATATATATATATATATATATATATATATATATATATATATAATGGATAAATCTCTTGACTGTTACTATTAAATGTTTAGTAAGGTTCTTGAGATTCAGTCAATAAATAAAAACAAATATTTTGGCGATGTTTCGAGACTATATCGTTCTCATAATCATGACCTACAGTGAAAAAACGTAAAGTTAGCTGCAATATAAGTATATAACATGTGTTAGAATAATAAAAATATATATAATTACAGAATATAGAGGTGTATGAAACTACTTACAATGTTACTGGTGGATACGGTATCGACTAACTAAATTCTAACAATTCTAGTACACAACTGACCTGGGGAATTTTTGAAAAACAGTTAAAAGGTTTGGGGGGATTTCCCAACTGGTGGTATTCCCAAAGATGTTATATACTTATATTGTAGCTAACTTTATGTTTTGAAATAACTTGTATAACCTTTATACATAAATATAATCTTATTGTAACCTGTTTTTCACTGTAGGGCATTATCAAGGAGATACGTAGTCTCGAAACGTCGCCAATATATATATATAGTCAATATTGACTGAACCTCAAGAACCTTATTAAACATTTAATAGTGACAGTCAAGAAATTTACAAATATTATAAATTATCATTTACAAGCATTATAATGTAAAATTAAATTTTTACTCACATTTACAAGATTTAATTTATTAAATACAGTTGTAAATAAATAAATAAATATATTTCCTTAATCTTCAAACTAATACATAGATAGAAGGAAAACATGCCTAATAAGCCTAAAGCATAAGCGTTACTTGATATACGTTTCTTTAAAAAAGACAACAAACAACAATATTATAAGAAACGTTATAAAACATTAACTAACATTCGATCAACGAATTCGAACTCTTCACACGTTTTATCATAAAATACTTGGACAAAACAACCGACTAATAAAAGACATGACTGCTCACGTATCTAACATTATAAGGAGCAGGCTAGAAAGAAATTGGATATAAGATCTCCTTTCCTGAGCTAAGGAAAACGAGACCGAAAGTTTGTACGTAATTTGTTGGTACGTATTCGTTGTTGGACCATTTGCTGAAAAAGAAAAAACGAAGAAACTTAAAGTAACTGATATGAAATATAGTATTTAAGATAAATAAGAATTTATATTTAATATTATTGAGAAATTGCTGAAATTCTTTTGTTTTTTAAGAATCGAGTCATTACGAAATGAAAGGTAGAGTAAATTTGAAAAAAAAAAAAAGACAAATCAATAACATAATATTATTAATGAAATACAAACTATACTACCTATAATAAATTTATAAAATTGGACAGAATATAAAAGTCATTAGGAATTCATGCATTATTTACCACTTATATGATAATTAGTTGTATTAGACTAGTTTTAAATGCTAAAACATTCGTTTTCAGTTCTAAAAACATACGGACATTCAAAACATCTGAAATTTGATTCAGATATTATGTTTTTTATATGAATGTAAAATTTTAAGACAATAGTTTAGAGACAGACGTGATGAGGCGTATGCACTTGATCATATGGGAGAGAGTGTTTTGTTAAAAAACAAAGTTAGTTTGGACAAAAAGTATCTGAGAGAGTGGAAGAAGGAAAGAAGAACGTGTGTTTGTGCTCTCTCTCTCTCTCTCTCTCTCTCTCTCTCTCTCTCTCTCTCTCTCTCTCTCTCTCTCTCTCTCTCTCTCTATATATATATATATATATATATATATATATATATATATATATATATATATATCTTTATCTAAGATACGTTAAATAAAACAGTTCTATGTGGAAATTACAGAATTAATTCGACATAGATATATAAACAGTTATACTTAGATTAACCTATAAAATAGTTATTATTTCTATTAAGGATTTTATTGACTCATAATGTTTGGCTATGAACCATTAAACATTAAATTTCTTAAATAGTAAACAACCACCGTATGTTTAATTGGGATTAATTATCTCATATCTAATCATATATCATTTTAATATATATGTATACATAATATAATCCAATATTATAAAAGTTTACATTTATATAATAAGTATAATTGCTAATTCATGTATACATAAGTACACGTAAGTCGTACTTTTTTTTTTTTACAAGATGTCTCATTTACTTTGCAACTCAAAACGTAATTGTTAATTAATTGCCATGGCCAGAAGATTGCTCTATGTATTGCACTTATTTGTTATTCCTCGGGACAAGTTTTCCCAGAAGAAAGTTTATTTTCTTCTTGTTCAATACATATACACTTAGAGGAATATTACATATAATGTTTTATACATTACAAATATATTCTGTACGTCTGTCACTAAATTTATGCATATATGCGTTGGCAGTATCCAAGATAAGGGGATGGAAATATTACTTTTTTGTAGCATTGGATAAGGAGTAAATACTCACATAAATCGAGAAACCTTCGGGTTTCTTGGTCGATATTTGAATTTCTACAGCAAAGTATGATGTAATTTAAAACAGAACGATTTATTTGGCTATTTTAACAAAAATGTGAGTCGGTTATAAAATTTTTTTTTTAGGTGTTATGATTCGTAATTATTTGATCTAATAAACTAATTATATAAACAATATTATTTATAAGAAAAGTATAGTTTACTGTTAAGTATTATAAAAGAAGAATTGGAACGTTAGCACACAATTACAGTATTTTTGCTTGGACGAGTTGTTTCTTTTTGACTGTATTTCTGGTCATCCTTTTTTTAAAAACATTAATTACAATTTTTTTTTAAATACGTAAATTAGAATTGGCAAAGAATTCATCAGTTCTTAATATTTTGAACCTTTGATACTATCATGCGAACCTCAACTGATGTATAAGTGAATTGATGCACTATTCTGATTATAATTTTACTAAATTGAAGATGACCTCGAGACGACAAAACTTTTATTAAAGCGCCACCAATGGGCGGTTGCTTCACAAGTTATTGTCTTCATTTTCGCACACATTTATTAGATGCATATGTTCTATCAAAATTTAATCACAGCCATTTGACAACTAATTTAAGCAATCGCCTAATTTAATGATTACATCTTTCAGCCATATAATCATTAGTTCACTAAAAATGACTAAAAGATTCATTCATTATTAAATTTGGTGATTGATTCCAGGAAATTAGTTTTCAAATAGCTATGATTAAATTTTTCCCAACTCTGTGTTCTATACAGTTGTAAATCATGATTATTTTACGATAATAATGATTTAAAGTATTTAAAGAAGGGGAGGGCATTAAATAAATTGAATAAATGAAAATATTATTCAATAATGAAATTTTGAAAAGTAGTAATAGATAATAATAGCAATATAATAATATTAATATAATTAATTAATAAAACAGTTATCCTTTATTAAACTTAAACGATTCTTCAATTTCGTCAATTTTATTCATCTATTAAATGAAATATGTAGTTCTCTTTTAGAGAGGTGTCATTGTCGATCATTAGGAATAACAGGTATGGGCTGAGTTGTTGTCAAAAGCAATTATTCATGTGGAAGCATCTATTTTCGAATTTAAATGCTCCCTAATGCATCGGCTACATCGCTAACAACATAATTGATGACAACATAATAATATAAGCTCTTCATGACATTTACCATCTAAACATTTCTAAAGGTTCCATAACTTATTGACAATATAATATTATGTCATTATCTTAAATAGCCAACATTTGACAAGTAGCGTTAAATTTATTGATCCGTTTCTTTTAATATTCTTAAAAGAAAATTTTCAAGGACTTTTCTATTCAGCTATTTCCCTTTTCCACGTTCAAAAACTGTTGACTCACATCTCGTTTAATATTCAACAGATGTATGCCCATTTACAAAGGAAGAGTCTTAGTAAACGTACACACTAAGGGAAGGTTGCAAGGTCATAGGTTAATGTAGTCTCGTATTTAACCTAACCTAGCCAACATTCCTAACCCACAGCCCAAACCACATAACGTATGCCTTAACTATTCCATGAGGACTCCATCTGGACAAACGACTTACTTGGAACCCACATAAAAGACTAAAACGACTAGATACAGTTTCGACTTCTTCAAAATTTACTAGACAAACGTTCAAACCTAATTACAGAATAATTACAAAAGACGTTTGGACATACGGAGTTGTCTTTGGATTCGACTAAACCATCCAATTCGTCTCGTATCCAATCCTTACAATCTAAAATCCTCAATGCTTCGTACTTCGTCACAAACTAACCCACACATGTTATAACTAAACCATATGTTGTTGATTGAGCCTAAACCAGGAAGTTATCTTTTCATTGTAAACTCCACCAACCAAATCCACTAGTATCTAAACTTGCTTACGATTCTATTTCAGATAACCCTCCTAGGCGTTAAAGATGTCATCGGGACCTTCTAATAAATGAATTTTATTGAAATAGTACCAATGGGTAGCTGCTTTACAAACCATTGAAATGTGTTTATAAGCATTATCTTCACATTTAATAGATTTATTTAATTTTATTTTGTACACAGTTATAAATTTGAATAAATAGCTAAAAAAAAAAAAAATATTCCAAGACTAAACATTTATTCATGATATAAATTCTAGAACCAGTCTCGAATCAACTGCTTCTACAAACATTGAGTCTTACAATCACATATTAAAACAAAAAGAGACTATCCCAAATGTACAGTGATCGAAGAAAGATTAAGGTGGTATGAACATTTTAAACGTATATGAAATTTAATTGTTTTGAAGTGAAAAGTATACGTGAAAGACCTAGCTTGTGGTAAAAAAAAAAAATGAACTAGATGAAAGCTTGGTCAGATATGCATTGATGGAGGATAAAATGGAAAACAGGCTTAAAAACGAGTTTGATTGAAGAAAAATTGAATATGTAAATAAATCCTAGGAAAAAATATTTATGTTAATTCACAAACTACTTATTTAACAATCGGATTTTATAAATCTACAACTGTTAAACGGTACACGTGTGCGATAAGACAGCCATCTTAAAGCAAACAAATTTCAGAGAGTTGGCCATTGCAATGCACACATCTGTTTAAATATTAGATATGCAAACAAGAGTTGAACTTAAAACAAAGATATTATTTTAGGTATGATACATTATTGTATAGATTTCGTTAGTCAGAATGTTAAAAATTTAATAAAATAAATATATATATATTTTTTACTTTATTTCTTTATTAAAACCTGTCTACTACAATGCAGACAATTAGTACATCTGTTGTGCGAAAATACATAGTGTGAAAGGCATGAAGGGGAGCAGAACCCAACGGCTACTCTAGCCTTGATTTTTTTCTTATTTTTATTTTATTCTAGAGGTCTCTCATCCAGCTCCTTTTTTTAACATTCTCCAGGTCATGTCGTTTATAATTGTATTGGGATGCCCATGTAATGTTTCGTGGAATCGTTCGTAGTAGGTTCGTATTTGTTCTGTTGGCATGCGTAGGTCAGTATGTAAAGTTATATTGCTTTTGTGATTGTCCTGAATGTTTTTACCTAGAAGATTTGGAGTTTGTAAATATATGTCTTTTTGGCTGTTCCGTATATCTGCAAAGCGAATGTTCCAATAGGTTTCAATAGGTATAAGTATTCATTTAAAATAAAAAATAAAGTAAATTTTTAAAAATATTGTTTTTATCGGCAAACACAATCTGAATACACGCGCTTATTTTATTTGATCATTCTAACCACATATGGTTTAATATAAGTTTAAGTGTTACCAACAGCACTTGACAAAACTACCTCAGTATAGTTGTAGTGGTTAGCATAGCAACCTACTAAACCCAAGATCGCGGGTTCGCAGCCCGGCACCTTTAACCCTCTCTTTTCCTTGCCGTTTCGGCATCACGGGGTTACAGACGTTTTACTTACTTTAGAGTTACTGCTTTTTTTATCCGGGAGTGACAGGGAGGGGAATAAAATTTTCGAGTTAGTAATAACACCCTGCCTATACAGAGAATTGAGCTTGCATTTTCAGTTTATCCGGGTAGTATATTTTTCCTTGAATAACACTTGGTTGTGTTTCCCATTTCCTCGACATATACTCTTTTAATTTTCGTAATATTATTAAAGCCTTTCTAGACCTTCCATCCCTCAAATCCTTCTGATTGGTTAATAGGTGTGAACTCTAGACCTTTTGTATAGAGTTCTCCACAAGCTTTCAATCAGCTTCTATTGGTTTTCAACTCCAGTGACGCAGTAGAGATGGGATCTTTTGTTTATTTTATTCAGAATTTAATCTAAATTACATTGTTTATTTGGTTTGTTTATTCATTTATATTTTTTCATATTTTGAAATTATTACAGTTAGTTCCTTTATTTTATAAACATAGTGTGAATGGATACGTAATCATCTATATTTCTTTTTGTTCTCGAGTGTGGCAGATTGTTATATACAGGGTGAGTACCTCTTAGTGTAAAAAATAAAAAAAAATGTGGGAAACTAGTTAAAAAATGAAGAAAAATATAGGTAAGATATTACCTTTCAATTTCAATCCGTTGCAGATATACAATTCCAAAACCTTTTTTGAGTAAATCAAGTTTTTTGCTTAAAAACCTGTAATATCTTCATTCCGACAGCAGTACAAAAATTAATAAACCAACGATACCCCACATCGATAGGTAAAGATGACTTCCCGGGTAAAAACAGACTCATTTGTCCTTAAAAAGTGGTATTCTTCAATATCGTCTGCATTCAGAAGCCAACGGCAAACTCGAGATCTATGTTCATTATCATTCGGTTTTAAACCTTACATTGAAAATACAATAAAATAAATCCTAAATAATAATAATAAATAAATAAATGTAATGTCATCAGATCCTTTGATCTGGTGTCACTTTATTGACAGTCTTTCTTTATTTTCTATTAAACATTAAATTTTTTCTTTGCTTTTTATTCCAATGAAGAGTTTATTATGTTTAAAAAACATATTTCCATTAGGTGATTATCATAATGTCTTACTTACATATGTAACTGATTTGTAGGCCAAAGAAAACGCCATGTTTCGCCGGTTTTAAAGGCAAATTAAATGAAATCGATACAAAATCATTAAAGTTTAAAGTTTTTGTGAGATTTACAGTTTTGCGGATAGTTTTTTCGAAAAACGGTGAGCAATGAAGTATTATAAGACACTGTAATTTCTGAAGATCAAGCTGTTCTTTAGGTTTCGAGTTTATAAAATTAAAGTTACATTATTTCTAAATCCGAAAATGTGGTCAAAATTTGAAAAAATGTTTAAACAAAGTGGCGATATTACACCTTTAATGGTAAAAAACGTGGTTTCCTCCAGAAAGTCTTTGAACTATCGCATATCTGCAAAGGATTGGAATAGAAAGGTAAGGTGTGCGCATTTTTCTACATTTTTGATCTAAATTCATCCAATTTTTTTTCTAAACTAAGAGGTACTCACCCTGTATATTGACGATTATTAGAATCACTAATTAAATCTGTTGGCCTATTCTAAAGATGTGGGAATACTGATAATTTACTGTTCGTCCTTAAATGCTTTACTATTCTAGCTTGCATTTAATATATATATATTATTTATTTATTAATTTTATTTATTTTTTTTTTTACTTCAGCTATTTTGCCTGTTATAGAAAGTACAAAATATCCACCCCTTATCTTAGTATTGCGCCATTGCAAATATCAATTGTAAATATTAGTTCTAGATCTAATTGCACTCGAAGTGAACGAAAATAGAATAGGATAGTAAATACTATGCAAAAGTAGCATGACATTATTTAAAAAAAAGATTTAGATAATCATTTCATCATAAGTTCTAGTTCAAATTTAATTTGAAAAGATATAAAAATATTTGAGTAAATTAAATAGAACTGCTACTAATATTTTTGTTACTTCGAAAAGGTCTAAAGAGAGCCAATTTCCTTGAATTAGTTTTTACTTTAAAAATTATAAAGCAATTATTTCGGAAGTTAATTACTATCTTGAGAAATCAGTCAATGACAATAATAAAAACAAATATATTTCTATTATACATACAAAATTGTTGGTCAAATCGCCTAAGTATTAATTTATTATATTGAGTGGTTATTGTATATTATATTGAGATGTAAAACAGTCATTTTTCTTTTCTTTTTTTTTTTGGACACTAAACGGCCATATAGACCACGTGAATATCATTTCCTCCCAACTCTTCCCACACATCCCTCCCTCTTCTTCATTCTCTCAGACTGCATTCTTCTTTCTTCCTCGCTCCATACTCTTCTCCCCCCCCCGTCACCCCCCCCCCCCCGTTTCTTTCTTTATCTGTCCAATGTACCCTCCAACCCCTTTATATCCCCACATTTTCCCAAAGATCTTCCTATTTATTCTATTCTGGTTCATCCTCACCATATGACCGTAGAAACGTAGCCTCCTCAACCTAATGTCCGTTTCCAGGTCATCCCATTTCTCTGTATTATTCTCTGTTAGGCCTCAGCCTATATCCTTCCGGTAATTTTATTGGCCCATAAATTTTCCTCAAGATCTTCCTCTCTACTTCCAAAAGTTTCCTTAAGCTAGGAAGAGAAGCGTTCTCCATTCCATACAGAATAACTGGCTTGACAACCATGTTATAGTGTCTAATCTTCGCTCTTATTGAAAGACGTTTTACAGTATAGACTACTGGTGGCAAAGCTGAGTCTTTCCATCTTGACCAACCTCTCCTCCATTCCCCTTTTCTCGGACCCATTACTACAAATAATCTCTCCCAAATACTTGAAGCTATTTGTGACCCTGATTTCCCTATATTTTGTTTTAACTGTTTTTTTCCCGAAAGTTTCGATCCGTAGTCATGAACTCCGTTTTTTCGAACGATATTTGTAAACCCACTCTTTCAGCTTTCTTTTAGGGCGTCCAGCTGCCCTATTGCTTTATCCGCAGATTCCGCCAGGATCATCAGCATACGCTAGACAACTTACTCTGACATTATTATTTTTGGTTCCTAATTTTGCCCCCGCGCTATTTTTGACCCACAATTCCTTCATTACTTTATCCAGCACTACATTGAACAGTACCGGAGACAGACAATTCCCCTGTCTAATCCCCGTCCTCACCAGAAAGGGCCCACTGATGAATCCTTGGAATTTCACCTTTGAGGTCGTGTTGGTCAGCGTCTGTTCTACCAACCTCCTTGTCTTTCCATCCATTCCATACTCTTCCAGAATCCCCAGTAATGCACTCCTATCTACAGAGTCGTAGACCTTCTAAAAGTCCACAAAGGAGATATAAAGATTCTTGTTCACCCTGGAGTTGTAATAATTTATTAATAGTTTCAGACTCAGAATTTGTTCCTGGCATGACCTTTCTTTCCTGAAACCCCCTTCATACTCCCCAATCATCGGATCCACTTGTAAAACAGTCATATTAAATAAACATTATAAAAATATTAGTAATAAAATAATTATTTTTAAATGCGAGTGGATCACTGTAGCTAAACCTATTAATAATGTAATGTTAATGAGTTCCAATGTATATATTTGTGTATACAAGATGTATACAGTTTTATCAGTTAAAAAAAAAAATGTAGAAAGATTTTAAAAATAAATTTGTAGTATTCGGGTAGAATTAAGAGACTTCTGTTAATTTCCTAACACCTTATGGAAATTAACTTTTAGAAATGACTTGTCATCGGCAAACAAATCATTTAAGCGTACAAGGTTCTGCCTTCTATTGAAGCGGAGTCTTGTATATTTCTTGGTATCTTGAGCGAACTGAAGTTAGCATGAGCCAAAAACAGCAATAATTTCAATATTTTGTTAGAACTAGTTTTTACTCAATAAAAAACAACAACAACCTACATTATTAGACATGCACTGGTTCGGATCGATCATAACGTCGCAGTCACATAATCGATTTTCAGTTAATGTCCAGTCAAAGCATGCGGTAAAACAGACTTTATTGACACCCTTAAGGAAATATTTATGCTATAATAATGGAATAAATAGTTCAATAAAGTTGAAATTTGCAGTCATTTTCCCTTAATTTCTATACTTTAAGCTAAGCAAGAAAGTTTACACTTAACATTATCCCTGGAATGCAATTTACAAGATAGTGACTAAAAATTAGGTAAAATCAGGTGTTGATACCCTAATAGTCCAGTCAATAAAAACATTTTAGAGTTCATGAAACATAACTTTTTACTTCATTGCTTCGTTAGGAATAGTTAGAAGGTAAACATACTAAAAGTCCCCGCCCCTGGGGGTGAGCTAACGGTGGGGGGAAGGGAAAAGTTCAATTTTTTTGGTTTTTCGATTATATCTCGAAAACGGTTGACTCTAAAAAAATATGTTTCAAATAAACATTAAAGCTTATTAAAGTTCCTATAAAATTGATTCTATATAAATGTGTTGTAATTCTAACCGTTTTCGAGATAATCGATATTGAATATCGGTGATTTCTGGGAAAAAACAAATGTCACCTCACTTTTTGTCAAACTTTTGCTTCTAGTACCTTCCACGATCGTTTTCTTGAAAAAATGACAGAATCAAAATTGTAGAGCATTACATTTACTTTAATTTCATATGTACGTTTTTGGCATTTGAAGCAAATAATAAACAAAACGTGAGGTAAACATTTTTTTTATTTATAAAATAATCGATTTTTAATAACGTATATTTCGAAAACGGTTAGAATTACGACTAATTATATCAAATCATTTTTATAGGAAATTTAATTAGATTTAATGTTTATTAGGAACATATTTTTCTAGAGTCAACCGTTTTCGAGATAGAATCGAAGAAACCCAAAAAATTGAACTTTTCCCCTCCCCCCTACAGTTAGCTCACCCCCAGGGGCGGGGACTTTTAGTACCTTTACCTGTGTTTTCTAATTTTTAAGATAGGGTGTCAATAACTGTCTGTTTTACCCTACTTATAATATATATATTTTTTTAATCTTAGTCTTTGAAATATAAATTTATAGTTATTTAAATTCCTTTTCCACAAAGTCGTTTTAAAGGGAATTCAGATTGGAATTAATTTTACTGAAATTATATATCACCTTTGGCTTATGCTTAAAGCTCATCCTAATACTCAAATTTATAACAAAAATTTCAAAAACTGGTGTTTAAATACCTGCTGTGAACGTTTTACGTCTTTAGTAAAACATTTTCTAGAAATAGGCTGCTATAAATAGTTAGTGAACTAAAGTTTTGAAATAAATTAAAGCAAGTTATAGCATAGAACACGAGAACAATAGCAATGGTAAAAAATAGTAAAGCCATTCATCTGATTGTTTATAAAAACTGATTTTTCTATTCAGCAATATTTTTGAAATTTATTTAATTATTTATTAAGAATTCTTCCCTTTATTTAAGAGCCTTGTTTATTCTAATCAACAATCATCAATTCAATATTAATTAAAACATAATTTTTTTTTTTGTTATATTACAATACTAGAATTCCACGCAATTACAAAGCTTACTATTTAGTTCGGAATCTTTTAGAAAACAAAATAATGTTCATAGCGGTCCCTTGTTATAATAACCGTGACTCATTTAGCATTGCTTGTTAAAAGAAAGAATGCCTGTTTAATGTTAAATACTCGTTAGGAGTGAATTCCTCATTAAAGAGGCCATAAATAGCGACTTTATTTTTTCTCTTTTAATGAACGAATGAATGAATGAAAAATAAACTTCATTCTCGGAATAATACGAAAGCATAACGATGTTCAATTTTGTGGTTAAAATAATTTTTGGTAAAGACATTTATATATTTTTTTTTTTGACATGGGTATTCATTTGGCTGGAGATCAATATTGTTTTGGTATAACGTTTTTATTTTGCCCTTATTTTGACAAGCTTTAGCTCTGTTGCTGTTACTCGAATCGAAAATTTAATGGATTGATCCAAAAGTAATGATAAAACCATTAAATTTAACCGCAATTTAAAGTTTCATAGCACCGTTTAGGAGCTATATTGGCTTGAATGAAAAAAGTCACGTTTAAAACGCCTATTTTCTCTCAACGAGAGTTCAATACTGATTTCTTTACTGACTATCCATTAATTAAAATGTCAATCCTTTTTTTTTTGTTATAAATTAAATACAAGACTAAAACTGCAAGGAACTGCCCGTCGTGAGGGATTAGAATTTTTTACCGGACGTGAATATGAAGAAATCACGTAAAGAATGAAAAAAAAAACAAAAAAAAAACTACTCAATGACTTACTGACTGTATTAAACAATAGATCATAGACATGTCTATCAACAATCCACTGTTTTTCTCAATTTACATTTTAGAATTAACCCACGACTTCCTGTCCTACAGTATCCTTTAATGATATTCCACTGATCCCTGTTGAACAGATCCGCTACGTAGGACTCCACTTGGACAAACGTCTAACTTGGAATCCACATACAAGACTAAAAGTGCAAGAAACTGCCCGTCGTTACAGACTACTTCAATATTTACGAGAAAAACGTTCAAAGCCCCCAAATCATTACAAAAGTGTAATGTCGACCATCTTCAGGACAAAAACTCTATGCGTGTCCAGAGGCTTGTTACATTATATATTTGTATGTTAAATTTTTATGATATAGAACGCTATATCGTAAGGTACTTTTTTACATTTATTAATAATCACTGTAATTTATGTGTGTGTGTATATGTGTGTGTATATGTGTGTGTGTGTGTGTATATATGTATATATATATATATATATATATATATATATATATATATATATATATATATGTGTGTGTGTGCGTGTGTATATGTATGTATGTGTGTGTGTGTGTATATATATGTATATAAGTATATTAATTATTAATTTTTAATTATGTAAAACTATGCAGCAAACTATACCAGGATCTAATAATGTGTAGTATGTATATAGTAGGAGTAATATTTTATTTTGTTCACAATGCAAACTTTACTAAGATGTGCGGTCAGCTACTCATAAGAAGTATGTACTAAATTGTTTATATTTTGAAATATTTGTACAAGATCTTTTTCTTTGTTACATTATATATTATACAATAACTTTCATTTTTTTTTTCTCAGACTACTTCAACATTTACTTGACAAACGTTCAAAGCTCCCAATTAATTACAAAAGACTCGTTTATATGACTGTAATTAGACCCATTTGGATGTAGGGAGTTAAGCTTTGGGCTCTACTAACCATCCAATTCATCCCGTATCAAATCTTTACAATCCAAAATCCTTCGAAACATTCTCAATGCTCCTTACTTTGTCACTAATAAACTTATCCATAAAGATCTTAATGTTACAAATGTTGCTTATTTATCCCAAACCAGATACCCATCCTTTCTTAGTAAGGTCCATAACTACTCAAATCCACTAGTTCCTCAACTTGCTTCCCACTTTCTCCATAACCCATTCCTGATAATTCTCCGAGGTGTCTGAAAAGATGGCAAAGAGACCTTTTAGTGTTACTAATGTTTAGTTCTTTTCAAGTTTTGACGTGTCATTGTAATTGTTATTAACTCATTTACTTAATGTATCTATTTTGTACAGTTGTAAACTTCAATAAATTGATAGAAAAAAAAAAAGTTTGTTTAGCTTCTTGTGAAGATCCTGAAAATAACTTGAAACCGCTAAGTGGTTAAGGGTGTGCGTGATATTGGATATTAGGTAATGTAAGGGAAACTTCTCAGTAATTTAATTTTAATTTTTGGACGGTAAAAGTTCTTTCAGAAAATCACTCATGGGATCAATTATTATGTTGTATAGTTTATGCGAACTATCATTTTCCTAACAATTTATCTCATCTGCTCCTTCTTCCTTTCCTTTTCAGTAACTATATATTTTTAGTTTTATTATACTATTTAATCCTCAATCTTAATCTTTTCCGTTGCTGCTATTTACTATCTAATTTGTTATACCTTAGCCATTTATTTATCAACTATATTGTTCATCTGCCAACTGTTATACTTAATTTATGTATTTACAATATGTACACAACAACATCGTAATATTTTTTTTATCTTTATAAAAACAAAATATTTAATTTATGAATTTCAAATTTATATTTATCTTTTCTAAAAATTATTATTTTTTTATTTTCATAATGTTTTTCTTTCCTTATCTTTCTTAATATTCATTCTCTTTTTTGTCATATATATTTGTTTGTTTTTCTTCTGGCCCTGATAAAGGCTTGCATTGTAAGCCACAATAAATTTATATTTAATTGTGTTCTATTCAATGACTGCACATTCTAATTAGGCACCTACATTTTGATTATTGTCACAGTCGATAAATACCTCATCAAAAGTATTTTTATAATTTATATTTCCAGAGATTTTGTTATATATATATATATATAAATTAATGGAATATAGTGTACTCTAAAAGCATCTGAAGCATTACTAATAGAAGGAATAAAGCAGTAGCCCAAGTATTAACTAAAAAAACTTCTGCTTGGTACAAAAAATTTAAAACGAATTGAAGTGCTTTGGAGAAGGAAATACTTGAGGAGACGAACTTTCTTTTTCCTGATGAAAATCAACGAACCCTGCAGTGTGGAAAAAAATATTAAAAAGGATTTAAAGTTTAGAAAGCTTTCTTTTATGGTTCAATTTGACAGTTTGAAAGGTGAAGTGCTGTGAAAGTACCCGAAGTAGTTCAGCGGGACTATTTGTATTCAAATACCTCGCCAGCTAACTCTTGAATGTGATAAAAGTTTTAATTATATACCAACATTTATTATATATGTAGGAGTGGTGGCTAGGTTCGATCCAATACTTAATAGTCCCTTTAGAGCATTCTCTAAGCTTGTTTACTAACACTGGACTTCTTTAAAAAAAGCCTCAGTTCAGTTATTTATTTCAAAGAAGAAACATGACAGTGTCCTAAGAAATTCTCGTAATATTAAGACATTACTGGAAAAAAAATGTCACAGCCCCTGAAGCAACTCGCGATATTATTAAAGAAGAGCGCAATGCGCGGCGTTGGTTTGAAAAAATTTGAAGTGGAGATACGACGTTGGAAAGAAGGGCTCCGGGCGGCCATTAATGGATATTGATGAGGTTCTGAAGAAAGCTGTTGAGTCAAATCCGTCCACAAGTACACGCGAACTTTCCAGGGAGTGTGTTGTGTCGATAGATACTGCTAGTCGCTATCTTCTCCGCATGGGGAAGGTGAAAAATACCTGTAGATGGTCCCACACGAACTTACTCCTCAACAACCAGCAGAAAGAACTTCATGGGTT